>OY970790.1:30565107-31819482 GCA_963853775.1 Xanthia togata | reverse complement strand
AAGTTGAAATTTTAGTAAAGTAGCAGCTGTGTTTAATATAGCAGCTACGCAGTCCAATGTGTGTCCAGTTCACAGTGCGTCAAGTTCAAAAGTGCCATTTTTGTGCCTATTTGAAATAAATTATTTGACTTTGACTTTGTCTGTAGAAATTAAGGGTGACGTGCCTTATCCAGCCCCCAGTAGATGTTAACCTCAGATTACAGAACAAACCAGAAGGCATGTTTCAAGCCATAATAGATCTATCTATATAAAATACATCCAAAATTCTATGTCCAAAAACAAAACAAACATCCCGGACTGCGTTTCCTCTGCGCATTAAGGCTTGCTTTAACATTTAACCATTTTCATTTTTCTTCTTACAAAAAATCTCTATTCTTGAAAGTGAACGAACAAAATAATAACAAGAGGTACGAACAAAATAATAACGAAGTTTCATTTGCCTCAGTCCTATGCGCCCTCGGGCCTTCTGGCTTGTTTTGTATTCTGAGATGAAGTCAGCAGCTGTCATCAGAAAGGAGAGGTACACCTCAAATGTCACAAGTGCTGTCGTACTTAATTAGCGTAACCGATTGCATTTGTGTGTACCAAGCTTACACAAATTATGCTTTCGTCTGAAAATGGCCAGTTGGTATTTCCCCTAATTAAAATGTAAATTATGCCATCGAAATCTTCTTTATTATCATTTAAAAATTATTAGACATCGAAATCTACTTTATTATCATTTATAGGCGTTGTTCTATAACCCGGGGTAAACAGGCTAAAGGTAACATTTCTAAACTTATTATTTACTAGCTGTTACCCGCGACTTCGTCCGCGTGGAATTCTTTAATACAATTTCATTTATTTGTATAACTGGCAGTGAATGTTTTGAAGTAGTGAAATTTTTCGGAGATTAGCCGGAACAGACAGACAAACAGACCCTAGAACACTAGATAAACATACACTTCAATTTTATTTATAGATATGTATAAATTATTCGCTTATAATCCAAGAATTCATTACTTAAAATCTATATCACGCCCCTTTATGACTCCAATATTTTGAATTCTCTTAAGCTGACTTTTAGGGAGCCTCTGTTTTAATTGCTTCGTAACAACACTTCATTTATCGTTATTTTTATAAACGTCCTTTTCGTGACGTAGCGGGCGGGCGGTGGCGGGCGTCGGGAGTCGTGCACAGTAAGCTCTGTGACGGGTGACGGTAATACATCAAGATTGTTACTGTTCGTGCTTCATTTGTCCGTTTAACCCACTAAATAGGGTCATTACTTATTCGTCAAGATCTTTTACTTCACAACGTTAGGCTGTCTGCGGCTCACTGTGATTGGATAACGTCATGAATTGTACAGGGTGACTTGTAATTTCAACAATTTCCAAATTCTACTTTTGCCGGCATTATCGATATTTTCGTCGGCATCTCTAAATATTTTAGTAACTTTTGTACCTTGTAGCTGATTAAATGATGATGTCTGTCCCGTAATTTGTACGCTTAATGCCATAGTAAAATTTTGAGACAGCAGCAGTGCTATTCTGTAACCATCTCACCGTGAAAACATAGGTGAAGTGAGTTGTTATTCCAACAGGGTGAGATGACACTGACAGCTCACTCCACGCTCACTTCACATGTTTTCATGGTGAAGTGGTTACGGGAATCAACATGCTGATGTCAAAGTTCAAGTACGTAGATGATTTTTGAAAACAGTTCTTTTGAAAAAACTTCATCCTTTATTTTTTTGAAGTTTTTTATAAAGGACGATGGCGATATTGGACCACATTATTTATAAATTCACGAAGTGTCATTCACTTGCAAGTTAATATTAATTATAACTTAAAGTTTGTAAGAGGACTATATAAAAAAATATTGAGTCACTAAGAGATGGAAATTAAAAGTAAAAAGATATATACAAAAAAAAAATGTCATGAAGCAGTTATGAAACGCACCGAGTTTCGTATTTATTCCAACCTACCTATTACATGACTTACGTTCATAAATTTGTAGACGTTTAGGCTTGTCATTTGTTTTTTATAATCAAATCTTGTTATAGATAGATCAACTCATTTGTGCGTGCGGCGCTATGTGTGGGTAAACCTTGTATATATACAGTGACTTAGTGTGCGTGACACGAGGTACAGACAAGTACAAAATACAAATACAGTTAAACTTAAATAAAAAAGAACAACTCGGTGACGAGTAGTAAGGATTGTAAATTACTTTAAATTATTTTGTTTTTAAGGTTTTTGTAACCTGCAGTGTTTGATAATATACGGGTTCTTAAAAAAACAACTTATTCGGTAAATGCATGTTTATTGAACATATTATTTTGTATCGCTAGAAGAAAAATCAAATGATGAATTTTCGGATTCGCTGCTCTCAGCAAAATTAATTATCATTATTCCCATCACATTCTGTTCGACATTATGCGAAGCAATATAATTTTTTAATTCTCCATACTTTTTCTATGGGGTTTAGTTTGGGATGATATGGTGGCAGCCGAAGAACTTTTATGCCATATGGCTGCAGTATTTCATCAATCTTATAAGAAATATGATTTTCTTTATTTTCTTAAATCATATCATATCTATTTTCAATCTATTATATCAGTTCTATTTTTTTCATATCTATATTATAAGCTATATTCTTTTCTGTCAAACATCTCTGCATTTCAAACATTTTTGCACATGACTAGTTAAGATATAGCTCACATCTTTATATACGATACACCAATTTTCTTGACGTTAGCGGAGTAAATTTTTCAGGTAATAAAATCGTAGCTTTCGAATGTTATGCCGCACTTTATTACACGTCTGTTATCCACAGTTTTTCGCCACTTGTATCCCAACTTTAACAAAACTGTACGCAGAGTCGAAATACTTTCACCATAGTTAAGTTTCTCTTCAAATATACTTTTTAACGTTAGCAAGGCAGGTAGGTAACTCGTGATGTTCTAAATGGTAATTTTGACTAGTTGAACGTATAACATCAATGTTATAGTTGTCCAATTCCAACTTCTTCGCACGCTTTTTGCGGTCTTTATACGGAGATTTAAATTTAGAGTCAGTCGATTTTCCTTCATCCAATATATTATTTATTGTTCTCTCTGATACCCTGACTGCCATTGCTGTTCGTACACTGTTTAAATGTTTACTCAATTTTGACCTGTACTGCAAACTGGATCACTTACTAGTTGCAATATATCTGTCACATCTTTTTTCATAATACTTTAACGTTAAAAATGATTTTTTTAAGGGATTACTACATTATTTAATCGAAATGAGCACGTTAAAATTTAATGAAAAATAACGTGACTCCTTTAACATTTTCTCCGTGAAGAACGAGACATTTTTAGTAACGACTGTACCTGTGCAAAAAAGCGATAAGGACACGTGTTGCTCAGATGACTGCCGCGTCACTGCCACACAAATTAAAGCTGTATAATTACAAGCGCACGCACACATGGCGCCGCGTGCACATATGAGTTGAACTATCTATAAATATTATATGAAAAAAATACTTAAGTTAATATTAAAAATACACAAAAATTTACAATATTATAATTATTATGATTATATTTTGTGATATCTTAGATTGGAACGTTATGCTATCAATAGGGGTTGGCTGTCAGTGTCAATAACATGAAGTCATTATGTATTATTCCATTGTTTGTTTTTAACGGCTAACGTGGGATTTATATGTTCTATGCGATTTTGTGGATTCTTGACTACTTGGCTTTACCTTTGGTCTGACTATTCTATATACCCACTTAGACAACCGCTTTTACCTTTGGATTCCGATTTGCAAGTGGTTTGGACTTAGTTACCCGTTACCCGCCCTACAGGTAATGCTAGGACTGCCGCCTCTGCACCTAATCGTGCGGGAGGAAGCGGTCCTGGCCGCCTTTAGGCTCTTAAGTAATGACTCCAGAGTCACAACAAGTAATGAATCCAGAGTAAGCACACACCCATAAAGGAGGATGCGATAAAAAAAAGCCAATGATGGCATCACCCTGCGACAAAGCCCCGAAAACACAACACTTTCAAAGGCAACACACATAATAACATAATACTTACAGAAGAGCAGTGTGACTACTCAAGGCCAAAAAAAATGAGAGTATACACCTACGGATCAAAGACCTAATTTCGGTACCGGAGTCGGAGTCTTCTCACACGACCTCAACATAAATATATCCAGACCGCTGGGAATGTTCAACACCGTCTATCAGGCGGAGTGTGTGGCCATCATACAAGCGGTCCACGACCTAAAAGCCAGGAGGGTTATGGACACCCACATACGTATACTCTCCGATAGCGCCTCAGTTCTCCAATTCTTACGGAAAAATATATTACCTCAAAGCTAACACTAGAATGTCACAATGCATTAAAACAAATAACGGTATCAAAATTCAAAATTCAAAAGTCATTTATTCAAACTAGGCTGAGAATCAGCACTTTTAGAACGTCAAAGTTACATAAGACAGTCCCACAAAACGCCCACCCTTCACACCTTCCGCTTATCTAGCCGCAACATGGTGACACTGAATGGATAAAAGGACACAGCGGGTCGCTAGGTAACGACGCAGCTGACAAACTTATTAGACGAAGATCCAGCACGACAGTCTGTGGAACCGAGCCTTTTTTACCTACCTTTTGGCCTATTTCTATCTTGGTAAGATAGAAATAGGCCTGAAATTGCCAACGTTCAGCAAAATATTTGAAAAGTTAATACTCAAGCAGTTGCTAAGACATTTTAATCCTCCATAATGAACAATATGGCTTTACAAAGGGTAGTTTGGCTACAAATGCGCGTGTTGCTCTGCTGAAACACCATGCTTAACGCATAATTTTTTTTCACTCTCAAAATGCTATTGGAGTTTTCTGTGATCTCTCTAAAAGCCTTTGATTGCGTGCACCATGACGCGCTATTGCGTAAACTGCATCATTACGGCGTGCAAAACGAAGCTCTCAACGTTATAAATTCGTATTTACATAATAGGTCTTAATGTATAGATGTTGATGGTGTGAAATCTTCTGGGCTACCAGTTTTGTTAGGTGTCACTCAAGGCTTGATACTGGGTCTATTCTTATTTTGAGTGTATATCAATGACGTACCATTCTATTTAAAGGGTATCTGTGAAGTTGTATTGTTTGTAGATGATACTTCTCTTATTTTTAAAGTAGACAGGAATAATACGATTTTGACGATGTAAACAGTGCCCTCTCAATGGTTACGGATTAGTTTACGACGTAGGACGGGCGGACGGATTAGTTCTCAATGCTAATAAAACAAAATGTGTAAAGTTTTCCCTTGCAAATGTTACGAAATCTAGGACCCAACATCGTCTTAGATAAAGAGGTGCTTGAAACTGTAAATGATAGTAATGACATTCAAAATATATTTGTCTTCCAAAAACGAGCTGTTTGATCAATTTACCAGATGGGTGCCAGAGTTTCTCTGAGAGATTTATTCAAAGATATCGGTATCCTAAATGTATACCTACATGTTTATAAGATGTAGGTCTTCCTCAGTCTACTTCGCGCCGGTTTTTTAAAATTATTTAATTCTTCTAGGTCGTTCTGATATGCCGTAAAAGATTGTCGAAATCCATATTTACTAAGGCACAACTCGATATTAGAATATAATTATTAGAATATAGAATAATTTTGATATATTCAACCATGTTTAGGATGTACCCTGACGATATAAAAATTTTCCTACTTAACTTTTAATCATAGGTTCCATTGTTTGATATTTTCAAACTTATGAATAACAAAAATCTTCACAAGTGTCAGCTTCAAATTCAAGTAGTAAGCGAAGCTATTGGGTTCCTTGATTTAGGGACAAAAAAACAAAACTATTACCACTTTTGGGTAATTTCCTGAATTGATGAAATTTCCTCATACCTATCTACCAAAAGGATCTCTCCATCAATCCGTCAGATATTTATATATTCACTAGCAGGACACTGCAACACCATTGCACAGAATAACTTTCATTCGCCCTGAAGATCCTTTTAAAATTGCCCAAATCTGAGTTTTCAAAGTCGTCAGATTTAGAGAAGCCCACAATTTCAGATTTCTCATAATAGGTTAGGTTAGGTTAGGCCGCACACGATCGCGGTGGTATCCTTCTGTGAAACAGTCATTTCGCAGAAGGAGGCTGCGTGTAGTGTTCCACGCGCGCCTCTCTATGATGTAAGGGGTAAGGGAGGTGCTAAACTCGGGGGGAGTTTAGCACCTCCCTTACCCCTAACTCGAAGTGGCCCGCAGAGGTGGGCCGGCACTAGCCGGGGATCGCGGAAGACGTACTAGATCCCGTGATCCCCGGTGCAAGTGTGAGACGGAACACCAGGGTGGTTTTAGTCAGTAAGAGTCTGACGGACCCCTCCGCACTCCCCAGGGTGGAGGACATCCATGAGGAGTTCCACCCGTAAACAAAAAAATAAAAAAGGCCCCACACATTCATGTGAAAATCAACGGCTGCACATCACTTTAATTTTGCCCATTTTTCGAAATCTGAAAGTGGTATCAGTGGACCACGGGGCTTCTATCTGAAACTTATCAAATATATTTTCAGTAACCTCTCCTCATGCCGCACCTGCTCAGCTGTCAAGTGTTTCAGCTGGCAGTGTCATCACAACGGTAATGTTTTCCCATTGTTTGTCTTATTTCTGCTTATATATATTTTGGTGTATTTATTATATTTATAGTTTTTAATAGGTATATTATGTCTACATATCCTTATATTTTATAAATATTTTTTCCTCAATTCTCGCTATTGCACCTACCACTGCCTCACCCAAAAGTTGATTGGTAGAAAATGCCTATGGCATTAAGTCCGCGATTGTACATTTATATGCTTGAAGTATTAAAAAAAAAAAAAAAAATATGCTTGATCAAAAACCCTCTGGGCTACCCCCTACCATTTCATGAACCAATTCATGAACCAAATAAGATTATGCTGAAATCTACACAATTCTCATAAAACATATATTCTGTTGAGATAAAAATAATTTATCTATAATTACGACATAATTTAGCCACTAAAACTAGTCATTATATCGGTGCCTACAGCCATTACATGTAATGTTTACTCCCACATAAGTGTCTATAACTTTATAGCGTACGACTATCGTACGATTACCACACGGTACCGACACGACACCGTCACGGTACCGACACGACACCGTCACGGCAAGCCCGAAACACGTTACAAAATGAAAAAGTGGAATTCTTGTTTATTTTTCCGTAAAAATCGACGCTAGCGTAAACGAACGTATTTTGCGCATGATTTTTTTACGCTAGCTTTTATTTTTTTTATTTTGCTTTCAGCTTTTATGAGGATTTCCTCGACCAAATACGAAATATAATGTGTTTGCCCTTTTGGTTGAGGTAAACAAATGAGCTGTTAAATTGTGTTAGCTATTATATTTTTATTTAAGTTTAACGTTGTTAATGCACACGCAGAAATCAAGTCTTTTGTGTGACAATGGCAAAACTATATGATCTAATCTGTCTACCAACCTTGGTTATTATTATACATGCTGGAAATATATATCTGGATTGGTGGGTGAAATGTGGTTCTGCCTAACCCTTCGGGGAACACAGGCGTGATGTTATATTATCCTAACTTAATATTAAAAATGAAAAAGTGAGTTTGTTTGTTACGCGTTCACGCTCAAATGGCTGAACAGATTTGGATGAAATTTGGCACAAGGGTAGACCATAACCTGCATTAGGATACTTTTTTCTCTATATTCCCAAGGGATTGAGACTTATGCGGGTGAAACCGCGGGGTGCGGCTAGTATTTTATAAATGCAATTGTACAATGTAGGTCTCGTAGGATAAGCCCCTTGTTACATCATGTTTCACGTTCATAAAACACAATGGAAGCAGCTGGCTGAGCCTCAGAGTTCAACCGAGTGGCTATCACCGCAAACGTGCACAAAGTAGCCTGCTCCATACACCGCTATGTGTACCGTATCGAAATCGTTGCACTTTACAGCGGTGAAACCACCACTTTATTATATACTCACCAGGGCCCCATACCACGCATATAACAATTATAATTTACAAGCTACAATAATTTTCAAATTTGAAATACGCACTTATAACATAGAAGTGCGTGTACCACGATTCCACCATAATTCTCACGGAAAACCTTAAAAATATAAAAATTATAGTAACAAGTCTACAATAATATAACTAATACATATTTGTAATTTCAGTGTTACGCAATTTTTTCTACAATTTTGTAGTATTTTAGACTTGCAAAGTATTGTGGTATAGGCCGCTGCTCTTAAAAAATGTCTCAATGTTGAGAATTAACATTACGCGCGCTTCAAACATAATTAAAAAGGCGCACCTTGTTCCCATTTATAAAGATGGTGACAAGTCTTTATAAATGGGAACAAGGTCAGATTATGAATGGCAAAACTTTTTGAAGCGTCTTTGTAACAGCATTTTTATTATCCCTTTAAACCATATCTTTCCCAATCCCAGTAGGTATGTATTTGTTCGAAGTAAATCAACACTCACAAAACTGCTCGAGTACAAAAACCATCTGTGCTTTCGTGAAGGGTGCTCAAATAGACTTTCTATACAGACTTTCGGAGAGCGTTTGATAAATTTAACCATGTAGCTTTAGCTTTTGAAGCTGATATCGTTCGATACACATGCTTCACTGTTCCGGTTTATAAAATCTTACATAAAAAACAGAAGCCAACTCGTTTCTGTCAGTAAATACGTCAGGCATTCCACAGGGATCCCATTTAGGGCTCCTACTTTTCATAATGTTTAGTTACTAAACATCTCGGGACCAAATAAACATGTTCCTGAAGGTATTCACGTCGATAAAAAGACGCCTCCGACAGTGAATCCCTTCAGAACGATTGAAATATCATTTCTGACTGGTGTACCCTGAATGGAATGTAAATAAACATAAATAAATGCTTTTTTATAGGGTGCGCCAAAGTTCACCTAAATTTTCAACTCCGATAATTGGAAATCCGAAAATGTTCTTCCTAACATTTTTCATCCTAACAATCACAATTCCTAACTACTCTGTCTCTAATGTTCATAATTCCGAAGCATTCAACTTCATAATGTCAGTAGCAATAAACATCTATTATACTTTTATTTGTTTTCCTATATTTTCTCAACATAACCATCTTTTACACTATTATTCAAAGTCATATCTTTTTGTTTAGATTTCTTTTTATTCATAATAATCAGTATTATATACACTAATTTTGCGTAACTTTGTTGTCACATAACATACAATAAGAATAATAGTACCATGGTACAAGTAGTTAAATACATGTTTTCATAATACACTTTTCAATTAAATTAGTTTAATATTAGCGGCTATAGCTTTCAAATAATCACTTTTATTGGTGTATTTTTGGAAGCCAGAGTCACGCTCCAGTCATTCAGTCAAGTTCCAGAAACGAATCGGTCTTATTCATAATTATTGGTTTAGGTGAGCGAGCGAAGCGAGCGTGCCGCGGCAGCGGCCGGTGAAGTGCCAGAACTGAATCAGTCCTATAGTTATTGGTTTAGGTTGCCCGTTCTTCTCCATAGAGATCTACGTTTTGGAATGGGCAACTAGCTTCAACTTTCTGACTAACTGACTCTTTGACAATTCAAAAGTGCCTGTAAAGGGTTTAATTGAAATAAATGGTTTGAGTTTGAGGTTGAGTTTGAGGTACGGTTAAAACTGCGGTATAAACTTTATGTTTAGGGATAAAAGTGTTATGATAAAAAACAGTAGGAGTTTAAATATATTTACATTAATGATATTATTAATTACAATTTTCGGAAACATGAGTGTTATGAACATCGCCGGTAGCACTACAAATAGTATGAATGAAAACTTTAGGATGAAAAATTTTAGGAAGATTGATCATTCGGATTACAAATCGTTAGGAAGAACAATTTCGGGTAAAGAACTTTAGTTGAGCCAATATGGACCCTTTTTTATAACTTTTACGAAGAAACGTTTAGTCGACGCACGGCTTGTACTCGTTGGTGGTCGCATGACTAATAGGCATGCTGTTTAGTATATACATTATTTATTTATTTTGTTGTATTCATTTAGTTAGGAGCTCGTGGCTATGTAATAACTACTGCCGCACAGGTCGATCCATCAGGTTAAGCTACGCTTGCCAGGGTTGGTCTGTGGATGGGTGACCATCTTTACATACCGAGACTCCTCCGTGCCTCGAAAAGCACGTTAAGCCGTTGGTCCCGGCTGTCATTCGTGGATCTTTGACAGTCGTTACGGGTCGTCAGAAGCCCGAAAGTCTGAGAACCAGTCTTACCAAGGGGTATCGTATTACTGGGTTGTGGAGGTCAGATAGGCAGTCGCTCCATGTAAAGTACTGGTATTCGGCTGCATACGGTTAGACTGGAACCCGACCCCAATATAGTTGGGAAAAGGCTAGGCAGATTGGCAGATTGATTCATTTAGTATTAATTAATTAATTAATATATTTATTAATGTTTTTAGTGGAATAGACGATGATATATAACGAAAACGGGCGCATAAAATTTGATGAATAGACCTTTGGGCATATAGATATTATGGAAAAACTACTGGATATAATTACACAAAATAAAATTATTGAATAAATTATCTACCTCTGTACTGTTTCTATTTTGCCATTGTACATACATACATAAACTCACGCCTTCTTTTCATAGGGGTAAGCAGAAACTACAGAATGCCACCTGCTACGATCCTTACATACTCCTTTTGCTTCGTTTACGTTCATACATCTGGTCATACACGCACGCCGGTTGCGAGTACTACGCACCTGTCCTTTCTGAAGAACATCACCAATAAGGTCAGTATATGTCCTCCTAGGGAGTCCCCTCCCGGCGTTTCCATTCACATCTGCCTTGTGAATACATTTTGTTAGTCGCCTTTCATTCATCCTCTCAACATGACCAAACCATCTCAGCATACCCTTTTCAATTTTTGTCACTACATCTTCTTTTAACTCATACCGTTGTCTTATCACATCATTTCTCAGCCTATCATTCATAGTTAGACCACACATGCTTCGCAAGGAACGCATTTCCACAGCATTTATCCTACTTTCAAAGTAAAATAATTTATTATTTCACATTTAAGTGCATCAAGCATATTATTACAAAGTCAATCGATTCACAATCTGTCAGCTTTAAATTCCTCAACGGTATACTTTCTTTATTAACAAAGATTTCATAAACATAATTATTTTCTTTCTTTCTTTCTTTCAACTACTTCGAGAAAATTGAGTCTTTTGGTAGGGATTTTAAACTTTCCGGTAGCTTATTAAATATATTTGCTACGAGTATTTACCATATTTAGCTCGTTATTAGATTTAAAGAGGTGCCTATTTTTCCTAACGAATATACAACTTTTCAGTAGATATATATTGCTGGTAGTGTGAGAATTTGTTGTCAAATAAAGCGTGGTCTACAACTCTTTCGTTGGTCTATGTTCATCAATATGATTCATTTCTTTTGCTGGATGAAAAGGTCCAAAAAGTCAGTACTTTGTCCCCACAGAATAATACCATAATTTAGCCAGGAGTAGGCGTACGCATAATAGGCAAATAAGGCGGTTTTATAATCTGTGTTGCATTTCAATATACTTAGTGCATAAATAAATTGGGACAATTTTGCTCTTGTACTTTCTACATGTTTCTTCCAATTTACGAGTAGGTTTGAATCTAATGTTAGGCCTAAAAGTGTAAATTCGTTTATTTCTTCTAAATTCATTTGTTGTGTTGTTTAGTGGGGTTCTCTGGTATGTTCTGAATTGGCATGTTTTAGTTAAGTTTATTTCTAAGTTATGTTCATTTAACCATTGCTCAGTTTCTGTGAAGGTTTTAATACCTAGATGGTCAACATTCGCGGGCGTTTTAAATAATAAAGAGACATCGTCAGCGAACAAAATACACGACGAATTTATCTGTTTTGGCAAGTCATATATATATAATATAAATAAGGTACATCCTAAAACACTTCCTTGGGGTATTGAAGTATTCATGGTAGCCATATCTGATCGTATGATATAAATTACCTGGTCAACGCTATCAAAATATTCTATTTCTACAAATTGTACTCAGTCTTGTAAATATGATTTCAACCAATTTAAAGCTTGTCCTCTAATACCCGAACCGTAAAGTTTTTGTAATAAAATTTTGTACGCCTTCGTCATGTATCGGAATAGTCCAATAGCGTACTTTCTTTCGTTAAAGTGGGTTAACGAAAGAAAGTACGCTACTTCATCAAATGGAAACCAAATTTCGTTAGTTCCACTTCACCAAATGGTGCTTCCATTTGGTGAAGTGGAACTGATGATGAAAACCACAGATGGTCACCGGAACTGCTCAGTAATAAGTATTTCACGGGTTGCGATTCGATTACTTTAATATGGTTGCCAAGCAATTTATGCTCGTCACAATGCATAAGGAGAAGTGAAGCTGAAGAACTCCTGGTGAAGTACCAGGAGAACTCAGCGATTATTCGGAAGTCGGTGGTAAATTACGAAAATACTAAACAGACTTCCCAAATTTCAGTTATTTTTTACTTTGTAGTGTTTTTTGGAAGTCGGTTGTTTTTATGTGACAGTGACGAAAGGCATCAAAAAGTTTTTGTGAAATGTGCCCATTTTCTTGCTGACTATATTATTTTTTTCAAAATCTATGAATGCAGATCAAAATGTCTCAAAAAGTTAAAAACAGTCTCTTAAGGCCATTTTCCTGTAGCTACAACGGTTAAGACAGCTGCCCTTACTGCCCCATCTCAAAAATCCAACCGGTATATACATTTTTGTAATGTCGTCGTCGTCGTCGTCGTCAAAACCTTCGTTTTGATACTGTAGCGGTTACACCGCCACATACTAACTACGCATCAAAGACATTACGTCACACAAATCCTGCATCGCGCAATTAGAGTTAACGACATAGATAAGACTATCCGAAATCCACAGTTGGGCAGTCGGCCCGCCAGACACAACACCCGTCTGGTTGGAGGATCCTCCCTTTTCTATGGTGGATGAGTGAACTTTACACCCTGTTCCTCATGCTCCTAAATTGGTGACCCCGAGTATGAACGTCAACGCAGCCTTCGTGTAACTACTTCAGCGTGACGTCATCATCATCACTCCCGCAAGCTTTCGTGAGGCGAGTCACACAGACTGCTAGCACCCTCGGCTTCTACGGGTATCCTGACCACCAGCATGCAGCGAACGCGCATTCCTGGTCATCACCCTCAGCCTCATCACCCCGACTCACTGGGGAATCACCGCAATCATCTCAATCAGCGAAATCACCGCTATCTCCTCAATCACCGCAATCACCTCAATCACCTCAATCACCGCAATCACCACAACCGCTGCAATCACCGCAGACAGTTCCGACTCACCGCGAACTGTGCGGCACCCGGTTCCGACTCACTGGAACCTTAGCTGGCACTGTGAAGCATCGCAAGATACACGACTCAGCCCACTATCGACCTCCGCTCTCCGGAGGGGAGTGATGTAGCGGTTACACCGCCACATACTAACTACGCATCAAAGACATGACGTCACACAAATCCTGCATCGCGCAATTAGAGTTAACGACATAGATAAGACTATCCGAAATCAACAGTCGGGCAGTCGGCCCGCCAGACACAACACCCGTCTGGTTGGAGGATCCTCCCTTTTCTATGGTGGATGAGTGAACTTTACACCCTGTTCCTCATGCTCCTAAAATACCAAACATGTCATGGTAAACAGGACATGATTATCTCCACAAAAAAAAATTGAGGTCAGAAATTTACGTGTAAAGTCCACAATATTAAACTAGGTAGAATTTATATAGCCTATGTCACCCGGACCATTATTAAGAATCGATTGATACCTCATTCATCAAAATCGGTTCAGTAGTTTAGGCGCTACGGTGGAACACACGTAAATACAACCATACATACATAGACTGCTAAAATCATAACCCTTTGGCTTTGCCGTAGTCGGGAAAAAGGGGGCAAAAATGGGGCTACTGGACATTCCGCCATAAGAGATCCGATTTCGATGATTCTGACTTTAAATTGGTCTCATAAAAATTTGGTGAGGATCTTCGGCGTGATGAGCATAATAGCTCCTCAAAATGCAGTAAATTGCTCACTTTTAGATTTCTACCAGTGGAATCGGCCCTTTAACTACTAGGTAGGGATTGAGGGAGCTCCTGGCATCACAAAACTAGTGAATTTTGAAGAAAAAAAAAAACAGATTTCTCTAAAAAGCTTAGAAATCTGTTTTTTTTTTTTCTTCAGGGGCCTGCGGAGCCATGGGTTGTTCATACAAACGTAATACCAAAATAATTTGTAAATCAAACATATTCTTAAGGTATTGTGTATTTAATCCGATTGGATTACAGAATATCTAGGCTTCCAAAAATATAATTATTTTGAATGGACACTGATATAAAGACGAGATATGAGGAATTTAAAATTTCTATAGAAAACTTATTTTTCTCATAACTCGAATTTAAATCAGTGTCCATTAAAAATATATATTTGGAAGCATAGATATTCTGTAATCCAATCGGAATAAATACACACTACCTTAAGAATACGAGAATTATTTTGGTATTACGTTTGTATGAACTACGCATGCTCCGCCGGCCCGTTAAGCTCTTGCCACCAAATGATTTTGAGTAACCTTCAGGCGCAGTCGGTTTTTTATTTTGATATAGTGTAATATTAATTATAGGATTTTAAACTGACATGGTTAATTTCAGTACTAAAGTTATTTAAACGAGATTTACCATGTTTTTTGTTTATAAAAAACGGTAAATAACGTTTTAAATAACTGGTAGTGGTAAATTAATCGTTGAAAAAAAGTTAGTAGAACTACTACTAGATAATATTGTTGTTTCTAGTCATGTTGTGCGATTACGCTTTGGGTGATAATTTGGTCGAAACCTATAATGTGAACCTAGTGATATACTGTGATTGTTACCTGTAGTTGCTTTGTGAATATACAACATGTAAAAAAAACTGTGTCATAAATACTTCATTATTTTTGGTTTAATATCTTGTTTCGCGGCTTTTCATGTTTTTAATTATTACATACACATAAAGCCCTGCAGTTTTTATAAATGAACAAAGCATGTAGTATTTTTTAACACAGTTGAATGTTTTATTCAAACTTCATAAATACCCAACTATTGAAAACTGAGGCCTAACATGCATTTGAGTGATATTCAATAATTTCTTACTTCCTCGAACCTGCCTAAAATTGTATAAAATCTTGCGCCTCCATAATAAATGTACAACATCTCGTAATCCTCGGCCATCTTAGCTTATGTACACAATTTGTTCGCTCATTTACTTGAGCAGTATTAAATGGACATCATAAACTGCTGGGAAGCTGTTTTTCCTCGACTTAATTAATAAACCCTGAAACGGCCTGTCAGATCTGAAACGGTCTGTCAGATCATAGTTTTGGTAATCTCAAGGTGGTGGAACTTCAGGCACATTTGTCATCGTTACTAACGTGAAGATACTGATTTATATTAAGTGGAGAGATTGTAAGATGGTGCGCTAACTAATGAAAGAAAAACTTATTTAACAATAATGTAACAAGTATATGCATACACTATGTTCTTAAAATAGCAAAAGCTAACAAGATACTCGAATTTGGATATGCAAGACTTTTGTCCGCGCCGAGTAGATAGTGATCCTATTTCGTTCGTACATTATTCTAAATCCGCAGCTTTTCCCAACCATATGAAAAAACATTCACTGACTTTTGGGATCAGGCTGTCAGTGCGCACGCGTGTTCCTGCCGAATCCGTCCGGCTTACCTCCCACACTTCGACAAGGTTGTAGTCAGTCCACTGGAGCGGAGAGGAGAGGAGTGGAGCGGAACTGTGCCAATATTAATCAATGTAATTGCAGAAAATCTCCGCTCCGCTTCAGTGGACAGGGATTTGCGAACTAGTTTAAAAATTCCTACAAAACTGGGAAGCGGAGCGAGGAAGCGGAGTGGGGAAGCGGAGTGGGAAAACGGAGTGGGGAAATGGAGCGGGGAACTGGTCTCCCACCGCCGTCCACCCAAATTAAATCTTAACTCAAATTCCGTCTTAACTCCGCTGCGCTCCGCTGCGCTCCGCTGCGCTCCGCTGCCATACTCCGCGTCAATGGACAGGCAGCCGTAAACTTGTGAAATGAGTTCCATTAAAACCTTTTCGAAGATTGTAAGCCGCGATATGATTGAACGGGAGGTAGTTTGTTTGAAAACAGCTGAGCGGAACTTTGTCGTGTACTCCGGCTGCGATTAGGATTCAGTTTTACGAGTTAACGTCTGTATGAGTTAAGTGTTGAGAGGTAGGAGGTCAGAGTTGGTACGAGTAAGATATCCGTACGTCATGTTATGCTATTTACATCTGCTACCTACTAAAAGGATTATTATTAGACAACTACTTTGTAACTGAGTATAAATGACATAAGCATTTAGCCGCCCAGGACAGTTGCAAGTGGCATGTAAGTGACCAACTATAATTCAGTCCAGCCAGCCGCCGCCGGCCGCGGCCTCACAGTCGCAGAGATCGGAACATGCTGAACAGCAACAGATAAACTTCCTAATGAGTTGTTTGTCAACTATGTAACAGTGCAATGCGGTATAAACTTATCAACTCCAAATTAAAACAATCCAGAGCTACTTATTCAGTCTACATTACACGTTGTCACCGAATCGTCATTATAGAATTTTGCAGATAGCAGCTTTTTACTGGTTCTCCGGAAATACTTCGAAAAATCAACTAACCATCGAAATATCCCGATACGTCCTTTGTCAGATACCAGAAAAAGGATATTATGATACTCGTAAGTAATTTAGTATATTAGATTCGGCTTCCAGTCTAACCGGATGCAGCTAAATAGCAGTATTTTATTTACCAGCAGGGCTAACATGACTAGCGCGAGAATACTCTTTTTCTCGTTTTGTCGAAATTTGTCTACGATTCTGACGTCATTCTAATCCCTAACATGACCGTAAACGACGAGATATCTCGAAAAAATCAACTGTGACACTTCTGTATCTCGCGACGAGAGACCGATGTTGCAAGTTATTAAAAACAAGTAATTTTTATGATAGCAACATCGGCTTGAGATTCCGTTTCATTAATTCAATGGTGCCGATTCTCTTGTATAATAGTCTTCAGAAATAGACTGACACAACTTAACTATATTTTAGTTTGGCAGCACTTAGATGGCACTGAGTTATTAATTTAGTGAAAATGGCAATTTTGCTATTCTGAATTTGACGTTTTTCACCAAAAATTTTGATTGTCTAAGTATTCGTGATTGAATACTTAGACAATCAAAATTTTTGGTGAATTTTCAAAAAAATGAATCGTCATGAATTAAAATGCACACCAACACCTCGACGATGCAAAAACAGTACTGTATCTTTTTTTCTGATCTCTTGTTTATATCTCGAAAATGGTGTGTCCTATCACAAAAATAATGAAAATTTCGACCCCCTATATGAAATCCGTAAATCCCTAATATACTCAACATGTAGGTAATAATTTTTCATATTTTCCATACAAAAAGTCACACGTCGTCAAGAAACACGTCGTTTCAATATGGTTTAAAACTAAATATTTTCATTATTAATAATATATATTGTTAAATAAAATGATGACTAAAATAAGTACAATTATTATGAAACTGCCATGTTATTTTTGAGTTATTTTTTTTTTGTAACATTTTTTTGTCTACTCTTCTCGTCGTCAAAATCTAGGACGAGTAAATACGAGATGATCTCCGATTAAATTGTCAAAAATCTAGATAACTAAGGTGCCATGTTAGGGTTTGTCGAAGTTTGACAGGAGTCGACTATTTTGTATGGAAGCGCTGTCAGAAAACCAGAAAAGTGACAGAAATAGACGACAGTTACCTACTCACGCGAGTGTGAGTAATCGCATCTGCCATGTTAGGCCTGCTGGAGCGACGGCTTACCTAACCGTCACAACCTAGTTAGTGGGTAACACGACACCCTCGGTAAGACTGGATTACTTTACATAACAATATGCAGCGAGAGCCGGGGGCTACAACTAGTTAATACAATTGTAGTTATCCATGGCAATTGCGTGTAACACACGAGCTCCCCATTTTCAGAGCCTTTCAGTTGCTTGAACATTAGACCCAGGACTGAAGTTCTAACTCTTTGCCTTCCCAACTACGAAACACAAGACTACAGGCGCTACTGCACTTTATCAAGAAATATGATATGATTACATATTACATATTAATTATTTGTCTGATTGACTGTCGATTTGACTGTTAACATGGTGAGTGCACTGCAGATATTAAATATGTGCCAATCGTAACAGCTGTTGGTACCCATGTCATTGCTTGAGGCAGAAACTGAAATGTATCCAATAAGAGTAATCTGCTGTAGGTATTCATGTAGAAAGGAAGTTATGCTGGCATAGTTTCCTCTAAACTTGCGTTATAATTGCTATATAATATTTGCGTATATAATTGCTTATCTTGAACACCCGCGGTGGTTGCATAAGCAGGTAATCTATAAGTTAAACGAAATGAAATTGCAACTCCAAGTGACAAAAAAGGCAATTACTTTTGAATTTTAACATCTTTTTGTGTTTGATAGCATGTTATTAAGTAGAAGTAGAATTTGTGTGATCTAGTTTAATTTATAACTAGGTAGGTACTTAAGCTTTTCCTGGATATCTCAGTTTTGCAAAGCACATCATTTTACGATCAGCTAAAGTTGTCACTTTATCGAGTAAAAAAAAACATTCAACTAAATGCAGGAGGCTGATAGTCTTTAATGGCTCCAAAACAACCTCGAGAGGACGTCTTTTATTTGACGATAAACTTCGAAGAAAAGTAATCATCTTTCGATAAACAAAACATATTATTGTTTCCAGTTTTTACTATTAAATTACCTACTTATTTATAAGATTGGAGGACGTCTTGGATGGGTTAGGTGCTTAAAAAGACGACGAAAGTAAGCACAAAATTGAGAAAAGTGGAAGAAACGAGGAAGGCTTGCTCTGGAGTGGAACAATATAGTCTTTTAAAAAACTTGATTCGGTAATGATAATAATATATATAATATGATAATAATCTTAATCCATGTTTAACTACAGCCACAGTCTTCGATATAATCAAAGCATAATTGTATTTTGGTGCACTTGGGCACTTGTGTGTAGGTAATGATATTCGTTTGTAGCCACAGTGGCTTGGTAATATTATATTTGATAATTGAGATGCTATACTACGAATTGAAGTTCACCTAATGGCCTGCGTACACTGGCGGACGGCAGGGGAGAGCATCGAGGAGGATACCCCTATCCACCAGCGCACACTCGCAAGAAAAATCCTCTGCAATACCGCGAGCGTCCGCCAGGTTACCAGAGCATCCACCGGTATGCCGCGGCATCCGCCGAGTAGTCACTGCTAGACGGGATTTGATTATTCCACTAGCGACTACGCAGTCGAAAGTTGCTTTTAACTCCACCGCATACTGGCATAGTCGTCCAGCTCGCTGTACGTATGGGTAAATATGTTTGCGTGACTATTGGCTGACCAACTAACGTGCCTGCGTACAGCGCCTTGAGTGACACAGTTTCTTGTTAGCGAGAATCTGTCCGACTTTTTTGTTCGTCCATGGTTTTGTCTAATTTGTTTTAGTATGATAAAGCAAAAAATACGTGTTTAATATTTTCTTATTATCTGACTGACGGACTAAATAGAATTTCTTTTTTTTTTACCCATAGGCATCATACCTATCGATACTTTAAATAAATTCTTACTGTACTAAGCTGGTTTGATTAAAATTACACCCATTGTTTGTGTAAACCACTATTACAAGCCTTGGTGATGACTGCGTTGCTGGCCACGCTATGATGGCTTCGAGCTTAGCTTAACTACGCTCTCCGCATTCAAGCTTAGTCCTCATTGCAGCCCTTGCTGTCCGCGCTATATAGGCCTTGACCTCGGTTTATTTCTTCAACTCATAAGTTTTCTTTTGCGGTACCTACGCGAGAAGCTTCTGCCCGCGGTGCGGTGGACCGCACTCACTGGCCAATCGCCGGGGTCCACCGGGATCCTCCGGACTCCCGATAATGGACCTGATTTATTAAGTGCCGAACGTTATCGATGTGATTATTTCTTCACATTGTTTTCTTTGCTTTGATTGGATGGTGTTATAGGTACAAGTATCTTTTGATGAACTGGTTTTTATAGAAAATGAATAAGTTTAGAGAACAGTTTTTTTTATAAGTTTAAATACCAGTTTCAGTACCTATTAAGACCGGTTAAGCCCCACAAATGGCATAGTTCAACTAATTGCCAATGGAGCGCTAATCGTCGTCAACCCCACTTGATATTCAGTTATGATTTAATTACGGCATACCTAATAGTAGGAACCAGGAGGATTGTGATTAAATCCATAACAGCGTGTTGTAGGGTTTAGTTTACATATCAACATTGATGTAGCTACAATTTAGTGTGTAATATACCTACATAAATCAAGAAATTGGTTTGAGGTCACATAGGATTGTGTCAGACATTATGTCATACGTAGTGCCATAGTGTGGGCGCCGAATTAGGAGACAGGTAAAGTTTATTGTTACCGAGTCATCGTTTTGACTGTCACATTATGTATATCAGAAGCTGTCCGCAACTTGCAACAAATGTCACAATATTTAATATTCCGTCGTAATCCCCGGCAGCTATAGCTCGGTTTACTGGAGCAAACACACAAAGCGAGAGCGAAGCAAGAGCTTGCGGAATGTACTCCGTTCGTTTCGTCATGCGGCTTCCCGTAAGCCTCTCGTGGCTCGCCGTAACACCGGCGGCGCACGTGGCTTACGAGGAACCTCGCCGGCTGCATCCGTACAGCCGGTGTGCATGCACTCTTACTTGTAGCGATGTAAGCTGTAAGAGTACTGCGAACTGCGAAATTGGGTTATGTCAGGATTTTAGTGAATAGAAAAAATGTTCAATAGTTTTAGCTCTAAATAAAATGCCAAAATTCTTAAGTTGCTCGGAAATAAGTTTCTTCTATGCCCAGTTTCCAATATCCCAAATAAATTGTCCATGGTTTGTTTACAAACGCTTCGCTACATTGTGTTGAAAAAGTCATTGTTTGTGTTTTATAAAGATTCGACCTCGTGTCGGGCATGGCTGGTATTGTACGAGTAAGTCCGACGCTTTCTGACACAATGACCCAAATCCCTTGCTTCTACAATACTCCCAAACTGATTCCTTTATTTTCCTTTCTTTCTGGCTTCTTAATGTAACCAATTTGTCGTTTATATCTGTTTCGGCGAAATTCCTAGATAACTTTGTAAGCGTCCTCAACTTGTCACCTCTTAGATATAAACAAATAGGTTACTTGGACAAAGAAGCGAGGGGGTGGATTGTCCGGGTTCACGGGGTCACGCGTGGGGGGGAGCGGGAGGCTAATTTTATGCGCGGAAACGGAGCTTCTATTGACTGACAATAAGTTCACGATCGAGATTCAAGATAAGTGATGTTTAACGGACAATTTCGGTTCGGAGGCTCACGACGCCGCGACCTACAAACATCGATGTACCTCGCTGTAGATATTGTTGGGGGAAAGGATTCTTCCTTTGAAGACATTTGGGTATTGAATGCTTCATATTTTAAGGGGGGCATGCGCTCATTTAATTTCTATTACTTGTATTTACACTCCGCAATCGAACATTTCCTTTAGTATCAGCTCTAAATACGAGTATTCTACTATTACGGGGTTCAAAGCTTGCTCGGGCGTTTCTGTGGTATTTTCCATATCATAGTATATTTTGCTGGTCAAACCCTTTGTTGTTTCAGCCGCCCGGATGTAAGGTCAATCTGTTACAAAAGCAACATGTTCTCAGAAATCAACAAAGTCGAATATCAAAGGCTCTAGTAAAATGTTTCTGAGAGCAATGGCTACGACGCGATGGCGTAATTGTAGTATGACCCTTCATAATTATTTCCATTTAACATTCGGACGTAAGTACAAAGTACAAACACGTCACGGTCGAGCCTGTACTTGAGCCACAGAGGCTTGTACTCGAGCTACTCGGCAAGTTTGTCTCAAACTCGCTCGCAAACAATTGGGAGCGTCAACAAAACATTTTTCATTAAAAGCTTCAGCCGGAGGAGTCGGCTGACATATTTCACTTCAAGCGGATCAGATATTTTGTATGTATGTTAATAGGTATTTATATATGTTTGTATTTACGTGTTCTACCGTAGCGTACCTAAACTACTTAACCGATATTGATGAATGATGTATCAATAGGTCCGTAATAAGGATCCGGGAGACATAGGCTATATAAATTCTCCCTATTTTTTTTAATAAGGTTGATTTTACACGTTTTCAATCCTCGAAAATAAATAAATTGAGATAATCATAACACATTTGGTATCAAAAGAAAGATCTTGACGAGAACTTTACAAATATTATATGTCTACCTATATATCATATTGTTTAAGTTAGTAAATAATTATGTTTTATTTGGTAAAAACTTGCCCGCGTTACGTACGGAGGCGGCTGTAAAGTTAACACCTATTTAACAATTAAAAGCATGATTAAAATATTTCTTACTGACCTATTGTACCTATTACCCTTATTTACGTTGCCACAACGTTTATCAAGCGTTAAAACAGAAAAGTACGAAACAAGAAAATATTTCAGACAGAAATCAGGACATAGGTACAGTTGGTTGGTAATGGCCAAGATAAAGCCGTGGTCATAATATTATTGTACACATTTTTCAATCGCAGAATCAGATCGCTCAATATTGGAACATTGAGAGTTTTCCATTTGTAATATTTTGCTGATTTTTTTACGTGAAGTGCCACTTAATTGGACGTAGAAAGGAAGGGAATTCTACGTACAATAAAAGAAACAGCTCATTGTTAATTCGTACGGTGCCTCAACTGCTTGACGTCAGCCGTCAGCACCGTCAGTCAGGACACGTCACGCCTCATCACCACGTCAGCGTCACGTCACGACGCGTGACGGCGGCGTGGCGTCTATTTCGGTGCGCTCCACCTGAGCGTGATTTAGAGGCGCCGTAAAAGATACATTCGATGCCGCGCCTAGCGCCATTATTACGTGTTTTATGGCTCAGAGACACAAGATTTGTTCGTTTGTCTGTGTGTCTGGTAAAGGATTGGTTTAGTTACTATATCAGCGGGAAAAGGTAACGTGTGTGATACGGACTTTATAAGATTAGATTCATAGACACAGATTCTAAGAACCAAAGCTCAATTTAGGCTGAAAAGACTCATTGAAACCAACAACATGCCAACGAGATTTAAGATGCTCTATTGACGTCACTAAACTGCTTGGTGATAATTTAAGATGCTCTATTGACGTCACTAAACTGCTTGGTGATAATTGACACTAACACCATAGTATTAAATTATTCCACAATCTTATACTCAAAACCACGTTAAATAAGATAAGAATGTAATGTTTACACATTTTTCTGTAACGTCATGATATATTACTCAAATTGCGCGAATATTTTTAGAAAACACCATCACTCACGCGAATGTCTGTGCAATATATCTCACCGACAACGCTATTAATTATTATTAACACATTCTTCCTAGTTTTCAGAACACGACGGTTATCCTCATCTGGACAGTTTCTACTAGTTGGCGATCTGACTGATGGGCAGAGCACCCGCTGCACCGCGTGCGAACAGGGAGCAGCAGGAGCCGAAGGAAAAAGTTCTCTTTATTTAATTTAAAATAAATATTTACGCGGCCAGTCAACCGCGGAGGCCCCAAAAGAAATTTATCGTCCGCGGAACTCTCGCCGACATTAACGTTGTTGTTCTAGTGGTAAATTGGGATTGCTTCTTGATAGTTTGAGTGTTGTGCTCGTGCGTGAGTGCACAGCTACGAAGCCAGACGCATCGTGCGTGTCCGTGCGTGTCCGTGCGCGCCTATTTATTGTGTACGCCTGCGCGCTCCTGACTCAAACAATGAAACTATTAAAGCTTCAAAATGTTTTCAAGTAATCCACACTTCAGTCACTCGTCAATCATCTGACAGTTCAACAGACGATGTCCATCTACCGAATAGTTTATAAGTATTGGCAGATTAACTCTACTAGGATACTGTTTGATGTTACGATACTAAATATTGGGGGCTGAAGTATTATTCAATTTCCTAAAGAGAAAACTTACAAGTGTGATTGCGGAATTCTCGATCGCATAGGTATTCAAACTACAGCAAAACGAAAACAACAGTGTAAGCCCTCAAAACTACTGAATTTGTTATTGCAAACAAATCCGGCGCGGTTGAGACGAACGACCGATCCGTGCCGTCTGCACACAGCTTTACAAACCACGGTTAAGAAAACTAAATGTACGGCAGGTGGAGTTATTATAGTAGTAAAATTACTAGAACTGAAGTTATTGGCTGTTACATTCTTTTTTCAGGGAGCTCAGGATAAGATTTCTGAGAATTCTGAACATCTTCAGTAGGAGTGGGCTCGTGTTGTTTCCTGTTCAATTGTAAATAGAATCGCGATAGGAATACCGTCTGTTTGTAGACAAAAATAGATGCTATGTTTGTAGTCGGAATATTGAAATAACTTGAGATGTCAACTTAGCGATCTCAGGTATACCATTAGCGATATCGAGCTTAGCGGTAGCGATTTCAGGTAGGTATGTTTGCGGGAAAGTCCGAAAGGGATACCGTGGCCCCCTGGCATTGCACAGGCAACAGAAGGAACACGGGTGGGTTTTAGTCAGCAAGAGTCTGACACGCTCTCCCGCTCCACCCAGAGCGGGAGGAGTCATTTGATGATTTCCCACCAAAAAAAAAAAGGTATACCTGGCATGAACACATTTCATTATTTCAGAGCCAACTCCACATTGTAAATGACTTATGTATTGCTTGAAACTCCTGTGTGGTTTTTTTTTTACTTTATTGATAGGTAATAGACTAACATTTATAATTATATACAGGTATTATTTATTTCTTGGATTTTGTGCTTTCAAATCAATCAATCTGCCTAGCCTTCTCGCAACTATGTTGAGGTTGGCTTCCAATCTAACGGGATGCAGCTGAATACCAGTATTTGACATGGAGCGACTGCCCATCTGTAACTGGGTAATACGATACCCGTTACCAACTGGTTATCAGACTTTCGGGCTTCAGACGGCCCGTAACGAATATCAAAGATCCACGAATGACAGCCGGGACCAACGGCTTAACATGCTTTCCGAGGCACGGAGGAGTCTCGATTTGGCATGTAAAGATGGTCACCCATCCATGGATCAACCCTAGCAAGCGTAGCTTAACCTGATGGATGGATGGCTTTCAAATGAAATTACAAAAATGTTTAATCCGTAGATATAAGAATGTATATTTCTATAGTTTATTCAAATAGTTTTTTGTATAATATTTTTCTCTACAAAGAATGTAAACTACCTTTCTACTTTCCTTAATTTCTATTTTATGACATAATCGTCTTCGTCTTCTGTATTTAAAAATTATGGTACTCGTATGTAAGTAGGTAGTACATACGTGCACGTATGATGGCTGTGCCAGCGGCGCGGCGTCGTAGAACTGTCGCCCTCTGCGGAGCGTAATCATGGATTTACCAGCACAACAGATGCTGCCACCGCCACAATTAATTTTTACTTCTTGTACTCGTATGTGGTAACTGATCTTACAGGCTGATGCCATGCGAATAATAGTAATTAACGAAATCACGTGACATGGAGAAACTTAATCCGTTGTCGTTAAAATAGAGACAAGTTACTCATATGACTTACTAAATGGTTTGGCCAATTCATGTTATAAAGCGTAGTCTCAATTCTCAATTCTTTATTGCATTCCATATGTATTACGTATATTATGGTATAAAAAAGTAAAAGATCAATATGAACTCTGTCGGGCACAGAAAAATTAGGAGAGAGGAAGAGGGCTAAGTAAAAATTTAAGCAATTAATATATTTTTTATAAATTAATTATTAGATGTGTTTAATTGGGTGTATAATTATTTATATAAACATAACTATACATTATTATTATTATTATATATTATTAGGTTTGTGTATATAGGTGTAATTTTGAAATTATGAATTTATATGGATAATGTAAAGAAATTCTCAGAAGTATTTTGATTAACAATAAATTATATTATTTTTTATGTATTCATATTTGATTTTCTATATTCCATATTCTAATATATATATTTCATAATGTTTGCTGTTTATGAGAGATAATAATTTTATTTTGCAATCGTTTTGTCTTCTAATAACTCCTTTACTGTGTAGTATGACTTGGATTCCAGAAATTGTTTCAATTTATGAATAAATGTATTTGTTTTACTTACTTCTCTAATTTCATTTGGCAATTTATTATATATTTTTATGGACATAACTAAAGGGCTGGTTGAGTGCATTATGAGTCGGGATTGAGGTATGTTTATTTTGTGTTTATTGTGTCGAAAGGTGTATCTTGTTTGTGTTTCTTCGCAAGTGGTGTAAAAATCTGGGTGGTTTCTGACAAAACATAATTCTAAGATATATAGACAGGGAAGTGTGAGTATTTTGTGTTTTCGGAAGTGTGGTTCGCAGCTATCTGTTTGTTCTATGTTGGTTATTATTCGTTTTAACTTCTTTTGCAAAATAAATATGGTTAGTGAATCTTTACTGTTACCCCACAGCATGACCCCATAGCTGAGCCATGCCTGGGAATATGCATAGTAAGTAACAAGTGCAGTCTGTAGGTTAGTAGTTTTTTTTTAAATTCGCGTAGTGCATATGAGAATGTTGATAATTTTGCTCTTATTTTCTGTATATGGATGGGATTTCCAATTTATGTGGGTATCTATAGACAAACCGAGGAGTGTAAATTCATTACTTGTTCCAGTTTTGCATTATTATAAATGAAATTTAGTTTTAATGGGGATTTTTGATGGGGATGAAAAGTAATTAATCTGTATCGTCGTACGGTAAAGTCTGTATCGTCGTACGGCGTAGTTAGACTCTCGCAGTTGTTATTGTAGTACTTATTCACACAAACAGCTTCATCCACTCAGGAAGCTGCAGAGGAACATTTACGATGGGCCAGTTAGCTCTCATATAAACCAATACTGGGTATTTTAACAACCTGGTGCTTTCAATGGCTTCGTTCGTACTCTTCCCTACTTACACAACCGCACGTAGATGCAGCTGCAGGACATTTAGTTGTCCAGCGAGATATCGGAGATACATCCACGTTTAGGAGATACCTTGAAGGTTCCTCGATTCATCTGAAGAGTTCATCGAAATTGTGAAGAGAATTTAAAATACGACGACTCACTCCGAACTATAGATTTATACATTTATTTATTAACACAACATTCGAGCTTGTCCCCGGAGAAATCTGGACGACTTTATAATACCAAAGTATGTAAAATGTATCCCAATAAATTATATAGTTTTGGGATGGCTTCATCAAGTCCTTCAATTGGATACCCATATTGTAATAAATGAAGATATTTTTACACTTTTTTTTTAAATTTCTTCTATAAAAATGCCTGAACAGATTTGAATGAAAATGTCATTCAAATCTGTTCAGGCATTTTTATAAGTTATGGAGGAACCAAGAAACTCACATACACACATACATGTATAAATGAACCCTGATAACATGACGCTCCTTTTTGGGCATTTGTGTAATAAGGCAGTTGACGGGTGTAGCCATAGCTAGGTTAGTATACTTTGCTTATTTCCACATGTCTTATGGCGTTCTGCTGTAGGGATCGGCAGCTGACGTAGATTCAATTTCGACAGCGTTGTAGTGGTAATCATGTAATTTGGTTTATATAGGTTTATTTATCTTTTATATAGATTTTATAATATTTTCTTGTTGAATGTGAGAATGTTGCAGGCTTGATAAACTATAGATTTGTAGACTATTTTCTATTTTGTTAAGTACTTGTTACTTGTTGACAGGTCTACACAGTTATCTCATAACTATATTAATATTATTAACATTGTGAACACATTGTAAAAACCATTTATTTTTAAAAGAGTAAGTTTCTTGCCGGCACCTAGCTTCTGACGTTTCATAAGTGCTCATGAAATCTGCGTTCGCAAATTTATTTGGCAAACATGTAAACAATCACGAGTTTAAAAAAAATAACTGTACAGTTCTTCTGTGTATAAATGATTTGACTTTCGCTTTGAATTATAAATTTATTAAATAAGGAAGACAAAGAAACAATAATAATAATATATGTATCTACTCGTATTTCTTTAATTGAGTTTTCTTTTATTAAATCTGTAATTAAAATAATCAAAAACAAGGATGTCACGTAATAAAGGAAATCTGCGTTCACATTATTTATCTGGCAAACATGTAAACAAACACAAGTTTTAGGAAAAACAACTGTAATGCCTACACATAAGGATCTGTTTACGCCACAACTTCATATTTTTTATGACTCTTTCAAGAGTACTAGTCAGTCTAAAATCTTCCTAATTACAATTTGATTTGAGAACATGTATACCTCTGCGTATTCGAAGTTAAGACTCAATTTATGTTATAGGTACGTAGACAGCGTGTAGCGTGTATGCTGCTACACTGGATTACATGTGTTTACGTTAGCTTTGTTCATGGACATACGTTGATTGATAGTAAGTAACACGCTGATGAAAATATGCCTTGTAAACAGTATCATTTTAAAGAAAATATAAACATTTTATAGTTCATCGTTATTATTACAAATCAAAAATGTGCGAGAATTTGAAATGATAAACGTGTGATCCAATATTTTTGAAAAGCCGATGTTTCTACTACAACGATAGACTGAGAGAGAGTATCAACGATGGAACATGGAGAAACATGGCTAAGCATGGTGAAACATGGGTGGCCATTCCTGTTCGCATTCATCAAGCTGGGATTCGGCGAACGGATTCAACTTTTTATTTTTATTTTTTTCTTTAAATCTTACTTGATGGAAAGCGATGGATGAGGCCTATGATGGATCGAGCGTGCCCAGATGATACCTGTTCACTCTTGCTTTGAAAGCAGGATTAGGAGGCAGTCTGACTTTATATGACGTTTGATTTGTCGTGGATACTATGGACAGCTTCGCGGTGCGCGGTGTGCATTTCATATCGCACGCGATGTAAGTTGCTTCTCGCAGCATTACAAGGGTTAGAATTTAATTTTGTCGACATAGCCTTTGTTAACCCTTAGACTGCGAAGCCAGGGGAGAGAACCGGCACGTGGCAGAAGCTATGTCGTTACGAACGAGAATCTGATTTAGTGGCTGGAATGTAACTAAAAGGTTCGTGATTTTGACTGCGCTCACAGAAGATAAAGAAGCATACCTATAGCTTTCGTTTTGAATTAGAAATTGATTGACAGCCCTAGGTATGCACGAAGGTTGTAATGCAATGAATTCTCCTTGCTGGATTTATATCCTGTAGATTTGCGACATCGGCTTCATCAGTGATGAGGTAGAGTTCAGTTTGGCATCTTATCTCAACAATAGCGCTACAAGGTTATTTCTGCGCGCGATCAAAATCGGAACTAACGAAACAAACATGAGACAGCGCCCCCCTGTCGACGTAACTCGAGACTTCACGCCAGAAGATCCTTGTAGCACTGCAGGTGCCGGTGACTTACGTGTAGGTTGTCGAATCTGTTGGATGTGCAGAGCTCCTGCACGGGCGGGGGGCAGGTGCTGACGCAGTCGCCCCACCAGCCCGGCGCGTCCTCCGCGTCGTCGTCCGCGCCGCCAGGCCCGCCGCCGCCATCCGCCTGACCTTCTGAGGACAACAGAAATCAATAGAATAACATAACATCCTTATACTTACATATTATAAAACAAAGTCCTCAGCCGTGTCTGTCAGTCTGAACGCGATAAACTCAAAAACTACCGAACAGATTTTCAAACGGTTTTCACCAATGAACGGAGTGATTAATGAGGAAAGTTATGGTGTATAATTCATTAAAGTTTTGTGTAAATTGGCTGAAGTATGACGATTATTGTTAAAGATGTCGGAAAAGATCATGCCAACTGGGAGCTTTACTGGCGTGCGCCGCGTAATCCGTGAGAGATAAATAAAAAAAATATTCCACAGGATTATTATATGTTTTAAAAAGTTCAACAAAAAAGTCCGCGATTGCATATTATGTATATATTCTAAGGATGACCCACAATAACCATTTAAATCTTTCAGAATTTGATAAAAATTTAATTGTTTTTTCCGAAGCTATTTTGACCAGTGATATATTTATCCATATCTAATGGAATATGTTTTATACATTGGGAATTTAATTTAGATTAAAATATGCCTTGACATCATAGCAATGATTATTTTAAAAGATAACATCACAGATTCAAAATTACGCGTAAGGAAATAATTATGGTTGACGACAACGCGGGCGCAGCGGTAAGAGTCAATGACGTTTTCCAAAGCTATTAGGTATGTAATCCCGGTAGTACGTACCCGTATATGGATGTCAGAAAATATCCCATTTTCTGACATCCATATATTATATTACAAGTAAATATAACATAAGGAGTTACACAAATGTGCAACCAACAACGTTCTCCACAGATACACAAAAAGACTAAGACAATGTGGATAAAGTTACGGTAGGACAGAATAGATAAGTACTCAACATAAGATACACATAAATTATTACAGATACCAAGGAACACTAAAGGTTCAATATTATTCACACAATTTTTTAATCGTATCAAGCAATATTTTTATAAATTTTCCAACGGCAGCAAATAGAACCAAGTTAGAGAAAAAGTTAAATATCTACACAAATCATATGAATGCATGCTAGAAAAAGTTAAATATCTACACAAATCATATGAATGCATGCTAATTAATCTAATTATTTATTTATTTAGTTTGTTTTAATTAGTTTTTATTTATAACACATAAGACAAAACATAACATCACGCCTTGTTTCCCCGAAGGGTTGGGCAGAGGTGTACCTGTAGTACACCCACATTTCGCCTTAGTTATCTTTTATGTTTTGTAATTATTTATATATTTATTAATTCGTTAAGTGCAATAGACGATGATTTATAAGGAATATTTTGATATTTTGAATAAATAATCTATCCCATTATTATGTTTTCTATTATGCCATTTTTTACTACTAAAGTTATTTATCTATGCCCAAAGATGAGTTAAAATTTATTTATGATTAATATTGTATCCAATATTTTTTTTCCAATTCTTCTTCTATACAAGGCTAGATTAATGACAAGAAAAAAATATATAATTTTTAGTTTTGAACGTACACCGACTAACAGACGAGTAATCACCATACTACGTTTGAAGTCGGTTTTTAGATAGGTATTTTTCCTTTGAGGCCACACCCGCAGCGCGTACCAACAAGCCGGCCGTCACACTTAAACACTTTATATTAAATTGGTTTATCAGTTGTCAAGATACATATGGACTAATAAGTATCTTGACAACTGCTAAACCAATTTTGATGAAACTTGCACTGTTCCCTAAATTGAAGTAAATGTTAGATATGCAATTAAAAAGTGGTCACGATCCGATTAATAGTTTCGGAGAAATACGTGGGCAAACATACATACACCTATAATATTTTTATATTTGGCCCTAATAGATTATCATATGTGAATATATCGCAGTTCCAATAATATTATTACATTTATACGTGTCGAATTGATAACCTTCTTTTTTATACGAAGTCGGATAATTAATAAGAAACATTAGGTACTGAACGTTTTATTCATTTCAAAATCTTTAGAATCACATTCGTCGAAAAACAATCCTTAGATATGTACGAGAGACTATGTCTGTATGCAGACAAAATAACGTAAATACAGCGTCGGTAACGAAAAGGTACGTTATTAATATGCTAGTGAGCAAAGCAAGCAAGTGAATTCCTTTGTTTGTTACATTTAATACAAGTTAAACAAACGTTCGGTGCGCTCGTTATTATTATCCTATTAGCTGCGAGTGGGCTGGTGGGAAATCTACACACCTCCCGCCAAAAAATGGCGTTGGATTTTGGCAAAATATTTTCCCGGGGTTGCAGTTCTAACCTAACCTAAACTTTTTTGTCTACTAAGATATTGATTTTTCTGCTAGCACAAGTCGTTTCCTACCATTATCATATCATACTTTTTTAATTAAATATTATTTTGTTAATTTATAAATTAAAATTACCCTTTTGCCTATTTAGTGAGTTTCATTTTTGGAGGAAGTACCCCAGTAAAAAATCCCCGTCGACAAAAGAAAACTATAGTCGTAAAACCTGTATAAGTACCAAGTTTCGTCCAAATCGGTTGAAAAATACGACCTGTAGAGGAAATGTATATAGGAGGACACACGAAAGCAATTTTGGCCAGACTTGAAGCAGAGCCGCTTCGCTCGCTCGGTCAATTATTGGACATCTTTTCTTCTTGCCTGCTTTAAGTCACTGAAACTGTCAAAATGTCCAATGGAAGAGAATTGTAACCAAACAACAAAAATATTGAAAAATAAAGAACGAATGAATTGCTAATGAGCTGGCGCCCCTTGCGCACCGGCACCGCTGGTACACTGGCGCCGCTAGCTCTACAGGTCCATTGTGAGTGAGACGAAAGAATTTGCTCGTGAGCCGTGACATTCAGCTGCAAGCTCGGACAGACCAACGAAAGGTTCTAGAAGAGCTGTTAGGTTCCACTCGATGAGCCCGGGTCGTAGCGAATGATCGCTCCAACTGTAAGTTGGCGTATATATCAAAGCAAATATTTTAGGTGTTCATTGTTCTGTAGGTAATAATCTTTATCGATTGGTTGGAGACTTACTTTTCATCGTTTATCTTTGTTTACTTGCAGCGTTTGTTCTAATTTACTCATAGGTGAAAAGGTTTTCGTATCTATCTATCTATCTTCTTCTTCTATCCATATAAATAAAAATGAATCGCTAGGTGTTTTGCTTGAAGTTCTAGGAAGGTTCTTATGAAGAGAAAATTTGGAAAAATTGCCCGGGAAACGTAAAAACCCCTCTTTTCTTTTTCTAATACAAACTGTTCTAAAACCAAAACAAACAAAAGACGTCTGTTGGGTCAGCTATATAGGGTGTAGGTGTAGGTAGGTATGTGCGTAGGGAGGTATGTAGATAGGGTAGGTAGGTAGGTACTCGTAGGTATATGAGTAGGTAGGTAGTTAGGTGGGTAGGTAGTGTGGTATTTGAGAAGGTAGGGTATGTATGTAGGTATGTGAGTAGGGAGGTAAGTCAAAGTCAAATAATTTATTTAAATTAGGCACAAAAAAGGCACTTTTGAACGTCAAAATTTACAAAAAATAATAATGACTGATTCTAGTCGCCCATTCCAAAAGGTAGTTTTCGTATGGAGAAGAATGGGCAAGAAACTCCACCGTTACTCTTTTAAAATGTTTTCATTATATCTTGTAAACACTAATTATAAAATTATATGTGAAGACAATGCACCTAGAATAAGATTACTATACCACGATAGGTAAAAAGAATGAAAAATGAAGGAATGACATAAATTAATTATGTGATAAATGCATGGTGCTCACATACTTACAAACATTGTAAAATTATACGATATTCCTAACATTTTAACAAGTAATACTAATAATAAGTCAGTGTGTGAGTTCAAGTAATCACAAAATATAAAATAAATGTCATAAAAAATAATATTATACAATTAAATTGGCAACCAGTTCGATTTTGTCTAGATTCTGAATCTAGAGGATTATATCCAAGCATTTTTATCTTGGAGATAATCCTCTAATTTGTAATATGCTTGTTTGTATGGTATGTAGATAAGGTAGGTAGTTAGGTAGGTACCGTAAGTGAGTAGGTAGGGTAGGTAGGTAGGTATATAAAATGTCAAATTTGATGGTTTTATCACAAGGCTTAGCAGAGCGAGCAGCTCAAACCAACGCTTTTTATCTTAAAAAAGCGTCGGATTAAACTGCTCGCTAAATAATCATAAAATGTATAGTCCCTTTTTTACAAAGTTTGGTTAATACAGCTTATATCGTTTAATGGTGAAGTTTCGAATGTCAATGGGAAGTTTGTTGTAAAAGCGTTTACATTGACCCATCAACGAGTTGCCTACTTTGTGGAGACGTGTGCGATGTACAGCAAGGTTGTGTTTATTCCTGATACCTGGTTTTGTGCCTAATTGAAATAAATTATTTGACTTTGACTTTGGTATTTAAACATGACCCTCAATAGTTATTCCAAGAAAAACTTTTGACTCAACAGGGTCCAAATCTATTCCATTAAATTGAACATTGGTAGTTAGCTGCCTGACATTTGGCGTTGAAAATCTAAGGATATAGTCCTTTTTTCGTTCAGGAGAAGATTATTTACATTAAACAAATGCACAACTTAAGAGAGTGCATCGTTTCATCGTCGACATTGCAAATGTAATTACAATCAGTTTTAAGTATATATTTTTTTCGAACAGTTTTAAATATAATGATAAAAGATATACTCGTTTTAAATGTCAGCAAATGATTTTAAATTATATAATGTCAAAATTATTCAAAACAGACAAAATAAAATATAATCATTACATACACATTTTTTACATTATTTATTCATTTATTATTGTATGATAAGAATTCCGATATATTAGACAGGTAATCCTCCAGTAAAATGGCTTTTAATTTTGCTTACAAATAAGTTATTTAGCTCAGAAGGCTTTAGTCCAATCAATAGAGAGCGTTTATTGAATATCTCTACAGTTTGATACTTCGAGCAACTTTCTAATGTGTTAAATTTTGGTGCTGTTAAAATATAATTAATTTATTATTGTGTGATATTAATTCAGATAATAATATATTAGACAGGCATTTCTCCAGTAAAAAGGCTTTTAATTTTGCTTACAAATCAAGGTCTTTAGCTCAGAAGGTTTTAGTCCATTCAATCAATATTGATTACATTAAAGATTATTAAAGACTAAAGCCCTGACCTGACAAATGACTAAATCAAACGTAAAAAAATACACAATGGGAACAAATACGCACACATACACACACCCTCCCACACACCACACTCACACGTACACAAACACACCAGATACTCGTACAATACAACACCGTCTCCACTCTGGAATTCGTACCCCGAGCCCCAAGATACAGACTAACTGTCTAGTTGGGGCTCAATGGCAAATAATATTTTGTAACATAGCTATAGGTATTCATATTTTAAGCTACTCATGTTGTCTCAATTCGGTGTTAATCTATAAACCTGCTTACTGTATTACCTGGACAATAAACCATTTTCTATTTTCTAGTCTAATCTATAGGGTTTATTGAATATTTCTTCAGTTTTATAGTTCAAGCAATGTTCTACTGTGTTCAAATTAGGAGCTATTAGTTTAAAAAAAAATGTTCGCGAGCTCTTTCTAATCTCACGTTCCTCTTGTGATTCAAAGTCATGTAGATACTTGGCAAAATGACTGAGGAGGACCAATATGTATAGACTAGGAACTGTTAATATTGCTAATTTTTTAAAGTAATCTCTGCATGAGACACGTTGTAAAATTCTGACTATTGTTTTTTGCTGTCGATAACAGGTATGTGAACTTAGGAGTCCCATAAGGAAGTGTATTCGGACCGTTGTTATTTATTATTTACATCAACGATTTACCAAAATTTATAAAACAACCAACATTTATTTTTACTGATGATTGTTAATTACAATGGTATTTAACGGTTAAGATAGAATAACACTTATTATGAAATGGACTACATTTAACAATTTAAAATTAAATTTCCATAAAACTAACTTATCGATATTTTGTAATAGAGTTGCAAAATTTAAATTAAAAAGTGTGTAGTGTAGAAACTATAAAACTGTAAAGCATCTGCTCATTATTTAACCATATTTGCATATATATGATTTTGAATTTGAATTTTTTTCGATTATGTAAGATAATGCTCTCTGCCAGTTATAACTGTAACTATTTTTCCAGAGTAGGACGCTATACGTTATCCTAGACTCGACCAGCGCATAATATACAGCCTTAAACTGTTCTATATTCAATTCATCCCTAAGGCTTCTAAGTGCGTAACATGCTGACAATATGAATGGATTATTCAATAACAGCAAGTTCCGGTTTCCAATTTAAATGAGAATCTATGTTAACCCCTTTTTTTTTTTTTTTCTTGCGTGGGAAATCATCGAATGACTCCTCCCGCTCTGGGTGGAGCGGGAGGGCGTGTCAGACTCTTACTGACTAAAACCCACCCGTGTTCCTTCTCTTGCCTGTGCAATGCCAGGGGGCCACGGTATCCCTTTCGGACTTTCCCGCAACCCCGGCAGGCAATGGTCTCATCGGACCCCTTCATTCGCTGACATCTCTTTGAGGCGCGCGTGGAACACGACGCGCCGTCGACCCGGGCTTGGTCCTTACCGGACGGCGAGCTACCCATTGCTCACCGCCCGCAAGCCCGCGCCTACGGTGGCCGGGAATCGGCAATCGATTCCCAACGCCCAGGGCGTCTCCTCCTGCGGCGGCTAGGAGCGTGAGGGCGCGAAATTTGCCTCTCCCACACGCGCTCCGCCTCCTCCTTCGCGAGCATTACTGCTTCGCAGAAGGAGATGACGGCCTCCCATGCCCTCTCGCTCCGTACCATGGCCTGGACCAGGGCCGGACGCGAGAGATCCCCGCCACCGATCGCCTCCACGAGGACACGGCGGTGCTCTGCCCAAGCCGGGCATACCTCCACCGTATGCTCCACCGTGTCCTCCGGGCGATCCACGCAGTGATGACACCCGGGCGTTTCCTCCCGCCTTATCCGAAACAGGTTCCTCCTGAAACAGCCCTGTCCGGTGAGGACCTGCGTCAGGCGGAAGGTGAGGACGCCGTGGCGCCTCTCCAGCCACTCCTCAAAGAGGGGAGTTATCGCCGCAATAGTGGCGTGCCCAGCACTGGGTTGCGACAATCGCACTCTCCATGCCGCCATGAGATCCCGTCGGAGCTCTGTCCGCTGTGCCGCGATTTCTCGCGGCATCGGAGTCAAGCCCCGGCGTTTCACCTCCTCGCGCCACTCCCAAATATGCGCGAGGACTTTTGCCTCCAGATCCCATGGCGGCAACCCGGCAAGGAGGCTCGCCGCCTCACCGGAGACCGTGCGGTATCCCCGGACCAGCCGGGTGGCCATGACCCTCTGGGACGCGTTCAACCTGCGGGCAGGCCGCCGCCTCAACGAACGTGCCCACACCGGTGCCCCGTACAGGGTCATGGACCGCACGATCCCCGCGTATAGCCTCCGGCAGGAGGCGTTTGGACCCCCTAGATTGGGCAGGAGCCGCCTCAAGGCAGCCCCGGCCTGCTCCAGTCTGGGAGCCAAACGTTGGAAATGCTCAACGAAGTTCCACCGACTGTCGAGGACGAGTCCCAGGTACTTCATCGTCGACTCGACGCCGATGTGAACCCCTCCTACCGTTATTTGGAAACCCGACGGTGGCGCGTTCCGAGGACTATGAAAACACATGGCCTCGGACTTGTGCAAGGCCACCTCGAGTCCCAACTGCCGGATTCTGGCCACGATTGTCGCAACCCCGTGTGTCGCTAGTTCGGCCGCCGCCTGGTGCGACCTCCCCTGCGCCAGGACCAACGTGTCGTCAGCGTAACAAACGACGCTGACGCCATTGGGGAGGTCTGCGCGCAGCACCCAGTCGTATCCGATGTCCCACAGATGCGGCCCCAGGACCGATCCCTGTGGGACACCGCACGACATCTCTCGCCGGTTCCACTCTCCCTGGTGACCGGGGTAGATGATGGCCCTGTCCGTCAAATAGGCCTCGACCACACGACAGAGGTAGGTCGGCATCCGGTGATACCGGAGTGCCTCCCTGATGCAACTCCAGGGCAGGGTATTGAAGGCGTTGGCGATGTCTAGAGACACCGCCAAGACGACCCCACCCCGAGCCACCGCATCCCCCGTCGTGAGGGCTCGTACGCGCATGATGGCGCCCACCGTGGAGCGCCCCCTGCGGAAACCAATCTGGCTCTCCGCCAAATCCGGTCCCACCCGCACCAGCCGCCCGACAAGGCGGTCTGCAATTACTCTTTCAAAGAGCTTGCCCACCTCGTCGAGCAGCACGATGGGCCGGTAAGCGGACGGAGAGTCCGCAGGGCGCCCCGGCTTCTTGATTAGGACCAGTTTCCCCGTCTTCCAACGAAGTGGAAACTGGCCCCTCTCCATACATGCGCTTAAGAGCCCCCTTAGTCGAGGCCCGAGAGCCTCTGAGGCCAGGACTCAGGCTTTCCCAGGTAAGCCGTCGGGTCCTGGGGCGGTATTTCTGGCATTCAGCCTACGTACCGCCACCCTCATCTCTACCTCGGTCACCTCCGGAGCATCGTCGTCGTCGTCGGCGGTGTGGTCCGCATCAGGCACCGCAATAGGCGGAGCCATGGGCGGGGAGGCATGTTCCCCTCTCGAAGGGAACAGAGCGCTCATCACGTCCCCCACAAGCTGTGGCCGGAGACTCTGCGTCAGCGGGGGAGCCCATGGGCGGAGTTTCTCCCGCACCATCTTGTATGGGCGTCCCCACGGGTCTCTATTCAGAGTCTCCAGCGACTCCTCGCGGGCCAGTGCCCTGGCCCGCAGGATCTCCGCTCTGTACCCCTCGTATAGCTCCGCCTGAATGGCTTCCGTATCCGGAGGTTGAATACGGAGCCTGCGGTGCCTGGTGTACCGGCGTCGCGCAGCAACGCACGCATTGCGCAGTGTCGTCAGCTGTCGCGACCACCAGTACACCTGGCGCGAAGCACGTCCGGGCTGGACCCGGGGCATTGCCACGTCACATATCTCGGACATGGCCTCCCGGAACCACTCCGCCTCGTCATCGATGTCGGCAGGCCTGTCCGGTGATGACACCCAGGCCTGCACGATCGAGGCTTCCAGGAGGAGCTCCCGGTCCAGCTGCTTCAGCGCCCACCGCGGACCACTCGGGGCCTGTCGGACCGGCGCACTCGAGGTCTGGGCGGAGACGTCAAACCGGATGTACCGGTGATCGGAATAGGTCTCCACCCCCTCCATGACGCGCCAGTCAATGATACGCGGCGACAGAGCGGGGCTGGCGAACGAGATGTCCACCACCGATTCACCCCGCATCCGCAATCTATGTTAACCCCTAAGAATTTAACCTTGCCCACTAATTTAATATTGTCTCCATTTCTTGTATATCTAAGTTGTCATTATTATGAGTAAATAACATGAGGTTAGTTTTACTTGTATTTAATAATAAGTTATTGGCTCTAAACCCTTCGCAAACTTTTTCTATAAATATGCTTGTATTTAATGTCAATTCTTCTGTGTCTATGTCTTTTTCCCCAATTATTATGTTTGAGTCATCTGAAAAAACAACATGTTCCTCATTCGGCTGGGATTTATTCATGAAGTAGGTATAAAAAAATATAATAGAGTATAGGGCTTAAAATTGACCCTTGGGCACTCCACGTTTTACATATTTACTTGTACATTCTGCCGCAACGCTTGGATATTGGACAACGGACACAAAAGCAACAAACATTTCTTACAAAAAATCATGTCTTAGTATCTCTAACAGATAGTATTTTGCATATTGCTAGTTGAATACAGTTAGTGAGGGAGCGAGCGGCTAATAGATACTCGCACATAATCGGTTTTTGTTGCGCTAGTTGTGACTTCATTGTTTTAGCATCACTGCCCGTGTGTGAAAATCGAGTATTGTTGCAGCTGTCAACTTAAATTATGGACGCTCATTCACACAAATGTGACGAAATATGTTAACATTGCTGTAAACAGAGTTTTTATTCCAATTGGCGCTTCAATTATAGAATAAAGTGTATGAATCTGTCGAAGGAGTGGGAAAGGGAATTTATCGAACATTAGACAACAATGGGACGAGATGGTAATAGACTTGGATCTGTTGCGCCGTAATGGGCAACAAAACGCGTGTAAGGATGCCAAGCCGCGGCGCGGCGCTTTGATCTACAGCTCTTGTCACCAACACGACATTATAAAGACGGGAATCTGCGCGATAATGATGCTGTTCAGTGTTCATTGATCTCGTGAAAAAGGTATCTTTTGTTAAGTGTTTCATCACGTTGTCCACGTAGGTTATTAAGGGTTTAAAAAATATAAGAATCATACTACACTCATGGACTCGGTAAGTCGAACCACCTGTATTTTCATGATAAAAGCCTAAAATATAAAAAAAAAATATTCTTCAAAAAAAAGTTTTTTTTGCAGTTCTGAAGCTGACATACTGGCCATCATTTCGGTATCGCCATTGTTCCAAAAATAATTATTGAATTTGAAAAAGAGAAGTAATTCGGAGTTTGGTTGCTAATAAACTGTTCCACCGAACCGCACTTATCAACATTTTGTTTGTTTCAGTGCGGTTAGTGGAAGTGCTCAGGTGCGGTTCGTTTAAGTGCTGTTGAAATCAGGGCTCTGAGTGGAATATCAAAGAAGCAACAAGCTTTGATTAAAGCATATATATGTCGATAGCTATTTCGTTACCTATTTGTTTTGTTTTGCATCAAAAGAGTACCAAAATTGTTTTTCCTTATTTTTTAAGCCATGTCTACGTTCAAATTATGGATACTGCACCTGAGGCATCCGCGCTAATGGCACTTCATCAGACTGGAATTTGTCAGCGCTATTAAGTGTACAAGTCCATGAAATTCGTTCTGCCGTTAAAAGTGTTTACCTTCGATACCTGAAGACTGGCGGCTTGGTGCGCCGTCCAGGAGAACCATAAAACCGGGTCACTACAGTACGACAAAATCGTTTTGTCTTTACTAACAGCCTGCGTAATCGTCACCTGACCTCAGTACAGGACCAAGAATAGCTTCGACACTTTCATGGACTGACCGTTTGCGCTCAAACTGTTAGAAGGATACTCGAAGAACGTGACCTGAAAGCTCATAAGCCAGCCAATGGTCCCAAACTGCCACGAGCTCACAGAATGGCGCGCCTATATAGTTTGCACGCAGACATTTGCATTGGACTCAACGTCAACGGGAAGTATTCTGGGCCCTACGCTATTCCTGATTTATATTAATGACTTGTATAATCTGAATATTAAAGATACTGTGACTAATTGGCTACATAGCAATTTATTAACATTAAATGCAAACTTTACATTACTACATACATACATAAACTCACGCCTTCTTCCCATGGGGGTGGTAGGCAGAAACTACAGAATGCCACCTGCTACGATCCTTACATACTCCTTTTGCCTCGTTTACGTTCATACATCTGGTCATACACGCACGCCGGTTGCGAGTACTACGCACCTGTCCTTTCTGAAGAACATCACCAATAAGGTCAGTATATGTCCTCCTAGGGCGTCCCCTCCCGGCGTTTCCATTCACATCTGCCTTGTAAATACATTTACATTACTAACCCTCATCTATATGCCCATCAATGTGGAAATCGTTCAGTCATGTGTAATTGCCCTTTTATCCTCAAAACGAGCAGCATAAAATACCTCGGGGTAATAATGGATGACACACTGTCTTTCAGAAAACATATTGAAAGTCTAGTTAAAAGAGTGCGCAAATTAATATATGTTTTTAAAAAATTGCGAACATTTGCAGATTTAAAATTAATCACACAAGTTTATTTGGCCCTATGTCAATCTATAATTCAATACTGCATCACTTCATGGGGTGGCACACCAAAAACCAATCTACTTCCTCTTAAAAGAGCTCAGAGATCAATTTTAAAGGTAGCAAACTTCCATCCGTTTTTCTTTCCCACAGATCTGCTGTATAAATCCTGCAACGTGCTGACTGTTCGCCAACTTTTCATTATGCACTTAGTATTAAAACAGCACACCATGCTTACCTACACCGCTGACAATACTAACAAGAGACGGAATGATATAGTATGCACATCAAATGCAACCTCAAAACATGTCTATGTAGAAAGATTTTTTACATTCTTAGGCCCATTTCTGTACAATAGATTAAATAGAAAACTTAGTATTTATAATTTAAATTACTTTAGCTGTAAAACAATTATACTTGAATATTTACTAACCATAGATTATGCACAGACAGAAGATCTACTTGTTGTCTGCAAATAGAATCGCTAACATGCCACTTTACTTTGATTGACCTAGTTTTATTTTAGTTTATATACTTTAAACTCCATGTTAATTTATTACATAAAGTATTTATGCACTTCCTAGCCTGAAGCACAGGTTCAACCTAGTTCAGGCAATTAAGCAAATGTGCTCTATTTTAATTATTAAGATACTTATTGTAAATGTGCCCCTTTTGATAAATAAACGATTTATTATTATTATTATTAATTAAGCCAGGTTCTTTTACAGATGAAACCAAGATGTATGGCAATGATGGAGATACTGAAGACAGGCATAACGTTTACAGCAATGTTACATTGAAGAGAAGGTAGGTACTCGTAGAAGGTAGTTATATAAAATATAAAATATAAAAATGTTTATTTTTCCTTCCACAAATAACACTTATTAACTAAACTTAATAATAATTATAATAATAACTTATGACAGTTCATTTGTGGGAGACTGGTGCCTAAACTAAGCCGTGACTTGTATTTCAGGACACCAGGGACTCCCCCCTAGAGGCAAAAATATCCATGAAAAACATTATTATGGAAAAAAAAAAATCTTAACGAAAGTTACATTTTTATGTTATTACGATATTAGACAAACTATTGTTGCAAAAGAAAAAAAAGAAAAAATAATAATAATAAAATAAAATCTAAAATTTGTATGAAATGTAGTAGAGTTCAAGGTGCATGTGGGGTGTGGGTCAGGGTGTGTTTGTGTTTTTCTCTGTGTGTAGGTGTGTGTGTGTGTTAGTGTGTGTGTGTGTGTATGTAGTGTTGAGATGATGAGAGGGTATGTGAGTGGGTTCATGTCCAACTAGACGAATGGTTCATATCATATTATTATTACGTTTTTATAACAAGTAGCTCTTCTGTTTGGATGTAGTTCAATTTTAGTAGCCAGTTAGTCAATATAAGTTTACATTTAGATTTATTATAATTAAAAATACCTAATTCTTTATTTAACTTATTGTAGAGTTCAGGACCTCGGAAAGAATAAAATTTTTGGGCAAAAGCTGTTTTATATTTGTTGGTGCTACATATTGCATATTGCCTCCTAGTTGTTAATTTGGAAAGATCGAAAGAGGATGGATCTGAATGTTGCCGCAGAATAGTAAAAAGGATGTAAATTTGCCTAACAGTTAATACCTCAGCTTCCTGATACAGTGCGTCGGTGGGAAAGAGTCGTGGTTTTGAAAGACCAACTTTCAGAATCAACCTTTGGGCTCTTTCAATTTCCAGCATTTTAGTTTTACCGGCACCTCCCCAAGTGGTTACACAATATGTCAGTATAGATTGAACAAGGGCAAAATATACCATTTTAAGCGTTTTACCACTAGCTACCTGTCTAAGCTGTTTAAAAATATAAGTCAGTTTCCGTACTCTTTTACATAAGTTGTGAATGTGTTCATCAAAGGACAACCTTTTATCAATGGTTACACCCAAATAACGAATACTTTCTGTTGGCTGTATAGTTGAGCAGCTACATTGATTCGAAGGAGGAAATGCACACTGATGAACAAATATGGGAGGCTTATCTTGTAAGAAAGTTTCTACGCTCCTTATTGCAAAAGGAATATATTTTGTTTTATCTGCGTTAAGGGTGAGCGAGTTAGCAGCGAGCCAGTGGCAGACCGTGTTAAGACCTGATTGAGCTAAGGAATATACTTCTTCCCAAGAATCGCCCTTGAAAGTAAGAGTTGTGTCATCTGCATAAGATATTATTTTACAGTTCTCAAGATTAAGTTGACATAGGTCATTTATATAACATAGAAACAAAGTGGGACCAAGAACACTTCCCTGAGGAACTCCGTGCTCGATAGGAAGCTCATCACTCAGGTGGTCCCCGATCCTTATACGCTGTGTACGATCGGATAAATAGTCAGCTATTAATACCAGTTCATTACCCCGTATTCCCATACTACTTAATTTATGAATTAGGGTGGGGATAGAGACTGTGTCAAAAGCTTTGGCAAGATCGAGAAAAATGGTTAGGCATTTCTTGTTTTCGTCTATGTTTTTTACCACAAAATTAAAAAAAGTGTGAACAGCCTCATCAGTTGATTTGCGTGCTCGAAATCCATATTGTGTTTCAGCAAGAATTTTATTTGACTCTAAGAATTTCATTAGTCTATAATTAATAGTACGCTCGAACACTTTCGATAATGAAGAAAGGATAGAGATGGGCCAATAGTTGTTAACACAGCCTTTATCCCCTGCCTTATATATAGGGATTACAATTGATTTCTTTAATGCTTTGGGAAAGACACCTGTATCAAAGCAACGATTTATGAGGTCAGTGATAACGGGAGCCACCACATCAACAACATTTTGCAATAGCCTAGATGAGATTGTGTCCCACCCAGGTGAGCATTCTCTCTTTAAATTTAGGATAGCAGTTTTGACTTCCTTAACATCCACTTTGAGTAGTACGAATGAGTTGCTAGGGGACGTGTCTCTGATTACAGCGGTGTTATTGAAAGATGGAACATTCGAGGGTATGCGTTGAGCTAGTACTTTTCCAATTGTAGAAAAAAAGTCATTGACATTATTAATAGATGATTGAGGGCTTTGACCTGTATCTAGTAGTTCTTCAGGCGATTCCCGATTTTTATTATAATTTGTTATAGTTTTAATAGAGTCCCATAATAATTTGGAGTTACCTTTAGCCTTATCTAGTTGGTTGTGTTCATATTGTCGTTTGATTTTTTTAAGAAGGTTGTTGCAATAGTTCCTATATCGTTTATATGTTATACTTAAAATTTCATTACTTGGTTCTTTTCTAGTTTTAATATGCATACTATCCCTATTTCTAATGCATCTTAGAAGTCCTGGTGTTATCCAAGGTTTTAGGGTAGTTTTATTTCGTGGCATCCTAACGATCGACATAATGTTTAAATGTAGGATTAGAAAATAATTCAATAAACTCACTGGTTGCTAGATTTAAATCACTTTCAGCATAAACTCGACTGAAATCCAATTTTGAGCAGTCGGAGATGATCTCGGTCCAGTTCATCTTCCTGACTTCTCTACAATTTAAGGGTTTTTTTTAACCCCCCCGCTTGAGACAAAATAGAATAGCATCATGATCAGTTATTGAGGTGTGAAGATTAAATGTATAAGCCTGCAACTTAGTCTTAACTAAAACATGATCTAGGCAACTATTTCCTCTAGTAGGTAGGTTATGTGCCGGAAGTAAACCGTGAAATGAAGTAATATCTAGATATGAAGAAACATTGGTATCAACATTCAATATATTCACATTAATGTCACCCACAATTATTATATTTTGGAATGATTGTAGTTGATCAAGAATGTTGTGGAGTGATTGCAGAAAGTTATCCAAATTTTTAAACGACGGTGACCTGTAGATTGCCAAAATAACTATGTTAGTCCCAAATTTAATTAGCAAACAATTGCATTCATAAAGAAGTGGTTCTTCTATTGTGTAATAATGTTCGTTACTGATCATGACTACCACTCCATCATTTTGATTAAAGGTTCGGTTCGTTTTATATGAGTTAAATCCAGTTACAATAGGAAGATCTGATACCTGACGGAGCCAGCATTCGGACAACACTATGACGTCGCATTTGAAGCTTAATCTAGACAAAAGCACTGAAAGTTCATTGAAATTGCAATTGATACTACGTATATTTTGTTGTATAATTTTTAGGTAGTTGGTAGCAGTTGGTATGTATTTGGAGCAATTTTCTGGGTCACAACTTAAAGAGACAGAAGCATTAAATTGATCCAAACTATTTAATAAATCATTTACCATAGCGAAAGTTGTAATATAATAATCTCGTAGGACAATATTTTGAGAAGGAAAAAGAAAGTAAGACTTTTTTCGTTTTTTTTGGGTATTAAGACCAAGAAGTAAGTTTTACAGACCTCGGAACTAGTGCACCTATTTGGTAAACATGAACAAAGATTTAACCAAACTGGTGTACTGTGAACATAGCAGGTGACCATTTGTACTATTTGATTATCACCACGGAACCAAAAAATGATTTTATGTAAGAAAACGTGTGTGTGTGTGTGTGTGTGTGTTGTTTGTTAACATTTGTATAGTTAATTTGAATTGGTGAGAATAAGTTTTTTTTTTTTGGTATGTATGATGTACAGTGTATAAACATAAGCTCCTAAAGATATTTTAAAAACAATTGCAAACAGTTTAACTGAAAACAAGATCAGTCATATAATATTATCTAAATCTTCAGTATTTTTTAATGTGAATGGGTGAGTCACCCTCATTCTTCCGTATATATATTTTGCCAAAAGAATATAAGAATATAATTATATTATGGCGGTGGGTCATGTACAATGGTTATGGACATCATGGTTACTTCAAAACAATAATAATAAACGTGAATAGCTCTGTTCTTTAGGTCCTAGATTGGTTTACGGTAAAAAATTTAGTACAAATTTAAAAAAAAGCAAAAATTTTAGCTTTAAATTACTTACCTTACCTAAAAGTATCAGATGTGACATCATATTAAATGGAGAAAACGGAATTTATTAATCAAACGGTTTTCCTAGGAATCACGCTAGACGAGAAATTACAATGGAGACCTCATATAACATCTCTTGTGGGATGGGTAAGCTCGGCAGCTTATACTGTTAGAAAGATAAGACAGTAAACAGATGTAGAAACCGCGCGTTTGGTCTATTTTAGCTACTTCCACAGCATGACGTCGTATGGCATTTTACTGTGAGGTCGGGCTGCTGACATTGAATCAAGATGTTCATTTTGCAAAAGGAGCTGTCAAGCCATTTGTAATCTACGTCACTGCGAATCTCTCGAGGATATATTAAAAAAAAAAAACATTACGACGGTACCTTGCCAATTCCTTTCAGATTATCTAAACTACATACATTTTTTATGGAGTACTGTGTTAAATGTTAGGCGCGACTCTGAGGGAAATGTTTTAAAGATCATGATGGTACCTTGTCAATATATCTATGAAAACATTATGTACGTAAGGAAAAATCTACATCTTTTTACTAAAAAAGGTACTAAACATAATTATATAACTAGAAATAGGGACCAATTAGTTCAACCGGGTTTCAGGCTAAAGTGGACTCATCTTTCATGGGGTACTGTTTAAAATGTTATAATAAAATACCTCCCCAGATACTTCAACCGAATGAAACGAAATTTAAATCTTATATTAAACGCACACTATGCAGCCAAACATATATTATTATAAGTTGGGAGATTACATCGCTGATAAAATTGCTCGGCTCAACGCTGCGCGCACTGGTCGTGCTCCACAAGGGCGCAACAACAAATTGATTAGCATTTGAAAATACCGTTGAAGCTGCTGAAGATTTTGAAAACTATCTTTGTATTGTATACATTCAATCTCTTAACATTGTATAATTGCATATCACATAAATGTGAGTACTATATACTGACTTTAAAGCTACCATTTAGGTACTGGGTATGTCTTTCATTGACTTGAATATGCCCTGGCGGCTGAGAGTATGTCATGTTCACTCTAATGTCTCGCTGACGGTGGCGCATGTGTTGGATCATTTAACTCCCTTCAAAATGGTTGAGCTGATTGGTGCTAATCCATGCATCATGTTCGTGAACGGGAGCCGTCAGTAGGGACTGGTCATCTCTTAGCTGCCACAACGATTTTAATTTAATTTAATTTTTTAATTGTTTTATTTTTTATTTTTAACGGACATTTTTAATGTTTTGCATCGTTCTCACAAGTATAACTTCAACATGAATGATTTAACCAATATTTTGTAACCATATTTTGATTTAAAAGAGTGTCCGTGGAGTTTCTTGCCCGTTCTTCTCCTAGGTACCTACTACGCTTTGGAATGGGCGACTAGCTTCATATTTCTGACTGACCGACCCCTTGATAATTCAAAGGTGCCTGTAATTGGTTTATTTGAAATAAATGCTTTGAGTTAGAGTTACAACAAAATACCTTGTGATAGTTATTGCAATTAAATGAAAGAAAATTTAAAACTCATATTAAAAGTACATTTTTGTTAGTTTTTACCTATATGGTATCTTAATCCAGGTGCATCGTATTCACATATAATTATATAATTAATTACAAATTATTGTAAAATATTTTAAAGTAAATCGTACAAACGAGGATCAATTTGCTTGTCTGTTAAAAAGGAATTGTTGTAGACATCTAGACATCGATCTTAAGACAGTGAAAGCTATTGTTTTTTTTTTGTTATTGCAGTTATTTCATACGATATAAAGGTTGAATAGAATTAAATTTTACTTTATTGAACTGCACCGTGATTTCACGTCACTGTCTCAGCGGAGACGTCATTAAGTTTATTGCATTTTCAAAATTTACCATATTGACAACTTTATTGAAAATTATTTTAAGCCTCTCACTGATAAAACTGAGGCGGTAATACAGCGTGTCATTTAGTAGAAATTTTCAAAATAAAGGCTTCAGCTGATTTCTCAACATTTTAATTTTATAATATATTGTCACGCTAAGTTACATCTTCTACATATTTTCTAACGTGACAAACATGTTCAATTCATTATATGGCGTTCAAGTTTGTGTCGTACTTTTCCGTATATCGCCTCTAAGCCGTGGCGGGACCGGAGCGCGCATTTGGCGGGACTTTTCGGCTTCACCTCTGCCGTCGAGAGCCATTCAACACATTAGCTGTTACGTAATGTGCTGAAGGTGCAAAAAAAATGTATTGGATCGATGGTTGTCTGAATAATTCATATATTATTATTATATTATTATTTTTAAACTTACATTGTATGCTGGAAATAGGAATTATTTAAACTTTAAAGCTACTTTAGAGGTATGAGGAACAGGATGTAAAGTTCACTCATCCATAGAAAAGGGAGGATCCTCCAACCAGACGGATGTCGTGTCTGGCAGGCAACTGCCCAACTGTTGGATCTTGTATATTTATGTCGATTGCGCGATAAAGTCTAATTGCGCGATGCAGGATTTGTGTGACGTCAGGGCTTTGATGCGTTGTTCGCATGTGGCGGTGTAGATGCCGCCACATCTCTCCCCTCCACAGACCCGAGGTCGATAGTGGGCTGTCTTGAACCTTGTGATGCTTCACAGTGCTGGCTGAGGTTCCAGTGGGTCGCATAGTTTAAGCTGAGTCGGAACTGTCTGGCGGTAATTGCAGTAATTCTCCAGTGAGTCGGGGTGGCGCTGCGCTATGATCCAGTGAATCGGATGTGGTACAGCGCCGGGTTGTGGCAGACTGCTAGCGTCGACCAGAAGAGGGTAGAATGGGCTCTGCTTGTGAGACCGGCTGAAAGTGCAGGTGTTGTGCCAAGGTTGCTTATGAGGCTGAGGGTGATGTCCAGAAATGCGCGTTCGCTGCACGCTGGTGTTCAATATACCCGTTGAAGCCGTGGGTGCTCGCTGGCTGTTTGACTCGCTTCACGAAATGTTGCGGGAGTGATGATGACGTCACGCTGAAGTATTTGCACGAAGGCTGCGTTGACGTCTCCCGTCGGGTCACCAATTTAGAGGTATGAGGAAAAGGGTGTAAATTTCAATCATCCTCTATGGAAAAGGGTGGATCCTCCGACCAGACGGGTGTCATGTCTGGCGAGCAACTGCCCAACGGTTGAATTCGGAATCTTGTATATTTATCGATCGCGCGGTACTCTCTAAGTGCGCGATGCAGAATTTGTGTGACGTCAGGTCTTTAATGACGCGTAGTTCGCATGTGGCAATGTAGATGCCGCCACACTACCATCTTGTTGTATACCGGTTTTATAAAATAGGGATAGTAACCGGGCATTAATATGATATGATGAATAATATGACACATCAAACACTAACTCATCACTCATTCTGAATTAAGAAGAACACTGTCACACAGGCGTACTATAGAGAGGCCACCGAAAGAAAGGAGATGGATAACGCTCACATACAAGCTTGGGCCAAAAATGAATAGCAATGAATATACATTACAAAAATCAACATGGCGGATTTTAGAACCCTAAAAGACTAGTAAAGTCGTGAAAAAACGTTTTTAGTACGTCAAAATAAGGGACTATTCCAAAAAATGACTGGTGTCGCTCATGGTTAGGTCATGTACTTATTCGTATTGGTTCAGCACCAACTGTTAACTCTGGTTGTGTGCTAAAGGAAACATGCAACAGTGCAACAATCCATTACAGCTGTCATGTCATACATAACTTAGAGTTTCGGAATCATCTAGTGTCTCGTCAAAAAATAACGAATGGCATAATTATATAAGTACTAAAGGGTACTCTTTCTAACACACAGGATGCCTCGCTAAGAAAAAATAAAATAAAAATTATTGCGTTGCATTGTTTATCTTGTTAGATATTTATGGGTCTCTGCAAAGCATACATGACAGATGAAAAACTCTTGACAATGACGGGCAGTGACAATAATATTATGAAAGATAAGGAAGGTGCTGTTATTAAGTACCTACATACTTCTAAGGCTGGACTTATCTATTGATTTAAAAATGAAATTGATACATTAATCAAGTATTAAATATCATGTTCATTACAGTATAGTTATTATTCAATACGCTTTAAATACAGTTTTAATATTGTATATTCTAAAAATACTAGTGAAATCATATCAGTTCAATCATGAAAATAAGCATATCCCAATTACCGTCATATTTCCAAAACTGGCAACAAGTTTTTGTTTGGCAACAAACTGTTTTGCCAAGTAACGAAAGCTTTTATATATTTATATTTTTGTCTGTGCTAGCCCAGACTTTATCCATGTCCTTTCATAGAAAAACTATGATCATGTCTCAGTGACGCCATCTAGCCTATAAGCAAAACAGCCACGTTAATAAAACATATGAGCCAAGTTTGAAACGAAACACTTTTACCGACACCAACCTTTGATTACCAACCGTACCAATATTTTGATGTATCTAACAAAAGATGTAATTTATCTAAATTCTCGGTAAATTATTAAATAATAACGAAAATAAACCGTAATTAACCGGTTTTATTAAATTCAATTATGTAATTAATTTACCTGTTAAGTGGGACGTATGACAGGAGACAACATTAAAATTAAGTGAGGAGTTACCTAGTACAGATTGATGTAGTTCACTTTGTCCCGTCTATAAGTATATTAAAACGTCTTTACACAAGACACTGTTTCAAAGATGAAACTAAACAAGTCGTCAGTTTTAAGAAGAAACACCAACTAGTACCTAAGTGGTCCAACGTGGCATAGAGTGATTTCGTTGAACATAACGCGCGGCAAGTCGCGGGGTGCGACTGTCGCTCGAGTGTGTTATCGCAGATTTACGACATCGCGCTTTCACGAGCGGCAAATGTGTTTAACGAGGTCCCCTGTCAGATCGTGTGAGCCGGGCTTTATCGCCAAACTTTGGATTACGAGTCGTAAGTGAATTTAACTAGAGTATTAGAGCGATAAGTGTCGTGAACAAGAGTGCCATGACTTCTTACGATGGGTAACATGATGTCGGTAAGCGGCCGTGAACATAGATATTTATATTATAATACGTTGTGCCACTGCTTTTGTGATCGATTTGCCATTTAGATATTGCTGGATGAAACTCATGGCCTACTTGAAGTTGAACGCCACCTTTTTTACTGTCATCGTCGTATCGATGATTCCTTTTCCATGTTTAATCCTAAAAGTAAATAGGTAGGTAAAGCACAACAAAAATGAAAAACTGTACTAAGAAGACCTAACCACCAAAGCATACACAACAGTTCCACCTCCTGACTCTCACATAATCCCAACTACACTTGACTGATCACACGCATATTTTTGTCCCTTCGTTTTTCATATTACTCAGCCTCTTAGCAAGATCTCCGCATTTCTCGGCTGCGCTAAGAAAGTGCTAAGATAAGTAATAAAGGTGGCCGCACGCCCCACCATCATCCATCAACTGACAGTCGCTAGTGTGCGCCCGGCGTTATGTCGTAAATAAAGCAAGTTTATGAGCTCTTATTGTTATAGCTGTAGGAAAGAGTAACAGGTAGGAAGAATCTTAGGTGCCGCTGTAGGATAGGTACCGAACAGAACTTTCTTGCCAGCTATTCAACACGAAACGGGGATTTGTGTAATTCGGTAATGTTTGAGAGAATCGATTCATACAAGCAATACCTGTATTTTAAATTTTAGCAGGTTCTAAAAGATTTTTTAGCGTAGAGATAACTAGATACTTATCTAATTATCTTTTGTATTCATTGAGTTATAAAATTATAGCCTTTTAACAAAAATGCATGTAAAATATGATCCTTTGTGAGAGACTGGCGTCCATACTAGGATACCCTGTGTGACGAATCACCAGGAGCCCTGAATTTAATCTAATTAACATTGTAATGGTGAACTTCAAACTCTAGACAATATATTTATTGAAATTATATGAAGGGAAAAAAAGTCATTTTTTAATTTAAAATAGTATAGTGTAATGCGTGCTTAGAGTGCAGGTGAAGTGTGAGGATAGATAGAATGATTGAAGTGAGCCCGACCCCGACTACTGACGCACAACATTATCAAATAACATTGTCATCAGAGTAAGACAAAGTCAATTCTTGTTATAGTCAAGTAAAACTCGAAGGTGCTCGTTTACCTAATTTTATTTCGAGGCTCGCAGTAAAAGTGGTGAGTTGATTGACACGTTACGACATGTCCCCTGTCCCCTGTCTCTTATCGGCTGCCCCCTGTCCCCTGGCAACCCTGTTGCCACCTCCTCATTGGAAGGTTGAGGACATCGTTGCTCTTTTGTTTTATAACAGAAGTAATGGGGTCTTTATGGGAGCAGGGAGAAACAGTATGACCAAATTATTTTCTGTCCAGTCTGATGTTTATTATCTAGGCTGGAGCTATATTAAAAATACCATGTGAATGTTTGAAAAAATTCAGTTAGGAGCCCCGTGGTCAGTAGTCCACTTTCAGACTTTGAAAACAGACCAAAAATAAAGAGATCTTCAGAGCCTTTCATAGTGGTATGATGGTGTGCGGCCTAACACGCAATGACTTAAATAGGCAAATCTGATGAAGAAATTGTGGGCGTTCCCTAAATCTGACGAGTTTGAAAACTCAGATTTGGACTATTCTCAAACAGGTTCAGGGCGAATACAAGTTATTCTATTTAATAGTGTAACCTATCCTGTGATAGTGAATCTATAAATATCTGAAGGATTGATGAAGCCTTTTGGCAAATGTAAGTAGCAATAAAAAATAGTATTTTTTGCATTTCGGTAATAGCTGAAACAAACTAAAAGCGATCAAGAAATAAGTGTGATTGAATGAGTCGCCCCGGTTGTATCTGCAGCACCAATAAATTCAACGGCTTACTTTTATGATGTTAGTCTATAAACCCTCTTCCCTGCGACTGTACGGAGGCGAGGCGAGTAGGGAATAAAACGATTTATTATCAACTTTAGTGTGTTACTTATTAATTAATTCTAAAGATATCCGCATATGATTTTGGACAATTTCGTACTCAATTATATTTCCAGAGAATCGTAAAAATTACAGTTACGCAAATACACTGGATTGCTGGATCGAGCTACCCTACATATTATTTTTTCAGTCTTCTATCTTTTCAACCGACTTCAAAAAGGAGGAGGTTCTCAATTAGGTTGTATATTTTTTTTTGTATGTTTGTTACGCGATTACTCCGCCAATTATGAATTGATTTTGATGATTATTTTTTTGTTTGGTAGGGCTGATACTTCAGAAGTGGTCCCATATAAATTTGGTCAAGATCTGATGAGGGATTTATGAGTTAGCTTCAATAATACGTATTTTTCCCATCTAGTATATGTGGATGATATTCTAATAGTTCCTGTCACTATAATTTACATAGCAAGTAGTGGTATTCAATTTTTTGTGGGGGTTTTGTGTAGGTACCACAACTAAAAATGAAAAATAAAAAAAAATTCACAAAAAATGAAACCGACTTCCAAAAAAAACACTACAAAGTGAAAAATAACTTTGATTTCGGAAGTCGGTGGCAAAAAAACGAAAAGAAAAAACCAAAGACACTGACTTCCGAAGTCAAAGTTATTATTCACTTTTTAGTGTTTTTTTTGGAAGTCGGTTTCATTTTTTGTGAAAAGTTTTTAAATAATGGTAGTAATAAGAAAAAATAAATGGTTTTGATGCAAGTCGCTCACTATCATTTCCGTTTGTCATTGTTCCGAAATCGTAATATTAAAAAATCTGTTTAATTGCAATAAGTCGTAGTCGGGTGTACACCTCTGCCTAACCCTTCGGGGAACACAGGCGACGGCCGTCATGCAGTTCGGCATGGAATGAATAAATGCCACTATGACGTGTTGTGGAAGATTCTCCCATGCTTCCAAGATGGCAGTTTTCAGCTCCTGCAAAGTTTCTGGAGCTGGTTGGTCAATTCGAATACGCCTCTACAGCTCATCACATAAGTGATCTATTAGATTCATAGGGCTTCTCGCTGGCCATTTCATTACTTCGATATCATGCAGTATTCTCGAACAACTCTTGCAGTTGCGCAAGAATTGATTATCATGCATAAAAATTAAATCCTGGCCCGCATATGGCATCACGGGAGCCTCAAGGCATTGACGAATGTATCGATCGCTATTTAGTAGTGGCAATCGTGGTCCCGTCACAACCTCACCATAACACCACACCAGTACAGCTACAGTACAGTAACATAACACCAGTTTTTTTTTTTTGGTGGAAATTCCGCCCCTGACTGTCAAAGTCAAATCATTTATTTAAACGTCAAAATTTACTAAATCGCCCCTTCCAAAAGGTAGTTTTCGTATGGAGAAGAATGGGCAAGAAACTCCACCGTTACTCTTTTAAGTAGGTACCATATAACCACGTGAAGGGCCCAATTTGTAAGAAACGCTTCAGATAACCTGAGTTTATTTTTTAAAGCCGGTTCTCCTGGGGCTCATACAGTGTGGATAAAAACACATTCACTGCTAATAGTATGAATTTCAGCTTATTGCTGTTAAGCGGCTTAGGAGCGCGCCACCTCGTCCCCACGCCCCCACTTCATAACTTTGAGGAGACTTTTCTAGTAGAGTTCAAGCTTGCAAGAACAGAGAATAATAAGTTAGAAACTTTAAATGCCTTCCTACTATCATCCGGTACCTAACTAAATAAAAGTCAACTACAAGGAGAATAGAAATAAAAAACAATATAGATAATACCGAAGGAACCGTGGCTAATGTAATGTAACTAACAACCCAAAATCAAGCATGACTGTAATAAAATTATCGTAATTAATAATCTCTTCAGCTTAATGAAAGCTTTCGTGTTTTCATAGCTACAGAGCTGACCCCAAAATTCGGCCAAATGGTTATCGTAAACAACTTAATAACCTTTGTCAACATACAAGCATAAACAAGATATTAATTCGACAAATTACCAAACACGCTCGCGACATAAGCTAACCACTAACCCTTCACACGTAGTGAACACAATTTCCCGCATGTCAATGAGCGGGACAGGTAGGGACAGCTTTGGCCTTGCCACTGAGTATACCCACAGAAGTGACAGGTTATCACGCAATAGAAGTGCATCGGCTGTAGCCAGTGACGTGACACTTTACAAGTTAATTACTGTTTGATTGTGACACTGACGTGACAACTTTGACTTATCTTACATTAGAGACTGCTTGAGACATGCATTGTCTCGTCCAGGCCAGCCGCAAGTTTGGTGTGAAAAAGTAATAAATACATAGGTACATGTACTCGTATTTATTAATTTATTAAATAAGGCCACTGACGCATACGATTGACAGAAGTATTCAGTCCTGTTCCTGCACGTGAATTAAATCGCCATTTATCTTCAAAGGGGTTTCGATTTTGTAATAAAACAATAAAATTAATCTGCCAAATTAAAAATAGAAGTATAGTGTATTTTATACTTCTATGGTTCTACATAGAAGTATAAAATACGTCTATGTGTGGAACCAAAGAGTGAAACGATCTGAATAACGCTTTCGGAAAATAAACATTATGTGTCATTATGTGAAGTCGACTGAACCTCGTGCTGAGAACTTGACGTTTTAATCCGTATATATTATTCGAATAAAGACTTTTTCCATAATTTTGATATGTTTCACTTTCAAAACCGCCAACAAATTCGAAATTGAATCAAAGTTTCCAGCGTCTGATATCTATTTCAGTCTTTACTAACGTGTCTAGTTTTGTTTATTTTAAGTTCTTTCACGTCGCATCTTATGTGATCGATGGGCAAGTTAGTAGTGTATTGTCACGCACTAACACGCTCCATGCCTCTGAGACGGGATGGTTAAGGCTCAAAGCACTCTCGATACTTTTCGCACCGGCGCGCGGTGTCTGCCGATTTCGTGAATACATTAACTGGAAAAAAATAGTGTAGCGTTAAATCTCACCATTCGTTCTTTGACTGTATCAAAGCTGCATTTGATGTCAGTAGCGTGTTAGTTTTAGATGCAACCTTGTTACTAGAAATTGTCCTATCTTGTCTACTTTAAATTTTAACAACTTTTTTGCGTTTGGTTGTGATTTCAGTTAATATTAGTATCGAGTGTCCTTTGTGCCAAATAGCTGGTGCTCGAGCGAAAGGGGGCAAAATTTAAACTCTCAAGTGCCCTGAACGAGTTAGAGATGTTTGTAGACTGCCGAAGAGTTTTGGATAGGTTGACAGAGGCGAGTCAGTTTGATTTTATTTAAATAGTAGAAGACGGTGGTCGCGATTCTATGGCGTTATGCCTGGAAAGTTACTTGACATTGTAGTAAATGTGTTTATTGGTTACTTAGGTGTGTTTATTTCTAGAAAAGTCCTGCTTATTACGATTGTATCCGATATCAACCAGCCTACCGCAGTTCACTCCTAGACATAGGCAGAACTGAGACACATATTTGTAAATGTGCGTTGCAATAGCAATTAGTAAAAAATATTTATTTTTGTTTGATCACCGTTGGTATTATAGGCGGGTGCTTCAAATCTCTATTATTATGGATTTATTAAAATAGGAACAAAAGTTGTTTTGGCTTGAACTAATTAGTATTTACTTATGAAATTCATATTTTACCATATTCATTTACTTATATAATTTGCTGGATTTCTATTAAACCCTGAAACAAACAAACAACCCTCCATTTTCACGAAGTTAATAATTATGATTAAAGCATATAGCAATACACAATAAAAGCGCCATGTTATTAAGAAAACATGCCACGAAGCCAATCACAGGAAAGTCTAAAAAAAACACCTACGTAACGTCGCTACCCGCGCCGAGACCGCGTTCTGCTGACGGTGACGCGGTGACACACGTCACAATTTCACACCGCCAGGGCTATCACGACAAACAACTGAGTAAAACAGCCCTCTAAGGCATCCTTTTACCCAACTGCGACGCAAAGGAGGGGAATGTGGTTAGTATGTGTTATCGACGCGAATGGAAAAGTGACGTCGCGTCCGCCACCAGACTGCGCACGCGGCGGGCTGCTCAGTAAAGATAATTTGGAGGAAGGGCATTTTACGAGTTGATCGCCCAGTCTGCGTGCAGCTCTCAATGAGTCCACAACTGTCTACAAGTATTTGCTTACAGTCTGTGAAAATGTCAATGTCAATGTATATATTTCTATGCTTGTTAAGCATAGAAATATAAATAACAGGGGAAGTGGCATGGGGCGTGTCTATGTCCGTGCGTCGTGATCACGATACTCATGTGATAGGCAAATGGCCGTCTCCGCGAGGTAGTGCGCTTTCGACCGCGATCGTGACAACATTTAAGAATGCCGTGTTGTTCAGTGGTTCAATCATATAACCACTTATCAATATCCGCACAATTTTTTTACTATATTTGTGTTGGAAATAAAAAAAAAGAAGAAATCGTAAAATATTTTTTACCTTTACTAGGTTATTTTTGTTTTCATATATCACAGGGACTGTACTATTTTTGCAGTAAATACATTGCTTCTTAACCACTACCTAAGTACGAGTATGTCGCTAAGTGAATGGACAAGCAATGTAAAAATTACAGAACGATACTTATTTAAGCGGCTGCATCGCGTAGTACGGCTGCTGTTTTTTGCGACGAGTTAATGATGTGCTTGTGCAGATCGACTAACTTATCCTGTTAGTCGATCTGCACAAGCACATCGACAACAATGTCGATTGTAAGTACTTCAATGACAATTATAACACTAATAAAGTTTATTATTAAATTTGTCAACAGTTATAGCCTGGCTGGAAGACCGATGTGAAATCTTGTTGTAGACTCATGTAGATTTACTCATAATGTTGTTTTTTTTTATTAGGTTTTTTTTTAGCTCCGTGTTTTTTATTTATATCATATTGTATGTAATAACGTTTTTATTCATTATTTTTTCAGGAACTACAAAAATAATAAATGGGAGAATCAATAACTTTCCAATTTAGTTAATCACTAGCGTAATTATGTAAATTAAATGGCTTTTGTACAGCACAACGATAGCGGTCGATGTTTTTGTGTGAGTGAGTTGTACGGTGCATGGTAAATTCACGCTGTGTTTGATAGGATAAGGTTTATTATTGATTGTGTAGTAGGTACGTTCTGATGTATGAATTTCAAGTGTGAGCACGACCACGTATCTATTGGGTTTCCTGATCAGCAAGTGTAGTTGTGGCGATTTGATATGTTCAAATTCAAGTCATTTATTCAAACTAGGCTGAGAAATCAGCACTTCGAACGTCAAAATTACATAAGACAGTCCCCCGAAAACGCTAGCCATAGAGCAACAAACTCCCCAGCTGCAAATGTGATTATTTATGTATTCATATTTATTTAAACATGATTGTATATGCATAAATTAAATGAGTTTTATTAATCTGTGTTATTTAGCACATATTATATTCTTAAAGTTATTCGGTTTCGGTACACCTTTATTATAAATAGTGACAGGTAAACAGAGATACAAGAAAGGTGCTTAAAAAATTGGATGCAACTTAAGGAAAACGTAAGTTAAAGCTAGTCTTAATGTACTGAAATTGCCAACACGAAATGTGCAAGACTGTGCGAACTAACCTTTGTCGTGAGAATGACTGACAAATGCTACGTGTGACAAGTCGCGCCTCGTTGGTGTCTTGTGCTTAGAGCGTTAGTACACGGACGATTTACCAGCGTGTTTCCAGCGAGGCGATTTGTGAACGTGCTCATCGCGGGTGCAAATCCCCGCGACTACGCGACGTGTTCTCCACGTTTAAAAAATATAACAGTCGCTTGTCCCACTCTCTCTTGTACACACTCGTACACTGGTGTCAATCGCTCTCGTTACGCAAACGTGGCTACGCTGACGCAGAGAGCGCATTTTAAACATACTCTTCGCTGGAAACACGCTCGCTAATCGCCAGTGTGATAAGGCCCTTACGCGTCGGGGGCGCACCAAGTTATGCGCGCTCACGCCCGTGTCGGCACAAACACCGGCCTAGCTCGCACAGTCGCACACGTTCCGCGGTGTTATGGCGCATCATATCGCCTCCGCCGTGTGTACTCTGCCAAAATATTGCCTCTTAAAGCGCACACACTACCCGCAAGTGTTTGTACTCCAAAATATCGATTTGGGTAAGGGTTGTGCACCATAATAGCCCGTTACTTAACTTTTTACTTATAGAATCATGCGCGTAATTTATAACAACCGTTAAGATTAAGAGGAGAAGAACCAATAAGTTACGGATATTGTACCAAGGTATAATATATGTGAATCTCTGAGTGCAAGTTCGGCTTAATAATTGCACTTAGAAACAACAAATTGCATCGGCCACAGACCGAGAGGATAGGGAGTGACCACGAAGCAAACAACTTAACATATCTGGGCCCTCTCCACCGAGCTACTAATGCGTCTGCTAAGCTTTGAGAGGTAGGTGCTTTATAAAGTGCCTTTTAATTATTATCGGGAATTTGAGGATTATGATGAACTAGCTACGTTCCGTGGTTTAACCCACAGAAGTCTCCATCCCGGGGGAATATCGGGATAAAAAGTCGTAAAATCCGTTGAGCCATTTTACCGTGAAAGCGTAAGGAAAACACTTTCGCATTTATAATATTCAGTTAGGATTTATCACATAAGAAAAGAAGTTTTGAAAAAGCCAATGTTACCAAAATGTTTTTTTTTTTATTCAAAAAGAACAACAAACAGCTACAATATAAAACATAATAGACAATACTAGCTTTTGCCAGCGGCTTCGCCCTCGTGGAGGTCGGAAATTATCCCACAGAAACGTACTACCGGGATAAAAAGTATATAATGTCCCATAACCCATGCCTGGTCTATCGGCGCGGCCGTAAAGATAATAGACATGACACAGCCAGTAACTTTCGTGGCTATGTATAATATTAGTGATATTGTTGATATTATAGACGGAAGAATGAAACTGTGGAAAATATTACTTAATAAAAAATAATTAAAAAAAAAAACAACCGTCTTCGAAAGAAATTAACTCCAGTGCCAGCAAAGTCATCGAATTAAAAAAAGAAACGATGTATCCGATACAAAACGGAGTTAAAAGAAATTTTACATAACGACCAAATGTTTTATGTAGTACTTACATGTGGGAACATACGTTTTTGTTATTAGTTTATAGAAATCCCTTCTTGGCCATTGGTGAAGCCGTTTTATAGGTCACATCACCAAATGATTACTATGAAGGAATGCGTGGCTGCGTGTACTGATTTTTTTCTCTATCACAGTTTTGTTAATATTGTTATTTTTTGTTAATATTGCGGATTTTCTTTTTTTTATATAAAAATATAATAAAAAAATGTTTATGTTTTGTTTTTAATATTTGTTAGGTGCTTTTCCTAAGTGCTGGCACCGACCTCAAAAAAATTGTAGGCCCCTAATTTGTTTCGTACCTACTTTTAATTTCGACTTGTTGGTTTAATTTTGCTAAATTAATTTTATTTCGTTATTTTATACAGTTTTAAATAAAAACTGGTGTATTTGTTTGTATTAAGTAGTTACTAGTTTTTTTGTTGTAAATATTTAAAGATTTCATTGTAAGTAAGCATTTATAGATTTTTAAGTAAAAAAAAAACATGTAATTAGTAAGTATAGTTTTTTTTTAAATAAATAAATAGTAAGTAGATAATAGTAATTGTCTAACGATACACAAACATCCTAACTAATATTATAAATACGAAAACGAGTTTTTTTGTTGGAGCAAAACGTCCCCACCCTTGTAATACCTACTTTAAAACCTATGTTTATCGGTGGGCCATAACTATTTTATTGTATGACAGCTACACTGAAATCTCCATCCGAAAAAAGATATATTAGTGAGAAGAATAGTGAATTAGTCATAATTATGTTGCCGTTTAATGTTCTTTTTCGACATGATGAAACCTAAAAATACATACTTCTTTGAAATGTCAAAGCTGTAATCCTTTTTAATTATTTATCATTCATTGTTACATAATTTCAATTATACAGACGGATGGACTACGGACTAATAACGGATTTTGTGTGCCTGTGGTTTGAATTTGTTTAATTGTTATGGCAATATGGAAGAACAACGAATTCATCCATGTGTTACGTGTTCACGGTCTCTGATGTTATTTTGATTAGCTTGGGGACATAACATATAAAACTGGCAGCTTCCTATGGAGGCTGTTTACGTTTAGTTATTTTCATTTCTGCCTGAGTATAGTTCTCGATGTTTTTGGTTAGTACGAGTATATTAAATTATGTTTCGTGTTGCGCAATGGAAATTATTTCGCATTATATAGAATAATTTAGAAGTGAAAACTTCTTTAGTGGCATTATGCACTTTTTTGGGATGGGTAAAAAATGTTAAACTCGCGTCAGGACACGCGACCCTGGTCGAAAGGCGCTGCAAAATTATTTAACAACGCCATCTAACAATGTATACACTAAACCTTGAGCTCAACGGAATTCTCTGGTCGAACCTAGTTCGAATAACGTCAAACAGGTGTGCGTTAGTAACTCAAGCGGCGTTGTGAACTTGTTTGGGGAAAAAATTTAAACTCACGTCAGGACACGTGACCTGATCGAAAATTCGTAAGATGGAGAAATGCACAACGTTAATATTCAAGTTTTCACCTCTGCCGGCACTCCCGGAGTGCAGCCCGTTGTTTTTAAGTGAAAACTTCTTTAGAGGCGTTGTGCACTAATTTTTTTTAACTGAACAGACAGCTGTGCTGCCTGGGGAGTTTGTTCTGCCACTTCTTCTTCCCAGCTAAAGCACTAGGAAGTGGTGAAGGGTGGGCGTTTTGAGGTAGTCTTATGTAATTTTGTAACTTCAAGAATACGGACCATGACCATATTCTCAATCCATTAAATATCTTGAAAAAAGCCACATAAAAATGTCAAAATTCCATGTGAATTTTAAAATGAACCCCTATTTTACCCTCTTGAGGGATGATTTTTATAGAAAAACACTGACACGCGTAATTTTTTTATTTGTTAGTACCAAAATAATAAATTTGTATTTTCATAGCCCTAACTTAAGAAATGATACGTTTCCAATATATACTTTCATCCCCTATATCCTTATCGTAGTAGTAACCTATGTCCTTCCCCGGGATGCAAGCTATCTCTTTCTATATCCTTGTCAAAATTTATCGAAATCTGTTTAGTGGTTTTGGCGTGAAAAGGTACAACCAGACAGACAGAGTTACTTTCGAATTTATAATATTAGTATGGAGTATGGATTGCAGGCCACAACGCTGTACCTTTACAACGTATTACCTACAGGATTTATAGGGGGGGGGGGGGGCATTTAGATCGGTCAGTATGGAGAAGTCTGAAACTATAAGACATACGAACATCTCTTATTAGGAATCATGTCATTGATTTTAATAACAAGAAAAACTACATTCATACATTTAAAAAAAAGTAGTAAGTCTTAAGCAGTAAAATGTTACTATGAAACATGATGTAGGGAATCAGTAGGGTTAATATTTTTTTTTTTCGTTTACTGAGTTTTTTTGCTAAGGATCTTACTGTGGTACAACTAGCTCCACTAAGCAAATTATGAATGATTTAGTGGAACATTCATTTACAATTATTAGCAAGAGCAAAACACACACACATACCCAAAATACCAAGTCATTCAAAACCAACTTGTAATTAATTTTCATTACTTTAGCAACTCCTCGAAGGAGTAAAGTATTAAACTTGTTACAAAATTCTCTCTCGTACATATTCTATGGTGAGTGGTTGTAAGGCCTGTGCGGACAGTCTGATAATTAAAGCGGGATTAGCGTGCCACCCGGGAATCCGGTGTAACCCCGCCTAAATTACAGAGATATGCTATTCAGGTTCTAGCCTTAGTAACGTGTCACATTAGTAGAAGTAAGTGGTTTCACGTTCTAAATAATTATTATTTGTGTAGGGGTTGACCACAAACCCTGATTTTTCCATTTCATCACGGCATAGCTAAATAGCACACATAATAGCTAAGCAGCTAAGTAAATATCACCATATCAAAGGTTTATCCACGAGCTGTGCTGAAAATCGCTAATAGGGTCGGTAATTCGGTACATAGAGGATATATGGGGTAATTTTTAATTTATTGCACCTGCCATGGTAGAATATCTCTTCGGAACCATATGCTAACAATGAGAGGAATTCAAAGACACACAGGTGGACTACATGCATGTGTAGGTCAACTGTATAAAGTTTAAATGTATAAATAAGTAGGTACTGCAATGACACAACAATATTTTCATAGCGGCTGGATATAGATAATGAAACAAAAGACCTAACTGACGCCTACAGCATACCTGAACATTATTCACAAGTTTCATATTCAAGAGAATTTTGAAGCAATTAATGAAGAGTTAACAATTACAGCACTTACAGGTCAACAAACGACAAAACAGTTTTAACAATTAAAAACTGAGATATAAAAGGCAAACGAAGAATAATATTTCCATGGTAAATATTAAAACTTTACACAGACTCTGGCATTAAATCATGCATACTCGTAGTACTTACTGAAACGAAACGCAATACGTTGCGAACATTTAAAAATTCATGTCGGTAATTGGTACTGCACTGTTTGTTACGATTTCGATGGAAGGATTTCGATATTTGTATCCTTTGATGCAGACGGATGATTGCTGTTTTAATAACTATCCCTGACTCAGGCATGTCAAAATTGAAATGGTGAGGAATTCTGTTCTGTTCTGAATAGGGAAAACTTGTAAAATTATTATGATATTTTTGTGATATTTTTTACAAATTTTAGCTATGCTCTTAGTAACGCTTAGGTATTCTCTTGGCTGTAGCAGTTGATTTCTTCAATAACACATCGAGCCGAACTGCTCTAAGACACAGTAACTACTTTCCACCGTAATCTTGGATTAACAACAGCCACCCTCGGAATGGGGGTGTCGAAAAGCACATCGCGGTCGAGATAGGTCTAATTGATACTGGCACAATCGGCCCACCGGGACGCGAACCTTGGACCGCCGGAACCAAGATCGGCTTAATGGAATCAGGACTTTGCGCCTTATTTAACACTTTGTTAAACCGTAGGGATGAGCCGGCGAGGAACGGTAAGCCTTTTATAATTATAGTGTTGGGATTATCACGGATGGCGTGTTTTCGGTTTTTCTCTAGTGTTTAGTTGCGCTACTATTAAGTGGTCAATTCTGGGTTTGACACCTAAATGTTTCTACAATATATTTATACTGAAGAGAATAATTTGTATGTTGCAATACAGATTAACTACCAATAATCATTCGGTTATTGATAGACATAGAGCCACAAGTTCCGACCACTATCCAACTTCCTGAAACTATCACCGTGCAATAGGCTTGTATTTGATGTTATGTTAGTTCTCGGTAAGATTCAATTCCAGTTCCAATTACCGCTTTGACCGTGACGGAGCGGGAGGGGTAACCATAACCTCTAAAGGCAATATTCGCAATAATTACTAGTGTTAATCAAAACGTCTGCATTCCCTCACGTGGACATTTTGGATTAAATACTACCTGCACTATATTGGAAATAAAGATCAAATGGGATTTCCTACAGGCTGTGTCATTTGTTGGGACACAAGAAGAGAAGGGTCTTTGTCTGGGCGGTGGACTGGTAGGCTGCGGTCTCACAGAGAAACAGCAGGCACTTGGAGCGAATAGACTGTGTATTAGTACACAAAAGTAAATTAAATGACTAAACATGAAACTCTTGAATCATTTAAAATACACAAAAAAATCGTCCTGTTGTAGAGAAGCCAGCAGGTCAACCTACCCGAAACTGTCAAATTTTCCCAATCAACTTTGAACCTTATGCTGTACCGATAAAGTTGAAAATCTATTAAAGAAATTTGACAGATTGTAGTAGGTTGATGTGCTGGCGTCTGTACCACGCAACTAAATACTATAACTGCAATACAAATAAAACAAAGCAACACTGAAACCACAATGGCAACGGAATTAAACCCCAATAGATTGATACTGTATTTTTTTATAAACCCCTGTGTTTAAACGCACACTAGGTACGAAATCGATATCAAAATATCGCGCGACTTACACATGGAATAAGTTAGCCTACCTACTTTATTTGTTCAATAGCGTTTATTAAATAATAAAAACAAAAAAAAATATGGCTGTGATAAGAGGGACATAACACCCAGCCAGCCAGCCAGACAGACGAGTGATCCTATGAGGGTTCCGTTTTTTTCCTTTTGAAGTACGAGACCCTAAAATTTAAGTAAACGGAATAATAATAAATAATAAAAATTTGAAATTTGCCTCTCCCTTACGCGTTCCGCCTTCTCCTTCGCGAGCCCGTGACGGCCTCCCATGCCCTCTCGCTCCGTACCATGGCCTGCAGGGCTAACATAACATGCGCGAGAACGCTCTATTTCTCGTCTAGTCGAAATTTGTCTACGATTCTGACGTCATTCTAATCCCTAACATGACCGTAAACCCCGGTTGCCTGGTGTACCGGCTACGCATGCACTGCGCAATGTCGTTAGCTCATGCGAGCACCAGTACACCTGGCGCGAGGCACGTCCGGGCTGGACCTGGGGCATTGCCACGTCACATATTTCAGACATGGCCTCCCGGAACCACTCTGCCACGTCGTTGATACCAGCAGGCCTGTCTGGTGATGACACCCAGGCCTGCACGATCGAGGCTTCCAGGAGGAGCTCCCGGTCCAGCTAGATTATAACATCAATCCACAGCCAACCAGTCTACCACGACTGGTTCTGCCCTAGGAAAACCTGTCACAGATTACCAGGCCCCCCACGAAAACAATGTTTGTGTATTAAATTTAAATCTTTTAGATAATATTGATAATATTAACAATAGTAGATTTTACAACAAGTGCACAAAACGAACCATTTCACCCAACGGGCTGATAGTAATGTCGAGGATAAAATGGTTTTGTGGACGAGTTATAAACTCTGCTTTTCACTTCGATTGCGAGGAAATAAAACAGTAGTATAACATATAATTTCTTTAATTAAAATTCAAAGTAAAATTAGTACAGTCACGAGCTTTAATTTGGGACCCACCTAAGGTTGAATATCGTGTAGCAAACTTTCGCCATTTAGAGCTATTATGTTAACGCTGTCACTGCACAAACAATAAACGTCATAATTTTTACCATCGACTACTTTACGTTTCTAGGGGCTAACGTCAACTGGAGCGAGGGCAAACGATCATTACCGATTTCCGAGTAATAATTACTTTTTGGTCCTGTGGTCCCATAAGAAAAAAGAAACAAATAAAAAAGAACAAAATTATATTGTCAATATATGATAGCTAGTTAACTAACCCGCTTATTCTTCAAACCTATATTAGTTAAAAAGTTTTGTCTCTTTCTCAAACATAAATATCAAAGTGACGGACCAAAACAACATATTTAAAATAAAATAGGTTTAAAGGCCGTTTATGATTATGGGGGCTTAGAAGATTTCAGCTAAAATATTGATTAATAAAATCTTTAGAAAAACAAAGTTATTTATTCTTTATATTTATTAAGACATTTATGACACAAACCTCAATCTTAACACAATTATATAGAAAGCATGGTTAGCGGTGCACAAAATAAACACTTATCACCGAAGGCTACGACTAAATTAATTTAAATCTCTCCAGTAATTTTTTTATCATAAATATTCAAAACCGCGTATATCCACCTTCATTGTCAATCACAGCCGGGAGCCGGTTACGCATGGATCCAATCAATTTGTCACATATGTCAGTACCCCTTAAACTTTCCCAGACTGTGAGGCAGTGATCCATAAGTGCTTCTCTAGTTCTTTCGTTTCTATTTGACCATTTTTGAACCATTAAGCCCCATAAATTTTCTATAGGATTTAAATCGGCACACTTTGCAGGCCACGGAATACGATTTAAATTTGCTCTATTATTGTCGAACCAAGTTCTAACGATTCTTGCCGTATGAATTGTTGTGTTATCTTGAACAAAGTTTATTGGAGCAACATCTTCTTGTGGATAATATAGTTGCAATGTTGGAAGGACACTCTCGTCTAATAAATCGACATAATCTTGAGCAGTGGCCCTGGGTGGTAAATTTATTAGTTCTCCAATGCCGGCTGAACCGGCCAGACATGTTAACTGTAATGCGACCAGACGCGTTGTTAGCTATGACGTGGTCTTCCGTGTATCGCGTCCTGTCAATTCGCCACAAATGTAGTCAGCCCGTTTGGGAAGATTGAAAAGTCTTTTCATCGATGAAAGCCGTCGTCGTCCAATCAAAATTTAGATACTGACGTGCGAATATAAGTTGAGCAGCTTTATGGGCATCCGTCAACGCAATTTTTTTTGCAGGCCGCCTGTGATGCAGTTCCATAGCTTTAAGATGCCTTCTAACTGTTGAAGGGTGGACTTCAAACGCTTCCGCAAAATGCCTCGTTGGTGTAAATCCATTCATCAGGTATTGCCTTTGCATCAAGCGGCTCTGCTCTTGTGTTATAACTTGCGGGTGATGGTTGTTTCGTCGTCAGTCAATAATATTTTCCTCGTTCCCGTGGCGTCGAACCCAGCGGCGAACTGTGTTTCTTGTCACATTTATTCGTCGCGATATATCGTGAATGCCTACTCCTTGTTCGTGCAAATCAATAATTTGGAGCCTTATTTGGTCACGATTAGCCGCAAGCATTTTATTAATTGGTAAATTATATTTTGTGAAAATATCACATTAAACTATTTTCTTAAATGACACTGACACGACACATGTTCGTAATTAGAAAATCGTAATGATAGCTTTTTGCTACGAGGTTATCATTTCATAGGTCGATTAGATAAGACATTTTATGTCTTAACTTGACATTCAACATTTCAACCTTAAAGCAAAGTTTCAAAGTTTCGACCTTATTGCATTATGATTGTTCTAACAACATTGAACGGAAATGGGTCCCAAATTAAAGTTCGTGACTGTACAGTTTTGAGTACTGAAGGAAATTGTTTTCATGTCTTAAAAAACACTTACGGCAAATAAATTAAAGTAAGTAAGTAGTAGTAGTAAGTAGTAGGAACCTCCCGAAACAACCGTGTCCGGTAAGGACCTGTGTCAGGCGGAAGGTGAGGACGCCGTGGTGCCTCTCTAGCCACTCCTCAAAGAGGGAACTTACGGCAAGTGGCGTGCGACAAAGTAAACAACGATAAAGGAAGGAAAAGATACAAAATTTTAAGATATATTTGGCGATTGTGGGTGCCAGTGAAGTGTGGAGTACTGAAGTGTGGTGTGGTGTAGCGTGGTATAGTGTAGTGTAGGGTAGTGTAGTGTGGTGTGTGGTGGTGTGTTGTGGTGTGGTGTGGTTAACTTCCTGCTTTGTTTTAGTTTAGGTACAGAGATACACAACTGTGTCTAGCTAAAACTAGTAAGTCATTTGTTATAAACAGTATTCGACTTTATAATAAGTTGCCAAAGTCGGTTACAGAACCAACGGTTTCAACCTAATACATAATTTTTGTACATCTATCTACTTAAATGCGTAAACTGCAGGTCTATTTAAATAATTGTTTCCAATTTATGTTAATTCCACTTAAACAAACCTCAACTTTATGCAAGTGTAAATAAAATTAATTTTAGACTGACTAAGTAGTGCTGTTGAAAAAGCATTAAAAAAAAACAAATTGCAGCGGTAACTGAACCCTATGTGTAGGCATCACAGTTGCTTTTCCTAAAACTCGTGTTTATTTACATGTTTGGCAAATAAAAATCTGTCAGTTTGTCTAAAATCACTACTGTTGACCGGTGGTGGTAGGTACCCGAGTTTTTTCTCGAGTGTAATATTTTGGTGACAGCGCCCAAGAACATCCACAATCTAACCCATGCTAGTCTTATTTAGCCATTTTTGGATGGACTGTAAAATGTGGATGTTTATTTCGTTACATAATTCTAAACATTCGTAGAGCATTACGAATATTGCAAATATATCTGAATCCTCAATTTCTATGACTGAGCAAGTATACTGGACTGACGGTACCTACAAATCAAATATTAATTTTCAAACCGAGAAATCAATTCCATCTCTAAATCAACGTTCAAGCGCCTTCGTACGAATATATATACACGTGAGCAATTTCTATGATCAAAGTTGCGAGATACTTGATGTGCCGTGGCGTGCGGTCGCCGGCCAGGTCGGGTCGTGTGTGGCGAAGCTTGAGATATCGCTAGATTCTAACTACAATCGCTACGTTTCACATCAGGATTATTCAGGATGGTACAAACCACACGTGACAAACCACACGGGACAAACATGTTGAGCACAGGATGTGCGATTTTACGTTTTTATTTCTTTCCACAAATATTTACTTTAATTGACCGAAATATTGACGATGCATGAAATCAGTACCCTTTTTCATGGTATAAAATATTAATTGAATCGCGTTTATCGCACTAAGCTAGTTTCGATAAGAGCACCTACTATGTTTTTAAGCCATTGCCATGATGCTAGAGTCCGGCCGAGTTGAAAGCATCGCCTGTACCTTGGAGCACGCTCTTTATTTAAGCCGTTGCATGATGCTGGAGTCCGGTTTGAATTCAAAGCGTCGCCTGTACCTTGCAGCACACCTTCTATTTAAGCCGTTGCATGATGCTGGAGTCCGGTTTGAATTCAAAGCGTCGCCTGTACCTTGCAGCACACCTTCTATTTAAGCCGTTGCATGATGCTGGGGTCCGGGTTGAGTTCAAAGCGTCGCCTCTACCTTGGAGCACACTCTCTATTCCTGCTTCGATAAGAGTTTAGCGAATTCAATTATGTGATTTCGTTTGCTCTCGAGTTCGCCTTTGAAACTTCAGGAGGTCCCGACTATGTTCTTAGTGGCAAGTCTTAATTAATGATGGCCGCGTGGTCTCCCGTGTCTCGAGAGTGTAAGTTTTGTGAGGCTTTAGGGGCAAAGACTGTATCAGTAGCTACTTACTTCAACTTAATAAGTTTGTTACTAGACTAAAATTTGCTTGAGTGATTTCGTATTCGAAATTTTGCTTTGTAGATGTAGTTTCTAAGTGGCTCTAAGAAGTTAAGCCTTGTGGGAATGGAGATATGCAAGCATTAAAACATATTATGATAACACTTTATTTAATTGAATATACAAAGATATACGTCCATTGCAAAATTGAGTAGAGTCGAACAAAATGACATGTATTAGTAAAAAACACTACCCTGACTGCAGGAATACGTACAAAAAGTGAAAGTTCCTAACAAAGCCACCGTGACCATCCAACCGATAAAACTCCCGCGCAACTTCCTCGGCTCCATAACTTTAATTTCACTTGTTCTTCTTCGCTCGGCGTTGTTCCTCTTGTTCTCAGTACTTACTACTAAGTGTTCGTAGTTATTTATCTTTGCTGTGTTATCTGGAACCTTTTCTATAGATATTAGATAGTAAACATTATGATATTTATCAAATTAAAAAGAACACTTAGAGGTATTTAAGTGCGTGTATAAGGTCTGCTAAATATTTTCCAACAATAATTTTGCAACAAGCAGATTTGGCAAATAATTCCCAAGTAGACATATCAACCTGAGAGTGCTGAATTTTTAACTATAAACCACGTTTCAGAACTCAACTTGAATCTATATAATAAAACTATCTTTCACAACAAACTTGTATCAATGCAACGGGACTTGGAAGGGACTTTTTGTTTTCCGAGTAATACCTTCCAAACTCGTAAAGCAAAGATACTTCCCAAGTCCTAACCGGCACTGATGAACCCGTCGTGACGTCACTCGAGCGAGACGAAGATACACTTACTTAGACTGTTGTAAGTAAAGGATAGATGTAGAAGGAAGCTTGGCTGTTGTGTTATGCATGCTGTTACCTGTTGCTTGCGGTGGCAAGTTTTGTGCCTCGTGTGAAAGGAAGGTATCGACAAGTGGTTGCTTATAGCAATTAGACTGCAAGCTTGAAAGCTGCCATGTACATAAGGGGGAAAATTACAGTCTTTGTAAGTTACAGATTCAAGATACAGTACTAAGTAGATTATTAAATTTTAAACTGTATTTTTTTTGTAGTTTTGTCATTTAGAAATATCAAAATACAAGATAACATCCAATGACGTGACGTTTCAATTTTAACGCTTTCACTAGTTGTGCCTCAGATGTTGCGCCTGTTGCTGACTGCTAAACATTATAACAATACGTTTCTTGCCGGTATTGACTTTGAATGAAAATTGTTTCTTGTGTTTACAAGTTAACGTTCAGCTTATTCAAAGGTTGGAGAATGATTCTTAGTTAGTGATACATATTATAAAACTATTACTTTGTAAACGTTACCATCTCCTTCATCATGGCGTTTTTATTTAGTTGCTATATTGATTTTTTTATGAAACAATACACGTTAAATAATGTATAGGTATTCTGTCAACTTGTTCTAACAAACACTTAAAAGTAAATAAAAATACCTTTTTCCCAAACATGCTAGTAAATTCGAGCATTATTTTGACAATCTTCTTCGAGATAAATCAAAAATACTGTACTGGTCAAATACATGCGAGCGCCCGGCCGGAAATGTTTGTATGATAATCCATAACCGTCGTGTTTAGCGGCCGAATATATTACTATGAAAACTCATCTGTCGTGTTATTTAAAAATGGAATGAACTTTTTACTTCAAAGCATCAAGCTTCAAAGCACCAAGGAGGTAAATTATCAAAGACTTTATTTGAACTTCGATTTGGCTTGCAAATAGAGCCGATAATAGTTAAAAAGAAACAAAAAGAACAGCATGAAAAATTATCGTTGTTCATCATTGATTCTGGAATTTATAATTAACTAGCTGCCTATAAAACCAACTACCAGCATACCTACCTACTCACATACCTACCTACCCTACCTACGAGTATACCTACCTAACCTTGTCCTGAGAATAACAAACAACAAAAAGAGAATCATCCAATTTGGTGCATCCGTTCTCAAGTTGTGGCGTGACCAAGGGAAATAAGGATTAATTTTTAAATTACGCAGATTTACTTAGTTTTAATTTCCGCGCATTATTTGAGAAAAGTACTATACAAGCCTTGGCCACAACCAGAGATTGATGGACTCACGTATGAGTGCCTCGGCTTCGTTTCGACCCACATTTTCACGATCGTCCATCAATGCCTCTGCTGCAGGCCGCGGCAGTAATGAACTATAAAACTAGATGAAATCAGAAAATATCAAGCACCATTGAGCAATAGTATGAATAGAAAATATGTATTTGCATATTATCGATGTAAATATTACAAATATTTTCAGTAAAGGGTTCAACAGGCGACGCTAGTTGTATAATTGTTAAAAAACAACATGTACACGTATTTATACAAACAATCCATCGATACGCGTGAACGAAATTAAAACACTTTGTAAAACGAAACTAATTAAAATAAAATTATAATAACTGTATGCTGGAAGCAAAGCGCTGTTGCGTGACGATGATAATTACCATTGTGATAGGCGTATGTTAACGACCGCGTTTAGATTTTAATTGTACAGGTATGAAATTGTATAAGCGTTATTGCGATATGTATCAACTATAACAGAAACACAGGCTGATTAGCTGCAATATTAATCTACGAGATTCAATGAATGGATACAATAGTATTAACGTCTGTATTCTTTGGATTAACTCTTCTTCAAGGTAATGGTGTGATGTTCAAAAAGTCAACGACTTAAACCTTTTCAGTATGACTCTCAAAAAAATCTAAGAATCTCTTAATTTCAAAAGCCCCCGATCTATCTCTAAATTATGAAGTGCCAACTCTCGACGCGGTTCAATTAGTTGAAATTAAAATTTGTATGAAGCATCACGAGGGTCCTCACTCATCATTCCGGGTCCTCATCACAAATTGACTCTTGGCCCGGCACCATTTATCCTCTTTTAAATCTTTATTATAAATCCAGAGCTTACAGATACTTATAAATCTTATTGAGAGTTATTTGGTAGTATTTTCGGTCAATGAATTACTTGGGTCTCGTAGTTAATCGTTCCTTGAATTATTAATTTACATATTTTTTTATAATTTGTTGGGATTGCTGTAAAAGTGTCATCTTTTTGTAATCAAGGTTGTTGTCTATACTCTAAGCTTGTTTCATGTGCTGCCTCGAAGTTTGCTTCAGACTTTGTTGTTCACACTTGAAACGAGTTTTAAATCATAAATATCAACATTAACAACATCCACAAGAGAATAACCAACGATGTTATGATAATCTAATTACCTGAAGCCGCTGCCCTCATCACCTCAGCTGATGTCACCTCCATCGCGTGCGGTACAATGGGAAGTAAATTGATCAGTCGCGTGTTATAAATATGCATGAGTCCCTGCTGATCCTGCTTGTTCATTAAGGTTCCTGTACATGACTCTGGAGCCGCACTGGAGCCGCACTGGTTTTTTTTTTTAGAACATCTCAGAATGATAATGTTAAATCTACGAGACTACGATGCCGCGAATATTTAGCATTTTCATTGCGGCGACGCCAGTGCGGTGCATGGGCAATACTCAGTCGTATACACAAACATGCGGTCCGTCGCCGGTGCGGCTCTGATGAGGCTCCGGCTTCATGTACAGGTAGCCTAAGGTCATACTCGCTTTTTGTTAGTAACAGTTTTTGTTTACATTTGTTCTGTCAATCAAACGTCTCAAGTCTTGTATGTATAATTAATCGTTTCATAGCAATCGTTTCGTGATTGCGTGCTCGGTTCTGTCATTGAAAAAAAACTATAATTCCCTTAGCTTTTTCCTCAATAGTGCCTCATTATATAACAGGGACCATAATTTAAATCACTTTAAATGTACAGTAATGTCCCATGATATCGCTGCACCAACTTCCCATACTGTTCGATTCCCGAATCTTCCCATCAGCCGTTTGCAATGCTACTTCAATTAGCAATTCAAATACTTCCTCCGGCTGAGTGCCTTAATGTGTTCAAAGTTCACTCATTTTTCCTCTGTCACGATTATTTCCCTCTCGATTATTTCCCTCCTGATTGAAGCAACGGTATTTTTAGAAGAGATTTTACGAAGAGCGAGCGCGTGACACTGCAAGATTTCATTAGAGAGTCGAATTGTGGGAAATTATTTTTTGTGAGGATTGAGCTTGACATCTGCATCATAGTTTACGGACATATACATCAGCTAAACAAGTTAACGTCCATTAGTGTCACTCCAAAGAATATTCTGTATATTTTTACAAGCGCTGTGGATCGGGGTTGCTGCTGCCTATCCTCGGGCATCCTATAAATCCATTAACTTATTTTTTTTAAAGCAGGGAGTGTTATTGTCCATCGCTTCAATGTAAACTCGTCTAGATCCGGTTATGTCAAGCCAAAGCGGTTCAAGCAAGAAACAAGCTTGTCTAACGTTATTATAGGCTGTTGTTTTTGCTTACAAACTAAGTGTTCCCGAGGTTTTGTGTACTTTAGCAGTCAGATTGTTGACTTTCCCTACAGAGTGAGAAGTTTCAGGTCCCATCGTGAATTTGTTAGTGTTACATTTATAAAACGAGCTTTAGAAAGTTTGTGCACTACATCCGATAGAAATCTGAAAAATGACGTTTCTATAGTGAGACAAATCATTCTGAGGAAAAAACTAATAATCTTTGAATATTACATTACCTAAACGAATCTAATGGAATTGGCAGGGCAAATATATTGAATCATTAGGCATAGTTTAATATTCGCATCAGCCCCGAGTTATGGGCTACATAGGTCGTGTCTGGAATACTAACAGCTATCAGCAATTAGATTAGTTTCCAACAATGTATCGCTTAGTATACGTGCTAATTGATCTAAATGTTACTTTATATCCACATAAAGTTATGGTACATGTGTAAAGCATGCACAGTCTGCATTAGTGATTGTATTATATGAGCACATTTTATTGGATGCATTGAAGCGAGTCTAATATCCGGCAGTAAGATGCATAAGTTTATTCGTCCATAAAATTGCTCATCCGAACCGGACTAGCTCTTCACATACTTTTAAGGATGCAATCTGTCGATAGTAAATGAATAAACATATCGGAATTCGAATAAATATATCGGAAAGGTATACGTGATACGTCTTATGTACTGTGGACCATTAGGTGGACTTAATGCCCCAACACATTCAACAAGTAGGAGCAGTACCTCATATAAGAATTACCACGCAAACAAACTTCCTCACATTTTAAAGCCGCCTCAAAGGACCAGAAGACCCGATTTTCAATGTCTCTGACAAAGGTAAGCTTTCAGCTGGCAACATGAAAATATAATTTATCCAGTGACAAGATGGAACCACTACCACGATACACAAGCAGCTAGTCTAAGAAGCTTATAGGTAGCCCCTCTCAGCTCTCGGAAACGAGTAGATACCCGATAAGTAGGTAAATCTGCAATGGCTGCCAAGCAGCTCCATAGATGCAATTTTCCAACTTAGCACTGGAGAGTGCGCTTGCGATATAAAAACGGAACTGAATATCAGAAAATTGTCAGCAGGCTGTCACTATTGTAATAGAATACTGAGCAGTTTTGCTCTTGTTTATGGTGAATCACCATTGTTAAATTATTTGACCGGTATTATTATGGGGTCAAACTTCAACTTTTTATTTAAGTTTAGAATACTCCAAATTTTCTCAGTAGCAGTCTGCAATTGTGCCCGGTTAGCGGCAATAGGCTCACCCCTGTTTACATGGGACTTAAACATGGCGAAAACAGAACTGGGGTGGCAGACTCGACATAGATAGCGACCACGTCGCAAAATCCCGTACTTGTGAAGCACGTCGCGCGCGTCTAGGGACGCCATTTCGACTTTGCGTCCGAATTCGGTCGTATAGCGATCGCTATGTATGTCGAGACAGGCCAGCAGGCCTAACATGACACACGCGACAGTAAGTAACTCTCGCATGAGTAAATTGTCGTCTATTTCTGTCTTTTCTCGTTTTCTGACAGCGCTTCCATACAAAATAGTCGACTCCTTCTGTCAAACTTGATGTTTTTTCGACAAACCCTAACATGGCACCTTAGTTTTCTCGATTTTTGACAATTCAATACGAGATAGTGGTGCCGATTCTGTTGTTCACAAACTAAACTAAATTTAAGTTCAGTGCATCTTTTTCTTTCTATTTCATTAAGAAAAGGACAGAAGATACATTTTAGTTTAGTCCTGTCAAATTAATCAGCCCCTGACACTAATCCATACAAGTTTTGACGTGATTAAAAACTTGCCCACTAAAATGACGTCAATTTTCGTCAGGCGATGATTAATTTGACACGACTAAACTAAAATGTATCTTCTGTCCTTTTCTTAATGAAATAGAAAGAAAAAGATGTACTGAACTTAAATTTAGTTTAGTTTGTGAACAACAGAATCGGCATCAATCTCCGATTATTCTGTCATTTAGTCGTATTTACTCGTCCTCGATTTTGACGACGAGAAGAGTAGACAAATTAATTATGATACAAAAAAAACTCCAAAATAACATGGCAGTTTCATAATTGTACTTATTTTAGTCATCATTTTATTTTACGATACATTAATAATGAAAATACTTAGTTTTAAACTACTATTTATATTGGAACGACGTGTTTTATATGGGATTTTTCGTTTTTTTTATAGAAAATATGAAAAAATATTACCTACATGTTGAGTGTTAGGGCTTTAGCGTTTTCATAAAGGGGGTCGAAATTTTCATTATTTTTGCGATATGACTCACCATTTTCGAGATTTAAGCAAGAGAAAAGAAAAAAGAGAGTATTGTTTTTGCACCGTCGAGGTGTTGGTGAATTTTAGTTCATGACAATAATTAATTTCCACCTTTTTAATCGCGATTAAATGCTCAGACAATAAAAAATTTAGGTGAAGAACGTAAAATTCTGAATAGGAAAAATTGAATGGAAAATCTTCGGTTGACAGGAATAATCTAAATTTTGGTGATTTTTAGTCTAGTTTAGAGGCATTTGTGACAAGAGAATCGCCACCATTGTACGAATGAAACGGAATCTCAAGCCGATGTTGTTATCATATTTTTTTATTTTTTTTAATAACTTGCACATCGGTTTCTCGTCGCGAGATATAGAAGTGTCAAAGTGCGTTTTTCGGGTTTACTCGTCCTTTACGGTCATGTTAGGGATTAGAATGACGTCAGAATCGTAGACAAATTTCGATAAAACGAGGAAAAAGAGCGTTCTCGCCCTTGTCATGTTAGCCCTGCAGGAGAAATGTGGGTGTGGGGATAGACAAAACCAAACTGGTTGCTAATTTAATTGTATAAATATTATTTTTATAACATTGATTTTACATTCTGTAATCTTATTACTTGTCTTTTTATTTATGTTTAAATGATAAACATAAATAATAAAAATAAATAATAAATAAATGATAATCACGCAATTTATGGCTATGTTTAAAATATTTTAATGATACAGAAATTACTAATAAATAATTAGTAATAATTAATAATATAAAATAGCAATAATAATAAATTAAATAACATAGCAATAATTATTATTCTAAGGAAAATAATATATACAAATGAATAAACAGAATTATAATACATAATATAATATACAGGTATATAAAATAATCTAAAATTAAAGTACATTTTGCAGATAAAATAACACAAATAATAGATAAGCGAAATACACTTTGATAAGTTAAAACTTGTTACCACAAAAATAACTAAATTATATCGTGAAACAGGACTTCCTCTCTCCTACCCTTTTTGCTGTGTCCTACATGGTCCATATTGATCTAAATTATATAGTTACCTAGTACACAAATTATGGTAAAGCAATAAAGATATTGAGTACTGAATTCACACACTGACTTATTAGTATTACTTGTTAAAATGTTAGGAATATCGTATAATTTTACAATGTTTGTAAATATGTGAGCACCATGCATCTATCACAAAATTAATGAATAAACAGAATTATATATGATGGTGGCGTGTGTGTTGGATCATTTAGCTCCCTTCAAAATGGTTGAGCTGAATGGTGCTAATCCATGCGTCATGTTCGTGAACGGGCGCCGTCAGTTGGGACTGGTCATCTCTTAGCTGCCATGGCTTATTTTAATTTATTTTAAGTTTTTGAATGATTATTTTTTTCTTTTTATTACGGACGCTTTTACGAACGTGCACGTCTTATTACATTGTTCTCACATGCATAATTTCAAAATGAATGATGTAACCAATATTTTGTATCAATTTTATATTTTATTTAAAAGAGTGTCCGTGGAGTTTCTTGCCCGTTCTTCTCCATAGGTACCTACTACTTTGGAATGGGCAACTAGCTTCATATTTTTGACTGACCGACCCCTTGACAATTCAAAAGTGCCTGTAAATGGTTTAATTGAAATAAATGCTTTGAGTTTGAGTTTTGAGTTTGAGTTTGAATGATTTATCTGTCATTGTTTCATTTTTCATTCTTTTTACCTATCGTGCTATAGTAATCTTATTCTAGGTGCATCATCTTCACATATAAATAAATAATAATTAATTTATACAAGATATTGTGAAAACATTTTAAAAGAGTAACGGTGGAGGTTCTTGCCCATTCTTCTCCATACGAAAACTACCTTTTGGAACGGGCGACTAGAATCAATTCGTTTTTTTTTGTTGTAAATTTTGACGTTCAAGTGTTTTTTTTTATGTGCCTAATTGAAATAAATTATTTGACTTTGACTTTGATAGGTAAGTAGACCTCTGACCTTGGGGGAATGCAGGCATGATGCTGTCATAAGTTATGAAGGTATTAGGTACTCCTTATTTTTAGAATTCATTTATTTGAGACTTTTTTAAACTCACCACTTTTCCACCATCTTACTCTAAGCTTCACAGTTAAGCTACACAATAACTAATGTCCTAATACAAGTATTGTGTGCTTAAATAATGTATTAGCTACCTGTGCTACGCTTACATACACAACAGGAGTTAATCTCACACAACTACTGACAGTCCTGAATAATGAATTGATTGCTTTATAATATGTTCTAAATTTAACTCAACACAATTTGTTTTGGGCTCTATGTCATTTATGATTTATATGAACATAAATGGAGATAGTGGAAACAGAAAGCGAACTGGATCGGTAGCTGATCCTCAGAGGCGCTTCTACACGGTGTCTCAAGGCGAAAGTTTTTGACCAGTGCGTTTTGCCAGTAATGAACTTTGGCACTGAAACATGGTGTCTCACAATGGTCCTCATTAGAAGGCTGAAAGTCACCCAAAGGGCACTGGAGAGGGCTATGCTTGGAGTTTCCCTACGTGATCGAATCAGAAATGAAAAGATCCGTAGGAGAACCAAGGTTACCGACATAATATAGCTCGAAGATTTGCCAAACTTAAGTGGCAGTGGGTAGGGAACAGATGGCCGATGGGGCCGAATGGTTCTAGAGTGGCGACCGCGTACCGGAAGACTTAGCGTTTGAAGGCCTGCCATAAGATGGACCGATGACCTCGTGAAGGCCGCAGGAATCCGCTGGATGCAGAAGCACAGAACCGGTCGAAGTGGCGGGACTCGGAGGAGGCCTATGTCTAGCAGTAGACGTCTCTCGGCTGAAATGATTATGATGATGATGGATAAAATATTAGGACTGAATTGGATTTTATATCAAGCAATGTTTTGTGTGCTGAAGGTTTAACAAATGGTGTAGCTGTTTAACTAAAACTGACTGAATCACTACTGTTCCTCTTTCTCTAATACTCTCATGCGATTGGTTGATTCACTGCGTTCTAATTAATGAACACACATCTGTGTGATAAATTTCAATAACATAGTGCAGCAACTAATATTTACAAAATATTACCAAACTACGTAATAACAATTATATTTTAAAGTAACTTTAACCGCCACTGAGCCACAAACTGGAAAACATTAATAGGAAATGTTTCTAAGATGAAAAGTTTATTCTATTATGCTGTTAAATACTTGCAAATACTGGAAGCCGAAGTTTCTGATGGGACAAGTGATAAACTTAGCGAGGATAACAAGATATCATTTTTCACAAAGTCTGTATTTATTATGGGGTAAGTGGAGTTGCGATTATTAATAGGAGAAGGTATAAGAGTGAGTCAGTGCATGTTGCAGATATTTGATCGGTTCATTGCTGCTAGTTCGTGCTATATCTTGACGGAGCTATTTTTGTTTTGCGGTTGCCCCAGTGCCCAACTAGACCTTTGGCATTAAAAAATGCGCGATTCAGTAAAGCCAAATACAGCTTAGTTTTATTTTTGATCTAGCGATATTAAAACAAAAGAATCGTGGTTTTGATATTAGTTGTTCCACATGCCTATAGTTTTATCAAGTTACTTATTTATTTAAGGCGAGGTTTTCCGTGTCTGTAGGCCTTTGAAACGCTACCTCCGCCTCCCCCAAATGCAGAGTGACGTATTTATTTACGATGCACCGCCGACCATTTCGCGGAAAATCCATGCCACAGCATGAAATATTTGCAGTTGATCAACTGAACTAGTTTTTCTTAGATTCGGTTTTTTCAATAAGTTTACATTTTATGGGACCTACGGTGTAATGAACTAAAATGATTACTTAAAATGTCCTGTGTACCTAATGGGCGTTTTCACGTTAACAGGTAACGACACCAACCCGATACCTACCGATACGTTGGCAGCCATTATACCGACATCGATTCGATACCGATACAATTATTATCGGCCCAATGATATTGGTGAATATCGATGACCATCACGACGCACCAAACAACCACAGTGTCAACTAAGTATCAACGTCTTGAAGTCGGCAGTGAGAAAAAGTGTGTTCAAGTGAAAGAATGCCGCTACTCTCACCGCACTGTGTCTTCGCCGGTAGATATCGTGCCTATATCGGTGTCGGTCGCTGTCTGCGACGATATAGGTTACGATAACAAGACAAGGCACTAAACGTATCCGATCATCTGATCGCCAATATCGTGTCGATGTCGGGTCGGTGTCGTTATCAGCTAATGTATTGTGTGTGTGCGTGCGTGTGTTTGTTTTGTGACAATCAATTCATTTTATTTATAAAATAAACAACATTTTTAACTTTTCACATACCTACTGTTATGGGAGAGTTCGTTGAACGTACAACGACAAACATGAAGTTTAGGCCTCTTCTGTCATCTATGGTTTTAATAAAAATCAATAAAAAAAATCTCATTAACAGTCACCTAACCATAGCCACCCTTGTACAAACTGCTGATTTTTTTTGTGATAGCTGGGGTAGTCATGAATAATCTGTCTGTAGCAGTTCGTGTATCAGTGCTGTAACATTAGGTTAGTATATGAAGGAACGCAGACGTTTAATAATTCACTTAAAACGAAAAAATTCGCAAGCAATGGGAAATTGCTACTGAGGAGTGTTACTTGCGCGTTTCGACCTCAGGAGGGCTGCTTCTCACACGGATAACTCTGTCACTTGCTCGCTAGTCCAGCTAGCCAGCCAGTCGCGTCACCAGCCCTAAATCTCTGTATATTTTGGTCGCCGAGACCAAAACTACAAACAGTGTACAGTGAAGATTGATAAAATGTGGCTGTTATTTTAGTATATTGTGATGTCTTATGACTTTCACGCGAATGAAGTCACGGACAGAAACTAGTTTCAGATAAACATGACTTTGCGGTAGTAAGGTGAAAGTTTAAAATTGCAATAGTGCTACTGGGTATCTCAACGGTCACGCAAAATGTAATTTTGATATAGAAAATATCAAAGTCGTAATTTCGTTCGTTATAAAAAGAACTATTGTGCAAAATTTCATGCTTCTAGACCCAGCGGTTTAGGTTGTGCATTGTCTGTCAGTGAATTTAAGAATTTTATCAAGTGAATTTAAGAAAAAAAATGGCGAATTTCCATACAAACTTTCATCTTTATTTCGTCGGGATTTTTGTTAAGTTGGATGGGCTAAAAATGGTCTTACTGTTTCGCTTATACTGTGACCATATTTTTTTGTTTTGGATATTTCCCACCGCTCATGAAGATTCATAAAAATTTACAGCTATTTATGAAGTAACAATTGAGGTACTTTATTGTCAAGTGACGTACCTAATTTCGATGTCCTAAAATAACAGATTCGATAAATTTAAGCTGTAGCAAGCTATAATTTATCGAATCTATTATTTTAGGACATCGAAATTTTAGAACGACATTTTATCGTATGCAGTAGTTTCGTATACGATATCGTAAACAGTGACTTTTTGTATTCAAAACTGAGTTGTTCATACTGGGCCAATACGATAAAATCACGGATTCAAGAAAAAAATTGTGTTGCTGGCTCCGCTATTTGAAAAATATTGTTATATTTTATTTGTCTTACGTTTAGTATCAGTTTCTCAATTGATTAAGAGTATGTTCTATCTGTGTCAGTTTCATATCAGTTGATCAATTGATTTAAAGTGTTGGTAAAATGAGTGATTCTGGAAGTTACGCATTTTAATAAATAAAATAGAAATGGCGCCGTTGCAAATTAGTAATAATAACAAGTGCAAGTATATTTGTTGAGAAAATACAACGACGAAATAAAAAAAATAAGAAAATTATTTGATATCCTTACTTCTGAATTTATAACAATATAATTACGATTTTTATCGTGTTCCATACATTTGTTCATGTTAGTATAGCACTTTTGTTTGAAACACCATTTCTTTTTAAAATTTTCTTTGTTCTTGCGAGAGTGATAGTTGTTTAAAATATTCAATATACAACCGACAACCGGACAAATTGTATATGATGTGTTTATTAATGTAGGACATGATATTAGCAAAGACAATTCCATGGAGAATGAATATAGTAACATGGATGAATCTGATAAAAAAATCTAAAAAAAACTTCTTCATAAACGACGATAAAAAATTATATAAAACTCGCACTTGACTATAATTTTATCGATAATAATTTATAATGTGTCTAACACTATTTTAAGATGACAATTAAACGTCATCAAATCGAATAGAAATAATCTCACTTTCGAAAACAATATTATGAATTAAAACTATATTATAATTACCTAATATTTTTTCTGAGCTGTCGCAATTTCATATCTAATGTGTTCTTCTTTTATTAGATTTTTTTTAACAACTGCAGAGAGAGCCTATTTTTAAAATTTTTGACACAGGTCCACCTCCGATGACGTCCCGCAGGACTCTGAGCGCGAGCCGATTTAGCCCGATTTACTATATTTGGGTTTATTTTAAAAAAACCTACTAAACTTAAAAATCCAATCTTTAAATAACCTCTAAAATACGATTACCTCATCATTTATGCAATTTTCATATTATTTTGTGCTGTAATTAGGAAATGAAACGAAAAATGGTTTTGAAATCGACCCTGTTTCGGATTTTTTTTTGATCGAGCAAATTACAATTTATCGTGTTTTGAACCTTTAATTTCCCTCAAACAAGGATGTATCTATGACATATATCTTTTTCAGTACCTAAATACACTAATTTGACCATTTAAAATTGATTTAAAAACAGGCAAATTCGTAAAACCTCCCCTTAAACTTTTCACACTAAAAAAAAGTACAATGGCGGACTTAATGCCTTAGGCATTCTCTACCAGTCAACCAAGGGTGGTGAAGAGATTAGATGGCAGGTGCTCTGTTTGAAAGTAACAAAGAAAAATCATTTTTATATTAAATTATATCATTATAAATAATTATAACACATACACATACATACATATTTGATAAAATATGTACCTATATTTTAAATATATATATCAAATATACGAATTCAAGGGAGAGAGGCGTTGAGATGACTTTACTCTTTATTTTGACAAAAAACTGCAATTTCCATGCACCTATGAGTTTTTGAAGGTGTGAAGATTAGTGTCTTCAGACCATACAGGAAAACTACTTGTTTTCCATTATACTATGATTTGCATAACAACAGTGTTTCGGGAGTAGTGCTACCTACGTGGATCACTTCAATACTATGAAGATGAGACTGTCAGATGAGCCATTTACCCAAAGACATATTATTAAAGAAGGATCTTGCTTGTTGAATGAACTTTTCAACTTTTAATTTTCCGGTAACCGCCGACCGACACTCAATAACTGCCGCCCACGTATGAACGTTGTCGTAAAGGCTCGTGCAGACTAGCACGACTTGTCGCGCGACGCGACAAGTCGTGGTTCCACCGTGAAGTTTTCTTTAAAATTGTCTTGTTAGAGTCGCGTCGCACCGCTTGTAATAGTATAATACTTGTGTAATATCCGAGTGCGTGCTGTGGCAGTGGTGATTTTTTCACCAATCAAGTCTACTTCATCGCTGATTGAATTTATAAGCACTAATAGAGGTGGAGTAGCAATGCTGCCAGATGGCCGGCGCTATCATCAAAAAAATAATACGTTAGTAAGAATTCATTTTGGAAATGCTCTACAACGAAAGGATGTAAAGGCAAAATTACTTTAAATGTTCGTAACGAGATTGTGAACCAACGAGCCCATGAATATGATTGTAAAAAGAGCACTGGGAGAAATATAGTTTTAAAAGAAATAGATAATGTGAAAAAAAGAAGTAGGTACCTAGTTGTAATTTTGAATCCATTTTAAAGCAATATGATGGAATGATATGTAAACAAAAAAATGATGCATATAATTTCACCACTGGAATACCAAAGTTCAGCAGTGTAAAAACGGCTCTTTACAATGGAAGAAATATACTTTATTTCTTCCATTGTAAAGAGCCGTTTTTCGGTGCCAAAAAGTTGCGTTTCACACAGGCCCTTGACGTAAGCATACCCACAAAGTATGATGATTTTCTTCTTTGTGACTACGTCGATGATATACGGATCATTGTATTCTGTACTAATGACACGAAAACGCAAATTTGCAACTTTCATCACTTCTTTGCCGATGGTACTTTTAGAAGTTTCCCGAAAAGTTTTAAGCAATTATATACGATTCAAGGTTATGATGAAAAGAACCACATTATAACTCCTTTGTTTTTCGCTCTACTCCCGAATAAAAAAGGTACTTATAAATATTTTCATAAACAGATGTTAAAAAAGATGAATTTGCGGAATCGTATTGTTGTGCAGATGAAACCATTAGAACGAACAATAATATTGAAGGTAACATTTTAAAATAAATAATTATATTGGAAGGAAGTTGGATACGTTAGCACAATAACTAGTTGTGTTGGAATCAGAAGATACGTATTATTATTTAAAAAAGATTACCCCGAAAAAAAGGTAGTACTACAAGGAGATTGATAATGAAATCAATTCAGCGATTGTATATATTATATGTATAGTATCAAAAGCTGTGTATGATCTTATGTTTTATTTAATAAAATACCCTTACCTTAAACTTTATAACGGCTTAATATGTAACAAAAAGGTATTATTTTTACTAACCGACTTCAAAAAGGAAGAGGTTCTCAAGTCATCTATAATATGTCTATTATGTTTATGTTTATAAACCGATTTTATAATTCTTTAATTTGGTAAAGGAAGCTTGGTAAACTAAAAAGTGAAAAAAAAATTGTAATACAAAAAAACAACCGACTTCCAAAAATCAAAACAAAAGTGAAAAAAAAATGGTAGCAAAAAACTGATACTACTTATAAAACCAAAGACACCGACTTCCGACATTTTTTCATTCATTTGTGTTTTTTTCGGAAGTCGGAAAGTTGATTCAGAACAAGTATTATTAAGTACATTTTCACCTTGTTCAGCTAGGCTCGCATACAACAAGTCAATAAAGTCAAAGTTGTGAAATACGAAAGAAACATCGTCTATCGCGCGTCCACGCTTTTCGAGGAATTCTTAATTGGCACCCACTTGCTACGCAAGAAATAAAATTCTTCTTTGGCAACCGGTTGCCACGCTAGAAATAAAATTCTTCTGTGGCAACCGGTTGCATAGAACGAAAAAACGTCTCTTTGTGTGTTGAACTGTTAACCACTACTTAGTTGCGAAATTCAGTTGCTATACGAGTAGCGGCCGAAAGGGACGCTTTAATCCGTCGGCCGACAGGCAGAGCGTGGTCGTGCGAGATTTGCACGTGGTTGACGCTCCGCATCGTGTCGTGACGTACCGATGGGAACTTTTCTATTCCGAATCAAAGGAGTTAGAAATGTTCCTTTTACGATTTTACTGCGGTTGTTATGAGTTCATTTATTTTTTAGGGTCAAGTGTATTATATCTTGACTGGCGTGGTTCAAGCCGCTTCATAATTATGGATTTGTTCTTAGTTATAAGGCATGACATCCTTGGAAATGAACTTCCATGGAAGACATTGAATGGACTTCTGTTTCATCGGGTTTTGTTAACACGCTTTTATTAGGTCGACCTGTATGTAACTATGTAATGGAATCTAAGGTAACTAATTTAGCCATCTTCCAAGGGTCGTAGCGTAATGAAAGTTGGCAGCTGTATGTAGTTCTGATGACAATACAATAATATGGCACTGTCGAACTGATCTGATGATGGGGCCGGAAGATATGAACTGGAACTTCATGATGGAAAATCGTATCATAGCTGTTTTCGATTTCTTAGAAAAGTCTTCTAATGAACTTTGACCACGATTAGGTTTCAAAGTCTGATGATGAAGCCATTTTTTTGTTTTTACGTGCATTTATAAAAGCGACACAGAATGCTGTAGCAACAATAAAAGTAAAAACAAAACTTCTAAATTCGCACACAACTTTACGGGGTGAAATGTCTCTCTGTATTCAACTTTCTGCGACTCTCATTTAGGAACAATAGCAGCCTCCAGGAAAACAACAGACAAACAAAAAATCGCTCACAAAACTTTTTGAAACACGAAAAACCTTTTGCGACAAAATGTCGGGTGTCATTCATGTCATACTCACTCCGATTTGAATCCGGTGTAAAATTGAGTTTTTTTACACACAGTGCCGATGTCACGGACCGCCGGCTTTTGCCGAGCGGCACTCCTTTGTGCGGCAAGCCAGGAGCACCGCGGCTAGCACTCACTGTGTAGAAGCCATTAACTGTAAGTTTTCATGGAAGTTCAATTGATAAAAGATAAAGGTACTGACTGTCGGAACAGATCCGCACTTCACTCTCTTTATACAAACCGCTCCGACAGGATTAGAACTTTGCCTTTTATCTTGGATGTAATCCTCTAATTTGTAATATGCTTGTTTACAAAGTGTACTTTTTATGTGAGTTTTAAATTTTCTTTCATTTTATTCTAATATATCACAAGGTATTCTGTTGTAACATTTAACACAGTACCCCATAAATGATGGATTTACTTTAGATAGTCTGAAAAATTGTTGATCTATTTTATCTTTATTTCTAGTATTAAAATTATGTCTATCACTTATTTTATTTAAAAGATGTAGATTTTTTTCTCACCTATGGATCTCATCATAGCCATGAATAGCCCTGTTTAAATGCCCATAAGGCCATTATGTGCGACCACGTTTTAATGCCATCACTTCATTTTCATATGCTCGATCCAATTTTCGCAGTATTCGGATGGCAGATTGGTGGGTCCATCATTCTACGAAAACCGAGAGCTCACCTAAAAACATGGAACCGTACAATAGCATCGCCACACTTGGTTTACTCAACCGAAGAACCGCCATGTCCTCCGCCGGACAAGTCATTTGTCTCCGTGATCCTCACAGCTCGAGCTGATTTAATGAGCTCCCTCTTTGAGGACGAACGCGAATATTAAAACGATATCAAATACGTATACAGGAGAAAAATATAATGGTCCTATTAGGAAACGTATGATTTTGAGTTTAGACCTTTCAAATATAAACTTTAAATTCATATGAACTTAATTCGTCTATGGAATAATAAGTCAAGACTTTGGAAAATAAGTAATAATAAGAGTAGATAGATATTTTTATATGTCCCAAAGAAGGAAGCCTATTATAAATCTAAATGACTTAGAAGTTACTGGTCCGTCAGGTAAATTAGGGCTAAAATCTGAACCTTGAAAGTTTAGTCGCCATTAAACTAAGTGCTTCCAGAAAAAGCTCCGACGCGGAAAATAATTGAAACAAAGTACTGCTTTACGGTTTTAATATTGGACAAAACTGCTGAAGATTCATGATTCAAGTTTTATATTTTTCAGTGTTTATTTTAACAATAGATTTTTCTCTCATCACAATTTTTCTCGAGTTAAGTATCATTTTATTGTTTTATTTTTTCATTACTCCTTATATTATTTTCTTCATCCAGTGTTCACAAAGAATGCGTAGACTACGTTTCTTTTCTGTCAAGCCCGATACCCTTCTAAATAAATAAATAAGACTCTTTAACTGTGATGACTGTGAACAAAATAAAATAAACGAATAGTTTTCATGAATACCGTCGCTATCTGTTTACTTAACTTGAATTATTTACAATATGTTTAGGTTCGCAACAACGTTTTTGTGTAATAATTTAAATCGATAAATCAATGATATTGAATTCATCGAATGGTATTTTTGATATATTTTATTGGTGTAGGTATTGGTGGTAGTTTTAAGATTGATGCAATAGTTTCTTGACTTATCATTTCAAGGCTGTGGTATGTTTTATAATTATAAAAACCAAGGCCTTTTTTGGATAGTCATATAGAGGGAATGAAGAACAGAGTTAAAAAGGGAAAAATTGCTCATGCTCCATTGAAATGGGAGGATCCTCCGACCAAATGGATGCTATATCTAGTGCGTCGCTGGGGGGAGGACAGCAAGTTGGGACAGGCTGGATCAAAGATGATTCATTATTATTAATCAGGGAATTTAAGACTACATTTCGGCGCTTCTGCGAGCAAGGGTCGGTGGGGAGTATTATTTACTCGGGCGGGTCGCGATCGCGGAGGACCTCGGCGGCGAGGTCGGAATGCGGGTCGGTGTCTGTGTTTCTTGTGCACTGTACTTGTGGCCCTATTGCTCTCCTGGAGGAGGGTTATGGGGTCGTCTGGGTCGGTAAGGATTTGCCTTGGGCGGCGGGTCTGACTGATTCTACTCGTGACATAATTGGCGGCCTCGACAGCCAGAGGGTTGCGGTGTTTGGCGGCGGACTCAAAGAAACGCTTGGAATTGCGTTTGAGAAATTGGTGGATTGTGGGGATCTTTAGGTCGAGATGGAGGATCTCGTTCCTAACGTACCAGATACCGGTGATTTTCCGGAGAAATCTATTTTGGAGCGTTTGCATCCTATGAATGTGGCGGGGTTTTGCGTGTGCAAATACGGCTCCCGCATGGGTCATGATGGGACGAACGCACGCCGTGTACGTACGCAATTTGCACTTAAGTGACATTTTGCTACGTGCATTCAGGACAGCTCAACGGTTGTTCTCGGGTTTCTTTATATATATAAACTTGCTTTTGTCCGTGACTTTGTCCGCGTGCTTTTTCCCCCGGCCCACCGCGTCGCATCGCATCGCCCGCCCGCGCTTTTACTGCGTTTTCGCTTAGTGTTCTTTCTGAACTTTTTTCTTTTTAATCGGCATCTAAGGGTCGTAACGTTATGTCAAATAGCCTTATATATAACCTTCCTCAAGAATTGGGCTATCAAATGCAAAAAGTTTTTTTCAAATCTAGCACTACTACTGCTCTAGTTCTAGAGATTAGCGCGTTCAAACAAACAAACACTTTAGCATTATTATATTAGTATAGATAGCGTGAATAACTCTACTTGTGCGATGTGTAGGATTTATCTGACGAGGTACAATGCTTAGTTCGTAAGTGGCGTTCTAGATACCGCCACATTCAGCCCTGGTTAATCGTTGGCGAATTCACGACAAACGGGGCAAATAGTACCTCATTGAGAACGAGAACACCTCTTTCTCAATGTATCACAGACCTGATGTTTATAGAAAAAGGGAGCTGTTCAGTTAGTAGTTCTATGCACTTACCGTCAGTAAGCAGCGGCTGCACATCGGCGTCCGGCCGGCCGGCGGGACACAGCGGCAGCGCCGCCGGCGACCCCTGCGCCGCGCCGCCCTCGGACTCGACCTGAGAAAACAACAACATGTTATTAGCTACAGGGATAGTTGCATAACCTTAGAGAATTGTGATGATAAAACATTATGAAAGGTTGATGTAAAAAATTTACCATATTTTGGTAGCAGCAAAATTCATCATCATTTTCTTGCAACAAAATTACGTCTTCATTTTGGTGAAATACTCATACCTAGATGTGTAATTATCAAACTCAAAGCATTTATTTCAATTAAACCCTTTACAGGCACTTTTGAATTGTCAAAGAGTCAGTCAGTTAGTCAGAAAGTTGAAGCTAGTTGCCCATTCCAAAACGTAGATCTCTATGGAGAAGAACGGGCAAGAAACTCCAAGGACACTCTTTTAAATATAGAATTTACACAATCCTGGGTACATTACTCTTGTTGATTCTATATGTGAGAACAATGTAAAAAAATATAAAAATCAAAAACGATTAAAAACATAAGATTAAAAATAAGCCCTGGCAGATAAGAGATGACCAGTCTCAACTGACGGCGCCCGTTCACGAACATAACGCGTGGATCAGCACCATCCAGCTCAACCATTTTGTAGGGAACCGAATGGTCCAACACACTCGCCACCATCAGCGAGACATTAAGTGAGCATGACATACTCTCAACTACCCTGCTCTTTCAAGTCAAAATCAACATAATAACATACTAAACGACTCCATGGTACTCACATTTACAAAAATTGAAAATAAAAATGCGTCTAAGTTATACAAAACTATAGTTTGCAAGAATTTTACCACCAAAAGAAAGAAAATCAATATTATCTATTGGAGTATTCAATAATTAAAACTTAGTTTAATAAAAAACTAAATAAACAATAAGTTCGTAGTCAGAAAAAATAAAAAAGGGGAACCAACTCTACCAATTTTTTTCATTTTTAACTAGTGAGCCCAAGTGGCTGTGGCCTGTGGAGCAGGACCAGCGTTTAATATGAGATACAAAAGGATACTTCTAACTCAAACCATTCATTCCAAATAAACGGTGATTTTTTCAAGCGTAATTTTTAGGCGGCGCGACTGAATATCTTAAACCAAACGTACAATAAAGTTTTTTGTTTTTTTAGAAAGTAGACATACTTATAGAACTATATCAAGCCGTTATTATTTTAGTAAAAACATTTAAGTAGTTAGAAAAAATATATGTTATTTAGCAATATTTTAGGTTTAGTGGCGGGTCCACAATCTGTATTTCTGGGAATTAGCACCGTTTAAAAGGAGCTACACAAGTTTAATAGACAAATTTTATTTGAATTAAACATTATTTTTTCTATCTGATGACAGTTTTATTCATATTTAGTGCATTACTTTTTCCTAGAGAAAATCGAAAAGGACTGTCGGCGCGAAATTTAAATTTTTGGTGGGAGTAATGAAATCATTAAGTGGGTCGTATAGAATAAACCCAGAAGGACGACACTACCAGCATTCACTTCGTTTAGGCAGGAGCTCACACGCAGCTGTGATTTCCCGCTAAAAGGCGTCGGTTGCTCAGATGCAATAAACAATCTTATACATGACATAATTAATAAATCAAATAACAAAAAAAAGTGGCAGGGCTATTTATCGAACTTAGCTCCGCTTTTGATAGTAATACGATAGATTATGAATTACTACTAACTAAACTTGAATAATATGGAATCAGAGGCAAGTTATTACAACTTTAAAGATCCTACTGATGGCATGAACACTGTGATGAGTTGGTTAATTAAGAATTTACTAACATTGAATGTAGAAAAAACAACTTTCATCACGTTTTCCATTCAAACGAATGACAAACCGGATCCCTCTTTGAATATTGTCTCCCATTCATGCCCAAATGCAAATGACACAACTTGTCAGTGTCCCAACCTTAAAAAAACTGAATCTACAAAGTACTTAGGAGTAATTATTGACAGAAATCTTAAATTTCATGACCATATTAATCTTCTATCAGCAAGAGTGCGTAGACTTATAGTAATACTTAAAGCCTTAAGCAACACTGCACCAAAATCTATTATAAAATCTGTCTACTATGCTCTCTGTCAGTCTCAGCTTGAATACTGTATCACCACATGGGGTGGCACATGTAAAACTCATCTCTTAAAAGTTGAGAGAGCGCAAAGAGCAATCCTAAAGGTTAGTCTGTTTCTACCTTTTTATCACCCCACTACTGAGCTCTACTCGAAATGGGAGGTACTTACTGTGAGGCAGCTCTTCATCCTGAAAACGGTTATGAAACAACATGCCCTAACAGCTTTTGATCCAGAAATAATCAGAAACAAACGTCGTAAACATATAGTCTGTTCTTCATCCTCATTCAAAACTAAGTTTGCACATCGGTTTTTCTGCTACCAGGGTCCAACTTTATACAATAAGATAAATCGAGCATTAACGCTATATCCCTTGCCAAAAACCAAATGTAAGTCTTTGGTTTCAGACTGGTTAAAAAATTTGGATTATAATAAGTTAGGAGTAGAGAGAAGAAGAAAGTCTACTTAATTCAAATTATTTTAGTACGACATAAGTTTACAACTTGCACCAAAATCCTATCACGAACACATCGGCACACTACACCTGACACTCAACACTATACACTAACATTACACACTCTCATAGACACACACATACACACAGATACAGGCGCCCTGATTAACTTTTTATTTATAGTTTATTTTTAACTTCTACCCCCAAAATTGTAATAACTTAAGTTTTTTGTCTCTTTACCGCTATAATAGTATTATTATTGTTATAATTTTTTTTTTTTTTTTTTTAAGTATAACTATGTTCTTCCGTGGGGTGGGGACCTGGTGATTTGTAATACAGGCATATTACGCCTAACTCAGACACCAGCTCCTCACATTGCAAAAAACAAACAAACAAAAATATTATGTGAAACCTATATTAAGCTTGTCATTGTGAGGAGAAATAAAGAACTTATTATTATTATTATTATTATATTACTGACAAAATAGACGTATGTTTGCAGAAATAAAAAGCATCGGTGAAAGTAATCATGATGACATATACTCTTCTAAAATTACAAATATAAAACGTGGTGTACTCCAAGAATTCGTTTAAGGACCAAAACTATTTATTTTATTTACAAATGGCTGAACATAGTACATCAGTCTGATGTAAAACTTGTTGTTTTTGCAGATAATACAAATATAATAATTGGGGCGAATGACATAAAAGAATTGATCAACTATGTAAATAAAAGCCTACAAAATCTCAGCGATTGGTTTACAAATAATAACCTTTTGCTTAATACAAGTAACAGTAACATCATTTTATTTAAAACTACAACGCGCCATAATGACCATTTAGTTGTACAAATCAAATGAGACAAGATGTGTTACGAATCGAAGATAAAAATTTCACTAATTCATGGTGATATTTTAGGGATTAACATAGATGTGTATTTAAATTGGTCACAGGAGCTGGCTGCTATTGAATCTTCCATTTCATCTGCATGAGGAGCCTTAGAGATATGTTGGATCTAAAGCAACTGAAGGCTATATATTACGCGCTAGTAGAACCTAGATTAAGATACAGCATAATGCTTTGGGGTAACATAGTTTTATCTGCTAAGAAGCGTTTTTTTTTTTTGCAGAAACGTGCCATAAAGACCATAGTAAGGATCTCACAAAGAAACTCATGTAGAGACCATTATAAAGAATTAGACACTGTGCTAAGTATATTTATGAGTATGAATCACAAGAAGAACGTAAGATACGAGAAAGCACAAGAAACAAAATGGCACAAAATTTTGACGTAGCTACGCAATGTTCCAGATACCAAGCAGTGGAAAGGAAACCAACTGATTTAAAATTATTAATTTATAGCTATCACTCATTTAAAACTAAATTATAAGCCTTCTTGTTAAGAAAATGTTTATACTCGGTATCAGAATTTATATCAAATGATAAAATAGTCTCTTCTAATAATGACAGTGAACAAGCTTAAATTAGATTATCTTTTGACTTAAACACTATGACCTTGATAAAGTTGTATTCTTAATATATTGACATTGAATTTGACATTATACGAGTACCTGCTATTAATTTGAAATTGTATTGTTTTCATCTATTGTTATAGGTACCTACTTCACTTTCTTCACTATTTTATTATTATTAATCTATTCATTTTTTTTAATCAACCAACCAACATTAATTGTTCTTGTCTTAAAACCAAATAACAGCCGGTGTATCTGTCCGCCGCGGTCGGCGGCCTGTTGCGCTTTGTGAGTGCACGGACGGTGCACTATTTAGCTCATCGCTAAGAACAGGTTTTTGCTTGGACCGTTCCTGTGTATTTCGGGTTGTTTTTTCTTTGTTTTTAATATTTGATTACTAATCTGCTTCGCGATTTATTTTCCAAACAAGTAAACAAACACGAGTTTTAGGAAAAACGACTGTGATGCCTGCACATTGGGTTCAGTTTACGCTGCAACTTTTTTTATTTAAACTCAAACTCAAATAATTTATTTCAAATAAACCAATTACAGGTACTGTTGAATTGTCAAGGGGTCGAAGAAAAATGAAGCTAGTTGCCCATTCCAAAGCGTAGTAGGTTCCTATGGAGAAGAACAGGCAAGAAACTCCATAGACACTCTTTTAAATTAGAATATTGTTACAAAATATTGGTTACATCATTCATGTTGAAATTATTCATGTGAGAACAATGTAGAAAGACGTGCACGTTAAAAGCATACGAATAAAAAAAAAAAAAAAAATGAATTAATATAAGCCGTGGCAGCTAAGAGATGACCAGTCCCCACTGACGGCACCCGTTCACGAACATGACGCATGGATCAGCATCATTTAACTCAACCATTTTGAAGGGAACTTAATGATCCAACAAACTTATTTTTTTTAAATATAATATATTTTTTTAAACACATTATTTTATGAATTTTTCAACAGAACTAGTCAGTCTAAAATCAATTTTATTTACACCTACATAAAGTTGATGTTTGTTTGAGTGGAAATAACATAAATTGGAAACAATTATTTAAATAGACCTTACTTATTAGTAGTTTACTTATTTATTTAGATGTATTAGGTAGGTATGTTGAAACTGTTGGGACTCCCCGTCACTTGTCCATAGAGGTTCATTAGAAAACTATGGACAAACTATAAGCAGTGATAGCCTAGTGGTGTGACCGTCAGACTGACAAGTCGTAGGTCTCGAGTTCGAACCCAAGGCACGCACCTCTGACTTTTCGGATTCATGTGCGTATTATATTATAATATTATTATATAGTAATCACTTGCTCAAAAAACGGTGAAGGAAAACATCGTGAGGAAACCGGCATGCCTGAGAGATATTTCTCGACGGCATGTGAAGCCAAGTCAGAGGCCCGTGGGCGGCTTTAAAACTCTGACACCAGGTTAGTTTACTAACCACACGAAAAGAAGAAGATTAGAAAACTAGCGTCAGACAGCATTTGTCGGGCATTAATGCTGAAATGAACCTTTTTGGCGCAGCCATGAGGCATACACTGAACACACTTGAACTTATTATTTTTAAATTATAGTATGAATCTATGAAATTCAAATGTGATATATTTTAGTATGCCTACTGTAATTGTGTACTACCTACTGTATTTTTTGTTTAAATTCAGATATAAATTACTTGTTTATGAATAAATGACTATGACTATGACACAATATTATTGCTTTATGATTATTTTACCTTTTTATTTTGTTATTGTGTTTCATGACCTGTGTCCAAGTAAATATTATTCTTTCTTTCTATTGGTTGACATAATTTTAAATTAATTGACTCTTGAACTAAACATTTCACTTCAATTTTAATTAGGCTTTTAAATGTATTGTTTCTGCATGTGATAATTTTATTGAATATGTAATTTTGAACACAATGTTATTTGTTAATGAATAAATACATGAATGTATTAAGCTTTCAGGATTAAATAAATTTCTCTTACATTATATGTATCTGAATAGGTACGTATTTTTTGCATATCAACATTTTATATTATTACAAAATTCAGAAACTAAATTTTCCACCAATATTTGGTATTAGATCATAGTTGTTGAAATTCACCTATTTATGGATACTTTTAAACTGTCAACGAGTCGATCAGTCAGAAAGATGAAGGTAGTAGGTTCCTAAGGCAAGAAACTCCATAAGAACACCCTTTTAAATCAAAATATTGTTACAAAATATTGGGTGCATCATCCATGTTGAAATTATACGAGTACTACGAGTAGATATGTGAAAACGATGCGGAAAGTCGTGCAAGTTAAAAGCGTCCAGAACAAAAGGTAAATTAATTCATGCGCCCTTGCGGTTGTGGAGCAGGATCATTATTAGAACAAAGGTTTTCAACATCACCATACTCGTATCCTACCCTATATAGCATCACCAAAGTCCCCATAACTAGTGTGGTGTAGGCATTGCTCACGACGATGGGTATTGATTCAATTTATGGTGCAATTTCGCAACTTCTCTCGTATACCGTAACAAGCAGAGGCGCCGTGTGGGCTTCGTGTAGGTATTGCTACCACAATCACAACCTGTTAGTTCGCATGCTATTTGGAAAATTGGTTATGAATTTATTATCCTGGGGAAGTATCAGTAAGAATCGAAACATGGCAGGTATATTTTTAAGGAAGTACGATAAAAGAGCAGAAATGTCGATTATGTGCATATTAATACTGATTTACTTAAACATTATATTTGCACAAACTTTTTTGCAACAATTAATATACCACTAAAGCTATTTACAACGGGATATTTACCATGTTTTTAGTTTAATTAAACATGGTAAATATCCTGTTAAAGAAATATGTGGACCAGACTGAAGGAGGCAAGCTAGAGATAGGCAAAAATGGAGAAAGTTGGGGGAGACCTACGCCGCAGAGGCCACTTCCATAAATAAATAATTTCACGTCCATGCCAAAATAAGTAACATAATTATATCATAATCTAGTGGATTCCTATTCCTATTCCTTGCCTAGGCTATCGGCTGAGGAGAGGTGATCAGGTTATAACTCACCTCCTCTACATGGATAACCTAAAACTCTTTGCCCCCAACAATTTGCAACTGATGGAGCTACTGAAAGTAACTGAAACTTTCAGTAGCAGTTTCAATCAGCCGAGACAAATCTGAAAATTTCAATTCCATCAGGATGAAATTTGGTGTGGACAAAACTGCGGTCATGCATGTAAAGCCCTCTCCGCCTTAAACCTTAGAGCCCTCTCCGCATCCGAAACCCTATAAGTATTTGGGTATGTCGGAAGCGTTGAGCATCAATGTTACTAACATGAGAAAACGCCTGAAGAAAGTCTATAATATAGTCTTTTTTAGACGGAAACAAGGTGCGCGCCTTTAACGTTTGGTTCATGCCGGTTTTGATGTACTCTTTTGGAGTACTCAATGGACTCAGACCGAACTCGACGCCCTGGATAGGAGGGCCCGTACGCTGCTGACTGCATATCGAATGCACCACCCATGGTCATCAGTAATGCGACTGCATATCCCGCGAAAGTGTGGAGGTCGAGGCTTTTGAAACGCGAAGACCCTCCACAGTCGCGAGATATGCAGTCTCGGCAATATTTCCTAGAAGCCGACGTGAGGATGCATCGAGATATGGTCGCGGTGAAGAAGGGTCTCTTGGCTAAAGAGAACTAACGCAAGCCTGTAATGCTTGTCACTAACGATCGCAGGGAGGTTTCAGAGTAAGGCTTCACGGATGCTACTTCCGGGCCCTACATGGACCCAATGTAGATTTACTAACGTCCGTAGCCTGGCTGCGTTTTGATGACCTCTTTGGAGAAACCGAAGGTTTTGTCTGTGCAATTATGGACAAAGTTATCATGACGAACAATTACCGGAGATTCATTGTGAAGGACAAGACGGTTGACATCTCAAATTCAAACTCAAAGCATTTATTTCAATTAAACCATTTACGGGCACTTTTGAATGGTCAAGGAGTCGATCAGTCAGAAATATGAAGCTAGTTGCCCATTCCAAAGCGTAGTAGGTACCAATGGAGAAGAACGGGCAAGAAACTCTACGGACACTCTTTTGAATAAAAAAAATATACAAAATATTGGGAACATCATTCATGTTGAAATTATACATGTGAGAACAATGTAGAAATACGTGCAAGTTAAAAGCTTGTCCGTAATTTAAAAAAAAATAAGAACCATTCAAAAATTTAAATAAGCCATGGCAGCTAAGAGATGACCAGTCCCAACTGAAGGCACCCTTTCACGAACATGACTCATGGATCAGCACCATTAAGCTCAACCATTTTGAAGGGAGCTAAAGAATCCAACACACGCGCCACCATTAGCGAGACATCTGAGTGAGCAAAGACATATTTGCCCGGTAAATGGTAGCTCTTTAGTACATAGTACTCACACCTGTGCTACGCAATTATATATTACAAAGGAGATTGAGTGTATACAATACAAAGATGGTCTTAAAATCATCAGCAGCTCCAACAGTATTTTCAGATGTTAATCAATTAGTTTTGGTTGTGGAGTAGGACCAGCAATGAGCCAAGCATTTTTATCAGCGATGTAATTCCCCAACTTATAATATGCCTGCATAGTGTGCGTTTTATACAAAATTTGAGTAACGCATTATTCAGTTGGATTATGTGGGAGGAATTTTATTGTACCTTTTTAAACAGTTCCCCATGAAAGATAAGTCTACTTTAGCCAGTCTGTCATCTCTTGTACTAAAAAGATGTAATTTTTTTCTTACTTAGGTACAACGTGTTTTTTACATCTCATAACTCTAGGTATGATTGAGACCATATCAAAGAAACAACTGGCATATGAATTATGTTTCAATCATCCTTTTTTTTCATTTTTCCTACAAAATAATTCGACAAAGTCACGATTATTAATGTAAAACACCCTTACGTGAAATATGACAGCATCACATTTTCTTAGCTTTAAATATTAATGATTGGTTTGAATAAAAATGAATTACAAACTAGATACTATCCTTGTAAAATGACGTCATTTCAACTTTGCACATTGGAATGAAAAACTTTTTAGTGTTTCAGAAAAGTAAACAGCTAGGATACACATGAAAACCAACATAAACATTTTTAAATTCGTTTATTGATTTGTTGTACCTACATATTAAATTCCAAAAAAGTCTTCTCCAGTTACTTTATCGGAATATCTAATACATATTAGGTACATGTCAAAATTCAAATGTCATTTATTCAAACTAGGCTGAGAATCAGCACTTTTCGAACGTCAAAATTACAAAAGACAGTCCCGAAAATGCCCGCCCTTCACCACTTCCTAGTGCTTTTGCTGGGAAGAAGAAGTGGCGCAACAAACTCCCCAGCAGCACAAATGTCTGTTCAGTTAGAAAAAAATGATTCTTGTATAATAGTATGCAAAATAGTTTATATTATGTTTTGCGTAATTTAAATTATCTCGCATACTATTATAAATAATCATTTCTTTTTTTCACGCAAAACATTAATTAAATTATAAATTAATAGCCATAAGACAGCTAGCATACGCCAATATACCAACCAAAAACATCGAGAACTAAACTCAAGCAGAAATAAAAATAACTAAACGAAAACAAGATCTAAATAAGAAAAAAAAGCCTCCAGGCATAAAGAGCGTGCCCGCTTACATATAGCTGTAACTAGAAGTTATAATTGATAAACTAGGACCATCGAGGTAAAATAAATAATTGTCGAGGTCGCTAGCTAACCACATATTGCAATACAACTCATTAAAAAAAACATTGTAATGAGTACATTACGTGAAAAAATGACTTATACAGTAAAATTATAAACAATTATATAAACTCATACCTGTGAGTAGGTAAGGTAATTCTGGACCAAGAACATTTAAACATTCTCTTGAGTTAATCATAGCGACCAACCATTCTTATCATAGTACCTAGTCGTTGATAGAATATGTATGCCTTTGAACAAAGGTTAGATTTTACTTTAGTTTTAAACGCATTAAAAGGCAAATCTTGCAAAGAAGAGCTTGTTACAAAAAGTTATACCAAGCCCAACAATTGAGTTATGAACCTTATGAAGCCAGTGAAAGGGAGCACGTAGTTTATCCTTATTTCTAGTGTTAACATTGTGAATATCAAATGTGATGTGGCTATCCAGGCCGTTCGTTTCGCTTAGAAATGTTTTGCACTTAGTTTTTTTTTTCTCCATTTAATACTAAATCATTAGCAGTGAACCAATTTTGAACCTACAGTAGGGCGTTTTAATGCGGGCGTTTTGATTTATCGTGAAAATTTTTAGCACGTCTACCTAAAAATTAAGGAAGCATCGTTAGAAAATAATACCATTTGTGGTTGTTTTTTTAATAAATGGAGTAAATCGTTAATATACTGTAAAAAGAGGAATGGACCCAACATCAAGTCTTGTGGCACATCCATTTTTTATTTTAAGCCTAGTGAATTGATACCGTTCATTTGAACTGGCTGTAGTCTATCATTTTAATAAGATTTGACTAACTTGAGCACAAGATTTCCATGTCCATAATGCTCAAGTTTCAAGAGTAAGGTTTCGTGATCTACGCAATCAAATGCCTTGGAGAGATCACAAAAGATTCCTATTGTGTCTTGGGCCTCTTTAATAAGGTTAAACTGGCTTCGGTCATACAACGTCCCTTGGTGAAACCATACTGTTGATCGTGGAGGATTTTATTTGTGTTAAAATGATTGATACTTTTTATGTATTGTATCAGCACTTTTTGTAATGGTATGTTGGACTCAAAAGTTGTGGTTTGGCCACTGTGAGCAGAAGGGGGATAATTAACTATTGATTTATCTTAATAGTCGCAGCAACAAAACACATTATCAATACATGTAGCAGTAGTCGTAGTTATTCGGGTTGGTTCTACAAACACATTTGACAAATTGAATGATTTATCAAATTTAGAAATTTAGTGGTATTTGAATTCTTTTCTAAAATATTAATGTTAAAGTCACCACAGATAATTACTGATTTATTACCAGTTGCCAGTTTTGCCAAAATATCTTCCATTATTGACTCAAATATAAAGTAGTTTTAATAATTATGGGGTCTGTAAACGCACACTGTGACATGCTTATATCAACACGAGACAGTTGAATGCTATGTTCAACTGATAGTTCAACTATGTCAAAACGGGTTTTTGATTTAATAAAGCTTTGAATAAAGATTAGTGAACCACCACGCAGAATTGATTTTCCGTTAAAACAACTGGTCACATTGTAATAATTCTCATGGTTAATTAGCATTTGATAATCTTTTAACCAATGCTCAGCTAAGCAAATAATGTCATACATTGTTTTTTCTAAAAACAATTCTATTTCCAGTTATTTGGAAAAAAAATATTGAATATTTTGATGAAATAATTTCAAGGATTTCTGCTTAGCCCCTTTTGTACAGGTAACTATGTTAATGCTAGAAAATTATAACTATACAGTTAGTGGTACCTTCTGTTGTCTTATAAACTATTTTAGCTAACCACCTTAACATTAGTACTATTAATAATTGTGGTGCTAATATTATAGATGACTTCGACGTACTAATTATGGGTTCATATTAAAAACTAATAGCCTAGCTATTTGACGTCTAAAACGAATGGTCAGATACACAGTATTCCTACTCGACCTTAGCTTATCAATAAAAATGTTGGTATCTAAAAATATAAACTTGCCACTATGGTGACTAACTAAGAAATGCATCTAATTATTTAACATGTAAATGTAGTTATTTTGCCTGTTTACACGTTTACAAGTGCTCAAAATATGGAAAGCACACAAAATTATTTTCTTACAATTTACCTTCAATAGATCGGTGACACTATCAGCAATATCATCTTTTTTTAAATAAAACTATTACCTTTATGAACTAATGGCATTAGGATCAAATTCTTTCCTCATTAATGAATACATTATTTTTGTTTGTAAGAATTCTGAGGCATACAATAGTTTTGAGAAGAATGACAGGTTGTTGCTAAGTAATTTTCATAACCCTTTTCCAAAACTATCAGAAAACATAATGGAGCGTAACAAACTTTACGACTACAGGGGACAGAACTAGCTTCTGTTTGAAATACTTGCAATGGACCTTGTTCAATATCTGGTGTGCCTTTATTGGGAATAGAGATCTGAGCACTTCCCAACTGGTACGAGTCCTTCGTCAGGTTGGAGAGTGCCAAGATTAGACTTCTTTTGCAGTGCAGATTGAGGGCTGCTGGGAGTTAACGGGTCCACTTTATCTATAATAGAGCTGCAGATTTCCGCTAGCTCATATGCATCCGTTGGGCATACCACCGTCCGGGATAATGAATCCGGTACTTTATCTCCGGGTGTTCTCTTCTAGCTAACGAAGTGTACTTGCATAGACACAACCTTGTAGCCAGGTTTATCCATCAGCAACTTGCTCTGAAATACTGCTTTGTGGAATTGGAAGTACTACAGGTATGTGCGCGACCCAGTTCTCGAAAACGGTAATATCACATTGTACTGGGATCGATCCATTGTCAGTGACAGGACTAATTGTTGTCAATAAGCCTGAATAGTGGTGGTGGATCGAGGAGAGCGGCATGACGAGAATTTCGTCAAAGTCGAGAAAGATAAACAAATTAAGTATCATGAGTTAGCTCGCGAGGTTGTCGACATGTGGGATGTGAACTCGGCGATTATTGGCTGTTCCCGATACCGGTGGGCTACTATTTGTTCTTATTTTTTTAAATATATTTTTCTAATACTTACCTTTATTAAAAAAAAAAACATAACATAAAATCACGCCTTGTTTACCCGAAGGGTTGGGCAAAGATGTACTTATAGTACACCCACATTTCGCCAGTTATGTTTTAAGTCCCATGTAATAGGGGGATTCCTAATTTAAATAAAGAAAATGCTACTTTATACTACGTGGAGCAGGACGCTTGACATTTCTTAAAACCACGTAAAGAGTGTCATGTTCTTTACCCGTATACAAAAAATCAATCAAATCCAATGAATACTTTAGCCACAGGAAATTATTTTTCATTTTCTTATTTTTCAACATGATGTAGATCTGAGTCCGTAATAATAGGTAAACATTGTAAGGTCAAGAACCTGTGCAAAACGTACGATTCTATCCTCTACGTCTCAATATGCTTGAGAGACAGAGAAAGGTGTCATACGATTCCACTCTGACGCGCCCCGCCCAGTCCCACAAAATAATACTACAATTAGAAAGAAAAAGAAATATTACTTACGCAAATTATGCATTAGTGGTGCATAGACAATTGCGAGTGTGTGTGTGAGCGGAATTTTTTCGGCAAAAAGTCTCGGGACTTGGTCAGTGTCAGTGCAGCGGCTCCCTTTGAGGAGCGCACACCGCTACTTTGATTATTACGAGACGAGCCGCGCGCGCATTGTCATGATTTTGTGAAAAAAAAAATAGTTGTTATTTGTGATTAAAGACGATTTAGTGTGACTTATTGTTCAGTGTTAGTTAATTAGGTATCGATGTCGCTTGTGCATAATGAACAACGGTGGAAACCTTGAAAATTTAAAAATTTGACTATTGATGTAAATTCTGATTGTGATGTGATATTATGTGATTAATTATTCAATCAGTAATCTTTTAATTAACAACGCGCAACTTAGTGAGTTTATGCCGCTAATTTGTTGTTCTCCGACTAAACTACCTACCCACGTCCACCTACGCTCCGCACCGCCGCGCAGGCGCCGCGACCCGCATCGGGCCGCGCAACAGGTTAGTGACTTTTCGTAGATAAAGCGTGTTTACTTTTTATGCAGTTGATTCTGCTATTTATTTTGTTTGAAAATTGCAATTTTTCAATTTTCCATTAACTACTAATCTTCGTCTTTTAAAATGTTTCTATGGACTAGTACTGTGCTTGTTTTAATTTAATGTCGTAAGTCCAGATCCACATTGTATAATATCAGAGAATATTTGATTAAAGCCGAAGTGGGTAAGTACCTTGATGTGGTTGCAGTGGACAAGGGGCTTACTCCGCTCTCCATGGCTAAAGAGAACTGTTACAAAGCTGTGGTACTTACTACAGATGACCTCAAGGAGGTACGGCAAAGCAAGGAACTCCACGGGCGCTTCTATCGGACTCTTCATGAGCCCGGTGTAGATTTCCTATCGTCCGTAGCCTGGCTGCGTTTTGGTGACCTCTTTGGGGAAACCATAGGTTTTGTCTGTGCACTTATAGACATAGTTATCTTGAAAAATAACTACCGGAGACATATTATGAACGACGGGATGGTTGACGTGTGTCGGGCATGCCACCGTCCGGGTGAGTCCATCAGACATATCATCTTTTTTTTTTTCGTCTGGCTAACGGCGAGTACTTGCACAGGCATAATTAAGTGGCCAGGATTATTCACCAGCAACTTGCTTTGAAATATAAACTTGTGGATTCTGAGGTACCGCATTACAAGTATGTGCCCGACCCAGTTCTCGAAAATGACCATGTCACGTTGTACTGGGTTCTGTCTATCATTACTGACCGGACTATTGTTACCAATAAGCCTGATATAGTGGTGATAGACCGATTAGCGCGCCGCGCAACGATAGTCAATGTTACCTAAAAAAGTAAAATCGACTAAAAGCTGAGAAACAGAAATGAAATAAAATATCTCGACTCGGCTATCATTGTGCCGATTGTTGTAATGGCCAATGGCCTGATGGCTGAAAGACACGACCAACATCTCTCGAGGGTCTCGTTAGGCGGTTGGATCTAAGTTCGAGGGCCTGATTCAGAAGGCAGTACTCCTCATTACAGCTCGCATTTTGAGAAGATTCCTGTCTGTGCAGCCCTAACCACCGGTACTCGTAGCTTGGACCCTGCTTCCGAAACCAGCGAACCTCTATTTTTTTATATTTTTAAATGCTTTTTATTTTAAGAAATCATATTTAAAAATGTAAATTAATAAGAATCAGAATAAAAGACATGATAATGACATGACAGATAATCTAGTGGCTAGGATATCCGTCAGCAACTTGCTTTGCAGTACAACCTTGTGGAGTCCGAAGTACCATACGACAGGTATGTGCCCGACCCAGTTCTCGAGAATGGCCACTCCACATTGTACTGGGATCGATCTATCATACTAATAAACCAATAAGATTGTGTTATAATAAAATCATATGCCTAAATTGTGTTTTTATGGTAGAATAAATCCCGTTTTAAATAACTTTAGCAGTGAAAATAACCATGTCATACGATCTGTTAGACATGAGACTACTTTCGAAGCTACTTTACATCTAACAAATCTCAGTCACACAAAATGCTCGCCGGGACCTAGCCATTTGCCGAGCGAAACGACAGCGCGATCTAGCGGTGCACAGTAGCGCCATCTGTGTCCTTATTGTAAAACTAAAATTATTTTGAAACCTCGTTTTAGAGAATTCTGAAAAACCCCGACGACAAAAAAACTATAAAGTCCTAAAATCTGTATACCAAATTTCCTCCGGATCGATTGTAAAATACGACCTGATCGAGAAGTACCAACAAACTGACAGAGGAAAGCAAATTAAAATCTCCTCAGCCCAGCAGCAGCAGCAGCAGTTTCCTCTGCCTAGTTCGTCGATTTTGACGAAAGTATTTTACTTCATTTTTTAAATGATTCTAGTACTCGTAAGTATTAGTTTTCGTCTGTTCTTACGAGTTTTATTTCACGTTATTTTGGTACAACTTAATTTGTTCGGAGGTTCACCGATGAGGTCGCAGACAGAGGGCCCTGTAGCATCTCAAAATATCACGCGCTGCTGTATTTATTGCAACCATTTCTTTGCGTTGATAGGTATGGGCGACGAAATATATTTCTAGTAAGGAGTATTTCTTAGACAAATTAGGTAGTACTAGAAGGAATCAATTATCTTACACGTGGATGCTAAGTTAGCACCTGACCTTTCTGATTTCATTGTAGTCAAAGGAACCTTTATTTTTCCAGGAATATAAAATGTTTTAGAATTTTTTATTAACTCTCCAAACACGAAACATCAATGTCATCTGTGACGAGTATAAAGGCGGAGACTGACTTGCAACGTTTCTTTGGAATGATTACAAAACGGTGATACAAGAGACGCGGCGAACGCTCGCTTCGAACACATGGCTCAAGCGCGCTCCATTTCTTGTTACCTAGCGGCGATACACTAACACGTAGCGAACGCTCGCTTCGAGCACTCGACTCAAGCATGCTCCATTTTTATTCAGAATGGTGGACGTAGAGGTTGAGTATGTTTCATTAATTTTGTTTGGTTATTGTTATTGGAAGAAGAAGAAAACAAACGATATTAGGTACCGTATGCATCCGTATTATCGTAAATTATGCTCCCAATGCTTGCATCGAGCGGCTTGGCTCACTGCAGTGACTACTATAAAGGCTCGTGCAGACCAGGGCGACGCCATGGCGCGACGCGACTTGAACAATACAATTTCTAAGAAAACTTCACGGTATAACAATAGCCGGTGTCGCGTCGAGCTAGTCTGCTCGAAGCTTAACACGTTTCAAAGGAATTCATGAAAAAGCCGACAGTAGAATGTAGGACCCGGACGGGGCGCTCACATCGAGTGGCTCGACTCATTATGATCAAGATTATGTCTGGACTTTAAAAGAGACTGTGACCTCTGAGTTTGTTTCGGCCTTTCTTCTCAGAGTAGTCAGATAGGAAACGCCGACCTCATCTAGTTTTTAAAATATGATTGACGTGTAAAAGTGTTTGTACAAACCTACTTGCAGAAATAAATAATTTATCATTTATTTATCATTGCACTGACTCGATACATTACAAACAAAATGTTGAAAGTCAGTCTCCACCTTAACGATCAAATTCGGATCTCGAATTAATAACTTGATACATTAAATAAACCTCATGAAATATATTGCTACCGATCATGGTTCTATTTTCGCCATTATTATCAAGTTTACATTAACTTACTTAGCATGTTTTATTATTTAAAGCTGAAACGATTCTTGTGTTTTCGTCGTGTAATCATCTAAATACTTATTTTACTCGATTTATATCTCTGCTTTTACCTTCGTGTTGATAAATAATCAAAGCGTCCGATTGGCCCGGCCCACCGCTCGCAGGAACCGGTAGCATGTGGTGACGGGCAGTGAGTTGGACAGCAGGCTCATCGCCACCAGGGTGCAGCACAACAACGACAAGCAGCGACCAGCCCACGGTAACCCCAACATCACATCGCACACGTGATACGAACAAATACACATACACATAGAATGTAATATGCTTATGCACATTGCAAGCAACTTTATACTTGTTTCACACTATCTAAGTACTGTTTCTGTAAACGACGAAAACTAATCAAAATGTTTTTTAATCTATAATCACTGTTTTTATTAGAAATCCACGATCTGTTTTGCGGTAGCATGTCATCCCTTTGTGTCAAATTCAAATGATTCCTCTGTATTCTCTATGATAACCGACACAACATGGCTGATCACTAAGGAGTATTGTTATGATAATATAAGATTAGGTTCAATAAATCGCTTTGTGGTTTGTTATTCTGCCGAGTTTGTGTTAGCGTTCTGTTTTATTAGTTCTCTGATTATTATCTCAGTTTACAAAATAAGATGTTGAGTTGACTGAGCAAACATATTCGTATCGAATTATTTCAACAGTTCAAAGATGTACAGAAAAACTTACTCGTAAAACGGTTTTATGTTTAAGATAAGTAAGCTTAAAAAACATTTATTAAAGTGCGTAGATGAAATGATATTAAGTACCTACTTTATACTACAATATAACAAGCCGCGTGCCGTATGGGATTTCCCATCGGCAAAAATGACAAACTTTCATATAAATGCGTCCCCTTAGTAATACAAAAACGAATATCGATTTGATCAATTTTGAGTTAAGTTTACCATCTATCTCAAAATAACAGGTTGTATTTTGTGACAAAGACACGTATTTCGATGACACACTCAATTTCTAAAATGATAATTTTGACGTCGGTATCTGCGTAAACAAAAACAAAAACTGATCTGAAGATACGTATGTGTAATAGTAACAATTATGGGTAAAACCTCGTAGAACAGAAACTTATGATCAATGAGCTCCGTGTCACACGCACACACCCCCACACACTTACACATAATCACCCACACGTACATACACTCACCTCCTCACCTTAATATTTTATAACCCCTTAAAATTATAAAAAGGAAAATAAAGTAAAAAAATATATATATATATTTCACATTCACAATAAATGTACCACAATAAATCAAATTGTAACAACATCCACGACTGAACACCGTCCCACAATACAAGCGATAGCTTAGTTTGGGAACCAGTATCACCAACTCCTGCGATGAATGTACCTTTACAATTAGAAGTATTGTTATTGTGAATGATTTTCTGGTTGCAATAAATAACTTTTTTTTTTATCTAAAAGATACGTCTGTGTGTTACTTGTGTTAAACGATTAAAGCTTGTGCAGACCAGCGCGACGCGACTGTGCGACGCGCCACAGCTTATTGTTATACCGTGAAGTTTTCTTAGAAATTGTATTATTCGAGTCGCGTCGCGCCGTCGCGTCTCGCTGGTTTGCACGAGCCTTAATGCACACATGAACAAAGCGTATGTGCGTACTTGTTTATTGTTTGGCGCATCAATGCCATTTTTATAACAATACGTTATTTATGTGCATGACTGCCTCGTTGTTCTAGTGGTCGCAATCGCTACTACTGAGCATGAGGTCCTGGGTTCGATTCCAGGGTCGGGCAAAGTGTTATTGGGTTTTTCTATCTGGAATTTCTCAGTAGCAGCCCGGAGTTTGGATTTGTGCCCGGTTGATGGCAATAGGCTCGCCCCCTATTACATGGGACTTAAACATAACTGGCGAAATGTGGGTGTACCTGCTACAGGTACACCTCTGCCCAAACCTTCAGGGAAACAAGGCGTGATGTTATTTTATGTTATGTATGTGTTACTACGCCGTTTTTGAATATCGTATGTTATTTAGGTAACTTATCTACACATTTTTAGGGTTCCGTAGTCAACAAGGAACCCTTATAGTTTCGCCATGTCCGTCTGTCTGTCTGCCTGTGTGTCCGCGGTTTAGCTCAAAAACTATTGGTACTAGAAAGTTGTAATTTGGCATGAGTATACAAGTTAATGACGCCAAAAAGGTGGAAAATAAAATTTTGAATAGAACAATTATTTAGGGTACCTCCCCTACATGTAAAGTGGGGATGATATTTTTTTTTGTCCTTCCCATAGTGTGGGATATCGTTGGATAGGTCTTTGATTGAGTAAACCGTTCGTGACTTATCAAGCTTTAAAGTACCAATTTTTGTTAGAGTCAAGTGTCCCCCCCTCTACCAACTAAACGGTTGTAGTTAGAAATTCAAATGTCACGGGAGTAGTACCTATATACAACGAAGTTTAAAAAGGAAAACTATATAAATTGACCGGTTAAGTAGTCATCACCTCAGAGGTGAGCTACGAGATGCCCTATACAAAAAAAAAGGAAAACTATCACACTTAAGTGGGCTTTACAAGTTTACGAGTAATAATCGACCAACTTAAATTTGCGGTTGCAAAAACATGTTCTCCCATATATTCCATATGGGAGAACATCTTTTTCAATTACAAAGTTAAGTTTGTTCTTACGATAAATTCATTCCAATTACAGAACCCTTATTGTGCGTGGTCCGACACGCACTTGGCCGGTTTTTTACTTATAATATTATTGGGTAAAACAATAACGTATCTAAATTATCTTCACAATTATTTAGTGTAACAAAAACGTATATCAAAACGTTTTACGTCAGTCGTCTGTCAGTCGCGAACGAAATAAACCCCGCATATATTTTAAAAAAATCGGAGGTTTTAAAGAGAAAATTTGTGTTTAGTAGGCGTAATTAATAATAATTACGTGTGTAGTACCTGGATGAGACTCATATAAAAAGGCAAACTTAGCGAATTTATCATTTCACACGTAAGTACAACTGCAATGTTTAACTGCTTAAATGCAATGTTTTAGAACGGCTATTAAAATTTATAACACAAATGGACGCGGAAAATAATCGCATTTTATCATATTAATGCTCTAAATGCATAGGAATTATACAGGGTGGAAGGGACATCGACGCGAAAACTGATACCATGGATTCAGTACACCCCTGCGATGAATTTTTTCGTCGGTTATTTAAAAAAAAATCAACTGTTCCATACATTTTGACCGCGTAGGTAGATATTGAACTTTTCCATGAAACAGCTGTTTTTTTTTTTTAAATAACCGACGAAAATTTTCAACGCTGGGGGGTTCAGAATTATGTACTGAATCCATGGTATCACTTTTCGCGTCGATGTCTCTTCCACCCTGTATTAAAAATAGTAACAAATACGTGAATTTTTGTTTTTTAACCTCACAGTTGTAGCCCTAGAGATGATGATGATGACACAATACGTCGACACTATCGATAGAGTGCGCGCCACGCAAGGAGGCCGGCAGAAAATTGTGAAAAATACTTTTTTATTATGATATAGACACTAGGGTCGCGTACAAAGGACTGTAATGTTGATATATATTTTTTTAATTAAATGGCTTCGTACGACAAAGGTGCACTGTTAAATAAAATATTAAAGATTTTTACTTAAGGCGCTACCCCGAGCTAATTGGCGCCCTCATTGAATAAAAAATTGTAGCTTAACATAGAAAATAAAGATAAAAGAATTGAAACTTGGAGTTTGTTACAAAGAGGATAAAGTATTTTTTACGTTGTTAAAACAGGACTCAAAGTGTTTCGTATCCAAAGTAGATAGCAAAAGTGTCAAAAGCGGGTGATTTTGTTACTTACTTTTTACCATAAACATCTGGTAATAAATATAATAATCGAACATTATTTTTGATTCTTAGAATAAATTATTCAAAGCACAATTGCAAAATAATTCCAAGGAAAGCTTACGAAATTTTTACACTACATAAGTACTCTTTGGAGGAAAATAAAAACCCAACATGTTTTGTTTCGTTTTATTTTTGTTCCTTTAAAAATTAAAATTGGTAGGTATTCACTTTATCCACTTCAGATAAGGAGACACGAAAACACTGCAATCTATATCGATATTCGAAGTTGAGGCAGCCAGGCAGCACTATCTGTCTTCTCCACGTGCACACCACACGCACACTGGTGTCATTTGTTTTAGGCCTCGCCCTCATGAACACATTACCGATCTAACGTATTATATATCTATGGTATTTTGTATATTCTATGTACAGACGCCAGCACGTCAACCTACTACAATCTGTCAAATTTCTTTAATAGATTTTCAACTTTACCGCTAAAGCATAATGGTTCAAAGTTGATTGGAAAAATTTGACAGTTTCGGGTAGGTTGATGTGCTGGCGTCTGTACACTTGTGTTTTGTTATATTCTTTCCTCTTAATTACCATATTAAATATCTTTGAAGAATAAAACCTAACGTATCTAATTTTAAATAAATATAATATTTTACAAAAAGTTAGCAACATAGAAGCGTATCTAGAACCAAACAATTGAATAATAACTTAACTCAAATAATTGAATTTAAACTTATAATAAAACCTTTAAAAATAATCAGTTAATTGCTTTGCGGCCCTAAATAAGACTCTAAACATATTCTATACTTTAAACGTAATAGCTTTGCAAGGTAGTAATTATATTCTCATTATTGTATCGTGCGGCACGATTCGTGCCGCGGGATTTTTATCTGTTTTATCCTATTTCTCAAATAGGACAGAATCGGACGTTTTTGTGATATTATGGGGACGAATGACGAGCTGCCATATAAACTGTCTTCCCCTAAACCTTTAGAGGATGAACTTTTCAAAATCCTCCTCTAGTGCTCACCTTCGTTATACTATACACAGAGGTGTGGCTGTGCGCTGTCTGTCTGTGAGTGAAGTTAAGATTATAATCATGTAGATTGCGTCGAGGAGTAAACAACTCAACTCAGAAATTACATAAGTAGATACTTAGCTATAGTTTTTCTCGCATCAACAATAAATAAACCACAAAAAGTTGCAGTTAGGGTGCGAAGCATTTATCATCTAACTAAACTGTCCTATATTAAATAACAAGTCCTCGTCTTTAGTCTTCAGGCAAAGATACACGAGTCGTTAAAACAGTTAACATAAATACCGGCCACTCGGAAATATTAAATAGGATTTCCCCTCGACTTGTGAGCAGTGAGGCTGCATCTCATTCAGCATCTAATCTCGCAGTCCAATCTCGTTAATTACAGGAAATTGTCTCAGCCTGCCACACAGATCGACCGCTATCGCTTGCTGTATAACTTTAGGACCTAATGCCAATTGCTTACCAAATGGCGAAAATTTAGCTTTTTCGGTTAATTTGTGCTGTCCCGGCAAGGATCCAGTATGTTTTAAACACATCGGTACTTTTTTGCGTTTCTTCTACCCCATTATTACTATTATTGTCAGTAAAATAAACTTCAAACTAACAGTCACTTTGTAATAGGTCGCCGCACCAGGCATTTATAATAGAATTCCTTCGAACAAGCAATGAAGCGAGCTAATAACACAGTATATAGCAATTTAATGAGCTATATTAGCGGTGGGGGGCAGCTTGTTGCAACAGGCTTCCCGAGAGCCTCAAATTATAGCCTGCAGATGAGAAATAATCTAGGCCTTTGTCCTAGGGGCTTATAGATATACTTACCATAAGCTAAACTAATAAGGTACTATGCTAGAAATAGAGAACAGGTTTATGTAAGCTTTTTGGACATTTTAAAACATTTGGCTATAGAATAACTGATAATCATCCTACTATTCCTACATCCCTACCAAAATAACAAATTTTCAGTCTAGCTCAGGGTAACTTTAATGCCACGTAGTATTCGCAGCGTCTGTATGCAAGGTATCGAATCATATCGGAAAGCGACTAATACGAGTACCAACATTGACCCGCTCGACGTTCCGGTATTACGGCTAGTAACGTGTGAACTCCTGCGTACGTATTTGCTCCTGGTATTGTCTCTATCGGCTCAGCAATATTACGATGTTGTTCATACAAGGTCGTTCTGTAAACAAGTAATATTGGGATGTTGTATGTATGGATGTTATATAATAAGTTGTTAATATGGAAGCCCTACTAAGGTATGTTTTAGGTAAATGGTAAACCTTTGGCGTAAATGTCACGTACGTGCTTTTAGAAGGATGAAAACATTAGTTTTCTATTTATGCAATATGTAATATTTTATAAAATATAATCAGCATATTTTATAAAATGCGGGAAGAAAAATTTAAAAGTTTTGGACTTTTTTTTTTGGGTGGGAAATCATCAAATGACGTCTCCCGCTCTGAGTGGAGCGGGAGGGCGTGTCAGACTCTTACTGACTAAAACCCACCCGTGTTCCTTCTGTTGCCTGGCCAATGCCAGGGGGCCACGGTATCCCTTTCGGACTTTCCCGCAACCCCGGCAGGCAATGGTCTCATCGGACCCCTTCACTCGCTGAAACTCTTTGAGGCGCGCGTGCAACACAACGCGCTGTCGACCCGGGCTTGGTCCTTACCGGACGGCGTATCACCCATTGCTCTCCGTCCGCAAGGCCGCGCCTACGGTGGCCGGGAATCAGCAATTGATTCCCGACGCCCAGGGCGTCTCCTCATGCGGTGGCTAGGGGCGTGAGGGCACGAAATTTGCCTTTCCCTCACGCGCTCCGCCTCCTCTGTAGCGTTGTGAGGATTTACAACTAGTAATAGTCGAGTGGTGCTGAAATATCACAATTAGTAAGCTCTTAATCATATCACTAGAATCGGGGTACAACACTAATCTTCCGGAGACTCTCTAGCATTTCGCCTCCGCATGCAGAACTGGTGAATACTATTCCCTGTTCCTCGAAATCCTGTGTGCCCCGACCTAGGGGTTCCTTGTACGGGCTGAGTGAAGGCCCGTACCAATTGCTGCTGCTGAGCGTTGCGTTACTGTACGCCACCTGCGGACGGGTTATGCTAACAACCTGTGATCTGCCGCCACGTGTCTATGCTAACAGGCCTGTGACCTGTGCTGACAGGCGACGCGTGCTACGTGCTACCGACGCTCTCTACCAGCGGTCTTACGAAGGCCGTCCAACCTCCGCAGCCTGTGCTGACAGGCCTCCGTGGCCTCTGCAGCGAGCTTGTGACAGGCCCCTCACGTCTGCCACGTGTAGCTAAGGACGGTACCCTACCTACCTCTCTTAAAGTGTGCAAGTGCTCAGAACCAGTGTTAGGACCTTACCCGCGACCTAGCCGTGTTACTTAAACTATTAATATTTGTATTAACCTTTTTAACTATTTTAATTCTACCTACTACCTATCAGTTAACGGCCTGCGCAGCCTAACCTGTGCAGCCCTAGCCGTTACACCTCCTTTGCGAGCATTACTGCTTCGCAGAAGGAGGTGACGGCCTCCCATGCCCTCTCGCTCCGTACCATGGCCTGGACAAGGGCCGGACGTGAGAGATCCCCGCCACCGATCGCCTCCACGAGGACACGGCGGTGCTCTGCCCAAGCCAGGCATACCTCCACCGTATGCTCCACCGTGTCCTCCGGGCGATCCACGCAGTGATGACACCCGGGCGTTTCCTCCCGCCTTATCCGAAATAGGTACCTTCCGAAACAGCCGTGTCCGGTGAGGACCTGCGTCAGGACGCCGTGGCGCCTCTCCAGCCACTCCTCAAAGAGGGGACTTATCGCCGCAACAGTGGCGTGCCCGGCACTGGGTTGCGACAATCGCACTCTCCATGACGCCATGAGATCCCGTCGGAGCTCTGTCCGCTGTGCCACGGTTTCGCCTCCTCGCGTCACTCCCAAATATGCGCGAGGACTTCTGCCTCCAGATCTCATGGCGAATAGGTTTGGACTTTAGTTGAATTTCAACTGTAAGCCTAAACTTAAGAACAACAAGCAAGTCACAAATACTTCTTCAACATCAGCCACTTTGTACCAAAAAAAGGTGTACAGAACACTAACACCTTTGTATCAAAGCGTCAATTAGCATACTACGGAGACGGCGCGGGCGGCGGGTGATCATGAAATATTCATATTTAAAGTTGTTCTCAGTAAGTTAGAGTCAGTTTGTAAAGCTGTGGTTTTGGTGGTCGTGACAGGGGCAGGTACCTAGCAGATGTCTCGCTTGAAGCAAGTGTTTCAGCAATATCAACACACAAAGAAGAAGAAGCAATAGATAATTATATATAAGGAACACGTTTGACTTATATTTCCAGTAATCAGACTACTCGTAATTCCTGGTAATAGTAATAATCTACAATTTACATGGAAAGCCTATGTTATTAAGCTAGAAAGTCAGTTATTATTCTGAGCAGTAGGTTACCATATTAAATTCTCTGAAAATTGTTTACGAAACGTTAATTTATTGCCAGCCCTAAGACCAGAGGAAGCCATCGCTGCCCTAAATCACCGCTGAGCGGTCTTTGTATAAATGTTTATTTTTATTTTGGAAGTCTTTCTGAAGCCTGTAATTGCTCCAAAAGGTAAGGTCAGGGTAATATTAAGAAATTGTATCTGAAATATATGGGCGCAAGCTTCGCGGTATATTCGGGACCACCGGTATAAATTGAACTATGTTAAGTATTTGGTTAAGCGAAAATACAGGTCTACATACAATTGGTACTCTGTTAATTTTGCTGTACTGTGAATTTAATCCTGGGACTATATTATAAAGTCGTATTATGTTGATAATTTGTAACCGATACATTAATAGTCTCACATCGTGTACTGAGGATGCCTGGAGGTTGTCTGTTCTAGTACCTACTATTTCATTGTGATCGATTACTTGAGGCTTTGTGTATGATCCGTATTTTGTGTACTGAACTAAACATGTAGATTAGTTAGATCAGTTTTGTCTCCCACTAGTGAAGTGTATAGGTAGTAATTTATAATCGTTTAGACCTTATTCCGTATAATATTAAAGTTATTGACAAAAGATTTAATTATACATATTATAGGGCGGTGACATTCATAGAAAAGCCCCACCACAGACCCGAAGAGGGTATAATTTATTCATTTATCAAGAATATTCCATTCCTGGGAAATAACTAATAATAGATGAGCTAAGACAAGATCAGTAGATAACTATAACTTTGAAGTACGTGTGACGTAGAAAGAAGAAAGGCAACACTCCATGTAATTAGGGTGTCGCACTTAGACTTCGCGTACATTCGTAAAAATAGTCTCAAAAGATAGATCTTAGTCAAATTAAGATATTTTATCTTCTTCTTTTATCGCGAAGTCTCGGTCAAATTAAGATAAAAGCTAATCACAGCATATTTTTTCAATATCGTGTTTCGCCGGAAACACGTTGTTTAAAAAGCAAGTGGCGTCGTATAAACAGACACCACGACAGTAAACCAAAGAGTTATTATGCAGTAAACAAACGAGTTAACAGATGACGTTCATGATGGCGGAAATTAATAGTTTCATTAATGACTAGGAAAAAGTGTCACTAGGAGCTGACTTTGTATATTAAACCCTCTTCACACTGGACCTCTAGAAGAGCGTCACGTACTCTATACACTTCTTTGAGCTTATTCCACTATTCCCCCCTGAGAGAATCTATATCCTCTCATATATAAGGGGGAAAAGTGGAATAATCCAAAATGATAAGGGGAATTCCTGGTTTTTTTTACATTACGGTACAGTTTTCCCCCTTGAGGCAGAATCACTCAGGGGGGAAAAGTGGAATAACTCAAAATGAAAAGGGGACTTTCTGGATTCTTTTTAAATAAGGGTCCAGTTTTCCCCCTACGGATGATTATCAGGGGCATTATACACTTTTTTTTAATAGTTTCTACTTTTCCCGCTAAGGGAGATTTTCAAGGGAGATATGTGGAATAAGCCCTTCTATGCAAAGCAAAGAGACATAATTACGTTATGATTGAAAAAAGGTCTTTTATTATTACTACTAATCTGGACGTCCTCCTAACTACTATCATAAATGCGAAAGTGAGTTTGTGTGTTTGTTACGCTTTCACGCTAAAACGGCTGAACGGATTTGGATGGCACACAGATAAACCATGCCCTGGGTAAGTAATTATAAGCCTATAATTTATATCCTGAATCGCAGACGAAGTTGCGGGTCATTGATAGTATAATATATGGGCAAAATTAATGTAAACAACGCTTTTGGATGAAGAAAACCAAAAATGCGACCTAGGAATACGTCCAAAAAATAATATGGATGATGGTTGTCGTGCATCATACACCGTACACGGCCGGACAGGCTGCGACGCATAAAGCTTCCCACGACACGTGTCCGGCAATATCCAAAACGATGAAAAAGGTCGTGAGACATGATATCTAGAGACGTTGGTTGGTTGGTTGGTTAACATCGCCCGACATTTCAAGCGACTGGTGGTGCCGCGGGACATTTGTCCAGTGAATGCGTGGTTTTATCACTGACAATATTTGTCAGTGGGCTTAATTGGACAACTAACAACTGTCAGTCGTGATGCCTATTACAAATAAATTTTCAATAATATGTACTAGGTATATAAAAATGTCTGTGCTAATACCTAATATCTTATTATATTTATGCAAAGGTTCAAAGGCGAATGTACAATTTAAGACCTGTGAAGATATTCAGGCTGGGGAGGCCATGCCATCATGTTGTCTTGCTAAATTGGTCGGCTTATTCTTACCTATTATGCATTATGCAAAAATAAAACATTTATTTAGTAATTGAATAAAGCATTTTTATTACATTAATACATTCTAATCTTAGAAGAACTTCTTTGAATAACTGAGTAGCCGGCGCAGTCGTCATGCTTGTCGTCAGCATCACCCACGATATACGATGCTCATCACACGTACTAGCATCAACTGTAACCTATGGCATTAGACTCGATCATCTCTACACACCTGGATTACGTACAATACTCGTATTCTATACTTCACCACAAAACATTTAAAACTAATAGGTAAGCAAACTAATCCACAAACATTTACAACGACACATCAAGACAAAACAGAGTAATAACATTAAAATATGACAGTTATGACATTTCTGATTTGAATTTAACACCAATAGATTTTAATGTTGCCATGAAAGCTAAATTCTCCAAAAACGTATACATAGTGGATTTAACTGACATACACAATAAGCTAATATATATTTAATAATATATATTAGCTATATTGAAAATACAAATGGGCACTGGCTCCAAAGCATGGAATAATTACTCTTGTGTTTCAAGAGACAAAATCCTGCTAATTAGCAATTATAGGAATACCATGATCTGGTGAGTATGGTAACTCCATAGCTACCGTCCCAGGTTCTGCGTTTAGATCTTGCTAATAGTTGCGTTTTGATAGTCAGATTTAATAAAATATTTGTTTTTTTTTTCTTTGTACAGCTTAAAAAAAAGCTGATGCATTAAAAGAAAAGCCCTGTAACTGTTTCATATAATGTACATTTCATTCATGAAAGCTTCTGAAATTAAGCGACTGTAAAACTGCATTTGTTCTGTATATTAGTAACATCGCGGTGCGCATAGTAAAATTAACCTAAGAAACTTGTTTGAAACATGACTTCTCACCTCCGTCCCCTTCATTTGTCAATAAAGGTCACCAGCCGAATTAGTCTTGGGTACCTAGTTATGCATATCAGGCATTAGTTCCCACAATAGAGAATCACTCGACACCCTAAGTTGTTTCTAACCTCTTGTATTAATTATTTATTTAATAGCCATGTCACCGATTGCAGTTATTTATTATACATCTCTTTCGACACGACACCTTTCTCTCACACTTAAGTTAACGTTGATCTGAAGAGGCCTGGTGGTCCCTTTCAGAATTATTGTAAATATCGTAATTAAAGTTTATTTGAAACTTAATCACTGCCGTTCATATTTGACTACCTAGAGGTAAAACGGATGCACTTGCTAGTGTTTGTAAAAATAGGTGTCTACATACTATTGTTATTTAACAAGCAAGCTGACATGATTGCTTTGGTATTTCATAAAAGTTTACTGTCTTAAGACATACATCCAATCAATGGTGGTAGAACTAATCAGTCGAAGCATATTGAACTTTCCGGTCATTCAATGTTGTATAAAATGATCCAACCACTTGGTGGTGGTTGATATAGACAACGTAAGGGATCACAGAGGAGAGAACGTCTAGCAATGTATTTTGTATTTGCTCAATAATTACAATCATCAAATATAAAATATTTATTTATCCAGCGTGCTAATAGATAGTGAAGCAATTGGATCGCTCGATGTGGTGACGCTTGGGGGCGCTTATGACCAGCAGGGAATGTCTGTCAGCTGAAATGATGATGACGATAATAGTGACAATATTTCCTTTGACTGTTAATTAGGAGGCCTACGTTCAGCAGTCATCTTTTATCTATGGTAAACAACTCATTTTGATTGATTGACTCCTGATAAAATTAAAGATGCTCAGAAGACTACGTATTGCGGGAGTTTCACTTGTGAGGTTGCCTGAGCAAGGCAATCTCACAACTGAAACTAACGCAATACTAACTTGCATGGATATATATCCTGCCTACTTGACTTGTACTTGACTGACACTATCTGCCTAGTTGTTAGTATCGCAAGAGTTTGCGATGATTACAATAAAGTTCACGTGGAAGCTGGCCCTCGTACGGGGTTTCATTTGATTGTGCGCTGAGCCATTTCTTGGTAGATAAGTGTATTGACTCTATGGTCTATAGGTTGAACTGTATGTCTCTAGTATTTATTTTGCGATTAAAGCCATATTGAAGTGCGCGTTATCTCTCAAAAGAAGTTATGGTACTATTTCTTCTCCTAAAACTATTTGTCCAAAAATCATTATCCCTAACACGCTTGCTATAAACTTCAGTAAACATAATGTTCAAAAATTCGAAATTTTGTTCTACATAATTATCTTTACTTCTAAAACTATTCTGTCATAATAACGTATACTAAAATAATTGAATATCCTAATATTGCATGAAATAAAGTCATTATTTCCTAAGTATTGTATTATATTAATGTGTATTATTCCCAATGAAATGTTTAATCACGTAGGCGCGGAGCCGTGACAGAAACAATGCCTGCTGCTAAATAAATGATAAATCAACATTAAGTCATTTGAATTTAGAACTTTTAACTTTTATTGAAAACGGTCTTTTGTATATTATTGATTGTTATATTTATGACGAACAGATTTACTGAGGGCATATTGTATTTAACGCTTTCAATTTTATGGCATGTGACATTAAGTTTGGGTAAGTTATCATCCGGAAAAATGATGATTAGGACAAAAAAAATATAGCACTTTAGATTATGGATAAAAAAGTTAACTCAATAGAGAACCGAAGTTATACTCGTACTTCAGTAACTACTTGTAGCTTATTAATATTTATAAGTTTAAAATTTAAATCCCTTAATTGCATTTCTTAAGAAACACATGAAATTAGTTATGTACTTAGCCTGCTGAAGTTGTAGGGTGATATGGATGAATAAATTAGCGACCTAAGTTAGTCCCATCTTGATATTTTAGGAGTAAGGTTCTCTCTCAATTCAATAAAAGGAATGAATTTAGCATTTTTACGGATTCAGCTGAGAAAGGTATTCATGTGACCTTATCTGCTGATTGTCATGATATGTACATACTACATTGGATTCAGTAAAAATGATTTTTTAGGGTACCTTTAGGTAGCGAATGTGTGTGTGAGTTAAGTCTATTCTATACCTGGTACTTTATATTGCCACACCACAATGTACGAACCTGCAGCTAAAATTAACTTTCAAACCTCCGTTTTGCTCTCAACGTTTTATTGCTTGCCATTTTTCAGTTTTTTTTGCTTGTATACATTTGATGACAAAAGTTCCCAAAGTCGGCAGTACGTGTGCAACCAGATCGTTAGCAAATTACATCTCTTAATGAGAAGGTGTCTCTTAGCCATGAAACTTAAAACTTGGCCGCGGCTTGCTCCGCACGTACCTGAGACAAATTTTCCTTAAAAAGTAACTTTTCGAGATGCAGACGTCGTTTTTACCTAATGAACTGTGTATTTGAAATTTTCCTTGCAGGAGCCAACATTTCGTTAAGTTATTTTCTCTTCTCGAAGTTATTTTCTAAAATCTTTAGTGCGTAAATGTAAATGTATAATTATACCTGCTTACTGCAAGCTATCTGATTAAGTTCTGACGATTCACTTATACTTCGTGGAAATTACTCAGTAATATAAAAGTCAAGTATTTTTCTACAACGGTCTAGGTATCTTTTACGTCAGGTCAAACTGCCTGGAAGCCAATTTTCGTGGAATGTTACAAAAAGGTTATTTGAAACCAGGAAAAGCACAAAGGGGCACCTTGGTCCCGGATATTAAAAAGTAATTCATGTGGGCGGAGTTACAGGTACAGCTAGAAATAATTACACCACTATATTTAACACAAAGGGTTGTAATGTAGGTACTGCTGGCAAAATGTTATGATTGGACGTGAAGGATGCGAACAATTCCGCCGCAACTACTTATGGAATCCTGTTGTTTTGAAGCGCTAAAGTTCAGAGGGAAATGGCGATTTAGCGGTGAGAGAACTTGGTGATATAAAATAAAAATGTATAGACTTCGACCTTTGGTCAAGTGAAAGTATTAAGTACCACTGGTTAACTGCACAATGAACTTGGCAACATAACCACCTAGCTATACTAAGTTTAGCAAGGCTAATAATGAGCAGTATTTGTATATATGTATATATTTGTAATCACGTTCTCGGAAGCGGCTCTAACGATTTTGATAAAAGTTGCAATATAGGAGTTTACGAGGGCTAGAAATCGATCTAGTTAGGTCTTTTACTGGGAAAATTCATTTTCTCAGTATTATCACCCGAGCAGAGCTCAGTCGCTCACAAGATGGCTACCATAGATAATATCTTCATCCATCACCATCCATCCATTCCATTCTTCAGCCATCTTGTTCTTGTTCATGGCATGTTGTTTTTGACATGGCAGCATGGAATTATTAAGTACCTACTATCACGGCAGCATGGAATTAGTAAGTACCTACTATCAGGGCAGCTTGGAATTAGTATGTACTATATATACATGGAATTACTATGAACTTTCTGAGACTATTCAATGAGCATTCTCTATTTTCGCTTAGCATGGCCACAATAGAAACGGATTTTGTCGACAGAAGAAAAGACAAAATGACAGGTAAACAATCACAATCTGTCATTTTGTCTATTCTTCCGTCGACAAAATCCGTAGAAAACCCGTTTCTATGGTTGTCATGCTACGCGTGCAGAACTCGGTCGCCCAGGTATTTTATTATTTGAAACACAACAGTTCAAACTTAAACTGTCAAAATCAATGCCACTTCAAAGATAAATATGACAAGTTTGACATTAAATCAAAGGTTGTATTCGCGTCTCGTCACGCGTGGCAGGCTGTGGCAGGCCGTGGCAGGCTCGCGTGAGCCCGTGATGGGCAGTGACAGCTGGACATTACACCCACGTTTTCCAGCGCTGTTTACAGACCTGCAGCGCTAATTATATTAAATCACGAAAGAGCTTTATTTATTATTCATTTGAACAACAGATAGCTAACAGCCGTACTTTGTAATTATACGAGCTTGAATTTAGGAGCTGGAGAGGTGTAGTCATGTATTGTGTACGTTATTCGCGGTTAATTAAGTGACTAAAAAAAAATTAAAATATTAGTTAGCATAACTAATATTTTAATATTTTTTTTAGGTTTACCTCTGGTATTTTTTATAGGTAAGGTGCATGTATTTGGTAAGGTGCTTGTTTTTTTTTTCGTAGATGGTGTATTTTGTTAATAATTAGCTGTGTGTCTTACCAAATAATAATAATGTTGATTGTGACTTGACGACATTGACAGTGTTTAAAATCCATGTTGTTAACAATTGAATTTCTAAAGAAACAGAAATAAAACATTCCAATATAAGTATTTGAGTAATAAACTAGAACAACTTGTATATAGGTAAATCCCAAGCTTTAACTAAGAATTTGTACACCTAACAACTTTTGTAAATTAATGCGTATGTTGGCGTAAAAAAAAAGCAATATTGCCCTTTTTGGTTTACCATTCAATTTCATTCCAGTGTTATTTACAAGAAAATAGAAATGGCAATCTACGTTTAATATTAAAACGAAGAGTTTTGGGAGCCCGCCGTGTGGTCACGGTGATGAGTGGTATCTTTAACTGAATAACTTAATATTTTTGTGATCAATATAACATTATTATGTAGGACCTACTACGAAGTAAGCACCTAAAACCTAAATGAATGTCGATGTGAGATTTATAAACTGTGTAAAAACAATATTTCTTAAACCATTACATTACATACCAGATACAAGGTATGAGAATAACAAAAAAAAAACACGTACTTCTGCTTTCCCTTTCAGTAGCTAGATTTATCTTATTTTTAAATAAAGTGTAATGGAGAAGAATCGAAGTTTACTTTACGTCGACGCGAACGTTCACGTAATTAAGCACAATTTATCAGATACAAGTCACGTTCTAGCTCAATGTAACATATGTTACGATTCAACTCATCATAAGGAATGCCTTTTCTTCAAGCGAATTAACAAAGGTTGTCAGCACAAGGCACCATTGTATTGGCATTGACGCCGTTACAGTGCGATGGTGATTGGTGTCAACGAGTTTGAGGCTACAGTCACCAGTATACAAATGCTAACAATACTCTGCTATTTAAGCAATGAGAAAGATAGGTAGGTATAGGTATTTGAGTTTGTTTAGTGATGCCTACGTGAGAGGTCTATATTTTAACCTATGAGTAATAATAATTGCAGACAATAAGCTAGTGTGCCAAAAGCTTCGGATGAAATACTTTTGTCGACCTGAAACAGGAAATAAATCGGATGATTCCTAATTTTTCGCTGTTTTGGAGACTCTACAGTGACCTCAATGGTTTTTGTTTCATCGCCTATTGTGAAATTCAAAGCGTCCTTCATTGTTTTATTTATCCCGAATATATTATTCTCTTTGAAAGGTATTGCGACTGATGCGGTAAACCCGTTGTCTGTTATCATTGTTGTTGTTACTGTTTTGTTATGTTTTCTGTTCAACCAACTGTTGGTTGTTTGTTGTTGTACGTTCTCAATGTTGGTATAAGGAGGAGTCTTTGTAGAATAAAAACTAAGTATAGCTAGCAGTTCAGATCAACACAAGTAAAAGGAAAACCTTTTAGATCTGTTTTGACTTTGAGTCACATAATATAAGTAAGTAGTAAGCAACTAAATATATCTTTTACAGTTCAAGCAGTACGGTTATGGAATGCCTTGCCCGTGTCGATAAGGTGGGCTCAATCCTTGTCCACTTTTAAAACTCTGGTAAAAAAACACTTCCTCTCTCCTTAAACATCATCATTACATTTAGTTCCTTGCTCTTGTTTCATGTTTATAGATTTATATTATAAGTATATCTATGTATATATATTTATATGAATAAGTTTATGCTTTATGTATGTATGTACATGAAGGCACAGGATCAGATATATTGTAAAATAAAAGAGGTTCTTTAAATAATAAGAATTTAGATTTTCTTATAAATTATTTAATCAATTAATTTTACACGAAACTACACTTAATCAGTTTCAAGACACAAATAGCCATGAAACCCAGTAATAGCTTAGTTTACACAAAATAGTAACAATGTACAGAGAGGCAGAGTAACAATAATTGAAAGCAATACAACCTGTGCACCGGGCAACGCCTGAAGGTAGAATGCCATTTCGCCGCCGTGCGGACTCTTTTATACGGTAGTATTGTAGGTGGGGCAACGACGTAGCGCGCTACGACGTAGCGATCACTAACTCCGCCCAGCAGCGAGGAGGTGGGAGAATGTCGTAGCGCGCTACGGCGCCATAGTGCTACAGCGTAGCCCGATGCACGTGTTGTTTACATATTTATTGTATATTTATGTAGATAGTACACCGATGACTACCTGCAGTATTGTCTCTCCTGTTACCTTTAATCCATCCAAAGGTTGTCTGTAAAAGATCGCTTTAAGCGATAAGACCGCCCATTGTGTCAACCTATGTAAAATTTCTAAATTTATGTCTGTAATTTTTATGGTGTACAATAAAGAGTATTCTATCTATCTATCTATAACAGAATATCTAAATTGGGAACTTTAAGATAAAACTGAGAAAATAGTGAATCAACCAACCAAATAACTAGTTACTTACTTTCAACAAAGAAGGAAGGAGAAGTGAGAAAATCGAAATGGATGGGACATTTGGATAAACTTACTGCTGTAAGTGGACCAATGACTGATCTCGTTTGTTTCGGTCTCTTCTTTAATAGGAGTAGGAATGAGTAGCGAGAGCGGAGCGGGCATTGAGAAGAAATGGTCAACAAGGAGGTCTTGGTTTTGATACAATGTTGTGAATTGTGAGGGACAAAACCAATGGAAATCAGGTTCCTGAAAATGTCTTATTGTCAGATGCTTATAATACACACATCAACACGGTCTAGGGATATTTCATACTCAGTTAAATAACTCGAAAAGTACTGGCCGCATTGGAATCTTTTATACACCGATTTGTTTGTAATTTATCTCAGACTAATTCCAAATTAAAATTTTTGAAAATTCTTTTGTTTCGGTGGCATAAAAATGTCTTGATGTATAGGAGAGGGAATTTTCATTTGTGCGAAATTTAGAAAACAATACGAATTACGTTTAGTTACAGTTTTTTTTCATTTTTAAACGAAAGATAAAGTTAAAATTGAGGTATTGTAGCCATGCAACGCCGACATTTGACGAGGGCGGAGATGTTACGAGCTGTGGGAATGCTGGAAGCTGGATCTGTTCAGCGTAATGTTGCTGAGGCCATAGGGACCCATCAAAATGTAATTTCAAGATTGTGGACACGCTATCGTGCCACAGGTGAAGTAGCGGAGAGGCACCGGGGGCCAAGTCGCATCACTACCCCCAGACAAGACCGATTTTTGCAAATTACTGCGCAAGCTCAACCAAATGCAACGGCGACTCAATTGGTCCAAAGGCTGCGAGTGGAACACCAAGTGCTTGTGAGTGACCAAACTGTAAGAAGGCGACTGCATGAAAGCAATCTACGCTCTCGTAGACCACTCCGGGTCCCACCATTACGGAGAGGCAATCGTGGACGACGATTAGAATGGGTTCGGAACCACGTGGACTGGGGCCGTGAGCAATGGTCCAATGTGCTGTTCACGGATGAATCCAGGTTCGGCTTCCATCCAGATTCACGAAGGACGCGTGTTTGGCGAGTTCCTGGACGATGGAGCCGTCTCCAGAACCCTCAGGAAGTTCACCCATACCAAGGAGGAACAATTATGGTTTGGGCAGGAATTCGTCTTGGAGGACGGACGGATCTCGTTTGGGTGCGGGGCAATATGACGGCAGAACGATACGTCCAACAGGTGCTGGGGCCCGTAATCTTGCCCCACAGAACACAAATGGGGCAAGATTTCCTGCTCATGCACGACAATGCCCGGGCACACACGGCGAGAACGGTAGCAGCTTGGTTACATACACATAATGTTAGGGCCTTAGACTGGCCTGCTCAATCGCCAGATCTAAATCCCATTGAGCATGCGTGGGATATGCTGCAAAGAAGAGCTCTGAAGGAAGTTCCTGAAAATCTGGCTACAGAAGATCAACTTTTTGCGCACCTCAGAAGGACATGGGACAATATTCCGCAGCAAGACATTGACAACCTTGTTCTGAGCATGCCGAATCGTTGCCGATGTGTTATGAACATCATGGGCGCTTTCTCAGACTACTAAATTCAAGTTTATAAACACAAATTAAATGATTTTTCTATTTTTTTCAGTTTTTACTCACAAATTAAAAGTTAATTCATATACGGTTTCCGTCTATGCTTCATTTTTTTTCCATAAAATCCTGAAATTTTAATCTAAGTACCTTAACCATTATTAAAAAATGGTAGAATATTAAATAACGTATCTTTTAAATATATACATGTCATATAAATAATTAACACATTCATAGTAATTCGCTTTTTTAAAAATATCCCTAGACCGTGTTGATGTGTGTATATAGCGTAACAGAATTGGCCGTATGTCTAGCAATGACTTTAAGAACGCAGACGATGGAACGTTCATTATGTTTTGAAATTCCAACAGAAAGGTTCAATTACCTTATTTCCTGATTTTTCTATTACAATTTGAGGAAGGACCAAAGAGTGGCTTGTTATAATATACCAAAGCTTCTAACTTTTAAAATCCACAAGCTTATATTATAATAATCAAAAACGAATTTAAAAAATGCTAGCCAGAAATTTCTTGCACCAAACATAAAAGGATTCTAACAAGTTGAGCTAAGCTCATCAACCGAATTATACCGGAATGGAAAAAGTTGCCAACAAATATTGGAAGGCACCCTTGCTTGGCGTTATTTACATTAAAATATAAAAATACGGGCAACGGGATGATAACACCCTTCACTATCTCTCAATAAAAAGAGGGAGGAGAGCGGAATCTTCTGTTGGAAGGAGATGTTGTAGTTTTCATAATTCATCGTTTTTGTATCAACTCAATCCATTGAAATAATAACGTTCGGGTATTGTTAGCCTTTTAGTTGTTTAGCCCGTTTGTTTAGATTGGTACCTACATAATATCTACTCTAGTAGTTAGGAGTTTGGTTTGGATCCAATACTTAATAATTGTAATTGCTGGCCTATTTCTGGCCAAAGAATTAGTATTACCGTGCAACGTGAACATGCTGCCAGCCTTTTGACCACTTCTCCTGTTGACAGCGGACGATTTTTCATATTCATATACATAATACATAATTACCTATTTTTTAAGATTTAGCTTTTATTATTATATTGTAATTGATTACCTTATTGTATTGACTCTGTGTTTCTGTCTATTTATTATTTGAGAGGTAAATAAAAAATGTTCAATTATTTATTTATCTCGTCTACTGTCCGAGATTAATATTTCATATGCAAATCGGTATTTAATTATTTATTAAATTATTTAATTGCAACCCATGGGTAGCAATTAAATAATTTAATTAATTAATTAAATAATAAATTTTCATATAAATTGTTCCAGAACAATTTCTATGAAAATTTCACGGAAATTACTGGCTCATCCACAAACGTTCAAATAAAACAATCTACAATCCTTAAGGGTGCAGTATAGTCGAAGGTTCGAAATCGTTGGTGGGCGTGACTAATATGCATGCTAATAAAGTCTAGTGATTTATTTATCTAGTTTTTATTTCTTTATTTAGTGATTTTGTACAATGATTTATAACGAAAACGATCGCGTAAAATTTCATTAACCGATCTTTGGGGGTATAGATAATAAGTAAGAATTACTGGATGTACCCATTTACTCAAAATACAATTATTTGATCTTTTGAGTAATTAATTATCTACATCCCTGTACGGTTTTTTTTTTTTCCAATGACAAATTGATATATTTTTTTAGTTTAGTACCAATGGTACTAATCATACTACCTTTTTATGGAAGAATGACCGACAAGCTTACCCTTAAGGAATGAACACCAGTGGATTTGCAAGGGCGAGAAAGAATAATCAAACTTCCCGCGAGAACTGATTAAGTTAATACCTGTTTATTTGTCTGGCGTGATTGAGCGCTCGTTTGCAATCATTTCGTGTTCGTTTCCATCCTGGACTGAAGGAAATGGATTCCCAAGAAATTCTTACGAACATTATAAATGCGAAAGTTTGTTTGTTTGTTACGCTTTCATGCTAAAATGGCTGAACGGATTTGGATGAAATTTGGCATATGGGTAGACTATGACCTGGAGGACACATGCTACTTTTTATTCTAGATCGCAGACGAAGTAGCGATAAAGGTTTTAATATGTGTAAATTAAAATAATTAATACGTCTACCCGCAAATCTCACGCTCCCTTTTGGAAAAAATAAAAAGATTTGTACGGCAACAGGACGCTAAAGTACAAAGGAAATCAAGCTCTTTCTTACGAGTACACGTGTTATTGCAATGTGAAAATAAGTAATCCATAATTAGGAATCCATAAAGATTATTCAAACGACGAGCATTACCTTTATATGACAACAACCTTCATAAAATTATAAGATTGCGTGTCTGTGGATAGTTATACCCTCCACGGACACGCACACCCTTGGTTTGACTGACAAGATGCAAACTGACAGGAATGTAGGTACTTAAACTTGTGTATGGTGATCGAAGGATTGTTTTTCCTGTCGAAATGTCGTGTAATGGTAAAGTCAGGGGAAAGAATGTAGGATTGTGGTTTAATTAATGGCCTCAATGGTTTTATAAAAAGAAAAAGTCAGAAGAAATGAACGTCAGTGGAAGGGCCACTATTGATCTATCGGTTTCACGTCGCGCTTGTCTGCTGGGAGTCTTTATTCTCAAAGTTTGGGGAGCAGCGACATTGTCGTGCGTTGGTCTTAACCCAATGCGAATTAAATGTTATATTTAATTCGCATTATATAATATGGGGGGTGATATTTTATTCAATTATCTATATATGAACTCCTACAGGAAATACTAATATAAGAACTATCAACAATAGTATTAGTTTATTCTTATATTGTTGTTGCTATTCTGTAATCGTTTTTCACCAGAAATTTACAGCACAATAATATGAAATTCTGAAATTCGGATGTATTGAAAGTATAATAAAATTGTACAATAAACGATTCAAACTATTATAATAATTAATATTAAATGTTCACTACCCGTGTATGTGCTGCATTCCATCAAACGTTTGTTTTGAACCGTAGTTTGTAGGGTTGCGTACCCGAAGGGCACCAATCCGAACCCTATTAATATGCCTCCGCTGTCCGTCCGTCCGTCTGTCTGTCAGCGGGATGTATCTCAAGAACCGTAATAGGTATAAAGTTGCAATTATCACACATTATGTGTTACTATTGCCGCTATAACAACAAATAATAAAAAATTAAAGGGTGTCCCCATACACTAAACATTTGATTTTATGGCTGTAAAAGCTGTCAGTTTTAAACCATTAATGGACGAGCTCTATCGAAACAACTAAACAAGTTGAACTTGAAAGTTCTGTTAAACATGTACATAATAATACTATACTGTGTAGCATGTAAGGTACCTATAGTTAAGTATATTTTAAGTTAGTTTATCGCATTCGATTTATTATCTGTAATGGCAAAGGAAACATGTGATAAATAAATAAAGAAATAATCAACAAATATAAAAAAACGCCGATTCATAAGGTATTTTATTTTTAGTATGGGCGATTTTCTGAAAATGCAAAAAAAATAACACAGTATCATTGTAAATAAAAATAATCTTTACTTCGGATAAGCAACATCCATTTATGAAAAGGTATCATATCTGTGTTAAGTAAACTTAATATCTATTTGGAAACAAGTGCATCTTCAAAGAACAACACGTAACAAAGTAGAATCGTACCTCTGACGATGACGTGGAAGCCATCGACGTGTGTTTGTTCAAACAAACCAGATGCACTGCAGAAACGGGGCAGCCTCATCAAAATCCTGAACCCGTTATTGTATTGGACCCGTAGGGCGCTGATAGCCCGCTGAGTATAGTTGGTCCACAGGCTGCACGAGTAAAGCACTTGTCAATAAGCTTTAAAAAGCGTTATCTTGACTGCCCTGCTACAGCGTGCAAACCGGCGAACCAACATGTTACATCGGACTGCAAGCGCCCTACGTTTCCTCTCAATATCCATATGGTCATTAAGGTCGTCCGTTACATAATGCCCCAAGTTCTTGAACTGGTACACTAGCAATTTGTCATTTCCATTTAGTTTAATCGGTGGCACATACTTAGGTCAGCTATAAAGACCAAAAACTCACTTTTCTTGACATTATAGACTAGGCCATGCTCTCGAGCATAGCACTCACAACTACTAAGCAGTTCTCTAAGCGCCCTAACCGTAGGGCTCAGCAGCACCATATCGTCAGCGTATCTGATGTTGTTGACACTAACGTCATCAATGCGACTGCAGATTTTCTTGCTGCTCAGCTCAACGATTAGATCGTTTGTATAGAGGTTAAACATTTTTGATGACGTTTTCCCTCCTTGTCTTACCCCGCACTCTAGCTGTGCCATCGGTCCATCTCACACCGTTCGGTTGGTTGTAATACCAATCCTGAAAGATACGCTACAGCTCCGCTGACACTTTTCTCTCCCAAAGCTTTTCCCACATAACCTTGTACACAAGGTGTATACAAGGTCAAAAGCACGAATATATCTCAATTTGTTCTTGATGAGTCTGACACCACACTAGTTTGCTTTTAAACACCTTACGTGTCAGGCATATGTCGTTGTATACATCGCCAGAAGTTAGTATATTATACCATACCCATAGCTCATACTCAAGCCCCGCCGTCGCATGGGCGTCTCGCACGTTCTTGTTCCACCCAACAACACGACCAGCATGTCTATGAGTCCGAGTTTCCACTTGGTTCTGAATTGCTTCTGACAAAGTAGACGCAATACTTTCATACATCTTGTCTAGAATTACCTTATGCTCAGTATTATTACAGTGTCTATTATAATATATTGTAGTTTTTAATAATATACGTACAGATAGTGCAATCCACGACGACGCGCCTCACTCCGCGATTACTGTACTGTAAGGGCGCGTTCCCACTATGTCGTGACGATTAATTTATCGTTGGAAAATTGTAGACGAAAGTTAATCGTGTCGTCTTGTTGTGAACAAGTCCATTTAAATACATAAGCCACGTCTCTTTAAACGACACGATAGTCTGTCGCAATATCTATAGAGAGTGCGTGTACAATTATGCTACTGTTTAATTAAAATGACGGCAGTTGATTCTGTCTGACTCCATCGAATTTTGAGAGTAACGCTTTAGAAAAGGATAAATTAATATAAAGGTTTACATAATAAGTTGTAGGTGAACCAATAATAACCTAACGTCACGCCTGTAGGTACTCCTCCTGAAGGGTACCGTTAGGCAGGGCAGAAGAGTACTCACATCCCGCCAACTGTTGTGTAAATTAAATACCAACAATGGTTATGATCGACATGTGTATCAAAGACCATAAAAAAGGTTACAAATTTTATTTCCAAATAGAAATAAATAAAGCTAAACCGACCGACAGTGCAATTACATTGATACGTGCACTCGTTTTTAAGCTATAGAGCAGGGATCACCAATTAGTTTTATTGGAAGTCTATTTATAAAAATAATATGACTGTCACGGTACACTAAGTACACGATACAATAAGGACGATTTAGAGGTTGTTTTGAATGACGACAAAATTGTCCCCGTCGGAGAAGTTACATTCTTGGGAATACATATAAACGAACAGATAAATTGGAAAACAGAATTAAATGCTATAAATAAATCGGTATGTTCCGCGTGTTATGCTTTAAGAGCACTTAGAACAGAAATTAGCATTGAGTAATTGAAAATGGTATTTCGCATTGGTAGATTCAAAAATTAGATAAAGCATAATGTTTTGGGGAAAAAGTTATGACTGTATGAGTGATAATATCAAAAGAGCTATTGTGTTATAAAATCGCGAAATTCGCACATTAGTCCGTATCCCGCAAAGAGAGAGTTGCCGTGAACATTTTATAAATCTGAATAATTATACTTACACTGCCTGCAGCATTATTGATTGAAAAATGTTACTACTCGATTAACGACTTAAATTCTAATTCAAGATAGTTATAATATTTTTATGCAATTTACCGACATACCAACTTATCTAATTGTACCCGATTTGAAATGTAATTTTGTATTTTGACACTATTTTATTTATTTTAAGTTTTTAATATCTACTCGTTTACCTAATTAATTAATGTTTGCATGCCTAATCTAAGGTAGATTGTACAAGAATCACAATTGTTGTTTTAATACCTTATATCATGTACCTAATATGTATGCAAATAAATAAACTTACTTACTTACTAACTTACAGTGCCAAGCATTCATGTATTTGTACGTCTAAGTAGCATGGCCAACTATATACAGCAGAAGAACGACAGACTAGAGAAGGCACACGTAAAGAAGACATAAAACGTTACAAGGTACAGCCTAATTTGAATATTGTGAAGCACAGTCCCAGATATCAATCGGTTATATTATTTAATGAGTTGCCTCTAGATATAAAGAGCGCTATCTACTCAATGAAAGCTCTTTTAAAAATCAACTTAAAGGTTTCCTGTTGAATAAGTGTCTTTATGCTGTTGAAGATCTATAACGAAATTCCTATTTAGGTATGTTGTAAAATTTGTAATATTTAATTATGGAACGGACGGCATTGTTGTAATATTTAACGTGTTTTTTCCTTATGTATTTTTTTTTCAATACAATGTAATTTCAGATACAATTTATTGTTCATTAATAAACAAACAAACACGGTCCTTTTGGTTGAATATTACTAGCAACGAATATTACAAATACAATAATGAAATAAAAATAATGATTTTTATTCAATCTTTCTTTTTCGTTATTTTGATTTTTTTTAATATTAAGTTTTAGTTTAAAAATACTGTCTATTTACGGTCCACACAAAGTAGGTCAGCTGTCCGGATTCGGATCGCGCTCCGCCATTTAGTGACTCCTGCTGTAGAGTATAAAATAGCACAATCGCAACTCTCGGAATCGAATAAAATCAGCATAATATATTCCTCTATTCTAAAAGTCTTGCAATTGATCACAACATTAGTCACGAAGTGCAACTGACACTTCATTATCCGAGCTTTTTTTTCTTTCTCTTCTTTCCAAAATCAAATGAAGGAGAAGACTGAGGACATTTATGAGAGGGCCAAATAAAATTGACTGACATTACTACAGAGTCGTGAACGTACCAATTTTTAATTTGGCCCAGGGTCCTTAGAATTGTTGGAAAAACAGAAAACGTTAAACTGAAATTATTAACATGCAAAATATGTGTAGAACAAAGTTATGTACAATGTATTGAATGGTTTGTTGAAGTGTTGCAAACCTCACTCAACCTCGGACCCACCCGTTAAAAAGATAATCCAGATTAACTTGAGCCAAAAGTTATATTTAGACATGAATGTCACCTGGTCTGACTGTGGCAGTGCGTCCAATAGCTCCAAACACACTCATGTCACTGAGCAGAAGGCCAGGCTTATCTCGGGAAACCATTTGTGAACTACGAGGCACAAAGATGTGTTCTGAGCTCGCGTGACATGTTTTTTAGTAGAGACTATTCAAACTTCAACCCAAAGCATATTATTTACAGGCACTATTGACTTGTGAAAGGAGTCTTTTAATAATTAATTAATTACTCTAAAACAATACCCATTTGGCTTTTGTTGTACCTAGAAGCAATTTTCAATAAGCACAAACTATCCTCTTTCAAGAGTGAATTTCCGAGAAATCGAACTTCCAGAAACAAGTTTAACAACTACCTCGTTGTACACTAAAATAAGCAAGATCTATGACAGGTCATCATCATCATTTCAGCCGAAAGACGTCCACTGCTGGACATAGGCCTCCCTGAAGCACCGCCACTTCGACCGATTCTGTGCTTCCCGCATCCAACGGTTTCTTGCGGTCTTTACAAGGAAACTCAGAAGACAGCTGATGATTGACTGTATTCTAAGAAACTTTTAGACTAAACGACAAAGGAAGATTTTAGCTCCGTTATGATGAAAACGTCATGAAAACTTTTCCAGTTTTACATTTACTTTTAAGTTTTATTTTTTACGGAAATAAATGTTTACAAGCTAAAAACATATAATAAAATGGAATACATATCCATAAATAAAGATTAATGTAGATTAGGTAGATTTAACGTATATTGTACCCCTCGCCCACCAACTAGCGCAAAGGTTCGAAGCCAGTATTCATCAGAACGGCTCCATAAATGGAAAGCTGGCCAAGTGCGTGTCGGATCACGCGCAATGACGGGTTCCGTAGTTGTGATGAATTTATCCCAAGATAACTTATCGAAATGATATTGATATTGATTGAAAAACTCGTTCTGCCTTACGTTCCAACTACAGAATGTAAGATTTTACGCACAATATTGAGAGATATTCACCATGTTATTTTAAGACCATTGCATGGACTTTTTATAGGTTACCCTGTAATCTATGAGTAAAGAACCATTCTACGTATTTTTATAAAAAATTCAGACTTGGTAGTTTCGGAGGGAGAGGAATGGTTAATTTTCATCTATTTTCTAAAATATCTTTAAAGGTACTTATTTTAAAAAAAAATAACAATAATTGAAACCCTCATAACAAGCCCTTCCACTTGCCCTTGCATTTGGTCACACGGTACAGTTTGCAAAACTATTTTTTTTTTTTCCAATTTGTTCCCGAAAAGTGATTCTCACACACTCACTCACTCTCACTCACTTTTTTACAGGTCTGTGTTTGGGTCACAGAAATTCATATGTGTACTCGTACCAAACAACTAAATTGCCCCAGTAGATTCGGAGCAAATTGGCTGTGACAGAGAGACAGCCAGCCTGACAGACAGACACACGAGTGATCTTATAAGGGTTCCGTTCTTCCGGGTCGAGGTACGAAACCTATAAAGTATCATTTTGAACACCAAATGTACCGCGGTACCTATCTAAGACCTAAAAAGTCAAAACGCTCCCCTGTAAAAAGCATTTTCTGCAGATTCGTACGTTTGCCGTAGATGTGACAATATTCAAAATTCATTTGTACCTTACACGTCCATGAGAGGAGAGAGAGGAGCCCGTGGCCAAGTAATAACAGCCGCACGGGTCGATCCATCAGGTTAAGCTACTCTTGCCGGGGTTGGTCTGTGGATGGGTGACCATACCGCGACTCCTCCGTGCCTCGGAAAGCACGTTAAGCCATTGGTCCCGGCGGACATTCGTGGATCTTTGACAGTCGTTACGTCATCAGAAGCCCGAAAGACTGACAACCAGTGTTACCAACGGGTATCGTATTACCCAGTTACTGGGTTGTGGAGGTCAGATAGGCAGTCGCTCCATGTAAAATACTGGTATTCAGCTGCATCCGGTTAGACTGGAAGCCGACTCCAATATAGTTGGGAAAAGGCTAGACAGATTGATTGATTGTTATTATCAGTTCATTAGATTCAGAGAAAATTGGCTGTGACAGACAGACAAACCACAAGTGATCCTATAGCCGTTTTTTCATTCGGACGTTTTCGATGGAACTCTAAAAATTAATCTCAATGAGGCAGATTTGTAAAGGAGTCGCGATGCAATATGCTAATTACAAAATTACTATTAACATCCAAAATTAAAATAATCACTATTATAGTTATCGAGTCGCTCGGGAATCGCTCGGGCATTGCTCGGGTGTCGCTCGGGCATTGCTTGGACATCGCTCGGGTGTCGCGGGGCTTACAAGGAATATACTTATGTATTTACGAGACCATAAAGTACACCCGCAACAGTAGAATTAATTATGTTGAAGCAAATTGATGCTAATTTATAATAGCAGCTTTTAATTGAATTATAAACTCAGTTGAGATAACATTTTAACACCCTCTTCGAAACCAGTGACGTATTTTACGTATCAGAAGGGTTCTAGTACAAATGGCACGGGACATTATTATATGGTAAACTGTTATTATGTCCAAACTTCAAATGTGATCATTCTCTTACTCTCGGGAGATTTGTACCTCGCTATATTTTTTTTACATCCGGCCTACTGTATGTAGTGAGAGCGAAATAATGTTGTCAATGTTTTCCCGATATGTGGTTGTCTCGAACTCGCGTCCCGTGGCGTTAAACGAAACAAGAACTCCTGTCATCCGAATCTTTAAGGAGTATACTTCTTCAAAACGTAGCTAAATAAAACGCAATGATTCCCGCATGTTATAACTCACTAAAATAGTCAATATAGTAAAAGTCAGTGTTTATTCAGAATGTTTTCTCGAATTTAGACATTGAGGCAATGCAAACACGACGCATGTATATTTAGCGGTTCATTCAAATATTCATAGTAGCCTTCGTTTGTTATTTCCACCCTAAACACATTGAAAATGCTACAATAGTTGAGCAAACACCGCTCGCCTATTCGGGAGAACAATGTCTTGGTTTACATCGCCTATTGACCAGCAGCGGTCCCTCGGCTGTTCCCGTTCCAAGGCAGGCGCCACGTTGGATTCACTCAAACAAAAGGTCTACATTCCGGTTTTAATGACCGGTGTAGAAAGGCGCACGTAGTAGAGATGTCCCGAAGGACCAGCAGTTAGACATTTATTCATTCTACAAAGAGAAGTTCATGGAAAATAAAAATATTTTGATATTGCAAGTCATTTGAATTAGTGGCGTTAATCACTTGCAATACAAAGTAAGTAGCAATATTAGAAAGACATTGTTTTACGTTATTATTCCTTATGAGCATGACGTACTAGTAGGCTAAGCATGAGGCAGGTAGACACTGTTAGTACATAGGATTAAACTGTGACTGTTGAGATTAACTCCTTGTCTCGGATTGACTGAGAGCGGCCCTTTTGATCTTCCTGCCACAGGTAGGCGTAGCGGCAGGTTCGCGGTAGGTAGGGCGGCGCCCTTTGTCCAGGAGAATGTAATAGTTCCACATTTCATACCCTGACATACATACTGTGGAGCAAGGTCGTAAGGGTGTAGGGACACGCGGCTGACGTCACACGGTATCGTTTCTGGGCTAACTACAGCGACAAACGCATATAGATTTAGGTTTTACATTAATTATTCCCAAATAATAAGAAGATTCTCACAAGATCAACAACATCATTTGATTTAGTAATATATATTTTCTATTTCATCGTTGCTACACAATAGATTGGTCCCAAGTCCCATCCAAACATTGCCACGCTTGAATAAGATCACGAAAACAAAAGCCTCCGACATAATTCTTCAGAAATACATTCTCGTAATATATTACATGGAACATTAAATAGATAAACAGATATTATGGGAAGCAGAGACGCCACAGAATAAAATATTCCGATAAGGGTAAGAAATGCAGTACGCGTACTGACTTGCCTTGTTAGATATCATTACCTTGTGTAAGGATATATGAAGAATAGTAATATCTGTACGTCAATGTTAGAATACCGTAAATCATTACATTATATAGCCAAAATACAGTATAAAATACATTGGCGTTAACACCGAACACATAAAATCATCATTGACTATATTAAAAATCCACCAAAACAGTATTTTTTCAACGAAACAGGACTCTTTACTTTGTTAACCCCCCCGTCATTTATCAGCTGTTAATACACGCGGTGCCCTACACAGGGGTGGAACACCTCAAAAGGGTTTGCTTGTGTTATTCCTACTATAAAGTGCGTATACGTACAGTGGACGTTACATATCCGATACAATAACTGTTGTGTCTGTTCTGGAGACAGGACGATGTTATATTGGTGTATGTTTATGTTTGTCATTTGAAGAAATACTGTTTTTCTCTGAACCATGTCAAATTAGAGGTACCGCGGTAATGGTATATTAAGGATCATTTATGTTCGTTACGTACTGGTCGTATAATATGCTTATTACTACTAATATTCAGACATAACCTGTGCCACCACTGCTCAATCTGTTTCAATCAGCTCCAGATCAAAAACAATCCGTCGTAACAACAGAAATGTCACACTACTCTCCTAGTCCTAAACACTACATCAAAACATCACCCCACTTACGGAGCCACGGCGGGCAGGACCCTTGTCAGCGCCGTCACGACGTCAGATAACGTGACGCGTATACACGTCGCTAGCGTCTGACGTGTCGAATATCCACGTCAATACAAACTGGGTGGCGAAACTTCACAACTTTACGACTAAATCTATTTGTATAAAGTTGGGAACAAGTTTTCTTTTAATAAGCTCCTGCATGTCGAGCAGGCGCAGTTTTATCGATATCGTTTGAAGCCTGGGGCCTGCGGGTGCGCGATAATCTTCTCATTGTTGTACCAGGCAGAGGTGAGTCAACTTTTGCCGCAATTTTGGGAGTAATCTAAAGGAACTACTGAACCCATCGGGTATAATATTATAGGTATATTCTAGTAAGTTTTCGATTAGCCACAACTAACGGTTAGTAACTGTCTTTGAAAAGCTTGTATTCGTTAGGGAATATTGTTACTCCTTATGTTATTGACGTCCATCAGAACGCTGTGAGAACGGTTTTGAGGGATTGATATGCCATGAAACCACCAGCCTCCATCTAGCTGGTTTCGGCTGATTAGATAAAATACTTTAAAAAAAAACAAAAAAAAAAAACTTGATAGAATGACGTTTGGACAATTTACTTGAAATTACCTACCTGCCTTAATATCAATCGACGTTCTCTATTTGAATATTAGTCTTATCAAAATACGGATACTATAATATAGTATTTTTATCAGTTATTTTATATGGAATATCACGTATGCACGTAACCGATATAAGTATTTGATTATAAATATCTGTACGCCTTTATTGCCATGTACGGACATAATCCCGCAGTGTCCTCTAATTGAGCCATCATTATCATCCAAAAGGCTTAAGTATATAAACTTAATCCGTACGACTGCCTCGTTGTTCTAGCGGTTGCAAGCGCTACTGCTGAGTATACGGTTCTGGGTTTGATTCCCGGGTCGCGCAGTGTTATTAGGTTGTTCCATCTGGAATTTCTGAGTGCAGCCCAGAGTCTGAATTAGCGCCCTGTTGTGGCAATAGGCTCGCCCCCTATTACATGGGACTGAAACATAACTGGCGAAATGTGGGTGTACAGGTACACCTCTGCCTAACCCTTTGGGGATTACAGGCGTGATGTTATTTATTTAATCCGTAGGATGTGATTGCGAACACAGTCTAGCAACCAAACTAAATACAACCTTTATTTTTGTGTTCTAAATTAGACCTTTTTAAATCATTTCCAGGATACCGCGCAACAAAATGACTTCAAACTCACTACACTGAACACTCGCTACTCTGAATTGCCAAAATACCGCGAAGAGAAGAATATAAACCCGAGTTAGAAGAAAATCCACTACAACAAGTGCCTTGACAAAACTAGGCGACATTACGAACACTATTTATGACAAGGCTTCCACAGAATAACGACAGCCGCACGACGGCGGCCGATGTCGTCTTCCACATTGTTTTTATAATAATAGATTAGCAAACCGTCGATTCACGTTTTACGACAATATTTTTACTGTTTACTTAGGTCCGGAGTTTCGTATGAAAAAATAAACCTCCATTTGCAGAAAAAAATTGAACGTGAACCTAGTTCAATGATTCTTTTAGGTTCAATTTCCGATCTTGCTTCGAATATTATCATAATAATATTTTTCGATTCCCTTTGATTCTGTCTGTCCGCCCCGAAAAGGGTACTCCAAGAATATTAGTCGTATCAACAATGCTATGTGAAAAGGTCATGCTAGTACATTACAAACATATTGGCAGTACGTCATAATTCTACAAGAACGAGCCAATCGACGAAGACAAACCAATCTCATATCGATAACAAGAGGCTTTGAAAGAATCCAATAGAACGTACTCAAACCCCACTTAACATAATTAGCAATCCATCGACCGTGAAACAAGACGCTTCATATCAACATTGCACTAAACGAGTAGTGATCACTTGCAGGCAGCTAAACGTTCTCAGTCCATTACTTACAGATAACACTTAAAATTGGATTTTACGACTATAGGACAATAATGGCAAAAGCATCCCTGAGATCCAATTGAACGTATTTCCGAGTTTTTACGCACATCCCGGGCACTAACTCGATCGGGAGCGACGGAAAACGGACCGAATCCGCGAAATTTGCGAACGATCGGCATCGTCGGGCCCCCGACCGGGACAGACCGGGAGATCGGGGCCAAACGGACGCTTTCAATTAAGAGAGGATAAAGAGGACGATTTTCTGACGTATTTATACGTGATTCTGAGAGCAACTGTTCAATTAAATGAAATATTTTTATAGAATTTTACAATAAAGCTGTAGGTCTCGTTTCGGCGGAACGTTTGGTGTAATTGTTTCAATGTCGAACCGCAATGCGATATAACTCCGCTGAGATATTTCCTTTAGGAGGGAAATCAGTGGAGGCGCCTCTGGCACGAGACATAACGAGGCGATATTAGCTCAGACGTAAGTTACATTTATGACGTCAACAGTGACTCCCACACATGCCAGAGCTGTTTCGTTGTATAATAACCTGCTTATTTTTGTTTCTGATGTTATATGGGTATACTGCGAAGTTTCACGATTATTTAAGTAGCTATCGTGGCAACTAAGGGTTACTCAAGCAACAGCCTGACAGCCATCTATTATACCTAAGTATACAAGTTTCTGAAATGCGACTACATATTTTCTTTTTAATAAATACAATGTTTTTAGAATCATTTAACTCGTGTGCCACTATCGCGTCGTAGGGTCTACAAATCAAAACATCACCTTTATAATTAAAATTTTGTAAGTACAGACAGCAAAAAGCTGGGTATACAGGCATAAATATTCATCTATCCACGACATACATTGCGTAACTCAGTGATTCCCAGAGTGGTCTATATCTACACCTAGGGTTTGACGACGACCTGCAAGAGGTCCATGTCAGCGGGAAAAAAGGGATGTAAATGGGGGTCCGCAATAGTGGATCTCATTTAAGCAGGTCGTGACTTTAGTTTTGGCTTTCCACGAATGGAATAATCCATATTTATACACCTTATTTATATATTATAATAGGTACCTATTAACTTCCAAATAATATATATAAATAAACACAGATATTATATATCTACTTATATAAGTTACGTTTATAACTTATCTCCGTGTAAGTTTTTATTTTGTAAAAAAATATTTATTAGCGGTAAATTGTAGCCTGTGTCAGTTTTTTTAGTTGGCTAGACCTCCAACTTAATCTGTGCAAAAGATCACGGAGATTTGTTGCTTAAATTTTACGTGAAAACTGAATAAACGGACAAACCTTACTACTACAATAAAAATATTAGTACCTACCTAGCGAAGTAGGGATGTTAAATTGCACAGAAAAAAATAAAATCTTAGCTGTACTATAAATATTATTAATTCAAGAAAAAGAACCTAAGAAGATTTTTACTTCGTCCAAGATAATTTCAGGTTTACTTATTTCTTGAATATGTTTTTTTTTTTCACTCTACACTTCCCTACAGTTATAAATTTAAATCTTTCAAATATAGTAGCAATATACCAGCTGTCAAGAACACATTATTTTGAAGTTGATGAATTTGCAAAAATTCAATATTAGGTTAGGTTACCCTGCCTTCCCAAAACCGAAAAACATGCCGAGTGGTCGACAGCATAAAAAAGTTTAGGGACCTCCGTAACTTTTCGTAAAGACTTGACAATTACAAATCAGACCACTTGCAACAGTAACAACATTTTCCAAAAATAGTGGCCTGTATACTCATCTCCTTGTTAGCCTGTACTTATTTATAAAGAGTAATACTCACAGCGGTAGGACTTCTTTTGCTCTTGCTAGAAGAGAAGTGTTCGATCACTTCCCAATTAGATTTCTTGGGGGCGGGGGTGTCCGCGGGTGACGGGGATGCGCGGTGCGCAGTGGAGGGGGTGCTGCGCCCCGAGTCTTCCACCCCTCGCACCGGCGGCGCCGCAGAACGCAGCGACGCGCATCGACGCCCACGCAGCGCCTCCTGCCAAAAGTATTAAGGGTTAGTTTCAAATTCCTAGAAGACGTAGAGAATTAAAGGTGTGACTAATACTGAGATGATGTCTAATAAAGATGAATGGAAGAAGACAACATGCTATCCCAACTAAAGTGGGATAAGTCCAGGACGGCTAATGACCCTGTGAAGGCAGTAACCCGCTGGATGCGAGAAGCTCTGGACCGCTCGGTGTAGCGGTGCTTGGGGGAGGCCTATGTCCAGCAGTGGACGACTTTCGGCTGAAATTATGATGATGAAGTCCAGGTAGATGATGATTTAGTAAGTATGTTCTGTATTTATGTATCTATTATTTAGGATATGTATATTATATCTGTGTATCTATTCTAGCTATATTGTATACTTAATATTTGCACCAACGACAGCCCCATTTTATATCCACGCAGATCACTGTCCATTCCAAGGTTGCCTGGAAGAGATCGCGGAAAGCCATAAGGCCGCCCTTTGTATATTTTGAAGTGTTTTTTGTGGTGTTCAGTAGAATGTATAAATAAATAAATAAAATAAATTATCATAAAATTCCTACACCAATTTCAGCTTAAAAGTATGTAGAGTCATTTAGAGAATAATAGGTTTTGCTAACGATAATTTCATTCAATTACTTGCTATGAATTCAACCTCTGAAATGCTATGAATTGATTTTTGCCCATGTTTTAACAAGTAGGTACCTAACTAATAGAAGTACATGAGTGAGTGAGTCTGATAACTATAGAGAACCACAACTGTAATAAGTTGGTGGTACAGAGATAAATTCCGTTATAACTGCTGAACTGAAAGAAATTATAAAACACAATAAGAAATCACTTCTAAAAAACACTGATAACTGCGACGAAACATAAACACTAAAAAATATGTGAGTACCTATCATCAGAAATATAGCGAAGACAGACCAAGTGTGACCTAGAAAGCAACAATAAACAGAGTTATAGGGCAAGTTATAACTTAAAGTGCACTTGCAACTTTAGAGGCTGTTTTGACAATACTTGTGAGACGCAAAGTTGTCACCAAGTTTAAGAGAACAACTAACTTACTACCTTTGCTTAGTTGTTCTCGAGATAGTTTAAATAAATAAATAATTGTTTTTTCCATCGACAACTTAGACCTACGTCAAGTTCAGACTATCTTTATGTACATACAACCGTACGCAAAATACGCGCTTTGACGTGGAGTTGCGGAAACCAGCCCGTATTACCTATGTACATACTCGTACAAGTTTACTCGAGATGATTTCCTTCAATGTACATAAGTTGGGAGTGTCTCAGATACTGAAAATAATGCATTGTACATGTACATACCATTTTGTTTTACATTGTGTTACTATATTTTGACTTAATAAAACAAAGATCAGAATTTATTCTCTAAGATCTGAATTATACCTAATCTCTGAAAACTCGCAATAAATCGGACGAGGTCAATCCATCAAAGTAATTCTGTTGCCCCTTTTAATTTGACATACATATATGCATACGCTACATTTTCATTAGCTATAGATTTTGCCCGCCACTCCAAAACTGTGTGTTTTTCGTAAATCCATTAGTTGATGTATTGTATGGCTGCACGTAAGGCGGGGTGCACATTCATGTAAAGGCGGCGGATATCCGACGGCTGCGGATACCGCGGTGTAAAATTTTATAGTATGGCTTGCGGCTTTTGTTTGCATGCTAAGTAGTGAGGTTTGTGAACAAATGTGTGTACTGTATGGTAGCTTGGGCGGTCGTGTTTGTGCAGTTTACTGAGTAATTAATACCTATGCTAGCTTCACACGGTGCATTACCACCAATATCTTCGTTTTTCAATATTGTGTATAATATCCGAGAACGCAGCCGTGCACCCTACACCTTACGCGTTCGCTCAGATTCACTGGTCGTCGTGATAGATGACGCGATCAGTCAACGTCAGCTCAATTAAACAATGTTTTGCGTTTGTTAGAGCAACATAACATTGCCGCTTTTTATTTTCACGAGGATTGCTCATTTTTAGACAGGGTTATTGTGTTTTGGAACATATGTACTTGCTTTCATAATTTGTTTTATTTAAATTAGCACATCCAAATAAAAAACACAATGAAATCATTTGAAATCGGCATAATGATATCTATCGTCTGCCATAGTGATTTTCCATTGTATTAAATACATTATACATCGAACTGATACATAAACTTTTCACAACTTTTGAAAAGTACTTTACTTTTTTATTGAAAATGGTCAAAAATAACAGAAAAAGGCACAAAGGCAAGGTTAGTATTCCATACAATACGACGTGCAATAAAAACTGTAATAAAAATTGGGAAAGTGTCGAAACACGTAAACGTACACCAATAACTAGGAGAATTACAACCATAAGCCTATGAACTGCGGCTTAAGCCGTGTCGTGAAGAGCCACTAGAAGTCAGGCTAGCGAAACGGAGAGTTTGTCGGAGCTCCATTTCGTCAGTCTGCTTTACTACATAACAGCTTATAAAGTCTAGGTAGGTACTGCAGCTGAATGAAAATCTAGATTAAAGCTATTAATTTTGAGCTTTACTAATTATATTTATTTGAAAGCTATAAATACTAAACCAATTAGAAATTAAGTTTTATGTTTTGTATTTTCAGTTATTTATTTTTTTGTAAAATGTGAAGGGAATGAATTAGATTAGTCAATCGTCCTAAATAGATTACGTTTTCTGAAGCCTTTCACTATAAATATGGTTTGAAATGACCTAAATGTATTAGTATTAATTACGATATAAAAATACGATTATTATTTGATAATTATTATGAACAGCAGTTACATTAATTATATTGTCTATGAATTAAATTTTAAAAAATTCATCGTCATTGAAATGTAAAATATCGGATACGAAAATAATTTATTGTGTTTATAGGTATAACAGGACACCCCTAATGTGATTTATTTATTGTCCTTTTAAATAAAAATGTTTTTCCAACCTTTTTGCATGTAGCATGAACGATAGTCTGCTAATTAACAAACAAGAATGGAAACAAAGCTGATGTGGGTCCACCTTATATAGCAGACATTTTAATGTCATAATATTATTTTGCTTAACAGCGGATAGCATAAACTTCATTTCGCAGAAAACCGTTTGGCATATACTCAATTTATCATTCATTCAAAGCTCATCATTTTGTCACTAATTTCATGTCTATAATAATTAAAAAGTAGAACCATCATATCGCAGAAAGTTCACACAGACATGCAAACAAGCATACACCATGCATGCAAGCAAGCTTTGCAACATGCAACAGGCATGGTTTCTGACACGGCTCCGGCACTGCGGGCGAGCTTATCGTCGCAGATCAATCTGCCTAGCCTTTTCCCAACTATATTGGGGTCGGCTTCCAGTCTAACCGGATGCAGCTGAATACCAGTATTTTACATGAAGCGACTACCTATCTGACCTCCACAACCCAGTAACTGGGTAATACGATACCCCTAGCTTATCGTCGCAGATGGTTTCTCAAAAATAACCACCAGCTCCTCAGCTCGCGGGCCGCCTCGCCCCTCCGCGCCTACGTGGGCCTAAATTACACTCTAGGGGTAGGGCAGACCACACTACGTGGAGTCGATTCTGCAGCGATTCGTTTCTGTCACTAACTTTTGTAGCACGACATATTGACTTTTTAAGACAATATATTTATTTTTATAAAAGAATGATATTTTATGGAAATAGCAATATGCCTAATAACTTTATTCTAAATAAAATTCTGCCATCTTAAAATTATCCCATTGTAAATTCGGACATAATATAAACATTCGGCCAATCAATAATTATACAAAATATTTATTATGACTTTAAAATATTCGTTTAAAGATGATTATGTGTGTTGCCAAATAAATTTTGGAGCATCAAGAGTCTGCCTGATAGAGGGAACCCAGCTCAAAGTCAAAGTCAAATAATTTATTTTAAATAAGCCCTTATTATGGCACTCTTGAAAGTCAAAATTTACAAACAAAAAAAAATGATTCTAGTCGCCCCTTCCAAAAGGTAGTTTTCGCATGTTTTACATTATTTTGTATAGTTAAATTAGTTAAATAATTATGTAAATAAATGTGAAGACGCTGCACCTATAATAAAATTACTATAGGTACCACAATAGGTAAAAAGAATTTAAAATAAAGCAACAACAGATAAATTAACTATGTGATAGTTATACGGTGCTCTATATTTACAAACATTGTAAAAGTAAACGATTTTCCTAAAATTTTACAGTTAATAATTTAGTGTGTGATGAAGTACTATCAGAATGTAAAATCAATGTATTCTAATTTAAAAAAAATATATATCATTTATACAATTGAATTAGCAACCAGTTTGATTTTGTGTAGTTATAATATCAGAAAGTCCTATCATAATAGTTCAAAATGTTGTTATTTCATTGTAAAATAAAATAGGCGAACATGTTCTCTCCTTCTCGTATGTATACTTACGAGAAAAATGAATGACGTTGAATGAAAGAAAAATAGTTTCCTATGTCAGCTGGATATTTTCCCGCGAAAGATGGAAAAAAGAAGTTGTTATTTGAAATGTAACCGCTACCATCCGCCACGAGAGGAAACGTTTTCATATTCATCCTTCTATTTCCATTGCCATGTGGGAGATTTAAAAACATAATATTGAAATCAAGTGGAAATTGGGTTAATAATATTAATAAGTACCTAGTGATAATGTAATAAGCGTGATAAACACACCTTCTTTCACAATCCGAAGAACTTTGAAGGAAATTCCTAATGCAAAGTTTCATAATTATAATGTTTGACAAATTCGTCTACTCGACAACGTAAATAACGCAATGAGTGTTGTTGATTTGTCAAAATAAAAGGAATTGCAATTGTTAATACGTTACGCAATTACCCCGCTGATATTATATCGCGGGCAGATTATATGATTCGTCATTATACAAACGGCGCCATCCGTTTACAAATGCCCGCAGTTAAGCAAAATGCCGAAGGCAAAATGTAATTTGCCTAGTCAATAAATAATATGCCACAACATTTTATGGACAATTCAAAAGCCGTTTAAAAATTGGCGCGGCAAATTGAAGTTTTTAGTTCCATTTCTTACCACGCGCGTCGCTGCTAATCAAAACCAGAAAAATGGCGCAGGTATAGTTTATAAGATTAATTAGTGGACGATTTAAGAAATGCAAGCCCATGTGGATACCAAAGTGATAAATATTTTTTTTATGAATGGAGAATGAGAGGAGGCCTATACAAGAATGAATATGAAAGACAACAGTGTTAATTTAACTGTTTCTACTTTACAAAAAAATTAATGTCTATAGGTAACTAACAGACTAAGCGTAGGGCTGTTCGCTCACACCGCGACATGTTTATTACCATTAGCATTTGTCGTATGGATATCCAAAAAAAATACTGCCATGCTACTCGCTGATAATGTAGCTTTCTTGTGAAAGATTTTTTAAACCTGTTGTTTATTTTAAGTTTATCCATTAAAAACAACCATACAAAAAAATCTAATGTTTCCATGAATGGAATAATCCATATTTATACACAGATAATAGATACCTATTAACTTCCATAATCCTTTCTTATAAATATATAAATAAACACATATATATATATATATATCTGTATAAGTTAAGTTAAGGTTTTTATTGTCTCTTCGTGTAAGTTTTTGTTTTCCGCGGTGTATTGCCGTGTATTGCCAACTTTTTAGTTAGAAAACCTTCGAACTTTATCCGTGCAAAACATCACGGAGATTTTTTTCTTAGTTTTTATGTGAAAACGGATACAGACATATACCTTACTGCTTCGGTTTTGTATACAAACTTATTTTTTAAATTATACTTAATATTATTAGCTGTAGTAAAAAATTTCTTGAGCTTATTTCAGGCTTCCTAACTTTTTCTTGTTTTTTTCTTGACGCTATAGGTACTTCACTACATTTAGAAATTTAAATCTTTCAAAGTGGGTAGCACTATACCAGCTGTCAACAACAGATTTATAGTTGATGAATTTGCAAGAAATCAATATTAGGTAATCAGGGGTAGGGGGCCTAACCGGCCTACCCAAAACCGAAAAACATTACAAGACGTGGTCGACACCTAAAAAAAGTTGGGGAGCTCTGATCTAAACTAATTAGAGAATAAAGAGAACAGATTAGATTTTTTGTATGTTTGTGTATTTGCATGTTAATATACTAATATAATAATACTAGCTTCCACCAGCGATTTTGCTCGCGAGATATCTTTATTAAATAAATTATAGCTTAGGTTACTCACTGATAACATAGCATACTACTGGTGAAAAAAAAAACAGTCGTTTCGTTTTGAGTTTAGTCATTACAAATAAAAATAAAAGCATTCGAACATGCAAATCTTTTCTCTATACAATAATTAGGGTACACTACCACTAGTCGACGGCTCGAACTTGTTGGTGGGCGTCACTAATATGCATGCTAATTAGTCTAATTATTTATTTATTTACTTAGTATTTATTTATCAAATTTTTATTTAAATATTTACTTAGTGAAATAGAGGGTGATTTATAACGAAAACGAGCGCGTTAAATATCATGAACAGACCTTTGGGCGTATAGATATAATGAAAAAACTACTAGATGTATTAATTTACTCAAAATAAAGTTGTTTTAACTATTGAATCTATTATCTATCCCCGTTTATATAGTGCCATTATCTTGCTACATAAGTTATTTATTTAAATAACTTATGTAGCAAGATATTTGAAATTAAAAAAAATCAAAGACGAGTTGAAATTAGTATGGAGTTTTAAACAGAAAGAAAATACACACAAGTAAAAAGAAAAAAATAAATAAGAGGAAAGAATACATAGTAAAAAGTGTAAAAATTGCGTTGTAAGATACTAGCAGAAATGTGCGCCAAATAGGAACGATACAGCAAAAAAAAAGTACCGACACTCATAACATCACAACCAATAGTTTTTTTCCAATTCTGATTCCATTCAGGGCTAGATACACATTGATATAATTTTTAGTTTTAAACGTACCCGGTCGAACAGACGAGTAATCACCATACTACGTTTGTATGGAAGAATGACCACTAGCGACTGTAGATTAACTGTAGATTATTCATTGAAAATAAAAATACTAACATCAAACATACAAAAATACAATATTTTCGTTTAGTACTTCCTGGCCATTGGTACATTCGCATTTTGAATCCCCCGATTCAAAATGCGAATGTACCAATGGCCAAAAAAATATTAATAAGAATAAATTTACATAATTTATGTTCATTCTATGTTCTATGTTATGGAGTTTCACTCAGTCCGTCAGGTAGACCATTGTGCGTGGGCCATAGCGGCCGTTTAAGGGGTTATTCCAACCAGCCCACCTCCCTTCAGAAGGTAATTAGGTCTCCTGGTTTGCTAAGAACATCTATTTATGTTCATTATTGTATATAATATTTAAACTATGTAATTTAAAGATTCGCGAGAAATTTAACAAATTCAACAATCAAGTCAGCAATAAAAGAAGCGCCTTGCTTACTAAATACCTGAAAATTTAAATCAAAAGTCATTTATTCAAAAAACTAGGCGGAGAATCAGTATTGTTCGAACGTCAAAATTACATAATACAGTCCCCCTTTAACGCACGCCCTTCACCACTTGTGCCTCACCTATTAGAAGCATTTATATTTATAGTTAGCTTCTAAAGTACCCACTTCCGTGACTATTCGTTCAATTCACGGATTTAAAAACATGTTAATAATATAAACTCGTTATGCTTTCAGATCAATCCTGAATGCCATGAATGTTTCACATTGATACAAGAAAAAACTCCCTTAGATTCCGAACTGATACCTGAACCAACATTTTGGTCAGTGATGTGTGCTTTGGATGTGGACTGTCCATGCTACGTTTTGCAAGGCGTTCCAATTGTCCTACCTTTAGTTTTATTTGTAAGTACATTTCTTTTCTCCGCCCTGGTAGTGGTCGAGGTGGATTATGTACATATTAATAAATAATTAGTTAATTAATCTTATCTACGTCTTTCATTGTTGATATATCTTATTACTAACAACATTATTGCCTATCGAATCCATGTAAAAATAGTTAAAAATATAAGAGCATTGAACTCTCCAAATCTATAGGTTTGGTTGTGACAGCGGACTTTTCGCTTGGTATATGGAGCCTTATATTTGAGGGCATTCTGCTTTAGGGAGAATTTATATAGCCTATTGTGTCACCCGGACCATTATTACAAATGTGTTGATAACTCATTCAAATCAGTTCAGTAGTTTTGGCGCTACGGTGGAACACACGTAAATACAAACATACGTCCTATGCATAAATAGACTGCTAACATCATAACCCTATCTTTTGGCTTTGCCGTAGTCGGGTAAAAAAGTAAACAGAACTTAACCTCTAACAGACATTATTCAATACAACAAATCTCTGGCTTCATAACTCTAAACCGTAAAGGGTAGATTTTTCCCCACGCACTTCCTCGCTCGAACTGTTGTAGGCGCTATCTGCTATTCTCAAACTATCTGCACTTCAACTTAGTTTTAATAAAATACTTTACATACTTGATAGCCAGCTATGAGGACTAAACGTAAGCCGTAACCGAATCCGAGAAAAAATCTTTATTTAATGGACCGAAGAGGTTGAAAATAAACTGTGTTCTCGTGAGTCCAATTCCATCTAGACAGGCAAATATTATCGAAACTAATCTACACTAATATTATAGAGTGAAAAGATGTGTAGTACTTCGTAGCAGTACCACAGTCGCATTTCGAATCGGGGTATACAAGAATAAATGTACATAATAATTTTAAAAGATTCGCGAGAAATTTAACAAAACCAGAAAGTATGCTTCCTAGCCGCGCCACTACGTATACTGCAATATATAGTCTAATAATGTACAAACTCATTGGTAAGCAATTTTTACGTCTATTAGTGATGAGAAATACTGCAAAAGTACCACACCTACACCTACATGACAAATTTTCGAAACTAATATACTACATCGACTAGTGCAGAACTGTCAGGCATTCGTGCCATGCATTTTATTCGGAGGTTATATTCATTTGATAAAAACTTACTGATAAAAACAATAAAAACTTAACTTTATCTTTGCACAACTGGACTAATGTCTCAAATGTTACCATTAACTTCAATTAATATGTAAGTGCATATAACTAACTAGTTCTAAATATGTTATTCTTACTGTTTGTTTATTTAATAAATACTTTGTTTTTCGTACTATGGCTATTATTTTCTCAAAGTAGGTGTAAAAAGTAGAGTATCCTCCTCTGGGCTAAAGGTGTCTTTGCCTTGGGCTAGCTTGAATCCCTCGCTGCATTCAGGATTCTTGTATTAACTCCCTAACAATATGAAAAGGCGTACCAAGATTTCATGAATTGGAAAATATCAAAGAGTAGTACATCATTTTCTGAAGATGTGCTATTAGTGTATTTTCAAGAATTGTACGATCCAAAATGTAAATAATTATTACAATAAATAATTCTATTATTACCTATACATAGTTTGTTTGTAGGTATTAGATACTCAGCAATAAAACTTTCCATGAATTTACATAGAGTTCTTACAACACTGTACAACACCCTATGGTTTCAGAACGTTTTATAGAGCATTCATAACATGGGTGTAGATAAAGTCTTGTATGCAACTGTAGATAATTAGGTATTATACAACAGTTGCATAAATAACACATCTTTTTTTAGACATATTATCATCGCAACATTCATAATGTCCCACTCCAGAGGAGTCACTTGATAGAGGAGGCAAGAATTAGATAATTACACACATTGCATTTTTTTTTCTTGTAACTATTATGCTCCAAGAAAAAAAAATGCATTGAGTAATGTACCTATAACTCAATGCAATTTTGTTATAAGGTACATTGTTGTACATTACAAGGTTGATGCTGCGAAATTGTTCTCTATATTGTTACAGGCAGATTTCTGTTCTTCTAGACTCACAGACAGCCGTTTTCCACGCTTCATTTTGAAGAATACAGTTTATATGAAGATTATTTGCAAAAACTTAAAAACTGTATTTATAAAAACTGATACCAAACATTCAAATCTTTGACATTAACCAATGCGATACTTTATCGTTAATAGAAAAAAACAATATTTACATAATATGTAGGTAGTTGCAAAAAATACTCAATACAATTTGGAAGTACTTACAAAAGCCTTGTAATTTCTTTTTTGCGTAAAATGTACCAACCGTAAATGCAGATGTTTTGGCATAACAGATTTAGATGTTTCGATATTAATCATACATTTTGTTGAGTTTTTGCAGTATTTCTTTTACAATAAACGTACAAATTGTTTATCAATGAGTTTGTACATTGTTATACTATTTATTGCAGTACGCACATATTATTTAAAAATATGTACGTATACTACCTTAACAAATTCGGTGGCGCGACCATAAAGCTAAAAGCCGCGCCACCGAATTTGTTAAATTTCTCGCGAATCTTTAAATTACATAGTTTAAATATTATATACAATAATGAACATAAATAGATGTTCTTAGCAAACCAGGAGACCTAATTACCTTCTGAAGGGAGGTGGGCTGGTTGGAATAACCCCTTAAACGGCCGCTATGGCCCACGCACAATGGTCTACCTGACGATGAACATAAATTATGTAAATTTATTCTTATTAAAATTTTTTTGGCCATTGGTACATTCGCATTTTGAATCGGGGGATTCAAAATGCGAATGTACCAATGGCCAAAAAATTTTTAATAAGAATAAATTTACATAATTTATGTTCATTCTATGTTCTATGTTATGGAGTTTCACTCAGTCCGTCAGGTAGACCATTGTGCGTGGGCCATAGCGGCCGTTTAAGGGGTTATTCCAACCAGCCCACCTCCCTTCAGAAGGTAATTAGGTCTCCTGGTTTGCTAAGAACATCTATTTATGTTCATTATTGTATATAATATTTAAACTTTGTAATTTAAAGATTCGCGAGAAATTTAACAAATTCGGTGGCGCGGCTTTTAGCGTTATGGTCGCGCCACCGAATTTGTTAAGGTAGTATACGTACATATTTTTAAATAATATGTGCGTACTGCAATAAATAGTATAACAATGTACAAACTCATTGATAAACAATTTGTACGTTTATTGTAAAAGAAATACTGCAAAAACTCAACAAAATGTATGATTAATATCGAAACATCTAAATCTGTTATGCCAAAACATCTGCATTTACGGTTGGTACATTTTACGCAAAAAAGAAATTACAAGGCTTTTGTAAGTACTTCCAAATTGTATTGAGTATTTTTTGCAACTACCTACATATTATGTAAATATTGTTTTTTTCTATTAACGATAAAGTATCGCATTGGTTAATGTCAAAGATTTGAATGTTTGGTATCAGTTTTTATAAATACAGTTTTTAAGTTTTTGCAAATAATCTTCATATAAACTGTATTCTTCAAAATGAAGCGTGGAAAACGGCTGTCTGTGAGTCTAGAAGAACAGAAATCTGCCTGTAACAATATAGAGAACAATTTCGCAGCATCAACCTTGTAATGTACAACAATGTACCTTATAACAAAATTGCATTGAGTTATAGGTACATTACTCAATGCATTTTTTTTTCTTGGAGCATAATAGTTACAAGAAAAAAAAATGCAATGTGTGTAATTATCTAATTCTTGCCTCCTCTATCAAGTGACTCCTCTGGAGTGGGACATTATGAATGTTGCGATGATAATATGTCTAAAAAAAGATGTGTTATTTATGCAACTGTTGTATAATACCTAATTATCTACAGTTGCATACAAGACTTTATCTACACCCATGTTATGAATCCTCTATAAAACGTTCTGAAACCATAGGGTGTTGTACAGTGTTGTAAGAACTCTATGTAAATTCATGGAAAGTTTTATTGCTGAGTATCTAATACCTACAAACAAACTATGTATAGGTAATAATAGAATTATTTATTGTAATAATTATTTACATTTTGGATCGTACAATTCTTGAAAATACACTAATAGCACATCTTCAGAAAATGATGTACTACTCTTTGATATTTTCCAATTCATGAAATCTTGGTACGCCTTTTCATATTGTTAGGGAGTTAATACAAGAATCCTGAATGCAGCGAGGGATTCAAGCTAGCCCAAGGCAAAGACACCTTTAGCCCAGAGGAGGATACTCTACTTTTTACACCTACTTTGAGAAAATAATAGCCATAGTACGAAAAACAAAGTATTTATTAAATAAACAAACAGTAAGAATAACATATTTAGAACTAGTTAGTTATATGCACTTACATATTAATTGAAGTTAATGGTAACATTTGAGACATTAGTCCAGTTGTGCAAAGATAAAGTTAAGTTTTTATTGTTTTTATCAGTAAGTTTTTATCAAATGAATATAACCTCCGAATAAAATGCATGGCACGAATGCCTGACAGTTCTGCACTAGTCGATGTAGTATATTAGTTTCGAAAATTTTTCATGTAGGTGTAGGTGTGGTACTTTTGCAGTATTTCTCATCACTAATAGACGTAAAAATTGCTTACCAATGAGTTTGTACATTATTAGACTATATATTGCAGTATACGTAGTGGCGCGGCTAGGAAGCATACTTTCTGGTTTTGTTAAATTTCTCGCGAATCTTTTAAAATTATTATGTACATTTATTCTTGTATACCCCGATTCGAAATGCGACTGTGGTACTGCTACGAAGTACTACACATCTTTTCACTCTATAATATTAGTGTAGATTAGTTTCGATAATATTTGCCTGTCTAGATGGAATTGGACTCACGAGAACACAGTTTATTTTCAACCTCTTCGGTCCATTAAATAAAGATTTTTTCTCGGATTCGGTTACGGCTTACGTTTAGTCCTCATAGCTGGCTATCAAGTATGTAAAGTATTTTATTAAAACTAAGTTGAAGTGCAGATAGTTTGAGAATAGCAGATAGCGCCTACAACAGTTCGAGCGAGGAAGTGCGTGGGGAAAAATCTACCCTTTACGGTTTAGAGTTATGAAGCCAGAGATTTGTTGTATTGAATAATGTCTGTTAGAGGTTAAGTTCTGTTTACTTTTTTACCCGACTACGGCAAAGCCAAAAGATAGGGTTATGATGTTAGCAGTCTATTTATGCATAGGACGTATGTTTGTATTTACGTGTGTTCCACCGTAGCGCCAAAACTACTGAACTGATTTGAATGAGGTATCAACACATTTGTAATAATGGTCCGGGTGACACAATAGGCTATATAAATTCTCCCTAAAGCAGAATGCCCTCAAATATAAGGCTCCATATACCAAGCGAAAAGTCCGCTGTCACAACCAAACCTATAGATTTGGAGAGTTCAATGCTCTTATATTTTTAACTATTTTTACATGGATTCGATAGGCAATAATGTTGTTAGTAATAAGATATATCAACAATGAAAGACGTAGATAAGATTAATTAACTAATTATTTATTAATATGTACATAATCCACCTCGACCACTACCAGGGCGGAGAAAAGAAATGTACTTACAAATAAAACTAAAGGTAGGACAATTGGAACGCCTTGCAAAACGTAGCATGGACAGTCCACATCCAAAGCACACATCACTGACCATAATGTTGGTTCAGGTATCAGTTCGGAATCTAAGGGAGTTTTTTCTTGTATCAATGTCAAACATTCATGGCATTCATGATTGATCTGAAAGCGTAACGAGTTTATATTATAAACATGTTTTTAAATCCGTGAATTGAACGAATAGTCACGGAAGTGGATACTTTAGAAGCTAACTATAAATATAAATGCTTCTAATAGGTGAGGCACAAGTGGTGAAGGGCGTGCGTTTAAGGGGGACTGTCTTATGTAATTTTGACGTTCGAACAATACTGATACTCCGCCTAGATTTTTGAATAAATGACTTTTGATTTAAATTTTCAGGTATTTAGTTAGCAAGGCGCTTCTTTTATTGCTGACTTGATTGTTGTGTTGTCATCGTAAAGTGTAGGTTTGTTTGAGGTTTTCAATCTCTGAACTTAACTCCCCTTCTAATGTGTAATCAAGTCAAACCGATGAATTGGGTCTTACCGATTATAGTAGGTATAAGTTAGTATTAATTATGAGCAGCATAAGTTGAAGTATCTCCAAGCTCATAGAACTGCCCTTTAATCACCCGCAGTTAGCAATTCCTAGCAATCTCAACCTAAATCAAATATAACGAACATTTAATTAGTTCTAACTAAATAACTTGAGCAATGCTACAGAAACCGTAAGGAAGCCCTTACGGTTTCTGTAGCATTGCTCACGTTTATTACATGATAACGTGAGTGAAGTGGAAGCTAGTCCAGTTGCCGCATGCCGATGCGACCAGGCGCCCGCCCGTGCGGCCATGCGACCGACGACCGGTTGACCAGGTGCACTTTCCGTGCTCCGAAGAGTTTCGGGGCGCTCTCCAATACTGCGATTTCGGAGTGACCATAATTTTGTTACTTGTGATTCCTGATATCTCTCCGCAGATATACAGGGTGTTTGGCGCATGGACCGACACAATTTTTTCAGGGATTTGGGAGATCATTAGCTAGGTTCTAGCTAAGTTCAAAATAGCTTTTAGTTTTTTTTATAATTAATTTAGAAGTTGTAAAATTTCATTCATTAAATACAAAAATTAACTTTGGAAGCTTGTAAGGAATTTTCTTGAAACCAGTTGTATAAAACAAAGATGTTTTTAGATTTAAAAGACTTTGGAGAATGCAACAAAATTTGTTTTGTGCCACTACACCCACAAACAAAAAAGTTATTTCAAATTAAAGGACACATTTTGGGATTTTTTTTCATTTAAAAAAAATAATCATATGTAACCAACCGTGACATTTGGGACAAAGGGTGTATGGGTAGAACCTAGCTAATGACCTCCCAAATCCCTGAAAAAATTGTGTCGGTCCATGCGCCAAACACCCTGTATATGTAGTTCTGCTTCCTCGTTATTTGGTTGAGCTTAAAGACGTTTTGTAAATACTTGGAGAGGTTTATAAATGACCAATTCCTGTATAAACTCATGAGTGTGTATATGAAGGTGTTTCGTTGCCAATAATCAAGCAAACACTTTGAAATAATTTTTAACTTTCACAAAAATTAAATTTTAGAAGTAGGTAATAGAAAATATTAACGAGTTTCATGGCCCAGTTTTGCTACAAAAACCGAATTTAGTAAATAAAAAAGTAGCTTTTACGAAAAAGGATAACGTGCCACAAGCTTTTCCAAAATCTTTCAGTTTCACAGCTATCCGCTTTCAAAAGTCTAAGCTCACAAATTCAGCTAACCTACATACCGACGTATCTCGGCAAGATAGTAGTAGCTCTAGCCACAGTGTAATTAGATTCCACCTAATAGCTGCTTACGCTACCTAATTGAACACGTCCAATTTCATTACCAATTTGAGGGAAGCGGTCTCTGGCAATATAACTCAGGAAGGCGCTGGCCCGGAGTGGCCTGGAGTGGGCCATGAATTGGATTCCACTGGATCAACTTCAACAGATTAACTTAACTTGCTCAGATGGAAAAGATTTCTTTCTACTTAGCCTGCATTTGTAAGTCTTTCCGGAATGTTGTAACTTAACGGGAACATTATAGGCAGATTATGCTACTATAAATTGGTTTTTACTATTAAGTTCTGATTGAATATTGTTCAAGGTTCTTATTTATCCATGGGCAATGTGGGCAACTATTCATCAGTTGCCGTGCCACTAACATTAAACTTTATTTGGCGTAAGTTGCCGTGCCGCTAACACTAAACTTTATTTGGTGTCGGTTGTCGTGCCAATAACATTAAACTTTATTTGTCGTAAGTTGCCGTGCCACAAACACTAAACTTTATTTGGTTGCCGTGCCACTAACATTAAACTTTATTTGTTGCAAGAGTCCGTGCCACTAACATTAAACTTTATTTGGTGTCATTCGCCGTGTCACTAACATTAAACTTTATTTGTTATCAGTTGCCGTGCCACTAACATTATACTTTATTTGGCGTAAGTTGCCGTGCCACTAACATTAAAGTTTATTTGTTGCAAGAGTCCGTGCCACTAACTATAAACTTTATTTGGTGTCAGTTGCCGTGCCACTAACATTATACTTTATTTGGCGTAAGTTGCCGTGCCAGTAACACTAAACTTTATTTAGTGTCGGTTGCCGTGCCACTAACACTAAACTTTATTTGTTGCAAGAGTCCGTGCCACTAACATCAAACTTTATTTGGCGTAAGTTGCCGAGCCACGAACACTAAACTTTATTTGGTGTCATAAGCCGTGCCACTAATATTCAACTTTTTTAATCACTCAGTTGTTTGATAACTATAAATAACTCAAGTGACGCATTACGTATGTAACAAAATACTACTTTGCGCTTACTTCTGAGTTACGGCAGACATACATCAGTAGCAGACAGATGACGTTTATTCATAACTAATGGAAAACGCACAGTTATGCAGGATTATAATGAGTTTGGCGTTTGTTATGGTGTGTTACTTAAAAATTATACTTGAATTTAGGTCACAAAGATGAAATATGGAGAATATTACAGCAAGAATATTACGGTAAGATTAAGCGGTACTGCGGTTTATGAAAAGGCTTTAAATAAAATTAAAAAGCTACTGCTTCGTAAAACTGTAGGTAAAAAGTTTATAATTAACTTTTACACTTAATTTTAGGTGCCTACTCATGAATTTGTGAACTTACCAAGTTGAAATGAAAATTTACGACATTACCTCTGTTTTCAAGTTTTTACGATCCTCGGTTCAAACTTTTGTAATATTACAACCCTTACATTTGGACACCACGTTGAATGTTTGACTCGATTCTAAGAAAATCACTTCCGCTCTCAGTTAATTAATTAATTAACGAATCTTTAATCAAATTTTGATTATTGCCTGAATCTTTGATGGAAGTTATTCGAAGGACGGTTCCGTTCTCGCAATGTTACTACTAACTAAAGATGCTTATCAGCGGCGGCTGCTGAACAGACTATTTGTATGCTCTTTATTATTTAGAAGAATTGCTAAGATGTCATTTTGACATCCTGAATGATCTGTGTAGAGCTTTGCATAAAATTGGGTCTGGGCCCAGCATTCCGTAGAGGTGACAAAGCCGACCTAATATGCTCAATGAAACAAAAGGCTCCAACTGTGTGAGCCTAGATAAAGGTTATTTTTAGCGCGAGCCACCCCTGAGCACTGCGCGAGGTAATTTGATCATTTACATGCTTTCTGAAGGCAGCTTGGGCCTGTTTGTCTAGGTTCAATTGTGTAGGTTTCATACTTCGGTCGCGGGTCCTCTCTAGATCTGAATGTAAAAGTTTGCCCTAAGTTTTGATTTTATCATTTAGTCATTTATCATCAGTTATTTGTTGTATTTTTTAAATAATTATTAGTTTTAAGTCATGTTAAAAAGTTTTAGAAAAAAAAAACAAATCCCATCCAAGCTATGTCGTATATCAGAAGCACATTCCGTGCTCCAAGTTACGGGGTGTGCAGTAGGTATAGCAGGTTCGGAAAATATTTATTTTTCTGAAGCTGATAGATGATACATATTTCCGATTTGTTTATTTTCTTTAGGTAAAGCCTATAAACCACTTGATATTTCCTTGTTCTATTAGTGGTTTCTACATGCGTTTGATTAATTAGTGGAGCTTTGATTGAACTGCATTGGTTATCGCAAAAGAAAAACGTATTTTATTTTTGGTTTGCAAACATTGGTTAGGTATTTCTCCAAAAGATTTCAAGCCAAATGTTATTGATATTACAAGGAATACTGATTCGATAACAATGTAACGACCAAACTATTTGAAAATAAACTACTTACATAAATCTGAAATTCTATGAAACAGATAAAGAGTACAATTTCTTATCCCCCAAGCCTAGAACTAAGAAATTATATGATAAACCAAACAAATTGGATCAAAATAGAGCTTACTCACAACTTTGCCAATAACTAAACAAGCTCGAAAGGATCAGCGGCGACCACTTGTCAACTTATATCACGGAAACTTCTGAGCCAACCCTTTTGTCTCTTACCAACTGCGAACTGTAGGCTATATAATCCTCATATTGATGTATGCTATCAAAGAGAAAATGTCAAAAAAGAAAAATTAGAACGTTGGAAATGGCTCTAAATCGGGAAGATTGATAAAAATATTAGTGGCCAAGATAAGATAAACATTTATAGACACAAATACTAAATATATGTAACATAATGGGTAAACCGAAAGCTGATATTTTATGTAAGTACTTGACGGCAAACGAACACTGCCAATACAACCTATCCACAGACTATTTAAAAAGCTAAGCGATTGATGACTGCAGAACTAGAACCCATCAGCTAAGATGCTGACCTACTTGTGGCGGTCGAATGTCTGAAGTAAGCACTCGAGCTCACAACACAAAGAGGAGCTCTTGAGATGAACTCAATCGACGATGCATAATTATAACCTACGTCTGCGGTAATATCCTCGCCGTTACATAAATACGAGAAAATTTGATGACCCAAGAAATAAGTGAGCAATACATACATAAAACATACTTTCTAACACTAAAGCAGTTATTACCTTGATACGACCAAACGTCGAGATCCCTTCTTCTGCGACAGACCCCACTTAACTAAACACACGCAATACTTATCCTTATTGCTACTTCAATAAAAACTTTTGTAGGTGCAAATTATATTTGTTTGGTTGTCATTTGATGCAAGCTATTTCAAACCGTATTGCTCTATGGGTAAGATGATCAAGAAGTGCAAATGTTTTTTGCTGGTAAGGTTTTTTCGGTCGACGACACACAAGGACCGTGGCGATTCGGAAATGAGCGTAATGTGCTTAGAACGAGAGCAGATAAGGAGTGGTCTATAGAAACCGTTTAGGTGGGACGAGACTGCTGTAGGGACGTTTTATTTGTGTAGTAATATTTGTACCGAAATGAAAGGCTGGAGCACCTGCAAATAAAAGGGCTGAAATAGGTGGTGAACTTATGGCACAAGAACACGAAAAACATTGGTACCGAGTACTTATTTGAATTGGAACAAAAAAATACGGCCTAGAAATCAAATTATTTCATCGAAAATATGAGAAATATTTATATTCTTTCAGGATGATATTTGCTGTTATAGGTACGTCGTATTTGCTGGTGAGTTACTTTTGGATCATGATAAGAAGAGGAAGGAAAATAATCGATTTTAATAATGAATGGTCCATTTATTGTTTTAACAGAAACTAAAAATATTTGTAAAGAGTCAACAGTTATTTTAGGTAATCAAAAAACTTCGGTACAGAACAGAACGGGGTGATAAAATTGCTCCCCACATACTTCAACTGAATGAGGCAAAATTCTAATCTTGTATAAAACGCACATAATGCAGGCAGGCAAATTATAAATTGGGGGATTACATCGCTGATAACAATGCTTGGCTCAATGCTGGTCCTACTCCATAACCAAAACTGATTAATTAACATTAATTTGAAAATACTGTTGGAGTTGCTGAAGATTGTATGACCATCTTTGCATTGTATAAACTCCTTTGTTTTATAATTATAATTGCATAACACAGGTGTGAGTACTATGTTTTAAAGAGCTACCATTTACTAATAATATATTATTAGATTTATGATTTATTATATATTATTGATGAAATATTATATATTATTTATGAATTATTATATATTATTATGGGTAATATGTCTTTCATTGACTTAAATGTGCCCTGGCGACTGTGAGTATGTCTTGCTCACTCAGATGTCTCTCTGATTGTGGTGCGTGTGTTGGATCATTTAGGTCCCCTCAAAATGGTTGAGCTGAATGGTGCTGATCCATGCGTCATGTTCGTGAACGGGCACCGTCATGTTCGTGAACGGGCACCGTCAGTTGGGACTCTTTAACTTTTAGCTGCCATTGCTTATTTGAATTTTTAAATTGTTCTTTGTGTTACCTTTTTATTACGGATGCTTCTTTCTACATTGTTCTCAGATGCATAATTTCAATATGATTGATGTTACCAATATTTTGTAACAATTTTTTTATTTAAAAAACAAAAAAATAAAGTACCTATTTAAAGTCGACACCTTTATGAATTTGTATGTTAGAATTGTTAGCATTTATTTATCCCAATGTAACATTTCTTTTCAGTAAATCATCATTACACAATAAGGTACTTCAAGGTAGGTACATAATATTGGTGACAATTATTGCCAGTTGCCATTGCCGTTTCATAAGGTCATGGCTCATTATTTCCTTTAATTCCGTCAGTCCTAGAACTGCTGTCCTCGTCAGTTCTAGAACCTCTACCTAGTTCAATTGTGTCCGAAGAATTTGTGAGTTTGTGAGGGTTGGACACAGGTAGACCGACGGCGGCCACTTCCGGCGCGCAAATTTCCACTGAGTTCCCATACAGCATCGAGGACAACAAAGTTAGTCTGAGCTAGCCTTTATATTGTTTGTTTTCCTGAAGAGACAGGTAGTGGTAGATAGTCCACATTTCACTAATCCTTCTTTTTTGTTGTTTACGCGACTGTGGCGAAGCCAAAAATGGAGGGAGTTATGTGTTTGATCTGTATGCATGTCCGTCTCTATGTTTCTTCGTAACAACTAAATGGCTGCACCAATTTTGATGAATGATATGTCGTTAGATTCGAAATTATTGCGCGAGTATCACTGGGTATTTAAATTATAAAAATCTAAATGGCGGATTATTCGCGCCAAAAGGTATGTTTCAAAAAATTTAACCTATTGAGTAGGGTTTTAAAATGTGATTACAAAAATATATCAAAATTATATGTTTAAATGAAATTTGGAATGAGCAATGATAAAAAACTTAAAAGTAATTAAAAAAAAAACATACAAACCCGACTAAATAAACATAATAATTTTTAATCCATCCAAAGTTTGTCTGTAAAAGATCGCTTTAAGCCTCGTGCAGACTTGCGCGACGCGACGACGCCACGCGACTCGAACAATACAATTTCTAAGAATACTCCACGGTATAATAATAACCCGTATCGCGTCGCACTGTCGCGTCGCGCTAGTCTGAACGAAGCTTTAAGTGATAAGACTGCCCATTGTGTCACCCCAACCTATGTAAAATTTCTAAAATGTCTGTAATTTTTATGGTGTACAATAAAGAGTATTCTATCTATCTATAAGTCATAACTGAAAAGAGAAAAACAATATCTATGGAATTTTGGAATCGCAGTACGCACAAACTTGGCACAAACAATAAACTTAAGCATAGTGTAATTTTTGTTTGTGCCTGCGATACCAAAATTCTTTAGACTAGAATGCTTTGTTTTTTTTTCTATTCAGTTATGTGTTTTTGCAGTCGGGTTTATTGCAGTTTGATTCTTCATGGCGAACTCCAAAGCTAAGAAAAATAGAAGCAAGTCGACAAACAAGTCACGAGATCGTTTTTGGAGAACACAACATCAGTTTTTTTTTTATAAATCGTCTACTTTAGCCAGGAGTCGAATCCGTCTTTCATAACATCACTCTGTATTAGTACGTAACCTATTTAAATCTTAATAACGACTATTCGACATATTCATTTCCCTGCACAGGAAGCGTCCCCTGCTGCCTCCGTCCGTGAGCTTTATGTTGGAGCCTACACGATAATAGCGACGGGGAGCCGCTGCGCCATTCTGTTCAGCTGCTATTTAAATATCAAATGTCAGGTCAAGGCGAGAGCTAGCGAGCCAACGGCAGACGTCACAAACTGGGATAAATGTGAGTATTTTTTTAATGTAAAAATTTTAGACTGCGGGCTTTGTATGTGGTATTTGGGGAGTTTTCGGACTGTTTTATTTTGATTCTCCTTTTTGATCGTCGATAGAGTTGAGGTTTCAGTGATATGCGCTTTCATGTTGATGAACCCATTACGCTTTTTTGAAAGTTTATCTAAACGTTATCTAGGAAAATACAGAATCTTTTGTTTAGTTAACTACCCCAGCCTACCGTTTGCCAGCGACGAGTCAAGAGCATTGGAAGACTCTGAAATAAATTTAAAAAAAATATAAACCTATATTCAGTCATATTCAATATGCAAAGTGCGACCTCCATTCTCCTTGAGCCGCATGCGACGTACCGGCTTGTCCTGCGGGACTCGCTGGACATCGATCAACATTGAATTGTAAAGCGTTGGGCACATTAAAAAGTCATGAGTGTCTTGTTTTTGTGGCAGCAGTGAGTAGTACAAGGGAGGAGGTAAATACTCGGCAGTGGGTAGTACAAGTGAGGAGGCCAATACTCGGCAGTGGGTAGTACAAGTGAGGAGGCCAATACTCGGCAGTGGGTAGTACAAGTGAGGAGGTATATACTCATACTCGGTAGTGGTAGTACAAGTGAGGAGGGCTATACTCGGCAGTGGTAGTACAAGTGAGGAGGGCTATACTCATACTCGGCAGTGGTAGAACAAGTGAGTAGGGATATACTCGGCAGTGGGTAGTACAAGTGAGGAGGTCTATACTCATACTCGGCAGTGGGTAGTACAAGTGAGGAGGTCTATACTCATACTCGGCAGTGGTAGTACAAGTGAGGAGGTATATACTCATACTCGGTAGTGGTAGTACAAGTGAGGAGGGCTATACTCGGCAGTGGTAGTACAAGTGAGGAGGGCTATACTCATACTCGGCAGTGGTAGAACAAGTGAGTAGGGATATACTCGGCAGTGGGTAGTACAAGTGAGGAGGTCTATACTCATACTCGGCAGTGGGTAGTACAAGTGAGGAGGTCTATACTCATACTCGGCAGTGGTAGTACAAGTGAGGAGGGCTATACTCATACTCGGCAGTGGTAGTACAAGTGAGGAGGTCTATACTCATACTCGGCAGTGGTAGTACAAGTGAGGAGGGATATACTCGGCAGTGGGTAGTACAAGTGAGGAGGGCTATACTCGGCAGTGGTAGTACAAGTGAGGAGGGCTATACTCGGCAGTGGTAGTACAAGTGAGGAGGGCTATACTCATACGCGGCAGTGGTAGTACAAGTGAGTAGGGATATACTCGGCAGTGGGTAGTACAAGTGAGGAGGTCTATACTCATACTCGGCAGTGGGTAGTACAAGTGAGGAGGTCTATACTCATACTCGGCAGTGGTAGTACAAATGAGGAGGTATATACTCGACAGCGGGTAGTATAAGGCTGCCATTTACTCGTATGATGATCTCCAACTTTCGAGCAAATAACAGGTCTAAATACGAACTGATGATGTTATAATTATTTGTTTAAACCTAGCTAAACTATAAACTCAAACTCAAACTCAAACCATTTATTTCAATTAAACCATTTACAGGCACTTTTGAATTGTCAAGGAGTCAGTCAGTCAGAAATATGAAGCTAGTTGCCCATTCCAAAGCGTAGGTTCCTATGGAGAAGAACGGGCAAGAAACTCCACGGACACTCTTTTAAAAAAAAAAAAATATTATATATAATTTGATGATGTGGGCAACTCAGGACCGGTGGTGGTGGCTGTGCCTGCCTGTCTAGTGGTGGATGACTGAGCAGATATGATTCATAGCATGCAAGCAAGCCCAGCTCATGCTATGAATCATATCTCACACAGGCCTTCTCTGTGAAAGGGGAGGGCCGTAATCCACCACGCGGGCCCGATTCGGGTTGGTAGATGTCACATGTCTTCGAATTTTTGGTCCTAGGACATGTCGGTTTCCTCACGATGTTTTCCTTCACCGTTTTGACAGCAGTGGTGATGAAATTATTTACACAAAGTAAAGTGCATGCCTAGGTTCGAAACATAATATTAACATTTTTATATTTCTATGCTTCGAGCCTACGACTACAACTCGTCGCAGCCGGCTCCTCTGGCCGCCAGAGTTCTGCAGGTCAACTCTGCTCTACTAGCCACCACTGCTTTACTATATATTTACTTAAAAGCCTACTCAATTTATATGTCGGTACCTAAACTCTTTATCAACTGTACTATTTGCCTAAACTACTCCCGCGCCCGCATCATTGCAATATTGTAGAAAGTTTGTCTTTTTGTAAAAGGAAAACAGACATTTTCGACCCTTTGTAGTCGTCCCGAAATAAACACACAACGTAATGTGCCGGAAGCTTTGATCTCATTACTGAAGATCTTGCGGAGAACAAAACCTTAACTTTAACTCACTGTGAGGTTTTAGTCTTTATTTAGTGTTACCAAGTTAATTCAATTAATAGAGTGGCATGCAGAATTATCTTTTAGGGTACCTACTTACACAGTTCATTGGCTTACCAATATATTTTACCTGTAGGTAACAAAGGTATGAGCAGAAGTATTCTCAGCTTCTAGCAAAGCTAGTTTCTGGCATGGCGTTTCTAGAATAGTCATTGAAAGACATATCCGATAGTGCTAAGTTGAAAATTATAATTTGCAAGATAACCAAACAACCGGTTGATTGTCAACCCGGCCAGTTTACCAAACAATCGGTTAGCAGCTTGGCCACACTCGGCTCCCGCCTGCCTCCCGCTTGGCACCCGGTCAGCACGATCGCGTCTTGTGTTCGCTTCAGTAAAGAGTAATTACCGGCATGGTACGGTACGGTAATAGTAAAACGGACGATTGCCTCGTAAATCAGGCGATAGTGGAATGAAAGCGTTGCATCACTGTTAGTGTTTTGTAGAGAAAGACGGGTAAGTCAGGGTTTGACAGTTTCAAGAAAAACTTATCGAGCATTGTTATTTTCAGATGTGGTCTTGCTCTTGAAATTAAATGAAATTAAATTGTTTATTCTGTAAATAGGATATTATTGGAATCACTTTCACACGTGATCTTAAAAAAAAAAATACAATTTTGCTAGATGAGTTTGGCGTTTCCTATCTGACTACTCTGAGAAGAAAGGCCGAAACAAACTCAGAGGTCCCAGTCTCTTTTAAAGTCCAGACATAATCTTGGTCAGGCCATATGAGGACCATGTAGATTAGTCTGAAATGGTCTTTTGAGAAAAGAACCACACAGATTTGAGTGGACCTGTCCTGTCAGTGCAAGCATTTGTCAGTAATCGTGGAGCTCAACTCAGAACTTAAGGAGCTCAACTCGACGAACAATACCAAAGAAAGGACATTTGGATAGGCCGCATAAACTACTCAAACTGACAGACCATCATTAAAACTAACTGAGAAAGAAAAAGAAAAAAACATCCACATAGTCCTCACATTCACAAAAAATAATATAATACTTTACAAAGTAATCATCTATTCAACAGCGTCAATGTTTATACAGGGTGTTTGGCGCATGGACCGACACAATTTTTTCAGGGATTTGGGAGGTCATTAGCTAGGTTCTAGCTAAGTTCAAAATAGCTTTTAGTTTTTTTTATAATTAATTTAGAAGTTGTAAAATTTCATTCATTAAATACAAAAATTAACTTTGGAAGCTTGTAAGGAATTTTCTTGAAACCAGTTGTATAAAACAAAGATGTTTTTAGATTTAAAGGACTTTGGAGAATGCAACAAAATTTGTTTTGTGCCACTACACCCACAAACAAAAAAGTTATTTCAAATTAAAGGACACATTTTGGGAATTTTTTTCATTTTAAAAAAATAATCATATGTAACCAACCGTGACATTTGGGACAAAGGGTGTATGGGTAGAACCTAGCTAATGACCTCCCAAATCCCTGAAAAAATTGTGTCGGTCCATGCGCCAAACACCCTGTATAATACGGTACATTAATTACGTAATGCAAAATCAATCCAAATCTGAATCGTTTTGAAACAGATTGCTAATCCATGGCTTCGTAAGTTCGAAAACAAAACTGCAGAGCAACGTAAATAACGCAATGAATGTTGTTGAACTGTCAAAATGAAACAGATTTGTCTTTATCGTTTACGAAAATATGTTGCGTAATTAGAAAGCTGGTATATTTGGATGATTTTACTGAATAATTAGGTTTAATGTTATTTTTATGATTTTATCACAAGGTTTAGCAGAGCGAGCAGCTCAATCCCAAGCTTTTTTATCTTCTGAGTAATCTGAAATTTTATAGTACCCTTTTTTACAAAGTTTGGTCTTAATACAGCTTCTAATTCGTTTAATGGGTAAGTTTCGAATGTCGATGGGATGTTTGTTGTAAAAGCGTTTCAATAATATTCACGGGCCAAAGCCCATTAATCAATACAGCGTGTGCAGAGTATTAAGATGAGAGTGTGGTTTGCTCCTCTAACTGCATGATTATTATTTTTTATAATTATTTGATCTAATCTTATTTGAAGAGCTCGTGGCTAAGTGATTAAGTCGCACAGGTCAATCCATCAGGTTAAACTACGCTTGCCGGGGTTGGTCCGTGCATGGGTGACCTGTACATACCGAGACTCCTCCGTGCTTTGGAAAGCAGTTGATAGTCATTACGGATCGTCAGAAGGCCGAAAGTCTACAACTAGTCTTACCAAGGGGTATCTTATTACCCAGTTACTGGGTTGTGGAGATCAGATAGGCAGTCTCTCCATATAAAATAATGGTATTCAGCTGCATTGCTTGCTGGTTAGACTGGAAGCCGACCCCATCATAGTTGGGAAAAGGCTAGGTAGCCCTTAATCTTATCTCATGTACTTACAAAGTTTGAATTTACGGCCAAATGATGAGGTTTGCTTAGAAGACTTTTAAACATACCTAAACTTTGTTATTATTTATCCGCTTTTAACTAAATTATGTTGTTTACCCTTCTGTCTTTAAATAGTTTCGCTTTTAAATAATAGATTTCAAACAACAACCACTGTTTTTCCAAATCATAATTCGTATTGGGCTCAGATTATGAACACAGCCATAATTCTGAGGAACAGGTAAACAAGCTGTTTACGCGTTGGTAGTTATTTACAGTTTACACCATTAAGGAATAAGGGATTATTGCAAAATAGATATTAATCAAATATTTTTATAGAACCTATTGAATGTTTTAAGTGCTGTATTAATTACTGAGAATGCGATTTCTAGTAAATAAATCGTAACAAAACAGTCTTCGGTGATGTTTATTTTACTTTTTCTGTATGGCTTATAAGTAAAACTCTTTCAATTCAATAATTTTACAATATTTATCGTATTTCCCGTAACTACGTCATCAACTACTCATTGACGCGGAGGTCTTTGTTGTTTTAACTGAAGCGTGAATGTCGAAAATGTGAATGAAATAAACGTGGTAAAATGTGGCTGAAATACAGTTTACAGTTTCAAAAGCTGATTTAAAATGTGTAATTAAAATACTTGTGAAATATGTTCATTGCAGGGTTAACATTATTTTTGTTTATCACTTTATTTCGACAATATTGTTCGTCAAATTGCCTTTTTCTAAACCTTATTTATTTGACGACACAAAAAAAGTGTTAAATGCGATTATGTGACGTATCCAACTTTCCTTGGCAATCCTTTTTTATTGCAGAACGATACAACAGTGCGCGGACGGAAATAGCCCGCAATAGGCTTAAAGCTGCACTCACACAGAACTGACCTAATCACTTATAACTCTGTTGATATGCCCCTGCCTACTGCGTGGGAAGCGGGACATATATCACAACTTGTCAGATCGAAGATTTGGTTAAATAGGAATTAATATCAATTTTGCAGGGAGACAGTTAACAGAGACCATTTGGCATTGCAATCGTAGAGTAGATTGCAGGCGTGACGGCGAAAACGACCCGCAGGCCCGCTTTGTGTGTGTGTGAGCTTGACGATACGTAGTGTAGGTATGTAAGATTTATAGGTACATAATTATACTCATATAACAACGAATACCTAATTCATTCATAAAAATAACAATATTATATTATTATGCTAACTTAGAATTGTTTAGATATCGTGATATTTCAATTGGTAAAAAATATATTTAAGTTTAAGTAGTTATCCTATATTTTCACCACGCTCTTGTTTCTTAGTAAACGTTTTAACCTGATATTTTAATTCTAGTATAATTATTATACTGTTCAATTAAAAGTTAATTCAAATATTTAAAGTTCGTTTTAGAATATAAAAAATAACTTTTTTAAAGGTTACGGATTTTGGAGGCCTGTTTCGGGCGTTTGTCAGTGTACCTAGTGTTCTGAGGCCTGTTTCGGGCGCTTGTCATTGTATCTAGTTTTCTGAGGCCTGTGTCGGTCGCTTGTCAGTGTGTTTAGTGTTCTCAGGCCTGTGTCGGTCGCTTGTCAGTGTGTTTAGCGTTCTGAGGCCTGTGTCGGTCGCTTGTCAGTGTGTTTAGCGTTCTGAGGCCTGTGTCGGTCGCTTGTCAGTGTGTTTAGCGTTCTGAGGCCTGTGTCGGTCGCTTGTCAGTGTGTTTAGCGTTCTGAGGCCTGTGTCGGTCGCTTGTCAGTGTGTTTAGCGTTCTGAGGCCTGTGTCGGTCGGTTGTCAGTGTGTTTAGTGTTCTGAGGCCTGTGTCGGTCGCTTGGCAGTGTGTTTAGTGTTCTCAGGCCTGTGTCGGTCGCTTGTCAGTGTGTTTAGCGTTCTGAGGCCTGTGTCGGTCGCTTGTCAGTGTGTTTAGCGTTCTGAGGCCTGTGTCGGTCGCTTGTCAGTGTGTTTAGCGTTCTGAGGCCTGTGTCGGTCGCTTGTCAGTGTGTTTAGCGTTCTGAGGCCTGTGTCGGTCGCTTGTCAGTGTGTTTAGCGTTCTGAGGCCTGTGTCGGTCGCTTGTCAGTGTGTTTAGCGTTCTGAGGCCTGTGTCGGTCGCTTGTCAGTGTGTTTAGCGTTCTGAGGCCTGTGTCGGTCGGTTGTCAGTGTGTTTAGTGTTCTGAGGCCTGTGTCGGTCGCTTGTCAGTGTGTTTAGTGTTCTCAGGCCTGTGTCGGTCGCTTGTCAGTGTGTTTAGCGTTCTGAGGCCTGTGTCGGTCGCTTGTCAGTGTGTTTAGCGTTCTGAGGCCTGTGTCGGTCGCTTGTCCGTGTGTTTAGCGTTCTGAGGCCTGTGTCGGTCGGTTGTCAGTGTGTTTAGTGTTCTGAGGCCTGTGTCGGTCGCTTGTCCGTGTGTTTAGCGTTCTGAGGCCTGTGTCGGTCGGTTGTCAGTGTGTTTAGTGTTCTGAGGCCTGTGTCGGTCGCTTGTCCGTGTGTTTAGCGTTCTGAGGCCTGTGTCGGTCGCTTGTCAGTGTGTTTAGTGTTCTGAGGTCTGTGTCGGTCGCTTGTCAGTGTGTCAAGTGTCCCTACCCAACTGTATGTAACGGGCCATTTAATATTGATTGAAAATAGTTCAGACTTCTTGAGGAAGGTGTAATCATCATGTTATTCTAAGGTTTAAAAAAAAAAAATTGTGAAGCACCTGACGTGTGCGTGACCAACACATGCAGGTCAGTACTGACAATGATATGTTGTAATATGGAACCTCGATTTAAAACGGAGAAAATACGATCTAAAATAAGGACTGAAATGGTTTTAACTTTCATTAAATATTCCATTTATTTCTAAGTACCGAAGACATGGTTAAAATAAAATCTTACAACACGGTGAAGTTACGACAGAACACTCTCCATTACTATCGTAAATTGAATCCATATCTGGAGCTTGTTCCTCCTGTCCTTGATCTATCACTGAAGTAAGAACACTCATTGCAAGTCAATACAACCAGGGTGCATAAACAATCGTCGACCACATGATATCTCCTACATTATGGAACGTTTGGAAGTCAGTTTTCAAGAAAAACATCGTATCATTAATAAAACATCTATTTCTCAATGTAAACAGCTGTCAGCCTAATATATATATATTTTTTAATAATGAATTTTTTATCTGAACGCAAAAAAAACAGCTACAAAAGACCGAATAAATTGAATTGATAAAACATTGCCAAAATAAAAATGTATAATTTTAAAGGATTCTATTTTTACAGCCGATGTCCTCAAAGGGGCCGTTTAAAAGTATTTACAATTCAATTACTTTTATTTAAAAATTGGGACTGTAACTTCGAAATAACAATTATTGGGAAAAGCTCTGCGCACATTGTATAGACAAAACAATAGGGAAAATGTCGTTTTATCAGAAATAATTACATGCGCATTGTTTGCGCGCAGACGAACCGATCAAAACTGAAACAATCGGTTATTCAATTAACTTTTCCGGAAACGAATATTGTTTTAATTTTTTTTTCGGCTAGATAGGTATTGTAAAATAGTTGGTTGGACGGTAAGACTGGCGAAACACGTGCCCAGCTCCATCTATTCCTCAAGATGACTGACTCAAATTAGACCAATTAGAAAGGAGTTTTGGTAACTTAAATCAATATTAACGGAACCGTGTGTATGAATGTTTCATAAATCTGCCGGTGGCTCTACAAGTGATGTTGATCATTTACAAGTGAGTACAAATTACAAGATCTGACGTTTATTGTATTCTCATATTGCGCGGGCGATGGTGGCTGATCAAAGTAAGTCGCAGTTTCATAACATTGGTGAGGGCTCGCCGGAGTACAGGAGTGCCACAAGAGGCTCCTAGTTCCGCGGCAATGGTGCAGCGTAAATAAAACGACGTTATTATATTAATTTTGAAATACACTTTCAAATCGCATTTTATTTTAAATTTCTTGAACTTGATTAATTTTAGTGAAACAAAATTGAAGTAGGTACTTAACGTTATTTTATGAGAAGACTGTTTTGAGGACAACCGTATAGTTTTATTGTTGTCTGTAGAATTGTTTCTTGGAGTATGATGTTACTTACGTAAACACAATAACATATACACGATATATCTCAATATATCGGAGCAGTTAGACTATTAAAATATGTAAGGCCCGATTTCACCAAAGTAAATTAAATATTACTCGAGAGTATAGTGATACTTATTCCAAGGATAAGCTATTTTCACGTTTCACAAACGACTAATTTATGAATAAAATCGTTAATCTAGAGTAAATCCTTACTCCGCCGATTTCCATCCGAGTTTCATGTTAACCCAAGAATAAGATTGCAATATGGCGTCTGTTTTGTATAAAACTATATATTGCTTTGGTTTTATTGTTCTATCAGTGTTGTTTATTTATTTATATCCACGAGTTTTGTTCAATTTATTACTTACAAATGGCCTCAGCAGTCCTATGTGAATGCATAGTCTATGAAGACCTATACTCAGTAGTCATAATAACCCACTCCGCATTTTTTTGCCTCATCTTAACACCATCTGTTTTTATTTATTTATTTAAATCTAATCAATTATTTTTTTCCGAAGCCAGCCAGTTAGGGCTTCATTTTGTTTTTGGCTCACCGGGTTCACGCATATCATAAAATTAAAAATTAACAGCACGCAAGCAAAACAAAAAGACGAGACTATCTTGAGGTTAGAATTTTTGACATTAAAAACCTAACAAATCAAATGTTACCAAAATGACATAGTAGGTACAAGTACGGATCCTGCCGGGGTTGCGGGATAGTCCGAAAGGGATACCGTGGCCCCCTGGCATTGCACAGGCAACAGAAGGAAAACGGGTGGGTTTTAGTCAGTAAAAGTCTGACACGCCCTCCCGCTCCACCCAGAGCGGGAGACATCATTTGATGATTTCCCAAACAAAAAAAAACAAAAAAAGGTACAAGTACGGATAATGCGGTTCATTTATTTAGGTGGATTATACATTTATTCGTTCGAACTCATTCACGTCAAAGAGTAACAATATGATAGTAGCTTTACTCTAACCAGTTACACTCTTTGCTGATGATAGCACTATCACAATTCAATGTAATACTAAAGATAGCTACAATAATGACATTAATAATTCTCTGACATCAATAATAAATTGGATGAATAATAATAATCTAAAAATTAATCTTAATAAAACTAACGTAATGCATTTCAGTCAACGTTTAGCAACCATGACTGATCTTAACGTCCAATACAATAATAGAATTATTACAGAAGTTGACAACACTAAATTCCTTGGAGTGACTATTGACAAAAAGCTTAACTGGAAAGCACACATAGAAGAATTAAGTAAAAAAATTAGTAATTCTTGTTACGCGCTGTTCAAACTGGTCCCAGTACTAAACACCGAATCATTGCTCACGGCTTATCACGGTTTGGTTTCTTCACAATTAAGATATGGGATCATTTTCTGGGGAAACTCAACTGACAAGGACATACCATTTAAAGCCCAAAAAAGGTGCATCAGGACTATGTTTAAATTACAGTCAACCGAAACTTGTAAGCCCTACTTTAAAAAATATAAAATATTAACTATGCCTTGCCTTTACATATTAGACATTGTCATGTTTGTCAGGTCAAATCGACACTTATTTCCACGTCAATCAGAAATGGTCGATCGCAAACATAGTAGACGCGATGACAGTATTCTCTGTCTACATAGATCGAAAACAGCATTAATGCATAAGAGTGTTTTCTGTATGGTCCCTAAAATTTTCAATAAACTCCCAAATAGTTGGAAGGAGCTGAATGTCCGCCAATTAAAAAATAAATTAAAGATACTGCTAGAAAGCATACTACAGTATTCTAGAATTTATTAATGACAACATCTAATGCCGTGTAGTAACCAATATTATCAATACATCTTTGACATATATAAAGCAACATATTATTGGTACTTAAGATGATAATTTTAATTGACATTTAATAATTGTTACGTAACTATGACCATATATTTAATTTATTTGTTTTCAAAAATGACATTAACTATTTTGTTATTATCTAATTTATTACAATAACTTTTATTAATGAAATTTAAATATTTGTACGCCATTAAGGCCAAACATGACTGATCTCAAACCATAATGTAATTTAATAACTTGCATGCTATGTATGTGTACTCATGTTTCCACAAATAAATGAATCTTGAATCTTGAATCTAAAATATTGTGATGAAACGTGAATCAGTTAACCAAGAGTTAATTAAAAAGAGTAACTCTTTTCTAGTGGTAGTTACTCTCGGAAAATAACACGTTTTATGAAATCGGGCCTAAGAAATGCAAATCCGTTAAAAAATAAATAATAAAAAAAACAAAACCCGACTGCACAAAAGACAATTTAAAAGTAATTCATTAAAAAGGACCGAAACAAGATTGAGAATAGAAAACAAAATTTAAATAAACTATAAACAAAGTAAACAGGTCTGCTGGAAGAAATTTCTTAAGAAATAAGCAGTACCTTTGTACTCATAATTATGATTATGTCTTATCTGTATCTATTTTTATGTGTGTACATAAATAATAAAATAAATAAATAAATAAACTCTACTCTGGTTAAACAGACTAGTACGTATAGTCTATAGTACCTAGTAGTAATAGCCGCATTAAGTTTAGTTGCAACCCATTAACCCAACCCTCTCGTCCCAACCCCGGCACGAGGTCCGACACAAACATGGCCCATTTTTACGCTATCAAAAACTTTTTAAACCAATTTATTATTCCTAAATTATTAAAAAAAAAAAATTGTAATCTCCTTTTAATTTCTATTATTTTTATACCCAACTCGATAGGTTGGGTTATAAAAAAAAAAAAATGTTGATCATAATTCAATTCGCTGCATTTCTAATAAAACAAATTACTAAATTATTATAATTTACTTATATCATTTTATATTTCTGTTTACATAGTTTGTTACCACTTAATTTTTATTAAAAAAAAACCTATTCTTTTCGTTTTTACCTTAGGTTATCGTATCACTGTATTTGAGAATGTTCACCTGTTATTGGCAACTGTACATAACTGTTAACTACTGTTATTTTATATTTTGTATACAGAAGCTGTTGGTGTACCTTTATAAATAAATAAACAAATAAATAATTTAAAATCAATAAAGCTCTCGAAATTATATATTGTGTTTGATGGTGGTCACATTTTCACGAAATAGTAAGACTATTTCGTGAAAATGTGACGATTTAGAGCATTACTGATAAAATAAATAAATGGTTTATTCACAAAAAAATACAGGAACACATCCATAATGCACTTTACAAGTTGCAAAATCTGTACAAAATGCATATAACCCTGTCCCTTAGACTAGGATGGAAGGACTAGGATGTCTAAGAGACAGAAACTGAAACTGATGATTGATTATAATTTCCATTTGGTTGATTATGATTTGTCTTAGATTCACCATTTTCCACCCATAACTGCATCGGCATGAGCTCCGCATTGATTGAAAAGCACAGTGAAAGACACCTCTGTTAAAATATAGAGATAGACTAATATTATATTGTTGAATACTGTTTCGCGCCAAAAATCCGCCAGTTTTTTTTTTAAACGCCTTTCTAAGGGCACTTGGATTTTTAAGAAGAATATAGCGATACCTACTGTCGAAATTCATCCAGCCGCTTGGAAGATACGAAGTAATAAATACATTTACAAACAAATTTACATACATACAAGATACGCGCGAAAAACATAACCCTTCCTTGGCAGTCAGGTAAAAGGACGTCAAGTTCTCCTATGTAATCTCATTGAATCCGTTGGTATAATCCTTAGCCGTAGCAGTACACGCCACTCCTTATTCCAAACGTCCAAACAGACATAAAATCCGCGAATAGGTCACCACGTGATGTGAACGGCGTTGATCCGAACAACTTCCAGGTACTAGGAGAACACATGACTGAAGAAAGTTGCACTGGAGGAGACAAGTGAGTGTCGTCAGTTGCGACGGTAGGTTAAGTAAGTATGACATACGGCCCGTTGTTCAAACAGATATTGATCTTCGGGAGATACTAGGATTTCGAAACTTATTAAAACTTCTTTGTCGAAATTTTGTGCACTTTTCATTATTTTTGTTGATTTCAAAATAGCGTGTTGTAATGGACGATGGCTAGTAAGTTCGCTACTTTTGTGTTTATTATGATAGATGAACTGTTCTTGAAATTACATTTCAATCTTCAGGAAATGATTCCTTTTTTAATTTAAGACTTATTTTTAAAGCTTTTAATATTTGTCGAAGTTATTGTGCACTGTTCATCAATCATTCCTACGGCAAAAGATGGGTCGCCATTATACCTACATATTGTGAAAGTAGATAGTTGATTATGATATCTACTTTACTATGGGTACTTTTGTTGAAATTGAGATTGATCTTCGGGAAATAAAGATCAATAATCTCTTCTAAGATAATATTTACACAATTTAAAAGCTTACAGACTTAAGGGTATACAGAGCTACAGAGTATCAAAAAATTTGTCCGCATCGCTGTCAACAGGAAAAGTGCTCAAAAGGCTGACAGCATGCCACGTTCGCGTTGTATGGCGAAACTTAGTAATCCAACAAAAAATCTATCCCTAAAAACTGTTCTACATTGCCATTTCGAGACTTATAAACGTTTCATATTTGTTTTTGCACGTTTTATGATTTTCATTATGTCGCTAAAAACATGTTTGAATTTTGAAAAAAGTAGTTGGTGTAAAATTGTGATAGGTAATGATAAAGCTTTTAAAATACTGATTTCGCAGAAATTTTATTTCTTATAATTCACGTCATTCATCGTCATTTAACGATGATGTATACTTAATAATATAAGTAGGTACAGTACAACGTTCCTATGCTCCTTATAACGTGAATGTCGAATAAATGTGACATTCATAGTTAACTGAATCAGAGCATGCATCCTTTTATGCTGCACCTTTCAGACGAGATGACGCTGCGTCCGTCGTGGTGTTTATACTTAGAAAAAGTAATAAATCATATTAATTACTTGATTAAAGTGCCCCGTTGTTTATATAAGTTCTTAGTTAAGGAAGCGTGGTGATCAATTCTCGCTCCTTTTACAAGTGGTTACAAGCCTTGCAATATTAAAAATACGGTGTGGTAAGGAATAACTTGGAAGAAAGTCGGGGCTATAACATTTTATTTGTAGTTACTTGAATACAGACGTTGTGTTCGGACGGGATTTAAGTTAATTATAGTAGTTCCGTTTGTTATCTAAATTGATTTGTCTGCAAGGTTTATTGAATGTAGACGTGACAAAAAAATATTTGCTTTTCTTATAGACAGGTGTTCAGGTTCCTAAATAGCTGGTGATTTGTATTCATCTTGATTGATTTCTATCGACGGTCTTTAATAGGAGACTCTAAGACTGATATTTGCCTTAGATTTTCTGTTTGTTTAGTACCTCAACACTCAATATCTTTATTGCTTTACCATAATGTATACTTAGGTGGTAACTATATAATTTAGATCATTATGGACCCTGTAGGGCACAGCAAAAAAACTAGGAGAGAGGAAGTCCTGTTTTACGAGATAAATTTGTAATTTTTGTGGGAACAAACTCAAACTCAAAGCATTTATTTCAATTAAACCATTTACAGGCACTTTTGTATTGTCAAAGAGTCAGTCAGTTAGTCAGAAAGTTGAAGCTAGTTGCCCATTCCAAAACGTAGATCTCTATGGAGACGAACGGGCAAAAAACTCCAAGGACACTCTTTTAAATATAGAAATTACAAAATCCTGGGCACATTACTCTTGTTGATTCTATATGTGAGAACAATGTAAAAAAAATATATAAAAATCAAAAACGATTTAAAATATGATTAAAAATAAGCCCTGGCAGTTAAGAGATGACCAGTCTCAACTGACGGCGCCCGTTCACGAACATGACGCGTGTTTAACAAGTTTTAACTTACATAATTTATGTATTATTTTATCTGCAAAATGTGCTTTAATGTCTTAGATTAATTTATATACCTGTATATATTAGAGAGATTACCTCAGAGAATATGAGTAGGTATTAAATTTAAAACTAAAGCATTTATTTATGTTGACACACTGGTTGTGATAGATGAAATATCTTCAAGACGTAATAACCATTCGCATGACCTAACTACTATCTACAGGGTACATAGTGTTCAATATATTGAAGGGGGGCCGTTTCGCTTCTGTAGTGCATCAGGGAAGTTTACTGATGCTCGTGTCCATTGCTTATGCGCTACGACGCGATGACGATGCGCTTCCCTGGTGCGCCGGGTGCGGTGTGCGGGTGCGGGCGGGTGTGCGGGTGGGGGCCAGCCCCACCGTTATACTGCAGTGTGTCGCGGGCAGACTGGACTGTTTGCGTGTGAATCGCTGCTGCAAGCTTTCCACATCGGTGTTGAGCTTGTAGCAGGAATTCTCATAGCTATAAGGCAGTGTTAGGTTAAGTTTAGTCTTAGGTTAAGAGTGTTGCTACTTTTTAATTAAATATAAATAATTACAAACGCACCGTGACTCGGATCCTGCGTAGTGACGCAATAAACACGTCTACTAATTTATAAACATTAATGTTTTCACGTCGATACATACGTACCTACACACTATATGTGACGTCACAGGCACAGCCTGACACACTGCTGCCGTCTTGCCTCTATTGCCCATAAGAATTCATTAAAGGTTCATTCAATTTTGCTGTAGGTATTTAAAGGTACTTTAGGAGATCTTATGATGGTGCTTTCTCGAGAAAGGTAATACGTAGGCCTGTACTCAGATTTTCAGGAAACCATATGACATTATTTTGAATGCAAGTTATGCGAGGGGAGTGTGAATAACTATTTGGAGATGACGGCTACACTTCAGACTAGCACCAAGTCAAATCTATATGTTCTACAGACATGATGTTCGGCCATACTAATAAACGTATTATACCTATCAGGTGAATGGTTACACACCGTTTTCTCTCTTTCAGTCGTCAGTTATTTGACTTTCGAAAGGAGAAGACAAAGTTTTGTGTAACTAAACAGACGCTATACAACGTTTATTAGTAAGGAGGTAATTGTTTAATTGCTGATTGTTAGGCTTGAAATAATTTCGATATGTTAAACGAGTATATCTGTAGAGGCTTGTTATTAGCAAATTGATAATGTTTTGTTGTTACCTATTATTTTTAATTAGTCTGTAAGCCTTCTTAAAAGTAATAAAATAAAAATAAATAAATAAATAGATAAACAGAACCAGATATCTAGAAACCTGAAAATGATTAAGCCTCTGATATTATATTTTCCAACTATAGAAGCTTACTAAGAATTCTAATTAAAATATTGAATACATATAAATGACAGAAAATTAGCCGTTTGTATTTTTATGAAAACGAGGTCAACTTAGGCAGCACCTGCCCGGGGCTTTAGTTAATTAAAACATTACCTCTTTCAAATCTTTTGACTATTACTTTATTTTAAATATTAATTTTACTATCTACCTGTTTTGTAACGATTCTAGGATTAATAAAAGGCTGCTGCTTTGGCTCTTGGGCAGTCTAGTAAAATATAAGAGCTGAAGAAGATTTGCCTCACGACGGGCGTTTCCATTGTTTCTTTTGTTTTTTATCCAAGTAAAATGTGTGTGAGTAGAGTATTTTGTTGAAGACGAAGTTTTTGGCCCTTTGTACAGACACGTTTTTCTTGCCGTGAAAAACTCTACGGCGCGGGCGGCGTGGTTTTTCTACTGTATCGAAACTGTGCCGTGTACACCGAGCCTCAGTGTATATTTTAAGTTTTGTTTTTTGTAATGTGCGTTTTGTTTGTGCAGAATAAACAAATTTTCTTTCTTTTTTTTCTTTTCTTGCAAATCATGGACGCAATTACGATCGAAACTCGCAAGGTCTGAACAAATAAGTACTAACATTGCGCTCAAACCCATCTACTACGATATTATAAGTCACCCTTGTATAAAACCTAACTTTCTAATATCGTGTAATTCCTGCTAAAATGTAAAGTACATTAGCGATCCCTTAAATTAATAAAAAGAAAAACATTGTACCGCTAACAGAATTATAAATTCTAATAGAAATGTTAGACAAATTTGTAATTAGGATGTTACGGCCGAACAGGCCCGCGGTGTTTTCATTTACTGAAAGCTTCAGTATAAGTCGAAATGTTCTGTAACGGGCAGCGGCGCGAACTGTCTGATAGTGTCATCAAAACTTATTTATTGTGTCAAATTACACGGTAGGTAAATGATTATTTTAGGACAGTACTGTAAAAGTTTTGTAAATTGAATGAGTTTTGAAATGTCAGGATTAGGTTTGTAATACTACGGAGAGAATTTAAGATAAAGGTTGTTCTAATACTTAGGTCTGCCATTCTAATTCCAGGTATGGAATGATAGGAATAGCATTCGTCTTACTTATGTGTCATTTGTGCCACCTCGAGCCTTCGGTGTTAGCTGTGTGTTACTCTAGATCTACGCACAAGATGGTGGAACTATGAAATATAATGGACTGGCTCTCTTCGTATTCTTTTCGTTTCGACTTCTGGTCTATGTAACTGTTTCTTTTGAGTGGGTGGCCACGTTTACTGTGCCGGCAGAGACATGCTTCAGATTGGCAAGGGTGCAGGTGCAACGGACATCTGGGGCACGCTAGCTGATGGGACATTGGCTCTGGAATGGGTGTCAAATCTGCATAACTAAAACATAAAAATTACAATAAAACAGTATACTCACGACGCTATGCCCACTGCGGCTTCGCAGACTGAGCCGCATCTTCCAGTCGCGCTTGGAGGACGCGCCGCCCTCCGAGCTGAAGGACCTCTTCATGGGCACCGACATCGCGCACACTGCACTACCCGCCACTGAACACCAAGCGTCTCTGTCGCATAGTCTGCGCACTCACTAGCAGTCCTACCTCGTCCGCAAGTGCTTACATTATTCCACTAAACGTCAAAGACATCGCAGACGCGACACTTACTACATACTCACTAAACTATCCCTACATACACCTAACATGATAACACTAACACTGATTAATTAGACACAGAGAGAAAACTACGGTCTAACACTGCGGGACACTACACAGCAATCTGGAACAAAGAGAGCACGTTAGTATAGTAAGTAAGTTGAGCCTCCGAGAGGGTCCCTTTGTAGCGAGGGCCTCGTCTCGCGTAGCAGCCGTATTGTCACTAACAGGTAAGGTACACAGGAAATGTGTTAATCTGTTAAGCTTTCATCCCTTTGGGCGAGATATACGAGGGTAAGCTTCTAAAACCAGTTTTTGTGGTAATTTGAAAGTATTATGTATATTTACACGTAGCTAGGTATGTTAAAAAGAGAACAAACGATTGTTTGTGTTATATTGCGGTATAAGGACTTGAACCTGTGCACGATGCAAAACAATTTTATTGATTGATGTCCTCTTTGGTCTTTCAATAAATCAATCAATCTCGAAGCGCACTCTCTACTGCTATATAATAAACCACTTCTTGAATGTGTAACAGCGAGTGATCATTTAAAATGTACAGACAACATAATTTAAGTAAAGTTTTGAATCAAAATATTGTTGCTAAGCTTCCTGTGAACTCAAAAAGAACTCTTTCTATAAGTAGGTAGGTGCCTACCACTTTTCCAACTCCAAACATAATATGATTATATTACCAAAGTTAAACATCCGGAATACTTACTCAGACGAAACTCATACAAATCATGAAATTACGAAGTAAGTACTTATTACAGGTATGTATCCTTTCGCTCACATCCGTTCTGGGAGAGTTATTTGGTTGTCATTATTATATTATTTATAACAGGAGTACCTACTTAGCTAATAATATCTCATGAATGTCACAAATTTTCAATGGCTCTGATTGGTAAGCAGTGAATCGATAGCGGTACGGAGTACTTAATGTATTGTGTAGATTATAAAAGAGATTTTTCGGGCACTTTTAAATTTCATCTCTATTAAATAGTAAAAATATGAACAATATTTGTACTAGTCTTCTAAAATTTAAATAAACGAGATTCACTAAGTGCAGTAGTTTTTAGCAATTTTTCATATTTCCTTAACATTAATATTCAGTTTTATTCAAACATATTCAGCATTAACCAGTGCTCCACAAATAGAAGAATATTTCTCTCCACAAAAGTCTACTACTTCCGTGCTCCGTAGCAAAGATTGAAGGCAAACAAACGGACGGTTTTCATTTCATTTTGGCAGCAATTGTCTAGCATCGTATGGAAACAGTTTGGTTGAAATGTAAGCCCACAAGTGTCTGTTGTACCAACGTTTTTGACTTTAATGACGTCATGTTGGAGTACCAGCAAGAGGTAGACTTTATGTTTTAAGTGTCATTTAACCAGTACGCAAGTACGTAGTACAGAACAATAAACAATTTTATTTTTCGCTCGCTATAATTATATTTTTGTTACATTGTATAATGGCACTCCCGAAAGTATTAAACAACAGATAAAAATTACAAAATTCGAGCAAAAATGATATTCCCGTACACAGAGCTCCCGCTGTAGCGCTACGCTGCCAGATTCGACTCTTTCGTAGTTTCGATAAACAAACGTCACTCAAACGCTAACAGCAAAACCTCGTTCTTCAGCTCAATGTTATTGCAAAGCGTATGGCCTTCAAACACGGTGCGACACAGTGTTGAACATCACGTTACTTAATTCGAGACTGTATGCTCACACGCGTCAGTTGGAAAGCGCAATTTGCGATAAAGTCTATTCTTACACGGTGTGTCGATGTAGCAGGTAATTTAATTCGGTCGCTCACTTACTTTGACAAAGAACATGGACTAATATTCTAGCAATTTCGAACACCAGTCTCTAAAAAGAGCAGGGAATTCGAAAAAGCATTTAGTGAATGCTCCAGTTGCAGAAGCTGTGGCAATATGAGTCTTAAAATGACTGTGTAAAGTTGAAATTACTAGTAGTTGAATATTTCCACTACTTGCTCATTGACTGAGATGTGACTGTATGTGCGCTGTTCTTTTACTTAATAGAATTTGAGCTCATAAAAATGCGTCGCAATTTGCGTTTACTCAGACTCACGCTCACAAAGGGTAAGAAAATTAGTCCAGGTCTCTCAGGCCTCCACCGGATACAGTGAAGAGGACTATACCTACTCGCCCAAAATATGTGACTGTATCATTTCATCCCATAAGTAAATTAAAAGATATATTGCCCCAAGTAAATACAATTTATAAATCCCCTACAATTCAAAAGATAAGTCCCTAAATTTCAATAAAACGAGCAGTATAAATGAAGCAAATGAGCCATTAACCCTTAGTATCAAACGCCGTAAATGGCGACGTTTTGACACACGACCATCATCAGCCAGCGAAATGAAAACAAACAATTTGAAAGGGAACCAATTGAATAAAGTACATTCGAACATTTATCAACGCTGTGGCTGTGGCGTGGACGTGTCGCGTTTTGTATGAATCGTCTCCTTCAAGCTTATACAAACAGGTGCGTACGACTGAATTTTGATATAGTACTTTACTACGTGAGTCATGCTCATAGTACTTTTCTCAAATAATGTGCGGAAATTCAAACTAAGTAAATTAATTATAAATTCAATTAATGAAGAACAACGATATTTTTAAAGCGATTTTTTTTCTTTACTATTTTCAAAACTAATCAAAATTTATATCAAATCTTTGTTATATGTGTTGAAGTAAAAAAGTTCGTTCCATTTTTAATAAGTTTTCAGAGTAACGACAGCGACATGGACACAACGATATGGATTTTCGACAGATGTGAATGTTGCGATATTTTGAGTTTTATTTGTTAAATCGTCTGGTTAATGAATAATCATCATTTTTAATTAGTTGGATAGACGTTTTAGATAAGACCTAGGTACCACCTAGGTTTTTTTTTTAACCTAGTAATGTTACTTAATCAAACGGTTCATACCTGCTCAATAGTCGTAATTTTTTTTTGTAATTGTCTGTAAAAACGTTGTTGTTAGATAACTTATCTATTCATACTGTACCCTGCAAAATTTTATGTGAATTGGTACAGTAGTTTATCAGAAATCATCAATCGTCAATAAAATGAAAAAATAAATCCCGATAACAATGTTTATTTAACAATACAAGCGCTTGCACGCGAATATTATAAACATTCTATAATATACTTTCTCTAAGCCTGTGCCCAAAACAATTAACGATAAGACGGTAGACGTATTAAAAAACTCGAGTGTTTTGTTTATTTGAGTGCGGTCATAAATCTGTCACGACGCACGGCGTTTCCGACTTAATCGCATTCGCACGCGCAGGGGGACTTTAGCGGTTTTAATGAAACTAAATACTTACTGAAGTGTACAATCAACGTTAAAATAGATCAACATACAAATATAATTATGCTACATCCTCTTGTTACGGAACGCAAGAACTACGCAGCTTTTTTAAATAAATATCTTTAAACCTAATACTTAATAACTTGAATTTAGTCTACTTTATTTGCAGAAATAGTAAAGAAATTATTTTTTATATTTCTTATTCACACAGCTAAAAATAAACATCTACTAATGGCTTCCCACGTTACTTCTCAGTTCTCCAACAACCATTTGATCCTGTGCATTTTTAAACTAATAATTAAAAAAATCAAAAGTTATTAATTCAAACTAGGCTGACAGTCAGCGCTTTTCGAACGTCAAAATTACATAAAACAGTCCCCCAAAAACTACCCATCAGCATAGCTGTCTGTTCAGTTAGAAAAACTTGCAAACAATTTACATTATCTACGCAACCGAAAACATTAAATTAAATTATTTGCTACAATTACGTCAGATAGCACACGCCAATATACCAACAAAAAAAATCGATACTCCAGCGAAAATAAAAACTAAACAGAACTTAATAATCGAATGAAAGCCTCCAGGCATAAAGAGCGTGCCAGTTAACATATAACTAAAGCAGTAACTCGGAGTCACAAATGACAAACAAGGACCATCGAAGTCCGGAGGACACGGTGAAGCATACGGTGGAGGTCTACCGCCGTGTCTTCGTGGATGCGATCGGTGGTGGGGATCTCTCGCGTCCGGCCCTGGTCCAGGCCATGGTACGGAGCGAGAGGGCATGGGAGGCCGTCACCTCCTTCTGCGAAGCAGTAATGCTCGCGAAAGAAGAGGCAGAACGCGTGAGGGAGAGGCAAATTTCGCGCCCTCACGCCCCTAGCCGCCGCAGGAGGAGACGCCCTGGGCGTCGGGAATCGATAGCTGATTCCCAGCCACCGTAGGTGCGGGCTTGCGGACGGTGAGCAATGGGTAGCTCGCCGTCTGGTAAGGACCAGGCCCGGGTCGACGGCGCGTTGTGTTCCACGCGCGCCTCAAAAAGATGTAAGCAATTGAAGGGGTCTGATGGGAACGATGCCTGCCGGGGTTGCGTGAAAGTCCAAAAGGGGTACCGTGGCAATGCACAGGCAACTGAAGGAACACGGGTGGGTTTTAGTCAGTAAGAGTCTGACACGCCCTCCCATTTGATGATTTCACACCCCAAAAAAAAAAAGGGCCGTCGAAGTAAAAATTTATAAACAGTTAATTACTAATAACAAAAACATGGTCCGCAAGACGACCAGTCGCCACAAGCAGCAGCCATTCACGAGCATAATGCAAAGATCAGCCATTACCCCCCTCGCCATATTTGAGGGAAGGAGGCAACCCGACCCCCGACGCTACCGCAAGCAGTGACATCTAAGGGAACATGACGTACTTGCTGCCGGTTGCTCAGCCAAGAAAAATTGCAATACAACCCATAAATAACATTGTATTGAGTAGATTATGTTTATAATTAATTAAAATAACTTGAACACAAGGGCGCATAAACTAATTGATTAGCATTTGAAAATATTGTTGGAGCTGCTGAACATTATAAAAACTACCTTTGAATTGTATAATTTCAATCTCTTATTATTGTACCTTCTATAAAGCTACCAAGATTTGCTGGGTACGTCTTTCATTGACTTGAATGTGCCCTGGTGGCTGAGAGTATGTCATGCTCACTCAAATGTCTCGCTGGTGGTGGCGTGTGTGTTGGATCGTTAAGTTCCCTTCAAAATGGTAGAGCTAATAGGTGCTGTTCCATGCGTCATGTTCTTTAGTAGGGTCCGTCAGTAGGGACTGGTCATCTCTTGTCTGCCACGGCTTATTTTAATTTTTGAATTGTTTTTATCTTTTTATTACGGACGCTTTTTACGTGCACGTCTTTCGACATTGTGCTCACATGTATAATTTCAACTTGAATGATGTAACCAATATTTTGTAACAATATTATATTTTAAAAGAGTATCCGTGGAGTTTCTTGCCCGTTCTTCTCCATGGGAACCTACGCTTAAGAATGGGCAACTAACTTCATATTTCTGACTGACAGCCTGTAAATGGTTTAATTGAAATATATGCTTTGAGTTTGAGTTTATCGTAACATCGAATATTTAGTTTTAGATGTAAAAACGTATTTGGAAACTTTCCAAATGCCTTTTTTACACCTAAAACGGTTACAAAATCAATAGAATTGCAATTCATTATTAATATTTTAGGTCATTAGTTAGCGATATTTCTATACAGTAATATTGCCAAATTAATCAAAACAGGTAAATATTTGCGACGTTGCCAACTTTTAGAACAAACGCTCTTAAGGGTACGCTAGTCGGTCATTCTTCCGTATAAACGTAGTATGGTGATTACTCGTCTGTTTTATGGCGTACGTCCAAAACTAAAAATACCAAAAATGATATCAATTTGTCTTGTAATTATCTAGAGCCCTGTATGGAAGCAGAATTGGAAAAAAAAAAATGATTTGGAAGTTATGAGCGTCGAAACTAATTAAATTATATTGTTATATTTATTTTGTTTTATTTTACCGTCGCATATTTCAACACTAATTTTACTTCGTGTTTGGGCGTAAATAAATAACTTATATAGTAAGAAAATGGCAAAATAGAAACCGTACAGTGATAGATAATTTATTCAAAAATTCAAATAAGACATACAATAAGATGAAAAATAAATACAATAAGAAATCTAGTAGTTTTTCCATAATATCTATACGCCCAAAGGTGTGTTCATGAAATTTTTTGCGCTCGTTTTTGTTGTAAATCATCGTCTATTTCACTAAATAAATAAATTTAAATAAATAATTTGACTAATTAGCATGCATATTAGTCACACCCACCAACGATTTCGAGCCGTCTACTAGTGTACCCTTAAGTTCAGTTTATGGGACCTACATTTACCTACTCTTTCAATATTGTAATATAAGATATTTTATGTTTCTAAACCCTTAAAGGTGTAGATTACGAATAAAATCTTCGAATTTGAACATTTGAATTAAAACCTGAAAAGGCTCTTTAGACTTATTTTACATAGGTTAGACGCCAATTTTGGTAAGTAATAATAATAAATAAATAATAAAATGTATATAAACATAGTTACAAATAATACCTTAAAATTAGTTTACCTAATTCTGTCTGTAACTGTTGGTGACATTTATTTTGTTGGCGCCTGTATCTTGGGGACCTGAGCAATACAGGTACAAGTAGGAACTTGCCTTGCCCTGTCAATGAAATAGACAATACAAGATGTTGCCATAGCCAATATGCAAACCCTGCAGCAAAACCATTACTAAATATTATAGGACAATACGTTCGCCTCGTCTGCACTATCACATCCTGCGACACAATGTCTGTGCGGTTATTAATTAAACGGCATCAGCAGCGAGGCCGGCTGACGCGTCGGTCCAGGGCAATTATTTCGTATAACAGCGTCGTCCGCTATGGGAAATTTTGGTGCACTTATCGGGTAAACAATAGTGGGAAAAAAAATTGGTCAAATTAAGATTTTAAATCTTGCTGCTGGTTTCGGTTATGAAAGTCCATTTGTTAATTCTGGCTATCATAATCGATACTATTTATTTATACGAATGAGGTAATTAAAAAAAATAAATAACGACTGCACTGCCAAAAAACGAACTAAAAAGTAAGTTGTATTCCCTGACTAAACAGATAAATAAAATTGTCATTGCAGCCGGGGACCATTCTGTGGAACACTTTTTAATCTAACCGACTGCAATGATAATTTTATTTATCTGTTTAGTCAGGGAATACAACTTATTTCTTACTTTTTAGTTTGTTTTTGGCAGGGCAGTCGTGTTTTAATTATTTATTTTTATTTTAAACATTTTAGTGACAAGCTTTATTCATGCTAGGTGGCTTTAATTTTTTTTTGTATGTATTTTTTATATGATTTATACAGACCTAATAAATAAATTTAAAAAAATTAAGCATTTGTTTGCGATTTCGAAATAACGACGTTCACTTTTATTTTTAATCTAAATAACGTTGTATCATAATTCTAAAACATCAAATAAACATAGTATGGACTATGAAAGATTAGGTCCTGTACATTTTTTTTCCACTATTATGCAATAAATGGTGATAAGTTAATCTTAACTAATATGTTTGTTTTTTTTTACTGGCCTAAGTATGTTACTCGTGTGACGGTGTGATGATGAAAGAATTCTAAAACTCAATCATCTACAAAAGCATTCACTCATTTAGACATTCTCAGTCTTACTAAAGTCTGATTAAATCGTTTGCACAGCCAAAGATGAAATGTTTGTTTTGCACGTACACCGTACCTAAGTAAAATTGGTGCCCATAAATTATAAATATTTGGAATGTGCTCATCAAGGCCTTCAATTTGATATCCTTATTGTAATAATTAGAGATTTTTTTTTTCACTTTTCATAATGGAGCCATACTTCGGCCATATTGAATATAAAAAATATATAGCCAGTGTCACTCGGGATCATGTAAGGATTTTAACGATACCCCATACATCCAAATTTGTTCAGGCATTTAAAAGTTATGGTGGAATAAAGAAACTCACATACATACATACAAACATACATCAACCCTGAATACATTACACTCCTTTTTGGGCAGTCGTGGTAAATCCCATTGCTATCTTACTAAGTTATCAAATACTGTAACAGTACTTTTTCATTGAATGTAAGTAAAAAAATAAACACACCAGCACCTGAGAAAATGATATAAGAATGTTTGAACTCTCTCCCTAAGGGGGTGAAACAAGGCTATTCCATTAGGGGGTTAACCATAGAGTTCCAGTTTCTGTCAGTTCAAATCTCAGTTAGTAATAAAGACGGATCGGTGGAGACGCGACATAGATACCTTCGCAGAAAAAATAAGAACTTCGTGAAAATTCTTTATTTTTGTTTGATTTATTTTAGCAAATATGTTTATATATTTAAGTAACACCAAAATCATAAATGAGCACAATGCAATCAGTCACACAATGTTATTCAACCAAAACAGAAAAATGGTCCTTATGAACTTACGCCATGAAGGACCAGACATTGTTGTCTATCAGCTATATGTAGAGAGCATGACGTCTGACTAGTATTGAAGATAGTATCACATTTGACACTAGTTTTGAAGATAGTAAATATTATTTTGACACTAGTATTGAACATAGTATCACATTTTGACACCAGTGTTGCAGATACTTTCACATTGAACACTGTGTATTTAAGATAGCACCGAAGTATGCAGCTTACATTGCTCTTCGTGCTAAGTCCTGAGAAGAATAATATCTGTCACGTCGATCTAAAACGAGGAGTACAACAGTCAACAGTTTTAGCTGATGCTTATCTGCACCTGGAGTGTCAAGTACAAGGCTGCCACGTTTTTAGAGAATTTTAAACATGGCAAGTAATATTGATATACTCGTAGCGAAGCCAGAAAAAAGCAGTACTCATACATATTGGGTACTGCATTTTTGAGCTACTTAACAACAGGGCCCCATAACATAAAATTTTACAATTAAAATGTACAAGTTACAAAGTTAATCTTACAAGTGCGTGTACCACAAAACTCTAAGCCACATTGTAACGGCAAAACCTTACAAATATGTAAATTTTAGTTACAAGTCTACAATATTGTAAAATCCTGAAGTTGACAAATAAGGGGCGAGATAATGCCCAGCAATGGGATTGTGTGACCTGAATACAATGATTAATGCTTTGAAACAATGAAACTTTAAAATAAAAACAAAATAATAAGAACCTCCGCGACCAATGCATAAATATGGCTGTGATACAGAACTACGGGCTGAAACGAACAGAAATGATTTATAAAGTAAATGCAGCAGCATGTGTTTACGAATTGTGGCATTGTTGACGCGAATCTCGGGAGAGATATACAAAGGGCGCACAAAACTCCCACTGTTTACGATGGAACCATTATTTAGTCTGCCAGCTTCAGAAATAGAGCTCTTTTACTAATTAAACAAGTTTTATTTCGGGTGGTTAATTCGCAGAAGATTGACTGTTTTTATTTTATTGTGAACTTTCCACAGTGCCTCTAAGATGTGAATGGTACAGGCACATGTCTATGTATTTAGGACGTTAGGACGTATGTAGGGTGTTGTGTACATTAAGTCCGATTGTCTTTTAATCCCATTTTAAACTTACCAAATGGGGTAAATTTCAAAATTCTATTTTTACCACAACAATACGACACTTGAAACTAACTGCTATTCCATCCAAACCGAGTACTCATCCAGCACTAGGTACTTGAATTCCATAGGGTTTATATTCAAACATTAGATCTTAAATTCTGAGCAGGGTCGCCTGATAGAAATCTTTATTAATTAATTAATGTATTAGAGAGTCACATTGACAATGTGAATCTATTTATGATATGTCCCAGTCGTAAAGCATGTGCGTGAATAAGAAAGAAATAAATTAAATATCTGAATGTGAGTTGTCGAAGAACCTTTGAGACTTTTGAAAGCACGCGAAAAAGTCTTTAGTGTCTGAAAAATATTTAAATCACCTAATGGATGCCTGGAGGCCGACTTAAGGAAAAAGGAATAATGTGTTTAAATGTGGCAGAGCGATCGAGTTGACGGATTAGAGTTCTACTGTCAATATATTGTTAGAAGACTTTTTGATAGCTAACTCGTGTTTTCCTGAAGGCTTCATCCACCAATGTAGCACGTTCTGAAACCGTACTTAACAATACCAGTCTCTATTTAAAACGAAAATAAGCTTTAAATAGCTGCTCTTATTTCTTTATTTTAATTCTCAACGCGTTTACTCTTAATTAAAAAAAACTATAAAATGTGTCGAGTCGTCGAGTTGATGTCGAGTCGAGTTGCTTCCGAGTCGTTTGCTCCGTCGGGACAAGCTGTTTTCTGATTTATGGACTACGCTAATACTTTTTATAGCCTGAATGTTGAGGTTAATACGAACAGACAGATCTGCAAGGCTCCGACAGATTTCAAGATAGTTTTCAACTTTGGATACAAACATTTAAAAGCTACGTAAAAAGCCCTGTTTGCATTTAGAATTTCGAGCTCAATGTCCAATCAATAATAATCGGTACATAAATTGAGGCTTTAAATGAAACGTCCGAATGATTTAATGTGAGATTCATCAAATACCATTAAATACCAATACCATTAAATAAAAATACCAATACCAGTAAATCTGTACGAGAATCAAGGCGGAATCAAAACGAGTTAAAACCAACAGTAGTCAGTTTAAATATAGGCTGTCATCGTGTATCAGTATAGGATATCAACAGCTGATCTGCGGTGATGATACACTTACGCCTAAAAGCCCCAAATTAAGAGCAAATCTGATGGGCCTTGTTAACAAGCCGACGCCGACGTGTGTAGTGGCATAATGTGTTTGTCGATAATGTAGCGGTTTCAGATAATTTCTGATAAAATGGAGTGGGTGAAGGATTCTTTTTTTTATACGTGAAAATGATACAATTTTCTTATATTCACGGGTCATATTTTGCAAATCGCCCCACAATAATGTTGTTTTTCACCTAGTTGAGGTAAAACATTCAGTGTCCTAAAAAAGATTGTAAAAACATCCGTTTTTACTACTATTTACTGATTGAATGCAAGGGTTTTCAATTAGTTTAGTGTTTCATTGGAACACCTCCGTGTTGACAGATCCTTTAACAAAAATAAAATGTTAATCAACACGCGTTTGCTTTATTGGCAATATTAATTTCCTGTGAATTATCTAAAAGTATCTTGATTTGATACACAGTTTAAATTAAAATTGACTTACAGTTGTTTTCCTTTCTCATCTCAATAAATGAAAAAAAATAATTGTAAGAGCGGCATTTAAATGCAAAGTTTAATTTTATCAGCGGAGCCGCAGAGCTAAGTTTTTCTATTAGTTTTCTATTCTCTGACGGTCGCAAGACAGTTTAACTTTCAACGAGGCCAACTTAATTAATAATACTTTTTATAAACTCTGAGGAAGTAATTGAAAGAAGATGATAGTGTTGGATGAGGAAGTTGGCAAAGTTGTCTAACTGTGATACTGTACTTTTTTCCTTCTAAAGCCAAGATTACAATAGAAATAATCCGCAAAGTGGTAAAGGGAGGCAGGTATTTAGAAAGTACTTAACCTTTTTCTTCATGTCTTCAAAAACCCTGAATCGGACAAATGAATGGAGTTAAATCAAATTGATGGCAAATATAAAAGTGCTTGACAAACAACTGACGATCAACTTACTTCGACCATTTTGGTTTTGGTCCCGATGTTGATATGCTAACGTGTACAATGGTAGGCACGACTTTGAGTGAGCTGATTTAATATCACCTACGGGTCCTTCGATTCGAAATGAAACTGAACTGAAGAATTGAACAACTTACCTTATAAAACACTGTAAAATATTAACAAGATTACAAGTATTTCAAAATGGTTGAAGTACATAATGTACAAGTGCCTACATGAATGATAGGTATCTTGACTTGAAATAGATTATGATATGGTTTTCCGGATAGTTTAAATTTTTCTACGATATACTCGAAGATAGTGAGTTCGACTTTTCGATAATAGTGAATTGGAATTTGATAAAGATTATAGAATTTAAGAAACGATTCACTTAAAACGGCAAAAGTATAAATATTACCGCTGCTTGAGAAATGTTTCCCGCCCCTTAACTTGAGGTAAATTGATGTCCCGACAAGCCAATATGGCGCGAGCGGTTGAAAAATCACATTACACATAATTATTTTACATAAATCCTGACCCCACTTAAAATAAGGCTGACAAAACCTAACGACGTGCCAGTTTGATCACAGGTAAACTGATTGCTGTAAATAATTGAAGACTGCCGATCCCACATTACTTAAATGAAATGCGTGATATCCATCCTCGCACATGCCACCTAACTCCGTCCTACCGTAATTTAATATAAGATCATATCTAGTGATCCCTGGATCATAAACCTATAAAAAAGGTGTACAGCTAAACCACGAAAAATTAAAACCGCGTAGGTATTAACTAATTTGAACTCTTCGTTTATAAACATAAAGTAGGTATTACTATGCAACATTATGTTTGTATACGTTTTAAAGAATCTGTCCAACCACAACGGGAATTGAACTTTAACGGTGACGGTATAAAGAATGAATTTGTATAAATTTGCTTGTAAAAAATTCACGATAAGCTTCGATAACAAGGTGTTTTACAACTATCGGATAACGATCGATTATCCGAGAGCCGATAATCGATACCTGTGCGATATGTATCTCAATAAACTGCAATCATCGTAAATACATAATAATTGTTTATCTATGTTGAACCGTATCGTGTCGTGTAGCGTTGTAAAAAGACTTGTCAGTTTTATTTAACAAAAACACAAGTGCTAGCTTCTTTAGTTTAATCTTGCTCTAAAACACTGCTTAAGTTTAAATGATTTTCTGTAATCAGTTACTTATTATTTATTCTGCATGTAATAATAGATAATGAATAACTTTCAATTATGGGCCTATTTTGACATACCGTAAATAATTAATAAATATGTATCACCATATTTCATCACATACGTCCATTAAAATCTACCTCTTATGACCTAAACATAAAAAGAACTCTGAAAGCATGTTTATACAATCAAAAATAAATAAAACACTGCAAATATATTCGTTTAAACCCCAGCGTTCCCTAGTGAGGCAACAAGTGCAGGCGACAGCCTCGCTGCAGCATTGGATCTCGATTTCTCGAGACGAGCTAGGTACTGTCAGTACTCGTAAAGATGTCAACATCGATAAGAATTAATTTGATTGTTAACGATCTGTGTTCCATAATATTGTATGAATGTGCAGTTAGCTACGAGTATATTCAGTACCCAATCAGTAATATACTAATAATATTATAAAGAGGATAGATTTGATTGTTTGTTTGTTTGTATTGAATAGGCTCCGAAACTACTGGACCGATTTGAAAAAATCTTTTACCATTAAAAAGCTTGGTCTTCAGGGAGTAACGGGAGCGAAGCTGCGGGCAAAGTGCTAGTGTGTAATATATTTATGGCTACACATTGATACCATATTACGCAACAAGGATTTTGCACAATAAAAGATTACGTATACCTATACTCCATAGGTTTAGGTTAAATAAAGGTAAAACGTTTTATAAAAGCGATTTTATAGATTACAGTTTCTTGTTTAAAAATACGATAAACCAAACTAAATTTACTATAGGGTTTTCTATAGTTTTCTCTTTTATTAATTTATGTTAAACTCTATCATTTATTCTTACTATAATAGTCTTTGTAGATGTAACTGCTTGAGCACATTTTTTTGTTAGATTTATAACACGAAACCTGTTCCAGAGAGCTTCTGGGAGAAAGTGGTGTGATCCAGAAGAGGCTTTCAGATACTCAAAACTGGCTGGACAACTAGTCAAAAAAGGTTTTCTGTTAGTACCAAGTACCAAGGAAAGTATTGCCTTTAATTTTGTATGGTTATCATAAAGTATCTAAGTATAATACTGGTACAAAAAGCGGCATTGGAATAGGTCTAACTGTTTGGTAGCTAATATGCTACAAATAGACAGACAAAGACTAACACGAGGCTTCTAGCACCCCTTTGTTCTAGTTGGCGTTAAAAAACAGCAGAGGCTCTGATATACACTAACAAGAAAATTATTTGTACGTTCTTTTATATCAACAAACCCTGTAGCTACAAAGGCTGTTACGTTCTGTCGATACTCCCAGACTAGACGATTTAATATAAAAAGTGTGACAGTGACAACACAACAATGTCTGCAGAATGTTCTAGTGAAACTAAATACAAATGAATAAAAACGTGATAGATTTGGGACGGTTCAATTGTTTTGTTGAAGAGAAAAATATGAACAGTGTTGAGAAATAGAAAGGTTCCCAGTTTCTGTAAAGAAAATACCATAGGTACCTATTTCAGCCTAGAAGCATTTATCAGTATTTTGAATAAATAGAACAAATTATGATAAGGGGTCGTCCATAAATCACGTGAGGCTCAAAAGGGGGAGGGGGGTTCGGAAAAACTCATGAAATATCACAAGGGGGAGGGGTGTAGTGTGATATAAAATGTATTTATTTTTTCGTTTAACGCGCATTATATTCTGTATTTTTTTTAAGATACTTTGCATTAATAAATACACGTGACTTCGGGTAGGGGGGAGGGTATAGTATGAAACCTCGCCACAAAAAGTAGCTAAAAAACATCACGTGATGAATGGACGTCCCCTACAAATAATATGACACGTGAATGTCGGTCAACCTGTCCAACATAATTGTACTTTCAACAGGTCCTGAAACAAAAGAAGTACTTGTTACTCTTGATCTCGCGTCTGTGCGTGTCGTTAGAAGAATATACGGAAAGAAATTACGGACGGGACCTCATATACTTTTATCGATAATTAGTCGTTTGGGAATAGGTAGTTATTTTATCGCTGATAGTATATTACAAGACAATATATTGGTCCTGTGAGTCGCAGTCGACAACTGTATTTATCGGGCCCAAATAAAGGTGAGGTGAAAGTAAATAGCAGTCTATTGAAGACATTCAGTCTACAAGCGTTTGTGAGCAGAGCTCTAGTGTCAGTGCTCACTCACGCAGCAAAAGTGCTCGGCCAGGCAGAACCACCTACTGGACACAGACAATGAGAATATTGATTTATTTGAGATTTTCAAGTAGTCACTGAAATGAAATGAAATTGTTTATTCTGTAAATAGGATAATGGAATCACTTTTACAAGTCATCTTAAACAAAAAAAAAAAAAATTTGCTAGATGAGTTCGGCGTTTCCTATCTGACTACTCTGAGAAGGAAGGCCGAAACAAACTCAGAGGTCACAGTCTCTTTTAAAGTCCAGACATAATCTTGGTCAGGCCATAAGAGGACCATGTAGATTAATCTGAAATTGTCTTTTGTTCACTAATATGAGTTGAAGATTTGTAAGGTACGTGAGATAATGTTATGTAAATACTTAGAAATTTCTGGGGATTTTTAGAATGAAAACTTAAAGGTTCCCCTACGGTTTTTATCAAACACTGGATAGGAAAAATATTTTAAACTTTCCTTTAGCACAAAAATAACTGTTTCAAACAACCAGACAAAATTTACAAGGCCAAAAGAATTCCTTTCTGAAATCTCCATTAGGGCAACCGTGTTTAAACCAAAAATACAGTGACAACAAAGCCGGATTCTAAGAACTTTAGTGACAGCTATCCTTCACGGGTCGTCACCGTTACCAGTAGCCTCCCGTGGGTCCTGCCCGGGCAATCACAATAACTCCTGGCCGCCTGGAGCGCTGTCGGCCCTCGTCACACGCGGCGTGCTCGCCCAGACGAACACACACAGATTAGCAAACAGCCAGAGGCTTCACTTTCATCCCGTGACGTCATGGCGCCTTGTGTGCTTAGTATGCTGACCCCGTCTACGAGGTCAGCGTAATTGTGGAATTGTTTAAAGATTCATCTTGTTTCCATTTTGTTTGCGAAAGTTTAACGTTTTATGTTGTTGAGGCGAAGTTGAGGAAGCCCCTCTCAAGCATCAGCTTGATATTTTATTTCACATAAACTTACAAGGGCAGTTATGAAACGTCTGAAGCTAGGTGCACGGTTCTAAACGTCGTTTCCTATGGAGAAGAGCCAGCAAGAAACTCTCCGGTTACTGTTTTAAAAATTATTGGCATTTACAATATTTTCAAATAACAGAGTTATTCGGTATGGGAGGACAGTGTAGGTCTTTCAACAAGTACCAGGTACTTAACAGAATAATGATGGTCAACAAATCTACAGTCCATTATGCCTACAGCGTTCAGGTTCAGGTCAGGTACCTGCTATCACATAGGGTGTGGGTAATTTTCAAAGTATATTACACGTAGGTACCTATCAATGCGTTTCTTCTCAATATAAGGAGAGCCCTCACAATAGGAAAGTATAATATTATAAGCTAATATTATTTTACCTTTTACTTTTAGTTTTCTCAAAGGTTTCACGAAGACCAACAAAGGATTCCTTTGAGGATATCTGATATTTCCTTTGCATATATCTCTAAGTAATGAGATTAAAATAATTTGAAGAAACATTACGACTGTATTAAAACATGCATATCTTTGCAGTGCAAACTCCCGAAGGAGAAGCTGTCTTTGAGATAAACCATAACTCCGTTTACAGGAGATACATTCAATGAGACTGAGAAAACTACATTTAGTTTTTCATTTACGTTCCTTTAGTTAAATCCAGGGCAAGCAACAAGGGAACACTCTGTATAATTTATTTAACTTATTATACGACTGCAAAGGAAAGCTGTGTGTTAAAGCAAATAGCGCTCTTTGTGTTCCTTATTATACACTAGCTTCACCAGTGGCTTCGTCCGCGTGGTGTCAGTTATTACCAGCGGCTTCGTCCGCGTGGTGTCAGTAATGAATGACCAGTGGCTTCATCCGCATGGTGTCAGTAATTACCAGCGGCTTCGTCCGCGTGGTGTCAGTAATTACCAGCGGCTTCGTCCGCGTGGTGTCAGTAATGAATGACCAGTGGCTTCATCCGCGTGGTGTCAGTAATTACCAGCGGCTTCGTCCGCGTGGTGTCAGTAATTACCAGTGGCGTCGTCCGCGTGGTGTCAGTTATTACCAGCGGCTTCGTCCGCGTGGTGTCAGTAATGAATGACCAGTGGCTTCATCCGCATGGTGTCAGTAATTACCAGCGGCTTCGTCCGCGTGGTGTCAGTAATTACCAGCGGCTTCGTCCGCGTGGTGTCAGTAATGAATGACCAGTGGCTTCATCCGCGTGGTGTCAGTAATTACCAGCGGCTTCGTCCGCGTGGTGTCAGTAATTACCAGTGGCGTCGTCCGCGTGGTGTCAGTTATTACCAGCGGCTTCGTCCGCGTGGTGTCAGTAATTACCAGTGGCTTCGTCCGCGTGGTGTCAGTAATTACCAGTGGCTTCGTCCGCGTGGTGTCAGTAATTACCAGTGGCTTCGTCCGCGTGGTGTCAGTTATTACCAGCGGCTTCGTCCGCGTGGTATCAGTAATGAATGACCAGTGGCTTCGTCCGCGATGTGTCAGTAATTACCAGTGGCTTCGTCCGCGTGGTGTCAGTAATTACCAGTGGCTTCGTCCGCGTGGTGTCAGTAATTACCAGTGGCTTCGTCCGCGTGGTGTCAGTAATTACCAGTGGCGTCGTCCGCGTGGTGTCAGTTATTACCAGCGGCTTCGTCCGCGTGGTGTCAGTAATTACCAGTGGCTTCGTCCGCGTGGTGTCAGTAATTACCAGTGGCTTTGTCCGCGTGGTGTCAGTAATTACCAGTGGCTTTGTCCGCGTGGTGTCAGTAATTACCAGTGGCTTCGTCCGCGTGGTGTCAGTAACTATCCCACGGAAACGTACTACAGGGATAAAAAGTATCCTACGTGGTTAATCCACTCCACTGACTTATTTTAATAACAAGTTCATTATAAAACAATATTAATTATTCTGACTCTTTAGAGAAAAAAACATTAACTGTAGGTAGACAAATAAAAGTAATTTTCTCAATAAAAAGAGCACTGCAGTGTTTTCGTACTTGCTTTTCATCCCATTTCCGCTCATGTACATTTCGAGCAGAAAAAACAACACACGAGGTGGATGCTGGCTCCGGATGCTGGCTGGGCGACTATCAGTGCTTTTACTTTACTATTTATTTAAGCTGAATTGCAAAAACATTTTGCTTTCGGACATTTTTACAAAGCTATTTTAAGAGACATTAATTCACACGGTCGTGTAAAATATATGTAATAAGAAGACCAAGTGAAGCGAAGTCGGCGAGCTAGCTAAAAATATATTCATGTACTCGTATGTTACTTAATCATGCTTCCTTTTTCCTTAAAGTAGTAGAAACTGAGCAGATAAATGTGGCTTAGAACATTCGCATTACTCCGTGTAAGGCAGCAGCTTCCAATATTGGGACTGCTGCGAGGTTGTTGTGTCACTGATTAACAATGGCAATGCCCTTCAATGCGACAGGTCAGCAACATGCCTTGCGGAACATAACGCAGCAAAGGATATGGAATTTCTTTCAAAATCTTTCGCATTGTGATAGAAAGTGTGTTACACAATTTGAGTGCTAAACTCGACTCAATAATTATAGCCAGATAACCACTAACTATTTCTTTGTCATTTTATGTTTTTCCTCATCTATCTCAGATTCGGAATCATTACTCTCACCATATCTCATAAAAGAAAAGGGTTCTTTATAATAAAAACATGTTTTCAGATGACAACTGAAGTGGTGAGTGTTAAAACAAGGTTTGCAGCGCTAGTCTGCAATGCGTCTGCTATCGATTCGATAGGGCTGCCAACAGTGCCAACTGCGTGCAAGGCCGCCGGCGCCCGCATGGCAACAGGGCTCCGGGGTGAGCAGGCACTACAGATAGCCGTTTTTTTACTTCCGCATGACTATGTTTAGACTTTTGTTAAGTACCTATATTATTTTGAATTAGACAGTTATATTTTTAGGTTAAGGTTGAGTTGGCGTTCCAGCTATGAGTGAGTGAGGCAAACGGCTAGAATGGCACTGTGAGACCTGCGCTATGAATTACAGGTTCGATTCCCGAACGAAAATAATATTTGTACCTATTAAGTACTTTTCGATAGTTTTGCAGTGTCGGAGTAAACAGTCAGGGAAATTAATTGTTTATTGAATTGACACACTACGTCAATTTGCCGTGCTATAGCCATTTCATACAACTGTCAAAGAATGCCAATTGTGATTTGAACAAACGGGCATTTTAAGTTGGTAGTCAATATAGTAAAAAAATATATTTCCCTGAGCATACTTCTGAGATTCCACAATAGGCAAGAAATCTTTCAACAATACGAGCCTAAATGTTGTCGATTAACGCAAACAATAACTTAACAGCACTCTAGCTGTCCGTCGGCGCCGACTTCACTGACGTCACTTCGCTGACTTCACTTATCGCGAGGTGGCCGGCTCCGACGGCGCGCGGCGGTGACAGCCCCGCGCCGGCGGCGGTTATCGCGTTGTCGCTGTATCTCAAGTAGGCGTTGTGCGCGAGTGCTTCTTGTCGATAACAGCTGATAAACTAATGCTGTAATTAGTTGGCATTTTCTTGTTACTATAGTTTTAATAAAAATGGTACAGGTTATGGATTTTGATTTTGATTTTCAGTGTAACTAGTTTTGGTTTTCCATCTGGAATTTCTCAGTAGCAGCCCGGAGTTTGGATTTTTGCCCGATGGCGATAGGCTCACCCCCTATTACATGACACTTAAACATAACTGGCGAAAAGTGTGTGTACTATAGTTATACACCTCTGCCCTACCCTTCTATTTTCTATGTTATGGGGTTTGGTTTCCGCACTCAGTCCGTCAGGTGGACCATTGTGCGTGGGCCATGGCGGCCGTTTGGGGGGTTATTCCAACCAGTCCACCTCCCTCCAGAAGGCAATTAGGTCTCCTGGTTTGTCTAGAACATCTGTGTATGATCTGGGTGACCCGAGGGTTTCTGTTCTGATCTGGGTAACGCCCGTGCATTCAAAGAGCACGTGCGCAACGGTCTCCTCAGCCTCCATGCACGCCCTGCACAGAGGACTGTCCGTTATGCCTATTGTGTGGAAGTGTTTGTTTAGCGAGCAGTGTCCCGTGATGGTCCCCGTCACCAGGCGCAGGTCATTCCTGTCCAGGCGTAAGACGCCTGGTCAGCCTGCTATCCAAAGTTGGCATAGCTTCCTTTGACTGCCGGCAGCCCGGTGTCGAGGACCACCATTGCCCTGCTTGTGTGTGGGTGATTTCCTGTAACCACCTACGTATTTGGTTGAAGGGGATAGGTACGATAGGCTCGGGTCCACAGGCTGCCGTGCTGGATCCTCGCCTAGCAAGTTCGTCAGCTGCATCATTACCTAGCGCCCCGCTGTGTCCTTTTATCCACTGCAGTTTCACCATGTTGCGGCTAGAGACCGTTATTCGCTCTAATGCCTTATGACATTCTAGTGTTAGCTTTGAGGTAAAAATTGTTTTCCTTAATGATTGGAGGACTGAGGCGCTATCGGAGAGTATACGTATATGTGTATCCGTAACTCTCCTGGCTTCTAGGGCGTGGACCGCATGTATGATTCCCACACACTCCGCCTGATAGACGGTGTTGAACCTTCCCAGCGGTCTGGATATATTTATGTTGAGTTCATGTGAGAAGACTCCGATTCCGGTGCCGGAGTCGGTCTTCGAGCCGTCGGTGTATACTCTCATTTCTCTGGGGCCTGAGTAGTCACACTGTTCTTCGGTGAGTATTATGTTGTAGTGCCTTTGAAAGTGGATTGTTTTCGGGGCTTTGTCGCAGAGTGATGCCATCATTGGCTTTCGTTTGATCGCATCCTCCTTTATGCGTGTGTGCTTAATTCTGGAGTCGTTACTTAGGGTTCCCGACAGGTAGAGCCTGAAGGTGGCCAGGGCCGCTTCCTCCGGTACGATTAGGTGTAGAGGCGGCAGCCTTAGCATTGCTTGTAGGGCAGCGGTCGGTGTGGTTCTCATACAGCTAGTGATTGCGACACAGGCAAACTGCTGTAGTTTCTCGAGATCTCTCTGGGCTGTGCTCAGGTCTGTCCTGGGCCACCAGACCAGTGAGCCGTATGTGATAATTGGTTGAATGACTGTGGTGTATAGCCAGAAGGTGACTTTGGGGATGACCCCCAATTCCTGCCAAGCAATCGCTTGCATTGCTACAGGGATATGCTGGCTTTCGTAATAGTATGGTTTGTGTGTTTTGCCCAGTTCAGTTGTTTGTCCAAATAGATGCTCAGGTATTTGGTTTCAGTTGAGAGGCTTAGGGTTGTTCCAAAGAATCGTGGTAATTGTAATGTCATCAGTTTTCTCTTTTTTGTGAAGAGAATCAGTTCGGTTTTTGTTGGGTTCACTGAGAGCTGGTGCTTGTTGCACCATTCCTCTACTATTTTCAGGGCTTGACGCATAAGATTGCATAGTGTGTTTTCGTGGGTCCCGTTAATTATTATGGTTATGTCATCGGCGTAGCCTACGGTGAAATAACCTTTGTCATTGAGTGTTTTGATGAGGCTGTCTACCACTAGGTTCCATAGGAGTGGCGAGAGAACGCCCCCTTGTGGGCAGCCTTTCGCAACGATGGCTCTCGTAGTGTCATTTACTGTGACTTGTACAGCCCTTCGCTTGAGCATGTTGGTGATCCAGCCGCTCAGGGTCAGGTCTATATTGTGTCTGTCGAGGGCCATATTTATACTGTTAAACATTGTTTTGTCAAAGGCGCCTTCGATATCGATGAAGGCAGCCAGTGCTGAGCCTTTGTGGTCCACTGCATATTCGATCTTAGAAACCACGCTGTACAGCGATGATTCTGTCGACTTGCCTGTGGAGTACGCATGCTGTTGTTTATGAAGTGGTCTTACCCGGAGAGGTCCGTCTCGGATGTGCCTGTCACAGAGTCTCTCTAGGGTTTTCAGTAAGAAGGATGTGAGGCTTATGGGTCTATAAGCCTTGGGTCTACCCTACCCTACCGTGAACACTGACAGGCGTGATGTTGTACATAGATCGTTTTCTGACTGGTTCTAGGTTTTATTAAAGCATGTCACAACTAACGGTAACAGTGTGAATACGAATTGGCGTCTCAGATACCATGTTCCTGTGAACGCTGCACGCTGACTGTGACGTCACGGGATTTTGTTTTAAAACTGCTTAGATATGAAGTTCTTCGATAGTACGTTAGTTCTGATCTGTATTGAAAAGAGACAGTTAGTTTTAAACAATACATCTATGGGTATGCCCAACTCAAGCGCTGTTGGTTAGTCGGCGTCACTTAGTCGGTGGCAGTTAGTCGGCGTCAGTTAGTCGGCATCAGTTAGTCGGCGTCAGTTAGTCGGTGGCAGTTAGTCGGCGTCAGTTAGTCGGCGTCAGCTAGTCGGTGGCAGTTAGTCAGCGTCAGTTAGTCGGTGGCAGTTAGTCGGCATCAGTTAGTCGGTGTCAGTTAGCCGGTGTCAGTTAGTCGGCGTCACTTAGTCGGTGGCAGTTAGTCGGCGTCAGTTAGTCGGCATCAGTTAGTCGGCGTCAGTTAGTCGGTGGCAGTTAGTCGGCGTCAGTTAGTCGGCGTCAGCTAGTCGGTGGCAGTTAGTCAGCGTCAGTTAGTCGGTGGCAATTAGTCGGCATCAGTTAGTCGGCGTCAGTTAGTCGGCGTCAGTTAGTCGGTGTCAGTTAGCCGGTGTCAGTTAGTCGGCGTCAGTTAGTCGGCATCAGTTAGTCGGCATCATTTAGTCGGCGTCAGTTAGTCGGAGTCAGTTAGTCGGCGTCAGTTAGTCGGTGTCAGTTAGTCGGAGTCAGTTAGTCGGCGTCAGTTAGTCGGTGTCAGTTAGCCGGCGTCAGTTAGTCGTCGTCAGTTAGTCGGTGTAAGTTTTTTTTTTTTTTTAAGTACTTTATGTGGTTATTCAAATTGAGAAAACGTGAGGGGTTTAACTTCACACGGCATACGAGTATTATGTAATTTCCGTTCATTTCGCCGAATTTCAAAACAACAATCATAAAATATGAATTTCGGAAATAATAGGAATATTGTAGATTTGTTTGAAACCTTCCCTGAGGGCTTTTGATGTCAGTCCCCGTTGCCACGGTTACGGGTTTTAAACGAGAGCGCCTAGCCTTGGGGCTTATTAACGAGCTTGTGTGAACAGGCCAATAGTTTCGTGCATGTAATACATAGTGTTATGTATTTACATATAAAAAGCGAAAGTTGTCTGAACATACATAGTTTTGCGTATCTCTTAGTATACCTAAGTTTATAATATAAGCAAGATCATGTAATATGTATGAATACAAGACTGCTTTTTATTTTCATCTATTGCACTAAACGCGACAGATGGCACGATTAATCATAATTTACTATTAAGTTAAAATTGTCTTATAAGAACCATTACTTGCTACTAATACTGCGTAAACCTGAACTGCAAATTATTACCGAAAAATTTAACCACCTAAAAAAAAAAAAAAGTCGCCAAGCAGAGGAACCAGAAACACATACCAACGACGCAAGTTAATAAAAAGCTTATCAAAAACTCTCTTTTAAATTATCAAGAATTCGAGTTCGGTAGTCAGTTGTTAACAAACTTAGTGTATCTTCAGTTAGCGGTTTGTAGCTAATCTGTTTACTTGTGTAGGTACCGTGACGTCGGAAGGTAGCGGTCAGTGACGTCACGCGGGTGATCCGGTTATAGGCAGACCCGGCGGAAGTGTCTCAACGGTTGACTTAGCGAAGATTCTACTATATTGTTGGTGGTCTGTGCTTAGGCTAAGATAACTTTGTAACCATTAATAATTGACGCTATTTTTGGGTTTAAAACCGACTTGCAAAAGGAGGAGGTTATCAATTCAAATGTTTATATATATATTATTTTTAGGTATGTCCGGGCATAACTCCATTTTAACTCAAATTATTATTTTGTTTGATAGGGTATACTTTTGAGAATGGTCGCATTGTCATCAGGTCATGATCTGATAATAATATAGGCAAACCTATAGCGATTTAGGTCTTTTTATAATAACTCGTGCAGTTTCTCTCGGGAAGCACCATTTGGTGAAGTTGAACTGATGATGAAGACCACAGATGGCTACCGGAACTGCTCAATAATAAGTATTTCACGGGTTGCGATACGAAAACTTTAGTATGGTTTCCAATCATTTTATACTCGTCAGAATGCATATGGAGATGTGGAGCTGATGGTGAAGTACCAGGAGAACTCCTCAACGATTAACGTCCCAATTTTCGTAGCAATTTTTTGTAAAAAGTGATGAGTGTAAAAAGTGATGAGTCTTTAGGCTATTGTAACTTAGATAAATTACAAACTGACCCACTAAAAAGCGAGAAATAAAACCTTTTATAAAACAACAAAAAAAAACTGACTTCCAAAAGATACTACTAAGTGAAAAATAACTTAAATTTCGGAAGTCGGTGGCAAATAACGAAAATACAAAACCAAAGACACCGACTTCCGACTTCTTTGCTTGAAATGAGAGCATAATTTTGCCCACAAAAAACCTTCAACTTTCGGTTATAACATAATCTGTAATCATATCTTCTGTGATCAGTTCCAATGAACAACGATCGAAGAAACATAACAGGTAATTAATTTGTGTCCTGATGGTTTTATATTAATGGTCACTTAGCTGTTTGTTCCAATAACTTACATTATCACAATTCTTAGGGTGTCATAATATAGGTATTTAAAATATATTAACAAGTACTTTTAACGTTATTCCCATACTTAGGATGGTGAAGTAGCCATGACATGATACTGTTATAATTAATATAGCGTAATTAAGGAAACATTGGTTCAACTGAATATTTCAGTAAGCTTATTTAACTTATTCTTGTATTCCTACTTTGTCAAAAGAAGAAAGTCTCTTTAAGAAATAACTTTTTGTTAATGACGCTAATTATCATATTATGAAAGTAATTTTTCGCCTTCACCTTTTAACATCACAGAAACTTATTAGCGTGGGAATGTTGATTTAATTGAAATTTTAACGTTCAAAAGTGCCTTATTTATTTCCATTTAAAATAATTCATTTGACTGAGTTTGAATTATAAATGTATTAATTATGGAAGACAAAGAAACAATAATAATATGTATTTACTCAAAATGAGTTTCCTTTTTTTTAAATCTGTAATTAAAATAAATTAAAAACAAGGATATCATATACTAAAGCTAATCTGCGTTCGCAATTTATTGGACAAACATGTAAACAAACACGAGTTTTAGTAAAAACAACTGTAATGCATACACATAAGGATCAGTTTGCGCTACAACTTCATATTTTTTTACTTTTTCAACAGTACAAAATCAACTTTATTTACACTAACATAAAGTTGATGTTTGTTTAAGTAGAAATAACATCAATTGGAAACAAAGATTTGAATAGACCTTAAATAATGATTGTAAGCGCGACATTCGTAGCCCCGTCGCAGTACCGCTACGCAGCCGCTACGCTCGTAGCGTGACGCTACGAGCGTAGTCTGCGAGGCCGGCGATTAACCCGGGCTATTTTGAGCGTGAACGAGGTTTTATTTTCAGGGCCCTATTATTAGACGCTTCAGTCCACGCTGGCTATTAAAAGGTTCGTTTAACAAAGACGCAGCATGTATGACAACACATTTTACCTAAGGTAATCTGTACGATAGATTTTTTTAACAATGTTTCTCGATTGACTTTAATTTTTTCCTTTACATGTTTAATTTAATTGCGTCGTGTGCCGGACGCATGTCCACATAGATCCTACCGAGGGAACGTATACAAAGTAGTTGATGATATTATCTCACGATTTCCGTGTCTACTTTATAGGGCTGACAATTATTTTTCTCGACTGGTAACTTTTTAATCGACTTCCCGAAAAGGAGGAGATTTTTGTTTTATGTATGTTATCTCATAACTCCGTCATTTATGAACTGATTTTGAAAATTCTTTTTTTATATACTTCCCGATTTGTCGTTTAGTTAAAAATAGTAAAAAGTAAATAGTAAATGTTTATTTAAAAATACAAGCGTTTTCGCACGAATATTATAAATATTCTATAGTATGCTTTGTTTAAGCGTGTGCCCACATCAATTACCGAGATAAAAAACTCGAGTATTTTGTTTTTTTGATCGCGGACATAAATCTGTGACAACGCGCGGCGTTTCCGGGACATTCACCAGCGCGCGGGGCGCTTGGGCTATTGCCGGTTAAAATAAAGAAACTTAGCTCAATAAAGCGAGAAAATACAAATTCCAATTCTTCGTAAGAGTACGTTTTTGGAACGAAGTTCCATACCGCGACTTGCGGTAGGAGTTCACTGGTAGAAATCGTTACTTAAGGAAAAAGCGTTATCCTCCCTCCATGCGACTTTCTCTTTCTCTTTCTATTATATACGAGTGTGTGCGACTTCATTCCTGACAGGGTGGGCCCCCCTACCGCACAGTAAAAAAAAAAAAAGATTATGAGTAGGTATCTTATTTTTTTTTAAATATCCCAAAAAAAAAAACAATAATGTTTCACGAAACGAGTTATAACATACTTACATACAATAATCTATCCAGGTGCCATCCCTGATGAGAGCAGGATTTATTAAATAATTATGATGGAATCACAAGTAAGATCTTGTTCTCTGGTCGCCATTATGTCTGCTCGTATTATTATTACTTTCTCCGAAAAATTCCCGCTGTGTATTTATCGGGAAATTCGGCGACGATGTTGACGAGCTAAAAGATTCATAAACATATTAAGTATCCGATGGAGATGGTAAGAGTTATTAAGCATCTATCGTGACTGTCTTATATCAAATCGTGTTGTTTTTTTATTACTAAGTGTCTGTTACAAAACCTGTTAGTTATTTGAAGATACTTGTGTTTTTTTTTTTAATATTATAGCTGACTTTTATTTCGTTCTGAAACTCTTTTCGTAACAAGCAGAATATTGAAATCAGAATTATTCTGTCTATGTTGTCATTCAGGTTACAGTCCAGACCTGTTTATCAAGTTCTAAAACAATTACTGCGAACAATTCGCACATTGTGTAAAATTATTTGTCCCGACTGCCCATTCAACTGGAAGCTCATGGAAGACCACGTCAAAATAATGACACGTGTATACGTACACACCTAGGAGATATTGTTTTAGGTATACTTTTTACATAGCGTTGTTTAAACCCTGATCAAAAAGTTTTCTAACCTTTCTGCGTAAAACAAGGTTATCAAATGATTGTATCACAGTCATCAGTGCTGCGGGAGTTAAAAGTTAATATATTTGATGTAGAGGCTCTCATTAGAATATTATCTACACCTAATTCGGGAGAAGCGAAACTGATTTATGAAATGGTTGCGGTATCACTATCTCCCTCGCTTACGCAATCATATATTTGTATTAATAATATTATAATTACGTATAATAATTAATTAGATTAGGGAATGATGAGGCTGATGTACCTTTGTACCTCTAAATAAATAAATATATTAAAAAAAAGATTGTATAGCTCGCTTGAATTTAAACGCAGTGTAATCAGTGTAGAATGTTCTAGTTAGTTAGTAACTCAATTGTTCTTTTGATGAAGAGCAACCTCAAATTTTATTAGTTTCAATTGTAGCTGAACATTGGATTCCTAGTAACCGTCGGACCTCGAAACTAACGTAAGCTCACTCCTACCGGGGTATGAGTAGAACCTCCTCCTAATTTCATAAACGCAGGAGGATTGTTTGCTCAACTTATAGATGGCTTGTTGAACTTCTAACATCGACCTGCAACTACACGGAACTAATATTTTAATAGTCTACAGATCATAGTTTTCGTGTTAGTGAGATTTATGAGAGGCTGTATAGATTGGAGCAGAAGGAATGCTTTGCTATTTAAGCTTGTAGGCTTTCAAAGAATGCCATTTATTTATTAAATTATTTTTCTAAAGGTGAGTTTCACATTACATTGCTACGCTCTCTATGGCTAGCAAACACTAACATTTTTTTTTTTTTTGACTAAGGAACTCAAACACGCGCCTTGTTGTCAATCCAGGCTAACAATAGAAGGCGACGAGACTTATAATAATAATGTTGTCAACTGCCGACTTGCCTCGGTAGGTATTAAATTTTCTGATAGAAATGGAATCTAGAATTTAAATTGAATACGCGAATTTTGAATGAAATGAATGAAAAGGCCCTGGAAAAGGATACTTGGAAGGATTTGGGGCCGGCCCAGCAGTGGGACAGTGTAGGCCAAAATAAAATAATTTTAATAAATTAATTGTGTTATTATCTGCGCATAATTATGTAGTGCATGCTGTGCTTTTCTATAAATAATGAGGCGCTCAAACTTAAGTTGGCAAAAGAAGAGTGTACTCATTGTTGATAATAGCCTAATAATAAAAGAATAATAAACATTTCCTTTAAAAAAAAAATGCTATAATATGGATAATATTTGAAATGGCTTTCCTTCCTGCTTTTAGTTCCACGCTGTCTGTTTTCTTCTACATAAATACATGTTATCATTAGTCATTATTTTTATAATTTACCACTAAATATCGACTCTTAGTTTACAATTGATGCCCGGATGTGGTTGTAACCCCAAGTGATATAATTACCTGCCCGTGTTTTTGAAGAATATTCCTGCACCGAGAGTCTTGAACAATATTCTTCACCCATTGCGTCATGGGTTGGAAAATTCGTCTGCTCAATAAAGCTAGAACCAAAAATTTGAAGACCTATGACATCCACCAACCCACACTGGGTCAGTGTGGCGGATTATTGCCCACTTTCTCAGAGAGGAAGCCAGTGGCCCAGCAGTGGGATCATTATAGGCTCTTCTCTCTCTCTCTATCTGATGGCTGGCAAATTGATACTAATTATTATCATGAATAATTATTATCATTAATCAGCGACTAGAACTAAGTACATATTCGTTAAAATAGAAACATTTTCGCGAATATGGTTTCCATTTTATAATTAATACGGCATGAGTCTTATGTACCTGTGTTATCTATGTACATAATAAAATAAGCCACGATGTACCGCGCTCATGTGGAACGTAATGAAATGCGTTACATGTGGATATTAACGTATGGTAACGTATTTAATGCAGTTACAACGCAATCCACAAAATACAACAAGTGTTGTAACAGAATACGTGAATAATTATATACACTTTGTGAAATATTATTATTATTTTAATTATTGTGAATTTGAAGACTATGTGGTTCATTGTTTTTTTTTTGTTTTTGAAGTGAAACTTCTTTAGGCGCGTTGAGAGTTTTTTGCTAGGGGATAAACTTATGGATTCGCGTCACCGACATGGTCACGCCGTAGTGCTGACTGTAGAAGTTAGATGGAGCTAATACCAGTTTTAATAGTAATTGGGTAGTAGTTTTAATACTAGTATTCAGCTAGTTTTTATCATGGTCTGGCAGTTTGAGTAATTTATGCGTTCCAAATGTCCTTTCTTTATTATTGCTCCTCGAATTGTGGAACTCCTTTTAAGTTATGAGTTGAGCTACACGACTACTGATAACTACGTGCACTGACTGAACAGATGGACCTACTCAATCTGTGTTGTTCTTTCCTCAGAAAACAATTTCTGACATCAATCCTACATGGTCTTCATATGATCTGACCAAGACCTTCTGGACTTTCAAAGAGACTATGACATCTGAGTGTGTTTCGGCCTTTCTTCTCAGAGTAGTCAGATAAGAAACGCCGACCTCTACAAGTTTTAAAATATGATTGTCGTGTAAAAGTGTTTGTATAAACCTACTTACAGAAATAAAATCATTTATCAATATTTAATTGTAACTTTGTCCACGCGAGTATTTAATCCAATTATGTTATATATAATACAATAAAGAGCACAGTTGTCTAATGCAGTTGTGTCAGACCTTACCTACATGTGGCGACGCCATTTACATTATACTCGACACGTGTCGCTTTTATATGGAAAAAGGAATATGGAAATAGTTTATTACGGAAAAGACACGTGTAAAAAGAGTGTTAGAAAGAGCTCTTACTGCCTAATAATAAAAACTTTTCGATAAAATTATGTGAATGTGGATATTTAAACAGATTACTTGATCAGCCACAATACGCAATTCTGAAGGTCAACATTTCTAAGAAAAAATATAGAATTGATATTAGTTGCCCTTTACAAAAGGCAGTCTCTTAAGGAGAAGAATATATTAGTTATCAAAAGTATTAGTTAAATAAAACAACTGGATAAACAGAAAACGAAGCACGAACTTTTCAATAATCTGACGCAATGAATACAGCAGTACCGACACCTAGCACCTTCCTAACCAGATATTTTCAGCACTGCATTGGAACTGAAACCTTCTCTACCAACCCGTGAGCTGTTGCCGTGACAAACATGTTTTGTACAGACTTAAATACTCCAGCAGATAGATCAAGAGGCAGTAAAATCGCTAATTAGATAAGATTTTTTGTAAAAAAAACTGTAGATTAATATTGTAAAGGGTTTTGAAATTACTCTGGTTGAATTAAAAAAAGGTTTTCTAACGCTTCCTTTATCTTGCCAGTTAAATGAGAAAATAAAGTAATATATACAGAAAAATTGCCTAATAAACTATCGACAATTTAAGATTTCCAACAAAATTAGAATGAAAAATATTTTTGTATGGTTTAAAAACCAAGCAACATTCATCATCATCATCATCATTTCAACATGAACATAGGCCTCCCCCAATGATTTGCAAATCGGCCGGTTAGAAGCGACCTGCATCCAGCGGCTTCCTGCGACCTTTATTAGGTCGTCGCCGTCGGTCCACCTTGTGGGTGGACGTCCTACGCTGCGCTTGCCGGTACGTGGCCTCCATTCCAGAACCTTTCTGCCCCATCGGCCTTCAGTTCTGCGCGCTATGTGCCCCGCCCACTGCCACTTCAGCTTGCTAATCCGTTGGGCTATGTCAGCGACTTTAGTTCGTTTACGGATCTCCTCATTTCTGATTCGATCTCGCAAAGAAACACCGAGCATAGCCCTTTCCATAGCGCGCTGAGTGACCTTGAGCTTTCTTATGAGGCCCATGGTGAGAGGCCACGTTTCAATTCCGTATGTTATCACTGGTAATACACACTGGTTGTAGACTTTCGTCTTTAGACACTGAGGTATGTTGGACGAGAAGATGCAAGAAGCAACGATTGCGATTGGGATGAAGCAACATGTTCAATGTTGAATAAAATTCTATTTGTGACAGACAATCATCGAGTTGCACATGTTAAAATAATTGCTACGTTATTATTTCAATTTCTAAATTCTAAGTACAACAATTATTTAACTTCGTAGCACGAATTTCCTGGAAATACTCTATAATAATAATTATGACTTAAGTTTTTGAATAAACACCATGGAAAGGTGGAAAGCTATTTAATTAATAGTATCCGTAGCTCAAATTGCAACATGTATGAGTATAAAATTACGTGGTGTTAATTTATTAATGTTTAACTTCGTACGTTATTAAGTTCGCCAATATTTAATCAAGACTCAATTACTCGGGTATTGAGTACCTGCGTACATAATGCATGTAACGCGTTTCCGATACATACTAGGGGTGAACACAATTCTTAATTCACAATCATTACCAAATGTACCTCAAGTGGGTCTAAATATAAAACTTGATAGCAAAAACTTAGATGCAATAACGGAAACTATATTTTTAGGAATTACTTTAGATTCAAAATTGCAATGCTCACATTAGAACTGTTTCAGGTAGATTAAGTTCAGCTGCATATGCCGTAAGAAAAATAAGGCAGTTGACTGATACAGCCACAGCAAGGTTAGTATACTTTTCTTATTTCCACAGTTTTGTCTTATGGCGTTCTGCTGTAGGGATCGGCAGCTGACGTAGATTCAATTAAATTTTTACAAAAGGGGGCAATCAGCACTATAAAAAAATTGGGTCGTCGCGAGTCCCTTTTTTATGTGTGGGAAATCATCAAATGACTTTTCCCGCTCTGGGTGGAGCGGGAGGGCGTGTCAGACTCTTACTGACTAAAACCCACCCGTGTTTCTTCTGTTGCCTGTGCAATGCCAGGGGGCCACGGTATCCCTTTCGGACTTTCCCGCAACTCCGGCAGGCATCGGTCCCATAGGACCCCTTTAATTGATGACATCTCTTTGAGGCGCGCGTGGAACTCAACGCGCCGTCGACCCGGGCCTGGTCCTTACCGGACGGCGAGCTACCCATTGCTCACCGTCTGCAAGCCCGCGCCTACGGCAGCCGGGAATCGGCTATCGATTCCCGACGCCCAGGGCGTCTCCTCCTGCGTTGGAATGTCCGAGGAATAGGTGACTTGGAGTGTGTGACAGTAGTTGGAATAGCCAGTAAGCGGTGTTTTCTGCCACGACAGTAATTGTCTGGGACAAATAGATTGCAGATTTGATTATGCAGATCAGGAACATCAATAATCCCCCTAAGAATTTTAAATATTAGAATCATCTGATCGCAGGACCGTCTTACTTCTAAAGAATTGAAACTTAAGCAACCCAATAGGAATTCAGTGGTATACAAGAAAGGATAAAACCCGTACAAGTGCTTGTAAAGGTATCTAAGGAATGTTTTTTGAACTTTTTCTAGAAGCAGTATTACTTCTCAAAAGGATTCCATACGCACGCACTAGACTCAATTTTGCTACAGACCAATGCCCCATAAACAAGCTTGATAATATGAGGGTTGTGGAAGTCACGACAGTTCCTTAAAATAAAGGCAAGGTGCCTGAAGGATTCCTTAGCACTGTAGATATGATGTGGTCGTGAAAAGAGAACTCCCAGGTCTTTCATGGAATCAGTTCTTGTAATTGTACAGCATAAGAAAGACCTGGCATTCGCACCTACATCAGGGAGGTCATTTATCACCAAAATGAAAAGGAGAGGGCCGACTACCGAACCTTGACTGACACCCGAGCGAGTATGGTATGGGAGTGACTCATACAAACCTAATCTGACAAACGTCATTGTTGACTCTGTCGAATGCCTTTTGAAAGTCAAAGTAAAGAACGTCTACCTGGCGCCTCCGATCAAGACTAGTAGAGATATAATTAACTAGCGTAAGTAAGTTAGTATTGACGGATCTTTTTTTGCGAAAGCCATTCTGCTCATTGCGCATTGCTGTGCATTTCACGGGAAGATAGTATCGCTATTGGACGATATTCATCGACTGAAGATTTATTTGAAGATTTCGGTATGGCAGTCACACGTGATATCTTCCAAGGTGGTGGATAGACTCCAGATTTTAGTGCTAAGTTAAAAATGTGGTGTAGGGGACGAATGAGAAATTCTTTACCCTCTTTTAAGAACCACGGAGGAATATTATCAGGACCACAGGCACTGTTAAGTTTTATTTTATTTATACCGGTACCTATGTCACTTTCAGCGAAGATTAGTATATTGACATAATTGCTAATATTGCAGTTGCTCGGATTGGCTATATTCTCGAGGTCTTACTTTGGTACTTCAGTTTGGAAGACGCTCGCGAAATATTCCGCAGCTGCTATACCACTGTGAATTTTACCTTTGTGAGTAACGTTAGGCTCAAACCCGCCTTTTGATCTTAGGTTAGAAATATACTGCCAGAATTCTTTGGGGTTTTTCTTAATGTTCCCTTCGATGTGCCTAATGTAAGTATCATAAGCATTCGATATACGAGACTTTAGGCTAGATCTAAAGTCAGAGAATTGCTTATATATTAGTTCACATTTAGTCTTTTTCCAGGCTGAATGTAATTTAACTTTTTTTCTGGATATCCAGAATACCTAATATCCGACGTGAACCAGGTAGGATATCTTCTAGTTATCTTTCTGTTTCGGCGTTTTTTAGGGATACAAGCGTCAAATAAGCTGTAAATAATGTCATAGAAAACTTGAGTGCTAATGCCAACATCACTGGATGATATAACTGCATCCCAAGTTACCTCAGAAAGAAAGTCGTAAAGCAGATTGCGATTACATTTTTTGAAATTCCAGTCCCTACCACGGTCGAAATTACTGGGTTCAAGTCTTTCAGTTTCACCAGATGACTGTAACCTTACCTGGATGTCTAACGGCGGATGGTACGCATCTGGAGGTACTAAACCTTCAACCGCTGTTACAAAAACGTCATCTAGGCTTGCGCTTTCCTGAACTAAAACAACATCCAATATTCCCCCATGCATGTTCACAACAATATTTTTTTCACACATTTTGAAAATGTTCAAAAGTAATAACAATAATTACGAACATTTAATGAAGCACTGTTTAAGTTTATGTTACCTAAAATGATAACTGTTCCATTTAAGTAATTTATAAAACTTTCCACTTTTGTAAACCAGGTCATATAATCGCTGTCAGTGGCACTTGGTTTTATATACACTACGCACAAGTAGACAGGGGAACCACGCCACTTGAAACTTGACCATAGATCCTCACCACAGTCTGTCTCAAGTTCACGTCGACGGTGCAGGGCTATGGGGGTACGTGCCATAAGTAGCACGCCTCCACAAGGTGTACCTCTGTCGCACCTTAACACATTCTACTCGCCATTGACGAGTTCTGTATCTTCAACCGAGGTATCCAAAAAAGTCTCTATGGCTGCTATTAAACCCTGTTCGGTTATGTGCAGATTGTTGCGCCACATCCGGAGCTTTGATTTAATTCCACGAACATTCTGATATATACAATTCATTTTTGTGGTTCTAGCCACAAAAATGAAAGTGCTTGCCTTGAAAGCTGCTGAAGGGCCAGTCACAATACTAGGAATATGCTGGTTTATCCTTCTGTGTAAGCTGTTCATGAAAGGGCTGTTCATCGTCGACTCGACGCCGATGTGAACCCCTCCTACCGTTATTTTGGAACCCGACGGTGGCGTATTCCGAGGACCATGAAAACACATGGCCTCGGACTTGTGCAGGGCCACCTCAAGTCCCAACTGCCGGATTCTGTCCACGATTGTCGCAACCCCGTGTGTCGCTAGTTCGGCCGCCGCCTGGTGCGACCTCCCCTGCGCCAGGACCAACGTGTCGTCAGCGTAACAAACGACGTTGACGCCCCTGGCGAGGTCGGTGTACAGCACCCAGTCGTATCCGATGTCCCACAGATGCAGCACCAGGACCGATCCCTGTGGGACACCGCACGACATCTCTTGCCAGTTCCATTCTCTCTGGTGACCGGGGTAGATGGCCCTGTCCGTCAAATAGGTCCTCGCGAGTCCCCATAGAAATTGACTTACTGACTCTGCCTTCTCTTTATATCTTAGAAAGTATTTTTAACTTAGTACTTTTCAAAATAAGAAGTGATTTCCATAATATAAATACCTACACGTAGTAGACATGAAATTGTGATAAACAAATTTAGATTAACTAAAACAAGCAAGACATCATCAAAGTCGGTTACAGAACTTAGCGATGGGAAGTTCAAAACCCACATCAAACGTGTCCTTATCAAGAAAGCATAATACAAAATTAAAGACTACGTTAAACATAACATAACATCACGCCTTGATTCCCGGAAGGGTTAGGCAGAGGTGTACCTATAGTACCTACACCCACATTTCGCCAGTTATGTTTAATTCCCATGTAATAGGGGGCGAGCCTATTGCCATCAACCGGGCACAAATCCAGACTTCGGGCTGCTACTGAGAAATTCCAGAATGAAAAACCCAATGACACTTTGCCCGACCTGGGAATCGAACCCAGGACCGCATGTTCAGCAGTAGCGCTTGCGACCACTAGACCAACGAGGCAGTAACGTAAAAGACAAGGAAATTTGCCAATAATTTCTTCTGCACTTGTGGCTACCCTTTTTTTTTTTTTTTTTTTTTTTTTTTTCGGGTGGGAAACCATGGTACCTCATTAACGGCAAATTATGTAAGTCTTATAACTGCTCCCAAATGACATAGCTTCTGACGTTTCAATTAGTGCCCATGTAAATCTATATGGGCACATATTGAAACTTAATGTATGTGAAATAAAATATTTTGAATTTGAATTTGAATTGAATTTACGAACCATAATCAAAATGAAATGCAATTGTTCATCAATAGTTATGTTACAGTATCATTATAGAATACGGAATTAAACATAATTGACGACTCCCAACTTATTTTTGGAATAATTCCTACAAAATACATGGGATAATGCCATGGAAAACGTGCCATAGACCAATTTCGCGAAAGAGGAAATAGGTATAGTTCACATTGCCATGGCGAGGGTTGGAAGTGGTCCAGAGGAGTCAAGGTCACTCGCAAGCTATACATGGAGGGGGTGCGTGGGAGGGATCCCACGCTCCCCCTCCACGTATAGCTTGCGGTGATCCAGGGAAAGAGGAATAAGACGGATTAGCAAAGGCAGCCCGTTGTACGAGTATGTTGATCGAAATATGTTCCGCGACCGTAATAACATAAGTAATTACGGCCAATTCTAACTTAGGGAGTACATACGTTATTATATATATATTATAATAACGTATGTACTCCCTAAGTTAGAATTGGCCGCAAATATCATGATTTCATTAAACAGTAATTCAATAGGGTAATTTGAACTAAGATTGATGTTCCTATTGTCGTCGTGTAGGTGGCTAACCGTTTGGCCTATCTGAATAACTTGAAATTAGATCGGTGCCAATTTAATGTTCTACCTAGGCTTAAAGAAATTCATAGTGATTTCAGAGAGAGAGAAATTCAGAGAAAAAAATATTTGACTAAATCTGACTATCAAAATGCAATTATTTACAATATCTAAACGCGAAATGTGGGACGTAGTATTTAATTTTAATTGTATCTATTAATTGCATTGTAATCTAAATTTAAATTATGAAACTATTATTAGTGTTTTTATATTATTGCTAACTGCAAAATGTGTACTGCATGCTATATGTATAACCAAAATGAATATCTGAATATTTGCACGGCTGAAATGCCGAATATAGTGAAAACCATAGATCTTAAGAACTTATGTTAGCTAACTATGTATATTCTTGCAAATAAATATATTATTCATTCATTCATTAATTCATACACCCGGACGGTTATTAAAACTGCAAGTCTAATATTTCACTTTTACAAATTAAGAATCTGGTTTTTATTGAACTTCTATAACGAAAGACAATGTGTTTACTTAAGTAGATACCAAGTCCAATATTAATTACTTCAATCTCCAAGAATGCTTAGATTTTTGGTTTACTATAACAATAGCTACCTAAGTATCGGTATTCTAATCAACGATACGTAATAGTAACATGTTTAATTTAAACATAATATATTATATAAAAAAGTGAAGAAACCTACAGACCTAAAGTAGGTTCTTAAGTTCTAAGCATTCCAGTTTCAATTGTACCTAACTATTATGTAAGAAACGAAAACATTTAACAAAATAAAAGTAGAAAGTTTAGTTCAGCAAATCAATTAAAGTTGTCTCCGAACGTATTCCAACCTGAAATGACGAACGGTAAAATACACTTCCGACCAATGAATCTGAGTCACTCGCAAAAATCTAAAAATATCTCCTACACAAGATTAACACATTCGAGGACACTAAAAGAGACACAATATAAGTTTTATTTTTATAACGCCTATGGGTTTTGATTTAGAGTCCCTCAAACTTTTAATTGAATAAAGGCTTTATTTTTATTTATCATTAAATAGACTGTAAGCTGTGGCTAAGTAATAACTGCCGCACGGGTCGATCCGTCAGGTTAAGCTACGCTTGCCGGGGTTGGTCTGTGGATGGGTGACCATCTTTACGTACCGAGACTCCTCCGTGCCTCGGAAAGCACGTTAAGCCGTTGGTCCCGGTTGTCATTCGTGGATCTTTGACAGTCGTTACGGGTCGTCAGAAGCCCGAAAGTCTGACAACCAGTCTTACCAAGGGGTATCGTATCACCCAATTACTGGGTTGTGGAGGTCAGATAGGCAGTCGCTCCATATAAAATACTGGTATTCAGCTGCATCCGGTTAGACTGGAAGCTGACCCCAACGTAGTTGGGAAAAAGCTAGGCAGATGATGGAATAGACTGTAAACGTAGTTAGCTTTTTTTTTTACTAAGGCCTAACAAAAAAACCAAAACAACCTGATTTATACGGTGCGATAATTGCCTCTGGCATACAGTAAAAGTTGCACCGTCTACAGTGCGAACGTCGAGATAATGCATTCAGTTGCGTACTAACAACTACGTTTTGCGAATTTGATCCTTATAGTTCCTAGAAATTGACCAATTGACAAGTGTCAAGTGTGTAAACAGTGTTTGAAAGATGCGAGTCATTTGTTGCTTCAATTTTATTGTAGGTCACAGGCAAGAAACTTGCGTTGTAAACGGTGCTTAAGCCAGCTATCATAGTTTCCTAACTAGTTATTAACATTTTAGTAACCATGCATTGCTCCCAAATGTACACGCAGTTCACTATTAAAATAGAAAAATATAACCCCAGCTAACAATTTAAGTTAACCTAGACTAGTCTATATTAACGAATATTCTAGGAAAACGAAACAAAATAATCGAAACTAGCGAGAGAATTAAGTTAACATTAAACCAAAAAAAGTAATGAGCAACCTATCAAAAATATTCTTGATGATGTAGAATTTATTGAAATTGAAAATATTGTCTGATGTTTCAGAATTATAGCCGAAGCTGATAATAAACATGGACGTGAATGACATTTGACTTAACTAAATCTGAAAGTAGGTATCACTAAGCAGCTAGTAAGTATTAGAAAGAGGTTCTAAAGTTTCAGAACACAAGAAGCGGTGTCACGTCATGTCGGTAAGCCTGAAAGTGAAATTGGTTGGTTCAAATACGAAAAGAGCTTTATGGTCCTACTTAATGTTCAGGACAGTTTTAACTGGTTGGTAAATAACGTTGTCAAAAATAATAAGTTAATATTTGAACTGCGTCAACGCTTGCTTGTGATTATTTATTAATTTACGCAATTTACATTTAACTCAACCGTTATTCTAATTAATTAAACCGACCCAAAATAACTGATAATTATTCAAATTATATGCATCGATGGGCTTGTGTAACTAACGTTAATTATTATTGGTCAAATTAAATGATCACAATATAACGATGCTGTAAATATGAACTGAAGCTTTATTGAGTTCCACTGAGTTTCAATGCAAAAATATCAACAACTTCCTTTTTTTTTGTAATCTTTTAAAGATTTTCCACAAAAATATGAAAGTAAATAAAGCAATTATTGTTAAATCCTTCCGGGCAATTAAGAAAACTTAGCGCTAGAGTGGTATAACTTGTCCAGTCTGATAAATGACGCGCCCCACCGCCGCATTTACTCACACGTTAATGTGGATTTCTATGGATGATGCGGTAGTGGGGCGCGTCATTTCAGACTGTACAAGCTTTACTTCAGAACTGCACAATCGAACTTATTTGAAACAGAATACTGAGTGGCAGTTAGCTCTTGAGGAAAAGAGTGCAGATAAATAACTTTTATGATATTTATCTTTTCACCGAATAATTAGTATGGTCGGCAGAAAAATATAGAACTTTTAAGGCGAAGAAAAAGATTTTATGGAGAACCTGAACATAATACTACGGTGTAGGTAATATGGACAAACGGAAAAATAAAGAAATTACCATCACGTTAACTTTACATGGCAACAAAATTATCTTTAGTACCTACCTACATCATGTTGGCTAAACCGCAAAAAGATAGGAAAAGGAATGACACGCGTTCAACCTAAACGATACCACCTCCATTCACTTGCAAATATCGAGCCGACGGCCGTCGGCAAATTGGAATTATTTACAGACCAAAATATTGAAGACCTTAAGGTCTATGAGAATTCCAAGAGACGCTTTTGTCAAAAAAAGGATCTTGAATCGACGAAAAGATATTCGTCGTGAAAGGGTGAACATTTCAGTGAGGTGTTACGAAACTTTTAGTATTTTTTTCCTTTTTGATTAAACAGGGAGAATTCTTGAGAAAAAATTGTCGTCGCGCGAATGAGATTCAATTATTTATTAGAATTTGAGGAGAGAGAAAAAATATGCCGTCGTTAATGTAAAAAGAAAATCGGAACACCAGAAAATTTTATGCAATTTAAGGCGAACATTGTAATATTGCTCATATAACTAACAATTTCGTGAATTGCAGAAAAGGCTTGTGAAATCCATCGGTGTTGTAGGTATATAGGGGATACTCGTAGACTAGATAATAACATACAATCGCTTTTTGTGTACGGTAAGAATGAAAAGAGTGTAATGTTTCTTTAGGCTTGGACTTTTAGTCTATTTCATGTAGACCTCCTGATACTACTCCTGTAAGTTGACACTACATGTTGGCGCAGCTGTCAGCCCGCTACACTCAGTTAGGTTTTATAGCTTAGACATGAGTGTCGTTTCAATTTACCTACTGCAACAAATCCGTGCTCACTGAAAATGTGTAGGTATACAAGCTTTAAGATTAAATATAAATTGTTAAGGAAAAGTTTCTCAAAATGTACCTACAAAGACACAGCTTCTGAAACTGGTTACCCCATTTGAAAGCACCTAACGTTTAAACATACTTATCTACAATACTTACTTACGACCTGGGTTTATTAACAAAAGACAGACTTTGTCCAACTGATTTGCATCCAAATAGAACGCTACAGTTGTCTATTCAAAGATACGTATAAAATATTCTTATTTCAACTAAAATACTACCTGGCCTGAGCACAGTGCGAGTAGCAGACAAAACGATCAGGTTCATCTGTTCTAATATTATGTACCCCTTCTTTCGAAAGTTAGAATATCGATATAAATGCGCATACGACGTTATTGAATGAAGGGTGTGAAACCTACCCGCACTGAAATTGAAAAGCAAGTATGAATATGTAAATTACAGCCTGTGACGATGTGCATTACAGTATATACTGAGAATATTGATATCTTCCTACTTTGTGCCACCTCCACGCGTTGACTCAGTCTTTGATTTCAATTTGTGAGTAAAATCTGTGAATTAACGTAAGTTAATTCAGTTTCGTATTTGCTCGTGAAAGTGATTGGGTGGGAATCAAGCGCGTAGGAAATACAAAAAAGAAGAAAAATGTATTTTCAGCGTGTACCTTTTCAACTTAAATCACACGAAACTATTATTACCTACTAATCGAACAATCTGATGATACAAGTACTTTGGTATAATTATGAGAAAAAGCATTATTTCTGTATGTTCACAGTTATTGCCATTTTAGTTATTGTAACTGTCGATTTTGTAAATGAATATAATGCATTGATTACCTGGCATTTTTTTTACGCTACGAAAAGTACTTTTTTTTCGGCTGAAAACGAAACTTACCGAAATAGTAGATTTTACAACAATTGCACAAAACGAACCATTTTTATCAGAGACTTTTAGCAGCCCGAGTCGAAGGCGAGGGCTGATAGTAATGTCGAGGATAAAATGGTTTTGTGGACGAGTTATAAACTGTGCTTTTCACTTCGATTGCGAGGAAAAAAAACAGTAATAAATCATAACATTTCTTTAATTCAAAGTAAAATTAGTACAGTTTTGAATACTGAAGGAAATTGTTTTTCCGGGCATTGATATTAGGCTAGGGCTGCAGACCTATACAGCCTACTATTAAATTTTTTTTTAAATAATAATTTCCTAAATTAATTAAATAACCTACCGTACTTGAATTAAAATTTTAATATCTTAAAACACAAGGCAAATAAATTAAAGTAAATATTATAAAATGACAAATTCCATCTATGAACTTCTTATTGTGTTTGGCTGTATGGCTCATTTTCTTTGCCATAATATAGATACATTTATGAGTAGATACGTTAATGCACTAATGCACAAAATTCGATTTTGTGCAGCCTATATCCTGCACAAATCAGCACTTTCAGAGCATGAGAAGAGAAAATAAATATTACTGCCGAATATTGCCAAAAACCCAAAACTTTCGGTCGAACTCTACCTGGCAGTCGATGATTATTTATTTTAAGTAATTTTCTTGTTTCCTCTAGGAATTACATTCCGATCAGGAATGTTGAATTAAACGTGAAAAGAACGCTGAGAGCTATACTGGTGGAAGAACAGTCGTGATTTCTGCGTGATTTCTTTTTTAATTACAAAAGTAGGTACTAAAAATCAAATGAATGATTTTCTAAAACTGCCGAACATTTTGTAGAAAACCACTTGGACTCGTGTAATAGAATTAATTAAATTATTCGCATCCGTTTCCGGTTGTCGAGTGCGCCTTCAAAAGTCTTTAAGGAAATTCAAGTGAAAATTTGACCGTTTATTAAATGATCAACGTTTTCGGTTTCCTAAATGTTAAGTGTTATATTCTGTAGGCCTTTTAAATTTTTCTTTCATCTGTATCGTCAAAATAGTTACTCCTTTGTGTAACAATTTATATTTAAAGTAAGCAAATTTTGCACAAAAAAAAAACTTGATCATTATCAAATATTTCTGCAGGTTATATGATACTTATTTCTCTGAGTAGGTTTGCAGTTTTACTCGTCAAAAAGGTAGATAAAGTAGAATTATTGGAGAAGGTAGATACCAAAACTAAAAAAAATACTTCCTAGATAGTAAAGTAAAATTCCCGTCCCGAATGCGTCCAAAACCGCGCCATTAGCCGCAATTTATCGACTGACACACCCAAATTCGACTATAAGACGTAATATTTTTTTCTTTTCTTCGGACCGTTCATTTGTTAGCTAGTCAACATTTACATCATTAATTACTTTGACGATTCACAATATTATATTTAAAAAAAAAATGATCCATGAACAAAGTCCTCAAACTTAAAACTTAAACGCCAACTGGCTACACAATCCTTAAAGTGCAATTGACCCGGTAGTTCTCACTTATACTGGGTTCACTCGGTTCGATTTAAACTGAAAAACTTTTGTTGTTCAACAAAAATTACTTCATATTTAAAATTCAATTTGATTGTAAGTCTGTTCATACGGATCAAATCGTCTTCGACTTAGCAGTTGATCAACAAAAATCGTACTGTGTGAGCCCGGTATTACGTCGCTCACCGATACGAGAGGCTTTTAAGGTTATATCGGAGGCAGCCTTAGCCCAATTGACACTACTTAGCGGCCGTCGGCCCCGGGGGAATCTATTGTCTTAAGATAACGTGGTGATAAGGAGCCGGAAAGTTTTTGTGCTTAGTTCTTAGATTAAGTGATCAATACCTAAATGTTGGTTACAAACGTGTGGATGACCACGGGTGGATCAACGTAAACCGGGCGGCAGTGGACCTTTAGTAATTATAGGTATAAGAATTTAATCAGGAGTCATAGCTTAGGAATTCTTTAAAACCTTAAATATTTTTGAAGAAAAAACTAAAGCCAAAAACTGGTTTCAATCCTCATTGTCACTGAAGACCGTACATATATGTAATCATGATTGAAAAAATATTAGTGGCATTAATAATTTCTATTATTTTTATATTTAATTATTGATTACTTAGATCCTGAAAAGAAACACATATCCAATTCACCAAAACATAGACGTTAAAAAATTACTATCCTACGGAACAGGTTGGAATAATGCTAGGACAAATTAATCCTACACTATTATGAGCAATATTTAGATTAACAAATTTGTAATCACGTTCTCGAAAACGGCTTCCGATTCGATCTAGCTAGGTCTAATTTGTAAGAAAATTCGTTTTCTCTATTTTCACCCGATCAGGTACTTATAACTAAAGCTAGCTTCCGCGCGAAAAGAACGCGCGTATAAAATCCACACAACAACGATATCAAATGCTGCCTTCACACAAATCCTTTACAAAAACTGTCACATTCAATCCCGCGACGTATTCCAAAACAACGTTCTATCTGTTTTACAAAGAACGACGCGTGACGAAAGCGTCGCGTCGCGCTGCAATTTGCACGCATGCAAGCGTGGCCTCGCGGACAACAACGTGTTATTCCCGTCACGCTGTCGGCCCTGACACGGCGCACCGACGTGTAAACCCGTGCACACGGGACCCCAAAGCGTGTAATGTGTGGAATACACCGCGACCTTACAAGAGATCATTCAAAAGAAGTATTTCAGCCATCATCTGCTTATCCTTTTCCTTCAGTCGGCTTAGAGTCTAACTCGATGTAGCTGAATACCAGTCCGTACTTATGTAAGTAGTAGAAAAGTCTTTCATTATTTTGACGAAAGGTTACCTCGTAAGTATTAAGATTATATCGACTGCTTTGGCTTGGATGTTATCAATTCCTAACATAGACAACTTCCGAAGTTCCAAATCAGAATTTAATTCCTGACTTCAAAACATTCCCATATTGTTTGCCCAACACTAAAATAGAAATACACTACACACGTTGATAATAAAGCAGGTAATTTATAAACTTAAAAATCCCCAATATAAATTAACAACGCTCTCATGAATCAGCCCAAGCCCTAACAATATTCAATACACGCGGTACGCACCACACTGTTATCCTAAACACACACAATATTACTGATTATTCTACGCCTTCTGTTCAATATAATATTATGTGTTCGTCTAGGGGAGGCAGACAGGGCTGTTATCTTTAGAGCCCTAATTCAAACCTAACATTACCATCACACAAGTTTTCTTTCTAAAAATTATCTTGTAGAAAACTCAAGCAGAACCCAGAAATCAAAACCCAGAAATCACAACAATATAATTGTACACCTCGGTGTTATTCTCTATAACTTTCATGAAAGCCTTTTAATTAGGAATATCTAACGCTTTCGACAAACATTATAAACTTGAAGATGCTATTTCATACTTAGGTACTACTACTAAACATCCAATCTAACACAGTAATCAAATAACTTTAAAGATTAAACCCCAAAAGAAATTGACTACAAATGGAGCGTCGAGAACACTATTCAAATATTAGCAATAAACCCGTAATAGAGAGTTAGTACAAGTATTACCACCAACTTCAAGTAACTTCGTTGCGGCGCGTGTTTTACGAGCGCGCTATTAGCCAACGTCTATTGAGTATCGCTGTTTTATTTATGGCTCGTAACATCGAGAAGAGATGGAGGTGTGTTCGACCCACAGTTATTAATGTTCGTCCCACAATTATTAATGATTGCCTCAAATATTAAGAGTTGTTAGCCCGTAACTGTCCAGTCTTCGAAAAGACACGAACCAATAAGTGGTTGTTTGTAAGAATATTTGTTGATTACATTTAGATTACCTGTCTCATTCTTGCATCAGAACTCTTCGATTCTCTTCTCTTAAAAACACAACACCATTGGTATATAATTATAACATAACGCTATCACTTCTCCTTTTCGCTAAAGTACCGAATTCAGTCCAACAAAGGCCTAGATAAAATCCTTAAGCAGCAAATTAATAACTCGTAAAAATATTTTTCTATCACTTTCTGTGAAGTATTTTAGCAAGAAAATAACGTCGCAAGTAGTTTAAACTTTTCACACTCATTTTCCTTTTTTTTTTTCAACAATCTTGTTCTACGATGATAATTTTTCAGTTAAATGTCCATTCGATTGATGTTGGAATGAAAGGCACTTTAAGCGAGCGCTACGCTGTATAACGCCTTCATTAGAAAAATCATTATTTCTTTGAAAAACTGACTTTTTCAATCAAGGTATTGAAAATGTCAGTCCGCAAAAAAAACGTGGACACAAGGACCAATCTATTAAATATTAATATTTTATTATAACACTCAGTTATTAACGACTTCACGAATGTAGGTAATCAAATAAATTTTCCACAACTAGACCTCGATAAAACATGGTCCTTTCTTCACTAACTATGCAATAAAAGCATTAACGAATGTCTTAATAACCACTTTTAACTGGAAAATGAACGGCGCCAGAGCGGAGCAAAATGTTTGAAATGTGGTTTCTATTCCCTACAATTCCCTACACAATTTCTACAGTCAAGATACCTTTCAGAGACCATTGTCAAGAACCTATAAACTTACTAGACTTTTTAAAATATTAAAATCCAAGAAAAACTGTATTTAACCATTAGAAGACATCCAATACAAGGAAACATACATTTTCCTTCCATTTGTCAGGCTTACAAATTCGAAAACACGAATTTGAAGTCCTAACTTTACATTTCGCTCCAAAGAAAACCGCAAGCCCTATTTCAACCGTCAAACATATAAGTCAATAATGTTAACCCATTTAACAAAAATTAACCAATCAAAATAGAGTCACAAACTATAATTAAGGAAAATTATTCAGTTTTCTTGAATGTGATTGTTAGTTGGACCAATAGGTTCAGGCATTAAGTTAGGGCGCAAACTGGCAGCTCGTTAAGAGGTCTGTGGCTGCTAATTGCCTGCTATTTATTAGCTCAGTTTGGTTCTATTTGAGCGATGAGGCTACTGATTGCTGATTGGCAGCCATTGACGGCCCTACGATTAAGATTTTCAACTTGTTTGCTTAATTTTGACTTACGTAAGCATTCGGCGATGTTGCTGATTTTTATATTGCATAGGACTGCTAGTCTAAGCAATAGTTTTTTATCACCAACTCCCAAAATAAGTTATCTTACTAAAGAGTTTCAAAATTCATAATTAGGTATGTATTTTCTTATTGCTACGTACAAGTTTTTCTCGTACTTTACAATTATTTGCAAACAATAAGTATGTAAGCCAAACTTTAAAAAACATGAAGTGTGAAACGACGTATTAAAGTTTTTCAGAGACTAGAAGATTATTATTACATTTTCAGACCTGAAATAAATTGTAAGTCATAATTAAATTGATTTTAGAAAGTTATTTCCCGTTTATAAAACAACATATTAAAATACTTCAAACAATAACTCATAAAATAAAATTTTATACTTACTAAACTCCAATGAACACTTAATCTCAACAAATAATTCATCCCAAAGCAACGAAATCTCATTTAAAAATCCACACTGATGCCGAATCGATTAATACGCCTGTTTTCAATTCGAAGGATCGTAACACAAAGTAGCTTTGAACTTCGCCTCAAACTAAACCGCAGAATCTTACATTCAAATTGACGTTCCCTACGCCTAAAACATTAAATCACGACCGTCCCCGTCGGTACCCCAACATTACTCCAACCCGTCGGAGAAAATGAAAAAAAATACAAAAAAATATTTTACCCGAAAAAATATTGTAGGATACGTACCTTAAAATTACGAAGAGAAAACTACGAACTAGAGTATGATCGCGCGGAGATACAGATTTGCGAGTCGCGTCGGAGCGAGCACGTCTGTCCGGCGCGAAGGCGAGCGCGCGATGCCGGCGGCGACGGGGCGCGGCGACGTCCTATCTGTTGCTTCGCGCATGCGCTGCGGCTCACACCTGTATAACACACAGAGTCAGCGTGTTAGTGTGGACCGGACCCCGCCCATTTGGTAGACGTGAAACAGCAACATGGCCGGCCGCCGCGAGAGGCGAGAGAACCAAGCGCTCACAGATGCGCCCACGTTCACTCAGTGCCCAACACAGATGCAGCTGCACTTTGTTTGTGTGTATGACGTTACTTTTATAATAATTACGCGCATAATATCTAAACAATCTAAAATTGTAATTATTTTTGTACAGTTAAAGTTAGTGTCCACGCTAACTTTAACTGTACAAAAATCGTTTCGTCGTTTGTCTGTAACTTTAACATTATGTCGGAAAATTCGGGAGCCGGAAGTTGGTGGCTTTTCACATCCGTCGGCGCTTGGTTCGAAGATGTCAGAAATGTCTTCTTTGTAAGATACAACCATGTTTATTTTTTAAGTAGGTAAACAATATGAATCTATCAGAAAATAATACAATAGGGTATTACACCCATTTTTGAAGTGTCTCAAATAGAATCTATCTATAGTGCTAATGAACCACTAAAAAATTCTCAAATTTTTTATTCAATCGTTAAATGCCATAAAAATGCATTTAAATTTTGCATTTTCAAATTTCGCGCGTAATTTGACGAAAACACTGGATGCAGTGGACGCCATATTGCTCTGTGGTCATGACGTCAGTTGGCTGTGTAAACAAACGCAGTGATATGTTGGCGATTCTTAGAGGTGTTATTAAATAAAATAGCGGACTGTATTAGAGGTATGGTTCGTTTAATATGAACATAAGGACGCGCGCGTCTCGGACCCTTTTTGGTAGTGAAGGCAGTGCAGGCCAGCGGCGATCGGCACCTCGTCCCCCGCTCCCCGCACGCTGCTGCCCCGCTCCCGTAGTCGCAGTGGCGGGCAGCCGCTACGTTTTGTCTCCAACAGATATTTTTTAGTTATAAATATTTGTGTTGTCTCCTTTTTCAAATCCGTCCTACATGGTATTAATTCAATAAAAATTACGTTGGTTACGAAAATAATAAAAAGCCTATAAAGATTAAAGGTACGCTGATAGTTGACAGTTAACACTTTCTGAATTTACATAGCCGTATGACGTAATAACATGGCGACTACTATCTCATGGTGTTATGAAACAGATTATAAAAGCTGAAACTTCTGCATTGAATTTTAAAATTTAATTTGCTATTTTATGAACTAAAACTAACGTTTTCGGACTGCTTTTTGCTTAAGCTATCACAATAATATATTTTTAGATTTTTTCTCTTATAGAGTAAAACACCTTATTAAAATCTTACAGGTAAAATATAAACCGAAGAAAAAAGAAACTGAAAAGCAAAAAACTTTTAATAATAAATAAAACACTTTAATTTCGGAAGTCGGTATATTTGGATTGTATTTCGTTTTTTGCCACAGACTTCCGAAATTAAAGTTAATTTTCACTTTGTAGTGTTGTTTTTCTTTTCTTTTTTTTTTGGAAAAAAACGTTTTTGTTTTTCACTTTTTAGTTAAGGTACCCCACAACAATTCTTATACCACAGGAACAATGACTTGATTATGTTATATATAACATCATCAAGAATTCAAGATACATAAGATACACAAAGTGGATTATATTCGAAACTAACTCGCAGACTACCAAAGCAAAGTAAATAAAATTTATATGGAACCACCGCGCAAGCTTCCTCTACCAAATGAGAATTTTTAAAACATTAAAAAAATAACTTTTTTTGAAGTTGGTTAAAAATAAACCTGACCGTTGAATTTTGGGTTAGCCCCGCCTAATTAGTAATTTACAATAATTTAAGAGCTTACTAAAAGGCTTATTTTTTTTACTTTTCAGTTTTTTTTTTCGTCGGTTTAATTACTTTTTTAAGTTTTTGTTTCACTTTTCAGGTTCATTTTCAAATAGGAACATATTTTTTTTTTTATGTAGGTCTTCCAACACCTGCTTACACAAATATTTAAAAAAAATATTCAATTAAAACTTAATTTATTGCAATTACTTAAGGAAGTATCGAGAGTGCCGCTAGCGGCACTTTATCCCTATCAGATAAAGTGCCGTTATTTGCGGTATAATAGTGACGCTGCCCCATCCCAGCTAAAGTGCCGTCACTGTCACTTGTTACTTTGTTTGATTGTTGAGGTTAGTTCGCCGCCATTTGTATTGATTGATCGTATTTGTTTTAGATAATTACATCAAAGGTCACTCAATGACTGAATTTACAAAGAAAATGAAGTAGCAAATGAAAATCGCTGAAAGGTAGGTTAGGTTAGGTTAGAACTGAGAGCACACGACGCACGAGCCGAGCGGCTAGCGGCAGCGGCCGGCGAGTGCATCGTTCAGACACCGCGGCCGTTTAGGCACAAGAGAATTGGTACTGTTTTGGGAATGTGGTGTTTTACAGCGAACTAATCTCAACAATAAAAAAAATCGGCGGCGGCAGCGCCACTATTATGCTAGCCGCTCTCTATACGAGTACACTCCCATTACTTTAAATGTAAACACCACATGAAAAAAATTTAAGTGTGTTGATTGACAGCTTGGGTACAGACGCCAGAACGTAAACATTCTACTATCTGTCAAATTTCTTTAATAGATTTTCTACTTTATTACTAAAACATAAGGTTCAAAGTTGATTGGGAAAATTTGACAGTTTCGGGTAGGTTGACCTGCTGGCGTCTGTACATGTCAAGTTTACAAGCAAACTTAATACTAAAGAAAAATATAATATACATATATTTGCTAAATATAAAAGCATCATAAACGTTTCACAACAAATCAGACAAACAGTTAACAGAAAGAAGAAGCACATTTCTTCTATAGTTTGGGAATCAAAGTGGAAATCGATTAGATCGCTATAACTATTTAAAACCTTGCGAAACCTAGCCTATGGAGAGTCAAATCATGGTTTTGTTATTGTTGTCCTAGTTTATCAATTATAACTTAATGCCTGGAGGCTTATACAATGGATCGCAAAAATTCCGGGTCGCTAATAAATGGCGTGATAGTTACTTAAATACATAAGACTAATTTGCGAAACTATAGTATATTGTAGATGGCTGATTTAATATATATAAAAAATATGTAACACGTTTTGTACAATATATAATTTTAATTAAATACTAAAAAAATAAGACAATTTTGCTTCTAACTTATGACAGCAAAAATACACTTCGCAGTAAATGTTAAAAAAATTAAAGATTTTTTGTCAATTTAGTATTTCCTCCACGAGCCCGTATCACTTCATTAAGACGATGTGGCATGGTGTGAACCAAATTTTTAATAAAATTTTGGTCTATGTTTGCCTATTCTTCCACTAGCGCATTCCTTGACTCGTGTAAGGTAACGGGAGCAGGAGAGCGTTGTCTCACGCATCTCCCGAGCTCGTCCCATGCATGTTCTATGGGATTTAAGTCTGGGCTGCGAGCTGGTCAAATCATGCAGGTAATACCGACGTCTTAATTAAAAAATTGACCAAACGAGCAGTATGTGGTCGCGCATTATCGTGCATAAAAATGGAATTTGGACCCATATTCACTAAAAAAGGACCAGCATGCTCATTTAAAACCTCTTCTACGTATCTGACAGCAGTCAGAGAACCGTTTTCTATGATCACTAACTCCGTGCGATCCTCTGAAGATATCCCAGCCCAAACCATTATTGATCCTCCACCGAATGGCACCTTTTCTTCAAAACACGCTTGATGATACCGTTCTTCTGGTCGTCTAAATACTCTTCGTCTCCCGTCGTGCGTAAATAAACAAAATCTGGACTCATCTGAAAACATAAACTTGGACCAATCTTCATCTGTCCATCAAATGTATGTCCTCGAGCAAACCGTAACCTGGCAACTCGATGTTCTCTGAGCAGTTTGGGGCCATTTGCTGGTCTTTAAGGCTTTATATCAGCTTCACGAAGACGTCGCAGAATTGTATCAGAGCTCACATTGTTGTGGTGAAGAAGACTGTTTCGGACCTGAACATCCGTGAGATGTCGATTTCTCAACATAGTGCTCACGATGAATCGGTCTTCTCGTTTAGTTGTGCACCTTGGCCTGCCATTTTCTGGTCTCCTGATGTTCATCCCGGTCTCTTTAAATCGCTGGAGTACTCTTTGGACCGTTAATAAAGATACTCCTACTGTTCTAACAGTGCTACGCTGACTTCTTCCTTCTTGTACCATGGTAATAATCCGTGTACATTATTCAGGTATTTACGACATGATATTGCACTGAATACTCTGATCAATCCAAGGAATCATTTAAAATGACAGCTCGCTTTGAAACAAATGCAGGAAAAATATTTATTTCCTAACTTTAATTTTTTTTTTAATTCTGAGATCTGATTTTGTACAAATAAATCCTCTTTAGAGATTCAGAACAAGCATTAGTAACCTGCTTACTACATATTATTTATTCTAGCGATCTAGGTACACACCTAGATCAAAAATCTCCATAAATTACACAATTTATGGAGATATCACGGTTTTTACTAGCGACCCGGAATTTTTGCGATCCAGTGTATATAGATATTGTTTACGTTTAGTCTTTATTTTTTTTATTTCTGCCTGAGTATTTATAGTTCTTGATGTTTTTGGTTGGTATATTGGCGTGTGCTAGCTGTCATATAGCTATTTATTTATATTTAAAATTAATTCCCGGTCGCCGAAACTTAACTGGCGCAGTCGGAGTGACGGTTCTCAAATCGTTCCTTCGCGATCCACAATAAACCTAAAGTGCGGGCGGGCACTTGTGTTAGAGTAGGAAAGTGTTTCTCTGGAGAATTGCAGGACGCTGTTGGCAGAGACAAGACTCAACAGCAGCCACTAAGGCAGTAAGGCAGGAAAGAGAGCATCTATTTCCTGCCTTAATTAATTTGTGTATTTTATTGCTAGTATAATGTGTGTCTATAAGCTGAAATTGTGTTAGGCACCCACGTATAACAAACAGCATTAAGATATTCCTTGAAATTCCACGTGACATATTCCACCCTATTGTTCTGTTTAAGAGCCACAGGTAACTTACAGTAAAACAGTGACGCTCAGCGATTGTGATACTAATGACTATAAACCGTACAAACTTAGTGCAGATTTGATGCCAAGTTATGAGGGCAATTCTAAATTTAAGACGTAGAAAGTTTATTAACTTTAACTAGTGAAGCTGATCGTTCGCATCCGGCATTTATCTGCCTGATTAATAGTGGGAAATATTCAATATAGAGGGTTTGTTAAAAAAATATTCTAAAACTTTAGAGCATGTTGCTCAGCACATGCCATAAGCATTAAAAATGCAAGCAAAAGCTGAAATCAAAAAAGAAAGCTTCTGAAAATAAAATTAAAACAACCTGGAATATTATTAATTCAGAAACCAGAAGAACACAGATAGTACGGAATCGTGACTGAAAATCAATGTTGTAGATATTAAGGCAGACGTGGAGTTGGCAAATGAGTTTATTCACTAATATTCCCTTTTTAACAACCAAAACTCTGTCATCGTCATTCTCCACTTCTGCTTACTCAATACATAAATAATATGTACCAGAATGTGTCAAGTTTTTTAATTCACTATTGCTACTGCCAAAGACATTACAAAATATTTTAAAATTCTTTATGTAAAAAAAAAAACTGCTGACCTTTGGGGATTATCAGTAAATGCCATGTCTTCAATAATTGATGTTATTTCACCCTTTTTAGAATAGAATAGAATAGAATCTCTTTATTTCGGACACACAAATATCCATATGGTGTTAGTAACATAAAAATAAGTTATTGCCTAGTGTCAGTAACAATCAACCTCCGCACAAACTGCTGAACAATCGGAGAGCCGAAGCTCTCGGCTACAGTTTTCAGGATGCTGTTTTGACTGCGGGCTTGCGCAAACATATTCGACGCGCTACAGTATTGAGGCAGCCTCAACAACATACTGAAAGCATTTTTATATTGGAAGCGCAGGGCATTCAGCGATCTCTTAGTATAATTGACCCATAGATTTCCCGTGTACAAACTTTGGCAGTAAGCCTTAAAAAGTGTTACTTTAACTTGGTCTGTACACCGCGCAAATCTACGGGACAACATATTACCCCGGACCGCTAGAGCCCTGCGCTCCCTCTCAATGTCTACATCGTCCCTGAGGTCAGCGGCAAGCCAATGCCCTAGGTATTTAAAAGTTGACACCCTATTAATTGGTTTTTAGCTTTTCATTGTTTTTTAACTCTTGTGTTGCATTTGGTGTATTTCCTGATCAGATGAAACTTAGCAAAGTAATTTCACTCTTCAAGTCTCGCGAATTTTCAGCCTATTTCAGTATTACCTACATTAAGCAAACCCTTTGAAAAATGAATTTTTATTTTCATTTGAAACAGTTTGGTTTTACTAAAGGTCATTCAACTACAGACGCGGGCGTGGAATGACTGAAGAGCATATTCGAGGCCTGGTAGGAGTCGCAAGATGCTCTTGGAATTTTCTGCGACTTGAACAAGACCTTCATGATACACTCATTAGGAAACTGTACCACTATGTGACGAGGGACAAGGCTCTCGACCTCCTGACTTCTTATCTGAAAATAATAATTCAGAGGATCCATGTTAATGGCAAGACATCTGCAGAATCTGCGGTCACCACGGGCGTTCCGCAGGGTTAAATTCTAGGTCCTATCTTATTCTTAATTTAAATAAATGACCTTACCTCACAACATAAGGGATAATCACAAAATCGTGTCATTCACAGATGACCCCTCCCTGATTATTAAAATCAAACGTCAGTTAGTAAACTTTTGAACAAGTTAATGATGCACTCCCTAAAGTTGTGCATTGGTTTAATGTAAATAATCTTCTCCTGAACAAAAAATAAACTAGCGGTTACACCACCACATACGAACTGGGTCAAAATCAAAGACTGCATCGCGCAATTATCCGACATCAATCGTCGGCAGTTGCTAAAAAGTACACTTTGTAAACAAGCATATTACAAATTAGAGGATTATATCCAAGATAAAAATGCTTGGAAACATGCTGGTCCTGCTCCATAGGACAATTCAGAATCTAGACAAAATAGAACTGGTTGCCAATTTAATTGTTTAATCTTATTTTTTTAAACATTTATTTTATATAAGTATTTTGTGATTACTTGAACTCACACACTGACTATTATTAGTATTGTTAAAATATTAGGAATATCGTATAATTTTACAGTGTTCGTAAATATGTGAGGACCATGCATCTATCACTTAATTAATTTTCACACCACCTGCTCGAAAATGTCAAATTATATGTCAAGCAACCTTAACCTAAAGTGAGTCATTAGTGGCCGGGGGCACAGCCGGTCAATAATGTTGTACTGGATTTCATTATGACCCGCTGGTCAATAATGTGATTTGAATTTGGAATCTCACATGCTCAGCTAAATTAGCAGTATAGTACTAACAAACACCCTTTGGTGCCAGAAAGAGGAAAGCTATTCTCGATATCCTTACTACGCGTGGATGATATTCTCGATTTCCTACAAAATCATAACGACTGCTTCTTCATATCGTTGCCATGTTTTCGAAGACATAATATTGTAAGAATAATTAGATAACTACGAACCATTTTTTAAAAGGAATGGAATAACATTAAAACTGGCATTAATACCGCACCGCGCCGTAATACCGTAATAGTAATTGGCTGTAACATTAGTTAATTTTCACACCACCTGCACCTGCTCGAAAATGTCAAATTATATGTCAAGCAACCTTAACCTAAAGTGAGTCAAATGTTATGTTATGTTGGCTCAAATGTTACCATTAACTTCAATTAATATGTAAGTGCATATAACTAACTAGTTCTAAATATGTTACGAGTATTCTTACTGTTTGTTTATTTAATAAATACTTTGTTTTTCGTACTATGGCTATTATTTTCTCACAGTAGGTGTAAAAAGTAGAGTATCCTCCACTGGGCTAAAGGTGTCTTTGCCTTGGGCTAGCTTGAATCCCTCGCTGTATTCAGGATTCTTGTATTAACTCCCTCGCTTCGCTCGTGAGTTAAACTCTTAACTCCCTCGCTGCGCTCGGGAGTTATATCCAGAATCCTTCATTGCGCTCGAGATTCAATATGACGCCCGTGACATAAGACACAACTTTAGCTCCTCGGTGCATAATCTACTATTATGTCATTCCTTCATTTTTCATTATTTTTACCTATCGTGGTATAGTAATCTTATTCTAGGTGCATCGTCTTCACATATTATTATATAATTAATGTATACAAAATATTGTGAAAATATTTTAAAAGAGTAACGGTGGAGTTTCTTGCCCATTCTTCTCCATACGAAAACTACCTTTTGGAATGGGCGACTAGAATTAATTATTATATATTTTTTTGTAAATGTTGACGTTCATAAGTGCCTTTTTTGTGCCTAATTGAAATAAATTATTTCACTTTGACTTTGAGTTTGCCCGTCTGGTCGGAGGATCCTCCCGTTTTCAATAGAGGATGAGTGAACTTTTACACCCTGTTCCTCATACCTCTAAAAACTCATTAAATTTTCAACGCCAAAATGTCAGGCTATCTACCAATGTTCAAGTTAATGAAATAGAGTTGGACCCTGATGAGTCGACAGTTTTTATTGAATTCACTATTGACGGTAAATTACAATGGGGCCCAAACATAAATTGTCAAGAAAAAAAAATAGACAAAGATATAACTGACGTAGATACAGCCAGAACTGTGTTTTTTTTTTGTTTTTTTCATAGTCTTATTTCATATTTTAGATTCTTCTCTGGGGAACCTGTGCTGACATTAATACTATCTTTGTTCTACAGAAAAGGGCGGTCCGAGCCATTTATAACCTAGGTCTAAAAGATTCCATTCGAGAGAAATTCAAAGAAATAAATTTTCTGATTGTAGCCTCGCAATATATTTTTGAAAACCAATTTTTTATTTTATTTTATTTAGGGCATGAGAAACAGGGTGTAAAGTTCACTCATCCACCATAGAAAAGGGAGGATCCTCCAACCAAACGGGTGTTGTGCCTTTTTTTTTTTTTTTTTTTTTTGTTTGGGAAAACGTCAAATGACGTCTTCCGCTCTGGGTGGAGCGGGAGGGCGTGTCAGACTCTTACTGACTAAAACCCACCCGTGTTCCTTCTGTTGCCTGTGCAATGCCAGGGGGCCACGGTATCCCTTTCGGACTTTCCCGCAACCCCGGCAGGCAATGGTCTCATCGGACCCCTTCACTCGCTGACACTCTTTGAGGCGCGCGTGGAACACAACGCGCCGTCGACCCGGGCCTGGTCCTTACCGGACGGCGAGCTACCCATTGCTCACCGTCCGCAAGCCCGCGCCTACGGTGGCCAAAGGATATTAAAAAAATTTTTTTTTTTAATATCCTGGGGTCCAGGGCCAATTAAATTAGGGCTGAGTAAGTAGCAGATGACCCAATCTATCCACCATTTTCGTATGTTCAACGTTCTGCCAAACACCCTGTATATCATTTTTTTAGGAAAAATCCGATTTTCATAGTTTAAATACCAGGAATAAACACAACCTTCCTTTACATCACACGACGTGTGTGATGTACAGCAAGGTTGTGTTTATTCCACTCAGTAGGCAACTCGTTCATGGGTCAATGTATACATATTATGTCGTGGCCAGATCTTAGAATTGACTATTTCATGAAATGGCCAGCTAACATTGGCCTTATCGTTAAAAAATCAACGTTTAATGATATGTCAGTCGAAGTTTGGCCATATCATTAATGTAGGGTATCCATGGTGTAAGGTGTAATAAAAATAGCCAAGTAACTGCAACGAACTTGGAAGTAGCGTTCGCCGGCCACTGCCGCGGCACCGCTCGCTGCGCTCGCTCGGCTCACGCACGTTTGGTCACAGTTCTAACCTAACCCATTTGGTCGGGATGCTATTAGCATACGAAGCATATCTTAATAAGAAGTCAGTTAGAAGAGCTTTGATTAGGCGCCTTGGAGAGCCACGCAAAGAGATACCTACAAGTTATGCAGGAGCTCATACGAGTACGTAAATCAAAGGACGAGAATGCAGACACCTTTGGCAAACGACTTCGTGAATGATTAGGCACATTATACGAGTAATCTGTAGGGGTACATAATAAAAAATCATAATACGAAAGGGTAGTCATTGAACACTACGTTACAAAAGTACGTACGAGTAATGACCACCGCGCATGAAATTAAATTGTTTATTTTGTAAATAGAATATTGTAATCACTTAAGAGGGAACAGGGCTGCGAGGAATTTGATAAATAGGTATTTGAAGAAACTATTGCCGTCGCGCTGCGCCCGAAAAACCGAGTTAAACCCCGTAAAATGCGATAGGGACAACTGCAACTCAGACCGATTATATCACAAATTTTTTGACGAAAACGACGTTTGGCATTCTCAAAATTCAAAATTCAAAAAAAAAAAATTCAAAATTCAAAAGTCATTTATTCAAAATAGGCTGAGAATCAGCACTTTTCGAACGTCAAAATTACATAAGACAGTCCCCCAAAACGCCCACCCTTCACCACTTCCTAGTGCTTTTGCTGGGAAGAAGAAGTGGCGCAACAAACTCCCCAGCAGCACAGCTGTCTGTTCAGTTAGAAAAAAATAAAAAATGATTCTATACAACAGTATGCAAGACAATTTACAATATGCAAAAAGTAATTTAAATTAAATAGTTATAATTAATAGCCATATGACAGCTAGCACACGCCAATATACCAACCAAAAGCATCGAGAACTATACTCAAGCAGAAATAAAAATAACTAAAAGTAAACAATATCTAAAAAAAAAAAAAAAAAAGCCTCCAGGCATAAAGGGCGTGCCCGCTTACATATAGCTGTAACTAGAAGTTACAATTGATAAACTAGGACCATCGAGGTAAAATAAATAATTGTCGAGGTCGCTAGCTAACCACATATTGCAATACAACTCATAAAAAAAACATTGTAATGAGTAGATTATGTCAGCACTAAATTAAAATAAAATTAAAATAAATTGACTTATAAAGTAAAATTATAAACAATTATATAAACTCATATAACCTTCATAAAATCTCCTTTTTTCTCCTCGAAAACTAAGCCGATTTAATAATTTCTTACATTAAAATTTTAAGAAAGAGTATGTCTGGGTTCCTATTATTTTCTTTTATGCTAAAAACTTTTCCGAATTAGTCTGATAGTCCTTTAATCACGGCGGTAAAAATGGGGCATTTTTATAATTTTTGGAGGGTCATAGTTTCCTTACTTATTAATTGCTGAAAAAAAAGGAAATGACAGGGACATGCCTATATAGACCCTGATTTTATATAAAACAAATGACTGCTCTAGAGGCATTATTCAGGAAGAAAAAAAGGAATACGTTTGTATGGAGAATCGCGGGGCCTGTTCCCTCTTAAACAGATAGCTTGAAAAAAAATGCTAGATGAGTCCGGCATTTCGTATCTGACTTCTCTGAAAATAAAGGCCGAAACAAACTCAAAGGTCTCTATTAAAGTCCAGACATAATCTTGGTCAGGCCATATGATGAAATAATTAAAAAGCGTTCAAGTCTCGCGGTTTCTTACTACGGTCTCATCTACTTTCTTCAGCTCTCTAAAACCAGTCAAACTTCTATACTGTTCATACGTACGCAGCCACCTAGAATACGCATCTCAAGTATGGAACCCACAATATAATGTGTGTGAGTCTAGAAAATATACAATGTGGATCTGGACTTACGACATTAAATTAAAACGAGCACAGTACTAGTCCATAGAAACATTTTAAAATACGAAGATTAGTAGTTAATGGAAAATTGAAAAATTGCAATTTTCAAACAAAATAAATAGCAGAATCAACTGCATAAAAAGTAAACACGCTTTATCTACGAAAAGTCACTAACCTGTTGCGCGGCCCGATGCGGGTCGCGGCGGGGGGGCGTATGACACCTTTCTCTGTCTCTCAAGCATATTGAGACGTAGAGGATAGAATCGTACGTTTTGCACAGGTTCTTGACCTTACAATGTTTACCTATTATTACGGACTCAGATCTACATCATGTTGAAAAATAAGAAAATGAAAAATAATTTCCTGTGGCTAAAGTATTCATTGGATTTGATTGATTTTTTGTATACGGGTAAAGAACATGACACTCTTTATGTGGTTTTGAGGAATGTCAATCGTCCTGCTCCACATTGTATAGAACAAGTTTATCAGATACTTAGATTATAATACAAGAATAATATAATAATATATACCTACTCGTTGCAAAATATATCATTTCCTGCTGCAGCAACATGAATGAAAAAGAAATAACAATAACTCCATCGATTTTTAGCCCCTTCTCTCAAAAATATCGCTCCGAATCCATCTCGTCACGGCTTCAGGCAGCGGCCAGTTCTTCACGTTCCATTAGCGTCAACAAGCTACCGACGGAATGCCGCCATGCCGTAGCGCAGCAAGCAACCATAATCTGCCCTCTCACGTAGATGTAGAATTATTAAGAATCAGCCCAAGCACACTATGACGAGATACAAATAAAGAATACTTTGGGGAAAGACCGTAATACGGGAATCCCCCTCTTGGCATAAAATTTTAAGCCATAATATTGTTTGGCATAACGTTTCCGCAAAACTTTTATTAGCATAATAATACTATGGCATAATAATACTTTGGCTTATTGCAAAGGTTAGCATAACTGTCATTTGATCTAATTTGTTTGGCATAATATAATATTCGTCTAATAATCAGGAGCCATACAATATAAACATTATTTATTATAATTTGAGAAGCAACCCGTGAGCCGCGAACATGTTTATTTTTATATGAGTTATATAAAGGTTTATTTTTTTTATTCCAAAGAACATTAAGTATCGTTATGCGTTTATAACATTATGCTTTATTATTATTATGCCAACTGTATTTACGAATTATTTCGTGAACTCAATAATTACCAAAATGGTCTAGCGTTTTTGGATGTCACATAAACAATTTATACGAAATTATATGAAAAACGTAAACGGAAATATCGCATCCTAATCGATATTCGGTTGCATCATTTTGTTACTTCACTTTTATTTACAATAAATGGCGTAGTATCTTTATTAGGGAAACATCGTGCAAACGAATTTGGGTTCCTTTTGAAATCATTGGTTTTATAGCATTTTGATGGGTTGTTGGAACAATGGTTTACCTATCTAAATCGTATAAGGTAACAAATGTATTTGATGAGCGCTGCTTAGCGCTGAAAATAGAATGACAGGACATCAATTTGTGATTTGATGATTGATTGATGAATTAACTTCAGTACGGAGGGAACACTAACGGACCGCCAGAACATGTCAGATTGCAATTTATTGCTACCTAAGAACCTTATTTGATACTAGGTTTTGGCTGTGTTTAATCTGCCATTCCGTCACCACACATGTTTATGTGTAAAAGATGTGAAAGTAAGTTCATGTCACAAAAGTTTAGTTTTGCCGTATAATTAATTAAAGTTTCAAATACTAAATACTGCTTGAAACTTCGTTTGGCAAAAAGTTTGGTGAAATTGCGGGACTCAGTGGCATGTTGCCAATCAACTACTTAGTTTAATGCTGCCCTCTCTCCCTTGACCTCACTGGCGAGGGGGAGGTATTGACAAGATTGATCTGCTTGTTATGAACAGATTCATTTTGAGACTAGTTTATTAAATGAGAATAATGTTTTATGTGAAAGTAGTTCCTTTATCAGCCACAAATTGATCCTTTGATACTGTTAATGATTTAGTAAGCGGCGCGCGGCGGTAGAGCGGTTCAGTCGCATGTTCCGAACACAGCATTTATTATCTAGCTAATCTAAAGATGAAACGTTTTCTCTCTTATTAATTATAAATGTGGTAAGGAAAACATTTTACTTTTCCATTAATTCGAGAGTTTGAACTGAAATAAATCGTTGTAATATTATATGAATTCATTTACTTTAGTTGGCATGAATGTATTCTCATATAGCGCATTATTCTAGCGAATATTTATCATTACAGAGGAATTACTTCAATTTATTATAACAAATTGCTTTTTCTCGTGTTACTTTTAAATTGGGACACATAATGTATTCAAGTGGGGGTCGTAGGTGACTATGAACTGTCACTGTTCGTATTTTTCAGTACACAATAGTAGTTTTGGGCCATACTATGGTAACTAAGATTTACCTATGTTTAACAAAAACGTGCAATGGAATCTGTTTTTTAACCGACCGACACGCTTTATTAAGTGAGTTTAGAGCGTCGTTGGTTGTAATTACATTTTCATATTAAAGAAGAATTCTAATATTTCTATGATTTAATATAAGTTGTCGAGATAGGAGCTAATCTCCGACTAATTTAAACTTTTCGCTACACTTTAATAAAGTTGCGGGAGTTTGTGTGACGTGAGTGCACTGCTCTGTCTTCTGACTTTGTCTTCTGACTTTGTTTTAAACAAATTATAAAACAACTTAGTTCAGAGAGGAGAGCATTCTAATATCTAGCACATCGTATGATCGCTACTGAATGAATGATAACTATGTTTGAAATGTATAGTTACCTACTTATACGAGTACATTTCAAACATAGTTATCATTCATTCTTCGCCAACGTCTGTATCAAACAGAATAGTAGATTATTCATTAGTTAAGACTAGAAAGAATCCTGAGTGCAAACTCGCCCAAGACGAAGACATCTTTATCCCTTAGGAGAATACTTTACTTTCTGAACCTACTGCGAAGTAATAAAAACCAATTGGATTTCGAATTAGTAGCTTATGTAACTGTTAAATAATACCGAGGAATACTTAGATATGTGCAGTTTCATTCACAATTTATCTAAACTCATACAATTTCATCAAAACACAATAAGTAGAATAGTAATTATGACGTCCAATTTCAAAATTCAAACGCAGGGAGCCGGGATTACGCACCACAGTAACCGATCAAGGAGCCGGGAGTACACGCCACAGTAACCTATCAGGGAGCCGGGGGTACACGCCACAGTAACCGATCAGGGAGCCACGGGTACGCGCCACAGTAACCGATCAGGGAGCCGTGGGTACGCGCCACAATAACCGATCAGGGAGCCGGGGGTACGCGCCACTGTAACCGATCAGGGAGCCGGAGGTACGCGCCACGGTAACCGATCAGGGAGCCGGGGGTACACGCCACAGTAACCGATCAGGGAGCCACGGGTACGCGCCACAGTAACCGATCAGGGAGCCGTGGGTACGCGCCACAATAACCGATCAGGGAGCCGGGGGTACGCGCCACTGTAACCGATCAGGGAGCCGGAGGTACGCGCCACAGTAACCGATCAGGGAGCCGGGGATACGCGTCACAATAACCGATTAGGGTGCTGGAGGTACGCGTCACAGTAACCGGTCAGGGAGCCGGACGTACGCCCCACGGTAATCGGTTAGGGAGCCGGAGGTACACGCCACAGAAACCGGTCAGGGAGCAGTCAAAGAACCGTTTTCTATGATCACTAACTCCATGCGATCCTCTGAAGATATCTTAGCCCAAATCATTATTGATCCTCCCCCGAATGGCACTTTTTCTTCAAAACACGCTTGATGATACCGTTCTCCTGGTCTTCTAAATACTCTTCGTCTCCCGTCGTGCGTAAATAAACAAAATCTGGACTCATCGGAAAACATAACCTTGGACCAATCTTCATCTATCCATTGAATGTGTTCTCGAGCAAACCGTAACCTGGCAACTCGATGTTCTCTGAGCAGTTTGGGGCCGTTTGCTAGTCTATAAGGCTTTATGTTAGCTTCTCGAAGACGTCGCAGAATCGTATCAGAGCTCACATTGTTGTGGTGAATTTCTTGAAGACGGTTTCGGACCTGAACAGCTGTGATATGTCGATTTCTTACATAGTACTCACGATGACTCGGTCTTCTCGTGTAGGTAGTTGTGCACCTTGGCCTACCATTTCCTTGTCGCCTGATGTTAATGCCGGTCTCTTGAAATCACTGGAGTACTCTTTGGACCTTTGATAAAGATACTCCTTCTGTTCTAGCAGTGATACGCAGTTTTTTTTTAAATCTGTTACTTGTATAAATGAAACCTCTCTAGAGAATTAGAACAACCATTAGTAACCTGCTTACTACATATTATTTATTCTAGCGATCTAGGTATGTAATTTATGGAGATATCACGGTTTTTATTAGCGACCCGGAATTTTTGCGAAGCAGCAAGCTACACTGGCTTGCTGCTTAATAAGTGACATGATCAAAACACTGCTAACTCCACACTCAACCCCCGAGAGATTATAAGCTGTCAGTTCTCATACTGTAGAATATTAACATGCGGGGGAGGGGGGGATGGGGCGCGGGAGGAGGATGTAATCGGGGGATCGGACCAATTCTATTTAATACTCCCACATGACTAATTTCAGCTTATAATGATTTCGGCATCAGGCAAACGAGATCAGTTTGTTAGTGGCGATTGTAAATTGCAACTGTTTTCAGATTTTATGACTTTGTGTTTTAGACGCTTCGATGTTTATCAGACAATGTTAATCAGTAGGAACCCGTGAAATTGGCATGCAATAAGAAGCAGTTTAGTTAATGTCTAAGGGCGGTCACACGGGTCGAATTTTAGCAACGATTCAGTGGCGATATAGTCGCTAACCGTTTACTTTTACCTTGATTCATGTATTGCTAGTGACTCGAAATAGTCGCGCGTTTCACGAACGTGCATTTGTGTCGCTGAGTGTTACCACTCTTAAGCTTCAATCCTTAATTTTAATTAGTTTTTAGTGTTTAACATAGGTATAAAACTACTCAGTCAAAATTAAAGGTCGCCTAAATGATAAGCATACTTAGTTAATTTGAGCCACAAAATCTGTAGAGAACAGCAAAAACTTTTAAATATGGTTGAATTGCTTACTTAAACACAAAAAAGTAAAGATATTTTTCAGCGAGAAATAAATAAATGTCTTTAACCAAAACAAAAGAAAAGAGACAATAAAATTAAACTAGTTGTATTATTTGTAGTAGAACATTACGCCATAATTCTACTGACTGATATACCTTCTAATGTATGTGTATGTAAATAAATGAACCGCAAACGTAGCATTTAATGTAATTAACAGAAAACAGAACAGAAAAGTTAATTAAAAAGTGAGCTCAAGTCACTGGTGACAGTTAGTTAGAGCTTGGCTTGAGAACAATCGTACTTTGCACTCAGTGACGTAGTTTTTTCAGTTGAGTTCGTTGTGTTTGTAAAGACACTACTCAATACGATCGTGTCTTATATCCAGCTAAAACATAAGGAACTAGTGTTTTCTTTTTTAAAAAAACCTCGCAGTTTCTGGTCATACAGGGGTCCCAGTTCAATGTGCAGGGAGTAAATTGATGTTGAAACAATAGATACCTCTCTAGAATAACTATAATAATCAAAATCCAGTAGTCATTACTTGCAATACTTAATTCAATTATTTTAAATAGAAACTATAAAAAGTTATAAATTCATTTTTACGAATGCTTAATGTGTTTAACTGAATGCACTTTTGTTCATAGCGAAGGCTACATGAACAGAAACACTTCGCTCTTCAAGAGAGACCAAAGCATAATTGTTTCAATCAATTGTTTAACAGCCACTTCCGCGGCCGGAGTGCTTCCTAGTTAATAAACAAACAACATTCACCCCAATGTAGGAGGTATAGTGTCAGTAATAAAGGCTAAAATTCCATAACAGTTGTCAGCGTCCACTTGGAAACTTGCGACTAGTTATCTAAACATGTTTTAGATAACCCTAGTTTCAATTTTATTTGAATGAAATTCAAATGTTGTAGGGATTGCATCATTGATTTGAAAAATGCTCACGCAACAAACATATTTATTTTCTTGTTAGTACTTAATAATTGTATTAGAGCTTTCATTGAACAGACCCTCTAAAAAATAAAAAATAAAGCATGAAAGTAAAATAAATAAGACATAAAAATCAAAATAAAATAAAAATAAGACATAAAGTATTTATCTTCTGTCATATTTCCCATCGAGAGGCATCTACTCTTTTCTGTAAAGTATTACAGTACAGGTGGGAGATGGAGTGCACCTAACATGGAGGAAAAAGAAAATGGCCGCCTCCAGGCAGAGAAATAATTTCTAATAAAAAGCCAAGCGGCGACGACGACTGGGCTTAATCATGCCTAGTGGGACGCCAAGCAGATTTTTATTTTAGAATAACTCCGGGATATCATCCTTCACTTTAGGACACCTGGATGATTTGGTTAAAGGCTCGGAGTTCATTATAAAATCTTGAAAGATGCAATGTCTCATTGCATCTTATCTGATATGGAATTAGATCTAGGTCTTTTTAATTTCCTGAAAGATTTTAAGTATGTCTACTATTCAGTCTACTACAATACCTACAAGATTTATTAAAATAAATAAAGTACTTATGGCTTGCTTCCAAAAGTCCTAATACATTCACAACTGCTCGGACAACTCACGGCAGTCCGTGTTGAAATATGTTTCCTTCGGGAGCAAAGTTGAAGTTATACTTGCATAGAAACCAAAGGAAACTAGTAATATGCACTGAACTGGGAATTTATAAGAAAATGCATCAGGTACTTAAAGGGTTTCAAGATTTAGAAGTAACTTGTTGGTTCTTGGAGACTGACGTTTTGGATCATATTTATAAAGGGCAGTAGACTATTGAATTAATTATTTATTGTGACTTCTACCAAATTTCGTTCAGACATGGCATAGCAAAATGTATAGCTTTTATTTAAAAAAAAAAAAAATGAAAGGAAGTCCTTTTTCCTGCAATTGGTCACCACAGGCAAAAAATAAAGTAAATAGTCGGAACATTTCAGAAACATACACGTGAATAAAACCGCATACAATATTGATGCATATTTTAAATGAAATATTAACGACGACGTTAGAGTTGGATATGAGGTACCTCTCGTAGTATGTAAGTAGCTATGTAGGTACCTTACTTACCTATCATGTCTAATAATTATTAAAATTAGCAAAATTATATACTAACTTAACTAAAACTATTGAAAAACTAAAAACAAGCATCGAAAAATTAAATGAAATTGTTTTGTTGTGATGTCAAGCCAGAAGAACCTATAGCTAGGTAGCTAGCTGGTTCAATCAATCAATCAAAAACCTTTGTTATGGCAGAAAAAAATCATTTCTTTTACTATTAACATGCATATTTACACAAATATTGGCACTCATTAAATCTAAAAATCCGTCAATTCAGTATCATTAGTTACTTTTTACAAATTCAATCCCCCAGAATATCCACCAAAGGCACTATTCAATCTCTTTAGTATCGTAATCTTATTAATATGAAGCCACAGACTTACAAATCCTCCTAGATAATCCGTTTATTTGATCCAGTGCCACCACTAGTTACTATCTATTCGACATTATTATAATATTCGTGAACTGAATGTGTTAACTGTTGTATGTTTGATGCGGAAGTGACATAATATGCCATAAATATCGTGCGACTATAAATATCTACTGTGAGTGCGAAAGCCTGTCTGTCTGCTTCAACTTCATAACTCAACTAGTAGAAAGCACTCGATAGATTTTATTTTTAACCGACTTCTAAAAGGAGGAGGTTACCAAATGGTTTTTATGTATGTTCGGGCACTACTACGTCATATATAGACCGATTTGTAAAATTATTTTGTATTTGAAAGAATATACTTCCGAGGTGGTTTCACTGTCATTAAGTCAGGATCTGATGATGGGAACCTGGAGAGATCGAGGGACCTCTTCAAATATTATAGGCACACCTATAGCTATTTGGGTATTTTTTTAAAGTAACTCGTGCGCTTGCTCTCGGAAAGCACCATTTTGGTGAATTAGAACTGATGATGAAGACCACATGTGGCCACCGGAACAACTCAATAATAAGTATTTCACGGGTTGTAATTCGATTACTATAATATGGTTGCCAAGAAATGTATGCTCGTCGAAATGCATATCGAGAAGTGGAGCTGACGGTGAAGTACCAGGAGCAGTTCTCAACGATTAACGTCCCTGCATCGGGAAAAACAATATTTTGTAAAGGGTGATGAGTAGTTGTCATTAGGCTATTGTAACTTAGATGAATTACAAACTAACCCACTAAAAAGCGAGAAATGAAAACTTTTTTATAAAAAAAACACAACCGACTTCGAGTGTCTTTTGTTTTGTATTTTATATAACTATACAAATATATATCTACTAGCTGACCCGGCAAACGTTGCTTGCAACTTTTTTTTTTTTGTTTTTTTGACAACCCTTATCACTAAGGGGTATGAAAAATAGATGTTAGCCGATTCTCAGACCTACTCAATATGCTCACAAAATTTCATGAGAATCGGTCAAGCCGTTTCGGAGGAGTACGGGAACGAACATTGTGACACGAGAATTTTATATATAAGATTCTATATCTATACAAAGAGAACAATGGACGTCAAAACCCGTGGTGCCTTTGATATAGTAACATATAGGTACCTACTTACATGTGACATCGCAGCAATTTAATTTTTCATGTATTTTAGTAATTTGTCTATCAAACCCAAGGCTGGCCCGGGTCGACACTCGACGCGTTGTGTTCCACGCGCGCCTGAAAGAGATGTCAGCAGAACTGAAGGGGTCTGATAAGACCAATGCCTGCCGGGGTTGCGGGAAAGTCCGAAAGGGATACCGTGGCCCCTGGCAACGTACAAGCAACTGAACGAACACGGGTGGGTTTTAGTCAGTAAGAGTCTGACACGCCCCTCCGCTCCACCCAGAGCGGGAGAAATTATTTGATAATATCACATCCAAAAAAAAAAGGGCTGGTGTCGATACGTCCATAGTGTTCATAATTTCATGAGCAATAAGGACTGACAGACGGACATTCTTCCTACACGGCCGGGGAAGGCGTCAGCTGACATACGTAGCTATGACCAAATGACGCCTCTATCACATGTAATGTAGTACGTACCTATGTAACGCCGCCAACGTGCCAACTAATCTTATTGAAGGATACAGGCACCTTACTGTGTTACTTTGAACGAAATGACAGAAACTTGACAATAGATATGGGCTTTTGAATATTTTGAGGAACACAAAAAGACGCTGCATTTGTACAAGCCTGTCCAGATTTATTTCAAGGAAATCAAAATAGGGATTTTATAGCGTTCGATTAAATACATGCCGAATGAAAATAGAAGCTATCTTTAATCCGTTATAAGCACTAAGTAGGTACAGTAGACTGGTACTGGACTGGTAGTAGACTGTTAAGACGGTAGCACCGAGCGCAATACACAATTGTTCTGTATACATCTATTTTGTTACAGATCCTCTTATTCCTAAGACATCCGCACACTAGGACCGAAACAGTTTTGTCTGTGCTCCTAGACAAATCCGACCGCTTAGTGCCTATAGCAGACTTGTGTTACAACAGGGTTTCAGTTAATTTTCATGAGGCTGATTTGTTGTGAATGAACCGCCGTCATTGTTTTTATTAAGTGATAACCTAACTAATAACCTCGACTCAGTTTGCGCACAGCCTTACTTATATTTTACAATCCGTTTGACAACGGTCCGGTGCCTCCACCGTTACAATGCACCACGGTTAGTGAACCGCAAAGAACAGATGCCAGAGAACACCTGAGGGAAAGCGAGACAATGTTTCTCATACAATAACATAAGCCCCTTACGTGTCTGTCTCCCTGGTAGCCGGTACAAGGGGCTTATGCGCCGCTGAATTTACGAGTACAACAATAGTTCAAAGATTTTGAAGCATTCAATCCTTTCACAAAACCAACGACACATAGGTGTTGGAATGATTTCTTACTTGAAATTTTGAAAAAACAAAAACCTAAGGACCCAAACTAGTGTTTCAAGTATTAGTAAATGTACTAATTAGTTTGTGGTTTGATAAGAAGCACAATAAATATATTATTAGGAATTGATTAACATTTAGTCTTCTTTTCGAGTGGTTAGTGACTAACCTGGTGTCAGAGTTTTAAGGCCGCCCATATGGTCTCTGATTTGGCTTCACATGCCATCGAGAAATATCTCTCAGGCATGCCGGTTTCCTCACGATGTTTTCCATCACCGTTTATGAAGCAAGTGATAATTATACAATACACACATGAATTCGAAAAGTCAGAGGTGCGTGCCTTGGGTTCGAACTCGAGACCTATGACTTGGCAGTCCGACGGTCACACCACTAGGCTATCACTGCTAACATTTAGTTATGATAAGCGTTTAGAATTAAAAAAAAAACGAGCTTCACAGTAGTCGCGTATGATGTGTAATAATTACAGATATCTGTCATCTAGGCTGACGGATACAGCGTATTAGCTTTTGCCCGTGGCTTCACCCACGTAAAGATCGGAAAATATCCCACAGGATCGTGCTACCGGGATTCAGAGTATCCTAATGTCCTAACCCAGGTCATGGGCTATCCGCATACCTTTCACCTAAATCTGTTCAGCCGTTACGACACGAAAAGGTAGCAGATAACAAATATGTTTTAGGGTTCCGTACCTCAAAATGAAAAATTGAAATCCTTCGTTGTCTGTCAAGACCCTTTTTCTAAGGAACGCGTGGAGGCTCAAGTTGAAATAGATATCAAATACTTAGATCTTCGGTCCCTTGGAGCTGTAACGAAAATCAAACCTCCAAGTCAACGCAATAAAAAATAAGGCCATTTATGCCGTATATTTTGACACTCGCAAATAAACCAGCCTATTTGGTACTTCCGTTTCGCTTGCCCAGCAGCATGAAGTTTGGCGAGAAGCAAAATCAAGTAAAGAGGAAAATCAGAAAATTGGTAATAAGTATATACACTCGAGAGCAATGAATCCGGGTCACTTAAAGAATGTTAAAAATCTCGGAAACTAAAAATGATAGGTTAATGCAATAAATTGTATTTAATAGACAACTCCTTAAATGAAAGTAAAAAAAATATGAGTCACCATACATTTTATTAACACAAAATTACATAAAGAAAAAAACTGCTGATCTCTCCTTAAAACAAAAATAGGAAACATGAAATTTTTGAACTTTATTACGATTTTCTTGAATTTTAATACTTCGTATTGCCTCTTCGTGCTTCCATTACTGCGTTTACGCGGTTTGGCATGCTGTACACCAAGTTCCTTATACGATTTTGGGGAATATTCTCCCATTCCTCTGTGAGAGCAATTTTGAGCTCACGAAGCGTGATTGGGGGAGGGTTTCGTTGTTTTACGCATCTGCCTAGCTCGTCCCAAGCATGCTCGATCGGGTTGATATCCGGGCTGCGCGCTGGCCACTCCATACGAGTAATGTTCATCTCTTGAAGGTAGTCATTCACAATCCTACCTGTATGAGGTTGGGCATTGTCATGCATAAATATAGCATCCTCACCTAAATTGACCATAAATGGACCAACGTGATCATTGAGGATTTCTTCCACATATCTTTCGCTAGTTAAAGAGCCGTTTTCTATGATCACCAGCTCTGTGCGACTTTCAGAAGAAATTCCGGCCCACACAAGTACAGACCCACCACCGTAGGCTACTTTTTCTTCGATGCATGCTTGCTTGAATCTTTCCCCTGGTCTTCGATACACTCTGTGTCTTCCATCGTGCTTGTAGAGCATAAATTTTGATTCGTCGGAGAACATAACTTTTGACCAATCTTCAATACTCCAATTTACGTGGCTCTGGGCATATCTTAGTCTTGAAATACGATGCCCACGCTCCAGTTTAGGGCCGTTTGCAGGTCTAAGGGGTTTTAAGTTAGATTCAGCAAGCCGACGTCTTACTGTCCATGCACTTGGGTTACTTCCTCCGAGGCGTCGAAACTGATTTGTGAGTTCAGTTCCTGTAAGAAAGCGATTTCGAAGCATGGTGTTCACCAAGTATCGGTCTTCTCGTGCTGTGGTACACCTGGTTCTGCCCGTTCCTGGTCTGCGTAGGTTAGAACCAGTTTCTTCGTAACGTCGGAGAACTCTTTGTACTGTTGACAGCGACACACCGACAGTCCTGGCTGTATCGCGCTGACTCCGGCCGGTTTCCAGCATTGTAAGTATTCTGGTGCATTCTTCAGGCGTAAGCGACATAATTTCAGCTTGAATAATGAATATAGAGCACTATCAACATGGTTTATGTACCCACATAAATGACAGATTACAAACAAAAGCAAAACCAAATGCTGTAATTTCGTAGTTCCATCTTCGAAAGTGGCCCTTTTTCAAATTTGATTTTTTTATGATATAACTTTACAATAACTAAGAAGTTTTAATACCTTCATTTAAGGAGTATTACATTGTCTATTAAATACAATTTATTGCATTAACCTAGCATTTTTAGTTTCCGAGATTTTTAGGATTCTTTAAGTGACCCGGATTCATTGCTCTCGAGTGTATATGAACTGCAAAGTTAAGTTTGTTCATCCATCTGGGATCTAAACTTCATAGGCAGTGTCTTGAAGTAACATTTAGTCTGTATTTCATTACTATATTTTAAGTTATATTTCAATTTAAAAGTTAAATTTGTCCTTCAATCCAGATTTGTAAATTCGGGCAGCCGATCAAGCACAACTTTAAGACGGAACCCTCTGGGCGCCAGTCATGTCCGGTTTTAACAAATAAAACAGGTTTATATGATTCTAAATTCCTTACGTACAATACAAATTATTAATTTTACTACTAATAACACCATCAATTTGTAATACCTATTCTAGTGCCGCCATTGATTACATAATACCTACATGTTAGAAAGGTTAGTTAATGACTTTAGATTATTGTAATAACTTTTGATTGAGTGGGCCGATTTTAATTAAATAAAGACTAAATGCTAATTCAAGATACGGAATATGACTATATTTCCAATCCTCTATATGACTTTAAATCTCTTGAAAAGAAGACAAAAAATCAATAATACACGTGAATTTTAAAATCATCCCTAATTTTACTTTGGGGGACGATTTTATAAAAACAATGAAATGAGTAATTCTTTATTTCTTACCTAAAGCATAAATTTGAATTTTCATATACTTAGTACCGTACCTAAATTAACAAATGCTGGAGTTCCCATACAAACCCCTTTAGTATTATTTTTGAGACGAAAAGTACTCTATGTCCTTCTCCAGGATCCCATCTATCTCCTCGCCAAATTTTACGAAATCCGTTTAGTAGTTTAGCCGTGTAAAGGTAAAACACAGACAGAGTTACTTCCAAATTCATAAGATTAGTATGAATTAAAAATATTCATCCTCATCATCGTCCCGTTTACAACCTCTCGGAAAATGGGTTGGTACCATCTGACGACCAACCCTAGCAACGCGCGCGCTCATTGATCAAATCAAATAGTGCGCGCTTTCCCGGCCTTCTGTTACACATTTCCGTCCCTTTTCACGATACGGAAAGCGAGAGGAAAAATGTTACACATCATGAATTGGTGCATGGGTCCCACAGGTCTCTCCTATTTAGGTAGCACTGGTAGGTACAACATTTAACAAATCTGTCTTCTCAAAAACTATAACACATATCGTTCTACTTTCGCACGACACAATAAAACATATAATTGACATGAGAATATAAGCTGCTAAGCCAATATGAGAATCTTCATGAATCAAACTGATGCAATACCTACTGCGTACGAAGCGACCGAACAAAATAACCTCACTGCAGCCATCAACTACTGTATGCAATACAATAAGAGCCTTAAATTGAAACTGTATTCAATAAATCGTAAAGGAACGAACTCAGAGCCATTGAACAGAGGCAACGAGCTCAGAGCCATTGAACAGAGGGAATGCTATTCCAATTCCCCCCTGGGACAATACAAGGTGCGTTTTGCATAGAAATCGGAACCGAGCGCAAGCGACGCCGTGACAGACGGTGGGCCAACCTACTGCATTCTGTTTAGATGTTACGGGAAATACTTGGCCAAACTTAGATTTCGTCGGAGGAAAATCCCTAGTTTCTCAAAAGTTTGTATCGCTCTTAAAAGCTTACATACAATAAAACTCTGCGTAAAATCGAATCACAAACTTTTAACAGCGTATCCCTGTTATGTTAAACATTTAGCTCTACATGACATTGATATTTGATACGAACAATAATAACACACCTTATCAATATCGTATTTTATTGTTACGTGGAATGAGTCCTTCTGACCTTCTCACCGCTTTGGGAAATCACAGTTTCGACGGACCCACAATATTGTACGAAGAAATTGCAACCTCACTGTTTTCCGCAACATTGTTTACATGACTAGGTAGCTTCGTATTGACTAGGTCACAATTACTCAAACTCAACTGAAAGCATTTAATTCAATTAAAACAATTACAGGCACTTTTAAAATACCTATGGAGAAAAACGGGCAAGAAATTCTATGGACAGCACTTTTTTATATCAATATAATATTATGTGAGACCAATGTAGAAAGACGTGTACGTTAAAAACGTAGATCATAAAAAAAGAATATTCACAACATAGTATAACACTGCCAATTGGACCAGAATATACATATTATGTAGTAGTGTTTTTAGAACATGTTAGCATCTTTGACACCTCAGTCAAAGCACGACAAACTGAAGATCATTATAATAATATATATTATATATTTACAAACATCAAGCATGACCACTGGCGGCGGCAGTTCTCAAAAATATCTTTTTACTCGCAAAAATATTGCTCAGAGCGTAATTTATTCAGAGATTCTCTAATTAAGCTTTGCAAGACTGTTTAATATTTCACAGCCAGAGACACGATATTTATGTTTTTTTAAGGTAAATAGTGCAGGGTAAAGGTACAGCTAATTAATTTCAAATTAACTGAAACTTTCTGATTTTCACGAAAAAGGTCAAATGTCCTTAGAGTTTATAAGAAAGATTATTTTAATTGTGACTTTTAGAGTAGACAATGAATAAATAATAATTTTAATTTGAAATTTTGGAAATAATAATATTATTCTCAGGGGTTGTACAGTTCATCTTTCCCACATTTTGCACTGCAAGGATTCTATAGAATACATAAATACCATCGCAGAATAAATGATTTGATTACTGCTACTGATGCTACCTGTAACAACTGAACTCATAACAACTGGATCATATCAAATGCCTTTAAGTGACTAGCAGCAGTCAGCCCCCCCCCCCCCCCCCCCCCGTTGTAGGAATATAGTATTTTTAAAAGATTTTTTAATATGACATGGATCTCATTAAAAGTTTGATAAATGAAATGTAGAGGGAACCGTATTATAGTTGACGGGGCCCCGCTTAGTTCTAGGGGCTCCTATTTCGGTCGCAGAATTTGTTGTGTAGGGTTCAGGAGACTCTCTCGAACCCCCAAATAACCTCAAATTCTGGCAAATACTGATGTAGGTATTTTCAGGAATAACATTTTGACAAAATTATGCAAATTTCAACGTTCAACAATAACAAACTCCTGTGTGTAATGTACCTAAAACATAAAGTGAAAATGGTGGTCAATGAAACGTTGATACTTTATCACGCAGATATGTATAAATTGTTAATACTTGTAACACATTTTGATTTCAAGTCAAGTTAAGAATCTAAATAAACGTTTTGGCATTTTACAAAAGATAATGATAGCAAATTGAGCAATATAGAGCGTGAGTTAGTAGGTATACTTATAATATTATTATTTATACATGCGAGCATGTATCTGTGGGTGTAGACAATTCATTCCTAGCCATTTTATGCTAAACTTCGCTAGCATAAGACTTCGATGATCTATGGGGAAGCTTCTTAACTCACGGTTTCGCTGTTCCGACCACACATGAGTCACACACCACATGACTGCCTCATTGGTCTAATGGTCGCAAGCGCTACTGCTGAGAATGAGGTCGATTCCCGGGTCTAGCAAACTGTTATTGGGTTTTCCCATCAGGAATTTCTCAGTAGGTTGAATTTCGAATTAGGATCGGTAAAATGGCGCTTTATTTAAATTTGTCGGTGAGCAATTAAATAATAGGTTGGGCAACGTCTCGCGTCTATACAAACTTTATAAATGAGCGCAAAAATATATATATTAATGTAGCCACCGTGAATGGTGGCTTACTCTACGTAACATAATATATAGCACAGTATATTAATATGTATCATATCTACGTCTGTGACGGCCTTAACTGGCGAAATGTGGGTGTACTATTGGTGCACCTCTGCTTACCCTTCGGGCAAGCATAAATACAGGCGCGATATTATGTAATAAGTTTCACTAACTGGCTAGTCGTCCCACCAAGACATGTGCGAAGAGTTGTGTCGTCAAGAACAGAGTAGTATGACCAGTACGAGCAGCATCACGAGTGCTGCTCACCGGCACAACACAAAACACAACAGCTCTAAGTTGTTCAGCACATACAGCTGAGCAGAACTGTAGTGAGATATTTACTTATGTAGTGGAATAAATAAATAGCATATTGGGGCACTTGTGGTCACCCTTTCAAAAACAAAGCCCCGCTTAAATATTCAAATATAGTTCACGCCCCTACTTTTAAGCGATAAAAAAATATCCAAACAATATTTTCGTGGACATAAATTAGGTTGAATTACGATGCAAGCCTAGAATAGATGAATATTACAAGAGTATGTACATACATTATGGTTTTAAATAGATACATCGTCACAAACCTTAAGGTACCATTCCGAACCCGACCGCAGGCAGCAACTGCACGCGACGTGTCGCGGTGTCATGTCGCGGCGTTATGTCGCTGCAGTAATGATTCCGACCCGACCGCAGGCGGCAGCGGCCCGTATTCCAGTCGGTAGATAGAAGATAGAAAAACGTGTTATCGCTCGAGCGTTGGTGGCACTACTGGTCTGCAGTCGGGCTGCACGTGTCGCCTGTCACTCGCCCTTAGCTGCTAACGACGTGTCGCTACGATAGGTATTTCATAAAAAATGATAGAAACCAGTCGTGTCGCGGCAACACGTCGCCTGCAGTTGCGTCCTGCGGTCGGGTACAGAATGATACCTTTACAAGTTATTTGATAAGAATAGATAACAACATTCAAAATCCAGCAGTAAGCTTAGCCACTAAAAGTTAGCCCAAGAAAATTTCCCATAGAAAAATATATCAGAATTTTATTCACCCAGGTCTTCGGAGAATTCCACTGTTTTCTGAAGTTAAACTAACAAACTAATTACTGGATAACGCAATTACGAGAGCCCCGGGTCTGAACAAATTAGACAGGTATTGTGTCTGCTAACACGATTTCTCATTCATAGTTAGCTTAATTGGTATTTTGACACGTTAAGCTTTTAAAACCCTTTGTGACTAGCTGAAATCGTATATTATGCAAATAATGGCTGCACCTAAGTCTTCAATTGGCCGCCACAATGAACAGTCAAACGGACTAATTGTCACGATCACTATGTGATGGTGATCCAGTGATAGCCCTGACTTACGAGTTGTAGGTCGTGGGTTCGAACCCAGGTAGGCGCATTACTTTGTGTAAATAATTTCATCACCACAGCTCTCAAAACGGTGAAGGAAAACATATTGAGGAAAGTGGCATGTCTTAGAACAGAAAATTCGAAGACATGTGACATTTACCGACCAGCATTGGCCCGCCTGGTAGATTTAAGCCCACTCCCTCTCACCAAGAGGAGGCCTGTGTCCCAGCGGTGAGAACATTATATGCTGATTATGATTATGATACTACTGTGATTATGTTACTACTATGATTATGATACTACTAAGATTATGATACTACTATGCTTGTAAAGCCAATGGCCATCACAGTCATGATTATGAGCAGACGGGCTGACGCTGACTATTCATCACTTTGTGAAAATGATGGCCAACATACATACGTCATTTGTTGGGAAGGATATTAGGTATCACAATTTTCCAATAATTTTCATCAACACACGTAGTTAAATCCAGCAATCAGCATTATAAGTAACTTTGTGACAGCCGGGGGCACCCGTGGGAAGCTACTTGTCATTATTGACCGCGGTTCTGAACAATAATATAATTAATTGTAATTACTTTGATTTATAATTGTTGTATGAATAGTCTCCATTTGTTGGTAATAGATTTAGCTGCTTGTTATCTGTGTTCCGTGTACACTGGGAGTGAAAAGACAATGTTCCGCGTTCTGCAGATTTTGTAAGAGTACTGAAATAAAAAGATTTTTATAATTACCTATGATATTTTAATAAAGAATTTATTTATTGTTTTTTTTTTTTTGTTGTTTTTTTTATTGTTTGTTATATAAGTATAGACATAAAATTAGCAAAATTATAATACTAACTTAACTAACTTTATTGTATTAATCTATCAGTAGATTTTCGTTCAACGAAAACCAATTTCACAACGAGCTAAGAGGGACTACACAGTTTCCCGTTCCTAACAAACTAATTTACCTCGAAAAATGCACATAACATTGTGCACTGACTAATAACTTAGCTAAATGAAAGCCGCATGGAACCGAGTTTCTCAAAAACATATCACGAACAACAACAAATGTTATTGGAACATCCACGAAGTCAGCTGAGAAATGGTTTGTCGTCAAATGTTCGTACTGCATGTTTATGTTTTGACTCAAAGCCCCTAACCGTGGTGACAGCAGACTGGACTTTTTTCAGTGAGATCCCCGAAAACACCACGCAAGAGAGAAATAAGAGGTCCTACATTCCAGCCTCTGAAGATGAAAATAATAGAAATCCGTGCAAATTGGGTGTTCCTACCGTATGTCGGTTCTGGATGACAATACCGCAATTAACGGAATAGGCTGGTTTGTGTAATTCTAACGAGCTTCGTAGAATTGATTGACAATGAAACCTCAAGAAAAACATTATTTTCATTAATTTGTGACCCACGTGGCTACATGTATATAGCGTTGTGTTCTTAAAATTGCCTAAAGTATTCCCTCTATCTGGCAGAATCTTGATGCTCCGAAATTTATTTGGCATAACACATATTGGCATCTACTTCTTTAAACGAACATTTTACAGGCATAAATAATATTTAAATATAATTATTGTTTGGCCGAATGTCCGAATTTATTACATTTATTGCATAATTTTATTACTAAATTTTGGTACTACCCGCGATTACATAATGAGAGACGGCTCCTCAATCCATACGGACACATTTTATTAGGCATTTATATAAAACAGCATTTTTACCATACATACATAAACTCACGCCTTCTTCCCATAGGGGCAGGCAGAAACTACAGAGAGCCACCTGCTACGATCCTTACATACTCCTTTTGCCTCGTTTACGTTCATACATCTGGTCATACACGCACGCCGGTTGCGATTACTACGCACCTGTCCTTTCTGAAGAACATCACCAATAAGGTCAGTATATAGGGCGTCCCTTCCGGGCGGTTCCAGTCACATCTGCCTTGTAAATACATTTTGTTAGTGACCTTTCATTCATCCTCTCAACATGACCAAACCATCTCAGCATATTTTTACCATTGCCACTCGAAAAAGGGCATTTTATGCATCGATGTGTGCGAACAGTGAATAAAACTCTCTTTTACTCACTGAGTGAATAATAGTTATTTATGCTACAAGTGCGGAAGGTACATAAGTGTTTTCTGACGAGTGTATAAGTCGACAGGAGTTGGAAATCATCTTAGTCACGTGTATCATTCAACGTTTTACTTTGCATTGTGCGAGGAAATAAAAAATAACGAGCGAGCCTTAACAGTAGTCGTATAAGATGTGTAACATCTGACATCTTGGCTGACGTATATAAATGCTAAAAACAAAATTCATCATCATCATCATCATCACCGCATGACTTTGACTTTTTGACTAATTTTAACTTGACTTGATTTCAAATCTTGTATAAAACGCACACTATGTAGGCAGGCATATTATAAGTTGGGGGATTACATCACTGATAAAAATGCTTGGCTCATTGCTGGTTCTGCTCCACAACCACAACTAATTGATTAACATTTTGAAAATACTGTTGGAGCTGCTGAAGATTGTAAGACCATCTTTGTATTGTATAAACTCAATTTCCTTTGTAATAATCGCATAGCACAGTTGTGAGTACTATGTACTAAAGAGCTACCATTTACCGGGTAATATGTATTTCATTGACTTGAATGTGTCCTGGCGGCTGTGAGTATGTCATGCTCACTCAAATATCTCGCTAATGGTGGCGCGTGTATTAGATCATTTAGATCCCTTCAAAATGGTTGAGCTGAATGGTGCTGATCCATGCGTCATGTTCGTGAACGGGCGCCGTCAGTTGGGACTGGTCAACTCTTAGCTGCCATGGCTTATTTTGATTTATTTTAAGTTTTTGAATGATTCTTTATTTTTTTCTTTTTATTACGGACGCTTTTACGAATGTGCACGTTTTTCTACATTGTTCTCACATGCATAATTTCAAAATGAATGATGTAAACAATATTTTGTATCAAATTTTTGATTTAAAAGAGTATCCGTGGAGTTTCTTGCCCGTTCTTCTCCATAGGTACCTACTACGCTTTGGAATGGGCAACTAGCTTCATATTTTTGACTGACCGACTTCTTGACATTATTCAAAAGTGCCTGTAAATGGTTTAATTGAAATAAATGCTTTGAGTTGGGTTGAGTGACTTTGACTACTTTGACTGACTTTGACTTTGACCATCGTCTTCGCCATTGCAATCGCTATCGTCATTGCCATCGCCATCGGCATCCCCACCATCATCATCATCATCATCATCATCTAATTTGTTTTGAATGAATTAATAATGAGTGTAATTGCGTGTGTACGATTTTCGGCGAAATGAACTTTATGCTATCCGCTGTTATGCAAAATAATATTATGACTTATAAAGTTCTGCTATAAAAAGTAGACCCAAGAAATACACCACCGTTAAAACTAGTTCTGCCTTCAATGAATTCAACGGATCAAAATGAACAAACAGCGTGCACACTTCACTATTCATAACCCGTGCCCCAAACAGCCGAGCCGCGGTGTATTCGTCAAAATAATCCCATATCGGAACGTATCCCGGATATGTTCCGATATGGGATATGTGCATCGCTGTGTACGCCATATTGTTTCCTTCGTCAAAGCGCGGATGCCTAGCATTTGCCGGATTAGTTGTTGGAATTCTACTTACTGCTTCATATTAGTTGGGAGTTTGCCTTGCTAACAATCTGCGAAGCTGGGAACTTTGTTGTATAATAGATATCGGTGTTGTATGATACATTTCATTCATGCAAATATTATCTGCTGATTTACTTGCAAATAAGTTGGTGCCAATAGCTTTCAATGTGAGTGTTCTACGATATTCATTAATACTTTGTTATGATTGATAATATGTTCCGATATTACGATAATAATATGTTCCGATATTAGGATAATAATCAGCCCATAATGTTTCCACTGCTGGGATGCAGGCCTCCTCTCGGTGAGAGGGAGTGGGCCGTGTCCACTACGCGGGCCCAGTGCGGGTTGGAAAATGTCACAATCATGTGTTCTAATTTTTGGTTCTAGGACATGCTGGTTTTGTCACCATGTTTTCCTTCACCGTTTTCTGAAATCAGAAATCATTTATTTTGCAATGATGTGATAAAATAATTTACACAAAGTGGAGCGCCTGTCGGGGTTCGAACCTACGACCTACAACTTGTAAGTCGCGCGGTGCCACTGGGCCCCACTGCTCTAGATAAGGATGCTGAAATGTTATTGTGTTCACTAACAATTTCGAACTGCTAATTGTTTTCAATCTTTCTAAAGGTGCCTATGACAAGAACTAACCGTGACCACGCAGAAGGATTGTTGGGTTCGCATGTGTTTTCACTTCCTAAACGAATATAGTTCACCTTGTTGTTACACTTTGTGATGAGTAGATAGAAAAATGAAAAGTGTGTGTTAAGTGTTATACCTACTGGAAGGTCTCTAATCAAACAGAAGGGCTACTGTTGCGCACGTGAGTTTTGGCGATTTCAGACTAATTCGAAAAAGTTTCTGTGTTAAAATGTTATATCCAGACACAGTAAGTGAATCTATTAAAACAATAATATTCTCTCGCAGTAACATCTTCCGGTTCATTCAATTCATTGAACCGTCGCAGCAAGCCGGTGAAATTGCGACACCATCAGATCGTCACCAGCTTGCGTGTTGCTCTGCCATTGTGTGCCTGTCTGATCGCAACTAATGCCACCGCTGCCATCAACTCGGAAGCCGCCGCGACCTCCACGACTCAACCCTGACCTACAGCCTCGCACCACAACACCACAACCAGAACACACTAAAGCTAAAACCCAACTCTATCTCTAAGATATAAAGTTTAATCTCTCTTGTTAGACAATTAGGAGTTACGACGTAAAGGCCGATGGACGTAGTACGTCCGTCCCGCTCTAACACGCAGACTTGTTTTAGTGTTTGTGATAAATGAGATACGAAACGATCAGATAAGTTTGTTTCCTCGTGTTGTTAAATATTAAAATGGTTCCATGAAATGTTACGGCTCGTCATTTGCGTAGCCGGCCAGGAGAAAGGGAGAGAAAAGGTGTTAGATAAGGAAAATCGATCAGTTTTCTTGAAAGAAGCAATTTTCCGATGTAATTAGAGTTAATCACCATACCGTTAGTTCCTTGATCAGAGATAAAAGATGGCTGGACTTAACTTAGTTGTAGAAAGAATTGTTTTCCTATGTTGGTAACTACCTCGGGATGTGGCTTAGCTTTTAAAGGATGATAAGAATAACCATTCCGATGGTCTCTTTACTGGTTTGGTTCACGAAGATGATGAATATTGAGTCGCAAAATGAGAGAACCAGACTTACGTACTACAGCATTAACTTACTAATATTATATTCTACTAGGACACCCCCTGTACGGAAAAAGAATGTAGCGCATTAACAAATATACATAGAAATAAGAAACGGTACGTTTTTTTTTTCTTTTCTATAATTGTAATTATTTTTGTCGATTCCGAATAGCATAGGGGTGGATTAGACAAAGTTCAATAAGTTATCATAGTTAGATACATAGAGTAAAAGATTGCTAGTGAAATAAAACCATGTTCGCATAACAAGCGATAAAATAAAACATGCTAACATAGATGCCTGTATTCACCACAAAACAAACTCAAGTGTATTGAAACCGGAATAATTCAATGATCTTTTTTACGATGAACGCTAAGTTGAGATGAGGAAAAAAAATATGATCGCCTGAACCTAATGTTATTTCAAACATAATTGGAGATATGTATTCAGGGAAACATAATTATATTTACCATAATAATTAGCAGGGTAGTCCGTTTCACCCAGTTGTATTGGATTTTAAAAACCTAAAAACAAGATCATTTTTTTTTCCTTTAAAGCATAAATACGAAATCATTGATGACAATTTGATGAGATTTTCTGCATTAAAAAAGCTACAAAAGTCCGGGAATGCTACTGACGGACTAGTCATAACATTAGGACACCTACGCCCAGTAAAGAAAACAATAACTTTTAACAATTATTAGGTAAATTCCTAACCGTAATTTAATATTGAAGGCTTCAGGTAGTTACAATACTTGTTTTCAGCTATGAACTGAAGTTAGAATCTGCTGCATGACGTAAATGGAAATTGAACCTTTAAACTCTACTACGGACGTAGGTACTGAAAATAATGCTTCCATTAAAAAAGAAACAGCGTTGTCTCCAGAAAAAAGTAGCGATAGCGATCAGTGAAGGTGGCCGCGGTCGGGGAGCTCCTGCTGGTGTTGCTTTCCTGCCACATTGTGCGCTGTTCAAATATATTGAGCGAACAAGATGAATACTACAGTTGTCTTTAGTACGATTCCTTAGGTTATCGGAAACGTGGATCACCTGTGTATTCCACCAATTTTGCGCGTCTTTGGTTTAAAATTTTCGTTTTTGCCACCGACTTCCGAAATTAAAGATAATTTTCACTTTGTAGTGTTTTTTTTCGAAAGTCGGTTGTTGTGGTTGTTTTTTTTATTTTATTTGATAGGAAGTTATTATAACATCTTCCACATAGACTAAGTGTGAAAAATTGAAGCTCAAAAACTACTTACCCTAGCAAAGTTACTTTAAAAATTATTTGGGACCACCGCGCAAGCTTCCCCTTTTTTTATGTAACCTATACTGTTCCTCTGCTGGGCGAAGGTCTCCCCATACTTCGTCATTCACCTTTGCCTGCGGCCTTTTCCGACCAATCAGTCAAGAAAGAGTCTAGGTCGTCGCGCCAGCGTTTCTTCGGCCTGCCTCGGTGACGACGCCCGGCTTCAGGCACCCACTGAGGGACGACCCTGGCCCATCTGGTCTGATGTATCCTGTAAGTGTGGCCCGTCCAGTCCCATTCAAGCCTCGCGGTCTTATCGCCAACATCGGCGATGCCTGTCTTCGTGCGAATTACTATCTTGCGAATTCGTTCCGTTAGTTTTATCCAAAATGCTACGCTCCTTTTCGTTCTTTGGCAAACGAAAAAATAATTTTCTAAATCGGTCCACAATTGACGAAAATATCGAAGGACAGACATAAAAAACCTAGATTTTTAAAAGTCGGTTAAAAAGGGCTCAGTCAGCTGTTGACATTCTAAAAAGTTAAATGTTTAGATATTGGGTCCCCCACCTATGAAATTGGCGTTTTTTTCTCACAAATAGAGAATCTCGTCACTTACGAGTATATGATTTTTTTTAAATATTCATCAATTGCTTGATATTATACCTATCGAATAAGTACACATTATGGTAAAGCAATAAAGATATTGAGTATTTAATAATGACCATCATAACCAACTACCAATACTAAAAAAACCTTATTACTTATAGTTTTCTAAACATTTAACATACCTTCCTTAAAAAGGAGAAGGACTCCTCTTTTTATTAGCAGAAATGACCACTATTTGTTTTAAAACTTAGCCAAAACTTATTTTGGTTGCTTAATCTGAGTGACATACGTTATCTTAGTTTTTAAACATTAGTGCATAAAAGTTAACATCCAACGTGGCAATGCTGCCAGCCTTTTTTGCCTTTTCGAACGAATTTTTTGATGCTCAATGAGCTCTTCCTTTAATTTTTTTTTCCTCTGTACCTATACTTGTACATAATTTATATATTTTAGTGTTAGATTTATATTATATTTGAGATGATAAATGAAACAAATACAAATAAATGTAGAATTCAGTGTCCACTGAAAGGAAGTCCGCATACAATTTATTTGCATCGTCCATATTATGGCCCAAAATGAATGAACCTATTTAATTTGCCAGTTGTTAAACTTAATTGTATTTGCACTTTTTGCAAAGGTGTTTTTAAAAATAAAAGTTGATAAAAAGAACGGGTCCTCTCGGGAAAGACCACGGAAGCGAAGCCGCGGGCAAAGTGCTAGTATTAGATAAATTGGACGATTTAAAAAGGGTCAGTAATCTACTGCTATTTAAATTATTTTCCAGAATATTAATATTAAAATCACATAATTGCGGCTTTGTTACTGGATGCAAGTTTCACTAGGACATCTTGCATTATTGACTCAAATAAATAACAGTTCTGATAATAATAGGGATCTGTACACGCACACTACAACATGCTTATCCAGCTCAACACAGGACAGTTCGATGCAATGCGCAACTGATAAACCAACTATGTCATTACGTTGCTTAGATTTGAAACAATTTTTATCAAGATTAAAGAACCTCCACGCAGCATAGATTTACGGTTAAAACAACTGCCCATGCTATAGTTCTCATGAATTAGCATATTTTGGTAATTCTTTAATCAATGTTCAGTAAAACAAACAATGTCAAACTTTGTTTTTTCTAAAGACATTTCAATTTCTAATAATTTGAAAGAAATACCTTGAATATTTGATGAAATAATATCAAGGCATTCTGCGGATCTCCTTTTTGGTAATAACTTATTTTTAGAGCCAGAAGACACCTTGTTGTTGTTAGTTATAAGAATATTCTTACTGGTACTTTCTGTTGTCTTACAAACTAGTTTAAATGACTATCCGGAGTTGACCCCAAGACTTCAATGTCATCACCAGGCAGTGAGCTCATAGCGAGTGAGGTACATGGAACCGCCTTCGTACAATCTGTGTAACGATTTATAGCATTTGAGTTACGTTTATTCAGGCTCACCACCTTATTATTAGTACTATAATATTACTAACCATTGTGGTATTGACTTCGACATACTACATAATATGTCTGAGTTTATGTAACAACCTAATAGCCTTGCTATTATGTGTCTAAAACTAACAGGCAGATACGCAGTACCCATACTCGATTTCAACGTTTCAACAAAAATGTTGGTATCAAGAAATACAAGCTTGTCACTTCAATGACTTTTAAAAAAGTGCTTAAGCTTATTAAGCATATGAATATAATTGTTTTGTCAATTTGTCAATCTTTCAAAATATGCGAAAGCACACAATATTATTTTACTGCAATTTAACTTTAACAACTCAGTTACACAGTCCGTGATTTCTTTTTTTTACATTACTCAAACTCAAACCATTTATTTCAATTAAACCATTTACATGCACTTTTGAATTGTCAAAGAGTCGGTCAGTTAGTCAGAAAGTTGAAGCTAGTTGCCCATTCCAAAACGTAGTTCTCTATGGAGAAGAACGGGCAAGAAACTCCAAGGAAACTCTTTTAAATATAGAAATTAAAAAATCCTGGGTACATTACTCTTGTTGATTCTATATGTGACAACAATGTAAAAAAATATATAAATATCAAAAACGATAAAAAATAAGCCCTGGCAGATAAGAGATGACCAGTCTCAACTGACGGCGTCCGTTCACGAACATGACGCGTGGATCAGCACCATCCAGCTCAACCATTTTGTAGGGAACCAATTGATCCAACACACTCGCCACCATCAGCGAGACATTAAGTGAGCATGACATACTCTCAACTACCCTGCTCTTTCAAGTCAAAATCAACATAATAACATAGTAAACGACTCCATGGTACTCACATTTACAAAAATTTAAAATAAAAATGCGTCTAAGTTATACAAAACTATAGTTTGCAATGTATTTTGTAACCTTTAAAGAATTTTACCACCAAAAGAAAGAAAATCAATATTATCTATTGGAGTATTTAAAAACTTGGTTAAATAAAAATAAAAAATAAACATTATGTTCGTAGTCAGAAAAAATAAAAAATTGGAAGCAACTTTACCAATTTTTTCCTTTTAAACTAGTGAGCCCAAGTGGCTGTGGAGAAGGACCAGCATTTAGCCAAGCATTTTTATCTACGATATAATCATCCAACTTATAAATAGTATGCTTGTCTACATAGTGTGCGTTTAATGCGAGTTTTACATTTCTTCTCATTTAGTTGAAGAATATCAAGTGGTATTTTATTATAACATTTTACACAGTACCCCAAAAAAGAAGTGTGTACTCTATACAATCTGAAACGTGGTTGATCTAATTTGTTCCTATTTCTTGTGTTAAAATTATGCCTATCACTTATCTTACTAAAGAGATGTAGATTTTTTCGAACATACTGTTACAGTAATATTAGTTTAGGTATATACATTTCCTGCAAATTACAACTACAGATACAGTAATGTTGGTTTAGGTATATACATTTCCTGTTACTGATGCCATTATTCGTTTACAATAATTTTGAGTAGAATAGCACAGGTTGTTACTAATTAATTTACCTAATCCTCTTCCTTTAATATCTGAGAACATTACTGACTGATAACAATCATGACTACTGAAAGATGGACAACTATCAATCTCAGCCTGTACCACTTGAGATAGATCTTGTACTTAAAACCAAATAAATCTTGGTTGAGGATACAGTCCTTGGTGGAGGTATATTGGCGTGTGCTAGCTGTCATATGGCTGATAATTTATAATTTAATGTTTTGTGTTGTGTTATGTAAATTATTTTGCATAAGTATTATTGTATAGAATCATTTTATTTTTCCTAATTGAACAGACAGCTGTGCTGCTGGGGAGTTTGTTGCGCCACTTCTTCTTCCCAGCGAAAGCTCTAGGAAGTGGTGAAGGGTGGGCGTTTTGTGGGACTGTCTTATGTAACTTTGACGTTCGAAAAGTGCTGATTCTCAGCCTAATTTGAATAAATGACTTTTGAATTTTGAATTTTGAGTCTTGAGACAAACTCTCAGTCTGGGACGGGTCCTCCGTTGCCTCAGGCTGGACAGCATCAGGGCTTGAAACCTTCTGGCAAGTACACTGACACATAACGAACTCATTAGCAGCAAGAATATTTACTTTAGTTTGGTTCTGAGAACCTACATAAATGTACTCAGTACGCGTATGTCAGACTGTAAGCGCTGTGTCTCAATTTCATAGATTTATGCGATGCGCGATATGAGCAGTCTTAATAAGTGCTATAGTCAACAGTTTGCCTGGGAAGCGAATGTAAATGTCGGTAAAGTTAGACCTACTAACTCAATATACTGTTTCTTACATAACTTTACTCATAGGTTTCACTAAGGCAAGTAAGATCACAATAACAGGGTTTAAAAGGTAACCAGAAGCTAACTTACAGAGCAAAGAGAGGTGGTGAAGAAACAAGATATAGAAACCAACACAAAGGCCGGATGAAGATTAGTCTCCTCATCTAAGCACTACATAGGTATTTTACAGCACACAACAAATGACACAAAACATAACCAAATACATCCATTGCGTAGTCGCCACAACAGCTATATCAACAAGTGCTGGAAAACGAACAATGTATCACAAACTTTGCGTAAGAAACGTTACATACTCTGAAAACGGTCACTGCCCTCACGTCGCGTGACTATTTGAGCCCAGTACAACTTAATAAAATAGGTACAGAAGGTTCACTTAAAGCTGCTCTCAGGTACCTACATCCAATACTAATCACAGACAGAACTGATTCTTTCACATTGACAAGTCCTGCACACTTCCATTACAGAAATCAAAATTGCCTGTTCCTCCATTTTTAGATAAGTTGTGGTGAACATATTATTTCTCAGATAAATAGTAAGATAACTACTTAATCTGTTCCTTTTCTCAAACGCCGGAATGAAAATGGAGTAAATTGATAATTTTAATTCTGATTAATTTTCCGATTCAATTATATTAATTTAGTCTCCTGCTTGGTCAGCCTCATAAAATAGAAACAAGCTTAAAAGTTGTAAGATTATTAATTATATAAATAAATGTTGCTCGTGAGTAATTAATAAGATTATTAGGCTGCGTTTCCACCAGAGATGAGCGAGGATGTGTAGCGAGGGATGTGTGTGAAACTAACCAATAACATCGCTTCACTGTAATAGTTTGAGCTGAGCTAGCGTTGTTATGGATTAGTTACACACACATCCCTCGCTACGCATCCTCGCTCATCTCTGGTGGAAACGCCGCCTTACTCTGATTATTAATTTAGTGGACATCATTAGTTCCATAAAACAATAAAACATTTAGCAGCAATATTTTAAAGTAAGTACTACTAATCAATAGATATGGGTCTGTACCCATATCGGTGTGTTTTGTATCAACATCTATGACATCTATGATACATAACCATATAGTTGCACTATTCGTTGATTTGATACCAATAAGAGTTTAAGACTCATTTTCATTGGATAACGTATGCCATAGGGCCCGCATGCACGGAACCGTTTTCATTAGTAGATATGGCCCGTATTTGGGGAACCGTTTTTATTAGTCGATAGGAAACGATTGCGGTATACGGAGAACCTGCACCCCACGTTTGGCTTTGAAGGTTAATTTACATTGGTCATTTTCATGGGGAGTCTCTGCACGCTTTTTACTGACCGATGAATTTCATTGGTCGCTACGCCCGCTACGGGGATTCCACGCAAACGGTGTACCGATCGCGATATCGACTTATGAGTTTCATTAGTCACCACCCCTCCTGCGGATAGTCTCCGCATGCTGTATAACGACCGAGTTATCGACTAATGAAAATGAGGCATAAGTAGCCTTATCATGTTCATAGTTTTCGTTTCATTTCTTCAGGATACCGTATCGTGCTTTTCTGACAAATAATAACATAAAATATCTACCAGCTAGTGCGTACACATGCAGTGTGAAACTGACCTCTGATCATTTCTGTTACGTGACACAATTGAGGAGCAAATTCGTCATTCGTCATTTGCAAATTTTATAACTGAATGTAACTAAGTGTAGCTAGTGCACACCCGGTGAATTGAAATGGTTCATTTGTGGACACAGTTCCGTTTGCCTTTTTATTATACCTTCGGTAAAAACTTAGAATTGTAGTACATAGGTAGTGGTGGTACAGTCAGGGAAATTAATTGTACCTTGTCAATTTGCTTACCAATTATTTTCCCAGAATTTCCCTATATAGTATATGGTTTAAAAGATTCTTCTTCTCGTATTGTCATTAACATCATGATAATAGTTCATGCCGTGTAAAAAACTAGAATTTCTTGCACACAGTTATTTCAACGAGCATCAAAACAAACTAAACTAACAAACAAATGACAAATGATTCCGATAATCTTTTCTGGAACATTTGAAAGTCTTAATGTAATTTGATGATTCACTAGACCACGCCGAAATATTGCTCTTCGGGTGTTTCTAAAAAATCAAATCAAATCAAATCGAAAACATTTAATTGCTAGAATATGGTACAAGAGATATTAGTCATTTTGGTTTCAGCATATCCTGCCATGTTAAGGCGTGCAAATACATTTTCATGTCAATTACAGTGATTATGATTATGCCCATATGATTACTTACTAAAAAAAACATTCGGTATAGGTTCTATCGACTTATCCTCCAAATATTCCTTAATGGTCTAATATTTTTATACATAGTAAAAGTTTAAGCAGATGTTTTTTTGAACAATGTCAGTGGCAAATTTGAAGAGAATTCGGCAAATGGTTATATATTATAATAGAGTAGAATTTTAATTTTCTTGGTGGCTACCGTAGTCTGCCTATAAGGCGTGTCCGGCTATTTAGCTTGTCACCAATATGTTCAAATAGATTATAATTTTTTGATTTTCGCAGTATCGAGGTTTACAGTTTGCCTGATTCATTTAAGACTTTTTGATTATTTTCTACAGACATAAATACCTACTATATGCTTAACCACGAAACAGCTGTCTTGCAAATGAATGCAGTCAAGTGAACTAAATAGCCTATATTCGTTGTTTATCAGACAATATAATCACCGGTCGTTAGTAAAACTTGCTTCAAATTCTTTAATTTGACACAGATGCATTTAAATAATCCCGCCAAAACATGATCCATTACCTACTTAACAAGTCGCTGATTGGCTAATCACCTCATAACGTCACAGTCCACCAATAGCAAGTCACGGTTACAAAGACAAATCTGTTTGCCATTTTTTCGTATGAAGTCAGCTAATTATGTTAAACACATATACTAGTTGGGACTGCAGTTAAGATGGCGGCCTAATATACTGGTTCAATAAATGTGACACAGCGATGGTGCATTCAGTTGTTGATTTTATTGCATAATAGGTAGTTGTGTGGAGGATAGCGACGTGCATCTCTATAATAAATATGATAGGTAATGTTGTTAGGTGTTTCCTGTACCGTGTGTGTTAGGTACAAGTGTTATGTAAGATGTATCTGTAGGTAAATAGTGTTCTGCTCTTGGGTTCAAAAGTAGGTTTCTTAATAGAATAGGTTAATGATTTTGAACATAATTATTGTAATTTAAATGTAATTACGATCGTCTATACCTACTCGTCAATTTGAAAAGGCCGATGTCCAAAATACCTAAAAGCTGATTATTTATTTATAATCTTATATCAAAAGTACATAAATGTTTTACCCACTAATTAAAAAGCAGTGACAATGATTCTGTCGAATGTTACCTCTAACATAGTTGATTCTTACAAAGATGACGCAAATCTATATTTAGATAACCTAGTAAGAAATGTGGGTATAGTTAACAGCAACATTTTGATTGCTAATTAATTAAGTACCTGCAGACATGTAGGTACCTATAATAAGTATCGACAAAGTGTCAGATTTTCCGTTAGTATGAAGTCAAATATTAATATTAGATTTTTTCCTGTATTTTGATCCGGTGTAAATATAATGAACCGCGGCATTTGAATCCGAAGTCTTGGGTTCGATTCCGTAGTTAGAAATCGTTAAAAGTATATGTGTTGTGCTAGGAGTCGGTTCCCATCACGGCTGTCACTCGCCGCTGAGCTATCGCCCCTAAAGTATCATTTAAGCCGGAACACTATTTTTAGTAGATATTAAGTAAGAAATTGCTCAGTGACCGTCACGACCGCGTTACGAAAGAGCTTGCTGACTGTTAAGCCTATTACCGGTCGCGTGACATTGAAACTCAATCGATAATAATACGGATTTGGGTATCGCCAGCTGTCTATCACAGTTTTGGGAATATTCTTAAAAATAAAGTTTTACTTGAGCATAATTGTGTTAACTTAGACATAAAATTAAAAAATCTAAATCATAATATTTTATTTGACATACTTAAACCTACATGGCACGGCATGTCACTGATGGACTGTCAGAAGCTAGGTGCGCGGTTCCAATTGGTCGTTTCCTATGGAGAAGAGCCGGCTAGACACTCTACACCATAAAGAAATAACATAACCACGAGCTAAAAATAGCACTAAAAGTACAATTAAATAAGACTCATGTATCCGTGAGGTATCAATATCTATCACAACCGTTAGCTCAAGAACGCTAGTTTCAGTCGAGCCAAATAAACGACAACTTTTTGGCCGAAACCGAAACTGCCAGTTTTTTGGCCGGAACTGGCCAGATCGAAACTGAAACTTCGGTAGGTCTCTATTTTGATATCTCAAGGGCAGGTAAAAACAGGTCTAGTAACATTAATATCGCATGGCGAAGAGTCTCCGGGGACAGAAGAAAACTTAATCAAGGCAAAAACTTCTTAGTCCCGAAATATAAAGACGGCATACAGAGCGTCGCGTGAGGAACCTCTCCAGGGAACAGGGCACATGTACCGAGGTAATACGTCGAGCACAATCTGCTGATATGACGCCTGACGCTAAAGGCTTTTAACAATTTTTTGTTAATTATTTAATTCTGCCTCATTGCTTGTAGCAAATTAATTACATTGTATTGTATTATAGCCTGTATTCCCTGAAGGTGACCAGAGGTGTTAAGTAGGTAAGCCCACATTCCGACAGTTATGTTTGTCCCACGTAACAGGGAGCGAGCCACTGTGATTTACCGGGCACAAATCCAAACCCCGAGGCTGCTACTGACAAGTTCTTGATGGAAAACCCGAGAGTTACCTCCTTGACCACATTCAGTAATAAACAGAAACTAGAGAAGAAACTAGGTACTTGTTTACGAGTAGAACAGGTTTAGATACAATCACCGGATGCAGATATCATCAAACCATAGTTTGAGATAATCAAACACTTGTAAGCGAAACCGATTTGAGTGACATTACTACGAGTACCTACCTACTGATAAACTATCTTGGAAATCGAGATAAATGATGACAAGTCATTTTACTGACTCTATTAGATATGGAAGAACTACTCGGTTTCATTTACTTGGCTATTAACGTACAGTTAAGTACTTAATTGATGAGTTTTTAATGTGATATCTGATATGTAAATCACATAGAACTACGGACGGCTACTAGCGATGTATGGAAGAACAAGACGGGCCACTACATCAACAAACAAATTGAGATGAGGCCGACAGGATGATGATCTTCACAGAAGTCCACCGGGAACCAAACAGCGGCGGTCCACAGGTAGGTACCATCTCATGCTTATCAGTTATAAGATAAGTAGTAAGAAGATGCGTGCATTGCCATCAGTGGTCCATTATCACTACAACCAACCATTATCGGCTCGTCGACTAATCCTGATAAACACTGAAGCCGATAAGACGTGCAGCGGGTTCCCTACTTGAAATCGAATGACGTGAAATCGAATAATACTTGCTCGAAAACGTTAACTCGATAGTTCTTGAAATCGATTAATTATGAGCGCGACAGTTCACTACCTCGATGCATCAAAATCTCGAATAACTAGCAGCTCGAATCATCGGCAGCGCGAAGGTCTATTATCTTGAAACATCATTTCTCGATCAACCATTTAATCGATTTACAGAATAGTTCACACGGGTTGACAATGACCTGGATACACATAGGACAACACATACAAAACAGACACTGGCCCATACATAAACACACATACAGGATACTCAGGATACTTGGAGATACAGGGTACATAGGATATTTTTTATCTTGCATGTCGGATGTCTGACATGCACGCGGGCGTAGCCACTGGCAAAAGCTAGTACATTATAGAGCATACCATATCGCACTGATGCTTACCGACCAATGAGGAAACAAAAGAGTGCGGTATCGTTTCGGTATACCGAGCATCTACCCTAGCATATAATCTAAATAAAAATTCGGTATGTATCTTTACCGACACGATACCGCACCGACCAATGAGGAAACTGCCTTAGTCTCCAAAGACTTCCTCTAAGCTAGTCTGCCTAGTCTGGATCCGTGTGAAATTTTATCAAGTTGAAGTTAAAATCATGCTGCACAACATATCAGAAGACCTTCAGGTGACCATGGCAGATTTGACTAAAACTATTTATTTGATTTATGACGTTATTTATAAGATCTTCCCTAACCTGAAGAAATGTTTATTACCTTAATGATTATGACATTTTCTTTAAACGTTTTGAATAAAACGTTCGCGGAAAATGATGGCTGCTTTGGGCAATATAATATTTTCTGCTGCTGATATATTAAGAAAGAAATGATCATTAAAATATATATTAAATTGCTGCAAGGAATGCTATTCTTATTATCATTGTGAACATTTGTTGAATCATTATCAGGTTGTAAAATCTAAAATCGTAGAATGAATCGGTTAATTATTGATCATAACCTTTTAATGGTTGAAAAAAAACAGCTGTTCTAGTGAACGAATCGTAAAAGAATGGACCTTGCCCGCTCCCCCCCCTCTCCCTGCGGTATGTCTTCGTCGTCGCCTTACAGTTACATGTAAGACTGGCTATAATCTGTTTGTTTGTTTACATTTGTATGTAAACAAGGCTCTTTAGTTGAAGGACTATAAATTTTAATATCACTGTTTAATATTCATCGCTACAAAAACTATTTCATCATAGCACTAATGAGTATACCATCAATAGATTCCTAAAGGCTAGCATGTCTTCATCTCCAGTAAAAGGGTTTTCATTAGTTTCCGTCCTCTGTTGTGAAACTTTGTACCGAGAAACTCATTCGCCGCCGTATTCGTAGAAACCTTTTGAGCAATGTGTGACATTCACGACTCTACAACCTAATGAACGGCCAACACAATAGACTATTACTAATAGCACAATAACAACTGCAGTAACATCCGACTCACTCCGGCTAACATGCGGTCACGTCCACTCCTCTCAAAAATCAGCTCAAATACTATTTTAAACGTCACACTAACTTCACATTATGATGTTAAAAGTGTAAAGACAATAGTTATGTAAAACAGGTTAGTAAGATTTCCGTAAGCGTGAGAATTGTCTCAGTGTTGGATAGCAACTAGCAAACACTTAACACTGTGTTTACAAAGGCTCGCCGTATCGCAGTCTCACATTTATCTCACACGAAAATTCTTGCCACTGGAAACAAACTACACGAAAATCTTCTTAACTTCACCATTAGAATATTGCCTGCAGTGCCCCGTGAGGCCATCTTCAAAAAACCATTTTTCTGTGATAGTTTCAGTGACACTTTCAGTTAAGTGGCGCCCGTATGACTGCACGCCGCTCCATGGTTCTGTCACAACCAATGTTTGACATTTACGAAATTATGACGAAAAACTACGGATTTCACGGCCAACGATAGCACGCTCGGCCATCAGTGGCAGAGGCATCTAACGCGATAACAATATCCGAGCTGATACACTAAGACTGACAAATTTGCTTTAGGATGATGTGGCCTTGGTGAGTTGGTGCGTTTCCAGTGACTCACGTGTAAACTTAAGAAAAAATCCAATTTTCCCCAAAAACTGTAAAGTAATAGTGCGGTCACGACGAGGAATAGTCTACCTATAAACATGAAAGAGTAATCAGAGAACTGAACACCATTTGTTTAGTCTAGTTTAATTAGATGTGTAGTTGTCGAAGTGCCGCGGAGCTGTGAGCGGAGTTATGTGGGGTTTGACACTTACGGGTGTTGTGTGGTTACGGGAGCGAGCGGAGCGGGGCTGCGCGGTGCGCGGAGCGACGTGCGCTCGAGACAAGCGTGGACGCGCGACTGGACGAGCACGAGGTGCGAGGCTCGCGGGGTGATAACCGCTGATAAGCGTCGCGTCATCGCTTACGCAGCGTGCCGTTAAAGTGACGCTCCGCGGCGCACCGGCGGAATCATTATGCTCGGTAATGACAGGTGAGAATATATCGTCGACGAGGAATATTATTTATTAGGTGCCTTTGCACTTTATTTTATTTCATATAATCATTTTTCTACATTTTGATTAGCTTTCCAATAAAGTAATATTATGAAAAAAGTGTTATTTATGATGCATTTCAACACTGTCATCATCCACAGCCCGACTTCCCGCACTGCTGGGCATCGGCCTCTCTTTGTGCTAGCCCCCCCCCCCCCCCCCCAAGCCCCTGTGCCATCCTCATCGGACTCTCTTTGGGCTAGTCCCCAAGCCCCTGTGCCATCCTCATCGGCCTCTCTTTGTGCTAGTCACTATTATGGCAGAGTTCGAATTCCACATCTCGACAACTCCGTGTGCTAAGACGAGATTTATACGATTTGTTTCTTTCTCAGTTTTCACAATTTTCGATGTTACCATTCCGCATGAAGAGAACCATGCTCAACAATCATTGCGCGGCGTGCTAATCGATCTCAGGCTAAAGAGAGCCGTCCACCGCGAGTTAAACTAAACTAACTTATGTAGGTTAGCTCGCGGTGGACGAGCCGCTTTATTGGCGACAATACTCCAGTCAGTAATTGTAGATAAATTCCAATATAACGCGAAGTGGTCGATCTCGAGAACTGGGACAGATACACTTAGGTGGATAGTCCTAGCTACTTGGTGACGCCTGCGCAAGTAATTAACCACATGAAAATAATTATGTCTGATAAACTTATCCGGACGGTGAACCATCCCGTCCTTCATAATCTCGCTCAATGTCTACCACACACAGGATAGATGAATAACAGCTGCAGCTGAAGACATATTTCACTCGGTTCAAATTCAAAAGTTATTTATTCAAACTAAGCTGAGCATCATCACGTTTTGAACGTCAAAATTACATTAGACGTCCCCCGGCACGCCCACCCTTCACCCCTTCCTTTCGTGCTTCAGCTGGAAAGAAGAAGTGGCGCAACAAACTCCCCAGTAGCACAGCTGTCTGAAGTATATAATAATAGTATGCAAAATAATTTACATTACGCAACACAAAACATAATTTAAATTATAAATTATTAGCTATATGTCAGCTAGCACACGCCAATTATCAACCAAAAACATCGAGAACAGAAATAAAAACTAAACATTAACAGAACTCAGGCAGAAATAAAAAATAAAAACTAAACATACCTAAACATAACTTAATATCTAAATACAAGCCTCCAGTCATAAAGGGCGTGCCCACTGACACAATTATAGCTATACTATATAATTGTAACTGGAAGTTTTATATGATAAACTATTGACCATCGAGGTAAAACAAATAAAAAGTTAATTACTATTAACAATTAACAAAACCATGATCAGCATGACGAGCAGTCACCACAAGCAGTATCCGTTCACGAGCATAATAGGTTGACTACATCAACCTAATTCTTACTTACCTAATTATTTTTAAAATCATTTATTTAGGTATGTATTCACGGGACACTATAGAAGTTGATGCCGATATACTTACATAAAGAGAAAAAACAGAATTCTGCTCTTTGGCATAAACGTGTAGGTAACGTTAGCACAGACTCGTACCTACTTCTCCGAATGGCTTCGGTGTCTGAAATTTCTTGCAACTACATAACCATAACAAGGAACAACGCTAAATCTCATAGAAGCTATCATTACTAGGAATCTTAGGAGGAATTTCGAATTCCGAATCTTCCATACCCTACCATAATCATTTGCAGAGCAGTTGATGTGTAGCAGTTGCTGTCGCTTGACTCTTTGCATGGCACGTCACTTTTCGTCTAATATCACTTTGAGGTAAGCCCCATCCAAGTACATCCATTCGTCAAGCCGTGGTACAACGGTGGCCAACTCGGCTGCCTCTCAATTAGCATACATACGATGAAACTGAAAAAAATGTCTCGTGATTGTCGCTGTCGCTTGCACAATAACCGACAAATTGCCGGAGTCTTTAGATTGTCTTTAGACAGTACCTACTCGGTAAAAACGCTCGCTTATATATATTAACTATAGCTATTACCCGCGGCTTCACGCGCGTGGACGGCGGAAATTACCCCACGGAAACGCACTACCGAGATAAAAACCATACTATGTACTACCCGTCACGGTCTGCCTGCGTGCCAAATCTCATCGAAATCCGTTAAGCCATTAAGATGTGAGGAGAGAATTACTTTTGTTTTTCACCAGAATTACTTTAATTAGTATAATAGTAAGCATTTTATATTTGAAAACGATGAAAATGGACTATATGTATGCATTAGTGGTTGGAGGAATTAAATAAAACTAAAGCTTCAGTGCGATTAAAGGATTATATACGAGGTTTCATACGAGTAGCGTCGTCTGCGAAGTTCAAGTCGGTGGGGATCCATCGCCAATCTTGCACTCGTGAATTTTCCGTTGTTTCCCCGCTTTGATGGGCCACAAAAGGCTTGAACGTACGAGCGTCACTCCTGAGCCAACCAAGGATTGCTTTTGAATCCGTCCAAAGTAATGTGCGGATTGGCATGTTTTTGTGAAATTCCTTGATAGTGACAGCAAGGCGAGAGGCAATTGCAGCGTGTAATTGTAGACGCGGAATTAGCGTCGGTTTCAATCGTGCTGCTCTCGCTATACTAGCAATGAGGGCGAGCTTGATGGTACCGTTGGAATAAACGAAACGCCAAAAGCAACAAAGACGTAGACAAGCTCGCTCGCATCGGCAAAAACATGAAGTTCCCCGTGTAAAGGTTCGCCATTTATGCTGGCGTACCAACGTGGAATTCTTAAGTCAAAGTCAGAGTCAAATAAATTATTTCAATTAGGCACAAAAAAGGCACTTTTAAACGACAAAAAAAAAAAGAAAAAAAAAAAAGATTCTAAGAGACCCCACCTCAAAACCTCTGAGGATAGAAACGGTGTGTCCCAGTCAATATCTGATCTCCAGGCCTCTTGGAGTAGGATACGACCCTTTACAGCTATTGGCCCGAGTAACCCTAACGGGTCGACTTTCATAAGATGGGACAAAATTTTTCGTTTACAAAAAACCCTTGTAACTTACAACCTTCTAAATCGAACATAGGTTTTAGGACCGGTTTAGAAGGTTGTAAGTATCAGACACTATATATTGCCTGATACCGGATTCCATGAACTGCCTAAAACTTTATTCACAGTGTTCGTTACCTAGTTCCACTTCAGTTGGTTGTGTGTGTAGCACACAATTCGGTTAGAGATCTAGTCTCGCGTTTCAAAACAGGCATTACGGTGGATAATGACTATATCAGATGACAGCTGCGCAGCCTTGGTGACGTCGTCCACACTATCCGATAGAGAGTCGTCAACGTCGCGCGTCGCGCCAAATAAAACACATCCCAATCCTGCTCTCGGATTCGTATTTGAGGAAACATTTCCCTGATGTCAGCTAAATGACAACAACTGACTCACAACATTATTCCAGACAATAAAATTATTATGTCGGAAACACATTCAATGTTGTCACGCCACGGCAGCCCTACTTGGTACCTACCAATTGATAAACGTGTAGTAGTACAGTCCAGGGACAGGAACTCTTATTTCCAGGCAGTTAACGGCGTAAACAGAACTGCCTTGCAATTTCGTATTATGAACTCGTCAAACAAGCCAGTCAGTGGTCACGTGACACCCTGGCCGGCTTCTGCCCGACTATTGGCTGGAAATACCGTATTATGAACGTTCGTTTGACATTTCTTGACATATTAAAACTGATAATAAGTAACCTCACAATCCAGTCAATTTCCGCTACTTCATAAGAGCTTTTATTGAATGGTTTTGGATATTTTTGGCGAAATTATTCAGAGAAAATATCACGTGTGACGAATATGTACCGTTCGAGTTTCTGGAAACTCCGGAAAGTGGCACTTCTGATCAAAATACCAAAATAACGGTAAAATTGAAAAACTCCTACAATGTTTCAAACTAAACATAAGTTAGGCTCCGCCGAGGGCGATAACTCTCATCCATTGAACTATAATAATTTCAACAGCCTAATAAATGGTGCACTATAATAATTACAAAATATTACCATGATAGAAAGAAAGAAAGAAAATACATTTATTTGGCACAGACTACACACAAGTAGAAAGAGAAAAAAAAATAAGATAAAAGGAAAGAATACAAAATAAAAAGAAGTGTAAAACTGCGTTGCATGATACCAGCAGGAATGTGTGCCTCGCGGCTACTGTTATAGGTAAATATAACATGTTGAAAACTGGATATTTAGTAAAAACACTCAAAAACACCACACCACCATATCTATTCATTATTCATATTTTTGTTTATACTCTGAAACTAGTAGGTACTTACTTGCGAAGGGAAATAATACATTCTGTGTAAAAAGTACTGGGAATTGTTCAATAAAACCATTAAGTAATTTATTCGTCAAAATTTATTTTGTCGGCTCCAAAGTAGGCCCTTTCGCTTTTACAGCTACGCCAGCGCTTGACCCAGTCCTCCATACATTTTTGGTAAGCTGATTGAGGTATGGTCTAAAACTCCTTCAGCGAATTTTCTTTTATAGCTTCAATCGACTCGAAACGTCTTCCTCGAGAGGTAATTTTAGCCTCGGGAACAGGAAAAAGTCAGTCGGAGCCATATCATGTGAATACGGCGCTTGGTCGATGAGATTTGCTGAATTTTTGGCTAAGAACTTGCACAATGATGGCTTTGTGTGATGGTGCATCATCATGGTGCAAAATCTATGAATTGTCGTTCCACAAATCTGGGCCGTTTTCAGCGGATATTCTCTCGCAAACGCCTCATAATGCCTAAATAATACTCTAATAATCACTGTTTATCCCTCTGGAAAAAAATCGTTGTGCACTACACCGCGGTAATCTAAGAAAACTATTAGCATAACTTTCGTGGTACTTTTTATAGAGAGTATTATACAAACAATACGATAGTATTATTTTATTAATTGCAACAATAAACATTGTCCAAGAATGAAGTTGTCAAATTCCCCGTTGAACATCAATGGATGGAATACGTTCGGAAAAGTTATTGTTAAGAGAATCTCGCGTTACAATTTACAAACACGGAAAAATTAAATAAAAATTAATTGTATAGCACAATAATCATTGCGTTCATATTTTCACCTACTTTTAGTAACTATACTAAAATATATTTATTATTTTTATCATAAAATACGTGATCTAAATAAAACCGTAACTTACCGATAAATATTTATTTGTGTATTTGTTATATCCAGCCAGTGAAATGAATTGCATGGAACTTGCCTGGTTTTTTAAAAGTTCGTAATAGGCCCCCTGAATCTCAATAGCACGCAGATCCTGTTTACTATTTAGTTTCTCACGCTTAGAAATACCTAGAGAATCAAGCTTGTAATTGTTATTTGTGCTTGTGCTTGTTATTTTATAAGATGTTCCAAACGTTCACGTTCAGAAAGGTCGGCGCGGTCTAACTGACAATGGTTAGTAAATTCGACTGTTTTAGTTTTACTAGAAGCAACTCCATACAATGTTCAGCCTAACAAAGTGTGACAAGCTACAGGCTCACTGCGGCGGCCAGTGCGGGCTTCGTGAGTTATCAATAGATGCCAGTGTTCGGCGCCGATAAGAACAGTCGGTGTTGCGTCAGTATGAACCAAAACACCAGCTAATTCTTGTAAGTGGTTGTATGAGTCAACCGTTTGCTTAGACAGTATTTGTATACTTAAGCTAAGAGAACGCATAGCCCTAACACGCGTGATTAAATATTTCTGCTTCGTATTTTTTTACTTGTATGTAAAAGTCAACATAATAAATATTAGCTTTTTTCTGCAAACCACCAGTACCGTTGACTGCTATTAAATTCCCGTGATCCTGACAAACCTATGCGTGCAGCAGCTGGGCCAGATACGGTAACTGGAAACAATCGTATAATTTTACAATGTTTGTAAATATGTGAGCACCATGCTATCAAATAATTAATTTATGTCATTCCTTCATTTTTCATTATTTTTACCTATCGTGGTAAGTATAGTAATATTATTCTAGGTGCATCGTCTTCACACGCTGTCTTCACATAAAAAATATATAATTAGTGTATACAAGATATTGTGAAAACATTTTAAAAGAGTAACGGTGGAGTTTCTTGCCTATTCTTCGCCATACGAAAACTAGCTTTTGGAAGGGGCGACAAGTTTTTTTTTTTTGTACATTTTGACGTTCAAAAGTGCCTTTTTTGTGCCTAATTGAAATAAATTATTTGACTTTGACCTTGACTTTGACTTAGCCGCTGATGAAAATTTGGCTGCAGCGGCAGTGTCTGCAATCGTTTGTAAAAGTAACGGAGAAAACTCATGACAAAGAACAGTCGCATTGTGGCGTTGCCCTCGGGTGGGTCCCGACTGAGGGTTGCGGCTCTATGGCGGCTAACCCGCCGCGCTTGAGGAGCAAAACCAGCCTGACAGTTGAGGTGTGCTGCTACCGATGGAGCAGCAGCCTGAGTGCCCGTTTATTAAATGAGCAGGCTGTGATGAGGTCTCACAGCCTGCTCATTTAATTAACGGGCTCCGTGTTGTTTTCGTTGTTTCCATGAATAAATGGAATATGTTTTACCCACGTTTGCGTCCTTTTAAGGCTCGTAGCGCTTTGCTTACTTCGCCTAATACCTTCAAGCCCCACCTCCGCATCGATCTGCTCGAGCCCACCGCGATACTCAGCTTCTTCGTCCTCCGCCAGCTACCGCGCGACCACCTTCATAACTTTTATAATGACTGCGCTTGTATTCTGGTTAACGTAACTACGGGCTCCTTTTCGACTAATGAAGGTGGTGGAAAATGAGGCGGTGAAGTATGAGGAGCCAAACTACGAGACGACATGGCGGTAGCTTTAGCTTTAGCTACGTGAGTTCATTATTGCGATGAAGAGGAAATAAAATACAGTAAAATTAAAAATACGTACTTACGTTAAAATTAATGATGCAATTGACCGTCGAAAGACCAAAAATGAAGGCGATGAAAATAGACTGTATGCATTAGTGGTTGGTGGAATGAAATAAAACAGTGCGATTAAAGGATTATAATTATATAATGGGAAAATTATTAAAAAATATTACATAACTTGGAAACACAAACCAAACCTTTAGAAAGATACCAGGAAAAAAAATAGAATAACAATCAAATAAAAAATATAAAAATCTTCTAAACAGTTTACCACAACCAAGGAGTATGCAACAATATTACATAATTATTAATTATTTTCTCTTGCCATGATGCCCGCGGGTGCTGGGTGAGAGAAGACGAGAAAATGCCGAGTGATAGATGAGGCCTATGGCCTACGTGCAGGCTATGGACTGATGGTGATTAGCAGACTGTGCAGTGACAATACGTTTATTTTTTTATTTTTATATAAGTCATTGAAACTACACACATGAATGTGATGGGTAGTTTCCAAGATATTTATCGAAAAAAAAACTAGCCACTATGATACTGCTTCGGCCACCTATAAGGCATCACAACATCGTCATCATCATTTCAGCCGAAAGACGCCCACTGCTGGACATGGGCCTCCTCCACGCACCGCCACTTCGACCGGTTCCGTATGCAAGGCATCACTTAATGAGCTTATATTTTGATTAACTTAATATCATATAATGCTAAGCTGATACCTGCTGTCTAATAAATACTTAGAAATAAACTTAACGAACCATAACCCTTGATGGCGCGCTTAGCCCAGTCTGAGCCGACTTCGGTATCTCGGTTCACTCGTGCAAAGCGATGGCGAAGTAGATCGGACTGTTAAGCACAGAATTAACACTGGATGGATGAATTAGCGGCAGATCACGGGAACAATCCGCGATTCCCACATTCCCCTTAAACTTAAGGGGAAGATTTATAAAACAATGGTTAGACCTGCTGCCTTGTATGGATCAGAATCTTGAGCCACAAAAGGGATGCATGGAGATAAATAAAATAACGGACCACTTCGCCGTGTCCATATATTGGCTTTAGCTTCACATTTTATAGCATATTTTTAAAACACATAAAAGTATTTTTAAAACCATTACAGAAAAGCGCCATACATTTGCCACAAAAACCACCTTTGTTTTTTTGTAAAAGCGAGCGGAGTTTAGTAATTGCTGCCAGGAAAAATCCGGAAAATAGCACACTCGAACTTGGTGTTCAATGTTTGCCTTTTGGTTCATTATGTAGCGATAGTTGCTTGATGTCATTATTATTGCAGGTAAATTGAATTCAAGTAGAATGCACAATGCATAAATAATTTTATAATAATCCACATTTATTGCGTTTTTCCATCCGGAATTTCTCAGTAGCAGCCCGGAGTCTGATTTATGCCCGATTGAAGAAAATAGGCTCGCCCCTAACTATACGGCACTTAAACATAGCTGGCGAAGTCTGGCTGTACTCTAGGTATAGGTACCTCTGCTCAACCCTTCGGGAAAACAGGTGATACGTTATTTAAAAATCGCCTATGAAAAATATAAAAGCAACATAATGATACATTACGCGTTGCTCTTTGGAAACATTTGTGAGGCATTAACTCATCATGACGAGGCTCTTGGGTGTAAGGAATGGACTTTACTCTCATCATCCACAGTCGGCGGCTAACACTTTGAAGTTTATACCTCTAAAGCTCTGTAAGTCAAGTAATATCTGTTTTGATATAATAATACGCCTATTATAACGTTCTAAGAAAATTTATTAGTATGCATACCTAATATTTTAATAATGGTTCTATTTTGGTAGAATGAACATTGGTAGGTACCTATTTTTTCATAAGATAATATTGTACGGCGCCCGTGCATCATCGTGAGTTCTGCAACTTGCGGTGCAGAACTCACGCTGGTGCACAGGCGCCTCTCCGACGCATTGTAAATACGTATAACACCCACTTCATCGACTTAGATATTTTCGCGCTTACACACTTTGAGTTTTAAAGGATGGCTATTGCATCTTTGAAATAGCCATCTTATACCTATAGGTATTTATTCCAAAATACCTACGAGACAGTACGAGTACTTTTTAATTTTCTGTAAAATCGACGCACGTATTAAAGTAACTTTTCGCGGACATTGGTGTGGGTTACACGTTTACCTAGTTCTTTAATTTATTCTGTCACTCGTTTACTGTAATGTGTAACTGTTTTATGTCCCAATAAAGTAAAAATAAAGTAAAATAAAAATAAAATTGTATTATTTGCCTATATAAGCAGTTGGAATCAAATGCAGTGCAAGTCTAACACACACTTGTATATAGATGCACGAATGGGTAGCAACGTACCTTAAGAGTCCTATTACATTTTTTTACGGAAATTCATGATTTTTGACCATGTAATTTTCAGCAGCAGTAAGATATTTTAATAATTTGATTATAATAACTATAGTGCCATTCTTTTTCTTGTAAGTTGGAGTTACACATTATTTTCGTGTAATTTGCTGAATTATATAGTACTTTAATTTAATTTATTGTAATTTTGTCTTATTATATTGAGATACAAAAACTAATGAAACGTATTCACTGTAGATCGAAGTTTTATATCATATTAGTTTATTTGATTTAATTGTGTTTATTTGAAATATAATGGACATGAAAATCAAGACATTTATTGGTTTTCTTTACGAATTTTCCCTGAAAACTCAAGGAATTTAAAGAAATTCTAGAACTCCAATAAACAACTAAAACATTAAAATTATCATTTAGTAACTTTCGCTTTTATTAGAACTGAATGAAACAATGTGAATTTGAGCGTCAAAGTTCCATTGCCGACGTTTTTTCTTGTAAACTGAGTTCGTAAAATATTCATAGTAAATTACACGACATGAAAAGTTAAAATGTGCAACTCCAACTTACAATAAAGAGAATGGCACTATTGTTATTCATAATCAAATAATTCAAATATTTTACTGCTGCTGAAAATTACAACGTCAAAAATCATGAATTTGCGTCAAAAATGTAATAGGACTCTTAAGGCTACCCATGCATGCACCTAACTACTTCGTTACTGCTTCCTAATTACTTCTTGAGGCAAAGTTTTAGCTCAACCAAGTTTGAAAAACTGTCGTGCCATCGGCATGAAGTAGACGAGTGATTTCAGTAAAGCCTCATTAGGATCTGCAAAACTACGTCATCTCTAGCATCTATCCATCCACACACATGCCATGCCATTTTTCACTGCCACTCACTGTCGTCTTCTATATGTCCTTACCGACACAGTGCACTTTGGCCATATAGCAAACTGTGCTATTAGGGCAAAGTCCAGACCTACCTAACTTATAGCTAAGTTTTTAGACGAATACGAGTAATATGACGTGTTGAGACGTAGGTATCTGACAGATCTGTAGATAATTCTATGCTGTTCCGTTTTCTGAAAACATTACATCATTAAATAAAATATTTTTCTTAATTTTGAGGTTTCCTTTTCAGTGAGTTTATCTCAATTTTGTTCACGAGTAACGATATGTACTTAGAAAGTGCACAATAGTAGATTATGCACCGAGGGGCTAAAGTTGTGCCTTATGTCACGGGCGTCATATTGAATCTCGAGCGCAATGAAGGATTCGGGATTTAACTCCCGAACGCAGCGAGGGAGTTAAGAGTTTAACTCACGAGCGATGCGAGGGAGTTAATACAAGAATCCTGAATGCAACGAGGGATTTGGAATTTATTTGAGTATTGCTCGTCAAAGCTTCAGAATCTTGTATTTTTTTTTTTTTTTTTTTTTTTAATAACTTTCTTTTTAAAGTCGAGAATATCACCCATGCGTAGTAAGGGTATCGAGAATAGCTTTCCTCTTTCTGGCACCAAAGGGTGTTTGTTAGTACTATACTGCCAATTTTGCTGAGCATGTGAGATTCCAAATTCAAATCACATTATTGACCAGCGGGTCATAATGAAATCCAGTACAACATTATTGACCGGCTGTGCCCCCGGCCACTAATGACTCACTTTAGGTTAAGGTTGCTTGACATATAATTTGACATTTTCGAGCAGGTGGTGTGAAAAATAGTTTTTAAAATGGCACTCAGGCAGAGTTGAAAACTCGTTAGTTTTATTAATAATTACTTAAAACCGACTATTAAAAACAAGACCCGTCATAAAAGCAAAGAAGAAACGCTTTCAATCACAGATTTTTACGATCGATAATAATCGCCTGAGTTTACCGCGTCGTCGCTCCGAGTTCCCGCGCTAGGTGGCGCTGGCGAGCACTCATTCGAAAATAGAACGATAGACTCGATAGTGTTTCACGCACATGTAAATTTAGCTACGTTTCGCGCGCATCGGTACGGCGCACGCGCCGCTCGTTCTCTATATCTAGTAAACAAAATAAGGTAAAAAATTATAAAATATATTTATTTTTTTATATTTTTAAGCTTTTTGGTAGCAGTGATTGTAAGTTTTCACCGGTCTAAATTTACAGGCGAATTTTTCATGATAATTTGTGTTTTTAGTGAATCAATAATACCTCCGTAATGTTAGCAAGGAAATGCAAATCTGCGAATTATTTTTCACTATATTTTAATTAAGTACTTAATTGTTTTTCTCGCGGAATTGGATTTATTTATAGAAACTATTGTTTTATTATAAATTTTATTATACATTTAGGTAAGTACCCACCTACTTACAAGGCTGTAATTTGAAACGACACACTATAACATTAGCATTGTAGTTTCCTACAATAGATTTCACATGATATTATGATTTATTTAATAGCATTATGTTAATATCAATGGCGAAAATGAAAGGTAGATGAGATTTTCCAATACTTTTCAGAAAATTAGAACCTATTAAATGTTTGATACGTTAAGCATAGCATTGTGCCTCGGAACCTGTAAAGTGTATGTATTATTTTGATGTGTTTGCATTGGCAACCAGAGTCACGGCTGGTGGCCATCGTAAACCAATCTGCCCCATTTATTTAGCTGCTGTAGGTAGGTACCTACTATTGACCGCCCGTATTTGACGGGCGTTCATCATCAAACTATTTCAGTTACTACTCATTAAATAATAACTTTTAATCGCGATGTGGCTCGTACATTTAGGTACCGTACTTTTAGAAAAATGTGCGACATACTATTCAACAATAGGTACAATACATATTAATTATTTTAAACTAAAACATTTCTTGTAACATCTATTAAAACCTAAGCCGAAGGAGATTAACGTCTTTTTCGCTTTTATTGCATGGACAAAAAGATATTTCTGTCCATGAAGGAGTATGTATCGTAAGAGGAAGATCGTAGCTTCGTCATGGGAAGAAGGCGTGAGTTTATGTAGGTAAGTATGTATGAATGCACATAAAGCTATTTCTTAGCTGCTCATGCTATTTCCATACTCTTTCTTAGCTGCTCATGCTAATTCCACACTCTTAGCTGCTCATGCTAATTCCGCGTGCATAAATGTGGCCACCTCCTGTGATCGGCTACTGTTATTTTTCGTATGTTTTCATAGTATTGCGGCTGCTGCAAGCTTTCTACCTCGGCGATGAGCTTGTAGCAGGGATTCTCATATTATTGCTGTGCTAGGTTAAGTGTGACGAATTAGTAACATAGTTATCAAGAGATATACAATAGGTACCTACTAACATTTTAAGTCTTCGCTACGAATGAAAATGAACACATATCCTCACATCCATATCCGACATCATTCTCCTGCTCCCAATATACTCGTGGTCGGCGCAACATGTCTTTGTCGTCCATACTTCTCTATTAGACGTCATCTCGGTAGACACCCCTTTCTAGCCATATAATCTTCCACACTGTCCATACATAGATTGTTTGGTCTTCCCCTACTCTTCAAGCCATCCACATTCCTATCTTCAAACAAAAGCATCCAATGTGCTAATCTAGGTTATAAAATATCTGTGTGCAAAATTTCATCCAAATCCGTTCAGTAGTTTTTGCGTGAAAGAGTAACAAACATCCATCATCACAAACATTCGCGTTTATAATATTATATAATATATATAAACAATCGCGGATCCACCGTTGTGGGCACGATGGGCATGCCCACAACCTTAATAGACTTGCGACATCACCCTTTCACGGTCTGTTGAGGTCGACAGGCCGATGATATTATATCCACTGCCCTAATAAACTAAATAAAACAATGAATCGCGCGTGATTCGGAATGCAGCGAAGTACTTAGTCAAGCCTCATGTGCATAAATGTCGTGGCCAGATTCAAAAGTCATTTATTCAAACTAGGCTGAGAATCAGCACTTTTCGATCGTCAAAATTACATATGACAGTTCCCCAAAAACACCCGCCCTTCACTACTTCCTAGTGCTTTACGAGTAGCTGGGAAGAAGAAGCGGCACAACAAACTCCCTAGCAGCACAGCTATCTGTTCTGTTAGAAAAACTTGATTCTATACAATAGTACATAATAAATTATTTTCTATATGTCACCTAGCTCACGCCAATATAACAACAAATAATTAACTCTGACCCACGCTCCTAAACTGGAATGTCCAATTTTTGATTCAGAATTTTATGATCGTCATTAGTTATCCCATGTTTATACTGCTAAGTGATAAGATGTATTTACTACATTATCTGTTTATTTACGAACTGTCCGAAGCCACTTACCTGAATTAAAAGAGATAACTATTTCAATTACAGATAATAATCACTCGTTGGTTATCGAAATGAAATTGTTTATTCTGTAAATAGGATATTGGAATCACTTTTACACGTCATATTAAAAAATATTAAAAATTTGCCAGATGAGTTCCGCGTTTCCTATCTGACTCCTTTGAGAAGAAAGGCCAAAAAAACTCAGAGGTCACAGTTTCTTTTAAACTCCAGACATAATCTTGGTTAGGCCATATGAGGACCATGTAGATCAGGGTCTGAAATGTTATTTTGAGAAAAGACACAGACACAGATTTGAGTGGACCTGTCCTGTCAGTGCAAGCATTTTTCAGTAATCGTGGAGCTCAATTCAGAACTTAAGGAGCTCAACTCGACGAACAATACCAAAGAAATTATATTTGGATAGGCCGCATAAACTACTCAATTTGCCAGACCATCATTTAAACTAACTGACAAACAGTGTCAGTTAGTTTTAATGATGGTCTGGCAGTTTCATTAATTTATGCGGCCTACCCAAATGTCCTTTCTTTGGTATTGTTCGTCGAGTTGAGTTCCTTAAGCTAAACTAACTGACTGAAAAAAACAATGTAAACGCTATCAGTTGTTACTGATCATCTCTTTTTCTGCTTAGCTGACTAACTGACCGACTCCTGGACAATTCAAAAGTGTCTGTAAATGATATAGTTGAAATAAATGCTTTGAGTTTGATTTTTGAGCATCTGTCAATTTTTGAGCATACTCGAAATAAGCTAGCTCAATGTTTCGACACACATGCTACTAAGTAGCAATTGCTCAATAATAGCATGCTGTCGTGCTACTAATGAGCATGTCTGTCCGTACCTTAACAGCTTGGGTACTAACAAATATAACGTTACGCTTGCACATTTCGCCAGTTATGTTTAAGTCCCATATAAAAGGGGCGAGCCTATAGCTATCAACCACACAAATGCAGACATCAGGCTGCTATTGACAAATTCTTAATGGAAAACTCAATAACACTTTACCCGAGCTGGGAATCGAACGTAGAACCTCATGCTCAGCAGAAGCGCTTGCGACCACTAGACCAACTGTAACGAGGCAGTCATCATTTCTATAAAAAAGCCCGATTGATAGCAATATATTGTGCCCAGTTATTCTTCAATCGATTGCTCGCCGCATACAATCATTGTAATGTGTTTAGTTGATTCTGCATCTTCACTTACTTGGTGTCGATGGGAATAGAATCATGCAACTGCGCTAGGCTGCCAGTGTGGACGAACACTAAGGGTACGGTCACCTCACGTAGATGTTGACAATTAGTCAGCGTCTTTATTCATAGCAATAGGGGGTTTTCATAGTTTAAATATTCCTATTGGATATGCAGTTGACCGTACCCAAATGTGTTTTTCTTTTTACTCGCTTGTGGAAGCCACACTTCCAGTAGCATGATAATATATCTGATTGTTAGTATTGTTGTTAGGTAGGTACTCTCTAGCTCGAAGAGAGCGGACGTAATTACTGTGATGGCCACTCATTAAGTTTGTCATAAGGTACCTATGGCTGCCTCGTTTCCGAAACTTTCGTAAGTTAGAGAAGATATTATAGCTATAAACTATGCACGATTGTCGACATTCAGTTGTGTGTTGATCTTCTTAAATAATATTTTGATTACGAATACTAAATTTTCTTAGACTAATAAAAGTATTATGCTGATATATTAAGTACATTTTGAAAAGTGTGCAATTTGCTAGCGTTTACTGTCATTTAATTATTAAAAGAAAGTGTCAATAAAGAACTAATTGGAACGAATCCAAAATAATAATAATGTGTTCCGGAATGTAGTCGTTAGCACTACGAAATTAATTTAGGCTGATTTTTCCTATGAGAAATGTTAGTATTAAACTTAATTTATGATGCACGCGGACGGTACCTTTTGATAACGGGTTATAGGTTAAGAAAACCACTACCGTCCATTTGAACCAACTGCTACAAAAGAAAATACAGAGGACAGAACTAGCAAGGAACACCATCTCACACATTGTGTGGAGATTCTTTTATATTATTTCGTATTATATACATTAACCTTTACCGGTGTGCAACGGCAGACTAGAATAAGTTATTATTAATTTTTTGTAAATGTTGACGTTCAAAAGTGCTTTTTTTGTGCCTAATTGAAATAAATTATTTGACTTTGACTTTGAGACAGACACGAGTTACTTTGGCTTTTATAATTTTAGTAAGTATCAATAGGTTTGCCGTCAAACTGAAGCGACATCATGCGTACCGGTCTACTATTTCATGAGTTAGTGCAATCCTTTATTATTGTACCTATCTATTTACAATAGGTACAATAAGTATGTGCATGCAAGTTCCGCATGGTGCTGACATTTTGTCAGTATTCAGCGGCTAATATTAGCTGCTCACTATTGAGTGTGTATTTTATTTTGTCTTTCTTCACCAAGTACCTACGAACTATTGTTTCTACAATAATTACTCACTTAGTTCTTGACCATATCAATTAGTGCTTAGGAGCGTTTCTAATTGAAGTGCCTGAGTTTCTTCATAATATGAGACGGACGATAAACTGTAATCGGACACTGCACTGACACTTCGCATTCTAATGTCAGTCTCAATCTGTCAAAAAAACCTCTCTTTTACCTACTTTTTTATATTGATGGTCGTTGAGATGAAATTGCTGTGTGACATTGTGACAATATTGTGATTTTTTTCGGTACGAGAATTGGAAGGGATGTAACAACGTATAATGCCAATAAATACAGCTATACGTCCCCAATTCCAGGTCCAAAATGCCTCATATCTACGAGGAAATCGACCCTGGCTACGCGGCCACCTGCAGCAACATCACGCTGTGCTCCAACTCCAAGGGTTTTTTCAAGGGCATGGGCGAGGAGCTTGTGGCCATGGCCGAGTGTGACGGCTGGCTGGACAAGTTTGAGTTGGTCGAGGATGAGAAGAAAGTGGCTGCTGTACTGGAGAATGAGCCGGTAAGGAGAATAGAATAGCTTTCATTCAGTATAGGAGATTAGCACAATATTTGCAATGGGAGAGGGCAGGGATGAGGAGCCCTGCACGCGTAATATGACAGTCATAGAATTGGGTTTTGTCGACGGAAGAATAGATAAAATGACAGATAAATAATCACAATCTGTCATTTTGTCTATTCTTCCGTCGACAAATCCCGTTTCTATTGTGGTTATGCGAAGCGTGCTGGGCCTTTGTGCATAGTTTGCGACTAGTCTTTAAATTATATTAGTTGTATAGCTTTTAAGTGCCTTTGCGCTTTCATGACCATTTTTTCTACATTTAACATCTCTGTTGCGAGAACTCGTTGACCCAACATTAAGTATATTTATTTGTAAGGTATACCAACTTATATATATAGACAGCCAGCTACAGTCTTACATTTGAAAACTTTTATTGCTACTGTGCCTAATATAATACCAAAACTGGTCGCCAAATACAAAAAAAAAATACACACAATGTTTTACTTGAATAAGTTTCGAAACCCAAAACGATACGAAGTGATAGTATCTGTATGTAAGAACATACAGATACTATCACTGCATATACACGACCCAGTAATGAACGTGCCAACTATAAACAATAAAAAAACAACCCGGTACAATCCATTTGTGGCGCAACCTGGCGCAACTGTCTTCACCAACTGACTCACCGTCCATAGTCAATGCAAGTCACGTCCCAAATAATGGTTTCCAATGCTCTAGCAACTGAATATAAATATAATATAAATGTCTTGAACTACACTCGCGAAAGATTTTTATTTAGTTCCGACTTCAGTTGTTCAAGAATGTTTGCGTCCTTATTATGATGTTTTCTCTGACGGCGACTGGGGAACTTTGAGTGGTCCATTATCTATTCATGTTGTTGAAGTTGTATTACTTCTACATTATGTGACATTAGTTTTGCAATTTCTCCTGAGATATGCGACAACAGTTCGATAATGGTTCTTACACGATCTAGAGTTACTGCACAAATAATATAAAATAAATGCCGACCGGAACAAAATGTGTAGCATCGTTTAAACATGGTGAACACCTGACATTACTTGTTTCACCCTTTAGCGTTGACACTATAATGGTCGGATTAAAAGAATCATTGTAGGAGACACAATACTTCGTCTACGCTATTCACATAGGCATTAGGCAAGTCTGGAGCTTTGACGCACTGCTCTTGACCTCGTTGTCGCTTCGATGCTGAGTTTTAACCACCCTTTAACGACCGCTGAAACTGAACATCCTAACTGACTGAACCAATCATTTGATTTTAAGCCTTATGAACCTATTCCCAAGGACGTATTTCATTTATTGTGTTAGTATATTGTATTGTGTGGCGCTGGGTTAGAAAGCAGGTGGCATTACGGTAACCTCTTGTGTTCACCACAAACATAAATACACAGATTTACAATAATGAACTCGCAAGAGAAAAGTGCAACGACAGCTGTCTGCAATATCTTTTTCTTAGTAAATAAAATGCAATCAAAATTAAGCATAATACACGCTAGTTCATAGCGGCAGCATGGAACTACATAGCGTGGAATATGCTTAATTAAGGTGAATCACAAAGATGATCAGTGTGACAAAGTCATAAACAGAAATTAAAGGAAGAGTCGTATTGTGAACCACGTCATAGATTTTAAAGTTAAAACAAACTAATTTTTTTTTAAATCCTTGCTCATAGTCTGACATTGTTCCTTATATCTTCCTTTGTAGGTGATGGAAGCTCTCAACGAGGTGCTATCAAGGATACAGCCTCTCCACCGAGGCAAGGACGTGCAGGTGTCCCGGGATCGGCGCCTGGCTGCTCAGAAGGCTCTGGAAGATGGAGACCTGGAAAAGGCCCTGGCACTCGCCAGCCAAGCTGTGCTTAGAGCCCCTATGACTGGTAAAACTTGGACAGCTTTAAAAAAATCAAGCTTCTAAGTCAACACAATAAAAAATACGACAATTTATGCGATGCATATTTTGATACTCACAAAAAAATCAAAACCTTATACCTAGGGTACTTCCCGTTGACCTAGAATCATGAAATTTGCCAAGAAACAAGGTCTTACAGCACAAGTAAAGGAAAAAGTCCGAAAATTGATAATTTGTAGTTTTATCACCTAAAAAAATATTATTTTGTGATTACAAACATACATTTGCAGTTGGAGAATTGACCGTGTCGTATATCGATGTATAGGAGAACTTATTTTTCAACTACAATGTTTTTTATTTTTGGAAAAAAATCATCCCAGCTACGGAACCTTTCCTTGTGCGTAGTCCAACATGCACTTGGCGGAATTTTTCTTTGTATGTGTCCTCCATGTTCTATCGTCACGTAGGCATATAAATAATATTGAATTACAAAAAGATATAATGCAGTTGCCAAAAAGACGTCCACTGCTGGCCTAGACTCAAGCGTCTACCGCAACCACTAGTCCCGTATTTTTCACACCTCTATATCATAATATCTCCTGGCATAAATCTGGCATGAAACGAGAATCACTTTCCAGATAAAAGTTAAAATGAACCAGAATGAAAAGCTAAAAACACTTTCAAGTATAGTTTTCAAATAATGGACAAGAACAATGTACGTCATCATAGCGATGTTCCAAAACTGTTCCAAGCTGTTATATTAATGTTAGTAGGTACCAAAAACAGAGCATTCCATTATATTTCGTTCAAAATAATGTTCCACTGGAATAAAATATGCTGTCCAAGCTGGCAGTTAGTGTTGGTATTTTTATATTTGTTATATTTCTAGTACGAATTGTAATTTTCGAAGTAATGGAAGTCAAACTTAAGCTTCAAACATGCTAAGTTTTAAACCTGAAACTTGGTGCTTACCCGCATGTCACTGTAAACTTGAGCCACTAAAACTTGTTCTGGGAACTAAGTAAGTACCTACCTACCCTACATTATGAGTCCATATAGTGACGGCAGCGGCAAACCAAATATACAGAGCTGATGTGTGGAAGAAGATTTCGCCTAGGTACAAGATGAAAAGGATGAAAGTAAAGATTTGAGTTTAAGTTTGAGTTTGATCAATACTCGCAACGCCAAGCGACACAAGCCTTGGGATTGTTATTTATAAGAAAGAGAAACAACCGGCCAAGTGCGAGTCGGACTACGCACAATGAAGGGTTTCGTAGTTGGGATGAATTTATCCCAAGGACAAACTTAACATTGTAGTTGAAAAACAGATTCTCCCATACATTCCAACTGCAAATGTTATTTTGTACGCACAATATTGGGAGATTTACCATGTTATTTTAAGACCATAGACTGCTTATAGATTTTCTGTAATCTATATGTAAATAAAGAACTATTTTCTTAATTTTTTACAAATGTTTAGGCTTGATAGTTTGGGAGATATGGGGGAAATGGTCAATTTTCATCTATTTTCTAAAATATAACTATATATTAAATATATATTTGAAATCCTCACAACAAGCCGATTCATTAATTAATATGTCACATAACAGTTTGCAAGACTTTTTTCTTAAGGTGACCCTCATATTCAAATTCATTTATTTATTTTCGTTACGCGTCCGTATTTGGGTCACAGAAATTGATGTGTGTACTAAATAACTTAAGAGTCCTATTACCTTTTTTCATGCAAATTCATGATTTTCGACGTTGTAACGTTACAGCGTTTCAGCATCAGTAAGATATTTTAAATATTTGATTATGAATAAGTAACGATAGTGCCATTCTCTTTCTTGTAAGTTAGAGCTACGCATTTTAATTTTTCTTTTCGTTTTTCTTTTTTCTTTCGTGTTAAATATTTTACGTACTCAGTTTACAAGAAAACCATCGGCGATGGAACTTTGGTGCTCAAATTCACATTGTTTCATTAAATTCTAATAAAAGCTAAAATAACTAAAAGATAAGTTGAATGTTTTACTTGTTTATTGGAGTTCTAGAATTTCTTTAAATTTCTTGAGTTTTCACGGTTAAAATTGTAAAGAAATGCAAAAAATGTCTTGATTTAGCATCCATTATATTCCAAATAAACTCGTGGAGCTCGTGGCTAAGTAATAACTGCCGCACGGGTCGATCCATTAGGTTAAGCTACGCTTGCCGGGGTTGGTCTGTGGATGGGTGACCATCTTTACATACCGAGACTCCTCCGTGCCTCGGAAAGCACGTTAAGCCGTTGGTCCCGGCTGCAATTCATGGATCTTTGACAGTCGTTACGGGTCGTCAGAAGCCCGAAAATCTGACAACCAGTCTTACCAAGGGGTATCGTATTACCCAGTTACTGGGTTGCGGAGGTTATATAGGCAGTCGCTCCGTGTAAAATACTGGTATTCAGCTGCATCCGGTTAGACTGGAAGCCGACCCCAATATATTTGGGAAAAGGCTAGGCAGATTGATGTATATTCCAAATAAACACAATTTTATCAAATAAATTAATCACACTAATATTATAAAGGCGAAAGTTTGTGAGTGTGTTTGTTTGTCTCTTCTTTACGCTAAAACTACTGAACGGATTTGGATAAAATTTGGCACACTGATAGTTTATAAGCTGGATTAACACATTGAATACTTTTTATCCCGATATTCTTACGATATCGAAACTTATGCGGGTGAAACCGCGGGGCGCAGCTAGTATGATATATTTTTTTTATCTACAATGAATACGTTTCATTAGTTTTCGTGTCTCATTTTATTAGGACAAAATTACAATAAATAAAATTAAAGTAATTCCGCGTCAATTCAGAAAATTTCACGAAAAGAATATTAACTCCACTTACAAGAAAGAGGATGACGCTATCGTCATTATAATCAAATAATTAAAATATCTTACTGCTGCTGAAGATTAATCAATAGAAATTAGAAATTATCAAAATACATGAATTTCCATAAAAAAAATGTAATGGGACTCTTAATCGGTCCATAGGATTCGGAGCAAATTGGCTGTGATAGACGGACAAACAGACAGACAGACGGACACACGAGTGATCCTATATGGGTTCCGTTTTTCCTTTTGAGGTACGGAACCCTAAAAAGTAAATTTGTTTGATTTCCTTGCTCGGCCGCCCGGTTAGAAACATTCACGTTTCCGTTATAAATCATAATGTTTACGTTTCCCTTAATATTGAAGGGCTGAGAAACTTTGAAGGAAGTTCAAAGTTTTTAGGAAAAACACTTAGGTAGGTAGTACTTACATAATTGTTGGTTGTTCTTTTGTTGATTTTGAATAATTATGATCATCAAGTTCCTTGAGAAATTAATTATTCTCAACTGAAGAGTTTGCGAATGGAACTTAATGATTAAAGAAAGAAAGAAAGAAATGCAGTTATTGGGAATAGCACAGGAGATATCAATTCAGCTAAACACATACTCGTTAAAAATAAAAACAAAGTAAAATTAATATAGCAGAAAGTCCTGTGCGAGGCCAAAAGGCTCCTATCTCAGCATGATGCTGCGACATTTAAGAATAAATGCCGCAGCGCTGGTATTTTGATAGGGCCCGTCGTGATGTCACGGAAAGATACAGAAAAAACAAAAATACGAAATAAATAAAATAATAAATAAAAAATGTCCGCGTGTCTGCATCCGACGTAGCATCAGTTACTTGTCTATGCCTTTTGTGTCTTGTGATCGTTATGACAAGTAAAGAGACGCAGACCGGTAAAAACTTGTTTACATTACGGCTGAATAACAATTGACTGAAAATGCTGTGGATAATACAATTTCTTATTTCAAAAGTCAAAACTCCACAAGAGATAGGTTATTCCCAGCAAACAGTACTTACATAAAAACTGTCAACTTTTTGCATTTTAATTGTGAAGCTGAAAAATGTGCAAAGACTAATGAAGCAAGTTTTTTTTAATAAGTTGTCTTGGTGAGGCGACGGCGTGGAAACCAAAGCCCCTGTCGTAACAAGTTGCGGCCCTATTCTTGATACTACTTTGAAAATATTTTTATAATCCTGTTCACTTTTATTTTTTATTTTTTAGAACACATAAAACAATAAACTTAGAACACATAAGACATATAATATCGCCATCATGCTACCATAATAATTCCAAAACACTCTTCTAACATAACCAACCTTATCTTGTAAACATGCGCCCCCAAATATTATTACACTTTAGTTAGGCAGAGGGCCAGAGGTAACAGAGACAGTAACGGTGGAACACCACAGTCATTGTTTTTCCTGCATTTTCATATAATTTGATTTGGTGCTATCAAAAAAAAAAAATCACTGAGCATTATGAACTTTACTATCGAGAAAGAAAACCAATAACATAGGTTTTCCTGAATTCAGAACCTAAACCGGCCTAAGCTACGGTTTCCTAAAAGAGCGGCCGACACAGCGGCCGCAGTGACGTCTGTCATCACTATGCTGACACTGTGTGGCGGCCACCACTTCTCTAGGAACCCGTAGCTTTTGCCAATCACAGACTTGTTATCATAAAAATAGAAAAAATCTCCAGAATAGTATCTGCTCGGGAGTTTAGTAATTAGGACACGAAGAAGCTCCGCCACAAAGGCATTCTGAGCGGGCGACGCGCGGCGTGTTAAACAGATCAGCTGAATAATGGGACAATGATATTTGTAACCTTATTCTATCCTACTTAGTTACTTTAAAACCAGGCATATTGCTTGCCGGTTCTTGATTAGTTCATTGTTGAGGAAGATGAGATAATAATAAATATGAACTTTAACCCTAGAAGGATAACCTACAAAAATATATCACCTATCTTTTCAGTTCATTTCAAAGGACTTCTGTGTCGATGCGTTATGTAGGTTATTGTAGGTTTGAAAATAAAATGGGTTTATTTACGGTACATAATTATGACGCAAGCAAAGAAACAAACACTAAAAATCTATTTGAGGGTAAAGGTTCCGTTTGCTGTTATAAAAAGCCGATGCGCGCGTGAGGCGTGTGGTTATTTTTGTGTAACTTTTAATGTTGTGTTTTTTTATTACATATGTTTGAATACAAACGTATTTTTCATGTTTTACTTACATTTTTAAGGTTTCGTACCCGAAGAGTGGCAAACGGAACCATATTACTAAGCCTCCGCTATCCGTCCGTCCGTCTGTCTGTCAGCGAGTTGTATCTTATGAGCCGTAATAGTTAAATAGATGAAAAAATATATACAAGGAACGTGTTTTTTCGGCGGTATTTAAATGTATTATACAAGGTGGCCAATTACAGGAAGTATATAACTGTATATTAAGGTTATTTTTATACGAAAATTACCGGATATTTTTCTATAAGTATATTCAGGCTTGGCAATTTTATTCGGTGAATAAAATCTGCATGTATAAGCTGCTCCTGTTTTATTCTTAAAAATGCGATCGCTTTTCATCATGTTTTCATTAGGTTTCCCACTAAAAAAGTCACAAATATTCTGCTTTTCGTATTCAAGCTTGACCACGACACGTTTCTTTAGATACCCGCACAGAAAATGAACCTCATTGCTGACGGTGCGGGGGTCCCGCGACTACACGACTTTTTTTTTTTTGTATTAGCCCAAGGGAAAAGGCCACGATTTTCGAGTTTTAGGTTGTAGATGTCGTACAACTCGTAAGTCGCAGCCCAGGTACGTACTTTGTGTAAATTATTTCATCACCTCTGCACTAGCTTCAACTTTCTGACTAACTGACTGACACTTTGACAATTCAAAAGTGCCTGTAAATGGTTTAATTGGAATAAATGCTTTGAGTTTGAGTTTTGAGTTCTGCCTAGACACCGGTTTGTCCTAGAAGCAATAATTCGAAGACATGTGACATTCACCAACCCATATTGAGTCAGCGTAGAGGATTATAGTCGACTACGAGTTACAGGAGGAGGAACATTATAGAATGGCTATGCTGATGCAATGTTACTAATATATTTTCCAGGAGGAGATGACGCCATATCTGAAGGTGGAATCTCCCTCGCCCTAGCCTTATGGCTTCGTTCAGAGATCCTGCTGCGATGCGAGAAACCAAAGGCTGCTCTAGAAGACCTGAAACTGGCGCTGAAAGAACGACTACCAGCTAAGATGAGGGCCCAATATTATTGGAGGATGGGGCATTGCTATCGAGGTTAGTGTTATTAAACTTATTAAATTCTTGATTTTGTAATCCGCCCGTATCAACGACTTGCAAAAAACTATCCAATGGCAAAATATAACAGTATTTTAAACACCACAATACAATTATAAAACCTCAAGTTGAAATGGCAACAGCGGGGGAACAATGTTGCCTTTGTATCGTGAAGTGTCCTCACAATTTTTAAAGTGACTGCATACGCATCTTTTGTAAATATTTTTACTCGGAATAATATTGTTTCAAAATGACCTATGATTCACTCACTAGTCACTTTAGTGACATCTACTACGCACCTACTGATATAAGTATCATTTTGATACTTACTTACATAATTTTAAGTTGGAATCTCAAAATTGGATCAGCATTTTTAATTTAAATAGTAAAATCGTTTATTATTCGTAGAGTAAAATGGTAAAAATTAATGTGTGAAAAGGTCAAATCAAATTCGATTTTACTTAGTTAAAAAACAAAATCAATGTCATTTATTATTTTTTACCACTAAGAACGAGAGCCATCGATCACAGTTGTCAGCTTGTGCTACTTCCATGGTGCTCGAAAAACTGCGAAATTCTGGCACTTGTCAGTTGGAAAAAAATACATGGACGCATTTCAAGGTATCATTGTTTTTGTGAAGTAAACTAAATTTTCTACAATTCGAGCCCAACCCAAGCACTCTAGGCCTATAGGTTGCAAATATACAGCTAGTCAAAGATGAGCAATTTGTTCCATAAAGTGTTTTCTTTTGTTTAATAATTTATTAATTTTTATTTAATTGATCACTTTTGACCAAACTACACCAAAGATATCCCGGACATCAACTTGTACGAGATTAAGATGGCTCTGAAGCAGCTCAAAAACAATAAGGCCGGGTGGTAACGGAATTACGACCGAACTCCTAAAAGCCGGCGGAAAACCTGTTCTTTTAAGGCCTCCAGAAGCTGTTTGATTCCGTCATACTCGAGGGCAAAGCGCCCTCAGACATGGAACAGAGGTGTGGTGATGATTTTCTTTAAGAAGGATGACTATATTCTGCTTAAGAATTATAGGCACATCTACTTACTTCTGACCCATGTCTACAAGCTGTTTTCATCACGAACCGTCTCGCATGCAGGTTTGATGACTTCCAGCCCAGCGCCTCGAACAAGCCGGATTTCGTAAAGGCTTTAGCACCGTAGACCACATAGATACGCTGCGGCGGGTTATACAGAAGAGTATACCTGCCTCTCTGCTTAGCGTTTGTGGACTATGAGAAAGGCTTCGATTCGATCGAGTCATGAGCTGTACTGCAGTCTCTTTAATGGAGCCAGATCGACTATTTGATCTACGATTGAGGTACTGAAGTGTCTGTAAGAAAATGGCACGATGTCAGACCGACTCCAGGACCAGACCTCGAAACCTATCCTTCTGCAGTGATGTGTGAGACAGGGAGACGTTATCTCTCCGAAACTGTTCATCGCTGCACTGGAGAATGTCTTCAAGGTTCTGTACTGGAAAGGGCTAGCCATCAACAATAATGGCGAGTACATCACTAACCTTCGGTTTGCCGACGACACAATTGGCACGCCTTTTTTTTTTTTTTTGGGTGGGAAATCATCAAATGACGTCTCCCGCTCTGGGTGGAGAGGGCGTGTCAGACTCTTACTGACTAAAACCCACCCGTGTTCCTTCTGTTGCCTGTGCAATGCCAGGGGGCCACGGGATCCCTTTCGGACTTTCCCGCAACCCCGGCAGGCAATGGTCTCATCGGACCCCTTCACTCGCTGACACTCTTTGAGGCGCGCGTGGAACACAACGCGCCGTTGACCCGGGCCTGGTCCTTACCGGACGGCGAGCTACCCATTGCTCACCGTCCGCAAGCCATGTCTGAGACTATGAAGGAAGAGCTTTCGAAAGAGCATTTATAAAGAAGCATGATGAAGTTTATAACTAATAAGTGACACACTCGCAGACAAAGATAAAGTCAGTCAGTCAGTACGATAAAGTGAACTACTCTTAAAATAATACGAGTAGAGCTATATGAATGAACCTGTATAATGTAGATAATTTACCAGGTAATAAAAAACATCAAATATTGGTATATTTTTTTATTTTAATTGTCAAAATTACATAAATAAAGCTTACATAAAACACAAAAACGAACTTTAAAACAAAATTTACACTTTGTATTGCCTTCACGGAGTATTCTCACAGCTGCACGGCGATTGAGCACGATGTTTATTAAGTTTCTTATCCGTTATTGCGGAATATTGGTCCATTCTTACACGAACACATGTTTCTAAAAAAATATTAAAAATTTTAAATAGTTTTTTTTTATGTCACCGGTTGACCAAGTAACCAATCGTGTGTTAAAAACGGCACACATTTATAAATAGCAGCGAGGGAGATCCACTGATTTGCAAAAAAAAAATCGCATATCGTATAGTATAAAAAATATCGCATATCTTTCGAATACATAAGTATTCGAACGATATGCGATATTTTTTATACTTGACCAAATAAGAACTTAAAGACCCTATACAATCGTACGTACAGTCCTTTTCATACCAAGGCAATCTTTTAGAGCCGTTCCACGTCCTCGTGTTTCTGGATGCTACACAGCCGTCAAAATCAGAGATTGCTGATGTGTATCGAATTACTCACAGAGTCTACTTCTCAATGTGCCGCGTTTTAATGGAGCCTCCTGTTTATAGGATGAAAGGGCTCGGCGATGTATCTCAATGATCTAAATCAAAGATTTACCTAACGATTTGATTATGTAGTTCTTCATCAATTGTGGTTAAGTTTGTATTCGCCCCCAGTTTCACGGGACTTAAACCATAACTGGCGAAATGTAGGTTTTACTCACTGCCGCGAGAAAGACCGGTTCGTGTCACGGACGATAACGTGTAGTGTTGAGGTCGTGGAGAAGTTTCGGGCCAACAGAATATAATACACTGCCGTGCCAACGTCATGACGAAGATGACAGTTTGGCAAATATTTTTTACTTGTATTTTGTAATTTATTACTTGTATTGTGTAATTTTTGGGAAACAAACTATACACCCTTGCCCAACCCTTCCGGAAAAACAGGCGTGATGTTTTGTTATCTGTGTTGGATTTACTTAAGGAATTGATTATGTTCATTCCACTTTCCACTTCCACTTTCCTCTTTCCACTTTTACACGTACTTATATTATTTTAATATTATATTTATACGAGTAAAAGTATCGCATCAAAAAATATAAAACACTGAAGTAAAAATATGATTAGAATAGTCGCGGAACGGGTAATATGATCTAAATGAAAAAGTATTATGAGAGAACCAGATGGTAAATTTTAGTTACTCATTTTTGGTTTCAGTTAGAGAGAGTCAGAGAATCGATTGCAATCGGTTTAAGGTTTGCGACCACTAATTACGTAAAGACTAACCTAAGTTATCCCGGGATAACAGTCCTAATTTAAAAATAACATTTGTCAAACATACAGACCGTAAGGATACCAATAACTACAATAACCGTGTGTGATGGTTTAAAATAAGCCATCCTGCACCTCGACAGCACCGTAGGTGACACGGCGCTCAGCAAACTGAATCCTCAGACGAAGCCCTCCCGGATAACATCACAGGCAACACACCGATATGTACTCATCGGTGTCGAACTCCAAGTTATGCGGCTAGTACAACGAACCACCTGGTGGGTATTCAAATACCCCAATAAGAAAGGCCGCCGAAAGTGGCCTTTTCAACTGGTCTCATAGACATTGAAGTGAGTGTATTCACTTCAATGTCTCGTAAGTGTACTCTGCTCTTTCAAGTCAACATACAACACAATAACATAGTAAACGACTCCATGGTACTCATATTTACAATAATTTAAAAAAAAATGCGTCTATCGTAAATTATACAAAACTACAGTTTGCAATGTATGTGTAAGATAAAATAATTTTACTACCAAAAATAAAGAAAATCATTAATAGGTATGTCTAATCATTGGAGTATTCAACAATTAAAACTTGGTTAAATAAACATTAAACTCAAACTCAAACTCAAATCATTTATTCCAAATAAACCAATTACCTACAGGTACTTTTGAATTGTCAAGGGGTCGGTCAGTCAGAAAGATGAAGCTAGTTGCCCATTCCAAAACGTAGTAGGTTCCTATGGAGAAGAACGGGCAAGAAACTCCATGGACACTCTTTTAAATTAGAATATTGTTACAAAACATTGGTTACATCATTCATGTTGAAATTATACATGTGAGAACAATGTAGTAAATCGTGCACGTTAAAAGCGACCATAATAACAATATAAAAACAAAATAATTAAAATAAGCCATGGCAGCTAAGAGATGACCAGTCCCCACTGACGGCGCCCGTTCACGAACATGACGCATGGATCAGCATCATTTAGCTCAACCATTTTGAAGGGAACTTAATGATCCAACACACACGCCACCACCAGCGAGACATTTGAGTGAGCATGACATACTCTCAGCCGCCAGGGTACATTCAAGCCAATGAAAGACGTACTCAGCAAATGGTAGATTTAAAGTATGTAGGTAAACAGTGCTCACATATGTGCAATGCAATTATATAATACTAACAGATTGAATTAATTTAGTTTGAATTAAGTTCGTAAAGTCAGTCAAAATAAAAAAAGGGGAAGCAACCCTTACAAAAATATTTTGTACCTCAATCGTTGTACCTACAGGAAAACGGTCTGAAGAGACTGTCCTTAACTCTTTCAGAAAATTTGTCCCGCATTCGCAGATTTTGCAAAAGTACATTTTATTCAAAGTAGTCAGCAAGAAAAAGGCTATTTTCACAAAACTTGTTTTGATGCCAATCGATCCTGTTTCTTACAAGGATCAAAAACCTCTATCGTACCTACTGAGATTTGTGTACTTAGAAATCGCAAAAGTCTTTCCCATACATTTAGTAGGAAATGAGACTCCAAATTATTTTATTTGTTGTTATAGCGGCAATAGAAATACACAATCTGTGAAAATTTCAACTGTCTACCTATTACGGATCATGAGATACAGCTCGCTGACAGACAGACGGACAGTGAAGGCGTAATACGGTTCCATTTGGCACCCTTCGTGTACGGAACCCTAAAAAGTAAACTAATAGGTTTAATGTAAACCGCATAGGTTACGCTGCACCATGAGTTGTACCGTTGTGTTAGGTATATACGGTACGAGTATTTTGGTTAAGATTTACCTACGCGCCGCCCGGTTTGATGCAGAAGTGGTGAAGGTAAAGATTTACCTAAGCCCTGTTTGATGCAGAAGTGGTGAAGGTAATTTGCGTCTAATTATTATTAAACTACTTTAAATTTATTATTCTATAGAACTGCTTCATAAAACTCACAGCTTTACAGCAGAATAAGCTTTTCTTATATTTAATTCTGTGTGTCATTCAAGTACCAACTAGAAACTGAAACGCAGCCGAATTGATTTCCGGAACCGTTTGATAACGACATTTGGTCCCCCCTGCCGGACAGAATATTAGGTTTCAAAGGGATTTAGCGTACAAACGCGTCGTTAATTATGTTGCGTGGGGTATTAGGTTCGAATCCTGTCAAAGTGATGAGGTCTAGAACGTATTCATAGTCTTATCTACGTGATTTGCCGAGGTCAGGATCAATTTGAGTTCGATGTTACTATCTGTAAACTTACCGCTACTATTTTGCAAATTGATGAGCTGTAAAACAACCTCCAGATAAGTTGCGGAAAGCGATCACAACAACAACAACACGGCACTCACGAACATAACGTCTGTTCCATAATTGAATTATTTGGTACCGTCCGAACTTCGACCACCACCACACCAAATCGCCAACTACTGGCCTTTCGCAGATAGTTCACATCTGAGTTTGAATCACAGTGATCTTTATATTAAATGGTTGCTGTCAGAGGTAAATTGGCTGAAAGAGGACTGTTCGTTCATTACCTCATGGACAATGGGACGATGACTCTATGGTATACCGAACCATGGGCACATCCGACCGAGGACAACATAATTATTTTCATGACTCGCGAACCTCCGCCCAAACCTGCGCCGCTACCTAGTTTCCATTAGAAGCATCCGCAGGCACCTCAGTCGTAATTAAACGCCTACGCTATAGTAGGTTGCTACAATAAATTAATATTATGATATTGAATTTCATTTCCGTTCCCTTAACTTGCTTCTTAGTAGAAACTGAGGATGCCTTTTTTTTTTTTTGTGTGGGGTATCATCTAATGACTGCTCTCGCTCTGGGTGGAGCAGGAGGGCGTGTCAGACTCTTACTGACTAAAACCGAGGCAACAGAAGGAACACGGGTGCGTGTTCCTTCTGTTGCCTGTGCAATGCCAGGGGGCCACGGTATCCCTTTCGGAATTTTCCGAAACCCCGGCAGGCAATGGTCTCATCGGACCCCTTCACTCGCTGACACTCTTTGAGGTGCACGTGGAACACAACGCGCCGTCAACCCGGGCTTGGTCCTTACCGGACGGCGAGCTACCCATCGCTCACCGTCCGTAAGCCCGCGCCTACGGTGGCCGGGAATCAGCAATTGATTCCCGACGCCCAGGGCGTCTCCTCCTGCGGCGGCTAGGGGCGTGAGGGCGCGAAATTTGCCTCTCCCTCACGCGTTCCGCCTCCTCCTTTGCGAGTATTACTGCTTCGCAGAAGGAGGTGACGGCCTCCCATGCCCTCTCGCTCCGTACCATGGCCTGGACCAGGGCCGGACGCGAGAGATCCCCGCCACCGATCGCCTCCACGAGGTCACGGCGGTGCTCTGGCCAAGCCATCAGAAGCCGGCTTGGGCAGAGCCGGTAACCGTTACCTCCCGAAACAGCCGTGTCCGGTGAGGACCTGCGTCAGGCGGAAGGTGAGGACGCCGTGGCGCCTCTCCAGCCACTCCTCAAAGAGGGGACTTATCGCCGCAATAGTGGCGTGCCCAGCACTGGGTTGCGACAATCGCACTCTCCATGACGCCATGAGATCCCGTCGGAGCTCTGTCCGCTGTGCTGCGATTTCTCGCGGCATCGGAGTCAAGGAGGATGCCTGAAACTCAAATAAATTTTAATTAAACCATGCACAGTCCTTTTGACCTAAGAAGAAAAAGTGGATCAATCAGTAATAAGTTGAAACTAGTTGTCCTAAGCGTGGATCCTTGGGGAGAAGACCGACTACCAACAAGATGCAGCAGCAAGAACTCGCACGTAACCACTACTCGCCTAGTTTTATAGCGCCAACATAAATAATTTCTTCGTAGCTCATTAAAAACTTATGAAGTCAGGCTTTTCGTATAACGGTATAATCAAATCACAACTGCCTTTTTTTTAAAAAAACGTTGACCCACTTTAGGAATTTCTCCTGTATCGTGGGTGCGTTTACAAACATTTAAACTCACATTCACAAGCAGCCAGACCCGGAACAACTACTTGTACGTCATTCAAATATTTGTTCCGTGCGGGGAATTGAACCCGCGACACGCAGTGCAGCAGTCAATCCCTTGACCACTGCGCCAACCGTGCCGTCATTCTTTGATAGTTGTATGAAATGGTTATAACACGTAGACAGAGAATACTGTGTCTAAGTTCTAACACGTTAAATTGACGTAGGGTGTCAATTTGCTTACTGACTTTATTTTCAGGTGCAGGAGAGGCGACCCGCGCCAAGGTATCTTACGAGCTGGCCGGCAGACTGCTGGGATCAGACGAGGCAGCCAAAACCAGGCTGGCAAAAGACATAGAGACCCTGAACTACACGGTGCAGCCCAAACAGAACGTTGAGAAGCCTGGTGAGTAGAGAGTTCTCGAAGCAGTTGCTGACAAGACAGGCCTCCACAAAGGTTTGCCTTTCTCACCTTCTAAGGCCCGTATAACAGAAGCTCATCAAGACTCAACCATTACTAGAAACAAGTTTTAACCAATTTTTAGTTTTTTGCAACGCAACGCATTGCAAAGATCCTCCTTCATCACTTTTGTATATTTTCTATGAACTAACACGAACACACAGAACAGGCCGACCGCACTTTGTTGTATGAAAATGCGCTACGGCCCGTTGCGGCTGTAAGGTGCGCTAGAATTTAGTAATGTCTTGAGAGAGGTCAACAGAACCTCTCTCAGTACTAACAACGTACTTAGGGTTATTAGCTGAAAAAAAACCGGCCAAGTGCGTGTTGAACTACGCTCAATGAAGGGTTCTGTAGTTGGGATGAATTTATCCCAAGAACAAACTTAACATTGTAGTTGAATAACATGTTCTCCAATACATTCCAACACGCGGCATGTGACACGCGGGTCTTCGTCAAACGATAGGGACGCACTGGGTTGGTGAACTGTGGCTGTTAAACGGCTTTCTTGAACTTAGTAGTAGTACCTAGTGGAGCTTTTTGTGGAGGTGCTCACTCAGATGTCTCGCTGATGGTGGCGCGTATTGGATCATTTAGCTCCCTTCAAAATGGTTGAGCTGAATCGTGCTGATCCATGCGTCATGTTCGTGAACGGTCGTCATCAGTTGGAGCTGGTCATTTCTTAACTGCTAAGGCTTGTTTTAATTATTTAATTATTCTTTTTACTATGTACGCTATTAACGAGCACATCTTTAGTACATTGTTCTCACGTGTATAATTTCAACATGAGTGATGTAATTTACCAATATTTTGTAACTATTTTTTTTATTTAAAAGAGTGTCCCTGGAGTTTCTTGCCCGTTCTTTTCCATAGGTACGTACTACGCTTTGGAATGGGCAACTAGCTTCATGTTTCAGACTGATCGATTCCGTGACAATAATTTGTCAAGGAATCGATCAGTCAGAAACATGAATTATTCATAAGTGCCTGTAAATGGTTTAATTAAAATAAATGCTTTGAGTTAGAGTTTGAGTTTTAGGAGCTCGGCTGGGGAAGAATGTAAAACAACCAGCCCTGTTTCTATCACCAAGCAGCGTTGACGTGTTCCAGTTTGAAACGGTATGTATATATGGTATACATGAGACAGTCCGGCTTGGCCTCTGGGACGGCAAAGCCTGTTCGCCATCCAATAACTTAAACGGGGGTGCAGGAAAGGAGCCTCCCCAAGTGACGGATCTACAGAGCTACTATAAGTCAAACGCACCGTGAGCACTCAGCGAGTTTCCACGCTGATTGGCTAATCCTTTCACCACGATGGCAATCCAAAATCCACTTACAAAACCGGCTCTGTGCGTAGTCTCGCAATTCTTTCTGATGTCTAACGCAAAACTCACTGCGTCATTCTTTGCGTCCAAGAGACCCATCGAGATGAAGCCCAAAGCCGGCCACACATCCCTGAGCTTACGCTTATCGCCGAAATCTGTCACCCGGTAACGCAGTGTTTGCTGCTCCCAGCGTAAGCATACTATCCACCAAGTGCTCAAACGAGAACGGCATAGAAGTCACCGACGATGTTGGTACCTGCACTACTTCCGTTTATAAACCACCTGGCACCTGGCAACACATTTTATTTCGTTTCGCCAGAGAATTTCAGTAGCCCACCATTTTTTAAGTTATAATTTATTTTATTTATTTAAAGTTTTCGCACTCGTAAAATATAAAAATGCGGAATACTCTACTAGCCAACAAAGGGTGGTCACAATTAAAAAGTACTCTGTGGGTGGTCAAGAGATGAGATGGCAGGGAATCTCTATCTGCTTGAGAGGAAAACAGATAAAAATAATGATAAAACTAAAACTCACCTACGACAAAAAAGTCATCTAAAAAGGAAAAAACAAGACATCACAGACTGACAAATTGAAAATCCGGAGTCACACGTGTTAGGTCATAAATCGAACAGATTACGTGTGACCCCGGATTTATCTTGTGGTCTGTATGATGTTTCGTAATATATTTTTTTTTGAAATGTGCTACTTTAGCCCTTTCATTTGATACCCAACATGCCATCTTTTTTTTTGTTTCTTATGTCCTGTAGCGGGTGCCCTATTCAATTCTATGTGACGTCACATAGCTTACCAGTAGACGATCAAGACGCTTCCAACAATACCTCATTTTTCAAATTATGATGAGCAGTTATGAGGGAACAGATGAACAACATAATTACCTATACATACATATTTACTAATACGGCCTGAATTTTTAGTCACCGTCCAAATGTTGATATATTAATCTTTGGCGAAAATCATTGAATACGTGTTTTTTCTTTTAGTATCACTCAATACAAAAATATTGAGATATCACATCACAAAGTTATTAATATACCACGCAGAGCGAAATGATTTAATATGAAAATTTTACGTATAGATTTTTTTTCAAAAATGGAGTTAATGAATCATACCTAATACCTAGAAAAATTTGGACGGAATGAATGAATGAATGAATGACTAAAAATGTAGCCTGTATACCGGTAAAAATCATAACCCTTCGAAAACGGTAGCCTTGGTATCCTCCATCGCTTCTCTAATGCCACGCGTCATTTTACGGAGAGCAGAAGAAGCTTTATTGTGCCCAGGCCTAAACCCAGACTGAACAGAGCTAACAAGGTTGTTCCGGGGAACAAACCCCGTAAACTGCTTGTGTATGCGGCCTGCGTAAGCACTTAGACAGGAATGGGAGAGTGGAAATGGGTCGAAAGTGACTGGGTAGGAAGCGATTTGAAATGTTAGGGAGTGTGGGCAAACATAGGCCTTACGCCACAGAGGTGGGAATCATCATCGCCAATATAATCGGTGACTTCAACAGCCGTAGCTCCATCTGGGGCTACAATGGACAATACACGGACATTAGTGGAGAGGCAGTCGAGAAATGGGCTGAGACGAATGATTTGACGCTAATTCCAGTCCATTTAGATTGCCATCGATACACTAAGACCAAAAAAAAAAACTCCGCGATTAAGCTGCCCAGTGCGTTCTAAGTACTTATACCATGTATAACTCGGTCCACGTACCTATAGTTGAATGCCCTCAACACCCGGTTGCCAACATTGTGAGCCGCATCGCAAGTGGTGGCAGCTCTGACATCGGAAGTGGTGGCAGCTCTGATATACGGACGTAGTGGGAAATAGAAAGGTGCCATATTTCAATTTCTGTTTAACGAGTCGGTTTTTAGAGTTCCGTACCCAAAGGGTGAAACGGGACCCTATTAGTAAGACTCCGCTGTCCGTCTGTCACCACGCTGTATCTCATGAACCGTGATAGTTAGCCAGTTGAAATTTTCACAGATGATGTATTTCTGTTGCCGCTATAACAACTATAAATACTAAAAACAGAATAAAATAAATATTTTAGGGGAGCTCCCATACAACATGATTTGTATGCCGTTTTAGTAGATTATGGTACGGAACCCTTCGTACACGAGTCCGACTCGCCTTGGCCGGTTTTATCATATTTAAATGTTAGTCAGGAACTCAGGAATAACTTTCTTTATATTCTAGCTACGTAAGGACTTGTGGATTTTGAATAGCAGTAGTTCGTAATTAAAATTATTTATTTGCTTACGAAACAGATACACACGTAAACCAAATAGGTAGTTCAGTACTAGATTCTTATTAAATGAATTCCCATTTTATGTTTTTTTGTAGGAATATCGCTAACAGGTGGCGCCAAACAAAACATGCCATCGCTCTCCAAGTTGCTGAAAATAACTGAAGAAGAGACTAAGGTAAAGTTTTACACATATAATAAATAATTTCATGTTTCCTGCTCAGTACACATAATAAAATAAAGTATTCAATGACGAGTTTAGTAGAAGTTTGGCTGACTTAGGGCCTATTTTCAACCGACTTCAAAATGGAGGAGGTTCTCAATTCGGTTAAATGTTTTTTTTTTTATGTTTGTTACGCGATTACTCCTTCCGAAATCAAAGTTATTTTTCACTTTGAGTGTTTTTTTTTTGAAGTCGGTTTTATTTTTTGTAAAAAAGTTTTTTCAATCGTCAGTTAGGTAACTTTTATCTATGTGTTATTTTTCTATAAAAAAAGCCGTCAAATCGCAATTTTTATTCCTTAGATTAAAGTTATTAGAAAATTTTGCCGCTAAATACTAATTTTTATTATGTTTTTTGCAATTTTCAAGTCAATATCAGGTTGTATGTTGATAAAAATATGATTCGCGACCGTAACAAAGCTACATTATACAGTTATATTCACAGAATTATAACTATGAATAAATCAATACAACTCGTTACTCTATTAATTGATTATTTCATGAAATCGTGACATTTTAGGTCAATTCTTAAGAGTTGTATCGAAGAGCTTAATTATTTTAATTCTATACACATTTACTATCGCGAATCGTCTTTGATCAACATACAACGTGACGCTGTCCTGCAAAATGCAATAAATGTAAGTAGGTAAATTAGAAAATGAATACTTTCGTCTACAATATTCAACATTGCCATCAAAGCAGATGAAAGTACCATAAAGAATTCGAGGTAATGTGATATTTTATTATTCTATTTTTTTTTTGTTTCCAATTTGGCCCTAAAAATATCAAAAATGTATCAAAATTGTAAATATTCGAAAACCCGACTGCCTGTAAAAAGCCTGTATCGTAAAACGGTTCCTGTAACCACGATTGTCCTTATGTCTCTCCCAATCTGCAAATATTTGTAGATTGGATAATCCCAGCCTTGTCTTTCCAAAGTAAAGAAAAACCACAAACTACTTCAATAATTGGAGATAATAAAGCCTTGCCTAAGTCTGACTGACAATGCTGCGCCAACCTCAAATCAATAAGAACTATGGTCGGAGTATGATCATATGATTATAATGACTGAAATATACTTTTACGTACATTGGCACTCACAGAATGATCCTCAATGTAGCATCCCCGCGCCTTGTGGCTGTCACGCTTGTTTGTTCCCGTCAGGGTCGCTTCGCCGTCGCGCACGCGCCGATCAAGACTGGCGACGTCCTACTGGTAGACCCCCCATACGCCGCATGTCTACTCGCTGACTTTTACGGTACGCACTGCTTGCATTGTTTCAAGAGGTAAGATACTTTTCTAGTGTCTTAGCCGAGATGGTTGCAAGATATCGAATGTTTCCTAATGTTTCAGACTGGATGATTGTGAGAACGAAGCCCCCGTGTGGTGCCCGAAGTGCTCAGGAGTCGCCTTCTGCGGTGTTGTTTGTAGGGACGCAGCTGTTTCTACGTATCATTCTTTTGAATGCCAGTTCTTAGATCTTTTTATAGGTGAGAAAATAGCATTATAAGAAACAATATATTCAATAAATCTAGATTCCTTATTGTCACCTGCGCCTGATGAGGTCTGTACTTGTGGCTAGACAAAACGAGTGATATATATTAAGAACTAACACTCCTTCCTGTGTTTCCCAGGTTCCGGCATGTCAGTACTAAGTCACATAGCGTTACGTATGGTCACACAGGCAGGTCTCGACACCAGTCTATCAATACACTCTAAATACATCAGCAATGAAGTCAAAACAGTGGAGGGAGCAGTTCTCAATGACATCGAAGGAGTCGCCAAGAAATCCAAAATAAAAAGCAGAAAGGAAAGACTCAACAGATCTAAGAAAGGTATCAAGAGTTTCACAGAAAAGAACTTTAAAGAAGAAGAAGAAGAAGAAGTTAAAGCTGACGATAAAATGAGTATGGAAGAGAAGCTGGAGTTAAGAGCAGCTCAAATATACGCGCTATGTAGTCACTCATCGGTGAGAAAAGGAGACGATTATTTGAAAAGAATAGTCATGTCGTTGTTTCTGACGGAATGTCTGAAGAAGGCAGGTTTCTTTAAGACTTGTAAACCAGAAGATGTGAATAAGGGTGAGTCAACTAAAATATTTATGGAAATCTAATACTCTTCCCAACAGAGCGGTTCAAACTTGCTCCAACCACGACCAGTGAATAATTGGAGCTACGTGTTAGGAATAAGATAAGTCGCATAGCTCTAAACTTACTTGAATCAATTCAAATCTGAGTCTTCGACTCAACTTCGTGGCCCTTACAGAATACGAAGTACTTTCATGACCTGAATTTGTTTTAAAATTACTTAACATCAGTCATTTTGTCGTCAGTACGCGAACGTAGGTACGGTGAAAACCACGGGTGAAAACAAACGAAAGAAGTTGTTTAGAGCATGCACCGGAACGCGACTTGCGTAGCGACAGACGGAGACTGGAGACGCGCGCGCGACGCGCTTGAAGCAAGTCGCGTCGCGAGTAGAATCACTCGAGGATGAGAACGGGGATTAAAAGTAACATTATTGTCTAAGCTAAGAGTATATTTCCAGCACATCAATCCATCGTGGAGCTGATCGTGCGCAACCTACTGCTGCTGCAGTTCAACGCGCACGAGATGTATGAGACTTTGCGCGGTGCTCACACGTTCAGCGGCTCTAAGCCGGTCTATATCGCTGTGGGGATCTTCCCCATCGGGGCGCTGTTCAACCATGAGTGCTATCCCAGCGCGGCCAGGTAAAAACTTTTAAATAATATCCAGATACCTAATTGCGTAACACAGTTTCAGTCCGAAAGTTATCAAAGATTTTGAAATAGCTAGTCCAATTGTTTTACATGCTTGAAAAATTCGTCTGCTAAACAATGTTAATAACGCAAGGAATTTTGTTCAACGTATATCAAAATGAAAGGTATTGCCATTATTAGACTGCTACGCAATTACCCCGCTACCTGTAGTTTGGCACTGGCAACTGGTGAAGGGTGGGGGTTTTAGGTACTTTCTTTCAAGTAACTTTTGACGTTTCAAAATGATTATTCTCAGACTATTTTAAATAGATGATAGCTTCTAGATGGGCCACAGGCCAACTTGCATGTTAAGTCGGGTTCAATGAATAAATGTAGAGTTTGTAAACTCGGTTTTAAGTAATAAAAAGTTTAGCTCTTATTACGCATGGCGCCACTAAAAACTAACACCGGGTTAGTTAACCTGATTGTTTTTTGAGTTGGGAACATTGCAGTTCAATCGACGAAACATAAATTATAATTACATTGTCATAAATTATATGTTCACTGATATGTAATCCAACCAAAAATTAAAATGGACGAACCATGAACGGAAATTGTATAGCCATCTCTTTTACCATGACATTTCATTTTAATCGTATTGTATGTGGATTCCATGGAGATTTAGTTCATTCATTGAAGAAAACGTTACGTATTATGTATATTATATAAAACGTAATAAATGTTTCAATTTTTTTTTTTTTTTTTTTATTATAAGAGTTCATGAATATATTGCCTTCGAACAATATAAAACACACGAGAAGTTATCAGCGGTACCTCATAATGTCAATTTATTTTGACATTACTTACATTAACCCAGAGTTTTGCGACTTCTCTCCCTCATCGGTGGGTTAAATATTTAATTTTAGAAGTTTAACTCTAGGTTTACCTGTAATTCTTGGTGGCGCAAGATGAATTATTTGATTGACCCTGAATTAGCTGGTAACTCTGACCTATTTATGATAACCCATGAAACTGCAAGTGCGCTTTAAGCATTTTGTTCTGACTTTCAACAGTTGTGGGTCTTCTTTTATATTCACTAAAATTGCGGCGATAAGTGGGCTGTGAAATTTGACAATCTGCAGTCTCTGCCTACTCCTATGGGATTATGGTTTTGAGTATATGTATTATGTACGTATTTATATCGTGGGGTGTACCCAAATCGAAGACAGCATAAAGACAAAAAAAACACCCCTGATGAAAAACAAATAGTAATATTACTCATTTAGGCATCGAATCTTATAGTGAAATATTTACAGAATGATTTCACTAAATATCACAAAAATTCTGAGCTACACCTGTATGTGTTCGCTCTCGAGGTTTTCTGTATGTGTTTGGTCTCGAGTTTTTTTTTCATATTTGATGAGTATTCTCCTTATGCTGTAATTAAGTCAAGTAACTAAAGATATCACTCGAAGGCTCATCCTTCACCACTAGTCTTAGGCTACGCCATCTCCACGGGCGGGAGACTCGCGACGAAAGTCACGAAATGCCATCAAATTATCACCGTGACGTGAAAATATCGCCGGGTGGAGATTGATTAATTGAGTTTCTATTCAATTTGATTGCACGGCGAGACCAAGGCTTCCTGTATACGACGCCGAAGCCGTACCGGCGGCGCACCGCATGTTTGTGTATACGAATGAATATCGCCCATGCGCCGCACCGGTGCCGCAATGGCGCCGCCGCCCGCCAGTACGGTTCTATCGCCACGATTATCCCGCCCGTGCAGATGGTGGGTAACACCGTCGTATTGCCTTTGTTTCTCCAGATACTTCGAAGGTCGGAGTATCGTACTCCGTGCGACGCGCCCCCTGTCTCCTGGCGAGGTAGTGGCAGAAAACTACGGCCCCCACTTCATGATGCGAGACTTGCAGGCACGCCAGAGGTCTCTGGCCTCGCGCTACTGGTTCAGATGTGACTGCATGGCCTGCAAGGAGGACTGGCCCACCTTGAAGCTCATGAGTGGAGATACTCCGCCCTATATCAGGTAAAGCAGACAGGTTTTAGTAACTCAAGGATGACCCCAAGTTTCCTAATCAGTTTTCTTTGTCTATTAATTGGAAGTGCATAATGCATGGGAAATGTCAAGGATAGTACGTAAGACTTTTTTCTTGAAAATATAAGTGGCTGGAATTCGAATGCCCTGGTTTATATTGAATAATGCTTCTTTCATTACGAGCCGATTGCTTCAGTTTAGGCAGTGGTATGGCCAGCAGCGAAAATAAGTTTACACTGATATTATAACGTAACACTTCAACTGACACAAAGTCATTCGATACATTGCTTTTAAGTATCTTTTTACATTCTGCCTTTAGTGATGAACGATATTTCTTCTGGCCAGGTGTCCAAACGTAGCCTGTACGGGCAAGTTCCGGGCAAACTTGCAGTGTCTGCCCAACCGCTGCGCCAAGTGTTCCACATCCATCAGTAGGGAACTGGTCAAGATCAACATGGAGACCGTCAACCAATGTGTCAAGCAGTATCAGGTGAGTAGTAATTGTGACGTCAACTTACCATTACTCCTTTACCTTCTTCTTCCAACCCAGAAATGTTGTCTCGTATCGAGTTTTTTTCTAGATAGTTATTAAGTGCCTCATCTCGTTACAATGTGCCCGATTTTGTGCCCGTAGTGGTTTTAAAGATATTCACAAAAAAAATAGATTCTGCTAGGATGACTTTTCAACAGTCAAATCTGAATAGGAGAGCACATTGTATTAGGATAACTCACACAAAGTTTTATCCTTTTAATGTTAGCTGGTAGCCCATGTCAGCATTTAGTCCTTTAAAATATCATATGTAAGTCGCAAAAAATTTCACTGTACTGATTTGTTGTGATGTGATACCACTAGTGTAAAACCAAGCTTAGAGCTTCGAAAGACCTATGCTACAGCGGGGTGCTCGAATCAATCTCGAATTCGAACTTCGAATCACTTTCTCTATAGAGACATCTATTGAATCGAAGACTTTCTCGTTGTCCACAAACGCTAAGCAGAGATGTAGGTTATACTCTTTGGTCTTCTGTATAAGCTGCCGCAGCGTATATATGTGGTCTACGGCCACCGCCTTTACGGAAGTCGTCAAACATTTGCGTTTGACGGCTTCCAACCTCCAAACCGAAACGAAAAAACCGAGACGGTTCGTGATAACAGCTTGGCTCAGAAGTGTAATGAGCCTATAGTTCTTAAGCCTTTTCGTGCTTTTTTAAGAAAAGTACCACCACACCTCTGTTCCATGCCTGTGGCGTTGACTTTCAAGTATGATGGAATCGAACAGCTTCTGGAGAGCCAGAAAGGGGTTTTCCACCGGCCATCACAGTTCGGCCGTAATTTCGTCATCATCAGCCTTGTTGTTTTTAAGCTGCTTCAGAGCCATCCTAATCTCGTACAAGTTGACGTCCGGGATGTCTTCGGTATACTGTCGGGTCCATCTAGCTGTTGGGTCGTTTAACAGATTCGTAACGGGGTTACTGGTTGACGTGTATAACTGTCCATAGAAACTCTCGATATCTCTCAATAGTTCAGGTTTAGCGGATACGATTCTGCCATCATTGGTCTTCAGCTTCGCAAGCTGGCTCTGCCAAATAAACAAATCTCTTGTAAAAACCTTGGAGACCATGTTCCGCTCCATTGCGTCCATAGTACGGTTCGTATACAATAGAAGCGAAAGTCGCTTTTCAACGGCTGTGTCTATTGAGCCGCTGGTATTGATACTGAAGACTCCAGGATCATATCGCGCTTCGCCTCAATGAGCTGTAAAGTAACATCTCCTTGTTTCGATTTGTACGACTTAAGGAAGTATCGTCAGCAAATAACACAATTTGTGATTTGTTTAATAAATGGGATAGATTATTAATATATACTAAAACCGACTAAGAGCGTGTAGGACCCCGCACAATGAAGGATTCCGTATATGGGATGTATTTATCCCAAAAACAAACTTAACATTCTAGTTGAAAAACATGTTCTCCCATACATTCCAACTGCAAATGTATGTCGGTCGATTATTACTCGTTAACTTGTAAATTCATTTTGCCAGTTGTTATTTGGTCTTAATTGTTTTGCACTTTTTGTAAAAGTATTTTAAACTTAAAAGTTACCGTTTGTTCACTATGATTACACGGAAAATAATTTACGATGGCTACTATATCTAAAATTCTAAATAATCACAATCGCAGAATACATTATCGATACAAGTAGCAGAAGTCGGACTTGCTCTAGTCAGTTCTATAAAAACAAGATAAATTGAACGATATTAAAAGGCTTAGTAATCAACTAATAGAATTATTTTCCAGAATATTAGTATTATAATTCATTCATTCATTTATTTATTTATTCATTAACAAATAAGATAGTGTTGAACGTTACATATTAAATAAAATTATCACATGCAAAAAAAATACATATAAAACTTTGCTTTTACATGATAACATACTTCGCCCATGGGCGAAGTATGTTATCATGTAAAAGCCTATAAAAATATGTCAACGATATTTATTTATTTATATTTATTTATTTAAACTTTTCACACTTATAAAAGTACAAAGGCGGACTTAATGCCTTAGGCATTCTCTACCAGTCAACCAAGGGTAGTGAAGAGATTAGATGGCAGGTGCTCTGTTTGAGAGGAACAAAGATAAATCATTTTTTATTAAAATATATCATTATAAATAATTATATTACACACACATACATACATATTTAATAAAATATATACCTATATTATATATATATATACATTATACAAATTCAAGGGAGAGGTGTTGAGATGACTCTACTCTATTTATTTTGATAAAAAACTCTGTAGTTTCCGCTTAAATGCATACCGACTGGTCGCCGTCCTGATATCAAGAGGAAGCGCATTCCATAGAAGAATGGACTGAATATGAAAGGAAGAATGAACAAAGTCAGAAGTATGAGAAGGACAAAGTAAGAGAAGATTGTTAGAAGAACGCAGATTCTTAGTGTGTGACGAACATAGATATTGGAAGTGAGACATGAGATAAGAAGGAGGAGTGGGAGAGTTAAGAAGGGAGAAAAGCGTGGTCAAAGCGCGCAAACTCCTTCTTTGGCGAATGGACATCCATTTGAGCTCAGACCTATAGCTCGACACATGATCATATTTCCTGAGGTTGAATATGAACCGGATACAATTGTTGAGCAGTCTGTCGAGCTTATCCAGCAAAACTGAATTCAGGTCAAAGTAGCATACGTCACCATAGTCGATTATAGGGAAAATCAAAGTCTGCACAAGCATAGTTTTCGTCTTAGCAGGTAAAAAGTTTCTCAGACGATACAGAGATCGCAGAGTACCGTTGACCCTTTGACTAACACTAGAGACCTGGCGTTGCCAGCCAAGCGTCAAGTCAAGATGCAAACCGAGATCTTTCACAGTAGAGGTAAAGGGTATGACGTTACCATTGAAAATAAGAGGAGGAAGAGAGCTAAGCGTCACCCTACCAATCATGCGTGAGCTCCCAATTACAATGGCCTGACACTTTGAGACACCTGATATCAAATTAATAGCAGGTATAATGTCAAATTCAATGTCAAAATATAAAGAGTACAACTTTATCAAGGTCCTAGTGACGAAGTGTGTTTAAGTCAAAATATAATTTAATTCAAGCTTGTTCACTGTCATTATTATAAAATATCGACTATTTTTATCATCTGACATGAATTCTGATACCGAGTATAAACATTTTCCTAAGAAGAAGGCTATTTTTAAATGAGAGAGTGCCATTTTGTATTTAAATTCCTTTCTTCTTGTGCTTTCTCTTATATTACGTTCCTCTTGTGATTCATACTCATGAATATAATAATAAATATTTTATTTCGGACTTACAAGACCCATATTATGTTGTTAGTTAGTAAAGGTCTTAACCTAATGTTAGTAAAAACCACACACGACTGACACCTACGTGTGCTGCCGTATCCAGTGAGCCAGCATGGGGCTGTCCCACCTATCACAGAATACACTCAGGATGCTGTGGGAGCTAGCACGTACTCTACCGAGAATGGAAGCGCACCGTTTCCGTATAATGGCATGAAAACCATCAAACCGGGCCTCCGTGAACATCCCGGAAGCGCTACAAAAGCGAGGTAGACCCAACAGCATCCTGAATATATTGTAATACTGGACACGCAGGGCGTTGTATGCCCTCAGCGTATACCTGACCCACAGACTGCACGTGTAAAAAGACTGGCAGTATGCCTGAAAAGGGTTATTTTGACTTGCGTCGTACAACCTGCAAATCCGCGGATCAGCATGTTACCTCGGACAGCCATCGCCCTGCGTTCCCTCTCTATGTCCAGGTCAGGGAATATACTTAGCAAAGTGGTTTAGGATTACTAATAGTGCTCTCTACATGAATCTCTGTGTGAGATCCTTACTATGGTCCTTATGGCACGTTTCTGTAAAATAAACGCTTTATGACAGTTATAACTATAACTGTTAATCTAGATTCTACCAGCGCATAATATATAGCCTTTAGTTGCTTTAGATCCAATATCTCTAAGGCTTCTGAGTGTGTAGCATGCTGATGAAATTGAAGAGTCAATAGCAGCCAGCTCCTGTTTACAATTTAAATGCACTTCTATGTAAATCCCTAAAAATTTATGTATATCAGAACGTTCGGCCAGTCGAGATAGGGAACTGGCTGCTACTCTAGTTTTTAGTGACGATTATGTGACTCATAAAGATGCCAGCCAAAGAATTTGTGACAGAACAGTTCGAAAGTTAGAAGCATTTATTTATGGCCGAACGACCTGATATCAGAACTTTCGGCCAACCTGAATCTCCATAACTGAGGACCTTAGAGAAACTGTTACTGAATAAAGATTTAGTGACGATTTGGTGACAAACAACCAATGCTTTACTTTTACTCGTATTGCCACCGATTAAAAGTAAAATGAATTTTGGTTCCTGGAACATCAGGACGTTCGGCCAACGTAATCTCCATAACTGAGGACCTGAGAGAAACCGTTAATGAATAAAGATTTAGTGACGAGACTGAAACGAATTTTTATTGCTTAATTTTTTTTTGTGACGGCCCCTATAAATAGTAAAATGAAAATTTAACATAATATAACCTCAAAACATTGGGATTATCGATTCCTCCACAAGGAAGAAGCCCAGAGAAACCGTTAATCAATAAAGATTTAGTGACGACACTGAAACGAACTTTTATTATTTATTTTTATTTTGTGACGGCCCCTAATAAATAGAAAATTGAAAAATTAACATTTATAACCTCAAAACATTGGGATTATCGATTCCTCCACAACGAGGAAGCCTAGAAGACTCGTAAAACCCCTGATGTGTTATAGGTTTTCAGTGCAATAGTGTCAGTATTTTTGTTAATTCAAAATTAATCTATAAAAATGCATTATGGCGGATGGCGACTGAAATAGGGTGACCATGTATTCCAACGAAACAAGTACTTATCGAGTAGGTACCTATTTATCTACTGAATGAATCCAAACACGTCGAAATAGTTGAAATAAGGTGACGATGTAGGTATTGCAACAAAATAAATAGATACGCGGACGGAGGAATATGAGAAGAAGTGCAGTTATCTAATATTTTATATAATATGCATTAGAATTAAATTGTTATAAAAAACATTACACACACCACCATGCGTTATGGTGTGGCCTCTTTGCTTTACTTTTAATTATTTTTCTGTGTCTGTCACTGTCACATGAATAAAAATAATTGAAAGTATCGATCGAATTTCGACCGACCAATAGGCCACCACTAGTTTTACTTCATTCAGTTCATTTGGTGTAGTTATTGTATAATCTTACTGTGATTTATCTATAGAACTGTTATTTAATTTTAAAATGTGTAATGTAGTTTATCAAACTAATAATAATACTGTCGGGCCACAAGTTTCAAGTCTAATCACCTAACAGTAAACACAAGAAGCTGTCAAATCGAAGTTTAGGCCTCTTCTGTCATCTATGGTTTTAATATAAATCAATGTTTATGGTTAGGTGACTGTTAATGAGAAATCCCGTGTACAAACTGCACACGGGATTTGTTTAGTGATAGTTAGGTAGTCATGAATAATCTGTAAGAATCCATTAGTGTATCAGTGTTGTGCTATTAGGTATTATATGAAGGAACGCAGGCGTTTAATAATTCACTTAAAATGAAAAACTTCGCAAGGAATGGGAAATTTCTACTGAAGGCTGCGCGTTTAGACCTCAGGAGGAGCTGCTTCTCACACGGACAACTCTGTCGCTTTCTCGCTAGTCCAGCCAGCCAGCCAGTCGCGTCACCAGTCCTAACTCTCTGTATATTTTGGTAGGCGAGACCAAAACTACAAACCTATTGTACTTACAGTGAAGATTTATAAAATATGCCTGTTATTTTAATATATTGTGGTATCTTACGACTGCCACGTGAATGAAGACGACGCGGACAGAAACTAGTTTCAGATAAACATGGTTTTGCGGTAGTAAGGTGAAAGTTTAAAATTGCAATGGTTCTACTGCGTATCTCAACGGTCCCGCAAAAAAAAAAGTCGTAATTTCGTTCGTTATAAAAGGAAATCATCTGCAAAATTGCATGCTTCTATACCCAGCGTGGTTTAGGTTGTGCATTGTATGTCAGTGAATTTAAGAATTTTATCAAGTAAGTGAATTTAAGAAAAATACCATACAAACTTTCATCTTTATTTATACGGGCTAAAAATGGTCGTACTGTTTCGCTTATAATGTGACCATATTTTTTTGTTTTGGATGTTTTCCACCACTCATGAAGATTCGTAAATATTGACAGCTCTATATGAAGTAATAATTGCCGTACTTTATTGCCAAGTGACGTACCTACTGCTACAGCTATAATTTATCGAATCTATTATTTTAGGACATCGACATTTTAGAACGACATTTTAACGTATACAGAAGTGTCGTATACGATATCGTAACCAGTGACTTTTTGTATTCAAAACTGAAAATGGTTCATACTGAGCCAATACGATACAATGATTCAAGAAAAAATTGTGTTGCTGGCTCAGCTATTCGAAAAATATAATTATGATTTTTATCGTGTTCTATACATTTGATCATGTTAGTATAGCACTTTTGTTCGAAACAGCATTTTTTTTCTAATTTTAATTGTTCTTGACAGAGTGAAAGTTGTTTTAAATATTTTTTATACAACCTACAACCGGACCAATTGTATATTATATACAGTTTATTAATATAGAATATGATATTAGCAAAGACAGTTCGGTGGAGAGTAAATATAGTAACATGGATGAATCTGATAAAAAATCTTTAAAAAAACTTCTTCATATACGACGATAAAAAAATATATAAGACTCGCACTTGACTATAATTTTATCGATAATAATTTGTAATGTGTCTAACACTATTGTAAGATGACAATTAAACGTCATCATATCGCATAGAAATAATCACAATTTCGAAAACAATATTATGAATTAAAACTATATTAAAATTACGAAATATTTTTTCTGAGTTGTCGCAATTTCATATCTAATGTGTTCTTCTTTTATTTGATTTTTTTTTTAACAACTGCAGAGAGAGCGTATTTTTAAAAATTTTGACTCAGGTCCACCCTCGATGACGTCCCCCCGCAGGACTCTGAGCGCGAGCCGATTTAGCCCGATTTACTATATTTGGGTTTATTTTAAGATTCTATTTGCAGTTACATTAAAATAAATTCATAATCCCCTAAAGTATTTTATGGTGAACGTATAGACGAAATTTTATTGAAATTGCTTTAATTACAATCGAATAAAACCATTTTTTCTCATAAAAACTCTACATTTTGAGGATACTTTGCGATTTTTTTGTATCGAGCCAAATTATGTCAATCGTGTTTTGGCCCTCATAATTCACTAAAAAATATCTTCAATTTTAATAATCATGAAAAAAAATAAGGCAACTTTGTAGTTTTTGAGGACAAAAATTGATTTTGCGTGCAGCCGAAATGCGTCAAAACCTCTTCTTTGGGACCCATTTCGCATAAAAATTATGTTAGTCTTACTTATATTTAGCAAGAGGTTATTGGCTGTAAACCTGTGTATTTACATTTTTGGTCAATTCTTTTAAGTCATTTACCCCAATTATTATATTTGTATCATCTGCGAAAACAACAAGTTTTATATCGGGCAGAAAATAGTGCATGAAGCAAGTAATTTGTAAATAAAATAAAATGTGGTCCTAAAATGGAGCCATGGGGCACACCACGTTTTATAATTGTAATTTTAGAGGTGTATATGACTTCATGATTACTTTCATCGATGCTTTTTATTCCTACAAACATTCGTCTATTTTGTAAGTAGGATATTAAAAGTTGTAAGGACATGCCCCTGATACCATAATATTCAAGTTTGGTTAGTAGTCATTCATAATCAATCGTATCAAAAGCGGAGGGGATCCTGCCGTTTTGCCGAAAAGATTTTGCCAAAAAATCACTACCCAAACAAATTTTTGCAACCTTTTTTTATACCAATGCAATGTTTGGAATTATTTTAGTACGCACATTTTCATTTGGTCAAATTTTTACTTGGCAGAATATTATCAAGGATAATGTCATTTAGGCATTTGGTCTTTAATATAATTATTTATTACAGCAAACAATCTTTAGACAATAAACGTTTCGTCATACGATTTGGTATGACAAAAATATAAAGGTTAGGTTAGGTTAGGTTAAAACTGTGACCTACGCACGAGCGGTGCCGCGGCAGCGGCCGGCGAGTGCCAAAAACGACTAGATTATATAGAAAGAAACTATGGAAAAAAACAGGCTACCCGAAACTGAACTAGTTACCTACACGAAATTAATTATTTAAAAAAAATCTACTAAATATTTGGCAATTTTTTTTTGCGTAAAATGAGTAATTCCAACTGAAATATTTGACTACATAAAAATTGGTAAAAGTTCTAGTTGCTAAACAAGTTATTGTATAAACGTTCACATGCTAAACATTAGGTTTGCGTTACAATTATTTGTAAAGAGATTTTTTGCTAAGTAATAATTTGGCAAATGAAATTATGCGAAAAATTGTTTGGGAAGTGATAATTTGGCAATTTCTTTTCGATGAAACAAGGGAGACCCAAAGCGGAGCTAAGGTCGATGAATAGCCCTGCCACTTTCATTTTGTCATTTAATTTATTAATTATGTCATTTTTAAGAGTATTTATTGCATCTGAGCAACCGTCGCCTTCCTGATACCCAAATTGTCTTAATTAATTATTTTATTTACATTTAAATGTACCATCAGCCTAGTTTTAATGTTTTTTTCGAATACTTTTGATAAGGTTGGCAAAAGGGATATAGGACGGTAATTTTTTGGATGAGTTTTAGTATCTTTTTTGAATATTGGAACTACAAGAACTATAGACAATTTCAACTGGTCTGGAAAGATAGTCTCATCATAAAAAAGCATTAAACAAAGCATTCAGCATTCATCATTAAGCATTTATTAAAAAAAAACAGAAAGAGGGAAAGCCAGTGTCTATATTCTCCTTCAAAATGGATATCGGTAAATTATCAAAAACACAAGAATTTTTACTGGCCATTTTACTAATAATCATTGTAATTTCCGATGGTGTAGTTGTATAGAAGGTTAAATCATTTTCTACTCCTTTTGTACTATCTATCAAAAAAGTTTATCATTGCTAGCGAGTGACGATTTGAACACAAAACTGTCAATGAATTGATTTGCGACCTGCTGGGGGGCAGTTATCATTTTATTGTTCACGTTTAGGATTAAATTTCTACTTTGCCATTTTATTGATTTCTTTGTACATTCATTAACAAGTTTCCTCGTCTGTTTTGTTATATTTGTAGCGGTATTTAAAGCGATTTTGACTTGTAAAGCGATTGCCACTTGTCTACAATTAGGGCCCTCTATAACATTACAGGCGAACGCTTCTGCTCTGCTTCTCTTCTTAGCGCGATTATTGTGTCTACGGCGACTGACCGAATTATTTTGCGGCTAATTATATTATTACGACATCTAACGGCTCCTCGGCACATTACGCAGGGAACTGGCTTGTTATATTAGTTACCACCCGTTATGGCGTCGACTAGCCCTTCACGAAGGGGTATAAGTTCTGTTTCTAATTTCTGAGAAGTCTTCTGTCTTCCTAAAACGGTCATTACACAATCATCAACAAACATATACCTACGCAGTTAGATGTGCATTTAAGTATTTATGCGGTTAATTAAACTCATATTTATTCAAGTTTTCAAATAACATTTTATTTAATAACCTTTCTTCTATCCTCCTAGGAAGGTGCTAAGTTAATGGATGAGGAGCGAACACAAGAAGCGATCACAGCGATGTGTGGCGCCATTGACCTGTACCACGAGATCGCTCGGCCCCCGCACCGCGACACCCATCTTGCGCAGGAAGCACTGCGATCGTGCTTCGCAGCAGACGGCAACTTCCACGTGGTACGGGGGGACCCAGAGCCAGATGCTAACAGCAAAACCAATGACTCCTCAAAGGCAATTTGTTTGTGACTTCCAGATCCAGATTGATTACGAAAGATCATATGGAAAGGAAGCTCGAACATATTGTCGATCGCGATCATACGATGTTTGATCTTAGATCGCGATCGAGATGGTCTGTATACGATGTGTGTATAAATACAAGTGTTTTCTGTATAGTGTTCCCATGAGATTATAATGAATGCATGATGTGATGAATTATGATTGATGGAAAAGTTCCGTGTAATGGATGGTATTGTAGCGACGAATGAGGTTTTAATTTAACTTGTTATTTTGTTCCAATTATGTTTTTAATGTTAACAATAATAAAATAAAAACAAAATAACTGTTTTTTATTTCATGTAAATTTCACGTTTCAATTTAAAACAGAATAGGTTCTTATTTTGACTATCACATAAACAAGAAAAACTGCTGCAAAATCTTAGGCACAGAGCAGTGCAAGGTTAAGCAAATGCCAACAAATAACAATAATACTCAAAGTAAACGGTCCCTTCCAAAATCCATACAGCACAAAATGGGAATTTTATACGGAGATGAAATCTATGAGTGCTTTTTTTGGTCTTGAAGTTTTGTCAGTCCTCTCGTGTGAGTGACGTGCTCCTAAAAGTTCTCTAAACCTTTTTGTCCTGGAGAACGTAGCGATGGTGCACTAAACTATTGACTATACGTATTTCAAACTGGCGAAAACTGGACAAATGTGAGCTATGGCTGCTTTCACCAACGCCACATGCGTATCACACGCGATAGACAATTTACTAGCTACTTGTATCTGGTTCATCATTCCAAGTGAGGTATTTAAAAAAAATTAAGCCTTTGTCTTAAAAGCAATTGGTGCTTATCTCGAAACTTGTAATATTATTTGAAAGGAACCTTACAAACCATATTACTATTAACGTTTCGCAAAATCTTACTCCCCAAAACACAGTAACGTAGAATAAACGATGAATCAGTAAACTGATTCAAATCATAGTTGTACTGTTGTCTTCTGTGTCATCAAGGATTAATGATCAAAGAAAGATTTACAGGTGCACTCCTGCATATCTAAGTCGCCTTCTCCATCACCGGTGCTGGAGACAGTCCTCCTGAGGGTATCCACTTGTCCTTGGAGCCCCATGATGCGAAGCTGCGCTTGCTCGAAGTTGTCATTCAGGCGTTTTATCTGGCACTGCATGCGACATTGCAACTGTGATGGATAAAGGAAAAGGTAATGTTAGAGCACGGTTTAACACAATATCAAGACTATGTGAAATATGAGTTTGAAGATTGGGGACCTCCAAAACGCAAGAGACCCGTATTGTATTGTCAAAAAAATCGTATTCATCTTCGATCAACTAGTACCAAATATCGCGATGAGCGCATCAAAAACGGCCGGAAAAATTAAATCGCAATGAGTAATTTGCACGTAATTCAAAACTTGTTCATTATTTAAATATACATTATCAGCTGCGTACCGCGGTTTCACCCGTATAAGTTTCGATTCCGTGGGAATATCGGGATAAAAACCGATATCCTATGCGTTAATCCAGGCTTTAAACTATCTGTATGCTAAATTTTATCCAAATCCGTTCAGGAGTTTCAGCGTGAAGAAGAGACAAACATACACACTCAGAAACTTTCGCCTTTATAATATTAGTAAGATAGTGTGATATAGAAGTCGAGAAACAATTTCCTATATTTTTTTACATTTTTAATTCATTAATTATTTAATAATTAATCATGTTATGTTTTTTCGGTGGAACGAAACGCAAAGTCTAAACGCGTCATCTTCGAAAAACCCGAAAGTGACCTAAAAAGGCATGTGAATAAATATATTTTCATAGCAAACTGGTTGAATTCTCACTAAGGTTGTAATTGCGATGATTTCTGCTTGATTATAGCTCAAAAACAATTTATTTTATATGATTTGGGGCTAAAAAACCTTAAAAAACAAATGCAAATAAAGCAGTAACGTGCCAAATTACATAATATACTGACTGCGACAAAAACGGACGTTTGAACTGAGGTAGAAAATTGTTTAGAGCTTTTTATAATTTTTTGGAGCAACAAGCAGTAGTTGAATTTAACTTTTAATACTGTTGTTAGGTTTTTAATTCTGTATATTAAAGGTATACTGAAAAAAAAATACATGCATATTCCCTATTAATATTGTAGTCTTATTTTGCAAAATAGTTTTTTCAACCTTATTGCTTAGAAATTGTGGTTTATTTTTCCATAAATATTTTTCTTATTTTAAAACTAGCTTTTGCCCGCGGATTCGCCCACGTACATGTCAGAAAATATCACACGGGAACGTACTACCGGGATTACATACCTAAAAGCCGAAGGAAAAGGTCATTGACTCCTACCGCTGCGCCCGCGTTGCCGTTCGGTAGATTTTGAGTTTATTGCGTTCAGACAGACAGGCAGACAGACGCGGCGGGGGACTTTGTTTATAATACATAAGGATAAGGATAAAGATAGGTTTACTTTTCAATTGAAGTAGTAAATATATTGCAAACGATAATAAACTTTACGTTTGAGTGTTAAGGCTTAAAAACAAGTTTTATGCAATCACGGCCACTTGAACGTTGAACGATGTTGTTTTGTTCCTAATGATCGAAGGAATTCATTCATTTATTATTCCATCAATTCATTCAGACAAACTATGAACGATTCGAATTCCTATAATAAATAAAGAGTGGAGAATTCCTATAATAAATAAAGTGTGTAAGGAAGTGTCTCAGCTGCTGGCACCGTGTTCTGAATTGGCTGCCAGCGCCGGTTGCTGAACAGGTTGCCGGCGCCGACTATGGAAAAAAAGCGGAGGAGATAGACGGAGTTATATTTGTATTTCCATATTCCAGTAATCAAGTATCTACTGCCCGGAACCGAACTAGTAAGATTAGGTACGTAGGATATTTTTACTCACAAAAAAAGGTTAGTTTAGGTTTGGTTAGAAATAAAGTAAAGTATTTTTTTAGAAAAAAATACTTTAGTGTTAGTTAGTTGGGGTTCTGAATACTGGAAGGGTTTCCATAAACGCCGCGCTGCTGGTATCCATTATGGGAGCCGCTGTTCTTAATCTCGGCTGCCGGCAGTAATGTACCTACTGCCGGTTCCCAACGGCGGCGTCCTGCCGGCGCCGGCAGCAGAGGCACTCCAGGCCTTGGCTTTAACTTGGATGTCCAAGTTTTGTTGTCTGCCTATTTGCTTCTCAGAGCTGGAAACATGATGGAATAAAAATACTTACTTCCTCGCGATCTTTTTCAGCAGTCTTTACTTGGGCTCTGGTAGCAGCCAGCTGTCTTTCCAATTCTGCTATTGTGGTCTGCATACATCTGCAACAAATTAAAAATAAATGTAATGTAATATTAAAGGCGTTCACTGCTGAGCATCACCACAACGAGTCAGCGACAAATATAAAAAAAAAAAAAGTCCTGGAAAGTACAAATGAAGGGTTGGTACAGGGGAAAAAGACGAGTATCAATTTATTTTACCATAGTTAAAAAAAAATAGATTCTTAGGTTCATAGACTCATGGTACAGTCACGAGCTTTAATTTGGGACCCATTTCCGTTAAATGTTGTTAGAACAATCATAATGCAATAAGGTCGAAACTTTGAAACTTTGCTTTAAGGTTGAAATGTTGAATGTCAAGTTAAGACATAAAATGTCTTATCTAATCGACCTATGAAATGATAACCTCGTTGCAAAAAGCTATCATTACGATTTTCTAATTACGAACATGTGTCGTGTCAGTGTCATTTAAGAAAATAGTTTAATGTGATATTTTCACAAAATATAATTTACCAATTAATAAAATGCTTGCGGCTAATCGTGACCAAATAAGGCTCCAAATTATTGATTTGCACGAACAAGGAGTAGGCATTCACGATATATCGCGACGAATAAATGTGACAAGAAACACAGTTCGCCGCTGGGTTCGACGCCACGGGAACGAGGAAAATATTATTGACTTACGACGAAACAACCATCACCCGCAAGTTATAACACAAGAGCAGAGCCGCTTGATGCAAAGGCAATACCTGATGAATGGATTTACGCCAACGAGGCATTTTGCGGAAGCGTTTGAAGTCCACCCTTCAACAGTTAGAAGTCATCTTAAAGCTATGGGACTGCATCACAGGCAGCCTGCAAAAAAAATTGCGTTGACGGATGCCCATAAAGCTGCTCGACTTATTTTCGCACGTCAGTATCTAAATTTTGATTGGACGACGACGGCTTTCATCGATGAAAAGACTTTTCAAACTTCCCAAACGGGCAGACTACATTTGTGGCGAATTGACAGGACGCGATACACGGAAGACCACGTCATAGCTAACAACGCGTCTGGTCGCATTACAGTTAACATGTCTGGCTGGATTAGTTCAGCCGGCATTGGAGAACTAATAAATTTACCACCCAGGGCCACTGCTCAAGATTATGTCGATTTATTAGACGAGAGTGTCCTTCCAACATTGCAACTATATTATCCACAAGAAGATGTTGCTCCAATAAACTTTGTTCAAGATAACGCAACAATTCATACGGCAAGAATCGTTAGAACTTGGTTCGACAATAATAGAGCAAATTTAAATCGTATTCCGTGGCCTGCAAAGTGTGCCGATTTAAATCCTATAGAAAATTTATGGGGCTTAATGGTTCAAAAATGGTCAAATAGAAACGAAAGAACTAGAGAAGCACTTATGGATCACTGCCTCACAGTCTGGGAAAGTTTAAGGGGTACTGACATATGTGACAAATTGATTGGATCCATGCGTAACCGGCTCTAGGCTGTGATTGACAATGAAGGTGGATATACGCGGTTTTGAATATTTATGATAAAAAAATTACTGGAGAGATTTAAATTAATTTAGTCGTAGCCTTCGGTGATAAGTGTTTATTTTGTGCACCGCTAACCATGCTTTCTATATAATTGTGTTAAGATTGAGGTTTGTGTCATAAATGTCTTAATAAATATAAAGAATAAATAACTTTGTTTTTCTAAAGATTTTATTAATCAATATTTTAGCTGAAATCTTCTAAGCCCCCATAATCATAAACGGCCTTTAAACCTATTTTATTTTAAATATGTTGTTTTGGTCCGTCACTTTGATATTTATGTTTGAGAAAGAGACAAAACTTTTTAACTAATATAGGTTTGAAGAATAAGCGGGTTAGTTGACTAGCTATCATATATTGACAATATAATCTTGTTCTTTTTTATTTGTTTCTTTTTTCTTATGGGACCACAGGACAAAAAAGTAATTATTACTCGGAAATCGGTAATGATCGTTTGCCCTCGCTCCAGTTGACGTTAGCCCCTAGAAACGTAAAGTTGTCGATGGTAAACATTATGACGTTTATTGTTTGTGCAGTGACAGCGTAAACATAATAGCTCTAAATGGCGAAATTTTGCTACACGATATTCAACCTTAGGTGGGTCCCAAATTAAAGCTCGTGACTGTACCAATCTCTTTGACACTAACCTCGCACTAAAGATAATTCATGACTATTATGTTTATATGTTATTATTATGGTTAGGATAAAAATCCAAATTATTAGCAAACCGAAAAAAAAAGAAAATGAACCAATAATCCAAGAGAAAAATTATGTATGTCAATCAAAAAGTGATGAAAGTCACCAAAGAAAATGAAATTACACTCCTAGTTTACACAATATTTAATTAATCATCATCTTCACTGATAATATTTGTATTGTGCAAGTGTATTTTTTTTTTGCCCTAGTCCAAGCAGTCAAATGAAAATTTGAATGTGTATTTGGCTGCAAATACTGGTTGCAGTCAATCATTATTATACACTCGAGAGCAATGAATCCGGGTCACTTAAAGAATGTTAAAAATCTCGGAAACTAAAAATGATAGGTTAATGCAATAAATTGTATTTAATAGACAATGTAATACTCCTTAAATGAAAGTAAAAAAAATATGAGTCACCATACATTTTATTAACACAAAATTACATAAAGAAAAAAACTGCTGATCTCTCCTTAAAACAAAAATAGGAAACATGAAATTTTTGAACTTTATTACGATTTTCTTGAATTTTAATACTTCGTATTGCCTCCTCGTGCTTCCATTACTGCGTTTACGCGGTTTGGCATGCTGTACACCAAGTTCCTTATACGATTTTGGGGAATATTCTCCCATTCCTCTGTGAGAGCAATTTTGAGCTCACGAAGCGTGATTGGGGGAGGGTTTCGTTGTTTTACGCATCTGCCTAGCTCGTCCCAAGCATGCTCGATCGGGTTGATATCCGGGCTGCGCGCTGGCCACTCCATACGAGTAATGTTCATCTCTTGAAGGTAGTCATTCACAATCCTACCTGTATGAGGTCGGGCATTGTCATGCATAAATATAGCATCCTCACCTAAATTGACCATAAATGGACCAACGTGATCATTGAGGATTTCTTCCACATATCTTTCGCTAGTTAAAGAGCCGTTTTCTATGATCACCAGCTCTGTGCGACTTTCAGAAGAAATTCCGGCCCACACAAGTACAGACCCACCACCGTAGGCTACTTTTTCTTCGATGCATGCTTGCTTGAATCTTTCCCCTGGTCTTCGATACACTCTGTGTCTTCCATCGTGCTTGTAGACCATAAATTTTGATTCGTCGGAGAACATAACTTTTGACCAATCTTCAATACTCCAATTTACGTGGCTCTGGGCATATCTTAGTCTTGAAATACGATGCCCACGCTCCAGTTTAGGGCCGTTTGCAGGTCTAAGGGGTTTTAAGTTAGATTCAGCAAGCCGACGTCTTACTGTCCATGCACTTGGGTTACTTCCTCCGAGGCGTCGAAACTGATTTGTGAGTTCAGTTCCTGTAAGAAAGCGATTTCAAAGCATGGTGTTCACAAAGTATCGGTCTTCTCGTGCTGTGGTACACCTGGTTCTGCCCATTCCTGGTCTGCGTAGGTTAGAACCAGTTTCTTCGTAACGTCGGAGAACTCTTTGTACTGTTGACAGCGACACACCGACAGTCCTGGCTGTATCGCGCTGACTCCGGCCGGTTTCCAGCATTGTAAGTATTCTGGTGCATTCTTCAGGCGTAAGCGACATAATTTCAGCTTGAATAATGAATATAGAGCACTATCAACATGGTTTATGTACCCACATAAATGACAGATTACAAACAAAAGCAAAACCAAATGCTGTAATTTCGTAGTTCCATCTTCGAAAGTGGCCCTTTTTCAAATTTGATTTTTTTATGATATAACTTTACAATAACTAAGAAGTTTTAATACCTTCATTTAAGGAGTATTACATTGTCTATTAAATACAATTTATTGCATTAACCTAGCATTTTTAGTTTCCGAGACTTTTAGGATTCTTTAAGTGACCCGGATTCATTGCTCTCGAGTGTATTTATTTAATTATTTAAAAAATGCCACGAATCGCAATGCTGCAACTAAGTAAGACTGCCAAATCATCTTATGTAGTTATAACTTCGCCATACCATAGACACCATCATTTTTTGCTGACATCCATCATATTTCGCCGGAATCACACAAATATTCATCGTTTCTAGCCTGTGCCTCAATGTGTCTAACGGTTAATTAGTTGGTGACAATACGAAATTATTTTCGATGGACTTTCAAATGTTGCCAAATCCCAAAAAATAAATGACATCCATCATTATTCCCCTGTACCCGTCAAATGGTTGTACATGATGGCAGGACCGAAGGTGAGTGTATCCTGTCTTCACATCCACGACAAACTTACAAATCTGCAGTTTTTGTGAAAAACTGCGCCCAATGTGGTGCTAAACACCTTGGAAAATTTATGATTTTTTGTCTGACGCTTACAGAATTAAAATTTTTCGATTCTTCGTTTTATGTTAATACAAATATTAAACTTACGTGTTTTAGCGTAGTAAATTTAAAATATAAGAAGTTAATTGATATCCTGGCAAACATACGATAAATTCACCAAAGTTTCAATTGTATATTTTAGTAACGAAAGTACCACTTCCGTAAGTTTGCCAGGGTATGAATATCTATTAACTTCTATACATATGATGATTAAAGTTACGAATGTGTATTTATTTGAAATCCTAGTAAAATATGTCAATATTTTATATAATATTTCAATCCGATGATAAATGGTATTGGTCAAAATGTTGTATCCACGAGCATCACCTCCCTAGTCCCAAATATGTTGGAGTCGGCTTCCAGTCTAACTGGATGCAATTGAATATCAGTATTTTACATAGAGCGAATATCCTGACCTCTTCCTTCTACTGGGTAACACAATACTCATTAGTAAGACTGGTTGTTAGACTTCTGCCTACTATCCGTAACGACTGTCAAAGATCTACAAATAACAGTCTTTCTCCACGAGCCCGCAGTTACAAACTATAAGGTTGTAGAGGCCGATGGTACAACTCCTGCCAGGTGTGTCTCCAGCACTCACTTGCGAATGGTCTCGGTGCGCTCGTTGGCACGCTGCAGAGCGCGCGCCGCCTCGTCGCGAGCCCGGTCCAGCTCGCCGCCGATCTGCGCGCATTCGTGCATTTTCTCTTGCAGACGCTTCTCATTGGCCAGCACCGACTCCTCCATGTGGATCACGTTCGCCCTACGAATAGAAAAAATATTGTTATTATACCAGCCTATTATTGTCCTTCCACAGAGCATAGGCCTCTTCATACTGAGAAGGCACGTGCACTGATCACCACGCTTGCTCAAGACGAGTTGGCGATTTCAGATTCATAATGAAAGTCCAAGTATCCTCACAATGTTGTCTTTCACCGATGTCACTAATGTTTCGACATAAACAATTAAACTATTTTTTTTAAGGAAACTGCATTAGCATCTTTTAGCTTTAAGATTTGTAATCGTTTCATATTATCTAGCGTATTTAGGCGAAAAACAAGAAGGCTTAAAAGCGCTTAGTGCTGCCGATATGATTTTTAAAGAAGGCCTATTTGGTTGACCTTTACAAAGTTGCATTTGACACCAGGTCACTGAAACGCTTTTAGGATGCTGTTGGGGCTGCCGTGGCGCCGCTGTAACGCGTCTGGTATGTTTGCTGAAGCGCGTACGGCTTTCAAACCATCATGCGCAAGAAAGCAAACTCCTTGCTGCATCAAAGTCAAAGTCAAATCATGTATTTCAAATAGGCCCTGTCTATGGCACTTTTAAACGTCAAGATTTCCAAAAAAAATGAATTGGTTCTAGTCGCCCATTCCAAAAGACAGTTTTCGCATGGATTAGAATGGGCAAACAACTCCACCTTAAAATGTTTTACAATTATTATTTTTTTGGACTTCCGATAAATAATATTATATGTGAAAACGATGCACCTAAAATAAAATTACTGTAACACAATAGGTAAAAAGTGTACAAAATTAAGCAACAACAAATAAATTATCTATGATAGATAGGTACATGGTGCTCACATAATTAGAAACATTGTAAAAGTAGACGATTTTCCTAAAACTTTACAGTCAGAGTGTGTGGAAGTAATTACAGAATGTAAAATTAATGTAATCTATTTATATAATTATAAATAATATTACACAATTTAATTAGCAACCAGTTTGATGTTGTGTAAATTCTAGTTGCCACGGTTTTTGAATATTTATTTGCAGATATTCCAGTCTCAACCACAAAATCTTTAAACTCTTCACCCACTGTTGCCGAGACTCTATTGAAAGAAAATGTTTATATTTTTAACCATGAATTTAATTTCGACTATATTAGTGCTCGTACTTTAAAATACTTTCAATACACTCAATGCTGCAACTCGTCATTTGACTGATGTAGAAACAGCTCGATTAGTATATTTTAGTTATTTCCATAGTGTAATGTTTTACAGCATTTTGTTGTGGAAAAATGCAGCCGACATTCAGGCTATATTTATGCTGCAAAAACGAGCAATTCGAGCAATTTATAACTTAAGTTGTAGACATTCACAGACTGAAATAAACAGAATGACAGTCACGTTTCAATATGTATATGAAAACCTGATTTATGAGAAAAAAAAGAATATAAATCTTTATTTTAAACACAGCGACATTCATAGCATATATACTAGAAACAAATATTTATTTATTGTGCCCAGGCTCCAATTTTTTGTAGGCCTTTGAAACGCTACCTCCGCCTCCCCCAAATGCAGAGTGACGTATTTATTTACGATGCGCCGCCGACCATTTTGCGGAAAATCCATGCCACAGCATAAAATATTTGCAGTACCAGTGCGAACTGAACTAGTTTTTCTTAGGTTCGATTTTTTTCAATAAGTTTACATTTTATGGGACCTACGGTGTAGTGAACTAAAATGATTAGGTTGATGATTAGGTACTTAAAATGTCCTGTGTACCTAATGAGCGTTTTCACATTAACAGATAACGACACCAACCCGATACCGATATGTCGGCAGTTATAATACCTACATCCTTATACAGCGAAAACCATTTATAACGACTTCGTGGCGTACTGGTTATTACGACTAAATTTTGAGGTCCCAGCATATCTGTTTACTTATCATAGTTTTTGGTTATAACGGCTATCGGCTCTAATAACCGTAATCCGACGGTCCCTTTCCTTTATCCTTTTTCACTGCATTTATTATCAGCACGATGACATTGGTGAATATCGACGACCATCGCGACGCACCAAACAACCACAGTACCTACTAAGTATTGACGTCTTGAAGTCGGCAGTGCTAAAAAGTGTGTTCAAGTGAAAGAATGCCGCTACTCTCACCGCACTGTGTCTTCGCCGGTAGATATCGTGCCTATAACGGTGTCGGTCGCTGTCTGCGACGATATAGGTGACAATAGCAAAACAATCTAAAACCGTTTGGTAGACACTAAACGTATCCGATCATCTGACCGCCGATATCGTGTCGATGTCGGGACGGTGTCGTTACTCGTATCGGCTAATGTGCTGTGTGTGACAATCAATTAATTTTATTAATTAAAGAAACATTTTTTTTACCTTTTGTTATTGTGTTATGGGATAGTTCGTAGAACGCACACAGAAAAAACATCGACGGCAAGATTAAGCCTTTTCTGTCATCTATGGTTTTAATAAAAATCAATATCTATGGTTGACTGTTAATGAGAAATCCCGTGTACAAACTGCACACGGGATTTTTTTAGTGATAGCCGGGGTAGTCATGAATCATCTGTAAGAATCAGTGTATCAGTGTTATGAAATAAGGTATTATATGAAGGAACGCAGGCGTTTAGTAATTCACTTAAAACGAAAAACCTAGCAAGCAATGGGAAATTGCTACTGAAGGCTGCGCGTTTCGATAGCAGGAGGAGCTGCTTCTCACACGGATAACTCTGTCGCTTGCTCGCTAGTCCAGCCAGCCAGCCAGTCGCATCACCAGTCCTAACTCTCTGTATAATTTGGTCACCGAGACCAAAACTACCAACATAGTATATTGTGGTGTCGTATGACTTCCACGAGAATGAAGTCGCGGACAGAAACTAGTTTCAGATAAACATGGCTTTGCGGTAGTATGGTGAAAGTTTAAAATTGCAATGGTTCTTCTGGGTATCTCAACGGTCACGCAAAATGTAATTTTGATAAAAAATATGAAAGTCGTAATTTCGTACTGTAAGGAACTCATGTGCAAAATTGCATCCTTCAAGACCCAGCGGTTTAGGTTATGCATTGTCTGTCAGTGAATTTAAGAAAAAAATGGCGAATTTCCATACAAACTTTCATCTTTATTTCTTCAGGATTTATATTAAGTTGAATGGGCTAAAACTGGTCTTACTGTTTCGCTTATACTGTGACCATATTTTTTTGTTTTGAATGTTACCCACCGCTCATGGAGATTCGTAAATATTGTACTTTACTGTCAAGTGACGTACCTACTGCTACAGCTATAACATATTATTTTAGGACATCGAAATATTAGAACGGCATTTTATCATATAGAATAGTGTCGTATACGATATCGTAAACAGTGACTTATTGTATTCAAAACTGAAAGTTGTTCATACTGAGCCAATACGATAAAATCACGGATTCAAGAAAAAAATTGTGTTGAACACGATAAAAATCGAAATTATATTTTTCGAAAAGCGGAGCCAGCAACAATTTTTTTCTTGAATCCGTGATTTTATCGTATTGGCTCAGTATGAACAACTTTAAGGCTCCGCTTTTCAAAAAATATCATTTCGATTTTTATCGTATTCCATACATTTTGGTCATGTTATGTATAGCACTTTTGTTTGAAACAGCATTTTTTTTTCAAATTTTCATAGTTCTTGCCAGAGTGAAAGTTGTTTTAAATATTCAATATACAACCGACAATCGGACAAATTGTATATTTTCATTGTTCTTGCCAGAGTGAAATTTGTTTTAAATATTCAATATACAACTGACAATCGGACAAATTGTATACTATGTGTTTATTAATGTAGGATATGATATTAGCAAATACATTTCGATGGAGAGTGAATAAATAGTAACATGGATGGATTTGATTAAAAAATATTTAAAAAAACTTCATAAACGACGATAAAAAATTATATAAGACTCGCACTTGACTTTTTTTATTGATAATAATTTGTAATGTGTCTACTAACACTATTGTAAGATGACAATTAAACGTCATATTAACGCATAGAAATAATCACACTTTCGAAAACAATATTATTAATTAAAACTATATTAAAATTACCAAAAAATAAATCTGAGCTGTCGCAATTTCATATCTAATGTGTTCTTCTTTCATTTGATTTGGTTAACAACAGCAGAGAGCGTATTTTTATAAATTTGACACAGGTCCACCCCTTCGATGACGTCCCCCGCAGGAATCTGAGCGCGTGCCGATTTAGCCCGATTTACTATTTTGGGTTTATTTAAAAATAAGTTCAGTATTCCAAAATAAGAAACATCCAAGTTCTGTTTAAATATGATACGTCATTGTTATAAATTTTACCAACGTACGTTGGTAGGTAGGTATAGATAGTGCAATCCACGTCGACGCGCCCCTCTCCGCTCCACTCCGTACTAAAGTACACATAGATATCCATCGATATCCGTGAAAGTAGAGCTTACAGTACAGTAATCGCGGCGTGGGCACTTTTCGAACATCAAAATTACATAGCTACATAATAATTGCTAGGCTTAGCTTGAATAAATGACTTTTGTTTTTTTTTAACATTGTGTGATTTTGTGGTGATAAGATTAAGTAACTTTTATAGAGATTCTCTAGAATAAAATAAATAAAAAAATATAATAAACTAATTCGTATCCACTTATTTTTTTCTGCAGCGACATCACTGTACTCACTTGAGCCGTTCGATCTCTGCCTTGAGCGAGACGTTGTTCTCCGTCAGCTGCGATATCCTCTGCTGCAGCATCTGTAGCTGCTTGTCATCAAGTGTTTTTTCCTGCTTCTCTGTCGGCTTCATACTATTGTGCAGCAGTATGTGGACCTGGGAGAAAAAATATACTTTAGACCAATTTTATCAAGGTTTAGTTTTAATGAGGCTTACAGAATACAGGAATGGTGACTACTAATCACAAAATCTTCCGTATTTTAACTTGTCATGAATTACATTATGTTTTTGGTATTGTAGATAATCCCATTCAACTAAAGACTAGCATGGCAAAAATTTCTTAAAACACCTGCATCCCATTTGCGTAACATACGTTTAATCATAATCCGATTTTGAAGTAAATTGTTAATCCATTTTGCTCTCTCCTTTCATTCTTACGCTCTTACCTTCTCCCTCGCACAGTTGAGTTCCCTGGCGAGTTGCTCGGCGTTGTGCTCGGCCAGTGCCTGCGTCTGCTGCGCGTCCTTCAGTCTCATCTGCGTCGCCTTCAACAGATCCGGGATCGGAGCCAGCTCCTGTAGCTTCTCTTGGAATTTCAGCTGAGGAGAAAATACATACATTCGAGTCTTGATTAGTTTTCTCCCTAAATCAGTTAGAATTGATAAAAAAGATCACGAATCATTACGTCGTTTAGTCATTTTATTTCAAAACACATCTGAATTAGATATATTTTCCAATTGTGTATTACAAGTGCGACTAAGCTCTGTGCAAAGCAAAGTACTTGTAATCCGCGCAACAATTTTGATTCACGTCTTAAACAAGAACTTGCTAATATTGTCAAATGAATGCAAAGTCACGCCAAGTTAACTTTCACCGGAGCTTGAGAAACTTTTCGACAGTTAACTGCCGAGTTAAAATAATAATTAAAAAACCCATCACGTCGCTTCGCATCACCCGACCTATTACCACTTACCACCGACTATTCGTTTTCGCTTAACGTTATTTCTGTCTATTACCTAAATAAAAGCTAAAAAGCCTTCCTCTAGAATTGGGCTATCAATTAATGTAAGAAGAATTTTTCAAATCCATCTAGTAGTTCCAGAGAATACCGCGTTCACATACTCTTTAGCTTTATTATATTATATAGTATAGATTAAATTTTTGGTGCAGATGAAAACGTAATCAAGAAGATCACCATGTGACTATCTGAAGAGCTAGCCACGTATCAGTTACTCTTCAGATCGTACTGAGCGGTCTACTGTAGACACTTTACCTTGACTTTTTGTATTTCGAGATTGATTTGTTCACTGATTCTGCTGTTATCCATGTCCATCATATCCATTTGACGGCGTTGCTCTTCTACTAGTTGCTGTGCTTGAAGGTACTGAGAAAAGAAGAGAGGTGTAGACAATAAGACAATCACAGGACATTGACCTTATAAAGTTAAGCGAAATTATTTTTATAATGCCCAGCGCCCGATGGTATTTCCTACCGGAACGTTCATTCCCTATTTAACACCTTTCGCACATGAATTTTCAAGAATTTCTTCCGTGTTTATTTTCGTTACATATACAGGGTGTTAAAGTAATTGCGTGCGATAGCTTAGGGGTAGGTTGAGTATCACACAGGAAGTCAGAAAAAAAAAACACTTGTCCGTCAGTGAATGAATTTAGAATTTATAATAAGCACTTAAAATAATAAATAAAGTAATAGATGATTGATTAAAGATCCACTCCTTACCTTGACTCTATAATCCTGCAGTTGATCATTCTGCTCCTTCATCAACATTCTCAGTTCGTCTATTTCCTCTCTGGCCTCTCGGTAGCACTGCTTCAGTGACCTCACGTTGACCTCTTGCTCTAAGGCCTGTTCCTTAGTCCCAAGCAACATGTTCGTGTGGGTGGCGAGGCCTTCGAACTTCATCTCCAACTCTCTCAGCTTGTTCTGTACCTCGCGATGTTGACATCTCTCTTTCTCCAATTCTTCCTTCTTCCGCAGCAAGTCCGCTCGGAGCAACGCACACTGCACAGTAATGGTGTCTTAGTCAACGTCGTTTTTCGCAACTCTACAATCGGATAAAAGAACTGAGCAACAACTGCCTGTCCGTAGGGTGTTAAAAAGTATACAAAAACACAGCTTGAACAACAAATACCGCCCTTCGAAACAATAAGCCAGATTGTTTCCATGGACGAGCAGCTGACTGCCTTTGTAGTCTTCGCGATACATTGGGTACGATTTGATGCTAACCAAATGCTTGATTTTTCTAAATAACTTGCCTGTGACAACCGGTACTGAGAACAAGTACATGGCCACAACAATAAACAATAATGTTTCCACTGCTGGGACACAGACCTCCTATTATTGAAAGAGAGTGGCCGTAATTCATCACACGGAGTGCGGGTTGGTAGATGCCACATGTTCTGAATCGTACCCAACACCTTGCGCGCGATCTGCATGAGCAGGCGGCATGATCAACGCGTCATCGACAAGCTGAGGCGCGGCGCGGCGACGACACGGCCCGACCCGATGATCACTCGCTCCCACGGACTCCACCACGACGGATGACTCCTCTCTTACACAATATTTAATTTTTGGTCCGGGACAGTTTATAATGTTATATAAGCACAGCAATAAACCATTGCCTTAAATACAGTCCACTCCTTTTATTTGCTCCCCGCGCTACATGTCTTCGAATGTTTGTTTTTCTTCACGGTTTTGACTTTGAGAGCAGTGGTGATTAAATAATTTACACAAAATAAAGCGGCTGTCTGGGTTCGAACAACCTAAAACTCGTCAGGGACCATTGTTCCTGCGTCACTAGTAGACGGATCTAATTTTATAAAAGACTATGGGCGTTTTGGACCATCACCATAAAACCCTTCAATAGCAACATATTAGAAATAAATTCGTTGTAAAAAAAAAACTGTAGATAACACTATCTACAGTTTAAAACTGTAGATAGTGATTACACAATCACTATCTACAGTTTTTTTTACCGAAAATTTACACTGGTAAATTAATAATTAATAATCCGAACAACGTTTTTTTACGTTATACTACATAAATTTAAGTAGCACGTAAGTTTAAAATCTCAGTTATAGCACTTATAGCCCAGTACCGATGTGGTACCATTTTTAGGGTGTCGTATGTCTGAATAAAAAAGCCGAACCATTGTAGGAACTGCTTGACCGATACCATACACAAAATTACAACATAAAATTTCTAATTATTAAATTTCTAATTCTTTTTTCTATTTCTAATTTTTCTACATAAAATTTTTAGGGTTCCGATTTTTCTTTTGAAGTACGGAACCCTAAAAATAAAGTTGGGTTATAGGATTACTCGTGTGTCTGTCTGTCCGTCAGCCACAGCCAATTTACTTCTAATCTAATGGACCGATTAAGTTAAAATTTGGTACACATAACAATTTCTGTGACCCAAACACGGACGTGTAACGTAATTAAATGAATTTTGAACATATAATATATATTATATTAAGAACACAAAACAAGAAAATATATAAAAAAAATGTTTTGCGCTCTGTACCGTGTGACATATCTAATGAAAGTGTGAGGGTCTAAACTATAATTTTTAATAATTTTAAAATAAACCGTTAGTTATTTAAGATAATAGATGAAAATTGCCTATCCCCCCTAATCTCCGAAACCACTGAACCTACAATTTTGAAAAAAAAAAAACAGGAAACCGATAAGAAGTCTGTGGTCTTCATGGTAAATCTCCCAATATTGTGCAAACAAACATACATTTTCAGTTTTAATGTAGGGGAGAACATGTTTTTCAACTACGATGTTAAGATTGTTGTTATTTTCATCCCAACTATGAAACACTTCATTGTGCGTGGTTAGGCACACTTGGCCGGGTTTTTTTAAAGACTATTCAATATCTAAGTCAAGATTTTAACGTATCAGGGCATGAAGATGGGGACGAAATAGTTTGTGTATGACACCTAGGCTCAGTTTACAATACATCTAGAGAGCCATGGACATGGACACTGTTGAATGCGATACCTCTGTAACTTTGAGCTTGAAGTTCTCTTCCGTCTGTCGAAGCTGATATGTTAGTTTTACTACTTCTTTTTCAGCGGGGGTCTGTGGAAATAAAAATTAAATAAGCATGCTATCAGTCAGAAAAAGCAGGTCTCTGAGCTACGTTCGTCACACACTGGCACGGTTTATGTCTCCTTTTAATTGACAACTAGTGGAAGCAAAATCGACGACGAAAACATGCACCCAGACAATACCCAATTTATCTAGTTTGAAGATAATAACAAGAAAAGCAGTGTTTTCTATAGTATTTATCTTCTGTTTCACTTTGCCATCTCACTCTAATCAACATAATCTAAATGTAACTGCTGTTTCTCAACAAATTACTTTATTAACTTTTGCCCTCAAATACCTCGTACTTATCTACAGATAAGATCATCTTTTTTTGCACTGTTATTTAGTTGCATAACTTCACACATTCCAGGTCACTGACAATTATTCAAAATGATGATCCGCAGAGTTACAATCAAGGAGATGGAAGCAAAACTGAGAGCTACCTTGAAAGCTTCTCAAGCTGAATGCAAACAAGTGCTCCAGGAAAGGGAAGTCAGTGAAGTGGAAGTGGAGAACACTGTCGCCAAAAACAAAAAAAACTTCCTCAAAAATGAGCTAGCTGGCTTAAGCATATATTACACAGGACACATGAACTTAGCCAACCAGTACAGTCAACTACAACATCAAGTGTCAACATTTCAAGAGTGCAATGACACCCACGAACTTGCTTTGAACCATATTTCAGAACATAAACAAAAGTTATGTGAAGCCCTGGCCATATCTCTCTCAGAGTCTGTCAATGTCAATGAACAGGTTGCTAACATTATAACCTATTTTATGATTTTTTTAGGCAGTAAGTCAAAATCAGTGTGTGAGCCAGCTATAACAATAGATTTGACTGGTGACGATACCATACCATTGTGCCCTATTGTTATGAGTCATAATAAATTAAAGAAATATATTAAATTTTAGAAAATAATTAAACGGTCACAGAGAGCTATTAAAAAACAAAATCTTTTAAAATTAAATCTTTCCCTTTGAAAGGAACAAATACGAGTATTTAAACTTTTTGAAAGTATAACTCCTTTCAAAAAGTTTAAATAGTTGTAGGTACTGTTGAGTTAGATGAATGTAGGGAAAAGTATGAAATTGATACTAAGCTCCTTTATGATGTTAAACTACACAAGGAGCACTTGCTGAAAGATATTTTTGAGAAATATGAGAATTCACAACAACAACTAAGTGAGCGCTGGTTTGAGGCTGGGGAACTACTGGATTTAGTGAAATGCTATGCTGAGAGATTATTAGTCAGAGACTCATGTCTCTGACTAATAATCTCTCATGCAGCTGTGCCAAGCAACCACCACCTCCTCAGCCTCAGCGCAGTATTCTTAGGCTTAATTTTGCATGCTGAGCTTCAGTGGGGCCCACATATAGATAAATTGTCAAAAAAGCTAAGTTTCGCAGCATAAACTGTTAGAAAAAATCGTAATTTAGTTGACAGAGATAGCCCGTTTAGTGTACTTTAGTTATTTTCATAGTATTACACCAGTCGTAGGATATTCTGTTGTGGGGAAAAAAAAAATTAAAAGCAAAAAAAGCTTTCTAAAAAAAACCTTTTATTTAAATGCTCTAAAAAGAAGAAGATAAAATTTTCCTTCACTTTCAAATTATAAACACATTATACACAATGTATAAGATCATAAAAGCTTGTCGCGCGATTTAATTATATGTACCTACGCAAACCTCGTTACGCAAAATTCCAAAATCGAGTGAAACGACATGTACAAATAGGACAGTATTTTTTTAAGCCGTTCCACTAGATATTAAATAAAGTAAAAATCAAGAATCGTGGAACATACGAGTACATGGGGTATTTTTAGATAACCCTGAGCATGAGGAATCTATTTTATTTTTATGACGTCACTATTTGAACCACCTAGGTAATTTAAAGCATAAAAGGATTTTTAGCCTATCCACCTTCGAAGGCCGATTACAGCAAATCAAAGAACTACTAAGTTTTTTATTTTTTGGGTAGCTTAGAGACCGGCGTAGTTTTAAAGTCAGCTAGAATCTATGGAACCTCATTTTTGTATTTTTAAATTGAAGTTGAAAATTTCTGTCTTACCACTAAAAACTTAAATGCCTGCTATCGATACTTTTTTGAGTAACTTGCAGGAATTTTAGGAAGTTTATTATTGTACGTTCTTCTGTTGATTAAATTTTAAGATCTTAAAAGTTTTTATAACAGCCTGGGGGTTTGTATTCTGAAACCTATGCCCTTACATTCTTTCTAAGCAAGGCAGCAGAAAGCAGCTTGACTAATGGGTAGCTATTAGATAATTGACGGACGGCACAGTTGGCGCAGTAGTTAAGCGATTGACTACCGCGCTGCGTGTAGCGGGTTCGATTCCCGCACGGAACAAATATTTGTATGACCTACAAGTAGTTTTTCGGGTCTGGCTGTTTGTGTATAGTTAGTTTAAATGTTTGTAAATGCACCCACAATACAGGAGAAATTCCTAGTGTGGCGCTAGTGCGAACCACTATTTTTGAGATTCTAAAATGTTTTTTACTCGTTGGAACAAGCATGGAAATTAATAAAACAAAAAAAAAACCAAGGAGAGGGGATTGATGCGGGGTCAGAGTCCGACGCTGCATCTGGCGCAATGAGCTCGGGCCAGAGCTGGAGCGCGAAGTGGTGGGAGCTGCTGGGAGGAATCGGAAATTCCTCCGGAAGCGCTCCAAACCAAGAGATGGCCAGGGGTCGTCCGCCGACGAGTGGGTCTCGGGCCAAGGCCAGAGAAGGAAGATCCACTCCAGTCGGTGGGGTGTGGCCCGGGGAAAAGGTGTGGGTAGAGGGCTCACCACCAAGGAGGCCGGCGAGTCGAGCCGGGCCAGCCCAGCCGAGTCGGAGAGGCCCTCCACAGAGGAGGAACACCACCCTGTAGGGACGACCACCTTGGCAGCCCATACCGAGTCGGCAGGTGGAGAGCTAGACGCCGCTGGCGGCTCCAATTCGGAGCGAGCGGCCAGGTTTGCAGAGGCCGTGGCTGCCGTGATTAAGGGTTTGGCCTTGAAGAGGACCCAGTCCTCTAAAGACAAGGCCATACCCGCGGCCATGGCCTCTATTTTGGCGGCAGCGGAGGCCTATCACATCAGGCTTTCATCGGACGGCATGTCCAAGATGCGGGCGGAGGTCGCCCGCTTGACAGCCGCCATGGAGCTTCTCTGAAAGAAGAACGAGGAGCTCCGAGTGGACCTGGCCGGGCTCCAAAAAGCCGGCCCCGGTGCGGTGCCGCAAGGGAGGGAGCAGCAAGGGCAGGGACGGCCCGTGCCTGCTGAGGATCGGGTTCTGACCCTGGTGAGGCAGGAGATGGCTTCTCTGCGGTCCCGTTTTTCCTCGATAGAGGCCATCGTCCTGCGCCCCCCTCTAGCGGAGAGCATAGCGAGCAGCCTCTGACCAGAGGAAGGCGGCTTCATATGCCGCCACCGCAGCTGCCCCGGCCAAACTAGGTTCGTCAGGGCAGACAAAAGGCGGGGCGGCTACACAGGTGGCGAGGGCCCCCGCCCTGGCGGTGGGGGCCCCAGCCCTAGCAGCAAAATTACCGCTCCCGCCTCCTCCTAAATCTCCTCCAGCTGACGCTGAATGGCAAGTAGCCGGGGATAAGAACAAGGCAGGTAAGGAAAAGAGAGGCGAGGTGGCAGCGGTGCAAGGAGCGAAGCGTCGCAGCTAGGCTCCGCGTCCTGAAGTCCGCTGCTGTAGTGATAACACTACAGCCAGAGGCGGAGAAGAAGGCCGTGTACTACCGTGACGTGCTCGCCAAGGTGGGGGCGGCGGTGGAACTCAAGGAGATCGGCACCGCTGATGGCATCCAGGTGAGGGTCACTGCAACTGGAGGCCCGGATGCTGGAGGTCCCGGTGCGGCTTAGGGCGTCCCTAAATGCGGTCGAGGCCCGAGTGTCCAGGCCCACCAAATGCGCAGACATGCGTATTCTGGGCTTGGACGACTCAGTGACGGAAGGACAGGTGGTGGCCGCTGTCGTTAGGACCGGGGAGTACTCTGCCGAGCAGATTAGGACAGGCGCGATTTCACGGGGATGCGAGCCGTTACGGTGAGCTGCCCCGTGTCGGCGGCCAAGAAAATAGCCAGGGAGGGCCAAAGGTGGTGGGCTGGGTTTCCGCGCTGGTCAAAGTGCTGGAACCCAGACCTCTGAGGTGCTACCGCTGCCATGTGGGGAACCACGTGGGAGCTGAATGCACCTCGGGATTGTTACCGCTGTGGTCAGCCTGGTCACAAGGCCGGCTTGTGCGAAGCCACGCTGCATTGCGTAGTATGTACGGCGGCTGGCAAGCCAGCCGGTCACTGGATTGGGAGCTAGGCCTGCGCTTCACCCACCAAGGCCAGCGGCGAGCCCTCCACCACCGCCGTCACTGCCGCAGCCACGGCCACCGCCGCCGCTGCCACCACCACCACTGCCGTCGTCGCCACCACAGCTGCCGCGGCAGGGCCCTCACAGAGGGCTCGGGAGGGGGCTGACATGAAGTGCCAATAATGGCCCTATTACGCCTCCGCTAGGCGAACATCAACCACTGCGCCGTAGCTCAGGATCTGTTGCTCCAGAGCATTGCGCAGTGGTCGATTAATATCGACGTGGTCGCTGAGTCGTACTTTGTCCCACCCAGAGATGACTGGTGGAGGACCTGAGCGGCTCAGTGGCCCTAATTTCGTCGGCCGCCGCTGGTACTCCGTCCCTCGAGGCTGTTAAGAGAGGACGGGGTCGCGTTGCAGCATGGTTCGGGGAGATTGTCGTGGTAGGGGCATACTTCTCCCCGAGCCGAACTCTCGCCGAGTTCCACAACTCCTTTCCGAAGTTGATAGTTGTCGTCGTTGGGTTCTATTCCCTCCCCGTGCTCGTCCTCGGGGATTTCAATGCCAAGCATTCGGCTTGGGGTTCCCGATATACGGACACACGGGGCAGGATGGTGGAGTACTGGGCTCTGGAGACAGCTCTGGTCGTATTAAACAGGGGTTCTGTCCCCACGTGTGTGTGGATGCGGGGTGAATCAGTGGTGGACATCTCGTTCGCCAGCCCCGCTCTGTCGTCGTCTGTGTCATTGACTGGCGCATCATGGAGGGGGTGGAAACCTATTCCGATCACCGGTACATCCGGTTTGACGTCTCTGCTCAGACCTCGAGCGCGTTGGTCCGACAGGCACCGAATAGTCCACGGTGGACGCTGAAGCAGCTGGACCAGGAGCCTCGATCGTGCAGGCCTGGGTGTCATCACCGGAGAGACCTGCCGACACCAACGAGGCGGAGTGGTTCCGGGAGGCCGTGTCTGATATATGTGACGTGGCAATGCCCCGGGTCCAGCCCAGATGTGCCTCGCGTAAGGTTTACTGGTGGTTGCAACAGCTGACGACCCTACACAATGCGTGCGTTGCTGCACGATGCCGGTACACCTGGCACCGCAGACTCCGTATTCAACCTCCGGATACGGAAGCTATTCAGGCGGAGCTGTACGAGGGGTACAGTGTGTATACAGATCGGCCTCCAAGCGGAGATCCTGCGGGCCAGGGGACTGGCCCGCGAGGAGTCGCTGGAGAGTCTGAACAGAGACCCGTGGGGACGCCCATACAAGCCCACTCTCATCTCTACCTCGGTCACCACCGTCGACAACGACGATGCTCCGGAGGTGACCGATGTAGAGATGAGAGTGGCGGTACGTAGGCTGAATGCCAAAAATACCACCCCAGGACCCGAAGGCTTACCTGGGAAATCCTAGGTCCTGGCCTTGGAGGCTCTCGGGCCTCGACTAAGGGGGCTCCTAAGCGCATGTTTGGAGAGGGGCCAGTTCCCACTTTGTTGGAAGACGAGAAACTGGTCCTCATCAAGAAGCCTGCGGACTCTCCGTCCGCTTATCGGCCTTTCGTGCTGCTCGACGAGGTGGGCAACCTCTTTGAAAGAGTTATTGCAGACCAACTCGTCAAGCGGCTGGTGCGGGTGGGGCCAGATTTGGTGGAGAGCCAGTTTGGTTCGGCACGGGGCGCACTGCGGTGGACGCCATCATGTGCGTGCGAGTATATTACAAATCAGTTATATCCATGATAAGAATGCTTAGAAAAATGCTGATCCTGCTCCATAGGACTATTTAGTCTAGTCAAAATCAAACTGGTTGCTTATTTAATAGGTTACACCCGTTTTTTTTAAAGTTTCTCAATTAGATTCCAAAGTGCTAATGAACCACTAAAAAATTCACAAAATTTTTATTCAATCGTTAAGTACCATAAAAATGCATTTAAATTTGATGAAAACGCTGGACGCAGTGGACGCCATATTGCTCTGTGGCCATGACGTCAGTTGACTGTGTAAACAAATGCAGTGATATTTTTTAAGTTATAAATTTGTGTTGTCTCCTTTTACAAAACCGTACTCCATAGTATTATTTCAATAAAAATTACGTTGGTTACGAAAATAATAAAAAACCTTTATAGACTAAAGGTATGCTGATAGTTGACAGTTAACATTTTCTAAGTTTACAGAGCCGTAACACATAATAACATGGCGACTACTATCTAATGGTGTTATGACACAGATTAAAAAAGGTGAAACCTTTGCATTGAATTTTAAATTTTAGTTAGCTGTTTTATGAACTAAAACTAATGTTTTCCGACTGCTTTTTGCCTAACCTATCTCAATAAAATATTTTTAGATGTAATTTTTTCATTTTTTAGAGTAAAACACCCTATTGTATAATTTATTTTTATTTTTAATTACATTGATTTTACATTCTGTGATAACATGAACTCACACACTGACATATAAGTATTACTGTAATTTTACAATGAGCATGAGCACCATGTCATCATATAATTAATTTATCTATCATTGCTTGATTTGCTTTCTTTACATACCGAGACTCCTCCGTGCCTCGGAAAGCACGTTCAGCCGTTGGTCCCGGCTGTCATTCGTGGATCTTTGACAGTCGTTACGGGTCGTCAGAAGCCCGAAAATCGGACAGCCAGTCTTACCAAGGGGTATCGTATTACCCAGTTACTGGGTTGTGGAGGTCAGATAGGCAGTCGCTCCATGTAAAATACTGCTATTCAGCTGCATCCGGTTAGACTGGAAGCCGACCCCAATATAGTTGGGAAAAGGCTAGGTAGATTGATTGCTTGATTATTACTTCTTTTTACATATTTATCTTATTCCGGGTGCATCGTCTTCACACATAATTATATAATTAACTAGAATAGATAAAACGTCTATTTAAATAGATGGGGCCAAAGACAGAATGCACTTAACCCCACGAAATAATGGTTGATTTTGTTGTGGCAAGAAGTGGACTTGACGTCGATGTATTATCGAATGTGATGAATCTTAACTATATCCTTACCGGTGGTGCGCTAGGATTGCATGGTGCAGGACAAGGTGGGCAGACACCACACTGTAAAGAAAAACAAAAAAGATCAGATCACATAATTAAACGCCAACATAACACAATGCCAATGAATGTCAGCACAGATAGATTACTTACAGCTCTCGCCATAGGCGGCATTGGTGGTCCTGTCTGAAAACAGAAAGTAAATATGTATGCATACAGCTTATACAACACTCAAATCATAATCAGTCGGGCGAACGACCTCAACTGCTGAACATAACCTTCACTCGATAAGCTCAAATTAAAAAACGAATAAATCGACTCACAAAAATAAAACAAAACCTGAGTCTACCTAAATCGCCGATGAAAATAAATCCATTAGATAGGACTCTGGCTAGAAAAGAAAAAAAAAAGCTAGAAAAAAGTGGTGTCAGAGACAAACATACTGCTATTCATCGAACAAGTTTTAAACTCCAAACACCGAGCTAAAACTGAGAACTTTTAAAATAAAGATCTTTATTGTGAAAAGGTATACTGTGCATAGTATACGTAAAGCTACCAGTTGTCCGAAGCAAGTATTGGGGCCGCCGGCGGCGCCCGCACCGCGGCACGGGGTCATCGCTGCATTCTTCACCTCTTGCATATCCATCTTCACGTGACGAACCTCTAGTTCCAATCCAACTAATTGTTTTTCCTGAAACAGAAATTAAAATAGTATAGAATCTTTGGTTTTTTTCTAGTTACTACGGCTGTGAAACTTTACAAATACAAGTACATTTGGTAATAGATTACGTACTAATCCTTCTGTAGAACTCTTATAGGTCTCTAATTTGTTAATAAGTTCCTCCGTATAAATAGCATCTACAGACGATTCGCTCTGAAAAATTAAAAATTAAATTACACAAAAATCTCAAATCATTCCTGAGCATTAATGGTTTTCATTCCTGTTTTCCTAAACTGTACCATGACAGTAGTATTTAAACCTTCTTTATCGAAAAGCTACGCGCTTATTATTGTTTTTTTTTCAGGTCTTCAGTTTATTAGCTCATTTTAATTTTACATGATCCTTTCATAATAATTTTGAATAATCTTGCCCTTTTTCCTTAGTAAAAAAAATTTAGTCTTAGAGCCAAAAAAAGACAACCAGATAGTATCTGAGGGTCAACTCCCGTACTATTCAGAACGTTCGCATTTTAACTCACTCACGCCGTAGGTGGGTCTGCTGACTTTGCTTTGTTGCTGTATAGGATCTAAAAGACCAGTCGCTAGACGTGGTAGATATGGCTTACCAGGTCGAAATCACCTGGTTCAAAGCTCTGCGTTTAGGTAGTATTTACGAGTACTCATTCATTTTTCATGTTTATTTCTTTATTGTAACTGTTTGTAATTAATTGATCAACCTAATAATGAAGAGGTAACTAAGTTCAATTAAGCAGGCTAAAGTATGAAAATCATGAACTCCCTTAAGATTGAAAATCGTCATTATGTCGATAAATATCTAGGGCTGAATAAAAAATATCGATACTAGTACCTAGGTAGTATAAATGAAAACTTTAAATTTAGACCCAAAGTGTAAATAATTGCGGTTGTTTGAATTAGGATAACTAGACGGTGATTAATTTTGAAGCTTCTTCGCTAATCTTATTCTTCTATTCATTAATTACAAGGCTTGTAATTATAGTTCGACTCACATTTTTGTTGTTGCGTTGCAATACTTTCCGGAGTATTTTATTTGGCGTTCCGCTTTTATGGGAAAAATAGTAAATCAATCGGTTACACTAAAATAGTCGATGGTTCAAAAATCACACGGTTGCCGGTTGTATTATTATTAAAAACAGCACACAGTACAGAAAATAAATTTAAAAAAATATGATGTTTCTTGCTTATGTACCAGACGGAACACGAAAACTTAAAAAATATATATAAATAATATCATAAAAAAGCAGAATCAAATGAAATCACGATACTTGAATTTCTACAACGTTTAGCAACGCAAATAAAAAAGTTGGTAAGACATTCACCACGCAGTGTGTTATGTGCGGCGGCGGAGGTTAAGTTTTTTTTGTTGTAATTTTGTTACGTTTGCGTTAATAAGGTTTTAGTTTTAAGTGTTACATACGAGTATAAGATTGTTTGCTGTAATTTTGTTACCTTTTCTAAACTCAAACTCAAAGCATTTATTTCAATCAAACCATTTAGGCACTTGTGAACTGTCAAGAAGTCTGTCAGTCAGAGATACGAAGCTAGTAGGGTGATTGCGCCGGTTAGCGACCAGTTAGTTGAGTTCCTAACTTTGGACGAATCAAAATATACGCCATTTACATGCAAAGTAGTTGCCGACAATGTAAATTGGTTCTAAATATAGTCTAGTTGTGAAATTAAATATAAAATATCACGCTTCCATTCATTAAATTATGAAAAAATATGAAAAAAGTGCAAAAATAGCCGAAATGCTAGTTAACGACCACTTATTTCGGTTGGCGACCACTAGTACGCTAGATTACGACCACTGTTAAAAAACATAAAAATAAAGTAATAAAACCACATTTATGGATAAAAAATATTATTTATGTTTCACTTTAGATCAAACATCTAATAATCATCAACACAAATAGTATTTAATCATCGGATTTAACTTTTTTTATTAAATTAATCAAATAAAATAAATCTTTTTCGTTGCGCGATTTAACCTGGTACAAATTTCGATATCCCTTTGGAGCTAAAAATTTATCAAGTTTTAGGGCATAGAGAAGTCACTTTGTCCTGTTCTACACCAATTTGTCCTGGACGATCTTCTTTGATACATGGTTAATGACAAAAAAAATTGACAGTATTCAGAAGCTTCTGCTTCTTAATTGGGAATCCGCACTTGGCAACGGGCAAGCGGGCGGAGTTCCAGTCATGAGAGCTAGAGAGTCTCTTTAACTCCGTCATCCATGAGGGTATAACGCCCGAAGCGTGGAGCAGCAGTGCGATGGTTCTGTTCTTCAAAAAAGGTGACAAAACCTTGCTAAAGAACTATAGACCCATCTCACTTCTGAGCCACGAATACAAGCTGTTCTCGAGAATCGTCACGAACCCTCTCACCAGGAGACTTGACGACCCAGCCACCAGAACAAGCCGGATTTCGTACTACTACGTACATACTGTTCGGCAAATTGTACTGAGAAAGTACTGCAAAGATCGAGGAGTATAATCAGCTACTGTGTTTGGCATTTGTGGACTACGATAAAGCATTCGACACCATCGAAATATGGGCAGTTCTGGCCTCTCTGCAACGATGTTGAATTGACTGGTGCCATATCAAAGTGTTGAGATGCTCGTATGACACTGCCACAATGACTGTTCAGAACCAGGATGAGAAAACGAGCCCCATCCAACTGCTCAGAGGAGCGAGACAGGGGGATGTGATATCCCTGAAACTGTTTACCAATGCTCCAAGTCTTTTTCTTCCTTTTAGGGACTTGCTTCCGAAGGCTTCATCTTGAAAAAAACTACATAAACTAAATCAAATACTCACATGTGCTCGAATACTGAACATACTTAAGCTAAACTTTAGTTTGCGGCCATCGTTCTTTTCGTACTAAATCTTGGTGGTCGCAAACTAGTATCGTACTTTTCTAACTGTATCACATAGCGACCACCTTTTAGGACCAATATTTGTGGATAAATTAAATAAGTTTTATAAAAAAAACATGGTCGTTTACTGAAGAATTGCAAGTTTAGGCTTTTACAACACCAAAACCCTAAATAGTGTAACCATAAATAAAAAATTGAGAACATAATAAGCAAAACAAAATAAAACTGTGTGAGTCAGAATACGACCACCTGATCGCTTTCTAACGTATTATTAAAATATGCATTTCAGTAACCGACCACTGGGTTTTAGTTTAATATATGGTAAAAATTGACTTAAATGCAATTAAATAATTGAAATCAATACATAATTGAAGTACCCACGTTTGTAATTTGAGTAAAAAACTTAAAATAAGTAGCAAAACTTAGCTTGGAACGCCGCGCGCCTTGCTAATTTTTTGCTCTTGCGCAGCACATTCACACACCACTTAATCAACACGAGAATTTAGCGTAATTTTTCTTTATTTTGGGTCAAGCGGTTCGTATAAAATTTTGTAAATTCTTATTATGTAACTATTCAAATAATATTTAAGAGATACTATTTATTGTTATGTCCTAAAGAAAGGTTATTATCTTTAATTAAAGCAACCTAGTCAGACAAATGGTCGGTTACCGGAGGTGGTCGCGAAACCGGCGCACTGACCCTATATGCTAAGTACTTTGAAATTGACTTTAAATATACCTTACATAAATTGTATGGTTTATGTTGGTCATGTTACTTCTGCCGTATAAAGAATCAACCAAAAAAAAGAATCTGCCCAAACCAGAATACTTCCTAAACCGAATAATCCCTGTTTACGAAAAATAAACTAACTCTTTTTGAATAGATGTGATAAAAATATATTTTTGAGTTATGAATGAAAAAATAGTAAAGTAGTAACTATCCCCTTCTAACTCTAGAGAACATGCGATATTATGCATCCCGCTCCAAGCGAAAGTCAGATTTCTGAACCCGCGCCATGGGACAGTTACGCATCAAGAGGTATAGACCAGACCGCAGTGAACGTGCTAACCTGTCATTTTGAAGTTTTGACTTTGATTGTCGCTGTGACGAGATTGCGACTAGATATTGAATGTTTTTAAAGACAGGAATTGGACTTCTGGAGGTGGCCCATATTACGGGCCTATTTGTATCAACTAGTTGAATAGGTATCTACTTAAATATTATCAGCTTACTTCTTCACATATTATATCTATTTCTTGTTGACATTTGGAATCCTTGTTCATCGCAGACGCATCGCCCTGCACATACAAAACTATTAAAACACTTCACATCTACTTCGTACACAACGTGCATCCTGGTTCTGGCCGCATCACTACAGGTAGCAGCGGAATGGGTGAACAGACCGAGCAGCGTTCCGTTACTTCTAGTGAATATACGAGATGTAGCATCACCAAATTATTTCACAGACTGCCTCGTTGGTCTAGTGTTCGCAAGCGCTACGGCTGAGCATGAGGTCCTTGGTTCGATTCCCAGATCTGGCAGTGTTATTAGGTTTTCTATCTGGATGCCCGGTTGATGGCAATAGGGTCGCCCCATATTACATGGAACTTAACTGGGGAAATGTGAGCACTATAGGTACATCTCAGCCCAACCCTTCGAGTAAACCAGGCCTGATGTTATATTATGAAATTATTTCACCTCCGGATTATTTTTATTTAATTTCTCATGCAGTAAACTGTTTTCTCTGTTCATAAGCTTCAACTCTCCTTGCAGCCTCTTGACCTGAGCTCTGCAGGTCTCCAGATTTTGGTCTTTCGTCATCAGTTCTTTATATAAAATATACCTGGAATTACATACCTTAATTTATCCATGGTTCTGTGTATTTTTATATAATTGATTAAAATTGCATGTTTTGTGATTTATATTATTTTGTACGACTTTGTTTGACTGTGTTTGACTGATTGATAACAACGTGACATCTTGATTGGTATTTCCAACTTTGAAATTTTTGTGACGGATGTCATCAGCCAGTATACGAGTAAGTACATACATTAAAGACTTTGTGGATGAGGTGAACGGTTAAATTATTAGAAAAAAAAGAACATTGTTCAAGAAAAAACGCAAAATAGGGAATTAAGAGCAAAGATTTGGTTGCAAGTCATACCAAATACATGCGACTATTCCGATTTCTTTATTAAACACAATCCACTCAACGAACTCCATACCGTCTATCTGAAAGACTGATGTAAGACTCAAGATGACTTGTGTTGTGATCACAGGCCAACAATGGACCGGGGTTGAAATGAAATGTTGCGGGAACGTCCAAAAGGGTTACCGTGGCCCCCTGGCATTGCACAGGCAACAGAAGGAACACGAGTGGGTTTTAGTCAGTTAGAGTCTGACACGCCCTCCCACTCCACCCAGAGCGGGAGAAGTAATTTGATGACATAACATCCAAAAAAAAAAAGACAACTATGGAGCTCATCAATGTGTACTTCCCGGAAGGCAGACTACTTCCAGCAGCTATAGAATCTTTGCAAATCCTTTAGTTATAATTAACACTTAATAAAATTGATTCTTCCAAAGAAACAAGGTCCAAAACTAAACCTCTTGACTTCTAAATCAGCGTTATCGGCGGCTAGTTTCTCCTGCATGTCGTAGCTCTCACTTAGCTTGCGAGTCAGGTCAATCTCCTTAAAAGAAACACGAGATTCGTTACAATCGTATATTTTACTATTTTTTTTTACATTCTTGATTATAATCGTAATCGTCTGGGACAAGTTTGAGGACGTACGGATTTGCTGCGTGTTTGCGGCTCGCATATCACCAGGCCAGGGCTGCAGGCGTTCTGAGGACCCGCCAGGAGGACTGTGGGGTGACCCATCTTCATCTCGTGGTACAGAGGTGGCTCTATAAAATAAATGTTTTTGTTTAATTCTTGAAATTTTCTGGTGGACGTTTTTATATTTTTCGGCATCAACATCAACTTGGAATTTTTTGAAGGTTTTTTAATTTTTTCAATATTGTTTGCACTATAATGTACCAAACAATATTTCTTTATAGTTTAAAATTATAATTCATTATCCCTATTGCTGTGCCTACTGTCATATTTGTATAGCAGCAGTAGTCACAGCGAAACCTGATTTTGCTGGACCTTCACATTTAAAAACCAAATAATTCAATTTAATGGTTCGTGATATTGCGACCGTAGTTTTAAACAATGTCCCAGTTGGTATCGTGGGTGACGCAAACTGAATTTCTAAGAGAAACGCATATAGAATTTCAATGGGATGTTCAGTACTGTTGCGCTACATATTTCAATGGGCTGTTTTCAGTACCTACTGTTGCACTACACATTTCCTCGGGAGAATATTTTTAAACCAAGCTAATAGAGTTAAGTCTTTAATACAACTAATGAACGAATTCACTGCTTATTTATAGGCTGTATGATAACAAACTAACTAACGTTCAAAAGTGCCTTTCGTACTCGTTTTTTGCCTACTCGTATTAGAAATAAATTATTTGACTTTTGACTTTGAGCCACGAAACCTATTCTTTTGGTTTTTTTTATCAATTGATGCCACCAGGTAGCTACTCTACTTCATTTAAGTGCTATGTCACATTGGGTTAGTTTAAAATCTTTACCATAAGTACTGCCAGGCACGTAGTCCAAGCACCGCTGAGGCTCCTCCTTGTTCTTCCTCAGTAGTGTGTCTGGCCCCACCAGCTTCTGTATGTTCCTGGTCATGTGGTCGAAGCGCTCCATCTCTCGGAGGAGCAGGTCATTTCGTTCACCCAACTCTTTCACGTCTGCCTCCGTCATTGTGGCTTTCTGGAATAGTGACAATAAATTTAATTACATCCAAACTTTTTTATCCATGTGGTCACACAGGTTGTTATGATCAGGGCCTTTCGACCTTTGGGTCTTCCAGGTAAGGGTCCAGTCAAAATTGGCGGTTAACATACATGAACTTGTTCATACAAGAACCCGGATGGTTCCTTGTCAGAGCTCATCAGGGCTCTCAGTTCCGGAACATGCTCTGACAATTAGAAGCGCATGTCAAACACATCCGGGTTCGGGACGATCTCCACTTTACTCATCATCAAACTTTCAAAACATTATACAAACTACTTTCATATTACTCAACTCAGGAAATAAATCTCGCACAAACCACGCCAAATTCATTGAAATATTTATAACCAAAGGATGGATCTGAGCGAGCATGATGAATTATTGATCAGTTTTAATAAATTACGATTAAAGTAAAATAATGTTGCTGCTACGTGCTCTACTCGACTAGCCAACCGAATTTAAATATTCTATCGAAATATGAACCACAATTAGCGGTGCTATTGCAGCATGATCCATTCAATTCAATAATAGTTGCTTCCTAAAGGGAATGTGCCTGAGGGGGCTATCTTGATGAATGGGGAACAGTATATCTGAGATACAAATAAACACTTAAGGCGAAATGGGTCCCAAAGACGAGGTTTTGACGCATTTCGGCTGCACGCAAAATCAATTTTTGTCCTCAAAAACTACAAATTTGCCTTATTTTTTTTCATGATTATTAAAATTGAAGATATTTTTTAGTGAATTATGAGGGCCAAAACACGATTAACATAATTTGGCTCGATACAAAAAAATCGCAAAGTTTCCAAAAAATGTAGAGTTTTTATGAGAAAAAATGGTTTTATTCGATTGTAATTAAAGCAATTTCAATAAAATTTTGTCTATACGTTCACCATAAAAGACTTTAGGGGATTATGGATTTATTTTAATGTAACAGCAAATAGAATCTTAAAATAAACCCAAATATAGTAAATCGGGCTAAATCGGCTCGCGCTCAGAGTCCTGCGGGACGTCATCGAAGGTGGACCTGTGTCAATTTTTTTTTTTAAATACGCTCTCTCTGCAGTTGTTAAAAAAAAAATCAAATAAAAGAAGAACACATTAGATATAAAATTGCGACAACTCAGAAAAAATATTTCGTAATTTTAATATAGTTTTAATTCATAATATTGTTTTCGAAAGTGTGATTATTTATATGCGATATGATGACGTTTAATTGTCATCTTACAATAGTGTTAGACACACTACAAATTATTATCGATAAAATTATAGTCAAGTGCGAGTCTTATATAATTTTTTATCGTCGTATATGAAGAAGTTTTTTTAAAGATTTTTTTATCAGATTCATCCATGTTACTATATTTACTCTCCATCGAACTGTCTTTGCTAATATCATATTCTATATTAATAAACATATAATATACAATTGGTCCGGTTGTCGGTTGTATAAAAAATATTTAAAACAACTTTCACTCTGGCAAGAACGATTAAAATTAGAAAAAAAATGCGGTTCGAACAAAAGTGTTAAACTAACATGACCAAATGTATAGAACACGATAAAAATCGTAATTATATTTTTCGAATAGCTGAGCCAGCAACACAGTTTTTTCTTGAATCCGTGATTGTATCGTATTGACTCAGTATGAATCATTTTCAGTTTTGAATACAAAAAGTCACTGGTTACGATATCGAATACGACACTTCTATTTACGATAAAATGTCGTTCTAAAATGTCGATGTCCTAAAATAATAGATTCGATAATTTATAGCTGTAGCAGTAGGTACGTCACTTGGCAATAAAGTACGGCAATTGTTACTTCATATAGAGCTGTCAATATTTACGAATCTTCATGAGTGGTGGGAAATATCCAAAACAAAAAAATATGGTCACAGTATAAGCGAAACAGTAAGACCATTTTTAGCCCATTCAACTTAATAAAAATCCTGAAGAAATAAAGATGACAGTTTGTATGTTTTTTTTTCTTTCTTAAATTCACTGACATACAATACACAACCTAAACCACGCTGGGTATAGAAGCATGCAATTTTGCAGATGATTTCCTTTTATAACGAACGAAATTACGACTTTGATATTTTCTATCAAAATTACATTTTGCGGGACCGTTGAGATACGCAGTAGAACCATTGCAATTTTAAACTTTCACCTTACTACCGCAAAGCCATTTTTATCTGAAACTAGTTTCTGTCCGCGTCGTCTTCATTCACGTGGCAGTCGTAAGATACCACAATATATTAAAATAACAGGCATATTTTATAAATCTTCACTGTAAGTACAATAGGTTTATAGTTTTGGTCTCGCCCACCAAAATATACAGAGAGTTAGGACTGGTGACGCGACTGGCTGGCTGGCTGGACTAGCGAGAAAGCGACAGAGTTGTCCGTGTGAGAAGCAGCTCCTCCTGAGGTCTAAACGCGCAGCCTTCAGTAGAAATTTCCCATTCCTTGCGAAGTTTTTCATTTTAAGTGAATTATTAAACGCCTGCATTCCTTCATATAATACCTAATGGCACAACACTGATATACTAATGGATTCTTACAGATTATTCACGACTACCTAACTATCACTAAAAAAATCCCGTGTGCAGTTTGTACACGAGATTTCTCATTAACAGTCACCTAACCATAAATATTGATTTTTATTCAAACCATAGATGACAGAAGAGGCCTGAACTTCATGTTTTTCTGTGTACCTACGTTCTACGAACTATCCCATAACACTATATCAAAAGATAAAAATGTTGTTTCTTTAATTAATAAAATGAATTGACTGTCACAACACAGCACATTAGCCGATAACGACACCGACCCGACATCGACACGATATCGGAGGTCTGATGATCGGATACGTTTAGTGCCTACCAAACGCTTTTACATTGTCTTGTTATTGTCACCTATATCGTCGCAGACAGCGACCGACACCGATATAGGTACGATATCTATCGGCGAAGACACAGTGTGGTGAGAGTAGCGGCATTTTATCACTTGAACACATTTTTTCGCACTGCCGACTTCAAGACGGCGATACTTAGTAGGTAACCATCGCGATGCACCAAACAACCACATTGTTTGGTGCGTCGCGATGGTTACCAATATCATTGGGCCGATAATAATTATATCGATGTCGGTGTAATAGCTGCCGACATATTATCGGTATCGGGCTGGTGTCGTTATCTATTAATGTGAAAACGCCCATAAGGTACACAGGACATTTTAAGTAATCATTTTAGTTCACTACACCGTACCTAAGTCCCATAAAATGTAAACTTATTGAAAAAAATCGAACCTAAGAAAAACTAGTTCAGTTGGGTAACTGCAAATATTTTATGCTGTGGCATGGATTTTTCGCGAAATGATCGGCAGTGAATCGTAAATAAATACGTCTTTCTGCATTTGGGGGAGGCGGAGGTAGCGTTTCAAAGGCCCACAGGCCAGGAAAACGTCGCCTTAAGGTGCATGAATGTAAATACGATAAAAAAAACAATTAATTACTACCTATCTACGAACAATTTAAGACTCTCTCATTTAGCTAACTGGTGCAATGCTATCTGGTACCAATTTAATTGAATGAAACTTCTGCATTTGCTTATATCGTTACACATTATATTCGGATTGAATGGACGGCTGAAAATTGACCAAGGGCTGCGAATGTTCTAAGCTCGTGCAAGCATATTCGGATTATTTCAGGAAAGCTTTTAGTAAGTTATTTAGTTATTCTCGGTCTATTAAAACAGCCGACAGCAGCAGCCGTTACATATAATATTAGAATTTTACTTTTACTTATTAACTTGGAAGGTCAATACTTAATATATGTACTTACTGCTTCCACATGTGAACTTACAGTAGTTTTACAAAGACAATCACTGTGGCCCCTGTCGGGAACAGCAAAAGTAGGAGAGAGGAAGAGGTCTTTTATTTTACGACTTAGTTGTTATACAGGGTGTTAGGCAGACAGTTGAACACACGAAAATGGCGGATCACGGATTTCTTTAAATGTTTTTTAAATTTTTATTTCACCTAGTGTAACTGTAGAATCTTACAATCGTATTTGATGCAGATGTTTGCTAGAAAATTTAATACGGACTCTTAAACTACAAACAAATTAAAAAATAAATAACCAAAGCCTGACTTTGAACTGCGTTAAAAAAAATATTATGATAGAGCAGTTCTAATAGGGTGTTTTACTCTATATGAGAAAAAATCTAAAATATATGATTGAGATAGCTTAGGCAAAAAGCAGTCGGAAAACTAAATTTTAAAATTAAATTCAAAGGTGTCAGCTTTTTTAATCTGTTTCATAACACCATTAGATAGTAGTCGCCATGTTATTACGTCGTACGGCTATGTAAACTTAGGAGTGTTAACTGTCAACTTTCAGCGTACCTTTAATCTATAAATTTGTTTACATAGTGAATTGACATCATGACCACAGAGCAATATGACGTCCACTGCGTCCAGCGTTTTCGTCAAATTACGCGCGAAATTTGAAAATGCAAAATTTAAATGCATTTTTATGGCACTTAACGATTGAATAAAAAAATTGTGAATTATTTAGTGGTTCATTAGCACTATAGAATCTAAATGAGACACTTTTCAAAAATGGGTGTAATACCCTATTTTAGGAAAACATCTTTGGTTCATGCCCGTTCTAACGGTATGCAATACGAATAATTTATTTTAAAACAACTAACATTATTCGCCATTTTTAACTGCCTGGGCCTTTTTTCACGGAACTCTCTACTCTACGTTTGCCAAAAGTGGAATAATTTACTTACATGCAATTATTGTTGTAACATTTATAATATACAATTACGAGTATTCTAGATGTAAAAAATATGTTGCCAGTTTTGTTATTTTTAAATAAATTTTTTGACGTTTGAAGTTTAAGGAGAAATGGGTCCCAAAGAAGAGGTTTGGAGCATTTCGGCTGCACGCAAAATCAATATGTCTCCTCAAAAACTAAAAAATGACCTTATATTTTTTCATGGTTTTAAAATTGAAGATTTTTTTGTGAATTATGAGAGCCAAAACACGATTGACATAATTAATGTAACAGAGCAAATAGAATTTTAAAATAAACCCAAATATAGTAAATCGGGTTAAATCGCGGGACGTCATCGAGGGTGGACCTGAGTCCATTTTATTTTTATTATAAGCTCTCTCTGCAATCGTTAAAAAAAATCGAATAAATAAGAACACATTAGATATGAAATTGCGACAGCTGAGAAAAAATATTTCGTAATTTTAATATAGTTTAAATTCATAAATTGTTTTCGAAACTGTGCTTATTTCTATGCGAAGTTTTTTTAAAGATTTTGTATCAGATTCTTCCAATTCTCCATCGAACTGTCTTTGCTAATATCATATCCTATATTAATAAACACATAATAATTATACAATTTGTCCGGTTGTCGGTTGTATAAAAAATATTTTAAATTTCTCTTTGCTAGCTTTGCCTTCTTTGCTAGATTTGCCTTTTAATGCGTTTAAAACTAAAGTAAAATCCAACCTTTGTTCAAAGGCATACTATTCTATCGACGACTACTTAAATGATAAAAATGGTTGGTCGCTGTGACCTCAAGACCATTTTTAAATGTTCTTTCTCCAGAACTAGCTTACCTACTGACAGGTTATATGAGTTTATATAATTGTTTATAATTTTACTTTATAAGTCAATTTATTTTAATTTATTGTTGACAGAATCTACTTTAGGTACAATGTTTTTTTTTTTATGAGTTGTATTGCAATATGTGGGTAGCTAGCTACCTCGACAATTATTTATTTTACCTCGATCGATGGTCCTAGTTTATCAATTATAACTTCTAGTTACAGCTATATGTAAGTGGGCACCACGGAGTAAACACTCCGTGGTGGGCACGCCCTTTATGCCTGGAGGTTTTTTTTTCCTTTTTGGATATTGTTTACGTTTAGTTATTTTATTTCTGCTTGAGTATAGTTCTCGATGTTTTTGGTTGATATATTGGCGTGTGCTAGCTGTAATGTGGCTATTAATTTATAATTTAAATTATGTTTTGCGTAATGTAAATTATCTTGCATACTATTATATAGAATCTTTTTTTTTTCTAACTGAATAGACAGCTGTGCTGCTGGGGAGTTTGTTGCGCCACTTCTTTTTCTCAGCAAAATCACTAGGAAGTGGTGAAGGGTGTGCGTTTTGGGGGACTGTCATAAGTAATTTTGACGTTCGAAAAGTGCTGATTCTCAGCCTAGTTTGAATAAATGACTTTGGAATTTTAAAACAACTTTCACTGGCAAGAACAATAAAAATTAGAAAAAAAAGCTGTTTTAAACAAAAGTGCTATACTAACATGACCAATTGTATGGAACACGATAAAAATCATAATTATATTTTTGGAATAGCTGAGCCTGCAACACAATTTTTTTTTGAATCCGTGATTTTATCATACTGGCTCAGTATGAACCACTTTCAGATTAAAATACAAAAAGTCACTGTTTACGATATCGTAGACACTACTGTATACGGGGAGGTATGTTTCAAAGGCCTACAGGCCCGGAAAACATCGCCATAAGCAAGTCGTTTAAGAAAATCCGTGTGGCCTGGGTCTTATTATTGGGCCTAAACACGTAGCAGACGGCCCCCCGGATCCGCCATTTTCGATTGTCATCAGTCTGTCTAACACCCTGTATATAATATGTAATTATTTTATGTAACATGTAATAGATTTGTCATTTAAATATTCGTTGTTATTATAATAGCATTTAGAAATTGTTCTAATTTGGATGTATTAAATATTTGTTCTTAAGGCGACGTTTTCCAGGCCTGTGGGCCTTTGAAACGCTACCTCCGCCTCCCCCAAATGCAGAGTGACGTATTTATTTACGATTCACTGCCGATCATTTCGCGAAAATCCATGCCACAGCATAAAATATTTGCAGTTGACCAACTGAACTAGTTTTTCTTAGGTTCGATTTTTTTCAATAAGTTTACATTTTATGGGACTTAGGTACGGTGTAGTGAACTAAAATGATTACTTAAAATGTCCTGTGTACCTAATGGGCGTTTTCACATTAACAGATAATGACACCAGCCCGATACCGATATGTCGGCAGCTATTATACCGACATCGATACAATTATTATCGGCGTCTTGAAGTCGGCAGTGCGAAAAAGTGTGTTCAAGTGATAAAATGCCGCTACTCTCACCGCACTGTGTCTTCGCCGATAGATATCGCACCTATATCGGTGTCGGTCGCTGTCTGCGACTATATAGGTTACAATAGCAAGACAATGTAAAAGCGTTTGGTAGGCACTAAACGTATCCGATCATCTGACCTCCGATATCGTGTCGATGTCGGGTCGGTGTTGTTATCGGCTAATGTGCTGTGTTGTGACAGTCAATTCATTTTATTAATTAAAGAAACAACATTTTTATCTTTTGATATAGTGTTATGGGATAGTTCGTAGAACGTAGGTACACAGAAAAACATGAAGTTTAGGCCTCTTCTGTCATCTATGGTTTTAATAAAAATCAGTATCTATGGTTAGGTGACTGTTGATGAGAAATCCCGTGTGCAGTTTGTACACGGGATTTCTCATCAACAGTTTTTTTAGTGATAGTTAAGTAGTCATGAATAATCTGTAAGAATCCATTAGTGTATCAGTGTTGTGCCATGTACCTATTATATAAAGAAACGCAGGCGTTTAATAATTCACTTAAAATGAAAAACTTCGCAAGCAATGGGAAATTTCTACTGAAGGCTGCGCGTTTAGACCTCAGGAGGAGCTGCTTCTCACACGGACAACTCTGTCGCTTTCTCGCTAGTCCAGCCAGCCAGCCAGTCGCGTCACCAGTCCTAACTCTCTGTATATTTTGGCCGGCGAGACCAAAACTACAAACCTATTGTACTTACAGTGAAGATTTATAAAATATGCCTGCTATTTTAATATATTGTGGTATCTTACGACTGCCACGTGAATGAAGACGACGCGGACAGAAACTAGTTTCAGATAAACATGGCTTTGCGGTAGTAAGGTGAAAGTTTAAAATTGCAATGGTTCTACTTTTCGTTTTTTTATTTTATTTCGTTCGTTATAAAAGGAAATCATCTGCAAAATTGCATGCTTCTATACCCAGCGTGGTTTAGGTTGTGCATTGTATGTCAGTGAATTTAAGAATTTTATCAAGTAAGTGAATTTAAGAAAAAAAACATACAAACTTTCATCTTTATTTCTTCAGGATTTTTATTAAGTGGAATGGGCTAAAAATGGGCGTACTGTTTCGCTTATGATGTGACCATATTTTTTTGTTTTGGATGTTTCCCACCACTCATGAAGATTCGTAAATATTGACAGCTCTATATGAAGTAACAATTGCCGTACTTTATTGCCAAGTGACGTACCTACTGCTACAGCTATAATTTATCGAATCTATTATTTTAGGACATCGACATTTTAGAACGACATTTTATCGTATACAGAAGTTTCGTATACGATATCGTAACCAGTGACTTTTTGTATTCAAAACTGAAAATGGTTCATACTGAGCCAATACGATACAATCACGGATTCAAGAAAAAATTGTGTTGCTGGCTCAGCTATTCGAAAAATATAATTACGATTTTTAAAAAAATCTTTAAAAAAACTTCTTCATATACGACGATAAAAAATTATATAAGACTCTCACTTGACTATAATTTTATCGATAATAATTTGTAATGTGTCTAACACTATTGTAAGATGACAATTAAACGTCATTATATCGCATAGAAATAATCACACTTTCGAAAACAATATTATGAATTAAAACTATATTAAAATTACGAAATATTTTTTCTGAGTTGTCGCAATTTCATATCTAATGTGTTCTTCTTTTATTTGATTTTTTTTTAACAACTGCAGAGAGAGCGTATTTTTAAAATTTTTGACGCAGGTCCACCCTCGATGACGTCCCGCAGGACTCTGAGCGCGAGCCGATGTAGCCCGATTTACTATATTTGGGTTTATTTTAAGATTCTATTTGCAGTTACACTATAATAAATCCATAATCCCCTAAAGTCTTTTATGGTGAACGTATAGACGAAATTTTATTGAAATTGCTTTAATTACAATCGAATAAAACTATTTTTTCTCATAAAAACTCTACATTTTGAGGAAACTTTGCGATTTTTTTGTATCGAGCCAAATTATGTCAATCGTGTTTTGGCCCTCATAATTCACTAAAAAATATCTTCAATTTTAATAATCATGAAAAAAAATAAGGCAAATTTGTAGTTTTTGAGGACAAAAATTGATTTAGCGTGCAGCTGAAATGCGTCAAAACCTCTTCTTTGGGACCCATTTCGCCTTAACATAACGTAAAATTATATTTCAACTGACATTACTAGTGTACAAGCTTGTTGAATGCATTTCAAACTTAGAGCTTGGTAAGTTTAACCTATTTATATGGCGTAATTTATATGTTGACTGTATATTTTCTCTTGTTGGTAAGTGTTGGTAATTTTGAACGAATTTGCATATTTCTAGAATGTTTGGTTAGGATTTTTTATGTTCTTGGAAATGAGGTTTGCAACTGTCGGGTATTCTATATTTACTAGGATTCTTATAAGTATTTTTTGCAATTTGATAAGTGTCGGCGCATCTGTGCTGTTTCCCCACAATATCACGCCGCAACTGAGCCTCGCGCATGCGTAGCCATAATATGTTGTTATCAAGTGCAGTTTTAAGATATTAGTGGTATTTTTGACTCCTTCGTGAAGTCACTGCGTATGCAAATATAGATGGTAGTTTTGATTTTATTTTTTTGAAGAGTGATTTTCAATAAATGTTTGTATCTATAGACAGGCCAAGTAGAGTAAATTCATGAACGACTTCTATTGTTGTGCCGTTGTAGGTGAAGTTTATGTCTAGTGGGGTTTTTTGAAGGGTGTGGAAGGACATTATTTTAGACTAGCTGTGCCCCGCGGTTTCACCCGCATAAGTCTCAATCCCGTGAAAATATCGAAATAAAAAGTATGATATGTCCTTACACAGGTCATGGTCTACCCTTGTGCCAAATTTCCCAGAAAACGTTTAGCCATTTTAGCGTGAAAGTGTAACAAACAAACAAATTTTAATAATCAAACAAACTCACTTTTGCATTTATAATATTAGATTTAGATAAATTAATTTCGAGGTTATTGTCGTTCATTCCTATTGTGAAAACTATCTATAGGCAAAACACATATATTTGAAGAGCATGTCGAATGTTTGATAAGGTATGATGATGATATGGATGTTGAGCTTGATTTATTTACGAATAATGTCCAGAAATTAAAGAAAATTATAAGGAACTTTTTCTTTGAAGAGTAATATTGTTGCGTAATGTATTTTGTTTTTGTTTGTTCTCTTTATTTCTATGTTTCACTCTCGCGCTGTTTGTACCGTTTTGTCAATTTTATACATAAGTTTATATAAGTGGAAACTTGTAATTGGTTTTCTTCTACATATTACTACTGACTACCTACTTGAATGTATTAGCTGTAAGTTTTCATAAAATGAATAGAATAAAATAAAATATATACGAATATTACCTTCTGTATTTCAAGGAGCCTATTCCTGGAGTCCCGGATGATCCTGGTGCTCTTCCTGGCATCGTTATGAATGTCCCGAATCTGTCGGGACACAGAGTCGTCTGTCTCGACAGCGACGGGAGAACCTACGAAAAATTATACACGTGTTTAAAACTAACGCTTTTTCAGTTAATGGTACCTACTTACTGTATTGTAGAGCTCGTAGTGCACACGTACATGATCTTGACTTCTGAAAAGAAATTAATAATTGAAAGTTAGTCAGTTCGCGTGCTTGCATTATTTATTGTTGAGGATCATTGGCGAATAAAAAATATTAAATATTTAAAAAAATATTCCAATTACAAAGGGTATTTAGATAAATGTTTTTGGAGATCACCTTTTAAGCAGGAATTGCTTGTGTAGGAGACTCCGCGCTTCGCGTATTCGTGTGATATGTGTGAGTATAGGTGAGAGTGTGACGAGTGAGTAATAATAATAAATAATAAAATTTATTCAAAAACTAAAAATTGGACTCGATTGGGATTGGAATTGGATTGATTGAGTGTGTGTAGACTGTGTAGTGTGTGTTATAATTAGCTTACTTAGTTCTCCTATATATTCCAATTAATATCCTGTCTGACATTACAAATTCTAAAGTGTGCTTGTTTTCTTTTTTATTCGCTTGCTTGCTTTTTACGCTTTCACGCCAAAACGGCTGTGCAAATCTGGATGAGATTTGGCACTTGGGTAGACCATATCCCGGATTAGGACACAGGATACTTCCTCCCATGAGATCGAAACCTGTGTGGGTGGAACCGTAGATAGAATAGACTCAACATCGTCGTAGGTTTTAGTTTTAGCCAATCAGTTACAACTTTTTTACAGACTCGGAGCTTCATTGAGCATATACGTAGCTCTTTATTCAGCAAGTTGTGTAGGTAGAAAGATTGCCGTGAACATTGTCTATTCGCAAAAGTAGAGCTAACCTTGACAGTAGGAGCGACTAGGTAGCTCCTTCTGCTTCTAGACTTAGAGGGATCATACGGGAGGGATGTGTGTTTGTTTTGTATAAGTTTAAGCAAAGAAAATTTTCTTACAGACAGTAGATCAGATAATAGGTAGAAGCTTTGGGTACAGCTTTGGGTTTGGCTTTGGGTGTTGGGCAGAAAGGTTCTGGAATGGAGGCCACGTACCGGCAAGCGCAGCGTAGGACGTCCACCCACAAGGTGGACAGACGACCTAATAAAGGTTGCAGGAAGCCGCTGGATGCAGGTCGCTTCCAACCGGCCAATTTGGAAATCATTGGGGGAGGCCTATGTTCTGCAGTGGACGTCTTATGGCTGAAATGATGATGATGATGAAAAGCCCAACATTATATATTGATTCACAGAAGAAATTTTCTTTAACGCCTATCTGTATCAGTTATTTGCGGTGATTTTAATATTGACTTATCAACTGACAGTAAAAAAGTAATGACTTATTATTGACATGTTACAACTTTAGACCTTTAATTAGTTCGACTAAATTCTTCGATCTTCGATCAATCGAAATGACTCACGAGCTTGTATAGACAATGTCTTCTCCAATTTATCAGACGATTGCGTGATAAATATCGATGTTGACCACAATGGCTTGGCAGATAGACATGCAGGATTACAGTACAGTATTCAGTAATAACGAACAATGTAGGTATATAAAAACAGTAGTGTCCAAATAACAAACGGATTTTTATGCAAATACGAGAAGAAACTTTAGAAATTTGCTCATAAATAAAGACTGGAGTGATTTCGGAATAAACTCATTTTTAAAGCTATTCGAAGAAATTTTCACAAGCTTTTTTAGAAAAACGAAACTACAGGTACACTTAACGCGTAATACGCAGCTGCGCTGGGTCACTAAGGGAGTAAAGGTTTTTAGTGTAATGAAACGATTTCTCTATGCTGGCAAAGGGAATAGACAACATGATACTGTGATGGATTATAGGCAAAAATACATCGCTCAGTACAGGAAAGTCATAAATATGATCAAAAAGCTAACAGTACAATATGAATTAAAGAAAGAAAAAATAATATTTATTTCGACACAGTTCGTGAAACACAACAACAAAATAAAAAAGGTAAAATAGTCATAAAGCAATAATAGTGTGTGCCTCACGGCTGCGCCAAAAAAGTTCATTTCACCATTAATGCCCGACAATTAATGCTGTCTGACGCTGGTTTTCTAATGAACCCCCATGGACAAGTGACGGGGAGAACCAACAGTTTCAACATACGTAATACATAATTTTTATACATCTAAATACTTAAATGAGTAAACTACATAGGGTCTATCTAAATAACTGTTTCCAATGTATGTTATTTCCACTTAAACAAACCTCAACTTTATGCGAGTGAAAATAAAATTGATTTTAGACTGACTAAGTAATACAGTTGAAAAAGTCTTAAAAAAAATGAAGTTGCAGCGCAAACTCGTGTTTGTTTACATGTTTGGCAAATAAATTGGGAAGCAGATTAGTGATTAAATATGAATTAAAAACAAAAACATTCCGAAAAACACAGGAACTGTCCAAGCAAAAACCTGTTCTTAGCGATGAGCTAGATGAGCTGTAATTAGCAAAATCAACGAATATCCCAAAAGATGTTTGGAAAGTTGTAAACAAACATAGAAATAAGAGTGTCTAAAACACGGTGGTCTTAAACAATACGAAACTAATTTCAAAAACAAATAGCAAGATGTAATTAATATTATATTATCCTAAAGTATATTTAATGTCTTTTATTAATTTGATTTCCACATGTATGTTTAATATATATAAAAAATTAAAACTAATATAATTATTATACAAACTAAAATATAGCGTCGAAAAATTCATCCGCATCGCTGTCGGCTGGTAGTGTGCCCAAGAGATTGGCCGCATTGCCACGTTGTATGGCAATGCTTAACCTCTGGCTAAGGTAAAAACCAGCCCTTGGGTCACGGGAAGTGTCAACCAGTCGTTTAGAGATTTCAGTGAATAGACCATGAGCACTCGGACCCTCGGAGCACTCGGAGGGTTTCAACCCCAAAGGGCTCGAAAATATAGTTGCTTATAAAAGGTTATTATACTTTCTATGTACAGGTGCAAAAAGTAGTAATGACCTTGTCCTAGACCCTGTCACTCCCTTTGAGATATTCAAAATGGTGAAGAAAAGGGACGACAAAAATCTTGTGGCTATGATGACATAAATATACCAGTAATAAAGGTCAATATAGACATACTAGCGGAACCTTTAAGTGTTTTGACGAAGGAATTTTTCCAGATTAACTGAAGATAGCCAAAATAATACCAGTACACAAAAAACGATCTAAAACAGACCCAAAGATGTACTTACTACCTATTTACTCAAAAATTCTTGAAAAGCTAATTAAAACTAGACCACTCAGACATTTCAACCTAAATAGAGTGTTAAGTAGAAGACAATTTGGATTTCAGAAAAACATTGGGACACAAGATACAATATAGACTCTAATTAAGGACGAGGTTCGCAGATTGGACGACAAACAGAAAGTAGCTGGGCTTTTCTTAGACTTAAATTCAGCATTTGACACGGTGGATCATAAATTACTGCTAGAAAAACTTGAGCACTACGGTGTCAGGGGAAAGGGACTTCTCACGTCATATCTTAAAAAACCGGCCAAGTGTGAGTCGGACTCACGCACGAAGGGGTCCGTACCATTATCTATATAAACGGAAAAAAATGTCTTTTGTATGGGAGCCCCCCTTGAATATTTTATTCTGTTTTTAGTATTTGTTGTTATAACGGTAACAGAAATACATTATCTATGAAAATTTCAACTGTCTAACTATCACGGTTCATGAGATACAGCCTGGTGACAGACGGACGGACGGACAGCGCAGTCTTAGTAATAGGGTTCCGTTTTTACGCTTTGGGTACGGAACCCTAAAAACAAAAAGACGTTCGCGGAGACCAAAGCAGTGGTGTCACAGACAAATTCCTCAGGTAAAAATTGTCCAAGGGAAGAAACATATAGGTCCCAATTGTCTCATGTGCGCACTGGCATACCACAAGGCTCCATACTGGGTCCGATATTTTTTATCGCGTTTGTCAATGACCTAATATGTACAACACATGAGTGGAAAAGCTGTGGGATCTATCCAGCTTGTGGTGTTTGCCGACGATTGGTATCTATGGTACTGCATTGGTATGCAGTTGTTTCGGCTGAGAATATAGATAAATAGATAGATAAATCTTTTATTTAGTGCACACAAAAAACAGCACAACATAAAAAAGCTTGATTAAATAAATCCATATCTCTCGATAAATTCCATAGTCAATTAAATTTTAGATATCTTCCACAGCTGGTTTACTTTTAACAGTCTTAAAGTTAATGCCAGTAAAACCAATGTGATGTTTTTTCGTTCTACTTCCAAAAATAAAGATAGCATTTACTGCGTCATAAATGGAGAAACAGTCAAGGTGGTCCCAGTGGTTAAGTTTCTGGGAGTTCATATCGATAGCCAGTTAAAGTGGAAACCAGAGCTAATATATCTAGAGAAAGCAATCAGCTCTGCCTGTTCCGTACTAAGAAGAAAATCATCAAAATCATCATTCATCATGGTCTAAATTATGTCTGTGATTTTTATGGTGTACAATAAAGAGTATTCTATCTATCTATCTATCTATCTAAGAAGTCTAAGAAACGAGGTAACCATAAAACATTTAAAAATGGTCTAATTACGCATTAGTCGAGTCAAAAATGAGATACAGCACACTTTTCTGGGGAGGAAGTTATGATTACAATACTCAAAAAGATTTTGTAATTCAGAAAAGAGCAGTCAGAACCATAGCTAGAATTCAACAGCAAGAATCATGCAAGCCACATTTTAATGACTTAAATTAATATATTGACAGTCCCAAGCTTGTGCATTTTGGTCCTGCGTAGTCACTTGTCTGAAGATGAAAGGCAAAAAAGGGAGAGTACAAGAAGAAAAGATCCCCAGATGAAGCAAGTGCCTCACCTGAACTTTGTAAAGCATAGCGCCTACCACAAGTCATTATAAATGTTCAAAAAACTGCCGACAGAAATAAAAAGTCTAGTTTATACCCACAAATGGGTTTCAGAATAAGCTTAAACAGTTATCTAAGTGTCTCTATTTTATTGATGAATTATAAATTAGTACAAAAGTCGAAAGTAACATCATTTTATTGATTTGAAATGAAATTTTTATTGAATTGACATTTTTATTTTTTGTTTTGTTATTATTCTGATTTTAATATAATTTGGATAATTGTAATGATTTAAGTATAGATTGCATGCATCATGCATGCAATCTATACTTAATATTTTTTCCTATATATTTAGTTGAAGAAATTCAGATACGATGCAAAAATTATTATTGAATAAAGGAATTGAACAAATACAAGTTCCACGTAAAGATTTTTTGTAAACGTTCATAATTGTGCTTACTTACGGTGTAAGTTACCTTCGGCGCAATTTGTTTGCCGCAACACTTAGCCCCGACTGGTTTACTTGCCCCTCTCTGCGAGTCGGCTGGGTCTCTCGGTGGCATGCGGGTGCACTTCCGGCTCGGACTTCGGTAGTCCATGTTGTCCGGGCTGGCGCACTGGTCGCCCTTAGCCGGGAGGTGGTCTAGCCGTGGAGAAGTCGGGGTTGGCACATTCTCCCTGATAAGCTGGAATAAGGATGGTCATTTGTTTTATAATGTTATTAAGTGACACTCAAGTAGGCGGCTACCTGATTGCAGTGTGGCCATCCCAGAGACTATCTGTGAACATAAACAACTTGCCACTAATTGTGACTCCGAAGCAGTCTGTCCGTCGAGCGCTGGTTTGCCGTGCTCTTCAGCTCGTGGCCTGGTTCTAAACTTCTTCCTTGCGCCGGGCAAGGCTGAGAAGCTGCAAGTGTAATCCACGCTAGACCTCGGAGACTGCTCGACGCGAGTCGCACGCTGCTTAGAAATTAATTTCGAAGCCTGAAGAAGCGAAATGAAGTCCACAATTAATGATCTATTCCATGCACCTGCTGCTTGATGAAAATCCACTTGTCACTTTTTTTTATTTTAGTTTCCAGTGTAACGTGGTATTTTGTTTTCTCAGCGTTAATTCATACAGTTTATTTCATAGAACAGATTATACTCAATTTATCAATTAGCAGACCTAGACGTGAGAGTGGAAATCATCCGTACGAGTACACCGCTGCTTCAATTTTTTATTATATTCATATTTATCTAATTAGACTTGGTTAATATACATTTGCACGTGAACAGCCAAAGCTGTTCTGTATGCGGCAACAGACTTGGTTAATGTATATTAACCAAGTCTGTTGCCGCTAGATTACCTGTATTAATTGTTATTAATTGGTTGTTTGTTTCTAAAGAAATGTCATTTAATTTATTTTCGACTGCTTTGATTCGGATTTGATGCGACATAGCCTCCACCTATTCGTTCTTGACTGACTTAGAAACGCATATGACACTGCTGTCTGACCAAATTCCTCGCATATTCAGAGTAGCCACTGCCGAGGTTGTTTAATTTACCATCTTCAGATAACATCCGAGCTGGTGAAAGACGTTCACAAGCTCGAGTGTTCTTGTCAGGTTGCAACTTATGCCAGAATTAACCTCGCTCCAGGTAATTCTAGACCTACTACGCAAGTGCCTTCATTGAAGGTCAGATAATGAACTGGTACCTAAGAATATCGAAGAACTTCATATCTAAGCAGTTTGAAAACAAAACCCCGTGAACACGATGACGCTATAGAACCGGGGCGGTAACAGATGTGCTGTTACCGCCCCGGTTCTATATAGCAGCCGAGCGATGCAAGCAGAAATAGAACTTGTATTAGATATGAACTTCTTCGATGGTACCTACTTAGGTACCAGTTCTTTATCTGCCACGTGTGGTCAGTAAGTACCTACTGACTGACCTATTCGTGGCAATTAATATTAAAATACTTATAAAACTAGCCTGTTCTTGAAGGGATTCCTGACGGAAATCCAATTATATACTCCTTATTTCATTGGACGTCATCAGTCAACTATTTTGGTTCAAACAAATGTGTTTCCGGATAAATAATTTTTGATAATTTTAAAAATGCGTTTTTTTTTTCTTGTAATCATGACAGCTTACAGGACCCACTCGATTTTGAATGAGCTTTTTTTTCAATCAACTTATCTCTGAAAACAGGGACCGCGGAAGTACTCCATGACGGTGCTCACCCCTTCAATCTCCGCCCCCGGCTTCCTCCGGGCAATTTACTGTAATTACTCGTATATGACGAAACAGATGACTAGGTCAATCAAATTATCAGTCAAATTATAAAAATATTTAATGATTACTTGTGAAGATACACTGAACGATACCAAAATTCGTGTTCTCAAATATTGGTACGGGAACCAGGTCAACGTAGTTCGATGGGCGGGGACGCTGTCTGAACCATACAGATTGGAGTGTGGGGTGAGGCAAGGGGGGTTGACCTCACCAACGCTCTTCAACCTTTATGTAAACGCACTCATCGAGAGGCTGAGCGGCACGCATGTCGGATGTCATGTTGGTGGAGTTTGTGTAAACAACATTAGCTATGCGGACGACATGGTGCTGCTGAGCGCCTCGGCCTGTGGCCTGTCTAAGCTGCTCGGCATTTGTGAGGAATATGCTCTCAGTCATGGGCAAACTCAAACTCAAAGCATTTATTTCAATTAAACCATTTACAGGCACTTTTGAATTGTCAAGGGGTCAGTCAGTCAGAAATACGAAGCTAGTTGCCCATTCCAAAGCGTAGGTTCCTATGGAGAAGACCGAGCAAGAAACTCCACGGACACTCTTTAAAAAAAAAAAAAAAACTTACAAAAATTGTTTACATCATTCATGTTGAAATTATACATGTGAGAACAATGTAGAATGACGTGTACGTAAAAAAGTTTCCGTAATAAAAAGATAAAAACAATTCAAAAACTAAAATAAGCCGTGGCAGATAAGAGATGACCAGTCCCTACTGATGGCGCCCGTTCACGAACATGACGCATGGATCAGCACCGTTTAGCTCAACCATTTTGAAGGGAACTACACACACGCCACCACCAGCGAGACATTTGAGTGAGCATGACATACTCTTAGCCGACAGGGCTATCATGATATCAAGTCAATGAAAGACGTACCCATTAAATGGTAGCTTTATACTCGTAGAAGGTACATGGTCACAGTGCTCACCCGTGGTGCTCACACATGTGCTATGCAATTATACAATAAAAAAAAGATTGAAGTTATACAATTAAAAGATAGTTTTTGCAATCTTCAGCAGCTCCAACAATATTTTAGAATGCTAATCAATTAGTTTATGCGCCCTTGTGGAGCTGGACCAGCGTTAAGCCAAGCATTTTTGTCAGCGATATAATCCCCAAGCTTATAATATGCTTGGCAGCATAGTGTGCGTTTTATACAAGATTTAAATTTCGTTTCATTTAGTTGTAGTATACGGAGGTATTTTATTGTAACATTTTAAACAGTACCCCATGAAGGATGAGTCTACTTTAGCCAGTCTGAAACCTGGTTGAACTAATTGGTCCCTATTTCTAGTACTAATTGTGTCTTTCACCTCTTTTACTGAAAAGATTAAGATTTTTCCTGACGTACATGATGTTTTCATAGATATATTGACAAGGTACCGTCATGATGTTAATATTTTTAAACAGTTCCCTTAGAGAATCGCGCCTACGGAGGCAATATATTGCTCTAATGGCTCTTTTCTGCAGAATAAAAATAGAGTCGATATCTGCAGCCCGACCCCATAGTAAAATACGGTAGGACATGATACTATTAAAGTAACTGAAATAGACTAGCCTTGCGGTATCTATATCAGTAAATTGACGGATTTTTCTTACAGCATATGCTGCTGAACTTAGCCGTCCTGCGAGAGATGTTAAATGAGGACCCCATTGCAGCCTTGAATCGAGCGTGATCCCCAGGGCTGCTCTATAACACCAAGAAAAGTGAGTGTATGGTATTTCGGGCCAGGGGTAAATGTCTAGATAGTATTCCTAGCATCAAGTTAAATGATGTACCGCTAAATAGGGTTGGCACCTTCAAATACCTTGGGCATCTGACCTCTGACTTGAAAGACGATTCAGACATAGAGAGGGAACGTAGGGCGTTGTCTGTTAGAGCGAACATGATAGCTCGCAGGTTTGCACGATGCTCGAAGGAAAGTCTTTTCAGAGCGTATTGCACCTGTTTTTATTCGAGCGCCCTGTGGGCTAACTATACTCAAAAGCAGTACAGCGCCCTACGAGTCCAATTCAACAATGCCTACAGGGTGTTGTTGGGGCTGCCTCGGTACTGCTCGGTACTACTGATTGAAATAAATGAATTTAAAAAAAAACATTACGCCTCTCAGCCATCTTTGAAGCGAATTCCCTAAGAATTACATTTAAATCTAAACCAAATGTTTCTATCCTATGCACGTGCAGTATTGCTAGGTAGATTAGTGTGCTCTGCTTCATTGAGAGTCGGAGGAAAGTTCCGATGCGTTGAAGGGCACTCAGCGACCTTTCACCTGACGTACGACGTGGTACATTAAAAAAATTGAAATTTGTTTACATTGGATAATGACTGTTTTTTTAGCATTTGAGATTCTATAATAAGTAAATTTTAACATGCAGTTCATATATAAAAATGTAGGTAGGTATATAACTTGAATTTTATTAAAAAATTACATATTTTCTTAAAATAGCATTTCAAACTAATCACACTAATATTATAAGTTTGTGAGTGTGTATGTTTGTCTCTAAAACTGCAGAACGGATTTGGATAAAATTTGGCACACAGATAGTTTATAACCTGGACCTGGTTGGTTGACCTGGTTTATAACACACAGGATACTTTTTATCCCGATATTCCCATGGGATCGAAACTTATGCGGGGGAAACCGAGGGGCGCAGCTAGTTCATTTATATTAATGAGGATATTAATTGGACTTTATTAGCTTATTTTTTATATTTCTACATCGTCAACGGTGGCCCAGTGGAAACGGTTGCGAGTTACTAGTTGTAGGTCGTTATATCGAACCCTGGGAGGCACTATAGTTTGTGTAAATTATTTTTATCACCACTGCTCTCAAAACGGTGAAGGAAAACATCGGTCATAGACCAAAAAATCGAAGACGTGTGACATCCACTAACCCACACTGGGCCCGCGTGGTGGATTACGTCCCAATTCCTCTCACAGAGCGGAGACCTTTGTCCCAGTAAGCACCATGTATCTACCTCATAATTTATTTATCTATAGCTCCCCAGCAAACAATCTTTAATAGGTTTACGATAATCCGAACACATTTCTGTGAGACGAGCAAGCCCCTACAAGCTACAGCCCAAAACAAATGCCAGCATGGCAATCAGTCGCGACGGAATGTAATGCGTCTGTTATGTCAGCTGGTGAATTGTAGGAAACGACTCGTCGAGCCCAAGGTTGGACACGTAGGTGAGTGGTCGCCGGGACGATCAGGTTGCTACAGACTGCATGGCTGGCCATGGGTGTCGGACATGAATACAGAACCCAAAACTGCTACATTAAGGTGTTAGGGGTGCTACGCAGGGGGCGCTCCACGGTGGACGCCATCATGCGCGTGCGAGCCCTCACGACGGGGGATGCGGTGGCTCGGGGTGGGGTCGTCTTGGCGGTGTCTCTAGACATCGCCAACGCCTTCAATACCCTGCCCTGGAGTTGCATCAGGGAGGCACTCCGGTATCACCGGATGCCGACCTACCTCTGTCGTGTGGTCGAGGCCTATCTGGCAGACAGGGCCATCATCTACCCCGGTCACCAGGGAGAGTGGAACCGGTGAGAGATGTCGTGCGGTGTCCCACAGGGATCGGTCCTGGGGCCGCATCTGTGGGACATCGGATACGACTGGGTGCTGCGCGCCGACCTCCCCAATGGCGTCAGCGTCGTTTGTTACGCTGACGACACGTTGGTCCTGGCGCAGGGGACGTCGCACCAGGCGGCGGCCGAACTAGCGACACACGGGGTTGCGACAATCGTGGCCAGAATCCGGCAGTTGGGACTCGAGGTGGCCTTGCACAAGTCTGAGGCCATGTGTTTTCATGGTCCTCGGAACGCGCCACCGTCGGGTTCCCAAATAACGGTAGGAGGGGTTCACATCGGCGTCGAGTCGACGATGAAGTACCTGGGACTCGTCCTCGACAGTCGGTGGAACTTCGTGGAGCATTTCTGACGTTTGGCTCCCAGACTGGACCGGGCCGGGGCTGCCTTGAAGCGGCTCCTGCCCAATCTTGGGGGTCCAAACGCCTCCTGCCGGAGGCTATACGCGGGGATCGTGCGGTCCATGGCCCTGTACGGGGCACCGGTGTGGGCGCATTCGTTGAGGCGGCGGCCTGCCCGCCGGTTGAACGCGTCCCAGAGGGTCATGGCCACCCGGCTGGTCCGGGGATACCGCACGGTCTCCGGTGAGGCGGCGAGCCTCCTTGCCGGATTGCCGCCATGGGATCTGGAGGCAAAAGTCCTCGCGCATATTTGGGAGTGGCGCGGGGAGGCGAAACGCCGGGGCTTGACTCCGATGCCGCGAGAAATCGCGGCACAGCGGACAGAGCTCCGACGGGATCTCATGGCGTCATGGAGAGTGCGATTGTCGCAACCCAGTGCTGGGCACGCCACTATTGCGGCGATAAGTCCCCTCTTTGAGGAGTGGCTGGAGAGGCGCCACGGCGTCCTCACCTTCCGCCTGACGCAGGTCCTCACCGGACACGGCTGTTTCGTGAGGTACCTGTTTCGGATAAGGCGGGAGGAAACGCCCGGGTGTCATCACTGCGTGGATCGCCCGGAGGACACGGTGGAGCATACGGTGGAGGTATGCCCGGCTTGGGCAGAGCACCGCCGTGTCCTCGTGGAGGCGATCGGTTGCGGGGATCTCTCGCGTCCGGCCCTGGTCCAGGCCATGGTACGGAGCGAGAGGGCATGGGAGGCCGTCACCTCCTTCTGCGAAGCAGTAATGCTCGCGAAGGAGGAGGCGGAGCGCGTGAGGGAGAGGCAAATTTCGCGCCCTCACGCCCCTAGCCGCCGCAGGAGGAGACGCCCCGGGCGTCGGGAATCGATCGCGGATTCCCGGCCACCGTAGGCGCGGGCTTGCGGACGGTGAGCAATGGGTAGCTCGCCGTCCGGTAAGGACCAAGCCCGGGTCGACGGCGCGTTGTGTTCCACGCGCGCCTCAAAGAGTGTCAGCGAGTGAAGGGGTCCGATGAGACCATTGCCTGCGGGAAAGTCCGAAAGGGATACCGTGGCCCCCTGGCATTGCACAGGCAAGAGAAGGAACACGGGTGGGTTTTAGTCAGTAAGAGTCTGACACGCCCTCCCGCTCCACCCAGAGCGGGAGACGTCAATTGATGATTTCCCACCAAAAAAAAAAAAAAAAGGGTGCTACGCTTGTTCTGGTCGACATGATTAAGCAGTCGAGCGACAAAAGCGAAAAAAAATCCCCCCGGCATTACTGAATCATCAAGTGTTTATCACCCCTGAGTAGCGGACTGGTGTAGCAAGGAGAATGTTAAAATCTCCTTGCTTAGTTAGTGTCAATTGGTTTTTTAGTTGAAGTGCTGAGTAGGAACAATCTACATTTTTATTTCTTCTTGACGTAGCAAATTGGACACGTGTATGCTTTCATATTCTAGAAAAGAAAATCAGCAAGAAAGACTGAGCCACATCGACTCGACGTAAATATAGTAGGTGCCTGATTTATTGAACTGCTTCTGCTTCGTAGCGTGTCGACTGCAATCTAAATTGTCTATCTATCTATTTAATACTGACTCCTTAGGTGTTCCTTTACCGTGCAGGTGTCAGGGCTTGCAGAACATTATTTATTTATAACAGCTTAAACTACCATTACAGCGTTTAACCTAATGTGACATAACTAATAACCTAAGCTAATATACTTAAAATAACCAAATTATAAAAAAAAAAAACAAGTAACAACATTATTAAATTATTACACCATTACATGATATGTAATGCATCAAAGTTTACTACCGTGCAGGTGTCAGGGCGAGCAGAACATGATATGTATTTTTCCGTAAACTTTACGGCATTACATAATGTAATGCCGTAAAGTTTACGATTTACAATACCTTATTTTGAGGTAATTAATTATATTATTATGGGTCAGTGTCATTTGTTATATGACCCTGACCTGACGATTTGTCGAAAGAGCCCCTATACTCCCACCAGAGACCCGTAGTAAAAAAATGTCATAAAAACGCCACGACAATAATTTCTTACGAACTAATAAATTATTATAAAATTACCTTCATCACAATATCCTCTCTCTATAAAATATACACTTACATCAAGTAAGAATATAATTTAAAGCGATAACGTCAAAAACTAGTCGAATACAACATGGCCGAACTTTGACAGGTGTAACCTCAGGGTGGTGCCCAGGGTGGTACCTATGTAATTATGTTGTTTTTTGTTCAGTTTATCGTCGGCCAGTGGCTATCTTTATTTTGATTCTTAGAAAAGAGTTTATTAGCTTGTTTAGTACTATTCGTGTGAACTCGTGTGTTATTAGATACTGTAAGCGAAAACAAAAAAAAAAAAATACGGCGTCTGAACGTGGCTAAGTAACAACATCAGGCGCACGGGTCGATCCATCAGGTTAAGCTACTATGCTGTTCCCCGTCACTTGTCCATAGGGGTTCATTAGAAAACCAGCGTCAGACCGCATTTGTCGGGCATTAATGCTGAAATGAACCTTTTTGGCGCAGCCGTGAGGCACACACTATTGCTTTACAATAACACACAATAACAAAATAAAAAAGGAAAAATAATCATAAATGATTATTTTACATAAATGATTATTTGATTATTTGAATAATCATAAATGATTATTTTACCTTTCTATTTTGTTATTGTGTTTCATTCACGAACTGTGTCCAAATAAATATTATTCTTACTTTTTTTCTTTTCAACCAAATTGTCTGCATGAGCAAATCGTATGCATAAATTACAATAAGTTACCGATATACACGTGGCCTCAAAGACACAAGATCACTAAGAAATGGGGTAAAGATCCGCGGATCCGGGCAATATTCAAATCGTCTGACGTGAACCGGATTTTATTGCGATCCAGTCATATAATCTCGTAGTTTAGATAGGTACCACTTACATATCTAATAGTTAGTCTAATTAAGACAACTATTCTTTATCGCCGTCTCTGTCTGTAACATTTCTAACATCGTTAAAAGACGCTGCGCTTTGTTTTACATACATAGATACGGATACATAAACTCACGCCTTCTCGCCACGGTGGTAGGCAGAAACTACAGAATGCATCCTGCTACGATCCTTACATACTCTTTTTGATTTTTTTGTTTGGTTTTAGTGTACCTACCCTAAATGCGTATGTATGGTCTCTTGCTAGACTATACATTACTTTTAGATGAGGGATGAATGGAATGAAAGAAGGTAAATTATCAAAACACTACTGTATTGTATCAAAGGTACTTTAAAGTAAAATGAGCTTAATGGACTGATGGTGTGGAAATGAAGTGAGTGACGCGGCCATAGATATCCAGAGATATGCCTTCATTGCGGAATAGTAAGGAATCCTAGTGCGGCTGCTTATCTCCCACCAAAATAATTACAACATTAACAAATAGTGTACTTACGACACACACTTAAAATTTGGACTCGCACACTAAGAAGAAAGCAGCTACACAAAATCAATTTCTAATAGCACACATACATAGAATGGGCGGGGCATTCACTTGTAAACACTTGCTATTTGCGAACATTCAATGCACACGCATGCAATTAGGGAGTCGAAAGCGATGGTCGATAATTTTTATCGATATTTACTTTAGCACATTCTTGTAATATTATAACTTCGTTTAATTTTCTTTATATAATTTATTTTGTTTTTATATACCTATCCGAAAATATGGGTTATTTTTACTAAAATAAAATGAGTTTTTTTTTTTATATAATGTATTACCGGGTAAAGGGAACCCTCTCTGTTAAATATTATGCTATATACGAGTAACTGTATTGAAATAACAATGTGTTTATTTGCTTCAAACAAAATTAAATTAATAACAAATTTAACTCTTATACTATACATGTAATACGAGAATATCCATTGACTTCTGTAAAAAAAGATTCGACTGCAATAATACGCATGTCGATAAAATCAGCCGCACGCACTCGATTGCACCTCTCTAAATCCAAAACGTTCGTTCCGTTCGGAAAGATTCGGGCTAGTTCGGGCTAGTTCGTATCGCTCCGGACGTAAGTTAGTAAATGATTTAAAAATTGATTTAAAATATTAAACAGTGACTTAAATGTTTACTTACCGGTCGTAGAACACGACATTTGTCTTCAGGTTGATGGTACTAGACCTATTTTTACAAATTATTACTGCACAGCACATTTTGGTTTTTTACGCATCAATAGTACACTGTACGCAGTTGCAAAGCGACTGAATGAAGCGTACAGCCGCCGTTCGAACATAAGCCCAATTTAGCAATGTCGAGGCGCCACGTCCCACGCCTCCAAGGCATATCCCTCGATATCCGTGGACGCGGCCCTTGTTGGCTGTAACGAGAACGCCTGGCTGCCTTGATAGCCCAACGCGAACTGAACTAATTATTATGAGTTGAAATGAATGTGTTGCGTAAACTGCTGAATTGCAGAATGTGCGGTTGCACCGTACAGCGTAACACACGGTCAATCACAATCTGAATGGTTTTGAAGGATATTGCTAACCCATATTGCTTCATATGTTCGATTTTTTAATATTTTTTATATTCTCATATTTTTTCTTACTTCTTTCGACGATCTAGTTTTTTTTACAACTTAGTTAAAAAGATAATTAGGAATGTCCAGCAGAAGGCTGCCATAGGTTAATTTGATAATTCAATCAAATTAACTTACCACTGTCAAATTATAAAATAAATAATACTAAAAATGTATCTCTCTGCCAATCCGCATTGGCCCACGCGGCCACGTGGTGAGTTACCGACTTCTCCCTCACACATAGAGGAGGCCTTGGTTCCTGCAGAGAACTGTACCGCTGATTACATTTTGTTTCTGTGTAATGAAACAGACAGACAAAATAAATATTAACTAAAACTAATTAATTTCTGCATCTGTCAGCAGCTGTTCACAAGTACAACGCCACCGACAGTCGTAGGTAGTATATCATTGGCAATGTTGTATGTACCCACGGCACATGACTACGTCATGTGCCCACGGTGTCCACGAGGCGATAAAACATGTTAGTGTGAGTTTTAAGGCCACAATTTACGGACACGGTGGTTGGCAGCACGGAATAGATAATGATAAAAGTTGTAATGGTACGGTGCGCGTGGCGAGCGCGCCACAAATATGATTCGAAAATCATAACTCGACCAATTAATTCACCTATTCGGAGAACAGAGCTCTGCTTTAAAATTTTGCAATTACCTATAACTTGTAAAACAAAAAGTCAGACCGCAAGTATAGAGCAATGAGGTATATATTTCCATCGGTAAGTCGAAAATAACATTTAATTACAATTTTATTTGTAAAAAACATAAAAATATTTTATCACTATGAAATTCCAAACATTAACAACATTATTGCAACAAGTTATAAAAAATATACATTGCGCGATGTGTACTCGCTTAATCAACGCAATGACCAAGTCCGCTTACAATGTACTGCATGCGTCGCGTTCTCAACAATTTAATCATTGACGTTTAGTCCTTTGCGCTGATTGGCCGTGATGCACGGCGCATGTTTATCGGTAGTGAGGTGACCATTTGTGTTTGAATAAAATCGTCAATAGAATTCTCGATAATTTATTTATTCACGGTTGACAAAGACATTTTTTTTATTATTTTATATTTAATTAATGATGTTATATTTTTAGTTAGACGTATAATGAGTAAATTAAATACATATTATATTAATCATTCAAAGAATGTGACCGAATGATATAAAGGGACATATACAGGGTTAAATTGAATTATTGGCAATACTTTAAGGGGTCATTGTACTCATAATTATGAACAACTTTTACTAAGGGACCAAATCTGAAATCGCGAGAAAAGAAATCAGCTGTTCTCTACATGTTGACGACTTATCAAAATGTCCAGATCCATACGAAGGATTGCGATTGAGTATGACGATGATGATGATAATGATAATAATAACGAATACCATCTCAGAATTTAGCAAACAAATCATTAGCCATATTTTAGGACATAGCGCACATTTTAATTAAGAAAATAGATGGCGATATATGCATTGGAGCGCTATTATCCAATAGCATAAATGAAGACCATAAATTTATAGTTGCTAAAGATAAGGGTGGTCTGATAAACCCGTCAAAAGATTTGATACAGATTTGTAAAATATCAGAATCTGTTATCAAAATTTTTACGGAAAGCCTTCATAATATCAATAAAAACATGTTGGTGGCAAAAATTATGCGTCACTTTGTAGGAAGTGAAATATTTAAAAACATAATTTATCATCAAATTGGCCAATACCCTACAGCAAACTACGTCACAGACCTGACCAAAGCAATTATTGAAAAATATACTAACGTAAGGTTACACTTTGTTTCGAAAAATTAGTTAACAAATAGCAAGCGCCTATTGTTTAATAAATACGTTTTATTCCAAGGGCAGTGATTATTTGTAGTTATTAGAAGTATAATAAATATTTCATAATATTTATTTCAAGTTTCATTTTTCCCCATGTGCAAAATATTTGTAAAAATAATAATGCGTATGTGTAGAAATTAAAATAGTGGGAGACAAGCGGTGACAAGCGGTGACACTGGTCCTAATACAAAATTGGTGCTAGGGCCTTTCCAACCTTATTCATCTATTCCGTGGTTGGGAGTTATGCCATCCATGTACTGCTACCTGGAAGTGGTACAGTGAGTATACATAGCTGTGGCCTAAGCTGGTCCAGCTATTGGACTAGATAATGGTGTATCCATTAGAGTTGTTTTCTTCCTCCGGGTGGTACAATATGACACTAAGATTATAAAAGGATATTTTACACCCGTTTTTTCTTAAGCTGGTCCAGCTATTGGACTAGATAATGGTGTATCCATTAGAGTTGTTTTCTTCTTCCGGGTGGTACAATATGACACTAAGATTATAATAGTTATTTGTTATACAAGAGTGCAAAGTTGCTTTTTAACCGCGTGTTCAATTTTGATGACCGAGCAAGCGAAGGATTCTAAAATTGAATCACGAGCGCAGCGAGTGATTCAAAATTAGAATCCTGAGCGTTAGCGAGGGAATCAAAAGAGCACGAGGTGAAAAATCTTTGCACTCGAGTGCAACACGTAACTTTTCATTCCACCTCAGCGAGGAAATGACTAAATGCAAAAAAAGCTCATTTGCGCATTATTAACAGTTTCAGTCAATTCTGTTGGCGTCAAGCAAACTTCCTCGTCGCTAGAATCACTCATTTTAGTTTTTTCACTTGTTTTCAAGTTTCTTGTTTTTAATATACCTAAGGTTTAACAATGACGTGAAAAAATGCCGCGTAAAGAACCGCGTACAAAGCAAATTGAAAAAAGAACACCAAGAAGGTTCCGAGTCTGAGTTTTTAACAAATTAAAAAAAAGTTGTATGATATATTCGGCACCATAGAGGTAGCAGTAAATAGGTTTAATGTTTTTTTTAATTCACAAACTTAGTGCACACGATGTTCTAAATTCAATTTACTTTATCCTCTAGAGAATAAAAACGGCTTTTCCACTCAGATACTGAAGATTAAAAATACTCTTTCCGAGATGGTGGGATGAAAAAGGCTATTTTACACCCGTTTTTTCTAATAACAATCTACTATTTAAAACATCATCAAAGGAAAGTTGTACGTGCAGCATCAGCCTCTAATGTGCCCACTGCTGGGACACAGGACCCCTCTCTTCAAGAGGCAATGGGCTGTAATATACAACGCGGGCCCAGTGCAGGTTGGTAAAGAATAAGAGGTAACGTATAATGATATTATAATAATGTTGTATGGAATAAGAGGTAATGTACTTAAATTAATCAAATCTGATTTAGACAATAGAAAGCAAAAGACAGAAATAACTAGAATCAATATAGCTACAAAAAAAGAAGAGATATATGTTTCAGATGAACGTCACGTTACCTTTGGTGTTCCACAAGGTAGAGTATTGGGACCTCCTCTCTTTACTTTATACATTAATGACTTGCCAAAGTCAACTTCACATCCCATGACTCTATTTGCAGATGATAGTACAGTGACAATTGCTAATAATAATAATGACATATATACCTTTTTTTTTTAAATATTTAAAAATGTATTTCATATGTTAGAAAAATGAATAAACGAAATAATGACATGACCCAATTTAAACTTGACATTCACCACTCTTTGACATCTATAATACAATGTTTAGACTATAATAATTTAAAGATCAATTTAATTAAAACTAAGATCATGCATTTTAGCCAGCGATTGACGAGAAATAATTTGGACATATATATTGATAATAAAACCATTGAAAGCGTTAATACAACCAAATTTCTTGGACTAATCATTGACAAAAGACTGGACTGGAAATCACATATAGAGAATCTCTGTAAAAAAAATTGTAGTTCCGCTTTTGCCTTGCATTCCCTAGCTGCAGTCGTGAATGTAGACACCTAAATTGCGGCCTACCATGGCTTAGCTGCGTCTCACTTAATATACGGCATAATCTTTTGGGGAAATTCTACAGATTCCAACATCGCATTTAAGGCCCACAATACTGCCGTCTGAAAGAGAAAGGGCACAACTAACATTTTTTCCGAAATTGAGTTATATACATATTCGGAATCAGAAAAAAAGGCCCATCTGCCAATATTTTTTGTACAATTTTAGGAACAAGATAAACAAAAATACCGTAAGCTAAAAAGGCACAACTGAGCCACTTTTTCAGTTTTGGTACGTAAAAAGAGCACATCTGACTTAAAAGGTCACATATGCATACATGCGGTTTTTATTTGTATCACGATAAATATAATTTATTTACTTGAAAAGGCATAATTGACCAGCGTTAAATATTAAAGGCATAACTACCACAGATGTGCTCTTTGAATTAAAGTTTACTAACTAGACTTTGACATTTAATTTAAAAGAAAAGTCACAACTAGCAGTTATGCCTTTACTACTAAAAATATTTGATTGGAGGTGAAGTGAGGGGCTCGAGGTACAAAGTGAATCCCGCTAGTTGTGCCTGACGTGTCTCGGCGAGTCCAAGCTTGTCTGTGCTGCGCTGGTAAGATTAAGTTTTTGTTACATTTGCACGCTTTTATTATATAAAGCTTCTTTTGTGACACATTAATATGATTTATTAGTATTTATTGGCGAAATTTTTGAGTGATTATTGCGATTTAGTTAAAAAAATATGAAGTTTTTAGTAGGTAACAGTACCTACTAAAAATATCGTATCGTAAATAATTTAGAATACGAAACGTGCAATAATTGTTAACTGGTTTCTGCACGTCTATACAAAAAATAACTAAATTATTTTTTCAGCAATATGCAATCACGCAGCGCAAGATTAGTTAGTGCTGCTTTTCGCAATGATAATTCTGTAGGCGAATGGTCTCCCGCGCCGTTAACAAGTGGCGTTCAACACTCGATGCAAGCATCAAGCTCGGAGCATGTTGTGGTGCCGCACTCGGTGTTAGATACAGGGTCCGATTTTGATTCTGATGACTCAAAATTGGATAAAAATTACGAATTACCAAAAATACGGGAAAAAATCAGCTATAGTGATGGTTCTGACTCAGAAGACGAAATAGTTCTTATTTTGATAATTTAACAAATGTTCCTTGATAACTGATATTTACAGTTAATTCATGTTAATTTGTTAAGTTACAGTTAGTAAATGTATTTTTTTGTCATTTATTAACTGTAACTTAACTAAATATTCTGTCGTCATAATGAAAAAAGGCACATCTAACATTTTATAAATATGGAGAAAATCAAGTTTAAAATTTTTATTGGTTTTTGGCGAAAAATATCGACTATAATTTTATTTTTCTAAAATAGATGAATTAAAATAAATTCATTTTCACGATTCCTATACGATTATTAAAATAAAAGTTTTTATTTTATTGGGATTTATTTATAAATCAACATTTGACAACACTGTAACTTGAAAAGATTGTAAATACCATTTATTTTTAAAAGCGTAACCGTGGAGTTTCTTGCCGGCTCTTCTCCATAGGAAACGACCAATTGGAACCGTGCACCTAGCTTCTGACGTTTCATAAGTGCCCTTGTAGGTTTATGTGAAATAAAATATTTTGAATTGAATTTGAATTGAATTGAATTTTCTCTTTCAACATAGCATAAAAAATTAAGTAAAGTCATTAATATTACGAATAGAGGGCATAACTAACCAATTGTGACTTTATATTCTGACATTTTCTGAAAAAATATGAAATAATAAAACAAAAAGGCATATTTATTAAAAATGTGCCTTTTCATTTTAATAATTATATAAAAGCAGGTAAAAAACAATTAGGGAATATTTATAAAACTTTTATTTTCAAAAGGTAACAATAATGTTTAGTTAAGTTACAGTTAATAAATGTAAAAAAAATACATTTACTAACTGTAACTTAACAAATTAACATGAATTAACTGTAAATATCAGTTATCAAGGAACATTTGTTAAATTATCAAAATAAGAACTATTTCGTCTTCTGAGTCAGAACCATCACTATAGCTGATTTTTTCCCGTATTTTTGGTAATTCGTAATTTTTATCCAAATTTGAGTCATCAGAATCAAAATCGGACCCTGTATCTAACACAGAGTGCGGCACCACAACATGCTCCGAGCTTGATGCTTGCATCGAGTGTTGAACGCCACTTGTTAACGGCGCGGGAGACCATTCGCCTACAGAATTATCATTGCGAAAAGCAGCACTAACTAATCTTGTGCTTCGTGATTGCATATTGCTGAAAAAATAATTTAGTTATTTTTTGTACAGACGTGCAGAAACCAGTTAACCATTATTGCGCGTTTCGTATTCTAAATTATTTACGATACGATATTTTTAGTAGGTACTGTTACCTACTAAAAATTTCATATTTTTTTAACTAAATCGCAATAATCACTCAAAAATTTCGCCATTAAATACTAATAAATCATATTAATGTGTCACAAAAGAAGCTTTATATAATAAAAAACTTTTTCACAAAAAATAAAACCGACTTCCAAAAAAAACACTACAAAGTGAAAAATAACTTTGATTTCGGAAGTCGGTGGCAAAAAAACGAAAATAAAACCCCAAAAACACCGACTTCCGAAATCAAAGTTATTTTTCACTTTGTAGTGTTTTTTTTGGAAGTCGGTTTTATTTTTTGTGAAAAAGTTTTTATTTTTGACTTTTTAGTTGTGGTACCTACACAAAACCCCCCTCAAAAATTTGAATACCCATTACCTGCTATGTAAATTACAGTGACAGGAACTATTAGAATATCGTCCACATATACTAGATGGGAAAAATACGTATTATTGAAGCTAACACAAAAACCCCTCATCAGATCTTGACCAAATTTATATGGGACCACTTCTGAAGTATGCCCTACCAAACAAAAAAAGAATCATCAAAATCAATTCATAATTGGTGGTGTAATCGCGTAACAAACATACAAAAAAAAAAAAAAAAAAAAAAAAACATTCAGCTAAATTGAGAACCTCCTCCTTTTTGAAGTCGGTTGAAAAGCGTGCAAATGTAACAAAAACTTAATCTTACCAGCGCAGCACAGACAAGCTTGGACTCGCCGAGACATGTCAGGCACAACTGGCGGGATTCACTTTGTACCTCGAGCCCCTCACTTCACCTCCAGTCAAATATTTTTAGTAGTAAAGGCATAACTGCTAGTTGTGACTTTTCTTTTAAATTAAATGTCAAAGTCTAGTTGGTAAACTTTAAATCAAAGAGCACATCTGTGGTAGTTATGCCTTTAATATTTAACGCTGGTCAATTATGCCTTTTCAAGTAAATACATTATATTTATCGTGATACAAATAAAAACCGCATGTATGCATATGTGACCTTTTAAGTCAGATGTGCTCTTTTTACGTACAAAAACTGAAAAAGTGGCTCAGTTGTGCCTTTTGAGCTTACGGTATTTTTGTTTATCTTGTTCCTAAAATAGTACAAAAAATATTGGCAGATGGGCCTTTTTTTCTGATTCCGAATATGTATATAACTCAATTTCGGAAAAAATGTTAGTTGTGCCCTTTTTCCTTCAGACGGCAGTATTATTGTTACCTTTTTAAAATAAAAGTTTTATAAATATTCCCTAATTGTTTTTTTACCTGTTTTTGTATAATTATTAAAATGAAAAGGCACATTTTTAATAAATATGCCGTTTTGTTTTATTATTTCATATTTTTTCAGAAAATGTCAGAATAAAAAGTCACAATTGGTTAGTTATGCCCTCTATTCGTAATATTAATGACTTTACTTAATTTTTTATGCTACGTTGAAAGAGAAAATGTTGATTTATTAATAAATTCCAATAAAATAAAAACTTTTATTTTAATAATCGTATAGGAATCGTGAAAATGAATTTCTTTTAATTCATCTATTTTAGAAAAATAAAATTATAGTCGATATTTTTCGCCAAAAACCAATAAAAAATTTAAACTCGATTTTCTCCATATTTATAAAATGTTAGATGTGCCTTTTTTCATTATGACGGCAGAATAGATGCATTAGATCAATGCTTAGGCTAAAGACTGATGATAGGTACTTGTAAACAGTATTTTATAAGATACAAGATATTAACTTTGCCTTGTCTGTATATCCTCGAAACTGTAATGTTTGTTAAAGCGAATCCCAAATTATTTCCACGCTTACAGGACACTGTCCCACGTAATAGACGGGATATGAGCATAAAGGCTCGTGCAGACCAGCTAGACGAGACGGCGCGACGCGACTCGAACAATACAATTTCTAAGAAAACTTCACGGTATAACAATAGCCGATGTCGAGTCGCGCTGTAGCGTCGCGCTAGTCTGCACGAAGCTTAATTCGTGTATATCCTGCTAAAACTGCACTCATGCGCAAAAGTACCATTTGCATGGCTCCAACTATTATAGTTGGAGCCATGCAAATGGTACTACCTAAGCGTTGGAAGGAGTTGGATGGTAGGGTTGCAGGTGTCTGTATGTGGCGCGCGGCGGTGAGTAGTTGCAGGTGTCTGTATGTGGCGCGCGGCGGTGAGTAGTTGCAGGTGTCTGTATGTGGCGCGCGGCGGTGAGTAGTTGCAGGTGTCTGTATGTAGCGCGCGGCGGTGAGTAGTTGCAGGTGTCTGTATGTGGCGCGCGGCGGTGAGTAGTTGCAGGTGTCTGTATGTGGCGCGCGGCGGTGAGTAGTTGCAGGTGTCTGTATGTGGCGCGCGGCGGTGAGTAGTTGCAGGTGTCTGTATGTGGCGCGCGGCGGTGAGTAGTTGCAGGTGTCTGTATGTGGCGCGCGGCGGTGAGTAGTTGCCATCGAGTGGGCTATGAATGCTATGATATAAAAATATATAGAAAACAAAAAAACTTGATTTTATCACGCAATCAAAATGATAAAATAATTAAATTGACTTTATACATAATATTTATTAGTAACGAAATATGCAACTTGTCACTTTTTTTGTATCCAATGACAAATTCATAAAGGGGAGTGCTTTGTTAAAATTAATCAAAAGTACACACAAGAAAGAGTGCAATATACTGGACTCATGAAAACGAATCATATGACCCCAAACTCGAAGGGTTTACTAGTAGCCACTGAAGAATACCACTATCCACCTCCTGGCTCCATCATCAGATCAGTTCCAAGATATCAAATTATAATATTGTCATCCGAACCAAATATATACACAAAGTTTCATTTCGATACTATAAATTAGGTTAAAATTTACTTCCGAGATTTTATTACATTGCTTGTTTACTAGTTAGCTTCACTTGCTAATAAATGAATGTTAAAAAAGCCTCAAGGATGTCACAAGAATGTTTAGGTACTAAATCATCGTAAATGTTAATACTTAGCTGTATCAAACAACTGAATCAACTCATGCACTTTGATCGTTTCACACACATACAAACTCTTCAGTCGACAAGTTATTGCTGAGTATACAATTGATGCAACACGTAGGAACCTATCCTAAAAATAACTACACCGCCTTGTTTCAAATAGATAAGCATCATTATCGAACAACAACTAGTTCTACAACATTAAGATAGGGTGGTAATGTAGCATCGCAGATAATACGTCTAATACAATTAGTTGCATGGACAAGGTTTCGGTGGAAAAGAAGCCAGTTCTTCACTACTCAGGGTGGCGAGAAGTCAGCTCCAGGGAAAATGGCTCAAGGTAAGATAACTTCCAGTTTTAAAACCCTCTTTTAAGGTCCAAATAGTCCACTCAAGTTGACTATTTGATAAATTAATTTTAAGTACTTATCAGTGACAAATGCGGTTTGTTATATTTCGTTATCGAAAATTAACTATTTGTTTGCTATAAACCTAAGTAATTCTATTATTCGCAAACGTTAAAACGACAAAAATCATGCATAATTTAAATAAGACATCACATATTTTATTATCAACTCAAGTCCTATTATCTGAAGGTAGTAGGTATCAAACTTTGTAGTTGTTACAATTACCTGAATGTCCTCGTCTATTTGATCAGATGGTATCCAATGACGGCAAGATTTATTTTTAGGTCGGTATTTACGATATTATTGTACTTAAATATGATGCCATCAAAGTGACTTACTTGTTTTCATGAGGGCGTGTCAGACTCTTACTGACTTAAGCCCACCCGTGTTCCTTCGGTTGCCTTTACGTTGCCAGGGGCCACGGTATCCCTTTCGGACTTTCCCGCAACCCCGGCAGGCATCGGTCCCATCGGATCCCTTCACTCGCTGACATCTCTTTGAGGCGCACGTGGAACACAACGCGCCGTCGACCCGGGCCTGGTCCTTATCGGATGGCAAGCTACCCATTGCTCACCGTCCGCAGGTCCGTGCCTATGGTGGCCGGGAATCAGTCTGCGCTTCCCGACGCCCAGGGCTTCTCCTCCTGCGGTGGCTAGGGGCGTGAGGGTGCGAATTATGCCTCTCCCTCACGCGTTCCGCCTCCTCCTTTGCGAGCATTACTGCTTCGCAGGAAGTGACGGCCTCCCATGCCCTCTCACTCCGTACCATGGCCTGGACCAGGGCAGGACGCGAGAGATCCCCGCCACTGATTGCCTCCACGAGGACACGGCGGTGCTCTGACCAAGCCGGGCAGACCTCCACCGTATGCTCCACCGTGTCCTCCGGGTGATCCACGCAGTGATGACATCCGGCGTTTCCTCTCCCGCCTTATCCGAAACAGGAACCTCCCGAAACAACCGTGTCCGGTGAGGACCTGCGTCAGGTGAGAACGCCGTGGCGACGCATGCGAGTACCTTGCGCATGAGTACGCAAGTAGCTTGCATGGTATTGTGCCACAATAATTTCTGATTGGTGGTTGCGCGCTACACAGCATATGCATTTCAAACTGCCACCTTGAACACTCACTCGCTCACTCGCTCATCATCATCATCATCATCATCATTTCACCTGAAAGTCGTCCACTTCTGAACATCGGCGAAGGCCTATGGTCAGCTGTGGACGTCTGTCGGCTTGTTAGCTTGGCGGTGCCCAAGCTAACTCACACACTCATTGACTAATAATATAATTAATTTTAATTCACGATACTGTAAAAGTTTATGCTAACATTAATTTATTAACGTAAAAATAATAAATTACTCAGGTACCTACTTTAAGAAATATTTGCAATTATATTTGACAGTTATGCTCTTTTTTTTCGCATTACATTTTTCACACCGTGTTTTTTAAATCCTGGTTTGTCTTTTTTACTAATGGATTTTTTTAAAGGATTTTAGTCCAAGTTATCGTCATGGCTAACGATATACCTACCTAGACCTATCTCTGTAGTGTATTTCCGTTTCATCTTACCATTAGCAGTTTGTGTAGTTAACCAGACGTTGTACATACCCATTAATGAGTAATTAAGTAAATAACATACGACGACGATAACTAAATAAGTTGCGGGTCATTAATGCGTGATTAGTGTCTCACGAGACAAATTATTTATGTAGGCTTCTTTCTAAAGCCGAGCGACGGTCCCGCTCGTCTTTTACAAAAATACGTCATTATAGTCTTACAGGTACACTCTAATCGACATGGCGAGCGGGGTCGGGGCTTCACCCCTCGCCCGCGGAGGCTATGCGGTGTCCCATAACAATGGGCCCCTCAATATGTTGTCCTAATCGGCCTACGGAAATGACGCAGTTTAAAATGCGTCTGTGTGACTGATTGCTATGAATTATTCTGTAGGCGCGCCACGACGCTAATTACATAGCGCCGCTTTCTTCACATCTCGGCGGTCTGTCCCCGCCAAATGAGACCCCCAGTTACCTAGGGAAGGCCAAACGAAGACGACAAGCGACAGAGATGCGACTCGACGCTCCTACAGGTTGCTATGTAGTTATCCCTCGCCCCGCTCTCAGATCTAGCCGTTTACGGATTTAGGGATAAGCTGGCATGTATGTGTGAGCGGCTTGTGTTGTAGAATAACACCGCTCAGTCAACCTGCATCGCGGCCCGCGTGGCTGCCTGTGTTAATTGCGTGACATGCCTATATTAACCTAGAACACGCCACGCAAAAGATGTGTGTGTACATCTGTAGAGTCTTGTTATATCGCGTAAGCTGCGTGTAACCTGGGTGCGGCTTACTCGAGGCCTCAATCTGGTGCGATGTAGTCAGGGTTCACTACCAGATCGCGGAGCAGGGGTCTCACGTCAGGGGGGCGCATGCAATGGGGTCAGGCAGAAGCGTCGGCACGCGCGAACATTCCCTTCGTGACGCCGCACAAACTCATCCAGACTTTCTAACCCGAGGTCCCGTTGGAGGACAGCGTTCCTCGTGAAAGTAGGAGCATGGTCTGCAGCACAAGATTATGTTGTGCGCGGAGCATTTTGCGGCTCCATTCTTGTGGCCTAGCCGTTTGCGCCCGACTAGTGGCCTAGCCGTTTGCGCCCGACTAGTGGCCTAGCCGTTTGCGCCCGACTAGTGGCCGTGATGGCGACGGTGCCCGTTCGCTAATTCTTTATCTCCTTTTCGAATATGGGGCACTTTATGTTGCTCGTGGGATGTGGGCCACCGCAATTGGTGCAGGTAGCCGGCTCTTTAAGGGCTTTGTGTTCGCTTTCGCATCGGACACAAGTGAGCGTGGGCGGTGGCACTAATGTGAACTGTGTCTGAACCGTTTACCACGCCAAGCCTCAATATTGACACCCCGCATGAACATAAACACGGTGGTGTCGTAGACGGCTCGGACGTCTGGGGTCTTCTTCAAAATTGCGCGAAACACGCAGCTGGGTCGTCCCTGTGCGCCCTTAATATGGTACACATACTCCGGCTGATATCCCAGCGCCCGGAATTTTGGTCCGTATTCTCCGTATCCGCCGGTAGGCCCCTGATGGCGATTTTAAGGTTCTTGTCAGCTGACAAGAACCTTAAAATCGCCACCAGCTGGTAGCGAGTACGCAAACCATGATACGCCACTACTCTTTTCCAAGCCAGTTAGGTACCTCTGTACCAGCCGGCCTCACCCTCGGTGTCCGGGGTGAATCTCACCCTGGTCCCGTATGGACGAGCGTTTGGAGGCCGGCCCAGTTTTCCACTTATGGCCTGGAAATGCGTGGCCCAGTTAGGTAGCGTCTCAACTACCAGCGGCGGGTATCTTGGTTTCTGTTTCGTCGACGTCGTTGCGGCGCCAGGAGCGGCAGCAGGAGGGAAATTAATAATAGTGGGGGCAGAGGATAAGTTAGCTACACTTACCCCTGCCGGTGACAATCTTGGTGTTGTGTGGCAATGCTGGTGTACGTTGACCCCGCAGCGCGCTTTCGCGCTGTAGCCGTAGCGGGTCGAGACAGTACCACTTCGCCTCCTCCAACGCGGTCTAGCCTGATCTTCTTTTGCGGCGCTGGGGTCTAGCCTCGAGTCGGAACTTGAATTCGAACCCTAGTGATGGTGTTGGTAATGCCGGTAACATGGCAACGGCTCCTCCTGCGGTGAGCCGCGGACCGTACTTCGGGGTCGTGTCCGGGGACACGTCATCACGACCGGATGCGGCCAAGCCCACATATGCCAGCGACATGCCTCACGCATGAGGAGCATGCCAACAGCATGGTGGGCGAGCCGCGAGCCGCAGACTGAGGACCGGGGGGGCTCCGGTGAGGCAGGCGCCTTTGTTGTCACGGATGGCGTTGGCCTAAAATTTCAACCGAGACTTGCTGGCCGCTCCTACTCAGCCAGCGCCGGATCCGCCAGCGAGAGGCGGAGGCCAGGGGGGTGGAGGCCAGGCGTCGATGCACGGGACTGCCATAGCTTTTGGCTTCGACTAGCTACCTACTCGTATGTATTCATGTGATCTTTCTGGAGGCAGTGGGTACAATAATAGAGAACGAACTAACTACTACTATTTTCTTATTGTATCCGTTACTCTCAGCTGTAGGATGATAATGATAATAATAATGTTTACTTCGAAACTACGCTAAGCTGCTAATTTATGTTGAATCGGATGACAAGATGACGCAGGAATTGTAACATCTGTATGTAGGTTGGTTTTCAATAAATCTGAAAATCGTGTTTCGTGTCGTTGAGAGTGAAGCACGTGTCGAATACTCACAGGGTTCTTTATGACTCTTTAAGAACAGTTAAGTGGATTAGGTAACTAAATATACGTCGTCTATAGTATTTTATAATGGATTTCCGCAAAGTTACACCTGAGTCAATTAACTATCAATAATTAAAGAAGAAGAGTGAAAGAACACTATCTTTCCACTTCGTCATAGTTGCATATTTTGTAGTTATTATTATATTGTATACAACATTATATTTATTAGTACATATTTTTTAGTGATAATTGTTTTAGAAGTATGTATGTAAGTATATTCTCATATTGTAGGTTTATTTCTAAATTAGTGAATAGTTAAATGTTTTTATTTTATGTATTTTATTTTCTTTTCTACTCTTATTCACGTTGTCTACATCTCTATTTATCCACTTTTCTATCGCAGGTATGCTGGAAAAGATTTCTTTAGAAATAAGCATCACCGTTGTATCATTTTTATGTTTCTTTTTTTCTTGTCTGTGTGTGTATGTGTACATAAACTGTTAAATTATATAAAAAATAAATAAATTGAAAAGCTGGCAGAGCTGTGACCACTTTGCCTACTGCCCTTTAGGTACCTACAGACATAATCCTAAACTCTGAAGTTCTGAAACTCTAACATTAAGAACCATTCCTTCAGATAAGTTATAAGTAGTACCACAGTCTTAGTCAGCAAATAACTATCATTGTAGGTACGACAATAGGCTCGTAACAAACTTTGTGTTAGTAAATATTTCGCATTCCGTATCTAATTTATGACAGAATGACGTCAATTAGGCTGCGACTACAGAGAACCTACCTAAAGATCTCTAAGATAATTCCCTAAGATAGTTTATAGTTTTACTACCTATGTCTATCGCCATCTTATGGCGATAGACATAGGTAGTTGTAAACTACTGATTTTGCTGTTACTTCGTGTCGGGGAGGCATCCACGCATGCATACGGCACACTAGCAGGCTTGGTGCAACTCACATTCTTGAGCTTCACATGAAATATTAAAGTATCATTATTATATGTCCATTTGCATTTTAGACTATGTAGTGATAAACCTTTGCTTGAAATTGGTAGCTACACTCAGGCACCTCGCGGTCCCACCGGGGTCTTATGGACTTACGTGGCCTACTCACAATACGCGTAGAAGATCCTCTCATATAACTACCTATTACCTTTTCTAGGCAATCTGTTTCTAACAGTCTAAACAACAGAGCGTGGACACAAAATGAGATTTATGATAATCATGATTCATGGTATTTGTTTTAGTTTCCTTTTGTAAAGAATTTTTACAATGTTCAGTAAAATTATTTCCTTGTTTCTTGCGGAATATCCATAGTACCTATGTATGACGCACATTATGCCTAGTCAATGTGTGCGGGCTATTTTATCACTAGGAGAAGCCCACAGTCTGTTTACGGTGTCTCCTCAACACTAGCGTTTCCCTCCGACAGCCCCTTCCGGTTTGAGGACAAAACTTTGCTGTTCACTCAGAAGCATCGTGACACGGTTTCTCTGGATTTTCTTCTGGTGCCAACTACTGAAGGTTGGCCATCAACTCCGAATATTACATACTCCTTGTCCTTTGCGTGCTGGAACAGCAGCACACAATTTTCCTCGGACAGATTCAAAAAGTATTTCTATAATCGTGCATTTGTTTCAAACTTGTTTCACAGGTGTTCTGAGCTAAATGATAACAAGCGCACGCGTCGGTCGAAGGTTAAGCTACGCTTGTCGCGGTCAGTTCTTCGTCGGCTTGGGTCGGCGACCATCCATTACATACAGAGACCCCTCCGTACCTCGGAAAGCTCGATAAGCCGTTGGTCCCGGCTGTCATTCGTGGATCTTTGACATTCGTTAAGGGTAGTCAGAAGCCCAAAAGTCTGACAACCAGTCTTACCAAGGGATATCGTGTTACTCAGTAACTGGGTGATAGATGTCAGATAGGCAGTCGCTCCACGTAAAATAATGGTATTCAGCTGTATTCGGTTAGACTGGAAGCCGACCCACTGCTGGTGTTGAAGTCGCGAAAGTTTGAAACAAATGCAGTCAGTCGAATGCATTTGTTTCAAACTTTCTTTATCATTCTGATTCGTCCTACATTGAAAACTTAAAAAAAATAACAATCATTCAGTTTTAATAATCCTGTGCAGCCGAAGCCTTAAGTCGTGTTTATAATTTTGATCGCAATATCTCGGAGTGATAACACAATGTAGACCAAGGCAATGGCGGAGACTTTATCACTTAGTAAAACAACTGTTAACAGATTTTCATTAATGCTTTACCTAAGTACTATGTGTTTATATAGTGGTGTTAAATTAAATCACAAGGGACAGGTATTCTAATGAAGTCGTAAATCCTTGTCAGTTTGCCTAAACTTGATTGCATGTCAAGGATCCATACCAAACCAGTATTATTAAAATTACTACCAATAGTTTCGTTAGGGTAAGCATTATGACACTTATTTATTTGTATAAAGAAAAACCAATCAGCAAGTTTGGCCGTGGGCCTATCTGCGCCACGGGTTCTTCAGATACTATCCAGTTCTCTAAAATGCAAGAAGTCAATCAGTAGCATTGTCTCCATTGAGTTACTTACTAGGAATCTGTTGTACCAGTTTTACATAATCAAAAACGCTTAAACAAACCTACCTTCTCATGTTTCCTATCGTAATGTGAAGACTTCCATTGCAGGTAATAACTAGCGGGAAACTGACTCCGACTGTTGTTCCTGCTCCTCCATGCAAATTGAACGCACGTACGACACAGGTAGTTAGTTACTGCGATAGTAGTTTTAGAAGAACGTTGCCTTTCTAAAAGAGGACGAGGTCTCTTATTTCGTATAATCTACAGATCGTATTTGTCAGCGATAACACAATACAGTCCGAGGACATTCCTCGCAGCATAGCGATGTACGTATTGTTGCGAATACTTCCGACGTCACTGCTTTATCATTATCACCGTCCTTGCCCGCAGGTTTCTCTGCCTGGGTCCTCAGTAACACGGCGTAATTAATTACCTCATTGATAAGTTAAAATTGGCAATCGTTTTAATGAGCAGTTTTTTGGTTGGAAATTATACCTACTGTTGAATTGGAAAGTAGTTCGACGTGTTCTGCGTTCTCGAACGCTAAACGCTTTCGAACTTTAAATAAGATTTAAGTAGATACCTACTTCACAATACCGCTAACCCTAAAGCCTTATTTACACAGCGCGATTTAATTGTCTGTGGCATACTATAAGTTGAAGCATCTATCAAAGTTGCAACGTTTGTTGCTTTTAATTGTATTGTCAGGAAATGATATTATAAGTAAAAAGAGGTAATAGGTTACCTACCCTACCCAATATTCGATCTTTAAAAACGGCAGGTATATCACACCATTAACCCCATTAACTCAATGCAATATAAAAATCACTCGCATCGTCTAAACACTGTTTAGACGGTGCAACTTTTACTGTCGCTTAAACGTATGGTTGGTACCTATGCCACAGGCAATAAAATCACACCATGTAAATCAGGATTTTCGACGACACGCGAAAGTAGGACGGCATGTCGTAATTATCGGGAGCGAAAAAGAGACAATACAAGTCAAGTTTTGACGGGCCACTTGCGGAGCGCGTATAACCTATGTTCCTCTTTTTCCTTATAATAATTGTCATTGGCCACGGGCAAGAAACTTGTATTGTGTAAATGGAGCTTTAGAGAATGTCTATGAGAATAGTGGGTCGACCCTTGTTCTTTTGGGATTATTTCTGTTAAAATTAACATTAGCAGTATCATTAACAATGAATAAAGAATCTCACAATCTGTCCGTTGCTCTATGGTATGCGATGATAGCTGTCGAAGTTAAAGAACAGTTGACTAATTACTTTCAAGATGTTAAAACGAAAGTTTTTCGAGGATCAATTATTATTATTAAAATTAAATCGTCTCCTTATTCTATTAATTACCGTGTGTTATGTTTCTATTACCCTATTGTCCTAAATAACACTTTTTGTTGCCAAAATGAAGTCACGTCCACGAATTGCGTATTCAAATTTTACCTATTGTTAATGACTAAGTCATTAAGTAACTACTTCCTACATGGCCCCTACGGGTACAAAGACAGAGTTTGACGTATCTAAGTTTTAACATTGTTATCTGACTAATCAGATGTTAACCTGAGAGTAGTGGAACTCTATGGAACTATCACATTTACAGCAGCAGAACGTAGATCCTCTTCGTCGTGCCTTCACTGCTGAGGACTATATATGACGCGCCTCAAGCTACTTATTCGGTCTTCTAATGTGTGGAACGATCGGTACATCTGATTCGGACAGCCCTCCTTAACCATCTTGTCGGCGCTCTGCCTGGCTTGAGTTTTTCATATATCCGGCCCAGTATCATGACCTTTACATACAATGACAGAACGCAAAATTATGTCCAAAAAAGCTGCGGGCTTGACGCTGGCATATTTCAGTCAGCCGCATGGTACCGAATTGGCTGTCATAATGTACTCTGTACCTACACATCAAAATTTGATTTGTACCACCAAGAGTTAAAATTGGGTATGAAACTTTGTGCGAGAAAATCCGAAATCTATATAGATGAACTGACAAAGTGGTAGCATGCGATGATAACGTTACGGTATCAGGGCGATATCCATAATAATAACAATAGCGCGACATTCAGACATGTTTTAAGGTGAAATAACATTTTATGATTTAGAGAGAAACCGCTATCTATAACGTTTGAAAAGGTAAGCTATCTAATTACGCAAAACATTTTCGTAAACGATTACGACAAATTTGTTTGATTTTGACAGTTCAACAATAGTCATTGCGTTATTTACGTTGTTGAGCAAATTTTATTTCGAATTTATGAAGCAATGGATTAGCAATTTGTTACAAAACTATTCAAATTCCGATTGATTGTGTATTACGTAAAGGGTGTTTGGTGCTGATGAAGTGAAATGCTGTTTCTGATTTCTCTCTACCTACGCACAGCATGGCAACAGGCCATGAGATAAAGTTTGTGTGTGTGTAAAATAAGTAATAGCGAAACAGTTTGCTAATAAAAATATTGTAAATTACATGTAATATATAGAAACATATAAAAATAGTGCCACGTGCATAATAATTAAAAATAATGGGTTAAAAAACAGCAGCCTTTTCCTCATAGAAAAAAATTGAAGTAGGTAACTTAAACTAATCATTTTATAACAAAGCATTATGTACAATGTACCTATAACTAATGGGATCCGTCGTTATGGAGAATTACATAATTTAGGAGTCATTAATATTGGTCTCAATATTTAAAAGAACTGTCCACCCGTTGTAAGCGAAAAGCACATAATATTTACGAACGACAGTCACCCACTCCATCTGCTAAGCGTGTAGCTTCTATATAGCCTGAACCCTGAAGTGAAGTAAAACTATTTAGCCTGAAGTGTCCCACTGCAAGGCAAGTGCCTCCTTGTCCTCACTGCTGTCCCCTGCTTTTCTAGGATAGTTTCGGTAGAAGTCAAATTCATCCCTACATCTTCGCCTTGTTTTGCCACAATATCGCCTAGCATTCAATGGGCTAACTAAAAACTAATAGCCCGTCCAGTGGTTCTATTGCTTCTGGCAATTTATTACCTGCCTATCATCTTTTTCGGATAGCAATCTTTTTGGATACTTCCAGTTGTCCCTCTTGCCTGAATAGGGTTGAGGGCTACGATTTGGAAGTCCTCTCTTCTTACTAAAACCTCACAGTGGTTGTCCTCAGTATTTACAGTATGGCTCCAAGGTCCAAGGAACAAGAGATATTGGTTCGTCCTGGGAAAAAAATCTTAGACCTAAAACCAGTTTTAGAAGCACAGCAGTGACCGACGCAATATATTTGAGATAGTGGTAACGAGGATACTTATCCAGGGCTAGTAGAGCCTTCAGTATGCACTGCCCTAGAATCAGAACTATAGATATTTAAACCCACATTAGAAACTTTATATTTTCACAGACTTCAGTTAAATGACGTTCGAGGTCAGAAACATTGATAATGGCAATTATAGGCATATTAATTTGTAATTATTACGGTTATTGTTATTAAGAAATACTTTTACGTCATTACTTACTATACCAATAATACAAGCGTCTCCCGTTGGTTTTCACTGAGTGGTGACAATTTTTTTTCATAAGCTTTGATGGGCTCTTAGGACAACCAGCAACAATTTGAACTACAAGAACACATAAAAATAATCAAAATTGTATAATAGCTTTCACTTTTTCATCTATTTTGGACCTTGAAAGCCTAACAAATTACGTCTAGATCTTCTAGATCTGCAATAAGTATTACTTTTACAGTGTAGCCCCGGTCATAACTAGTTCATTAGAAATCAATTAACAATAATATTATTTAAATAATCAAGTGTCTTAGTATTTAGTTCGAAACAAGCTCACTTTTAAAAAATACTACCACCAGCTGGCAGTAATTTAAGTTCAATCTCAAATTTGATGCCAAACTCAAACTCAAACCATTTAATTCAATTAAATCATTTACAGGCAGTTTTGAATTGTCAAGGGGTCGGTCTGTCAAAAATATGAAGCTAGTTGCCCATTCCAAAGCGTAGTAGGTACCTATGGAGAAGACCGGGCAAGAAACTCCACGGACACTCTTTTAAATAAATAAAAAATTGATGCAAAATATTGGTTACATCATTCGTCCGTAATAAAAAGAAGAAAAAAATAATCATTCAAAAACTTAAAATAAATTAAAATAAGCCATGGCAGCTAAGAGATGACCAGTCCCTACTGACGGCGCCCGTTCACGAACATGACGCATGGATCAGCACCATTCAGCTCAACCATTTTGAAGGGAGCTAAATGATCCAACACACACGCCACCATCAGCGAGACATTTGAGTGAGCATGACATACTCACAGCCGCCAGGGCACATTCAAGTCAATGAAATACTACATATTACCCGGTAAATGGTAGCTCTTTAGTACATAGTACTCACACCTGTGCTATGCAATTATATAATACAAAGGAAATTGAGTTTATACAATACAAAAATGGTCTTACAATCTTCAGCAGCTCCATCAGTATTTTCAAAATGTTAATCAGTGTGTATGTCAATTAGTTGTGGAGCAGGACCAGCAATGAGCCAAGCATTTTTATCAGTGATGTAATCCCCCAACTTATAATATGGCTGCTTACATAGTGTGCGTTTTATACCAGATTTGAATTTCGTCTCATTAAGTTGAAGTATGTGGGGAGGAATTTTATTGTAACATTTTAAACAGTACCCCATGAAAGATGAGTCTACCTTAGCCAGTCTGAAACCTGGTTGTACTAATAGGTCCCTATTTTTTGTACTATAATTATGTCTATCACCTCTTTTACTAAAAATATGTAATTTTTTTCTTACGTACATGATGTTTTCATAGATATATTGACAAGGTACCGTCATGATGTTAATATCCTTAAACAGTTCCCTAAGAGAGTCGCGCCTGCGGAGATAATAAATGGCTCTGATCGCTCTTTTCTGCAGAATAAAAATAGACTCGTAGTCTGCAGCCCGTCCCCAAAGTAAAATACCGTAAGACATGATACTATGAAAATAACTGAAATAGACTAGCCTCGCGGTATCTACATCAGTAAATTGACGGATTTTTCTGACAGCATATGCTGCTGAATTTAGCCGTCCTGCAAGAGATGTTAAATGAGGACCCCATTGTAGCCTTGAGTCGAGCGTGATCCCCAGGAAAACAGTTTTATCGACAAATTCTAGTTTCTCTTGATTCAATACTATCTCACAATTACTACTTTTGACATTTGGTAAAGAAAATTTCCAATTTGCCACCAACTGCATCAAAGATACAAAGATCATGAAGAACCTTGATGAAACTTGTCTTTGCTGCCGCGCAGTCGATTAATAAGTCCCTTGATCGAGCCCCCTTACGAGAGCCTTTCTTCAGAAGTCCATAGATGTTGTTGTTTTTTTTCAAATTCAAAATATTTTATTTCAAATAAACCTACATGGGCACTTATGAAACGTCAGAAGCTAGGTGCACGGTTCCGATTGGTCGTTTCCTATGGAGAAGAGCCGGCAAGAAACTCCACGGTTACTCTTATAAAAATAATTGGTTTTTACATTATTTTCAAATAGCAGTGTTATTAGGTATGGGATGACAGTGTAGGTCTTTCAACAAGTACCAGGTACTTAACAAAATAATTATGGTCAGCAAATATACAGTCCACTAAGCCTACAGCGTTCTCACATTCACAAAATAGAAAATAATGTATATAAAGGTGAATAAATTATTAAAAATAAAAACGTATTATAAACGAAATGACGTGATTGCTATTACAGCTGTGACAATTCTGAATAATTATCATATTCACAAAAGCCATCGTTTAATGTGGGTTTTGAACTTCCCATCGCTAAGTTCTGTAACCGACTTAGGCAACTTGTTATAAAAGCGGATACTGTTTATAAGAAATGACTTGCTTGTTTTAGTTAATCTAAATTTGGGTATCACAATAATTTCATGTCTACTACGCGTATTTATATTATGGAAATCGCTTCTTATTTTGAAAAGTCCTAAGTTTTTGCGAACATACAAAATACTTTCTAAGATATAAAGAGAAGGCAAAGTCAGTATATCAATTTCTTTGAATTTGTTTCGAAGGGATTCGCGATGACCCATTTTATAGATAGATAGAGTTCGGAGCGCGCAAGCCCCACCACAACTGCAACAGAGATACGGCGGTGGGGTAATTAAATTATTTTGTGAAGCGTTAATAATATTTATTATAATTATTTAGTATATTAAAATAATGACGCAACTGTCAATGTTTGCTATAAAAACGTTTAAAATTATTTTCGAGAGTAGCTAATAGCAATAATACTGAGTGTTAGAAAGAGGTTCTTGCTGTTTAGTTTTTTAGGTAATAACCGGTTCAACAGTGTAATAAAGTCAACATCAGCGATATTTATAGTTTTTATTTATATTATCGTACCCATTCTAATGAGATGGACAAAGGATTTTTCTAGATGCGCCAGAGATTGAACATGTTGCTAACTACTGCTATATGCTTCTGTAATGTAGTAGCTCAAATAATTAATTAAACGTTAAAGATTATATTGAGGGCAAAAATGCTTGACCTGCTACAAATTTTTAAATGTTTTTTCATCGATATTTTCGTCAATTGTGGACAGATTTAAAAACAAATTGGTAGAGGAAGCTTGCGCGGTGGTCCCATATTTTTTTATTAACTTTGCTTGGGTAGTATTTGAGTTAGCTTCAATAATACGTATTTATCACTGACACTGTTATTTACATTGCAAGTAGTGAGTGGTATTCGAATTTGTGTGGGTCGAATTTATGAGGTAGGTGCCACAACTAAAAAGTGAAAAATATAATCTTTTGAACAAAATTTAAACAACCGCCTTTAAAAAAACACTACAGAGGGAAAAATAACTTGAATATCAGAAGTCGATGGCAAAAAAGGAAAATTCAAAAACTAAACCACCATTCGTCTTCACACATGATATTTTAGATTTAATAAATTGCAATAGTTTAGCCAACGCTGATGATTTAAAAATATACTGTAGGATATTGGACCTGAGTGATTGAGCGAGGCTTCAGAGAGATATTGATGTCCTTCAACAATGGTGTTTGAACAACAGAATAACGCTCTATTTAAAACAATGCCAGACTATTACATTCGAGAATAAAGTTAATTAGGTACATTAAATTGGATATTGATGGATCGGTACTGACTACTGAGCAGAGTGTCGGTCATCTGTGACCTGGGGGAACTCTTTGATACATCTACCTTTCCGCGATCACATAGATAGCATAGCGACTAAGGCTAAAATAATGCTTGGCTTTGTGATCCGGATGTCGAAACCTTTCAGTAATAATAGTAGCACTATTTTACTTTACAACTAGTAAGGAGCACCTTGGAATATTGTTCCATTATTCGGTCTCCCTATTACCTACTCAACTTACACTAATAATGTTGAATCTGTTCAGGCCCGTTTTGTTCGGTATTTAAGTGTGAAGAATGGGATTCGAAAAGCTATACTGATTACAATGACAGGTTAAGGCACTTTAATATGATTAGCTTAAATGAAAGGCGTAACCATTCGGACTTACTAATACTTCATACAATTATAAACAGTTCCATTGATGCGCAATTAATAAACTATTTTAACTTTAGGCCTAGCCAACGTACGTCGTCATCGTATTTTTGAATTACCTATATCTACCTTGAATACTACATTTAACAGCCCCCCTTTTTTTTTAGTATCTTCTAAAGTTCCATACAAGGGATACACCAATGTCAAAGTCAAATAATTTATTTCAATTAGGCACAAAAAAGGCACTTATGAACGTGAAATGTACAAAAAAAATATATAATAATTGATTCTATCTAATCGCCCATTCCAAAAGGTAGTTTTCGTATGGAGAAGAATGGGCAAGAAACTCCACCGTTACTCTTTTAAAATATTTTCACAATATCTTGTATAAATTAATTATATAATTATATGTGAAGACGATGCACCTAGAATATGATTACTATACCACGATAGGAAAAAAAATTGAAAAATGAAGGAATGACATAAATTAATTATGTGAATGTGATAGATGCATGGTGCTCACATACAAACATTGTAAAATTATACGATATTCCTAATAATAAGTCAGTGTGTGAGTTCAAGTTATCACAGAATATAAAATCAATGTTATAAAAAAAAAATATTATACAATTACACAATTGCACACCGACTTCCGAAGTTCAAGTTATTTTCCACTTTCTAGTATTTTTTTGGAAGTCACTAGTGTATAACATTAACCAATTCGTTAAACACATAAGCCGCGGAATAAACACTGAAAAACAGACACTCAGTTTTCAACATTTATTTTGAAGAAGTTTTCCTCCGAACGAATATAAAACAGGTGCTAATTTGTACCGATTCAAATGTGAACGATTACTGACGCGCAACGACGTGTCCGGTGAAAAATTTGCATTGTTTAAAATAAAATGATTTTATTTAATACTTTTGTTATTGTGCTGACGGTACTAACAGGTGAGTGAATTTTCTATTTGAGTGTCTTGTCATGGATAATGTGCGCAGGAGACGGGAAAGGGTAGTCATGTTTGATACGGGGGTAAGTAGAAGACTAGGCTTGACAGCTAAGTTACAAGTGGCGAAAAATTGTCGGGAAGACTTTAGATGCATAATGAATATGTAGTAGGAAAATAAAATCTAATTAATCGGGTAGAAAACAAGCTTCACATATCGACATAGAGCGTGTAACAAGATCCTTTACGAAGCCGTCGTCTACGCATTCTGTAGGTAAAACAAACTAAGTCAAATATATTTTTTGCTGGGAAACGACTATATTTTTGGTGTAAACTTCGCTATTACGGTAGTGCGCAACATAACGCACGCATTTAATTATACTTATGAATACTCCCGCGCAGTACATTTTACGATGGGTGCATTCAACAGTAAGGGAGCGTGGTACTTGTTAAAATTAAGTTAGGTATAACATTTACAACTTGTTTCGTAAAAAAACGCGTACGTACGTTTACCAATATCTCCCTATCCAGAAGATTCCCAGGTATAGTCCAATACAAAAAATCAGCCAAGTGCATGTTGGGTCACGCACAATGAAGGGTTTCGTAGTTGGGATGAATTTATCACAAGAACAAACTTAACATTGTAGTCGACAAACATGTCCTCCCGTACATTCCAACTCAGAATGTAAGTTTGTACCCATAATATTGAGAGATTTAACATGTTATTTGAAAACCATAGACTTCTTATAGGTTTTCCTGTACTTAATGTATACATATAAAACTATTATCTGTATCTATTCAAAATTTTGGGCTCAGTATTTTCCGAGCTAAGGGATAAAGATAGGTCAATTCTCATCTATTTTCTAAAAAAAATTGTTTGTAATCGTGCAGTTAGCAAAACTCGAAAAAAAAAATCTTATTTGCCTCCCAAAAGTGATACCCATTTCTAAATTCATTTATTTACGTTACACGTCGATGTTTGGGTCACAAAAATTCATATAATATGTGTACCAAATTTCAACTTAATCGGTTCATTAGATTCGGAGCAAATTGGCTGTGACAGACGGATAGACAGACAGACACACGACTGATCCTCTAGGCGTTCCGTTTTTTTTTTCATTAAAACTTACTGAGCCCTAAAAATTATCACAATAACGGGAAGAACAAGTAACTTTCGGCTTCGTTATAAGGATATTTTTACACCACAAAGACAAAAATATTACTGTACCAGCCAGGCACATAGAATCCTGAGAAAGCTAAACCATATTATGGCAACTTCTACAAGGGACGCGATCGACGCAGCAGCCTCGGTTGAAATGGTTGTGATCCAAAACTGCTTAGTAAGGTACTATATAAAAACAAATTAAAAGCATTTAAAGTGCCTTTTTTAATAACACATTTTTTTTAAAGTACATTTATATAAATTCCCTGCGAACAACTGGTTTGACGAATCTATTTGAAATCATACTAGCTACCTATTCAAATACCGATTCCAACATAAAATACCTACTCGTGGGCTTGTTTGATTAAAATATAGTTGTAACTGCTGCTGTGTCCGCGACTTTGTTCGGGTGGATGTCGGAAAACAAAAATGTGTCGCTTAGAGAAGGTGTAGGTACCACTCCTCCATTAAAAACGAAGAATTCCGACTAGGTCAAGTGATCTTGCCTGGTGGGAAGCACTACCAGGGGTTCTCTACCACAGCCCTTTCGAATGCAGTCACTGCGTCGTCAGGATTCATAATGTCAATGCGGCGAAGTGTCACTTCGAATTCGAGAATAATTAAAAAGCAAGGCTCCTGGTCAGAGCTCGGTAGTATTAAAGAAAATTACTACCCGTCGGGCCGAGTGTGCTGCAGCGTCATCATGTTGAAATAGATAAAAATATGTCGTTATGCGATGTGGAATTTTCCGAGACAATAGGCAAGAAACGATAAATTTTAACACGTTCCATTCGTCATTAATGAACAGTATAAATAGAGCAATACTCGACTTTACCAGGACTTCACAAGGGCATGGCGAGGCGCAGTTCTCACCGTGGTGCGGTTTGGGCTTATATACGATATCCCATATGTAGGTACAAAAGAGTCAAATATGAAAAATGAATATTCATAAATGTTTTGAAATGGAAGTTATTCCGACCGTTAACCGACTTCCAAAAGGAAGAGATATTCAATTCGGATGTTTATATTTTTTTTTTAAAGTATGTTTGAGCAATTACTCCGTCATAAATAGACGGATTTGCAAAATTATTTTTTTGTTAGAATAGAATAGAATAACATTTATTTTCATAAAAACATGGTATATAAGATGGTACTAGAATTACATACAGAGCATACATGTTTTTGCTTAACATTCTAAGCGTACAAATATTTCGTGCATACAAACTCTTTTACACTACTCGTATACAAACTATTATTGGACAGCCAATCATACAATTTACGTTTAAATAATCTTGTATTTAGAATTATTAGGTCACTCGGTATCTTATTAAATATTTCTACACACATACAAACAGCTTTTATTACATTTAGTTAGTCTTGGAATGAAATCCAGTACGAGCCTGTGAGGGTCGCGCCGGTTTCGAGGATGTACATCGTCTGCTTTTGTAAATAATTCCTTATGCTTCCGAACAAACATACCTACATGTTTCATATATATATAAAGAGACGGTAGCGGAAACAAACCAAGTTTTTGAAATACAGGCCGACAAGGTCGTCGGATTGAAGCCCGTATATATTGCTCGAATACATTTTTTCTGTGCAACAAATGCTCTATTTTGATCGGCGCTATTGCCCCATATAATCAATCCATAGCGTAACAGCGATTCAACATATTATGCATGATATGATGTCATTGCCGTTTGGATGTTTGTGATATTCCTTTTTTTTTATCGTATCCTTCCGAAATGGTCCCATTGTCATCGGGTCAGGATCTGATGATGGGATCTTGGAGAAATCGAGGGAACTCTTCAAATATTATAGGCACACCTATAGGGATTTGGGTATTTTTTTATAGTAACTCGTGCAGTTGCTCTTGGAAAGCACCATTTGGTGAAGTGGAACTAATGATGAAGACCACAAATGGCCACCGAAACTGCTCAATAATATGTATTTTACGGGTTGCGATTCGATTACTTTAATATGGTTGCCAAGCAATTTATGCTCATCACAATGCATATGGAGAAGTGGAGCTGATGGTAAAGCACCAGGAGAACTCTTATCGGTAAAAGCAATATTTTGTTAAAAAGTGATGAGCAGTTGACATTAGGCTATTGTAACTTAAATAAATTACAAACGTACCCACTAAAAAGCGAAAAAAAAACAACCGATTTAATAAAAAAAACACTACACAGTGAAAAATTACTTTTCATCCCACCATCTCGGAAAGAGTATTTTTAATCTTCAGTATCTGAGTGGAAAAGCCGTTTTTATTCTCTAGTGGATAAAGTAAATTGAATTTAGAACATCGTGTGCACTAAGTTTGTGAATTAAAAAAAACATTAAACCTATTTACTGCTACCTCTATGGTGCCGAATATATCATACAACTTTTTTTTAATTTGTTAAAAACTCAGACTCGGAACCTTCTTGGTGTTCTTTTTTCAATTTGCTTTGTACGCGGTTCTTTACGCGGCATTTTTTCACGTCATTGTTAAACCTTAGGTATATTAAAAACAAGAAACTTGAAAACAAGTGAAAAAACTAAAATGAGTGATTCTAGCGACGAGGAAGTTTGCTTGACGCCAACAGAATTGACTGAAACTGTTAATAATGCACAAATGAGCTTTCTCCCTCAACAATCACGCGAGAAGTATTTAAAACAGTACGATATGTTCAACACGTGGCGACTAGCAAAAGGAGCCAAAACTTTCTCAGAAAACGTTTTGCTGGCATATTTTATAGAATTATCCGAGAACAAGAAAGCAAGCACTCTATGGAGTACGTATTCGATGCTAAAAGCAACAATAAAGATGAAAAAAGACAAACATATCGATACCTATCCTAAATTAGTGGCATTTTTAAAAAGAGCCTCATCTGGTCATCAACCAAAAAAATCGAAGGTTTTCACAGTATCTGATATTGAAAAGTTTCTTAACGAAGCACCCGATTCCGTATATTTGGCGGCAAAAGTAAGTCAGTTGCACATTCAGTATCTACTTAAGTATATTAATCTCAATTAAATAGTATACTTAGTAGATGTTGATAGGCATAATTATGCGTTCATATCAATTTTATTCATTTATCTACTACAATACTCTTTACGTTACAGGTTGTTCTTATTATTGGAATAAACGGAGCATGTCGAACTAATGAACTAACACAACTTAATGTCAAAAACATTGAGAAACATTCAGATGACTTACTATTAATTAATTTACCTAATACAAAGACAAAAAGAGACCGCAACTTCGTCATTCGCAAGGAATACGTAACGATTGTTGAGAAATATCAAGCCTTACGCCCGCCTAACACTCCAATCAATCGATTTTTTCTACAGTATCGCAATGGAAAGTGTGTTAGACAGCCTATGGGTACTAATAAAATTGGCAGTATCCCACGAGAAATAGCAACATTTCTTGAACTTCCAGAACCCCTGTTGTACACGGGTCATTGTTTCCGACGAACTTCAGCCACACTTTTGGCTGATTCCGGAGCTGATCTGCTGTCCCTTAAGCGCCACGGAGGCTGGAAGTCCAATGCAGTTGTAGAGGGATACATAGAGGATTCCATCCAAAATAAGTCTAAAATATGTGAAGGCATCGTAGGAGCCATTACACTGAAAGAGCCTCAATCGGATCCTTGTACTGGCCCTTCTACATCAAAAATAAGCCGTTATGAAACACCTAACCATCTCCCTCTCTCTCCAACATTCACGCCAAGGGAATCCGATGAATCGGTACAACTATTAAGTATGACAGATAGTTTACCGAAAAACAGTACACAAGTGACTAACACCAATATTACAGTACCAAACAAAAATATTACACTCAATTTAAATAACTGTAGCAACGATACTTTAAAATTTTCTTAATTATACCTTAGTATTATTTTGTTATAATTTAAAGATTATTCTGTAATACTTACCTGTCATAATGTAGTAATTAATACCTAAACTGAAATAAAAGTGTACCTATCTTGTGATTGTAAACGTTTTTTTTTTTGCATTTAGTCATTTCCTCGCTGAGGTGGAATGAAAAGTTACGTGTTGCACTCGAGTGCAAAGATTTTTCACCTCGTGCTCTTTTGATTCCCTCGCTAACGCTCAGGATTCTAATTTTGAATCCTTCGCTTGCTCGGTCATCAAAATTGAACACGCGGTTAAAAAGCAACTTTGCACTCTTGTATAACAAATAACTATTAATATCGGAAGTCGGTGGCACATAACGAAAATACAAAACCAAAGACACCGACTTCCGAAATCTTAGTTATTTTTCGCATTGTAGATTTTTTTCCTTGTCGGGTGTTTTTTTTTTTTTTTTTTTTCTTTTGTAAACGTAAAATATTGTCATAATTTTCCCAAGCAATTTTTTATTGCTTGGGAAAATTATGACAATATTTTACGTTTTGTGCACATTACCCTGGACTTTGGCTAATATGCCCTGTCCTTCAAAATCTAAGAAGAATTTTACAAAAAAGTGAAGAAGAGTTACAGCTCAGCAAATCTAGTGAATCTAGAATGTTCCGATGACAACGGCAACACTTGTGTAGAATGTCACGAGTCTTACTATAATACGAATTAATACGTTTTCTGGCTGGTAACATGTAGATTGCACAAACGTTTCAGAGAAATAAGCACAACAAGTGCGGTGGCAACAAATAAAAGGAAAACAAAAGCACATTCACTCACTTCACTTTTGGAAAGAATTGCCCATCTTTGACTAGGTGTATCTTCGCGACCTAGACCTAGTGCTTCGGTTGGACTCAAATTGTAGAAAATTTATTTTGCTTCACAAAAATAAGCAAAGATACCTAATAACGCATCATAATTTTAAAAAAAACTGAAACTAGTGTCAGAATTTCGCAGTTTTTCGAGCACCATGGGAGTAGCTTTCAGGGTTTCAAACCTTTCAGGTTTTCAGGGTTGCAAACTTGGATTTATGGAGTAACTTGGATATAATAGAGCTCATTTTGCGCAACTAATTACTTAGTTTATGTACCCGTCGTTTCGTTCAATTAAATTGAGTTAAGATGTTATGGTTTCCTTTCATTTAATTTATTATGTTTGTTAGAGAGGTTTGATCTTTATGATTGACCCTATCGATTGGTTTCATAAGTACCCGAGTGTGGCAAGCCAATTTTCGAATAACTTTGAATGGAAATTTGTTTCTTTAAAAAAATAAAGGAATGATCCCTTTAAAACTTTGCTATCTTCAGTATTTAGAGTACTTTCCCTCCAGGAGATTTTCAAAAATTCAATCCTGTATACGGTGTTCGCGCGGTAAACTCTAATTGCGCGATGCAGGATTTGTGTGACGTCAGGAAGGTCTGTGGTGCGAAGTTCTCATGTGGAGATGTAGATGCCACCACAGCTTCATACCTAAAATGCGGAGTGCGCCTTCTGTACTACATTTTGTACTGAAATCTCAGTTGGTCCGTTAGGTTATTGATACTTACAAGAAATAAGATCGATTGACATACTGTTTTTGTGAAACTTGGCCATTTTCTTGCAAATATTTAAAAAGTTAAGGACAGTCTCCTAAGATGATTTTCTTGTAGCGACAAAGATTAAGATTCCTGCCTTCTTGCCCCATCTCAAAAATCCACCTGTATATGTCATGAGTGACTGCTTAGCTTCGTAAAAGTATAGCGTGATATTAACCATTTAAAAGGTTAAATCTGTAACTATTTGCAATATTCTAACCAACTACATACTTTGACTCGTCTTTTTACAATTTGCGGAAAACTATAGAAGAATACGATCATCATGCAATATTGCTAAACCTTCATCCATCTCTATCCGATAGTATTTGAGTGATGCTGTAACATACCTACATTCAAACAAAAATTCAAAAACTTATATTATATATATTCTATCTATATTTTCGGCATTAGAATCGTTCCCAGACTTCGAAACAATTACTTAAAATAAAAACAATGTAGAAGAAAAGAAAAGAAAGATCTCCGACGGAACGAAATGTTGCCATTTTAAATATTGTATTTATACCATAAACATATAGAAGATACAAAATGAAAACAATAAGAAATAAAATAAATACAGTACTTTATTTGTATTTATTTTATTTCCTATTGTTATTGTTATTTCACTATATGCTGCACCGATTGACGTCTTCACGTCAACACCGGCTATCGCTTAAAACCAGCGCTTTGGCTCTGTCTCGAATAGGGTCGCATTATGCTGAGCGATGGCCGTTTTGCGCGGATATGACGCGTATTTTCCCCCAAATTGTCCTTTTCGTGTATGTCTTTGCATAATGTTTACCACAACTAAACGTATTTTCTTTCCCTTAAGTATGTTCAGATTTGACTTCGCTACGATTTTGTAGGTATGTCTTGTCGTTTATAATAGATTGTAACGAAATTAAATGTGGTATCAAACGAACTTACCTGTTATGAGAAGTCCTGATTCTAATTTTATGAGTTGCAAATAACTTTTTCTAAGTAGAAAAACTTATTTGCAACTCATAAAATTAGAAGCTCATAAGTATGAGGATGAGAAAAAAAACCTTCGCAATAAATCAATGTTTTATTAAATTATTCTCATCACTTTACACTTAATAAATGTTGAAAATAGCAAATTGCTCTATTCTCTATATACCTAGTCTTGCGATAAATATTGTCACGAAGTTTTTTTTATTTTTTTTATTGCAAATTATATTTATTACTTTTACAGTGTGTTAGTTTAATACATAAATATAAAACAATTTAAAATATAAAAAGCTTATTCGAAGTGGTCTCCATTGGCTGCAATACAGTCCTTTAAACGTTGAGGCCAGTTATCAATAGAAGCACGCACTCTTTCCATGGGAAAATTCTTCACTGCCAATCGTATGGATTGTTTTAGGGACTCCAAATTATCATGGCGTTTAGAGCAAGCCGTAATCTCTAAAACTGACCATAAATCATAATCCAGCGGATTATGATCGGGACTAGACGACGGCCAGTCTTCAGCTCCGATGAAGTCCGAAACGTTCACTTCCAACCAAGACTGCGTGGACCGAGCTTTATGACCCGGCGCCGAGTCTTGTTGGAAGGACCATACTTGGTTATTGAATATGGTGTTGTTAAGGGGCTTAACTACCTTCTCAAGAATGGTATCTTGATACACTTGTGCCAATGTTTTGATACCTTTTTCACAAAAATATGGCTCTGTCACTCCTTCATAGCTAACACCCCACCAAACGATCACTGAAGTCGGATAATGCCCACTCTGTCGACTAATTGGGAAGCTTCCTTAGAGCTTTGAGCATAAATACGGTCATTTTGTTTGTTAAAATGTTGCTCAATTGTAAAGATTTTCTCATCCGTAAACAAAAAAATTCTGTGACCTCCCTTTGCGTACCGCTTCAGTAGTTATTTCGATTTTACCACCCTATTCTTTTTTTAATTATCAGTTAAAATATTACCAGTCTCTCGCTTAAATTTAACGTCTCTTATAGGCTGCAAGTCCTAAGTGATCTTTTAAAATACGCCACATGGTTCTGGGTGCTATCTTCATCTCCCGAGATAAAATCTTTTGCTTTCGGACAGGATTTCTTCGAATTCTTTCCGTTACTGCTTTGACCACCTTTTTCGTACGAATACTACGTGGACGGCCAGATCTTTTTCTGTCACAAACAGAGGAGGTCTCATTGTACCTATTAATAGCCCGGTACACAAACATTTGACTAATACCAAGCGTATGGAGAGTTTTAAAAATGGCATTTGGCTCCATAGCAACTTTGTGTAATGCAATCACAGCGATTCGGTTCTCTTTAACACCCCACTCCATTTTAATATCGCAAAATATTGTACAATGTATTGGCGCCAAAATTAGAAAACTCAATGAAAAATCGTATAAAAATGACAGATTCCAAATGTAATATATTTCTTATTTTTAATTGTAACAGTATTTATGGCCAGACTAAGTATTTTATGACCTATGGTAAAAAACCAGCCAAATACGTGTCGCACCACGCTCAATGAAGGGTCCCGTAGTTGCGATGAATTTATCCCAAGAACAAACTTAACATAGTAGTAAACTAGTACCAATAACTACCAACCAATTTTGAGCTAAACCGCGGACAGACAGACAGACAGACGGACATGGCGAAACTATAAGGGTTCCTTGTTAACTACGGAACCCTAAAACATGTTCTCCCATACATTCTAACTGCAAATGTAAGTTTGTACGCACTATATGGAGAGTTTGACCATGTTATTTCAAGACCATAGACTTCTTATAGGTTTTCCTGTAACCTATGAGTAAAGAACCATTCTCTGTATTTTTTTTCAAAATTATAGGCCCTGTAGTTCGGATATAAAGGGGGAAATAGTTAATTTTCATCTATTGTCTTAAATATTTTTTAAACTGTTTATTTTAAACTTATAATAAAATTATATTTGAGATCCTCAAAACTAGTCCTTTTGTTGTATATGTCACACGGTACAGTCTGCAACACATTTTTCTAATTAACTCCGAAAAGTGACCCCATATACAAAATTCATTTATTTACGTTACACGCCCATGTTTGGTCAACTAAATTGGTACAGTAGCGAATTGGCTGTGACAGACGGACAGCCAGCCAGCCAGCCCGCCAGTCAGACAGACAGACACACAAGTGATCCTGTAAGGGTTCCGTTCTTTTTCCTTTTGAGGTACGGAACCCTATAAATGGTTCAAATTGTGGGATATGATAGCTGAATATACGGTGTTTCAATCCCTTATCATTGGACTACTATTTACGCCACACCCTGTATACAGGGTGGCCGGGACGTGGACGCACAATCTGTTACCATGGATTTATGGTGGCATAAACATCGCCACAAGCGAAATACGCATCTCAGTTTACGTCATGCAAAATCCTGCATCGCGCAAGCGAAGTCTACCGCGCGACTAGCATATATCCAAAATTCAAAATTCAAAAGCCATTTATTCAAACTAGGCTGAGAATCAGCACATTTCGAACGTCAAAATTACATAAGACAGTCCCCCAAAACGCCCACCCTTCACCACTTCCTAGTGCTTTTGCTGGGAAGAAAAAGTGGCGCAACAAACTCCCCAGCAGCACAGCTGTCTGTTTAGTTAGAAAAAAATGATTCTATATAATATTAAGCAAGATAATTTACATTACGCACAACATAATTTAATTTATAAATTAATAGCCGTATGACAGCTAGCACGCGCCAATATACCAACCAAAAACATCGAGAACTATACTCAAGCAGAAATAAAAATAACTAAACGTAAACAATATCTAAAAAAGAAAAAAAAAAGCCTCAAGGCACAAAGGGCGTGCCCGCTTACATATAGCTGTTATAAGAAGTTATAATTGATTAACTAGGACCATCGAGGTAAAATAAATAATTGTCGAGGTCGCTAGCTATAGCTATATATACGACGTCCCGACATCAATCATCGGTTGCCCACCAGACATAACAGAGGAGAAGGATCCTATTTTCTCTATAGATGATGAGTGAACTTAACACCCTGTTCCTCATACCTCTTTTAATAACCTACGCAAAATTTCAACGCAGGGGAGTCCAGAATAGTCCGAAAGGGATACCGTGGCCCCCTGGCATTGCACATTTGATGATTTCCCATCCAAAAAAAAAAAGGTGAGTCCAGAATCATGTCGGTACTGAATCCATGGTAAAGGTGTCGATGTCCCTGCTACCTTGTTTAGAAGATGAGCGCCGATATCAGTGAAAATGTCTCGTTAAAATCAAATCGGATGGCACCGAGGAGATCCGTTTGAATCACTCGAATCCTGCTCGTTCAAGAACATCGCGATCAAACAATTACGCAGAATTGGTTAGTTTACGCCCAGTGCCTAAGTTATGCACAACTGTACCCACTGCTGTCTCCGATACAAAAACGTCTGCAATGTACAATGGAACCGTAGCAAGGTTAACTGCTTTTTAACTTTGTTGTAACGCAATTATTGTAATAGGCAGAATGAATAATGATCTTATTTAATAAAGTAACCCTTCGGCGGCGGAGACATAGTTTTCTTTGTCTTTTCAATAAATAAAGGCGCTGCTCCAAAGCTGCCCACGGCCACGGCCAGCTAGTCCCATCACAGTTATTTTACTTCTGACAGCAACCCAACAACCGTATGGCAACAAAAATACAGATTAATGTGATTTTGGCAGTGTGTGATGCAAAATCATAGGTAAAATATTGACCGTAAAATGGCTGGAAAACAAATGCACCGCGCGGCTAACGTGGTACACCGTATGGCAGCCCCACTGCCTTAAAACCCGCATATGATATGGCCGATGGAGTAAAGCTTGACCGCATGGAGGCCAATGTTAGCCCATAGAAACAAGGGTCGTCCAAAAACACGTTATGTTGACGATATCGATATCGTTAAAGGAAAACACCTGGATCAGAGACGCACGGAACCGGGAAGTATGGCAGAAGACAGGAGAGGCCTGTACCCTGCAGAGGGGGAGTCTGGGCTGAAATGATGATTATGAGTCACAACACAATTTTTCAATGGCTTGACTGTATAAAATGATGTCGTCTTTCCGCATGATATTGTGGGGTTGATACTAACCTATCACATTCATATTAATTTATGCGATGATCGCGTGCAACCTTGTTACACTGGGCGTCGCCCGCGCAACCGGTGTCAGGGATGCCCTCACAATAATTGATGGAGAGATTACATAATTTGAGATTAATTGACAATTTCCATGATAAACTGAAACTGCTATTATAGAAAGATATGTATTGGATTTATAATATCTTGGGCAGGGCTGAAGATGTTAATTCTTAAAAATGACAGTCTGTTAGACCGTAATGTTGGAAAATGTTACGTCGCCCACCTGCATCGGAACAGGGTCCAAGCTACCGATGGTAAGGACTCCAGAGAGGAAACTTCCCAATATGCCTGCTCCTGCCGTATTAAGAAGTACTTTCTTTATCGAGCCAACTACCCCATCCTCTCAATTAGAGTCTTCTGAGACATTGGTCAAGACTCTTAGCTATTAGGCCGTTGACCGCAAAGACTATCGGTTAAGGGTTGCGGAGTCCACGTCCCACTTGTTGGCAACCTTATAATTTGCTATGTCAACTGTCAAGATCATTTATAACTTTCCAAAACTAGTTTTGAGAAAACAAAAAATACCGATTGTACACCATTATCAGTTGCTGACAAGCCATTCTTTCTTGTTATGCATCATAAATTATAACTAGATAGACCATTACAATTTACCCTTATTTTCATGGTGCTGTCTATCAGCTAGGAATTTGTTCCCAAAATTGCTAAAGTACGGCAAGATCCCAAGGAATGCACAGCTGACTCATGTCTCCACAATTTGTTGCGTTATCACTTTAATATGAGTAAGTATAATCCGACAGGCGTGAAGCACGAGTGCACTAATATTGTAATTATACGTTATTTGGAGGGCTCGTGGTACAGTAGGTATAGGTAGGTAGATCAATGATGGCGCGGTCAGATGTTCGATGAGTGGTGCTTAGCTCAACAACATCGTGCCTACTTAGTTCTAATCAGCTATGAACCGCGAAAACAATTCGTGGTACATTATGTTCATGTCAATCAATCACATGGCTAATTTCTTTTGCCCGATTAGTTCGAGCTCATACAGAGTTCTTACTGTTTGACTCTTTAGGAGTAGAACTGACTTTAACGCAATGATTCATGAGAAGAACATGAATAAAAACGGTCAATCTACTAGCTCGTAGCTGACCCGACTGACGTCGTCCTGTTCTAATTTTATATAATTCATACAAAAAGGACGTTCAGTTTTTCCCAAATGTGAAGATTTTCCGGGCAAATTGTCTAATTTTTCTTACCACAGAAACCTGATTATATTATTACGAACATTTTAACACAAAAAATAGCCAAATCAGTCCGGCCGTTCTCATGTGATGTGCTTACCAACGACGAAGCATTTTTTTTATTATAAAAGTATATATGTTTAGAATCGTACGTTGTCGGGTACAAAAGTTATCTTTTGAAGAGTCAATTACCGCACGTAGTGAAAAAAATACTTATTGTAATTATGACGTCGCGCGTCAGCTGACGAAGATAATTCATGTTCTTTGTGTTTAGTTTCGCATAATACGATGTGAGTGATGTGACAGACGTACGGGACATCTTAATGGCACAACTATGTTGAAGAGCTACCATGCAATGAGCAAAATAGCTTACTAATACTACCTCCAGGCAGCGTTCTGAGAACTGGTATGAAGGCATGGGTGCCAGTGTAAGTAATTCAAGGAACATGAACACATTTCAGTTTTGTTTATATTTTTATCTGATCAAAAGAAATCGAAAATCAAAAGATCAAAAGGATCTGAAATTAAAAGTCATTTTATTCAAATTAGGCTGAGAATCAGCACTTTTTTAACGTCAAAATGACATACAGGCCACAGAGACGCCAGCCCTTCACCACTTTCTAGTGATTTCGGCTTCCGTTAATTTCTACGGCAGATGGGCTTTAATGATTGTTGATCGGTTATACCATTAACTTCGCTGTATTATGAATTATGCTATACTCGTGACGACCATCGACTCGTTGTTGGTCCTCGGCCGTGAGCAAGGCCACAGACTCGCGGACCGCCTGCCATTTATTTTTTTGCTACGGCACAAGGCACAGAAGAGTACCTAGCGTTTTATTTTAATTTAGACTTTCCTCTTCTGTTGCTATTTCCATTGCCAGTGTAGGTTGTACTGTTGTAGATTTGTTATGTTAATGAATACTCTAATTTCGTCATTCTCTGGTTGTTTTGTCAAATCCTTTTTTACTCAAGTGCCTCTACAACCTCAAAATGTCATCTGTTAATGTTAATTCCTTGTTAGTCAGTAAGCTACAAAGCTGTTTTGTATTTATAAAGTTATAAAAAGATATTTATTAAGACAATCGCTTCAATGCTGCGCTTGCGCCGCCGCCGCCGCTGCGCCGCAGTCGCAACTAGTCGGCTGCACGTGTATCTTGTACTCGTTACGTCACGAACCGTTTTGCGGTTTACAGAACCGCACGTATTCATATAACTATCGGAAGGAACCTAACCTTAATTCCTTAGCTATTGACTTCTTGATTAAGTCATCTGCTGCCACAACGGTGGAGCTGTTCTACTCTTCTCTCGCACACGGTTGATGTGGCTGATAAAATGGCTTCTCCCATAAATTTGGAAAATTGAAAAAACTGTGTCAGCAGCGTCCTCTGTCTTGCCAAGCATGGTACTTTTTTTTTGGGTGGGAAATCTTCAAATGACTTCTCCCGCTCTGGGTGGAACGGGAGGGCGTGTCAGACTCTTACTGACTAAAACCCACCCGTGTTCCTTCTGTTGCCTGTGCAATGCCAGGGGGCCACGGTATCCCTTTCGGACTTTCCCGCAACCCCGGCAGGCAATGGTCTCATCGTACTTGACGGTTTGGGAGGCCCAGAGTGCTGAATCTAGATAAGATATCAACCCAGCCAGCAGATATCAGCCTTTTGTCGAGATTCAATCTCGTTCTTGAAATCTCGATTGAGACTGAGCGCGCGCGGAACCATGAGGACACTATGCTTCTTGAGACGCTATTATCAATATAATAATTAATGGATTTATTATATACGTGATGTATGTAGGTATGCTGATTTGTTTCGTTATGCATGCATAGTCAAACTCATACTGAAACGTAGTACTTTTGAATTGTGAATGTAGTCGGTCATACAGAAAGATGAAGCTAGTTACCCTTTCCAAACCACTTTGGCCCGTTCTTCTCCATAGGAACCTAGGTTTATATGGTGAAGAACGGGCAAACGGGCTCGTGCGTTCTCTGTATGAGAAGAGGACTATGCCCTGCAGTGGGACATTATGTATTAGGCTGGTATTATTTTTTATTTACAAAATAACAGGATTAGGTACTCTAAGTAGGTGTAGTTTTCATTTTTAGGGTTCCGTTCTTTCGTTTTGAGGTTATAGGATCACTCGTGTTTCGGTCTATCTGTCCGTCTGTCACAGCCAATTTGCTCCGAATCTAATGGACCAATTGAGTTGAAATTTGTTGCATTTCTGTGACCCGAACACGGACGTGTAACGTAAATTAATTAATTTTCAATATGGGGGTCACTTCTGGGGGACAAATAATGAAATTTAAAAAAAAAAAACTTTTGTTGACTGTACCATGTGACATATCGAATGAAAGGGCTTCCTGCGAAGATCAATTTTATTTTTTAATAATTTTAGTATAAATACTTTAACGGGACATTATCTCCGAAATTACCATGCCTAAAATTCTGTAAAACACGGGGCTTATCTACAATATCCGGATAGGCCCTACCGACCACATAAATTATAGATGGAACTGTAAAATTATCTAACAGCTTGTGAAACACGCCAGAATTTAAGCAGTGCTGCTGAATATAAGCCCCTCCAATGACCGTGGTATACGTTGATTCGTAATTAACATCACATTTGATGGAAGGATTGCTTCCAATGTCATTATGTAGGATCATCTTCTTCTGCTTCTCCTTGTTGCTTGGTGTCTGCGAGATATTTATTACTTTTTTCCTCTTGCAGTCTTCTTTGTTGACGTCACTTCATTCACTCTCTTAATCTCTCTTTTCATTAATATTCTCTTTATGTCCCCTCTCCCACAATCCATCCATCTTTTCTCTAATCTCTCTCTCCCACTCCATCTGTCAACATATATATACATAGGTATTCATCTCTATCTTAGTCACATACGTCCCTTCACATTACACGCCCACTGTATTCTTATGATTACCAGTTCATCTATGTCATGTTTCATGGCAGCCAGAAATAATCGTCACAGTGTACTCTTCCCCGTAGCAACGCCAATTTTGGCCTGTCAATGCTAAAATAGGCTCCGACTAATTATAATAAGTATTGTATTGTCGATGCTCAAGGTCGAGCCCACACTTTACTATTGTTATTACAAAACTTATTACATGATTATGGTATTTTGATTTAATTTTAATATTTTGTATGGTCGTGAAACCGGGAAGAGGTTTTAATGAGATGTTTCGGTATTGTTGGGGAGGGCTAAACTCCGCCAGACGTTAGAGAGTAGGTATATGTGGGGCTGAGTTAGTGGTGGGAAATAAAAATTACCAGCTAAGTAGGAGTCACTCTTGCCTGGTTTGTCTATAAAATACTATAAGAGCCTCCTCCAGTATTAGAGCAAGAAAACTCCGAGACATAGATTTCAATAATTCGATCATTTTATTCCGTACATACCAAATAGATTCCTCCACTAGAGCAAAAGAGCAAAACAGCAGATTCTCTAAGAAGCTATAATAGTTGGATTGAAGGAGTCGTTAAGGGACATAGATCAACATACTGCAGTATCATCGCTATCACGTAACAACATCAAGGAAACTCTTTCTCAAATTAACATTTCCTCATACACACTGTATGTGTAAATATAATATCACAAGAGATTTAAGTTAATATCAACGATATGCGTTTTGGGACCTCATTTTGGATTGCCTGTTCGCAATCTTGCCACAGTCAGGCAATTATCTACTCAGTGTCACAAACAATACAGTTTAAAATGTCGTGGCTGTAAAAGGTACTTAATATCAGCAAATTCGAATTAAAATTGAAATTAGAATCAGCATCATTTGATACTTGCGAGCCGGAAGGATTAGATTCGACAAAAAAAAAACTGTCTGTCACTCTAATTTTTCGCTCTCGATGTAACTTTAGTGAGTTTAACATTATTTGTGTCAATAATATCTATGTCCAGTAATGACGTCTGCAGTGATGATGATGTCTTGAAATGCTTCCATTATAAGAAAGAAAAATTCAAGTGCGTGTCGGACCACGCACAATGAAGGGTTCCTTCAGTTAGAATGAATTTAGCCCAAGAACAAACTTAACTTTGTAGATGAAAATGTTTTCTCCCATACGTCACGGTCATTTCTCCAACTGCAAATGTAAGTTTATAATCGCAAAAAAAAAACAATATTATGTGATAAAACTACAAATTAACGATTCTCGGACTTTTTCCTTTACTTGTGCTGTGAGACCTCGCTTCTTGCCAAATTTAATGATTCTAGGTCATTCTAGGCTCCGACACACGAAGCCCTGACATCGTAATGTTAGGACTTGAAGTCAGTGACCAAGAACTTCAGACTAGTTTGCTTGTATGTTATTCTTCTTTAGGTTTAATCGGTTATCATAACAATCTACGATCCGCACAGCTGCCGGCAGCAATTCAGAAATAGGTAAATTAACTATTAGCAATAGGTAATCTAATTCTGTTTCTGAGCAAGTTGAGGAAAAAATCTACAAAAATAGGTATGTTCGTTCGTATAATGTTTCCTTCAGGTGCTCTTTTAGCACAATATGTTGTCCTCTTCCATTCTCTTCTGTTAGCTGCCATGTTTTCATCATCTTATCTCTTAGGGCAAATATTTACAATAGTCCTTGTTGCTCGTCGTAACCAATAAAGCCCATCACAGACGTAGCTATAATATATGTATATTATAGCAAGACATATTACGATACATGTTCCGTAGTAATCTTCGAGTGACCTCAGACGGAGCTGTAATATATTTCTAGTACGCACCAAAAACTACACAAAAAAAGCAAAAGCAAAGTATATTAATATATAATATAGCTGCGTCTGTGACGAGTTTTTATCTTTGATCCAGCCTGTCCCATCTTGCTGTCCTCCCCCCAGCGACGCCCTAAGCCGAGGTTCGTAGCCCACAGGGGGTGCCCTTAACGAGCGTTCTCCTAGCTTTAATTAGAATAGTTTATGCCCGTGGCTTAAGGCAGCCACAGGAAAGTCCGGTTAAGCAGCTACGACCTTAGTGGTCAGCTGCGAGAAGACCTAGACCAAAAAAAAAAAGTGACGGGCTCCAAAGCGAAAATCTGGTAAACGTTATAACTTATATACAAGTAAGTTACATATTTTCTTTTGATAATAAGAGACGACCCGCACCCGCTCTAAATAATGTCCGCCTGCATTCACTGCGCGCCGGCAGCCGAGTACTGCGCGTGACCAAACTTGCGTCTAAAGTCTATACTATAGTATAGAATAGAATAGAAAACATTTATTCGACCCAGACACAACACAAAAGCAACAATCACATAGTGTAGCTCGCGCTGTGTTGAATCGAAGGGAATAACTATAGACAGGGAACATGTACATACACTGTCACATGCGGGTCATCCCCATCACCATCTGCCCAGACTTTTGCCAACTATGTTGGGGTTGGCTTCCAGTCTAACCCATTACAAACCCATACCATTTTGAAATTGTTGATTGCTGCCTCTTTGGTCTAGTTGTTGCAAGCGTGTCTGCTGAGCATGTGATGCAGACTTAGATCCTCGGATGATGAAACAACGGTGCTCGATTCTGCAATGTTGCTTGTTACAACATAATTAAAGTCCAAGTCTGCATAGTAACATACTGCCTCTTGGGTCATAGTACACTTTTGGGGGGTCAAAAACACAACAGATCTTAAAATTAAATAAATAAAGTTTGTTAGTTCATTTTAGATTGAAAATGCGTTTGCAATCACGCATACACCTCAAACGATTCAGACTTTTTAGAAAAAGACTGACATGAGGCAACGAGTGCACTGCCACCACAAGTAGGTACAAAATCTTTATAATTAAGGCTATATAGCATTAATATCCTTGATAGCCTGTTATATTAGACACAAACCCTGTAACAATGCTCAGTGTACCGCGGACCGTCGCCTGCGCCGTTACGAAATTAATATTCAAAGTCGAGAATAAAATTAGAAACATTTAAAATATATTGTTGATCTAGAAGCGCGACGGAGTTGACTTTGTCAGTTTTATGTTTGGTGCTATTTATCCCGATTTTTCGAATTTGGTTGAAGATTTTGTTCAGCAATGAGGGAGTTGAATGGTGAGCGTTTGGCACTCATACTAGATCCTAAGTATTTTAATTAGTTTTAATTATATTACGATAAGGGTGAACAGTACCTAATGTAGTGTTTACTGAGTAGCGTGTTTGTTGTCAATGTTGTTTATTACCGATCCCGATTATGGGACATCCCTGAACTACCCTCTAAAAATTAAAAGTAACATACCTAATCATAAACTAGCTGTGCCCCGCGGATTTGACTGTGTGTTATGATAATATAGGTACTGCCTTATAAAGTGTTTAACAACATTGTCTTTTCCCAAGTATCCAGAACACCAACTTGCTGACAAATTTCATCAAAGCCGGTTCAGTAGTTTAGCTAATTGTAGGTGTGTAGATACCACTTCACACTCGTCGACGGTTGCCATAAGAATGCCGCCATGACAGACGATTTTTGCCTATTTATCTGTATCTTGTCTTTACTACGCATTGTTGGTAAACGTGCGAGGCGTGATAATCAGCTGACAGATGTATTTTTTGCCATTTTCTATTCGGGTCAGAAGTACATACATCTGAATCTGATGTACGTGTTTTCCAATTTGTACATATTTACTACTGTTTTATTTCTAGTTTTAAACGATAGTGTGATGGAGTTTTCTTATTATAAAGTAAACAATAAACAAATGTACATTAGGTAAATAATAAATCTGCCTAGCCTTTTTCCAACTATATTGGGGTCGGCTTCCAGTCTAACCGGATGCAGCTGAATACCATTATTTTACATGGAGCGACTGCCTATCTAACCTTCACAACCCAGTAACTGGGTAATACGATACCCCTTGGTAAGACTGGTTGTCAGATTTTCGGGCTTCTGACGACCCGTAACGACTATCAAAGATCGACGAATGACAGCCGGGACCAACGGCTTAACGTGCTTTCCGAGGCACGGAGGAGTCTCGTTTTGTAAAGATGGTCACCCATCCACAGACCAACCCCGGCAAGCATAGCTTAACCTGATGGATCGACCCGTGCGGCAGTTATTACTTAGCCACGAGCTCCCATTGTCCCAAATGTCCATTAAATAATAAATAATAAAAATCTTTATTCATACAAAAACCTTTGACATTGCTTAAGACTAGGATACATATCAAATGAACAAATAATGTTTTTAAACTAAGTATCGAACATTTTTCTGCTTCTAATAGTAAATATTACGAAACAGAGTGAGGTCTTGTTGCGCCATTTATAACCGATAAAAATGGGCAAAACCGGAAGCACTTACGTAAGCGACATTCAAAGATTTGATTTGTGACCCTTCCTGACTTCGAGACGTACACCATAGCCATTATCATACGAAATAAGTACTTTATGGTACATTATAGGATTTATTAATTTATTAATTGATTTCCAATCAATAGTAAGTAGCGAATGGCTCGTAGATTATTATGAAGGCCTGCTTCTAAAGAATGCGTCGTAAGGATTTCTGAATTTGAATAAGCAAAACGCAGGAAACAAGTCAAAAGGTAGCATTTTGTTTACAATTTTCTAAAATTTTAATTCTCATTAACACGGGAAGTATAACCTATTATAAACCTTGGATTATTTGATATGAAAACATCGAAGGTTGTAAACTACGACATCGTATTAATTATATAATAATTACAATCAACAGTAGGTATTTTGTAAATAATCGTCAGTTTTATAGGTAACAGATGTGATGCACGAGATCTCTCCATAACGCCGTCCGATGTGCGCTGTCCTTGATTATGAGATAAATTTAGAATCATGTTGTATGTACTCATTTAAATAATTTAAAAAATCACATTAGCATGCTTTGACGTATATTCGGCATAGTATTAAAATGTGTGAATGTCAATTTTGATTTTGCATTTTTTTAATGCAGTTTTTATCAGCATTTGTTTCATTTACCAAATATACAACACTTAAAACTCACAGTTTCAACTTACACCTACTTAAAGAACTGTAGGTACCTACTTGGAGAAAAATCGGAATTTATTAATCAAATGGTTTTCCTGGGAATCACGCTAGATGATTAGAAATAACAATGGGGATCTCATATAACGTCTCTTTCGGGGCGGCTAAGCTCGGCCGCTTATGCTGTTAGAAAGATAATCTCTTATCTTTCTAACAGCATAAAAAACCGCGCGTTTTGTCTATTTTAGCTAGTATTTCCACAGCATTATGTCATACTCGTTTGGCATTTTGCTGTGGGGTCAGACTGCTGACATTGAATCCATCTTTATTTTGCAAAAGAGAGCTGTCAAGCCATTTATAATCTACGTCATCGCGAATCTGTCAGATAAATATTTAAATAGATTATTATTATGACGGTATCTTAATTGCCAATTCATTTATTTATGAAAATATTATGTATGTAAGAAAAAATCTACATATTTTTATTAGAATAAGTGAGAGACATAATATTAGAAAACCACAAATAAATATAAAATAGACAAACCACTTTTCAGATTAGCTAATGGGGTACTGTGATAAGAGTTACAACAAAATAACTTGTGATATATTACAATGAAATGAAAGAACATTTTAAACTCATATTAGCTACCGTAATAGTAGTACACTTTGTTAACAATCATATTACGAATTAGAGGATTACTATTATTATATTTACGTGTAACTGGCGAAATGTGGGTGTACCTATACCTTCTACAGGTACACATCTCCCCAACCCTTCGGGGAAACAAGGCGTGATGTTATGTTTATATTTATGTGTTTACATATCTCGGGAGTCGGGACCATGAGGTACCGGTCCTTTGGAAGCCGTACGAGGGGCCGAAGCCAACTCACAGAGGCTCTCAGACAATTTTAAACGTAATGAGGCACTAACCGACGATTATTTATTTATTTAATAGTTATAGCACATAAATGTACAGAGGTGGACTTAATGCCATAGGCATTTTCTACCAGTCAACCTTTGGGTGATGCAGAGACAAACAATTATCGGTCATATTATTATCGATTATCCCTGTGTGCACTATGCAAGTGTACCCAAGGACGGTTGGACAGAACATGGAAGCAAAAAATATTGGGCTATGGGTTTGGGTGGCTATAGTGGATTGGTTACCTGGAACTATGTAAGGCTTGTCCCCTATCTGACCAATGTTATGGTATATACAGATAAAATGGCACGGCACACTGCGCACTCAATAATGGGCCCCGAAAACTGTCGCTAGCACATAGTGACGTAGCGACAAGGAGGCAACATGTCCTGAGGTGCTTGAGGAGTGGAGAGGTATTCCACGGCTTTCAGAACAATCCCACAGAGCCCGGAAGACGGTCAAGATCCCTACGAGCACTTACTGTAACATTTCCTTCCTCCGAGCACGTTTGTAAATCTCCACTCAAGCCGGCCAATTCATTCAAGAATGAGGTGGGAGCTTTGTTCCTCGTCGGTGTTCACTCCAGCCGGCCAATAAAGGCCAACAAAGCCAGAGATGAGGAACAAGATTTCTCCCGGGAGATAGGGTCCGTGAGGTTGCTTCTGCCCAACAGCTCGCCACATGCTGCCCTGCGGGTTTCTGTATCTCCCTTGGTATTGCTCCTCATCCTAGACCCGTTCCGGCAAAGTAAACTCTACCAGAACAGATCTAGAGTTACAGATCTAGAGTTAATATTGTGTCTTTGAAATTTCTCGGGACCCTGGGGTCCCGGAACTTCGGAAGGCGTACGAGGGGTCGAAGCCAACTCGTAGAGGCCCGTTAGACGTCTTTAATATTTATTATTCATTTATTAATTCAAGTTACGATGACTCATACAATATTCAATACAACACAAATACATCAAACAATCATTAACATTACATTACAACATTTACAACACAATACAATACAAAAACCGCAGTACATTCAACTCTTACACTAACACACCATTAATGGCCGACGACTGTAGGTGACGCGCAAGTCACTGCAGCGTCGTATGTAAGGACAGGACAGTCGAGCCTGTCTGCTAGCATCAGCAGCACGCTGTAGGGGCTGCCGCGCACCAGAGACACGAGTTGCATAAAAGCAGTCGACGCTAGCTTCGGCAAACATGCCCGAGGCACTACAGTGACGCGGCAGCCCCAGCAGCGCTCTGAAAGAGTTGTTATATTGGACGCGAAGGGCTTCTTATGATTTTTGGGTGCGATTCACCCACAGGCTGCACGTGTACAATGATGTACAATAAGCTCTAAAAATGAATAATTTAATTTATAAATTACATTAAATCCAAGATAAGATGCTTGGAAACATGCTGGTCCTTCTCCATAGGACATATTATAGAGTCTAGACAAAATCAAACTGGTTGCTAATTTAATTGTATAATTTATTATTCTTTTAACATTGATTTTACATTATATGATTACTTGAACTTACACACTGACTTATTACTTGTTAAAATTTTAGGAATATCGTATACTTTTACAATGTTTGTAAATAATAGGTCTTTACTGAAATTGGAGATTCTATAACCAGCATTTTCAGATTTAATTATCTGTGGATTGGCGCGCAATTCGAAATTAAAATGAATTTTATTCGAAAGACGTGTTAATTTAATTTAAAATTCAGTCATTTATTTTTAGATAGTTTTTTGTTAGTTGTGTAGTAGTTTTTGGCGCCATGGATAAACTGAAAATTCGTACAATTTTCGCATATGAGTTCCTACGTGAAAATACCGCTGCGCAAACAACACGAAACATTAACGACGTGTACGGGCCTAACACTGCGTGCATAAACACGATCCATTTTTGGTTCAATATTTTTAAATCTGGAATTTTTGAGTTGAAGAACAAGCCTCGCGGTCAGCCGGTAACCATTCGGTCGACAAGGACGAATTGAAGGCGATAGTGGAAGCGGATCCAACTCAATCTACGGCTGAGCTTGCTGTCAAAACAATATTAAAGCAATTGCGTCAAATCGGAAAGACAAAAAAGCTAGATAAGTGGGTGCCACACGAACTAAGCGACCAACCGCGAGATTTACGCGTCGAAGCATGCATAGCACTACTGAATCGGCATAGAAACGAGGAAATTCTTAATCGAATTTTTACCTGCGATGAAAAGTGGATCCTGTACGACAGCCGTGAGCGTTCTTCTCAGTGGGTAGACCCGGGTACAGCACCTAATCAGTGCGCTAAAAAAAAGATTACTCATAGGAAGATGATGGTGACTGTCTGGTGCACCAGTGCCGGACTTGTACATCACAGCTTCTTACCGAATGGCACAACAGTGACGGCAGATGTCTATTGCCAAGAATTGCAAACAATGATGGAGAAGCTCGTAATTCAACAACCAAGACTAGTCAATCGCTCTTCCCCATTGCTTCTCACTACAGACCATCGCAAAGCTACAAGAGTTACAGCTGGAAGCTTTCCGTCACCCACCGTATTCCCCGGACCTTGCCCCAACAGATTTCAACTTTTTTCAAAATTTAGGAAAAAAAAATAGTGGGAAAAAATTCAACACCCGAGAGGCAGTACAAAACGCTTTCGCTGACTTCATCGCCTCCCGTCCGGTAGACTTCTACAGTAAAGGGATAAACAAACTGCTATCAAAATGGCAAAATGGTATAGATAATTTGGGCCAGTACTTTGATTAACCGAAAAAAATATGTATATATATATATATATTTTAAAATTATCATAAAAATCTCCAATTTCATAGCTAAAGACCTAATACGAATACTCGTATTAGGTACACACGTGAGCTGAGCACCGTGTATCACGTATGTAATTTATCTGTCATAGGTAAATAGGGAATACGGGCTGGTTTCCGCAACTCCACGTCAAAGCATATCTGTCATTACTTCATTTTTAATTATTTTTACTTGTCGTGGTATAGTAATCTTATTCTAGGTGAATCGTCTTGAGAAATAATTATTTAATTAATTTAAGTATACAAAATATTGCACAACATTTTAAAAGAGTAACGGTGGAGTTTCTTACCCATTCTTCTCCATACGAAAACTACCTTTTGGAAGGGGCAAATCATTTTTTTTTTGTTGTAAATTTTGACTTTCTAAAGTGCCATAAAAGGGCCTATTTAAAATAAATGATTTGTCTTTGACTTTTGAAAGACACCGACTTCCGAAATTCAAGTCATTTTGCACTTTGTAGTATTTTTTGGGAATTCGCTTGTGCATAATATTAACCAATTCGGTAAACACATAAGCCGCGGCAAAAACACTGTGAAAACAAATATACAGGTTTCAACTTTTATTTTGAAGAAGTTTTCCTCCGGACGAATATAAAACAGGTGCTAATTTGTACCGATTCAAATGTGAACGATTACTGACGCGCAACGACGTGTCCGGTGAAAAATTTGCATTGTTTAAAATATAATGATTTTATTTAATACTTTTGCTATTGTGCTGGCGGTACTAACAGGTGAGTGAATTTTCTATTTGAGTGTCTTGTCATGGATAATGTGCGCAGGAGACGGGAAATGGTAGTCATGTTTGATACGGGGGTAAGTAGAAGACTAGGCTTGACAGCTAAGTTACAAACGGCGAACATTTGTCGGGAAGACTTTAGATGCATAATAAATATGTAGCAGGAAAATTAAATCTAATTAATTGGGAAAGAAAAAAGCTTCACAGAACGACATAGAGCGTGGAAAAAGATCGTTTATGAAGCCGTCGTCTACGCATTCTGTAAGTAAAACAAACTAAGTTAATAAAAGATTTGAATTTATAAAAAATTATGTCACGTTCAAAAGTGCCTTTTATTTCCCTAATTGTAATACATTATTTGACTTTGACTTTAAGGAATATAAAATACTGCAATGAGTTTCGTTTAAATGGCACTATATACTTAACTCGTAGATTAGGTATTCTAGCTCTATAGATCAGTCTGTCTAAGTATGGTCCGTTCCAAAAGTGTATGTAACAAATGGATAGGATAACGTACCTGTGGACAGGTGCGTTGCTAACGCCCCGAATCAGCCGCTGCTATCAATGAGACGGGCCCCCAACATTCTATAGGCCCTACGAGTGTACGTAAAAATTTGTAAAACATTATCCATTACCTCATATTCTTATTGATGAGAGGCCCAAGAGAATATCTTATAAATACACTAACCTGGCCTGGCCTTATTTCTAAGTAGGTAAGTTCTTACTTATATCTGTTTTTAATGTACCGTGCAGATAATATAACAAAACATTAACCTATTTTTACATCCCTAGGTATGAATTATAGCTTGCCTACATCATATCTACGACTATGTATAATGATTACCGAATCACTAACCTATCCTGTTATTCAACTTTTTTGTTACTTAAAACTGCCGCTGCGAATAGGTATTATGTTTTAAAATGTTTAAGTGCTTTGCTTGTTTGTGGCGTGACTTTTGCGATTTCATGTTTCTAATTACTAAATAGGTAATGTAATTTATTTTTAGGCTATGTAATTTACATTTATTTTATGTCAATCGACACCGCTCGCGTTGTACTTTTGCTTGGAAACTATATAAAAATAAATGTTGCGTAGTGCCTAATACAAAATAATTAGTCAGAAGCAGCACCTACCCATCCTACAGGAGAGGATACTGGTGGTAGGATTCCTACCACCAATATCCTCTCCTGCCTTTGGACCTTTGTCAGCGAAGTCATCATCGTATGCCTTGCCTTTTCCCAACTATGATCAGGTCGAATTCCAGTCAAACTGGATGCAGATAAATACCTACCAGTCTTTTACATGGCGCCGCCCTATCTGACCTACACAATCCAGATACTGGGTGACACTGGTGAAACTAGTTGTCAGAGTTTCAGCCTACTGCCTGTGACGACTGTCAAAGGTGAACACCGGGTTGTCAGTTAGGTTAATACAATATTATTGCCCGGCTACACCCCGGGGCTATAATGGCTTACTTTAGGTAAGGATTGTATGACATATAATTTATTTTTACAGAATATAATATCATACCTATTGACATTTGACTGGTGGGCTCGTGGGTAGATTATACAGCCGCACGGGTGTGGCACGCAAGCAACGCTTGCCGAGGTTGGTCCGTGGATAGGTGACCATTGCACACCAAGATCTCTTTGTCGTTGCTCCCGGCTGTCATTCGTAGATCTTTGCCGGTCTTTACGGGTAGTTAGAAGGCCGATAATCTTGTATCGTTTTACCCTGTTACCGGATTGTAGAGGTCAGATAGGCAGTCGCTCCATGCCGAATACTGATACTACATCCGATTAGACTAGAAGCCGAGCCAAGGCACATGATGACATTTGAGACCAATTCTAACTCAGAGAGTGGTATTGATGATTTTACTTATTATAATTCTGTAAATACACGTCTATTACTGGCGCAAATCATATTTTGATCAACATACTCGTACAACCTGACACTGACTTGTAAATTGTAAAAACTAAAGAATTTAAATTTCGTGGGCTACCTTAACGCATCCCCCTTACAGGCACCTAATCAATCTACCAGCTTGTGCCCAACGGGCTTTTAGCAACGGGCGGTGGCAATAATGTAGTAGTTACTTAAAAAGCTAAGCTGGAATCATCTCGTCTGATGAAGTCTACGCTCCGTCCAGCACCGAACCAAATTCAAAACCCCGAGAGCTTTCAGCTCGAGCTTCAGAATCGTTTCGAGTGCCTTGGGCAACGGTCGGCAACAGGCGGACCGGAAAGGTCGGAATTTGGACCGCCAAATATTGTTAAATAAGTTATGTACCTACTATTCAATTAAATAATATTTTAAATAACTGCCACGTAGAATCTAACTTAGTTAGTTTAGCTTTAGTAGGTACCTAGACACAGCTGCAGTTGGTATGCTGTGCTGTGTGGCGCAAGAGAGAGCGTTTCAGTGCGAAGGTATACATTTTTTTTTAATTCAAAATAAAAAAGACAACTGAGTTTTTTTTCTGGACTTAAATGGATAAAAAATATCAGCAGTATCCGGACCCCACTTAAAATTACTTGCTGTTTGCGACTATAGAATCGTAGTCGCTATATATATAGAATCGTAGTTATATTTATGTAGTTAGGAATTTAATATTATCTATATTTGTATAAACTTTAAAGTTAGTGAAATTGTAGTTCTAGGAACAGCGGATGGTAAAGACCATACCAAGTGCTGGTACGTGTACCTGTAGGAATTGCGCTCGGGAAAAACCCGCCTACAGTTCCCACCCCGGCCACATTGCGCCTGGGATAAACCCGCCTGCAATTCTCACACCCCTGGCCACATTGCACCCGGGATAAACCCGCCTGCAATTCTCACACCCCTGGCCACATTGCGCTCGGGATAAACCCGCCTGCAATTCTCACACCCCTGGCCACATTGCGCTCGGGATAAACCCGCCTGCAATTCTCACACCCCCGGCCACATTGCGCTCGGGATAAACCCGCCTGCAGTTCGCCGGCCGGATCGCCAAACAAGGCCGCCTCAACCGACGAGCCCACCACCCTTATTTTACGAAGGCGCTGTTGTTGGTGTTTTTTGTAATCTGCTTGTGTGCGTACCGTAATTTGTTGTATAAAAGGAGCGAGTCTAGCCCATAGTTGGTATTAAACGCAATTCCAAGGGTTTCTTTGAGTCCGCCGCCAACATCGGTTGTCGAGGCCGCCAATGTCCCTAGTAGAATCAGTCAGATACGCCGCCCGAGGCAAATACTTACCGACCCAGACGACCCCATAACCTTCCTCCAGGAGAGCAATACGGCCACAAGTACAGTGCACAAACACAGACACCGACCCGCACTCCGACCCTTAATTGTTGATGCGCCAGCCCAGCCCCAGTAGCTTAAAATTCCCCAGTTAATAATCAAAACCATCCTTGATCCAGCCTGTCTCAACTTGCTGTCCTCCCCCCAGCGACGCCCTAAGACGATGTCCGTACCCCACAGGGGGTGCCCTTAGCGAGTGCTCGCCTAGTTTTAATTAGAATAATTTTTGCCCCTGGCTGGAGGCTTTGAGTGTAGTAGCTTAAGGCAGCCACAGGAATGTCCGGTTAAGTAGTCATCACCTCAGAGGTGAGCAACGAGATGTCCTAGTCAAAAAAAAAACAAAGTTGCTAGTTCATCGGTTCACGTCAAAGAGCCAGTTCAGCTCTAGCTCCGCTACAGTAAATAGCAAATAAAAGAAGCATTCTCTTGAAGCAACACATTCTTCTGTTTCATTCATCGACCAGCATCCGCCCAGTTTAGTTGTGAGTCAACGAAGGGGCTCACACTTGCCGACTCCTGGGCTAGGGAGTTCCATGGACGATTATAGTGATAGGTTCGTGAAAACTGTCCGGACGGTCGGGCCCGTATTACAGAACCTCACTTAAAACTCGTTTAAAGCCTGTTGATTGGTTGATCCTAGTTTTAAGTAATGTCCGAGGCTAGAGTGTCGTTCAGTAATACGAGCATAGGATCTTCAAAACCCGTCGTACAAATCGAACAAGAAGCTCTCTGATGCTACTCTACAGCTCATGGAGGAGAGACGCGAGAATATACCCATCTCACTTCTAAGCCATGTCTACAAGCAGTTTTCAAAAGTCATCTCGACTTCCAGCCTTCCGAACAAGCCGGATTCCGGTTTAGCACCGTAGACATACGCTGCGATAGGTTATAGGTACAGAAGACCGAAGAGTATAACCTGCCACTCTGCTTAGCGTTTGTGGACCGTAGTGAATCGAAGGCTTTCTCGTAAGAAAGCCTTCGATTCGATGGAGACTTGGGCTGTATTGCAATCTCTCCAACAGTGCCACAAATTAGCTATCGGTACATTCGATGTCCGGAAGTGTTTGTATGAAAACGATACTATATCAGTCCAACTCCAGGACCAAACAGGTACCCACTTATGTCCCTACAGGTACTAAAGTAGATTACCAATTGGAATTTATAAAATAAATTAATAACGTATCTCGTGAGATATGATTAGGTATTGTTTCTTGCCTTGCCTTGTTAGCTTGGTAGGTAGATAAATGTACCTACGTACCTAATTAAATAGGTGAGTGCAATAAAATTGTAATCAAGAGATTAAAACCGACAAAAATAGACGTAGGCATGTAGATTGTAGGGACTTTGTTACAGTATCTCTTTGTAATCATGACAGTGATGTTGAACAGGGCAGCAGAGCTTTGTAAGTACCTACCTAGCTGCTATAATGTTTCTTACCGTTAACGACACGAAAACAATGAATCAATAATGTTTTAACCAGAAACTTCCAAAAACGGTGTCTCTCTACTGGCTCACCACCAACGACCTCCATCATAGCCTGTCTTATATCCCCTCGTTGGTTCGATAACCAAATGGTTGACATTCTAAGGAACCCAAGTTGACAAAAGTAAACTTTAACGTTTCTATAAATCGCGATATCGTATTTATGAGAAACCTACCTCATTGTGAATGTATTGACTTCTTCAAATAGGGGCTTTCTATTCTATTGTCTATGGAAAAAAAGCATGTTTTCCTTCGTCTCCTACAACAAGGTATTGTATTAAAAAGGAAGGTCGAAGATAATAAAATAGGTATAGGTACCTGTAGATTACCTGTTTAATCAAATTTACACCAACTTGCTGGTACCAGTAAGATGCAGCACAGAAAATATTGGAAATAACTGCAAACTTCATGTACATACTAACTTTATTACAATACCTCAAATTATTTAAATTTGTTCTTTTTGTAAACCACCTAATTATAGGTAATAAACCATGACACTACTAATGAAAGTGCGGTGATTAAAAATCTCTCCCAACAAAAACGCGTTTGGAAACGTCTTACTTTTTTAATTTTCTTCTTTTTGGTTGTGGTAGGTACCTACCTATCCCACACTAATTCGAATACCACTACCAGCCATCTAATTACGGAACACATTTTTGTAAACGATTACGACTGTTTCATTTTGACAGTTCAACAATATTCATTGCGTTATTTACGTTGCCGAGCAGATTTTTTTTTTGAACTGTGCTAGCTATGGTTTAGTAATTTGTTTTAAAACGATTAAAATTTCAATTGTTCGTGTATTACATAATAAGGGTACTGCTATGTAATTAACAGTAACAGGATGTTATTATAACATCGTCCACATAGTCTACGTGGGAAAAATACGTATTATGGAAGCTTACTCAAAAACTACCCAAGCAATGTTAATAAAATGGGACCAACGCGCAAGCCTCCACAACCAAATGAAAAAAACAAAATTGGTCCACAATTAGCGGAGAAATCGGTAGGTATCACAATTAACAATCCTATACAAATTATACATAGTCGAACATAGAACCTCCTTCTTTTTTGGAATTCGGTTGATAAAAGGTAAAATTATCTAATTTGCTAATACACGACTCAAGAATCATTAAAATTAATAGCTACGACTATGTTTAACGATCGTCCTTTTCTGTCCCGACATCTCTTAACCTATGGTTAAAGGGGACACAAATAGAAAGACCGTTCTAAGGTTTTCAATCATTTATGTAATGTATTGGCAGGTATGTTTTACTATATTCTTTGAAATAGAATCTTCCTGACGTAATGTTTACCTCAGTGGACTGCCATCTAGTGAATCAAATTCAATTAATCTAAAAATATTTTATTTCAAATAAACCTTCGGTCGACGCGCTAATCTAGATGTGCCCCTTCTGGATTAGCGCGACTCCGACGACTGTCGATGGGGCTGCACGTGTGCTGCGATGCGATTTGGATCAGCACTGTTAAGTTGTCGTGTTTATTTCGAGTGTTGTGTGGTGTGTATTGTCATGGATTATTTTTTAACGATAGTGAGTTTTTACAATGCATATGAGGGATTACTACTACTATTTGCCTACCGAATGACCCTGCCCGAGCGGCATAGCTTGACCCCGTACAAGTTAATTTGGTGAGGTCTTTCCATATCTTTCAGGGCTCAGCTGAAGTGGTGCGCTTAAAGTCATGAGTAGATTTCATTATAAATCCATACATCTTACATGCTGCAATTACAATTCATTTGACTAACATAAAACTGTAATATGTATGTGTATTGTGTATGTCAATTATTATATTATTATGTGCAGTGCAGTGCTTTTTAAGTGTTAAAAAATTGATTGTTTTTGTGAGCGCGCATTTTGGTTCAGGTAGCTGTGGCCCAAACAGCATTCCTTTAGATTTTTTTCTTTGGGTCGAGGTGTATCAAGTGAGAAATGACAATGTAATAAAAACAAAAGACGTGACACCCTGTCGGGTGGGTCGAGGCGTCGCGCGTTAGACGGAGTTTTATTAATTATTTGTGCTGAATAGTCTGCATAACTGAAATGAAATTGTTTATTCTGTACCTAAATAGGATATTGCAATCACTTTTACACGTCATATTAAAAAAATTGCTAGGTGAGTTCGGCGTTTCCTATCTGACTACTCTGAGAAGAAAGACCGAAACAGACTCAGTGGTCACAGTCTCTTTTAAAGTCCAGACATAATCTTGGTCAGACCATATGAGGACCATGTATAGATTAGTGTCTGAAATGGTCTTTTGAGGAAATAACCACGCAGATTTGAATGGACCTGTCCAGCCAGTGCAAGCTTTTGTCAGCAATCGTGGAGCTCAACTCGTCGAAAAATACCAAAGAAAGGACTTTGGGTAGGCCGCATAAACTACTCAAACTGCCAGACCATCATTAAAACTAACTTGAAAAGAAAAAATGCAATATTTTGTGTGATGATGAAATGAAGATCTCCCCATAATCCTCAGGCAAATGTAATACTTACGATTCCATGTAGGTACCTATCTCGACAGTAGGTACCGGTAGTTTGAACCAACTAATGATTGTAAGTGCAGCGACCTCTCATCCTATAAGCGTCCTTTTGTAACAATAGGTACCCTACAAGTTAAATTTATGAAAGAAGCGCAATAAAAACATATTATTTTGCCGAACCAATATAACAACCTTGCACAATCGTTTCAAGTATGTTACAAATAATATATGTAAGTTATTATTATGAACCAGATAATAACTTTCCTACTATTACAGGTACTACGAGTACCGCTTACCATTTGAAATCGTTCTGGTACCTAAATATCACATTATTTTGGTACAGACGCCAGCACATCAACCTACTATAATCTGACAATTTTTTAAAATAGATTTTCAACTTTATCACTAAAGTTTAAGGTTCAAAGTTGATTGGGATAATTTGACAGTTTCCGGTAGGTTGACCTGCTGGCGTCTGTCTATTAAAGTACTTACCTTTAATTACGATAAGATAAGCCTTTATAAGCAATCCCAATTTTTTTCGCAAGAACTGCCTTTGTCTTCTACAAGCAAATTGGGTGGTAGCGGTAGCCTGTCACTAATAAAAACGATCGGTTCTGGGCAGTTTGTATCTGCTATCCAATATAAGTAGTTACCTACTTACTTACCAGGCGTTTCACGTTTCAGGGGTCTCCTGCGAGAAGCAGCTGGGCAGACGCGCGGCAGTGCCCGTCGTCTTCGTCCAGGGAAACCACTACGATGTCGGATTCGATGTCGTAAGTAATTTATATAAGCGGTTTATTTTTGTGATGAGGAATATGCTACGTTTACTATTTTCATTTAACTAAACTTAAAAGACGGCCAAGTGCGAGTCGGAATCGTACACGAAGGGTTCTGTACCACCGTACAATATTTAAAACTACATATTTTTAGGGTTCCCAAATTAAAGGAGGGACCTCCTTGGGGTCATACAAGAGACATGTTTTTTCGGCGTTTTTTTACTAAATATTGTACGGTGGCACGGAACCCTTCGTGTGCGAGTTTGACTCGCACTTGGCCGGTTTTTCTCACTAACACGATTTTAATAGGTCAGTACGAAAATACGCTGAAGCCTAAAAATAGGTTAAAACAACTAACAATTCCCAGGGTCGCACCTTCTCTTCGGTGATCAAGAGCTTCTTAGCCACGTATGAGAACCTGCGGGACTTCGAGAAGGAATACAAGACGGACTCCGGCAGGAGTGCCTACGACAAGACCCTCGCCAGCATGAAGAAGAAGTTTCCCTACTACGTCAAGGAGATACAAGGAGTTGCAGATGGCGCCAACGTGCCTTTCTATCAGGTACCTATAGGTCACTTACCTAACAGGAGGTTTCCAAAACAAATGATACTTGCAGCATGTCCAACGACATAGACGCGACTGCTCCTATTCTTCTTGCAGTACCTATTCATTTAAAAAAGCAGTACTATGGCTAAAATAATAATTATTAACTGGTTTTGACACAGCAACAGTTCATTCACCCGGTCGAAATACACGATTATCCTCATGATCTCACCAAATTTGCGGTATCCAATTATGGTAAGCATCAACGCTCGATTAATATGACAAAGCTATTATATTTAGTTATATATTATCTATACTTGTTATAAAACAAAGTCACTTTTCTCGTCTGTCTGTATATCCGCGTTGTTCTACTAAAATACGCAACGGATTTTGATGAGGTTTTCACCATCGGTTAGAGAATTTAATCCGGAAGGAATATGTGTATAATACGTTAGTATTAAAATCTCGATGTTTTGTCAAGTCGTAAAAACCGTGCGAAGCAGTAGCGGGCCGGTGGTCAAAGATAATTAGTAATTCTGTGCGTGGTTCTTTTGGTTACCAAATGGTTTAATAGCGAAGACTATCGATCAACACCTGGAGATACTATCACTAAACAGCTTGGTCAGAAGTCAGATGCAAAAGGCGGTCTTAGATGGAAAGTTTTAAAAATGTTGTCGTATAAGATCTAGGTAGGTAAAATTAAAATATTGTTATTTGTGTAAGAATAACAATGTTTTAATTTTCACGCGTTGTGAGAGGGTTCAGGCTAGGAAATAAGAAAGGCTTGATCATCAGTTGTTTGTTCTCGCAGCTGTTCCTGCTGCAGATGGACGACCTGATCGGCAACGTGAACGACAACCACATTCCGCGCAACGACACCGGCGGTTGCAGTTCCATAGCCATTAAAAACCCACAAGCCGTAAGACCTATCTCAATAATATCTACTAATTTGCAGCACAAGTTTTTTGTGCACCTTCAGTTGATTAAGAGTTTCGATCCGCATCTGTTATCTTACAAACACATAGCTATTTTTAATGCATTCCACGAGGTTCTTTAAACATTTTTGACGTTTTCAGACATTACTGGCTCACACTGAAGATGCGTTCCACGAGACTCTGAACCATTTCTACATCATGTCTGCACATATCATACCATCCCCGGAAGATAGAGAGGCTGGAGTGAGTATATACATCAATGAGCACCATGCATCCATAGTACATCACTTATTTACTTACGTCCTGCCACATCATAATTATTGCCACCTTATCATCCTCATATCCACATCCCAATTAACTTGTGGTGGGTTGAACGAAGACGTGCTGCTAATTTGTTCATACCGTCTTCTCAGTAGTCACCCTCTTTCTAACCATATCATATTTCATAGAATCCATTCATCGTTTCTCTGGTCCACTGCCCTTAGGTATAGCCAACCACAGAGTCACACCGAACTATATCGGTAGCTAACTAATCCGACGGAACTCTCCACCAGGCAGTAGAGGAGAGGTTCAAGTCACTCTGCTATGCGGGTCAGATGCCAGGGTACACCATGGGCTACAACGAGAACGGCCTGGTCTTCTCCATCAACACCCTTAGCCCCTTGATTCTGAAGTATGGCAACACACGTGAGTAATCATGTTGGATCGAACAACGCAACTTTTGAACATGGTTCTTTTCTTTTATTAAGTCGTTACAAATATTAGGCACAATAAAGAATTAAGTAATCTAAATTTAAAAAAATCTAAAGAAACGCCTTTGCCCAGCAGTGGGACAGCACTGGCTCAAAATAATAGCACCTAAACGTAAATAAATAAAAAAATATAGGGATCTATATAAATCTTAAATTAATGTATCATACTTGTAGTACCTAGTTATTTTATTTACACGAAAAAGAAAAAAACGGTATGTCACACAAGCCGCCCTGCCTATACCCTGCTAAGTCGTAATTAATTAGGACATAACCCCAATAATCAGCTTCAATAACTCCTCTAAATATGACATACAGCGCGGACATTCCTCACACGAGCCATGCTTGCCGCCAAGAACTTCGGGGAAGCGGAGCAGATCCTGCGCGACGAAGGCCTGGGCATCGGCAACGGCTTCTCGGTCAACATGATCTGGACCAACAGCTGGGGAGACCGCCAGGTGTACAACGTAGAGGTGTCCCCAGACCTCAAGGGAGACCGCTCGCAGCTCAACATACAGAAGTATGATAAGGAGCCTTTGGTACACTGCAATAAGTGAGTGTTAAGTTTACGATTATTTTTGAAACCACGTTGTTGCATTTGTTGCTACGAGTAATAGGTAGATGCATAAAAATCTTCTTCCTTATATCTATGGGTAGAAGCATACATTTTGGCTGGGTCTCCTGTTAAGTACTTAAACGATATCGGTGATGTCTGGCCCCATCATAAACGTTGCAGAGTATTCGTTAGCAGCAGATCCTATGCGTTTAATTTCGAGGAAACCACACATCAGTGGTTACTTTTCCATTGCATCCATCTTGACGCGGTGTACGGCAAGCCGCCGAATGTTATAGCCAATACCCTTATTGACATGATACAATCCTACGATACAATGATACGGTCCTCACAGAGCTGATCCATCCCCAGATACCAGCGAACAAACGTGACAGAGGTGACGGGCCCCATCATTGACAGCAGCGTGGCGCGTCTGAAGGTGATCCACGGGTACCCGAAGCCGCGCAGCCGCACTGACGTCGCCGAGATCCTATCGGACACAAGCGACAAAGACTTCCGGCTGTTCCAGGACCATCCCGATGACGTCATCATGACTATAGCTGCAGGTAAATGGCATGCGACGGTTAATCATCTACTAAGGTTATCGAAATTCACTGGTGGACATAGGCCTCTCCTAGACTCCGCCACAACACCTGCCTTCGTCTCTCCAATTGGGGAACGTACGGCAAACGTTATCATTATCACTTTTGGGCTGTCTCATTAACCACGTTACTGTCTGGCTTGCTTGCCAACTGATGTAGCGTATGTGTATTGTACGTCGTTGACATCGCTGCTACTTCACCCGGTCGATTCTGTAAAAATCTCACCGTGAAAACTTAGGTGAAGTGAGTTTGTTTTTGCTTGGAATTGACACTATTGACAGCTCACTCCACGCTCACTTCACCGTAGTTTTTACGGTGAGATTTTTACAGAATAGCACCGTATAATATAATAGGACTCGGCTGCTCCAATCGTTCGGTACCCAACATTTAAGCCAAACACCATTGAGGACGTTGCTTCGAAGATTGACATCAAAATGAGACAATTATTTTTTTAGACCTAACGCAATATTCTTAATCACTTTTCAAACAAGAAAGATTAATTCCTGTAATACATGACCAACCTTTCTGAAAGCCACCAAGATTATCCGGTTTACTACTGGGAATATTAAAATATTGATTCCAAATCGATTTTCAGGAATCTTCGACTTGGACAAGCGCACCTGGAGCATCTACATCAACAAGCCGAGCCTCTCCGAGCCCGTGGCCGTATTGCCCATCACTTTCTCTTCTTTAGACTATTAGACACCACACAGGGTATTAGCATTATAATCTAGGAATATTCGCGATTTAATCTAGATAGACATAGTGGCAAGTACAAATAAAATTTAAGTTTTGAGACGAGTGTTTATGCCATCAATGAGCTGACGGCTACATAACTGCTTACTTCCCTTTTCTTTAGGACTTTAATGCTACACAATTACTAAAGACCACCTTCGTAGTTATTTTTACGTGTGCATAAACATGTTAGTAAATAAATCAAATATTGCATTCAAACATTGATATTTCAAGCCGTAGTTCATACAATATCTACATTGGATTCACTAGCGTAGTATTTTTGATTGCTTTTATTAGATTTTTATTAACTATAAATGCAGGGTTAAGAAATACGCTAAAATCAGGCCATTCAGGGTTCTGAATGATTCTGGCCGAGGTGTTAGTTATGCTTCTTCATGCCCTGATATATGTAATATGTACCTACGTGTTCCATTGTATTAACTAGGAATAACCATGCCAGATTGTATAAATAAATGTAACCAGCATAAGTATTTATGTATCGTGTAACATCGTGGTAACATTTTCCGTCCAATTATTATTCGATTAAAAGTAGATTATCGGTTTGGTGTGTTTACTTACATAAAATTATATATAACATTACTACATGTGCTTTGAGTCGGTACATTGATACTTGATACTTACTGCCGGGAGGAAGGTGCGAGTTTTTTAAGTGTCATATAATTATCTTAAAATTATAAATGATTAGACAGCACGGCAGAAGGTCACAAGTATCAACTTAGTGTAGGATACCTGTGTAAGCTTTCTGCTGGTATCGTCAGTTAATCATACATACTATATTTCGAAAGGTTACTCTGTCGTAGTTATCTTCATTCCACTATTATATGGGATAATGTTTACGCGTAACGTTATACCAATATAGACTTAGGAGTTTACAAAAACTTTATGAGTCGACTTCGTCACAACGATGGACGTAGTTCACTCTGTAGAGGTCATCTACGTGCAGGTACTGTTGCCATGAGCAGTGGACAGAAGAAATAGGTATGCAGACAGATTCGGTAGGTACTACATCTTATGTGTTTCTTTAGTGATCACACACACAGTGCACAGCGCGTACAGTCTTAGATATATACTTGTTTGCCTGCATACAAAAGTATTTCCTTATTGTACACTGCCATGAACACGCATAGGATTTACAAAATAAATAAAATACGTATATAAAATTAGTTCATATTATTTATTTAGTTTTAAAACATCCGTTTGACGTGATTAAAGATAGATTATCTGATAATAAACTTATTATTAGTTAAAACTGTGTTTTAATTTACAACTTTTCTGTACGTACGATTTTGATATACATGAACCTAAATTAAATGGTAAGTAAACAGAATGCATTTAGTGATGTTATAAAGTGGTATAACAAAATATTGACAACATGGGAGAGCATGACGGCAGAAAGTGGAATTGAAGCGACTCAACACAGTTTTATACAAAATACAGCAACGAATCAGCAATCTTTACTGTCACAGTCATTTAGTATTTTGATTAAGTAATAATAACGCTAATGAATGTATATAAGGAAAACAGAAAATGGAATATTTATTGCTAGTTGATAAGTTTTGAATGTAGTGAGCGAGCGAAACGAATACAACACATATTAACTAAGGGAAACATCATGAAAAGGCGTAAACTGTGGCAGTATATTATCACATTGAAGTTTTTAAGTTCTAAACTATGGCTACTGCCGTGTAGTTTCGTAAAGCCTGTCCCTATCTAACGAGACATTTTGGTTGTGCGTCTCGCTCGCACACTACACTATTATTTTTCATAAAGGATGAGTCCCAAAACATTCTGTTAGAGGTCGTGAGTTAACAGTATCAAAAACAGTTTTTTAGCAAACGTTAATACGGTGCATAATGGACAGACACGTGGCTGTGCGACATGAGCGCGTTGGCGACGCTGATCGTAAAGGGTTGATGTCAAAAATGTAACAGGGCGTCGTGGCTAAAATATGAAGTACAGTAGGAAACAGATATGCAGGTTGATCGATCAATGTTAACTCACGCTTGATGAAGCAGCTGACAAAATACCTACGTGTTGCATGTATCCCTTTCACGTATTCCGTCTTATGAAAGAATGCCAAGACTCATCCTTCATGAAAAATGTTATTTTGAGTAACCCTACGAGCCATACTTAGTACAGTTTAGTATACTTGGTGACATAAGGCGAGCACTTCCTTATCCACAGCCACAACCCCCCATAGGCGGGGCAGAAGGGCCAGATCCTGAAGGTCCGAAGCCTCCGAACTTCCTCGATGGTGGCTTTGGTGGGCTGGAAATAGAAACAAATGGATTATTACATAACTATACTTTGCTTTTGCCAAAAAATCGTGAGTTTTGACCTGATGGATACTCTGCCTGGTTTCATCAGAGATAGGATCCCACGGATATCGCTCGTAGAGAGCAGTCCTGATCCCAGCAGTGGTAACATTATAGGCCTATCATGTCCATACTGTGACACATAGTACACAATCTGTACTTCTAGATAGTGAGCTCCGAAACAATTGAACTTATTAGTTTATACTATAAAATGAACTACTGTACAGTTCGCGATAAATAACTTTGCCGCCCTGAAGTTAAGTTGCGCATGCGCACTGGTAAGCTGACTGCTACTGATTATAAAGGAAGATTGACTACCGCGTAGTCATTCGTAGCCTACTTCAGCGGCAAAGTTATTTGACGCGTACTGTAAATGTATGCAACATGACGCTATTATTGAGTCTCTGGAGCAGTCTACGATATATTAGAAGATATCCACTAGCGATGAAAGCTCTGACCGCTCTCAGACTATAAGGATTTTTTTAGTACAAGGATTTAGAACAGAATATCTCTGTATTCGTTAAACTGTTAACTATGTCATGTAATTATAAACAGTAACAGTACAAGCCGTACGCCTAGTGGGATTTCTCATAAGCAAAATGTCGAACTGCAGGAATGAATGAATGATATCTTTATTTGCTAGAATATAGGATGTACATTAGATGTTATACGGTTTCAGTTCCATACAATCTTTCATTATTTAGCATCTTCAAGCGATGAATTTTCGATAATCTGTGCGTATTGCTCACCCTTGTTACAGAAGTAACTCTTGTGCAAAATGTCATGCTTCTAGAGGTAGCCGTTTAGGCTCGGCGTTGAGTCAATGAGAATAATTTAAGATTTTTATGTAGACGATTAAGAGGGCCCTTCCCGGCCCGTCTATCGACAACGCGAGCATGTTCGAAAAGCTTGTTGTTTCATCGAGCGCAAGTGAGAACTACTAACAAGCAAGTGAGAACGCGATAATATTGTACGAAAAATAGTGTGTAAAAATTTGTTTCAGGAAATACGTGTTTTTGAGTAAGCCTAAGTTACAAGCTTTTGAAATAAATTTTTGTCATTTAGAATCTCCATTACATGTCCAAGGTTTCTATGCAGATGTTTTCTTTACTTTTACTATTTATGAGTACATTATGACTGGCCAAAGTTCAGGTGAAATTTGTGCAAAAAAGCTGATTTTTGGAGGCTTATACTGAATTTGTTTCTCAAATTTTCTATATTTTGCTTTCATAGAATCCTAGTTATAGTGCACAAGATACATATTAGTTACAAAAAATCAAATAAAGATGTGTTACAACGCCATAATCACGTACGAGCGTTTGTATGAAAAGTATGACGGGTTGGCCGCTCTTAAGTCACCGTTGCGACCTCCAGACGTTATATTCTTAAGATACTGTAGGCGATGGCGTTGCGTAGAAAGAATCTACATTAATGCTTCTGCGAACATTCCCGATGCACTACAGAAGCGGGGCAGTCCCGCCAGCACCCTACACGCGTTGTTTTACCGGTTATTTCTCATGATTCTGTGAAAGGGATGTAGGACACATTACGCCCTATGTTATGCTTAACTAGCTTCCGGCATGCGGCTTCGCCCGAGTGATATCTTTATAAACTATGCCGTAAGTGATAATAAACCATTTTACTTGTGAAATATTTTTTAAAATCGGTCAATTTGTTCTTGAGTTTAATCATTACAAACAAAAATACAAATCTTTTTTCTTTATCTTCTTTCCGTGTGGTTAGTGACTAAGCTGGTGTCAGAGTTTTAAAGCCGCCCATTAGTGTAGATATCCCGTGTAATTCCACCATTATAGACTTATATATTTTAAAATGATTTAACCTAAAGAAAGGGATAGGCCACTTTAAACATTTGTTAGAAAAAATAGTTAACTTTTGCATAAATGGGTCATTTTGATGGGTGTTTTTCGTGGCCTAATAACGTGTCCTACTACCCGCGGGATCGTGAGCATTAACCAGTAACCCTGCACTGTTGTTGGAGCTAGGATGATGTAAGGCCACGTACCCACTGCCCGGCGGCCTGAAGTCTCTCGTGTACTTGTCTCCGTGCTTGCTGAAGTTCGGGTTGATCAGCGTCTGCCCCCTGAAAAGTATTGCAGCAATACTTTAGTGTTATGAAGGAAACATTGACGCAACTTTTATAGAACAACATAACATGCAGCCCATAGCCATGCACCGGATTCAGACTTCGGGCTGCTACTGAGAAATTCCTGATGTAAAAACCCAATAACACTTTGCCCGACCTGGGAATCGAACCCATGACCTCATGCTCAGTAGGAGCGCTTGCAACCACTAGACCAACTAGACTTTTATAAAGTCAAAGTCAATGTGTGATATTTATAAATAACATAACTACTCCTCACAATCAGTTACTCCTCGTAGCTGATTGTGGTGAACATGTGCGGTGCGCAGGAGCGAGGAGCATGTCACAAGAGTAAGATATGAATGTGAATGCTTACAACATCGTTGAGGCCACCTCAAATCTGACTTGGATACCATACTAATGACGGTACACATTGACAATGCTTGGAGTAAGGAAAAGAAAAGATGGGTGTATTCTGTGGAACAGCTTTCAGACGATCCAGCCGCTGTTTATTTAGCTACGAAGGAAGTAAACCCTGAGATGTCGGCTATTATATAATAATAAAATATTTATTTTCAAGTAACATGGACTCATATCGTTAGTAACAATTAACTTACAAAAGTTACAAACTATGTTAGTAATATTTATACACAACTAAAAGAACAAAAACAAACCAAGTTCTATAAACACAAACAATTAGGTATCCATTAGCAGGAACATGCAACTGGCCTAACAAGTAAATGATAGGACAATCCAGTTTGCAAGCAATGACAACCAGCAGACTGTTGGAGCTGGCACGCACTCTGAGCCACAGGGAAGCTGTACGCTTGCGTCTGATCGCATCGAAGCCGTCAATTTGCGCGTCCGTGAACATACCCGGGGCACTACAAAAGCGTGGCAGCCGTAACAGCATACTGAATGCATTGTTGTACTGAACACGAAGAACATTAAAAGCTTTAAAATATCAACCCCCTTTAAAAATTCAAAATAAAGCACGTCGAGGCTGCCGAGCCCGCGCCACCGGCTCTAAAAAAATTCACGGGGTAGGGCAGACAAGTATGTACCACGTGGAGTCGCGATTGTCAAATTTGATTTAAGTTGAGTAAAAATGCAGAATAGCTTTAAGATTCTCAAAGCCAAAAAAGTAAGGAATTTTAGTGATAGTTTAGTTCGGTGGATCGGCACCAATATGCGGCATAAAAGTATTATTTTTACCGCATCCGAACAGCGTGAGAACCTTCGGATCAGCATATTACATCTCATATATCGTCTTTTTCTTACGTTCATCTATAATGAACGAAAGAAAAAGACGAGCTATCCGACACCCACCCTGAACTGATTAAAATTGAAAGTGATATTCCCAAAAACCCTAAAGCATTCTGGCGGTTCATAAAAGATAAACGTCGTGGGGAATCTTGCATATCTGCCGACATGTTTATGAATGATAGGGCAGCTAGCAGTGGTTCTGAAATCGCTAACCGCTGATTAATTCCTATACGTGTTTAGTCGAAATCCTGCTACTACTAACAATACTTCCAATGGATTTTCAGGTATTGATAGTGTTATAAGCACTTTTAAGTTTACAGAAAAACCTTTTTTTTATATATAGCCTGATTCTATACCGCCTTTGTTCATTAAACGCTGCAGCCATGTTCTCTCCTTACCATTGCAGTTTATTTTCAATTCCTCTCTTGAAGGAGGAATCTTCCCTGAGGTATAGAAAAGCGCAAGAATAGACCCAGTATTTAAAAAGGTGATCCTGCAAATGTTAAAAACTACCGCCCCATCTCAACCTTATCGTGCTTTCCTAAAATCTTTGAGTATCTTGTGTGCCGGTCATCACTCGCCACATTCATAAAATTATCTCACCAAATCAACATGGTTTTAAAGCTGGTCGTAGTGTGGAAACGAATCTTATCGAGTTTATAACAGCCGTAACCCTAGCTCTTGACAAAAGATTAGAATTAGATACCGTATACTTTAGCAATGCGTTTGATAAAGTTGACCATTCTCTATTACTGTCGAAGTTGGAATACAAAAGTATACATGGCTCACTATTAAACTGGTTTTTGGTCTATCTATCCCGTAGATCACAAATTCTTGTCGTAAACGTTTATAAATCTTGCCCATACTACGCTGACTCAGGAGTTCCTCAGGGTTCTCATCTCGCACAAGTTCTGTTTTCGCTCATCATTAACAACATTATAAATGAAATCTATCGCTATAAATATTTAATGTTTGCCTATGATCTTAAAATGTATAGGACTATAAATTCAAACATCGATGTTGCTCTAGTTCAAGAGGATTTAGATAGGATTTAGCAATAGTGCCATTTGAACCGCATAAAGCTTAACGTACAAAAATATAGCCACATACGATTTAGTAGGAAAAACAATCCAGTGCTGCCTCTTATAATATAAATGGAGCATTATTAGTCTGTAAATCAAGTTCGAGATGTTGGTGTCATCATGAATGGCAAGTTTAACGTCAGAAGTCTTATTGATAGCATCGTCTCGAAATCTGCAAGGTTACTTGGATTTCTTAAGTGAAGCACTAAAGGCTTCTTCAATTAGGCACAAAAAAGGCACTTTTGAACGTCAAACTTTACAAAAAATACTGATTTATAAAACTGATTCTAGTCGCCCATTCCAAAAGGTAGTTTACATTTCAAAATACCCAGATACCCCGTTACGAATGTATTCCACACTCAACCATCCAAGACAAATATTGGGCTAAACTCACCACATAACAGACTCAGCAGAGATGAATTCTTTTATATTTTTTTTACCAGATGTCGACTTATACCATGATTCCATAAAAGTCTGAGCCAAATACTGAAGTCCCAAAAAACGCAATCTTATAATTTATTATGTTAGTATATTTTGGAAACTTCGCCTTTTTATAATTTATTTTAGAAACTACCAATACTTCCCTATAGATCTCAATTTCATTTTTAATTCAGCTTAATATTGTATAAGTCTTACGTCTTCAGTAAATAAAAAAAAATTCAGGCGATAATTAACCAAAAAATAAATTAATACTTATAAAAAACGATTATTTTATTAGCAATTTAGCCAATTCAGTGGTCTTAGAGAGTTACAAATTTTTAACATATTTCAAAACCTACAGTTATACGTCATTTCCATTTTTTCCGTATAATACAATATTTTTCTAATAATCCATTATAAACATAAAAAGTGTTTCGATTTTTAATGTGTAACATCTTTTGTCTCGCTTTCCTGCAATCTGTGGGAGTGATTTGAAAAGGGATTTGATTTTACCAACAAGCGCGCGGTGCTAGTTTGCCTTCAGACGGCACCAAGTACCAACCCATTTTCCGAGAGCTTGGTATTATCAGCCAAGATCTCAGATGTTACATGTCAGATGCGTCTACTGTAAGGCTCACTCTTTTTTTTTTAATGCTAGTATAAGTATCAATAACTTTAATCTAGCTCAAATCAAACTTCCAAGTCAACGCAATAAAAAATACGGGTATTTATGCCGCTCATTTCAGACTCGTAAATAAACCAAAGCCAATAAATATGGTACTTCCCGTTGACCTAGCAGCATGAAGTTTGGCGAAAATTAAGGTTTAGGCAGTTCAAGCAAAGATCAAATCCGAAAACTTGTAGTTTGTTGAACTACAATCTAGGATCGGAAATTTATAGGCCGTGTCTTGAAGAAACATTTAGTCGGTATTTCATTCAAATCGATCCTCTGCACTCTATTTAAAGTTCTTTTTCAGCTGGCAAGTTAAGTTTGTCCTTCAATCCGGACTTGGAAATTCGGATAGCTGAACGAGCACATCTTTGTGACGGAACCCTCAGGACGGATTCACACTTGACCAGTTTTTTTTTAAAACAAGTTTTTATGATTCTAAATAACTTTCTTAAAATAATAATTATTCATTTGAATAATGTTCACCATTAAATTGTAATAATTACTCTAGTCCTGCGATTGACCACGTAATAACTACATTTTTTTTTTAACAGTAGGTTTGCTCTTTACTCTAGTCTAGGTCAGAGGTGGCAGAGACAAAGTCGACGATGGAGTGAGCTTACCCAGAAGAAGCCTGTTCACTCTTACAGACTGTGAACTACATGTTAGAAAGGTTATTTTATCCCTTAAAGTTGTAAGAACTTTTGACCAAGTAGGCTGATTTTAATTAAATAAAGTCTAATAATTACATAAATAAACACTAAATGTTACTTCTAGATACAGACTATGACTACATTTCCAATCCCTTAAATCTCCTGAAATTTTGTGTGTACTTCACTCAAACAAACCAATATAACTTGTGAAATTTAAAATGATCCCCTATTTTACCCCCTTCGCAGATGATTATACAAAAACGCTGAAATACGTAATTTTTTATTTCTTATCAAAAGCATAAATATGAATTTTCATATCCTTAACTTAAGAAATGCTAGGTTTCCCTAAACCTTAAATAAGGTTAAGGGAAACCCTATCCCTTAACCTTCCCTATCCTACTTTTCTCAAAAATAATCCTATTAAAGGAGATCCTTTAGGATAATTTTTGAGAATATCCCTCTTGCCATCTATCTCCTTGCCTTTTATCAAAATCTGTTCAGTATTTTAGGAGTGAAGGTAACATACAGAAGACAGCCAGAGTTACTTTCGAATTTATAATATTAGTATTCTAGTATTTCCAATAGTCCTAGATTACCAGTTCCAATAACCACCGAAACTCAGAATCCAATAATTTGTTTCCTTATCCGGCAATAATCCTACACCAACCGGGGATTGTCCTTGGGTAGACTTGCATAGTGCGAGCAGGGATAATCTTCGGTTGGTGCCTCATTTCTTTAAACATGTCTAACCCCGCGTACACCTTTCAAAGGTCCAGGACCCCAGGGTCCTGAGATAAGTCAAAGAAATTATAATAGCCACCCAAACACATAGCCCATTTTTTTTTTAAATTCCATATACTGTTATAGTCCTACACCAACCAGGGGTTGACCTTTGGTACACTTGCATAGTGCATATGGGGGTGATTGTTGTTTGGGGCCTCATTCCAATTAAATTTGTTTAAAGGTCCACTGCGAGTTGGCTTCGGCCGCTCGTACACCTTCGAAAGGACCGGGATCAGTAGCCAGATGTTAAAAAAAACAAAGAGGTGGTTCAGGAGAACAATCAATCTGACTGCAATTGCATCATCAGTACTATTGCTGGGTCTATTGGGTTGCTTGTCTGAACACTATTGATAAAAACATCCTGAATATTGTAGGTGTAGCCCTGAGTCCCTATTGGCAATTTGAAACAGAAATAAATACTCACAATAAGTAAAGAAAGTTGACAATGCCCCAGAACCACCCAAACACACTGAATGGACTCTGCTCCACAACGGTACCATCTGAAGAAAAACAGAATTCTGATGTAAAAGTATCAACTACATAAATAAAAATCAATTGCCGTGCATTAGTCTAGCAAAAACTCGAAAATGGCTTGACCGATTTGTTTTTTTTTTTTTCGTCTGTATCCTGGGGTGATTTAGGAAAAAAGAAAATTAAATAAAACCCTATAGAACAGCCGAAAATTCTTAACTAAATTATTATGTAACGGGACGAAAAGGATTGTGTCAGCAAATAATAAATAATTATTGTGTGAGCAAATACTACATAATTATTCAATAAATCTTTCCATTTGATGACCTAATTCATTTGTATATAAATTGGTTTCACATAATGAGGACAATAAGCTAATCGAAGATAAAAACCGAACTTCCTGAAGTTATTGCTCAACAAATAAAACATATTTACAATCACTGACGTGGCCTTTAACATCCAGGATTCTAGAAGAACTAATGAAATTACAGAAATATGAAGTTAGAGACTAACACAAATCAATTATAATACGTACCTCCTTTAACATATACCATGGTTTTATTAATATAACAATCACAGGTTTATGCAAATTATTCAGGATATTTCGAAATTATTGAGGATTACACCAATTATCCAACCAGCGGAGTTTAAATTGTAATGTATTGTTAAAATTTGGTTGACGGATAAACCATAGACGTGATAGACGATAGACGTCACAACTCCATTCCATTTGACATATGACAGCTAGCTCCGCAATGTTACCATGTAAAAACTGATTTGTTTGTATGTATAGACATCAAGCTACCCGAAATTGTCAAATTTTCCCAATCAACTTTGAATCATAAATGTTTAATGTTTAAATGTTCTTTCTCCAGAATTAGCTTACTTACTGTCAGGTTGTATGAGTTTAAATAATTGTTTATAATTTTATTAGACAACTCAATTTTATTTTATTTTATTTTAATTTATGTTGACTTAATCTATTCATTACAATGTTTTTTTTTTATGAGATGTATTGCATTATGTGGTTAGCTAGCGACCTCGACAATTAATTATTTTACCTCGATGGTCCTAGTTTATTTCTGTCTGTTGAAAATCTATTAAAGAAATTTGACAGATTGTAGTAGGTTGATGAGCTGGCGTCTGTACAAGGATCTTTTCGCATGCCCAAAATCGGTATGCAGCCCTTCGATCAATAATAGCACCAGCCATAAGGTGTTTTACCCGATTTCTTCTTAGTGTGTCGATGGCAAAAATTACACATAAAATATATTCAATTTTATTTTGTTTGCACCAAAATTCAGCAACACCAACACTGTTTGCTGACGCAGCCGTTAGGTCTGCTTGTGCAGGTGCCAGGACAAGATGAAAGTGCAGCATTGTCTATGGAGAGACGCCGCATACGCAACGGAAACCTGAGACGTCCATGAGGAGATTGTTTTTACTGCGGACGAATTGGGTACGAAGTCTATTTAAGGATTTCCAAGTCGACCACGGCAACTTGTGCCCGGATGGTAGGCTCTCTGTTAATAGGTAATACCGTATAGTACACTAAAGGAATCAGGAGATTTGAGCAGCTCTTTCCAAAGGTCTCATCTTGCTGTGGAGGGATTGCCATCAGCTGGACTCACACACAAAAAAAAAAACTATTGCGGCTTTTCTGGGGCACTGGGATATAGAAGTGCATTGGGTGACGTGGGTCCTCCTGTAACTTCGCCCTCTCGATGCGGCTTGCTATTTTACTGCTAATTTCTGGAGGTGCAATGCCAGTCAATGAATACAGCATTCGCACTGTGACGGTTTTAAGCAATCAGTAATTTTTGTGCTGTATCTACTAATTTATCATAGGGATCAGCCCATGATAAATTAGTGGCTCCATACTGGACAAGGCATATTCACCAGGGGAACAAAGTGCCATTCAAGTGTTGTTCGCAGGACTTTAGAGCCACTCCTACGAAAACGCAATCGTGCGTCTTCCTCCTCAAACAGACAGTTGGGTCGTTAATTAAAAATTGAATGGCAGGGGGTGCCAATTATTCATAGTTTACACCTAAAAATCCTAAAAAAAACATTGGATTGATCGCTTACACAACGTAAAGCACAAAGTGTATCCAAAAAAAAATTCCTTCACCGCCATGAGCGAACGACGCCTCATGAGTTGAATGAAAACAGTTACTATTATCGATATCACCCATAATAGCAACAAAACTCACCAGCCAACCACCTCTGCCTCAAACACCTGGTACAGTGACGGTAACGGCTAACTAAGTGGCTCACCAGCAACTTCACAATGGCAAATCACCAAAACGCTTGGACCGAATTCCAAAATGTAAGGTGTGCTGGCGTCTGTACCTACTTATAGAAAATTATTTAATTTAATATTATATGATTTAATAATAATAAGATTAAATTATTAACCGGATTAGATTTAAAGGTATTATATATTACAGTAACTGAAATACACATTCCAGCGCCATGACGCCACCATCACCAGTCGCGTGCAGACTTACCAAGTTACAAAGTTTTATACAATATTTGACAGGAACTAGAGATTTAAACATGTTTTGTTGTGATGTTTCGCCAGTGCAAACGCACAGTTACAATCATTGACTCCTAAAACATACTTAGAATGCCTTGCCTTTTTTTTTTACAGGCATCTCGTAGCTCACCTATGAGGTGATGACTACATAACCGGACAATCCTGCGGCTGCCTTAAAAGCTACTAAACTCAAAGCCTCCAGCCAGTGGGCCTTGCCTTTTAAACTGCCTTGCCTTTTATTGCGTTTAAAAATAACTACTTAAATGTTAAGAATGGTTGGATTTGTAATGAACTCAAGACAATGTTTAAATGTTCTTTCTCCAGAATTAGCTTACCTACTGACAGGTTGTCTGAGTTTAAGACCTAGTTTCACCATACACTGTTAGTTAGTTTTGACGTCCCGTTAAATAGACAACGGCCCGTTAAGCGTAGTGAGTGTTTCACCAAGTACTAACGAATCGTTAATCCTCTTAACAAGGCGTCAAACTTAATCACTGCTCCAAAGGTCCGTTAATGCTTTTAACGGCTGTCAATTGGTTGTAAGTTGGTCAAATAAAATGGAAGCAGCGTAAAATTTTATTTTTGAACACGGAAATGATGATATTTTCGAAAATTTACAACTTTTAGACAATAAAGTTCAACGTCCTAAAACATACAAAGATCGACGTGACTTATATTTTGAAGAATATGACGATCTAGATTTCAGGACAAGGTTTCGTTTATCGAAAGAATCTTGTACATATAGAGGTCTTGCAAATGATTGAAGATAAACTTCAATATCCATCAAATCGGTTAGTACCTACCTTAAAATTGCCTTATTAGGTATGTGAATTTTAATAAAAATATGCCTATGATTCGACTTACAACTTCTTACGTAAGTAGGTACCCACCCATGATGTTTAATATTATTAGAAATGTTTGTTACCTAACGTAGTGGAAAAGCTCACAGTGGTTCCCACTAGTAATAGGACCCCCCCATCATCACAGAGAGCACCTTCCAACCCTCATTTTTATGAGCATTCGTCATTGTATCTGTTTTTTTTGGTTTCAACTACATTTTTATGTTATGTAATGAGTCCTATTAAAATTTCTTTTTCACTAGCGCTGAAATTCGGTCGGCGACTTTTTTTCGACATTTTAATACACAAAATAAGTAAAAATTACAATTTAGAAGAATCAAAAATTGTTGTAAGTACCATAAAGGTTATATATAATGCACTATGAATAATAATTAAGAGTAGTGTTCTTTAGTTAAACGATATAAGAAAGACGAGCATCACTAACCAATCCCAACAGATAGATACACCTAACGAATCTACGAACCATACATTTCGCAAACAAAGACCTACCATTTAAAATACTATTCCAGAATTTTCAAAGTCTTAACAATAAGCACCACTTACTTGAAGCTTTCATCACCCAAAATTCAACCTACAAAGCAATATGTATCTCAGAGACCTGGCTTTCAGAAGAAAAACTAGAACTAATTAAGATTAGCGGCTACAAATTTGCCTCATCATACTGTCGCAATTCCCGAACAGGCGGCGGTGTCTGTATTCTGCTTCAAGAATATATAGACTGTATACATAGAAGTGATATAACAGATAAATCTATAGAATATGTACTAGAGTTATGTGCTACTGAATTACCAAAAGAAAACTTATTAATTATAACTATGTATTGGAATAGAAGAGAGGAAGAAGTATTTTATAAACAACTAAAAATCATCTTAAAATATATAAATAATAAATATTCTAAACGAAATGTAATCATAGGGGGCGATTTTAACATTGACATACTGTTAGATAACCTAAAATCAAATAAATTCATAAATTTAATGCAGGAATATAAATTTACCCAATATATAAAAAGCCCAACACGCGTAACGCCAAATACAACTACATGCTTAGATTTAATATTTACAAATTTTAAATTCCAAGATATGTACACAACTGTAGAAGAACTAGGTTTTTCAGACCACAATAGTACCGTTTTACATTTGCATCTGCCCAACCAAACAAAAAGAATCACCTGGTATGTAAAGAAAAGATTCTACAATCACACAAATATATTAAAATTTAAGTCTAAACTACAATAAATAAATTGGAATAATATCATATCCTCTGGAAAAGATATGAATAGTAATTATGAGGCTTTTAATGACACGCTTATAAACATTTTAAATCAGTGCATGCCAATAGAGAAAATAAAGATAAAACCAAAATATAAAAAATACTGGCTTACCGTCGGCTTGAAAAAATCTTGCAAAAATAAAAGATTATTAAAAATACTAACAAATAAAACAGACAATCCGATACTAACACGACTTTACAAAAACTATGAAAAAATTCTAAAGAAAACAGTAATGACAGCAAAAAAACTAAACTACAAAAATAAAATGACTACTTCGAATAATAAAGTTAAGACAATGTGGAGCATAATAAATGAACGTACTAATAAAAAAATAGCAAGTAAGAAATGTAACACAACCCTACAATCAAATAATAGCGTGACTTCTGAACCCAAAGAGGTAGCAAACATATTTAACATTTTTTTTGCTTCTATCGGGGAGGCTACGAACAACTCTACCGAAAAATCGAAAAAATCTCCAGTTATATGCCCTATAGAAAATTCAATCTTCCTCAGTTCCATTGATCCTTACGAGGTAAACTTATTAATAAAAAACTTGAAAAATAAAAAAAGTCACGGCGTTGACGAACTTCCACCTACCTTATTAAGACAATGCGCAGATGAATTGACTTTACCATTTTATAAATTATTAAATCAATCGTTTGAAGAAGGAGCTTTTCCCAATATTCTAAAAAAAGCTCTTATAAAACCAATCCACAAAAAGAATGATAAAACCGACCCTAATAATTATCGCCCAATTGCCCTCTTACCGACAGCTTCCAAAATATTCGAAAAAGCCATGTGTAATCGAGTTTATGCTTTTTGTGAAAAATATCAAATATTTAATGACTGCCAATACGGTTTCCGGAAAAATCGCTCCACTACCTTGGCCGTTTATAAATTTATTCAAAAAGCTCTAGATATTATAAATGACAAAAAGTATGCAATAGGACTTCTGCTTGACATGACAAAGGCTTATGATAAAGTACAATTCAAGATATTATTAAGTAAACTTTATAGTATAGGACTCCGCGGCAAATGTTATGACTGGTTTGTATCTTATTTGGAAAATAGGGAACAAATAGTCGAAATCGAACATTGCAACAACAGCACAAATGAAATAGAATTAATCAGATCCAACAGCAAAACAATCACCGCCTCAATCCCACAAGGAAGCGTAATTGGGTGTTTCCTATTTCTAGTTTATATCAATGACCTTCCAAATAATATAACTGAACAATGTGTCCTATTTGCGGATGACATATCTATCCTTACCTCATGCGAAAATAGCACCAATGTAAATGATAAATTAATCTCCATATTAGACTCTACAATGAATTGGATGACTGAACATAACCTAGAAATAAACTTTAATAAAACTAAAATAATTCCATTCCACCCTCGCCAAAAAATCCCAATAAATATAAATTTAAGCTTTAAAAATAATAAATTAGAAGTAGTTGACAAATTCACCCTACTGGGCTTAGACATTGATACACATATAAACTGGAAGTCTCACATTCAGAAAGTAAGAGCAAAAATATCAAAATTTTCATACGCCCTCCGCGAAATCAAAAAAACCACGGACCTTAAAACTGCACTTGTAATGTACTACGCATACGCCTACGCATGGCTCAAATATGGTGTTATCTTATGGGGAAATAGTACTGACGCGCCCACGCTATTTACCCTGCAGAAAAAACTAATTAGGATTTTAGTAAATATTGAAGCCACCGACAGCTGTAAACCCCACTTTCAGGAACTAAAGATTTTATCCCTACCATGTCTCTATATATTTGAAGTTTGTAAGTTCGTGCGTAAGTACCCAGATTTCTTTACAAAAAGAGAGGACATACAAACAAAAATTATTTTAAGACACAAAAATAGATTAAACCTGCCAACATCACGATTAAAAATGCACTCCGATAGTACCTTTGTCATGTCCGTAAAAATTTATAATAAGTTACCTGCATGTATTAAGAATTTAGAGAAATATAATATATTTACTAATAAATTGAAAATCTTCCTAGAAAACAAATGCTACTATAGTATAGGCGAATACTTAAATGATAAATTATAAATATGCAATAAATAAAAAACTTAGCCATAAACATAATTAAATCACATACTTAATAATAAATGAAAGAATAATTAATTACCTAATAATTTAAAAGAAAATGGTTTCTTTTAAAAAAATTTTTGCTAAATATAAGTACCTAACTGGTTATTTGACTTCCTATAACAACACCCAGCGTTCTTCCTCCTCTCTCCTACTTTTGATCTATGCTGTGCCCGACAGGGTCCATAATTGAGACTTATGTAACTGTTTCCCTACCAACTGTATACATTATGGTACGCAATAAAGAATTGAGAATTGAATTGAGAATAGTTGTTGCCTAGCAACTGTTGTTTCTGTCATCCTGTGTTTTACAAATGAAGTTAATTTGTGTTATAATAAAATCTACTTTATTAAACCACTGTGTTACAATGATATCTTAGTTTCATTGTTAGCAAGCCCAGCCAGCAAAAAATACCACAAAACAAAATCATTTGAAAACATTTTTATGAATTGACGTTTAAAACGACTAATAGAGAACTACACTGTCTATAGAACGTTTTGCTTAGACGCCATGACATTTTAATTTGGTTGCATAAAAACGAGAGTGAATGAAAAGTCAGACCGGTCGTTTTTGTTCACTCGATGATAGATAACATCTACTAGATGTTTGATTTAGCAACGCCTTGTTAAGATCCCTCCATAGAACGTAAAACTATTTGACGTCTACGTCAATTTTAACAGAGCATTTGCTGATGGTTCGTTAAGAATTTTTTGGTGAAATCGGGTCTAAGACCTAGTTTCACCATACAATGTTAGTTAGTTTTAACGTCCCGTTAAATAGACAACGGCCCGTTAAGCGTAGTGAGTGTTTCACCAAGTACAGTAGTACCCAACTTATAAGGCGCGTCGTGAATCTTCGTTCGCACAGAAAAGAAAGTATGGCCCCGAAGATTAACGAAAGAATGCTTAAAAGTTACAATCAACCTTAGATCACTAATATAAGGTTCATAATACACTGCAGCCGTTAGTTCCGTCTCACTCGCAAGTCACGCCACTCCGCACAATTACACTTCGTGCCAATTTTATCGGGCCATCAGTTTTCACCAAATATAAGTATATTCAATTAAAAATACAGGCTATTAAAAATTTACGATTTATTTAATAAACAAATAGGTATTTATTTAGTAAACAATAGAAAAAACTTAATCTAAAGGCCGCACTCCTGCTATCCCAATATCACTCTGAGCGTCGCTACTATTACCATCACTATCACGATTCGAACTATCCGATGAGGATGATGTATCTTCGTTGGTGTTTATTACAAAGTGGTCCAATCTATCGTCGATGGCCTCTTCCAATGTCATAAATTCATCTTCACATTTGATAGCATGATCTACAACTTTTTGCCACTCGTCTGGCCCGATGGATGCGAATTTTTCAGACAAAAGACGCTGCACTTCGGTCAAATTCATGGCAATATTGAATTTGCTTACGTGACCTTTCACCTGCGACCAAATGTTTTCTATTGGATTGAAGTCCGGATGATATGGAGGGAGCCTTAACACTGTGTGGCCGTGAGCTTCCATTATGGTGTCAAGCGAGTACTTTACATAGAGATGCTTATGGCGTTTAATTATATCGTACAACTCCGGTTTATACGCTTTGATATTGAAAGGTATGTTTTTATCCTTTAACCAATCCTGCATAATCTTTTTTACAGAGTTACTGTTCGGTGCCCTGTCCTCTAATGTGCTATGGTATGACGCATTGTCAATGACAAACACAGAATTCGGTTGAAGGTTGGGAATTAATTTCTCTTGCAACCATTTCTCGTAATTTTCTTTGTTCATCTCACTGTGATAGTCTCCTGTGGTCTGAGCCGATTTGTACATGAGCAAAGCATTTGGTATGAATCCATTAGCACCCCCAGCATGCACTATAATTAACCTCGGTCCCTGCGAAATTGGTTTTTTTATGCCTTTGCCTTGACCGTCAGACCAGGCTTGTTCCTTGGTGTGGGTCGAATGAACATAGGTCTCGTCGCCATACACAATAGGTCTGCCTTCATGCCGATACTTTTTTATTTTGCTTAAAAATCGTATTCTTAATAGCCTTACTTCGTGTTTTTCCGCCAGCAACTTACGGTTCGTTTGCGTTTTCCTAAACTTAAATCCTATCTCTTTTACAATTCGGCGCAGAGTTTCTCTGCCCCCTTCGAAGTCGATATCTCTTTTTAATTTCTCCAATAGCGCTCTTATTGTGACTACCTGTTTTTCTTCGCGGTGAAAGTCATAAATTTTCCTGCGTATGGCTTGGTATGAAAAATCGTCCAATTCCTTACGATAAGTTTTTTTCACTTTACCCTTTTTCGGCGTTCTAAAAGAAGGCCCCGCAGTGTTTTCACCTGTATGTTGATCCTTCTCTTTAAGAATTCTCGTTATTGTTCGTTTTGAAATTTGTGTAGCTTCGGCCGTTCGGTCAATAATTTTCAAAAATCGATCTTTTATAAATGTTGTGTTTTTAGACTCCTGAGCTTCTTTCTTCATAAACTCGTGGACATTGAAAATAATTTCCCGAGCTTGACTTTTAAGCGGTTTCCCCCTTTTAAAAGAACTCATTTTAAATAATAAAAAAGAAAACACTTTTGTTGCCACTACGTGTACTTTCGCCTGCTGCGCGTGCACTCGATCAGAAGTATGGCGGCTGACTAACATGCCACGCGGCGCGCGCTAACATGGCGGCAGCTGCCGACCAATAGCGGTACAGGAAAAAGAAGCGCGGCGCGTGGAGCGTGCCGATTGGTCAATAGCATTTCCCGCGCTTTGAAAATTCATCTTCTGCGCAGGTACATCGGTAAGCCATATCAGTTGTGTACTACTGTACTAACGAATGGTTAATCCTCTTAACAAGGCGTCAAACTTAATCACTGCTCCAAAGGTCCGTTAATGCTTTTAACGGCTGTCAATTGGTTGTCAGTTGGTCAAATAAAATAGAAGCAGCGTAAAATTTAATTTTTGAACACGGAAATGATGATATTTTAGAAAATTTACAACTTTTAGACAATAAAGTTCAACGTCCTAAAACATACAAAGATCAACGTGACTTATATTTTGAAGAATATGACGATCTAGATTTCAGGACAAGGTTTCGTTTATCGAAAGAATCTTGTACATATAGAGGTCTTGCAAATGATTGAAGATAAACTTCAATATCCATCAAATCGGTTAGTACCTACCTTAAAATTGCCTTATTAGTTATGTGAATTGTAATAAAAATATGCCTATGATTCGACTTACAACTTCTTACGTAAGTAGGTACCCACCCATGATGTTTAATATTATTAGAAATGTTTGTTACCTAACGTAGTGTAAAAGCTCACAGTGGTTCCCACTAGTAATAGGACCGCCCCATCATCACAGAGAGCTCCTTCCAACCCTCATTTTTATGAGCAATCGTCACTGCATCTGTTTTTTTTGTTTTCAACTACATTTTTATGTTTTGTAATGAGTCCTATTAAAATTTCTTTTTCACTAGCGCTGAAATTGGGTCGGCGACTTTTTTTCGACATTTTACCACACAAAATAAGTAAAAAATTACAATTTAGAAGAATCAAAAATTGTTGTAAGTACAGACGCCAGCAGGTCAACCTACCCGAAACTGTAAAATTTTCCCAATCAACTTTGAACCTTTTTTTTTTTTTTGGTAAGTTACAGCTTTACGGAAGCGGTCACGCCCGGCACGCCCTTTATGCCTGGAGGCTTTTTTTTTCTTTTATAAATATTGTTTACGTTTAGTAATTTTTATTTCTGCTTGAGTTCCCGATGTTTTTAGTTGGTTTAATGGCGTGTGCTAGCTGTCTTATGGCTTAATTATTATATATAATTTAAATTATATCTTGCGTATTATTTATAGAAAAAAAAATCTAACTGAATAGACAGCTATGCTGCTGGGGAGTTTGTTGCGCCACTTCTTCCCAGCAAAAGGACTAGGACACAGACTACATAGGGATACTACGCACTAGGAAGTGGTGAAGGGTGGGCGTTTTGGGGGACTGTCTTAGGTAATTTTGACGTTCGAAAAGTGCTGATTCTCAGCCTAGTTTGATTATATGACTTGAATTTTGAAATGACTTTTGAATTTTGATGTAGCGCGCGCTCTACATTTGCCATCGTGGTGAAAGAATTAGCCAATAAACAGAAGTCGATTGTTCAGGGTGTGCCACGCCAGACGTAACAGAAGATCAAAATGTACGTCGCTCGGTGAAGGTTCTTTCATGCACCACAACCCGACTTAGGCCCAGACTCCAACAAAGCGGAGATGAGAAGAGATGTTTTTCAGCTGGGGTGTATCCACCGAAGCTGTGTGGAGATGCGTACTGGCTAGACTGGAGCGGAGATGTGTGCTAGCTAGAACGGAGATGTGTGCCGGTTAGGGCGGAATTGAGCTGAGTGCGGTAAACGTTGGATGTTGACCGCCCAGTGCAAGCCGCTGACATCTCTTCTCGTCTCAGCTGCGCACCGTCGTTGCATCTCTACTTTGTACCGCCACCCAGCTCCATCTCGGCCAGGCACAACTCACATCTCCGCTTCGATAGCGCCATACAAATATGATACATCCCCGCTCAATGGTATCCACTGAAGCTGGTTTGGTAGAGTACAAAAAATCACTGACATGAATAGAGTCTGTGCTGACATGAGTGACACCCGTAATGTCAAAGTTGTCAACTCGTCAACTCAAAGAAATCAAACTAAGGAAAACATGAAGAAAAAAATTTGCAATAAATACTAAGAAATGTTACTTTTTACCCAAATTTAATCAAGAAACTATTTTACGTTACATCTTAAATCCGTAATATACCCTGAATATTGAGCTAAGTGAAGGTACAACATGAGTTTAGCAAAGATAAAGTTAGTTACATTCGATGTTACAAATACCCTGTTAAAGTTCAAGGCGCCTATATGGCAGTATTACGCCATGGTAGCCCAAGACCATGGTTTCAAAGGCACTGAAGATGAAATCAAGACTAAGTTCAAAACAAGTTTCAAGCGAATGTGGGAACACCATCCCAATTTTGGAAAGAATTCGATAAAATGGGAGGACTGGTGGACACAAGTAGTCAGTATGACGTTGAAAGACCATCTCCCGAGCAGCGCGAATTTGGACGTCATCGCTGACAAACTAATCGAAGAATTTAGAACTGACAGATGTTGGCAATGCGTCCACGGTGGGCACGAACTGATAAACCAATTTACGGCTCTGGGGATACCTGTAGGAGTTATATCAAACTTTGATCCTCGCCTGAATGACATACTTCAAAATGTCAGTTTACACAAACATTTTAATTTCATTGTTACTTCTTATGAGACTGGATATAGCAAACCTGACAAGAGAATATTTAAAACTGCCATTGACAAGTGCACTTCAATGGTATCACCGTCAGAGGCTCTCCATATAGGAGATGATGTGGAGAAGGATTATGAAGGTGCCAGAGCAGCTGGTTGGCATGCTCTGCTGGTGAACCCCAAACTAAGAAAACAGTCCAACGCATCACAGGAACATGTATTCAGGAGCTTGGAAGAGTTAAGCGTGGCCGTGGAGCAGAGGAATTTGAGATTGTGATGTAATTATCATTACTATCACACATACACTGCTGTTATCAGGACTATGATAAAATTGAAAATATTAGGCAACTCTTAGCAATTGAAAATAGATTAGGAGTAAATATTAACTTGCTTCAGTAGACCTAAAAAATAAGACATCTGTTATCTCACTAGATCTTTATTAACAGTTTATTTACATCATCGGAACATAACATAACACAGGCTCATTTATCTGTCACAATTTTTTGTCAATTTTTTTTCATTGGCCACATGTATATCACTCTTATCTAGATAGAGCTATAGTTATCTCACTATATTTACGAAAATCATATTTGAACGGGGAAATATCTCTTGAAAGAGGTGGAGTTAACATCTTATTGGTCACTTACATTTACTGTCCTTAACATAATTAAAAACACACTATACTTTGTCTGTCTTTTGGTACACAACTCAAAAATCATGTATCCAATTAACATAATATTGTTATTCATAAATGTGTTCTTTGCTTTTGCACATTATGGACAGGGGTGTAATTAGCTCTATTAAAAACAAAATTGAAAATTAGATTTAAAAAGTAATGTTTTTGTGATCCTACCTTGTGATATAATTTATTTATTTCAGTAGATACATATTTTGAATGTTTACATTTACATATTTGTATTTGACAATATAAAAATATTCTAAAGCATCTAGTCTAATAAATAAATATTTAAAATATAGAAACGTTTTTTTGGTTTTTAAATAAATATAGGTACATTTAAAACTGTAATTTATGGATTATCTCCTAGTTATTTTTTATTGTATTTTTAAACATTTAACCTGATGGGATTTGGGATAGCCATTGCAGTTACAGAAAGAACTTCTATTAAAATGTAAGCTGTCTGTAAAATTTAAGACTTGGCAAAACTGCAGTCTACACAGTCGAAGAACCGGCCGTGCGAGTAAGACTCGCACACGAAGTGTTCCGTACCAGCTCACAATATATAGCAAATAAATGGAAATACTAAACAAAGAATATTTTTCATCTCAAATAAAATAAAATAAAACGCATTTTTTTTTGCAGCCTCAAATCTTTGCACTCTGTCAAATGTTATTGCAATTAGTAGTAAAGATAAACTCAATGGAGGCACTGAATAGGTATTAATTACATGAATGGTGATAATAATAGTAAAATGAATAATTCGGATTTTAAGGAATTTAGAATCATAAAAACCTATTTATTTTATTTAAAAAAACCGGACAAGGTGTGAGTAGGACTTCCGCCTTGAGGGTTCCGTCTAAATGCTGTGCTTGCTCGGCTACCCGAATTCCCAAATCCGGATTGAAGCACAAACTTAACTTTTCAATTGAATAAGAATTTATAATAGATTGGAGAGTACCGATTTTAATGAAATACATAGGTACTAAATGTTACTTCAAGACACGGCCTATGATTTTTATACCAGATTGAAGAACAAATTTCATTTTGCAGCTCATTATATTATTATAACTATAAACTACCAATTTCCGATCTTTTTTCTTTACTTGACCTTGCTTCTCGCTAAACTTCATGCTGCTGGGCCGACGGGAAGTACCAAATAGGCATTTTTAATTTTGCGAGTGACTTATGAGGCATAAATATCGCCGTATTTTCATATTGCGTTGACTTGGAAGTTTGATTACAAGATTCTAGGGACCGAAGATCTTTTTCGTTCCTGAGTAAAAGGGTCTTGACAGACATCGAAGTCATCCTTTGAGGTACGGAACCCTAATACAGATAAATTTTCTGTCTGTTACCTTTTCATACCGTATAACGGCTGAACGGATTTAGATGAAAGGCATACGTCACGTACGGCCATGACCTGGGTTAGGACATGGGATACTCCGAATCCCGGTAGCACGTTCCTGTGGGATATTTCCCGACCTATACGTGGGCGATGCCACGGGCAAAAGCTAGTTTCAAACAAACGGTTTACAGGCATTTTTGAATTTTTTAAGGGGACGGTCAGTCAGAAAGATAAAGCTAGTTGCCCATTCCAAATCATAGTAAGTAGATAGGATGGAGAAGAACCAACGGGCAAGAAACTCCATGGACACTCTTTTAAATCTAAATATAAAAATAACATAATATTGGTCAAACAATTGGTAATATTGGTATTGGTAATGTTGGTTGGTTGGTACATCATTCATAATAGGTAGGATATTAGGTTACAAAATATACACGTGAGAATGATGCAGAACGTTAAAAGTGTCCGTAATAAAAAATAAAAAAAACAATTCCAAGAATTAAATAAATTTAAAATAAGGCGTGGCAGCTACGAGCTGACCAGTCCCTACTGGCAGCGCCCGTTCACGAACCTGACGCACGGATTAGCATCCTTCAGCTCAACCATCTTGAAGGGAGCTAAATGATCCAACACACGCGCACCATCAGGGAGATATTAGAGTGAACATGACATACTCTCAGCCGCCAGCAGCGCCGCGCGCCGGTAGGGTAGGGCGAGTGGAGCGGGCGCTCTAGGCGCCAGATGGCACGGGGCGCCAAAAAACCAAATGCGAAAACCAATTTCCAGCGCAAAATAAAATTTTGATAACGCCTTTTGAAAGGCGCCGGAGCATTTTTAACCGACTTCAAAAAGGAAGAGGTTCTCAATTCAACTATACAATGCTTCTATTTTGTTTGTTTGTTACGCGATTACTTCGCCCATTATGAATTGATTTTGACGATTATTTTTTGTTTAGTAGGTCATACTTCAGAGGTGGTCCCATAAACATTTTATTAACATTGCTGGAGTAGTTTTTGACTTAAGCTTCAATAATACGTATTTTTCCCACTTAGTCTATGTGGATGAGGTTATACTATGTTCCTGTCACTGTTTAAAAAAAAAAACCACTTCCAAAATAACACTACAAAGTGAAAAATAACTTTAATTTCGGAAGTCGGGGTGGCAGAAAACGAAAATTCAAAACCAAGGACACCGACTTCCGAAATTAAAGTTATTTTTCACTTAGTAGTTTTTTTAGGGTTTCGTAGTACCTACACAAGGAACCCTTATAAATTCATCATGTCCGTCTGTCTGTCCGCGGCTTAGCTCAGAGACGGTTAGTAGGTACCTACTAGGAAGCTGTAATTTGGCATAGGTTACATACGTATTAATCACGCTGACAAAGTGGTAAACTAAAACCAAGAAATAAAAAAATTGACGGTTCCTCCCCTACACGTAAAGTGGGGATGCTTTTTTTCTCGTCTTAGATCCCATGGTGTGGGGTGTCGTTGGAAAGATCGTTCAAAAATTGTGGGTGTGTCGAAACCATTTTTCAATTCAGGGATCCGTTTGCGAAATATTAATATTTAAAGCTAGTTTTTGTCAAGTGTGTGTCAGTCTAGTCAAGTGTGTGTCAGCTAAATGGTTGTAGGTACTTGGATTTGTGAAAAAAAACTATCACAGCTATGTAGGCTTTAGGTAGGTACAGGTTAATGAGTAATAATAGACCATCTTAAATTTGCAGTTTAAGTTTGTTAACAGTTGTTTGCAGTTTGTTTGTTGCAATCGTAGATATCCACGTGGTTGCAATGTTAAGTTTGTTACTGGGATAAATTACTTCATCCCAACTACGGAACCCTTCAATGTGCATAGTCCGACATGCACTTGGCTGTTTTTTTTTTATGTCGGTTGTTTTTTTAATGTATAATTATAGTGACTGATTGAAATTAATAACACCAAATACTAATTTAAAATAGCAAGAAAAGCTTTCTTAATATTAAAGAAACAGGTTACAGGTATACTAATTAGAGTTAAGTACTTAATTTCATTTAAATTCAATAAATGTGGACATTTGGGATTAGCCGAAAAGAATGTACGTGAAGTGAAAGCGTCGATCAAAGGGCGCCGAAAGACAATCTCGCTCACTGATGAAGTGCTAGGGGCGTCGGGCGGTGCTACATTCAAGTCAATGAAAGACGAAGACGTACCCAGTAAATGGTAGCTATATAGTAGGTACATAGTTATACCTACTCACACTTGTGATAAGCAATTATATTACAATACCCACCAAGGGATCGAATTTATACATTGCAATAGTTTTTACAATCTCTTGCAGCTCCAAAAGTATTTTCGAATGCTAATCTTATGCGCCCTTGTGGAACTGGGCCATTTTTTTTTTTTGATTTGGCATCTCGCAGTTGACTCTCAGATTGAGGTCGCAGCTGCTTAACCGGACTATAAGCCTCCAGCCAGGGGCATAAACTACCTATTCTATGATAAACTAAGCGAACGCTCGCTAAAATGGAGCTGGGCCAGCGTTGAGCTAAGCTTTTGTATCAGCGATGTAATCCCCCAACTACGTAGGTACCTATGCTTGGCTGCTTATTGTACGTTTTATACAAAAGTTTTTCGTTTCATTCAGTTGAGTGTGCGTACTGTGCGTTAGGTACACCAGCAAGAAAAATCATCTCTTCTATAATGAATTGAGTTCAACGAATAATAGCTTATTCTGCTGCTTCCGATATTCATAGTTTAAATACCAGGAATAAACACAACCTTGCTGTACATCGCACTCGTCTCCACAGAGTAGGCAACTCGTTCATGGGTCAATGTACCTATACGCTTTTACAACAAAATTCCCATCGACATTCGAAACTTACCCATTAAACGATTTAAAAGCTGTAATAAAACAAAAAAAAATATATCAGTATTATAAACTGTAGGTATATTGACATTGTTGAAAATTATAAATTATAATACAAAATGACATGATTACTTTGTAAAGCATTAAGTATATTGTTTAAATTATTGTGAATGTGAGGACTATGTGGTTTTTTTTCTCTCGTTATTTTTTCCTTTCTCGGTTAGTTTTAAATGTTAATGATGGTCTGGCAGTTTGAGTAGTTTATGCAGCCTACCCAAATGTCCTTTCTTTGGTATTGTTCGTCGAGTTGAGCTCCTTAAGTTCTGAGTTGAGCTCCACGATTACTGACAAATGCTTGCACTGACAGGACAGGTCCACGCAAATCTGTGTGGTTCTTTTCTCAAAAGACCATTTCAGACTAATCTGCATGGTGCTCATATGGCCTGACCAAGATTATGTCTGGACTTTAAAAGAGACTGACCTCTGAGTTTGTTTCGGCCTTTCTTCTCAGAGTAGTCAGATAGGAAACGCCGAACTAATCTAGCTATTTTTTATTTTTTTTAAACGATGATTAAAAGTGATTCTAATATCCTATTTACAGAAAAAACAAATTCATTTGCAAATGTGCGCCAAGTAAATTTGTGATTGCAGTCGTTCTGAAAAAAAAAAATTGCCAAGTGCGAGTCGGACTCGCGCACCGAGGGTTCCGTACTAACCTGTTTATTATATGATGTAACTAAAAGTTAACGGTTTTCACAATTTTTCCTTTATCTGTGCTCTAAGACGTTGCTTGGCACCAAATTTCAAGATTCTGAGTTCACGGGAAGTACCTACCCTGTAGGTTTTGATTCCCTTGCGAGTGTCGAATATTTGCGGAAATTTGGGGCATAAACGGCCGTATCTTTTGATTGCGTTGGCTTAGACGTTTGATTTTATCATAGCTCCAAGGGACAGTAGATTTGAGTATTTGATATAAATTCCAGCTTGATACCTCCAGGCGTTCCTGAGAAAAAGCGTCTTGACAGAAAGGCAGACGGACGGACAACAAAGTGATCCTCTAAGGGTTTCGTTTTTTCCTTTCGAGGTACGGAACAATAAAAAAGAAAGGAAGTGTAGTAGTTGTAAGTATCTAAAGATACCTATTGTGTTATGGTAAGGTGTTATGGTAACGTCGTGCTGGTAGGATTTCGAAGGATGTTGTAACATGGTAAGGTGTTGTTATTGTTATGTGCTAAAAATGTGCTATGGTAACGCTATTGTGTACTTTTTTACTTGTAGTACAATATGTTGTGTTTTGTGCCTTTTAGTTTGTGCTAAATAAATGTATTTTCTTTCTTCTTTTCTTTTCTTTTATATTATGTTATTAAGGTGTTGTCATGTTTTGGCATGATATGGTGTGCTGATGTGGTTAAGTGTTGTGGTAAGGTAAGTTGTTGTGGTATGGTAAGTTGTTGTGGCATGGTAAGATGCCAACAGCTAGAACAACACCAACAGTTAGAGAATTTGTAATTCAGGTTTGTACCTAGGTAGGGAGGTAGGTAGGGAAGTAGGTGCGGTCCTATAGGATAAGATGTTGTATCGTTATGGATGTTGATCATTTAAAAATGTGATTTATTGATTTAATTAGATATAACATAATAATAATGAAAATAAAAGTTATAAAACTAAAACTAACTTAACTAAAACTATTGAAAAATTAAAATATAGCGTCGAAAAATTCATCCGCATCGCTGTCGACTGGTAATGTACCCAAGAGACTGGCCGCATTGCCACGTTGTATGGCAATGCTTAGCCTCTGCCCAAGGTAAAAACCAGCCCTTGGGTCACGGGAAGTGTCAAATAGCCGTTTTGAAATATCATTGAAGAGGCCGTGAGCACTCGGACCCCACGGCCCGAGGGTTTCAACCCCAAACGGCTCGAAAATATAATTACCTGTAAGGTTATTATACTTACGCCGCTTGAGGTTTTCTGCAGCCGCAGCAGCAGCACCAGCACAGCACGCCGAGCCAGGAAGATGGGATGGCGCAAGAGTGTCGACACAGGTTGCATCCCACACTAAAGGCCTACCCACCTTCCATGGAGATAAAGACATGCCGTCCGATCTCTTGCCATCGTCGCGTGCCAAGCCATTGGGTTCTAATAAAGTGACAAGAGCTCGTCGGATGATGTCGTTAATGTTCGCGTGCCGTGCTAAGCGACCCGCACTTCGGCTGCAAGACAGGCCATGATGTCCGAGACTGTTGACAACTTCGCCACAGTGACAGCGATGAGGAGAACAACAAGGAGCTCCTAATCTTAGGGAAGCAGCGAGGCGGAAGGTAGTGTCGTCGAGCAAAGTGCCTATGTTTGACGACGGTAGTGCATGAAGCCACAGACCCGATTCCCACTTACCCACAGCCAGCAGGCGCGCACGCTCCGCAGTAGTAGCAGACGTGTTAAGTAAATTGTTCTGTACTACTCTGCAGAGCGGCTCATCCCATCGTCTTTGGGAAGATGGATAATCGGGTAGATCTGAGTTCGGGCAAGCGAGTCTCCAGGCGTCCATAGCCTCAGTGAAGCACGGCACATCAAAATCAATCAGTGTGGAGGTTAGAATTTTCCTGATAAATTTCTCAGTGCCGTGGACCGAGGATATGAAAGCCGGTAAACTAATACTAGAAATTTTACGGAAATGTTGTATTACATTACAGCGAGTATGTAGTGTTGGCTACCAAGAGATTCGTCGAATAATAAAAAACGATGTTTTTAGGCTACGATGCATATAATCGAAAATTTCACAAGACACATAGGTACTATAATTTAATTTAGACATCGACGAAACTAACAATCCGAAGCTGAATCACTACCACAAAACAGAAATATCTAGTAGGTAAGTTATATTTCTTAAACGGGCGACCGACCCACCAGACAGGTTTCATCGGGATGTTAGGTGACCAAAATTTAAGTCGGTCTCTACGCACCGGCACTCAGACAACCCGAGACCTTCTCAAGAGTGCAGGATGCACTGCGAGGAGTCACATGGAGTTAATACTTGCACTACAATCAAAAATAACATCGACAACAATGATCATCCTTGAAGCACTGCATTCTATTTAAGCCCGCCACCCACCCTCACACAATCAAACCTGCGCCGACGCCAGCAAAGAAGTAAAGTTTGAGTGAAGTGTAACAAAATGTAAATAGTCTATCTGTTGACCTCTCGGTTACCTGCGAGCTTGTTATTGTTATAAGGAAGCAGACGACTGATGTGAGCGAGTCCTCCGAATATCAGTCTTAAGGTCAGGTGTCCCGCGTACAGAAGATACTAATTCAGAAGCGTAAGTAGAAATAGTGGAAATAATAGAAGTTCCATTCCGACTAGGTTTGAATGTGCTAGTCAGTCGTTGAACACTTAGTTCTCAACGACTACGAACGGCGGCCGCGACACCGTGTAGTAGAACAGCGTGCTCGGCCCATTCTCCTTTTGCTTGCGCATGTTCAGCCTCTTCTTGCGGCGCTTGGCGGCTTTCTTGCTCGACACTGGAATCAAACAAAACACAAGGTTAGCTTGCAATTTAAGTGTGTTTTTTCATTAAATAGTACCTGGCTGTAGTAATGGTATGATGCACAGCTCAGAAGCTGACTAAAAATACTACATATTTACTATGATCTCTGGATCATAGCAATGAATTGGCTAGGGGGTGGGGGGGGGGGGATCACACCATGCAGTCATATCTCGCACACCTAGCTTATGTTCCCGAGGAATTAACGCAATGCAAGTTATAACTGACATTTATCATAAATTCGCACCACATGAAATACTGAAAACCAGTTTCCTGATCAGTTTTGATCTAGGGCATCTCGCAGTGTTACCACCAAGGTAACTACTGCTTAACCGAACTGTTATAGTGATTGGCGGCGACGGGACCCTATTTGTTCACTAGGACACAAGTAGCAGGTAGTCTTACTACGAACATTAGCGCGATAGATTTAAAGTTTTAACTTGATTTTAATTAGAATTTGTATATTAGGTACTACTATTTTGACCGATAGGACCCTATCCGTGCACTAGGGTGTACAAGTAGCGGCTTGGTCTCAACGGAAATTCACTTATTATTTCAATGCTAATTTGTAGGTTAGGAACTTTTTTATGTCTAATTAGATTCCAACAAGAATTCATATTGTATGATCTAGGTACCTTTATTCATTTTAGATTCGTTTAAGATTTAAAAAAAAAAAGCTTAGCTGTAAATGTATGGTACCTACTTAGTAGTAATTGTTTGTTCTAAATGTTTTAATTATTTAAGTAAATGAGTTGTATTAGTGTTATAGATAGATATTAGTTTCGTAAGGGTATAATGTACAAAGTTTAATAAGGTTTTTTAAAAAAGGTAAATAAATGCAAAATTCCAAGAATTCGGCTTGCACCAGTGAATGTAAATGTTTATTTTCATTCACTGGCTTGCACCCAAAAATCCTTACAGATTTTACTAAAAAAGCCGTGCCATTTTTTGAGCAAATGCAGTCGCAACCCAGCCATCAAAAAGGAATTAACTAGAACAAGCCGAAGTCTCTGAAGTAACCAAACAAACTAGTGTTTCATTTCTTTGTCTGAAGAAGTCTGTCATCGTGGTCACTGTGGGTCGTGATACCCAACCCAGGTACGTATTCAAGGGTACGTGGTGAGGTGTGTAGCCAGCAGAGCCATCCAGGGTCAGGTAAGTAGGGAGCGCACATCAATATCAGTGGGAGATTGTCCCAGGGCGACTGCGGAACTCTAGGAACCTGTGCCTTCCGCAACATTAAGAACATAACTGTGCGATTACACTGGCGAAACATTCACAACAAAACATGTTGGAATCTCTATTTTCTGTCAATGTTCCATACAATGTTTGACAGGAACTAGAGATTTCAACATTTTTTGTTGTGATGTTTCGCCAGTGCAAACGCACAGTAATGATACAAATAGTTCTTTAATGCAAATAATAAAAATTGAATTGAGTTGAATATTATTATATTGAAAATAATTTGTGCCTGTAGGGAAGAACAACGGTGTGTGTGGGTGTGTTTGTGTGTGGGCGTGTTGTGTGGGTGTGTGTGTGTTTTAGCGCTTATTATTTATGATTGCCTGGCGAACACTCTTTCAGTGTCGACGTAAGACCCTGAAGGTATTCGTTCACAACGATCTTACACTTGTATTTTGGAAGGAAATAAATGTTACAATGTAACTACTATTTAATTGTCAACCACCGTTTTTGCTAACCGTACTGAAAAAGCCTAATCTACAGGATCTTTAAAATTCGCTTAGGTAGTTGGCAGACCAGATGAAGTATTGACTAGGTATAGCATTGGATATAGCAAAGGGGGATGGGACGCATCGATCGAGATTGCAATCCACCCCCACCCCCCCAGAGCGCACACCTCCATCCTGGAAATGGCTAGTCTAATCTTTGCAACGACTTGTTTGCAAAAAGTCATCACGAGTACCTTGGTTCTCTTGATGGCCTGCACCAGCGCCTCAGCCTTACCTAATAGGTACCTAGCTTGACAAAAGACTTCGCACAAGGCACACAAAAAAATCTTCGCCTTCTAAGTCTTCTTAACCGAGCTCTGGGAGTTTCTTTGTGAGACTATAAATAGGTCGTAGCTAGCGCGATCGATATTTGCTCTCTTTACCACCTCCGCCAGCCATCGTAGACGCCTCTAATAAGCCATTTACGAAAACAATTAAAAATCACAATCACTTTAAAAACAGTTTCATACCTATGTAACACTAAACAAAACAGCCTAAAGATAATGCACGAAGATCAAATCGCGTCGTGTTGCACTGGATCGATAGGGTGGTGTTGCACTGGATCCTACTACGCAGCTGCCAAAAAAGAAGCTTATCCGGGTAAAATCCGTTGCACTTGTCACTGACCTGGTGGACCAGGTGGTGCCTTACAGGCTGGAGGCACGGCCGTCATCGCTGCTGTTTCAGACTCTTCTTGGCAAGACAAGTGGGTTTGCTCGGTGCACACAAGTGTCCGTCGCCAGCTCCCCGGTTCAAATGGACCGATCTAGAGCGGCCGAGCTGCGCCGGGCAGGCGCTACACTGGGGGACGACAACCTTCGGCGCGCGTTCTAACGTTAAGTAATAGGTCAAAGTTCAATATTTATTTCCATACCCTAAAACATTTATTTACTTTCTTATCAAAAAAATAATTAACACACACGTAACATCACGCATATATTCCACGAAGGGTAGGGCAGATTCTTACTCTACTCACATTTCGACGGGTATGTTTAAATCTCATGTAATACCTAGAGGGCGATTGCCTATCGCCAACAACCGAGCACAAATTCAGTCTCAGGGCTACTTTTGAGAAATTCCAATTGGAAAACCCCAAACAGGCTGCTATACCTATATAATAATATTATCAATATGTAACTAAAAGCAGAAACTAAAAGCAAAAACTAAACTAAAAGCAGTGACAGCCCAGCTGTGTGACCGTCGTACTGCCAACTCATAGGTCTTGAGTTCGAACCCAAGGCACGCTCCTCTGAATTTTCGGATTCATGTGCGTATTGTATAATTATCACTTGCTACAAAAACGGTGAAGGAAAACATCGTGAGGAAACCTGCCTGAGAGATATTTCTCGACGGCATGTGAAGCCAAGTCAGAGGCCCATGGGCGGCTTTAAAACTCTCTTACTAACCACACGAAAAGAAAGAAGAATACCTTAACTTTCTAGGACAGATCAAAAACTCTCATTCAGTACTAATTCCTGTACCGAATAAAGGGCATTAAAGAAAATACTGAGAGGAGAGGAACGAGGTATGAGGCACATTGGCTAGACAGACAGCTTCGATTACAACTAGCTATTACTTACTGCATTCAGTAAAACATTAAATACAAGATTGTTCAAAATTAAATTATACATATGGCTATCTGCCAATAGTTTTTACAGTGTTAGGGAGTTCCCGGAACATAAAATCGCATGATGACTGATTATTTCGTTATGCATATAACATTTGCACGCTTATATTATATCTAATACTCGTAAGTTAAACATGTTTGTTCACATTATGAACATTACCATCTTTTAAACCATGTTTTTAGCAAATAAATGATATTTCTATTCCTATTGAAAAGCCTGTTCAATTTCAAACTGTTACCGGATTGGACGTGCGGCTGACAACATAACCCATTGCGAGTTTAAGTTGGGCGTTGACGAGACAATGTGGGCAAACGCGGTATCATCAGTCCATCCTATACATAGGTAGGTAAGCACAGTGACAGCAGAGCCTTTTACAGGATAATGTCTAAACTCTTCTGCACGTCGTGCAAGCCCAGCAGTGCTATTCTGTAACCATCTCACCGTGAAAACTTAGGTGAAGTGAGTTGTCATTCCAACAGGGTGAGATGACACTGACAGCTCACTCCACGCTCACTTCACGTGTTTTCACGGTGAAGTGGTTACGGGAATCGACATGCTGTTGCACATTTCAGAATTTAAATGTAGATCAAAGCTAAAAAAAGTTCGATGAAAAAATCTAAAATAACATAATCACAATATGACGGTAATAATATTATGTCCCCTTACTTTCCGGGCTCCGTACTCATCGGAACCGAGGTGTTTTATTCGGTGGGAGTCCGATATAACCCTCATCGGAAAAGGGTAAATATCCATGAGGATTTGTATCACCTCGGCACTCATCGTGTACCCGCCACTGTAGTCTAGTGGTAATGTGACCACCTGTCTCAGACCCAGAAGTCGGGTTCGATTTTCTGCTCGGTTTGGTTGGTGGTAGGGCTTGTTCGAAGTCCGCCTGGCTAGCTACCACCATCTTATCGAAGTCTGTTACCATAACAAAAAATTTAACAGCATTGTTGTGTCTCGGCAGTTACAGGTAAGATAACCAGTTCCTCTGTGGTTGAGGATTCCGGGTATAGCTCGGTTCTACCTTCGGTCTGATTATTACTTTGCATCGGGTGAGAGGCAGGCCAAGATCTGCACAGTTGGGGATAAAAAATAAACGACCCTCTGTCCGAGTGAGGTTAGCGGCTAGTAAGTAGGTACCTACTTAAGTTCCTACAATGACGATACTGGGTTGTGACATTTGCATGTTTTTATGAACTGCTAAAGCCTAATACATTGTTGTACGGTCAGCAATAATGACGGACCACTTGGAACTATAGGTAAGTACCTAATTCATCAAATCGAAAAGCTATCCTAACTGATATTATAATTCATAATTGCGAAAGTGACTTTATTTGTATATTTGTTTGTTACGCTTTCACGTCTTACATAACTATACCTAGGTACTCAACAGATTTTCATGAAATGCATACAGCTTGCCAGAGGTGCAAAAGGACATAGGGGTACCTTTCATATAGAAAAATCTACATTAACGCGAACAAAGCCGCGGGAAAAAGCTAGTACTTTTATATTTTATTTGTGAACTGCCACAGGGGCCATCGTACAGTGCCGCTAGTTTAAATATTTATTTTGTTAACAGTATTAATGAGTAACACAACAATTAGAAAACCACTCGGTAATTTACCAGGGTCATAGAGCCACATAATATGTTATTGCCCCGATCGTCTCGTGGGCTTTGTGCGTTTCTCGCGGATTCCCTCCCAGATGGGGCAATGTTTTATTAGGTTTTTTCCTTTAAAATTTTCTCAGTGGCAGCCCGGAGTTTGGAAGATAGAGGTGTAACACCCCCGTGTCTAGTCCTGGGGCCTTATTATGAAGTATTAATGCCATCATGATTCCACTGCGAAAAAAGGATAGTGCTAGCGGCCTGATATAGCTCCGTCTCTCACTCACACTGGAATAATGGTGGCATTAATACGTCATAATACGGCCCCAGAGCTTGATCTCTCCTCGGTCGTGTCGAGTTGGATTGTGACCATCGGACTATGACAGTGAGAGAAGAGAGAGTGCACCTGTGTTTGCGCACACACTTGTGCACTATCACTTGCGTACAATACGGCCGATATACCTACTCGTAACTTGGCAGTTCCGAATTTCGTGCATAAGGCTGCGCATTAACATTTTGTATGAACCAAATGAGGCGAGTGTGAGAGCATGCTCGAAAGTTCGCAGTGCCTATGTTCAGACCTGCCAAGTTATGTCGGCCGTATTGTACTTGGCTCCGTTGAGATTAGTCGCCGAGACCGTCATTTTAAATGACACTTTTTTTTCAACTCGCTTATCTACAACTATCAGGAGAAAGATTCAATTCGATATATTAAGGGTACTTAGGGTAAATAATAACCCATGTGAACCCATAAATAAATAATATCTAACCAACTTACAGAATGATCATTAATCATATCTTTACCAAAATTACGATAAAAACGATGGTTATTGTTTGTATTGTATTCAATCGAACGACAAAATGTTGAGGCCGCCTGTGTTAGCAGCTACATTTTATCTAGGTACAGTACGAACCGGTGAAGATCAATACTCAGCTCGCCGGCAAAGCCTAACTACGGGCCTGGGGCTGTGGCCACCGTGACATACTGAGAGCGGCACTACGACGAACATTAACGTTACAAGTTTCCTTTGAAGTGATTTGAACGTCGTCGCATGGTTTTACTTCCTTTTTAATTAATTATATTATTTAAGTATACGATACCTGCGTTTCGCCGAAGATGTTATTCCTGTTTCATCTTCGTCAGATGAATTGAACAAGGAAAGCCTCGAAATTGGTCTTCGAATGAACATAGCAAAGACCAATTCCATGACTAATAGCTTCAAACAAAAACAGTACACGTGGGGGGTTAGGAGGTTCCAGGCGCGACAAGAGAAGAATTTGCTCGCTGCACCGAAAACGTTTCATTGGTGGATGAAAAACCTCATGAAAGCAGAACTTTCAATTTGCTATAAATGCAAATTGATGGACATCTCCCTATCCTTACGGCATAGTAGTGTATATCCATACAGCCCTCAAACCTGGTTTTCCAGCGAGCAATGTGGTGCAGTACCCTTGGAATTCGACTTATCGACCGGATACGGAACACGATACTGCGCTCCAAAACACAGATCGCCGCCGGCGGCGTCACCCAAAAAGCAGCGCAGCTCCAGCGCGACTGGACTGGACACGTTTGCAGAAATGCGGGTGCATTGTGTGCAACCAGCACCACAACGGTCCTTGAAAAGTCCATCGGCGTCGTGGCAGACCCAGGCGTAGATGGCTGGAAAACTTCCCCGACACCAACGGACAGTACTCCAGGAGACAACACCCTGTTCCTCATACCTGTGGATCCTTACTTAACTAAAATTTATATTAAGTAATACGTAGCGCGTATTGTTACACGTGCAAATGTGCATTCCAAGTGAGTATCGGCGCTGGCATGAAAAAAATACACACTGTACATTTGATCAAACTTACAAGTCCAAATTAAACATTATTTTTACTTGAGTACAATCAAAAATAGTAAGTACTGCCTTAGCAATGGTCAATACTTATTAAAGTGAAACCATACGTCATACATCTCTGAAAATGTTTGCTACGGAATGGGTAATTGAAAATGAATAAACACGCCTGATATGCAACGCCCTTACGTGCACTTTGGCTTGGGCGGGCTTCCACTTGATGACGTCACAGGGCGGAAAGAAGCCCGTGCGTACCCCGCATGCGTGAACCCAGCCCGCCGGGAAGCTTCGAAGCATTATCCCGGCCTCCGAGCCCTACCTCAACTGTGGGTCTTTGAGGTGCCCTGCCGCTCTCGAATCAAAACATCCGCCCTGGCCCATGCTGCCTTTTCCTCATTCCTCCTCTCCTGCCACTCCCGCCGCATGTTCCTCGCCCACACGGGCACTGACGCCGTCGTCGTCGGCCGCCCTCGGTTGCCGCGTCAGGCTCGCGCACCTCTCTCCAACTTGCTTCGTTTACTGCGTCGTGTTTATAAAAATGCATAAGCTTAAGCATTCGTTTGTTTTTATGATCTATAATATATTTTTATGTATTTTTAGGGTTCCGTACCTCGAAAGAAAAAAACGGAACCCTTATAGGATCACTTTGTTGTCCGTCCATCCGTCTGTCTGTCTGTCAAGATCCTTTTTCTCAGGAACGCATGGAATTTATATCAAATACTCAAGTCTACTGTCCCTTAGAGTCATAAAAAAATCAAACTTCTAAGCCAACGCAATCAAGAGATACAGCCACTTATGCCGGAAAATTTCCGCAAATTTTCGACACTCGCTAGGGAATCAAAACCTACAGGAAACGTACTTCCCGTGAACTCAGAATCTGGAAATTTGGTACGAAGCAACGTCTTATAGCGAAAACCGTATTATTTTTGTTACATCATAAAATAAAAATATTTTTAATAATTTAAAACATACTACCTCTTTCCTCATGAACGCGTAGAGGTATTAAATTGAAATTCATATCAAATACTCAGGTCTATAATATCTTTAAGCTGTAATAAAATAAAACTATGTAAACGCAATCAAAAGAAACAGCATAAATTGCTGTTTCTTTTCGCATATTTTCAAACTCGCAACTACTCGCAAGGGAATCAAAACCAAAATTGTACTTCGACCTAGAATCTTGAAATTTGGCATGAAGCAATGTTTTATAGCACATATAAAGGAAAAATTCCGAAAACCTTAATTTTTTTGTTACATCACATTTTGTTTTTAATAATTATAAACTTATTACCCTTTTCCTCATGAACGCGTAGATATATCAATTTGAAACTCAAATCAAATACTTAGGTCTAAGCCTAGGTTAGTGCTTAGGAAAAAAAAACAAATTTCTAAGTCAACGCAAAAGCAAAGATTTTACCCTAAAATTAAAAAATTTTTCATCCCACCATCTCGGAAAGAGTATTTTTAATCTTCAGTATCTGAGTGGAAAAGCCGTTTTTATTCTCTAGAGGATAAAGTAAATTGAATTTAGAACATCGTGTGCACTAAGTTTGTGAATTAAAAAAAACATTAAACCTATTTACTGCTACCTCTATGGTGCCGAATATATCATACAACTTTTTTTTAATTTGTTAAAAACTCAGACTCGGAACCTTCTTGGTGTTCTTTTTTCAATTTGCTTTGTACGCGGTTCTTTACGCGGCATTTTTTCACGTCATTGTTAAACCTTAGGTATATTAAAAACAAGAAACTTGAAAACAAGTGAAAAAACTAAAATGAGTGATTCTAGCGACGAGGAAGTTTGCTTGACGCCAACAGAATTGACTGAAACTGTTAATAATGCGCAAACGTTTTTTTTTTTGCATTTAGTCATTTCCTCGCTGAGGTGGAATGAAAAGTTACGTGTTGCACTCGAGTGCAAAGATTTTTCACCTCGTGCTCTTTTGATTCCCTCGCTAACGCTCAGGATTCTAATTTTGAATCACTCGCTGCGCTCGTGATTCAATTTTAGAATCCTTCGCTTGCTCGGTCATCAAAATTGAACACGCGGTTAAAAAGCAACTTTGCACTCTTGTATAACAAATAACTATTACCCTATGTATTTCGCATATTTTGAAACTCGCAACTACTCGCAAGGGAATCAAAATTTAAATTGTGATTGTAAACATAATTGTAGTTACCGCAATGACCGCGACTTATCTATCTTCAATACTTATCGATTTTAGAATGAATCCCCAAAATGGAATTTCCACATATTTTTCATCCTTAAACATGTTTCCGTTAATAAACACTAGCACTACACGAAGTAGTACAACTATAGATGACGTTTTTTCGAACTTTAATGTTCGATGTGGTACTATTCATACCTCTTTCAGTCATCATTTACAGATCTGTACCCTAATTACGTGATGCAAAATCAACGCCTAGAATAAAAGTATGAACATTAATTATTTTAAACATCAAATATTTTTGATTTTTCGTGACCGCGCCCGCGATCATACCCGTGACTCAGTACAAACAACTGCCTAACCGTAAGGACTTGACAATATTCATAGAGCTTGACGGTGGGATAAAGTCTTGGCTTGAGACAGCACACAGTTCAATCTGAATAAAGTAGGATTTGGCTGCCCCACCCCAGGACGAGATACAATAGACCATGGTATAATAACATAGGTACTTCGCCAGGTATTCTCTTCCGACGATGGCCTAAGACTACGTCACGATAAGTGTTGCCATTGATTGTCCTTTTCAGTAAATTTAGGAACTTTCTCATTTAGTTAATGACAATAAAATAAATTACTAACTAGCTAAACTATTTAGTGAGTAACTAAATAGTTTAGCTAGTTAGTAATTTATTTAGTGTGATTCATTTATTTAGTTTTAAATTAATGAACATATTGAATTATTAGTTCATAATTGCTTTGTTAAGTTAGAAATGCATTTTGCTCGGGTAATTCAATCACACACAGTGGCCACACATAAAATTGACAAGTGTCATACTGACAGTTCGCCATTTCATCGCTATCGTCGTGTCGCTCTTATCTGTACCGTTGTTTCGCTCGGTGAGCAAAATACTGTGGTTCTCAAACATTGGTTACTGTGAAAAGGAAAACTGTACTGTGAAAGATACACAAGAAAAATGATTAATTGTTCCATAATAACCTGTAAAAAACAGGACAGGCAAAGAGATCTTAGCCCATACAGCCATGTCAGATGTATTTTTTTTTCAAGTGATGTTGACATAGCTTGCTAGATAGTTATTATTTTTTTCAAATAAATATGGTTTAACGGCTCTGGCTTCAAGGCCTTTTGGGCTCATCTAAAATATTAATCAGTGTTTTTCGAGTCCCTGCGGACACATAATACATAACAATATCGTAATTTTGAACTCTTTCGTTTCTGTATCGACTGACTGTCTATACTTTTAGATAGTCAGTCGATGCAGAGTTTAAACAGTATACACGATACAGTCTACACGTATAGACTGATTAAAATTATCTACTATTATACTCGATTTATTAAAAATGATAAAAATTGAGTACCCGTTGTATTATTTTTATCTTTTTCCCCCGCTAAAAAAGTTTGAGAGCCGCATCGCAACTGATGACGTATTCTTAGGCCAATCACGTGACCCAGCTGTCACGGGAAGAGAATACCTTTTCGAAGTATGTTATTATACCATGCAATAGACCAGAATTGATTGACACAGCGCCTGATATGTCATTTTCATGACAGCAGCATCTGCTGAGTTTCATAGTTGTTTAAAAATGTACATTAGTTTGCGCACTCTATTTGATAGGTGTATTATGTACTCTTTGAATGTAAGGTTGCAGTCAATCACTATGCCAAGATACTTTATCGAAGTGACTCGTTCAATGCTACAGTGATCAGGGGTGCAACTGCCGTCGCTACTACCATTTGCTAGTGTCAACTGGGCAGCAACGTTTACTGAGCTTGTAACTGACACATTGATATTTCGAATCGAGTTTTTTTTTTTTTTTTCGCTATTAAGGGTAAGCAAGTTGTTCTTAAGCCATTTACTGACTGTATCGAAACCCTTCTGAGTAAGGTGATATGCCTCTTCCCAGTTGTCCGCCGCAAATACAAGCGCTGTATCGTCCGCATAGGAAAATATTGTACCGCTTTCTAGGCTGAGGCAACACAGGTCATTAATTTAATTAAAAATAAATTAGGGCCAAGAATACTGCCCTGTGGCACACCAAAAGCCACATTTAGATCAGAGCTAGAGTAAGTTCCAATTTTGGCACTCTGTGTTCTATTTGTCAGATAGCTCCGAAACAAGGATAGCTCGGTACCTCGTATACCCTGGCGTTCGAGCTTCGATATTAAGATGGGAATCGAGACCGTATCGAATGCCTTCGCGAGATCCAGGAACAATGCAACACATTTCTTACCCTTGTCAAGTTTCTGAGCTATGTGATTAACCAGTTTGTGAACAGCATCAGCAGTGGATAGATTTTTGCGAAAGCCAAATTGGTTAATCGACAAAAGATTTCGTGCCTCTAAATATGCAACCAGCTTTGTATTTATGATCTTTTCCAGTATCTTGGACATCGCAGGCAGAACTGATATGGCCCTATAGTTTTCGACACGGTCACCATCTCCAGATTTAAAAATAGGGTGAAGAATTGCTTTTTTGAACCAGTTAGGGAAGACACCAGAGTCAAGGCACAGAACACAAACATTTTAACCAAGTATTCAAACTGTTTATACAAAAGTTAAATTGAAACCTATAGTTTGGTTCGTTAACTTCATAACAGCGTAGTATCATATCTTTAAGTGTATGTTTGTATACTGGAAAGGATAATTCATTTTTTTTTAACAAAAACGATAAATGTAACAAAAATTAGTTTTATTAAAAAAATAGATTTTACAACAAAAAAAACAGTTTTTTTTTGTCTAGGTGTATTGCCTCCACGTGTCTTTATTACAGATTCTAATCGATTCCGCATAGATCTGATCGGATTATTGATCCATTCTTGTGAAATCGCTGCTAGTGCTGCCACTGTTGTAGGCACAGGATTTCTCGCATATACAGCTTTTTTAAACTGTCCCAAACATGCTCAATGGGATTAAGATCTGGCTGCGTGCTGGCTAATTCATGGTACGTATCCCAACCTCTTCGCAATATTGTCGAACTTGTGCAGCGGTGTGGGGTCGGACATTATCTTGCATTAGAGTAACATTTTCGCCTATTAATCCCATGTAAGTTACCACGTGAGCTTCTAAAACCTTTGTTATATAGCGTTGTGCCGTCATACCTCCTCTTCTACCGTTTTGACCAACCATGATGAACACAAGTTTCGTTCGCCCGATCATCGAAATGCCACCTCACACCATACACGAACCGCCTCCAAAAAGGATCATTATGCAACTTTGAGTATATCTCTCCCCACGTCGACGATAGACTCTTCTGCGACAGTCTGCACCATTAAAACATGTCCTAAAAGGAAATCTCTAATTATCGCCCGATCTCAATTCTCCCCTCTATATCTAAATTGTTAGAAAAGATAATAATAGACTTACAAAGTATTTGGAAAAAATAAGCTACTTGCTAATAAAATCAGTTTGGATTCAGAGCAGGGAAATCTACGGATGAAGCAGTTTCTACAGTAACTAACTTTATAACTACAAATTTGGATAATGGGCATAAATGTTTGTCTATTTTCCTAGATCTTAAAAAAGCGTTCGACACAATTTCTATCCCCAACTTAATTTCCAAACTTGAGAAGCTGGGAGTCAGAGGAACTCAGATACAACTTTTCCAGAGCTATCTCACCGGGCGGAAACGGAGCGTTCGAATAGGTAGTCATGTAAGCTCTGTACCCTAATTACGTAATGCAAAATCAATCCGAATCTGAATCGTTTTGAAACAGATTGCTAATCCATTGCTCCGTAAGTCCGAAAAAAAAAACTGCAGAGCAACGTAAATAACGCAATGAATGTTGTTGAACTGTCAAAATGAAAGATTTGTCTTTATCGTTTACGAAAATATGTTGCTTAATTAGAAAGCTGATTTTCCTGTTTCCTTCGATATTCCCCAGGGCAGCATTTTGGGACCAATGCGGTCGTTGAGGACCGATTTCGCTAAGTATTTATTTGTTTATTTAACCATTTAGGTAAGTATAAGTTTTTTTAATGTTCCGTAAAGTAGGGTCGAGAACGAAAGATCCACGAATGACAGCCGGGCCCAACGGCTTATTGAGTTTTCCGAGGCACGGAAAGGTCTTGGTATGTAGGTAAAGATGGTCACCCATCCACGGACCAACTGCGGCAAACGTAGCTTCATCACTTTTAAACTTTATATTTAAAATAAAAAAAGCTAGATGGAATCGACATTTCCTATTTGACTACCCCTGAGAAGAAATGGCGAAATAAACTCAGAGGCTCTTAACTTGCATAGACGAAGTGAAAACCCAAGCGAAGGGGATCAGTGATGAGTGGACTAGCACGATCCAGTTCTGGATCTTCGGAGTGGAGACTACTTCAACTATCTCTTCTAAGTCCTGTCTTGGTTGTGGGGCGGTGTCGGGGTCGGCACCTGGGTCGGTGTCGGAGGAGGGCTGCTTCACATCATCGCGCTCCGATTAAAGAATATCGCCCATTATAACAGCACCGCCCCAGCGCAGGAACGCCCCGGCACCGCCTCAAAAAATCTAGTCGCCAACGCAAGCGGTCGCCTTGCTGACGGCGCGTTGGTGACTAGCGGTCGAATAGATTACGCGCATTGGCGACTAGCGGTCGCCTTGCTTACGGCGCGTTTCTGACTTGCGGTCGCCTTGCTTATGGCGCTTTGGCAACTACATTTTCCGAGGCGGTGCTGTTATAATGGGCGATGTCCTTTATCAGTATCTGTAGGTACACGTTATTACACTAAAACTAGGTCACTATTTATGCAAACTTTATTTTATTTTTTAAATGGACTGATGAGCACGTCTGTGGGCATACTTTGAATTCTTACGAATCAATGGCAAATATGTTTACTGGGAACAGTGTGAAGCCTCATCAAAGCCGGGATTTTGCGGCCTTGCCTTGCGGTCCACTGCCTGCGATTGGCATCGACTTAAGTTGGGTCGCGCGGTACTATCGTCATTGAAGACAATGGTCGTAGCGTAGACCATTGTATATATTGGTAATAGACCATATGGTCTGAACAACGTTTGTTCTAGCAAAACTGTGATTCAAATGTCACCGTGTATACATACAGGGCGTCCCACGGATATGCCACATGGAGGGAAAGCACCTTGAATATTGTAGATGGAACATTTTACTGAAAAAAGACATTATTTGAATTTTAAAAACAATTTAAATTGCATTCATAGATATTTAAATAATTACATGGTTGAACCGGAAATCGAACCCGTTACGTGAGAAAATTAATCACCCTGTAGCTTTATCATACCGATCGAAAGGCTTCATCATAAGGATTATTTTTTGCTAAATAACATAGTGTCACAAATAAAAGAAAGACCATGAATATTAACATTTTTTATACAAAAATAATCAATTAATCAAATGCTCAAAATGAGTCCCTTTCTGTTGAATACAAAGCCGCACTCTTTTGATTATTTCGCTCCTTGTCGATTTTTTCGCTCGTGGACACTTTTATAATAGTTCTTGTGAACTAAAATTTTTACATAACCCCATAAAAAAATCTAACGAGGTTAGATCTGGGGATCTCGGCGGCCATCTTATTTTTCCATTTGTCCCGATCCAGGGATGAAAGGGTTCATTGAGATAGTCCCTTGTTCTGTGACTGTTATGAGCCGGAGCCCCATCTTGCTGATAAGTAAGGTTTAATCGTTCTGCAACCGGAAGATTATTTATCGCATTTCTCAAAATCTCAAGTATTTCTAAATACCTTTCCGTATTCAAATGCCCTTCGTAAAAATGTACTAAGAGGACCCGCTATCTAATTACGCAACTTATTTTCGTAAACGATTACGACTAATCTGTTTCATTTTGACAGTTCAACAACATTCATTGCGTTATTTACGTTGCTCTGCAGTTTTTTTTTCGAACTTACGAAGCAATGTATTAGCAATCTGTTTCAAAACGATTCAGATTCGGATTGATTGTGCATTACGTAATTAGGGTACTGGTTTTTAACAATTCCACACCAACATTTGAACGAAAAACGCACTCGATTATTAGTCTCGCGGATACGTAAGGGATTCTCCCTGGACCAAATGCGATTATTTTGTCGGTTGTACATACCATTATTGCTGTAATGGCATGTACAATGCTGTTGCATAAGTTTGTCTCGTCTGACCAGATAATATTATAATAATATAGAAAATACTGATCCTCTAGGATGAGCCTCTCGATTTCGTGGCAGAAAATAATTTTCTGGCAGTAATTTTTGTACTAATCGCCCTTCAATGTAACTTTTGATTTGTATTTTTTTTTGTACTATATTGTAATTTTAGTATTATACTTTAGGATGTGCCTCAAAGTATATCAAAATGTCGAGTTCATCGTCAGTGTTTATCATTTGGTGCCGCGGTTGTGGTAAGCGATGATCGAAACGTCCCAAATGTTCCACCAACCGTTTCATAATAAATCGAGTGTATATGTGATATCTATCAGGATATCTTTCGCAGTGCCATTGTAAGGCTAATGTTATGTTTTCGTGGTTCAAAAAGTATGCTTCGATTTTGACACGCCATGGTTACCTATGTAAAAAAAACACAATACAATGCAAAAATCCTACAATGAAAATTACATAAACAAAAGTTTGATATGGAACACATTTTTGAATTATTTCTTTTTAATCAGCCAGCCGCATTGCTATGGACAAAATAATTTACGCGTCTTTCGGCTCAGGATACGGCTCGATTTGTTCCATACAACCTGCTTTCTAATTACGCAACATATTTTCGTAAACGATAAAGACAAATCTGTTTCATTTTGACAGTTCAACAACATTCATTGCGTTATTTAAGTTGCTCAGCAGTTTTTTTTTCGAACTTACGGAGCAATGAATTAGCAATCTGTTTCAAAAAGATTCAGATTCGGATTGATTTTGCATTACGTAATTAGGGTACTGGTACCTACTAATTACGGGTTCGATTTACGTATCTCTTTATCATTTTATCATGCACTTAAATTATAATAGGGTAATGATGCGTACTTCTCAAATGGGTACATTTATTAGTAATAGGTACTTATTTGCCAGTTGTATGTCCTTACGGCAATGTCAGCTTTTCATTTTTCTGAACAAAATTTCACATCAAATGTCACGTGGTCAACCTTAGTAGTCAAACTGATTTGACCACGAGGAATTTTAACATTCTTCGTGGTCAAACTGTAACTATATAACCTCTTTGAACATACTGTATACGATGTAGTCTTATTGTACAGAGAAAAATAAAAATAAAATGACAATAATAATTGTATTTCTGTGTCACTTGTATTATTTTCCTGTCTTGTTTACATTTGCATTTTAATGTCAAATAATTTGATACTTTTCTGCACTTAGTGATATTATTATTAAATATGGACATAAAATACATAAAGCGTAAAAGAGGAACGGTATTGTTATTCAGTGGACGGCAGTACTATAAATTGCGGACGTACAAAAATGGATCCACTTTCTGGACTTGCAGTCGTCTTAAAAAAGAAAAGTGTCGGGGGTCTATTACTCTGAAGGTAAAAAAATTACACAATCTTTAAGTATTGTTTCACGAGGCACGCTGCCCGTGGGACTTGCGTTTGCCTTATGCGAAGTGTAGCTGGAGAGCTGATGACGAATTAGGGGAGATGTCTTCTTTTACTTGTAATTATAATTAACAGATTTTACCTACAAAAAAGTAATAACTAAACTACCCCAAGGCTCCCCAGAATTTATTTAACACTATTTTTTTTCTCTTTTTAGGATGACAATATAGAGAAATGTACTAATCACTTATGTACCGCTGATAACTACAAGAATGAAATTGATATTGCCGTTGATGAATTAAGGCATGAAGTAAAAGACACTGATATCACAATTTCAGAGTTGTATGCTGAAAAAAAAACGTCCCTAGTAAACCGGGACGCAAATTTTGAAAGCAAAGTTCCATCTTTTGGTAGCGTTAAAACTGCTTTGTATACGAACAGGAAACAAACTTTCTTTACAGATTTTACTAAAGTTACTGTTCCACATAAATTTCAGTCATTTCTTTTGGCTGATTATAATACAGAGAAATGTCGGATTATGGTTTTCTGTTCCGAAAACAACATGGAAAAAATTCAAGAATCAGATGAGTTTTTTGGCGATGGCACATTTTTTAGTTGCCCGAGTCCATTCACCCAATTGTACTGCATTCATGCCGATTTTTCAAAATCGATAACTACAACACACACGGCTTCTTTGGCTTATGCATTAATGACTGACAAAAAAGAAGAGCCTTACTATATATTATTTTCGATGATAAAATCACGATTGAATAATTGGTCACCAAAAATTTTTCACGTGACTTCGAAACAGCTTCAAGCAATGCACTATTACAAATTTTTCCTAAAGTCCAAATTGTACACTGTTTTTATCATTTCTCAAGCAGCCAATGGCGAAGAGCAAAGAAATTGAACTTGAAAAATAAAGATGAAAAGAGAGTTGTTGGCTTATGTGCTGTACTCGCCTTATTACCTAAAGACAAAATAGAGGAAGGATGGGAGTATATTAAATCTGATAGTCCCAAAACCGCAAAATGTGAAAAATAATTAAAATATTTCGAGACTACATGGATGAAGAATAAAACATTTAAAAAACAATGGTCCGTATATGGTCAGCGACATCGTACAAATAATATAGTTGAAGCATGGAATGGACAACTGAACAAATCGATGAAACGATATCATCCAATCACAGTTGCTCGTTTACTGGCAACTTTATTGAAAAAAGAAAATACTGATCCAAAACCATCTCCTCGACGCCAAGAACAAATATTCCGAGACGAATTCATAATAAAGTGTCAAATGGAATTTATACATGGCGATATAGGTGTAGGTTACTTTTTAAATAAATTACGTTAAGCAAAACTTTTGGCTATAACTGTACAATTTTATCTCAAGACTATCACATTGGGTGTAATTTTTTAATAAATTTGATAGTTTGACCACGAAGAATGTTAAAATTCCTCGTGGTCAAATCAGTTTGACTACTAAGTTTGACCACGAGGAAGGAGCGAAAATAATCCATATGATGAAGCCTTTCGATCGGTATGATAAAGCTGATTATTTTTCTCATGTAACGGGTTCGATTTCCGGTTCAACCATGTAATTATTTAAATATCTATGAATGCAGTTTAAATTGCTTATTAAAAACATAATACAATGGGGAGAATCCTTTTATGCAAATAGTTTGCTTGTGGTAGGATGCTCCGCCCTTTCCCAGGTTATAGTTATTAAGTTATTTAGCCTGTTCGAGATTTAGTAAGTAAGTAAGTCTTTATTTGCCTTAAACATGGTATAAAAGGTGTTACAGTTTGGTAATATAATATAGTCCACATGTTTAGCTATACAACATCGTGTATCAATTGCATGCAAAATACTTAGAATTAATTAGTAAGTAGAAATAAAATGTCAAAGCTATAAAACATTCTCCACAATACAATCATCATAACATAATATTATTTAATGTCAGAAATTAATCTCGACGAACAAAATCAAAAAGTCACAATAAAAGAAAACATTATAAAAGTAAACATTATTCGCAACAGTTCCATAACATTACATAACATAACTTAAAGTAAAAAAAGGAAATCAATAAAATCAATAAATATAAAATTAAAAATGTCAAAATTATAAACATTATCGACGATCCAGTATGTCATTATTTGTGAATTATAATTTAATGTCAAAAAAATCCTTAATGTCATAAAAATTATGTTCATTCAGCCATTTAAAGAGTCTGTTTTTAAAATAATTAATATTAAGTAACAATTTCATTTCTTTTGGAATTTTATTATAAATGCGTACACACATAACCAGAAAACTTTTAGAGTACTTGGCTGATTTAGGAGTATCCTGCCATACAAGTCTACATGGATCCCTATTACGAGAGTATATTTGATCGACTTTCTTGAATAATTCCTTATTATTATATACAAAATTACATATCTCGTAGATGTACAGTGAAGGAAGTGGTAATAAACCAAGCCTTTTAAAATGCGGTTTACAGGACTCGTCAGTACGGATCCCACAAATGGCTCTGATGCATTTCTTTTGCGCGATAAACACTCTGTTTTTATCTGTACTGTTACCCCAAAAAATAAGTCCATATCGCAAAATCGATTCTATGTAAGCATGGTAGGTTATAATGGCGGTTTTTTTATTCGTCACATTCTTGACTTGCCTGAGAGCATAAACGAACTTATTAGACTTGTTGCACAAATTATCTACATGTATTTTCCAATTTAAATCTTGGTCTATGAGTATACCCAGAAATTTTGTATGTGAAACTTCTTTTAATCGATCAATATTAAGTTTGAAATTGTATTTGGCATGTTTAGATTTATTAAATTGAATGTACATAGATTTATCTAGATTGATTTTTAATTTATTTACCTGTAGCCATTCTAAAATGTTGTCAATAGTATTATTTATGTCAATTTCGTGATCAAATTTTAATTTAGACTTTTTATCAGATGTCACTATGATTGAAATGTCATCTGCAAATAATATACATTTATGATTGAACTGCTGTGGTAAATCATTTACGTATAATAGAAATAATAAAGGGCCTAATACACTCCCTTGTGGTACACCCCAATTTTTTACTTTGAGCTCAGAGGAGTATGAGGTTAGTAAATCTTCATTTACTTTACTAATAGCAACGTATTGACTGCGGTTACTTAAATAAGATGCAATCCACTGCAGTGCTACACCTCTTATTCCATTTCTTTCTAGTTTTCCCAATAATATATTATGTGCCACAAAGTCAAATGCTTGAGATAGGTCAAAAAAAAGTGCTGTCGTGAAGTGATTGTTATTTAAAGACTTCAGGGTACGGCTCAAAAGATTATATATGGCTAATGTTGTTGACTTGTGCCTTTGAAATCCAAACTGTTCCTTTGCTATAATATTGTATTAATTTGCTACAAAAGTCGATAATCCTTTTGTGCATACATTTCTCAAACAGTTTGGACAAGATAGGTATAAGGGTAATTGGACGATAATTTTTAACGTCTTTTTTGTCGCTTTTCTTGTACAAGGGTTTTACAACTGATAACTTTAAAGCATCAGGAAAAGTTCCAGTCGAAAATGAAAGATTAATTAGATATGTCAATATAGGAGTTAATTCTTCTCTGCACGCTTTAATTATTCTTGTACTAAGTCCATCATATCCTTCCGAGTTAGTATTATTTAAAGCCATTATCTCTTTTTTTATTTCATCTTCAGTCATAGCACTAAGAAACATAGAATTAGGAACTAAAGCGTTATTAAACTTATTATAAACTTGTAAGTTTTTAAATGTCACAATGTTAGTCGAGTCAATAAAATAATCATTAAACGTATTTGCTATGTCAGTGGGATCAGTCAGTATTTTCTTATCTACTTCTATTTCTGAAATATTAGTGTCGCATTTTATGTTCCCAATTTCATGGTTAATGAATGACTGACCACGTTGCTCTGCATTTGTTTTGACTATTTTGTATATAATTAATGTTTGAATTCACTTTTGATTTCATAATGCATTTTTTGAGAATCGATGAATATTTTTTATATCTTATTAAGTACGACCGACTTTTATTTTTGTAATAGAGATACCGTAACGATCGTTTAGTTTTGCAACTATTTCTAAGACCCTTACTGATCCATTTTTGTTTATTTGCAATAGAGTTATTAATTTTAATTTTAATTTTAGGGAAGCATAAATTATATAATAGGCATAAAAACTCGTGAAATTTATTGAATGCATTGTTTAAGTCCGTTTCGAGGTGCGTTTCTGACCACGATATGCTTGCAAGGCAGTCTTTGAATTTTTTCATGTTTTCGTTGCAGTAATCCTTTTTATAAATAAAATATGATATGGTTCTTAGACTTTGTTCTTTTATTGGAAACTCTAAGAACTGTGCTGTGTCGTGGTCTGATAAGTACAAAGGTAGAACATCAGCAGATGTAGTTTTTATGTTACTAAGTATGTGGTCTATACAAGAATCTTTTCGAGTGGGAACATTAATATGCATCTTTAAGTTATAGTTACTACATAAATCTTTTAAATAGTTAGTGACCTTACTTGGTTTCAAGGTATTTATGTTGAAATCCCCAGTAACCGCTATTTTTGTACGTGATCCATATCTTTTAGAGGTTTCGCACATTAATTGGTCGAACTTTTCTAAAAATATATTGGGGTCAGACTTTGGCGTTCTATATAGACACACTATCAGCAATTTGTACAAAGGGACTTCAATACCACATGCTTCGAATGAATTTTGTGTTGAATATTTTTTTATATAAGGAGGCTCATTATATATTATACCCTGTTTGGCGAGAATACAAGTTCCCCCTCTTTGTTTGTCTCTACTAAATGCTGCTGCTAAGGCGTAATTATTAAGTTTTAAATATTTCTCATTCCCCGCACGCATAAAGGTTTCAGACAAACATAATATGTCTGGTTCTTTATTCTCGTCTCGTAATTCTAGCAAAGTTAGTTCCAGTATTTCCTTTTTTGATTGAATACTAGCGATATTTTGATGCATTATTTTGAAAGTTTTTTGTTTGCCTGTAGCACCGTTGTTATTCACGAAAAAGCTGTTTCTTGTTTAAAACTTTAAAATAATGTGGAATAGTACCTTTTTTTGCTTTAGTAGAAACAATATCAGGACCATTTGCAGCATCGCATTCTGCCTGGCGTCGTGCAAAGTAATAAGGGATTGTACCCCTTAGAGTACTTTTTCCCTTGACGTCAGATTTCTTACAATTTAATTGATTCCGCAATATTAATTTCTTTAGTTCCTTAACATTCAAATACTTATTTTCGTAGTCATAACAGTCAATAACATGGTTTATTAATTTACATATGTTGTATGTATATTTATGTGAAATTATACAAATAAAAATATAATGTGGTCGCTTCATGTAAAATACTGGTATTCAGCTGCATCCGGTTAGACTGGAAGCCGACCCCAATATAGTTGGGAAAAAGCTAGGCAGATTGATTTTATACAAATAAAAATAAAAACAAAAGAAAGAAATGGGAACACATTTTTATGATAGGCATAAAACGCTGGGATGTGTGTGTACTATGTGAGTAGATGGTGTGGAGGTGAGTGTGTATGTGAGTAGTGGTTGTGAGTAAGTGTGGGAGAGAGAGAATATGAGTTGCTAGCTAACCCTACGACTAGTCTTGGGATCGGAAAATCTTCCACTAGCGGCAAAAAATCGTAGAGTAATATGTTATGTGTACATATATTAGTCTCATCGATTGCACCATATTTTCCTCTTCGTCACAGGTCGACAAAGCCATATAATCAGAGCGTTTTTGGATTCGCGGTAGGCTATTGGGTATAATGTCAAGTCCTTTATTAAGAAGATTGTATAAATGGGTTGATTGCCTGGGATATTGTCTTTTAGCGAAAGTTGAATTTACTGGGACAGTGGGAGCAACGGTGTTGTTTCGTCTTCTGTGGATTGAACGATAGTGTGTTATGCGGTCAGAAGATCTGCAGTCCGATAAAGGTTCTCAGTTGAAAATCTGAAGGGCTTAAAAAACATAACTTTCAGTAGCGACCTCTGCTCGAGGTCTAGGAATTTAATTTTAGTGGCACCTCCCCAGACTGGTAGACAATATGCCAGGACGGACTGAGCAAGTGAGATGTAAATGTGTAGCAGGAGTTTTTTCGAGGTTACATGGCGTAATGTCATGAAAGTCCAGATTAGTTTCCTTATTCGCTTCATGATTATATTCTATAAGATTGTGCCAAGATAATCGTTGATCAACCATTATACCTAAGTATTTGGTGGATTCAACTCTAGTAATTTCTGTGCAAGAACAATTTGGGTTTACAGGATAAGGGCATTTATGAATCTTAATTTTGAATTCTGGAGGGAGTTGAGAGGTCTTGTACTTTGTGAAGCAGATGAAGTTGGTTTTGGAAGTATTTAAGGTTAGAAAATTGATCAAGCCAGGATGCTATTCTTGCCAGTCCACGCTCGGCAGTTATCCGGACACTGTCCCAGGTAGCGGCACTGAACACTAAAACAGTGTCATCTGCGTATGAAAGAACGTGTCCATCCACGATTTTCATGCTACATATTATAGAGTATTTATACATATAATGAACAATGTCAGTCCGAGCTCACTACCTTGGCCAACTCCGAACTGGACCATCTCTTCAGAGCTAATGGTGTTGCCTTTTAATCTTTTGTTTGCGTTCGCTTAGATAGTCTTTGAGCAAGGCGTGGGAAATACCTCTTATTCCAATTGATTCCAACCTATCCGGCAGAGTGGAGACAGAGACTGTGTCTAAAGCCTTTTGAAGGTCCAGGAAGACAGCAAGGCACTTGTTTCCACTGTCCACTTGACTGGTTACAGCTGAGGCAAGCGCCAGTACTGAGTCCTCCGTAGACATTTTTTGTCTGAAACCATACTGCGGGGGCGATATAAGGTTGTTTTTCTTAAGGTAAAATAAGAGAAGTGAATTTATTCATCTTTCCATTATCTTAGATATTGAGCAGTACAGAAATAGGCCTATAGTTCGACGGGTTAGCTCTGTCTCCACTCTTTTGCACAGATGTTATAAAAGCTAGCTTTAAGGCATTCCGGTAGGTAACGTGCTCAAAGCACTGGTTCGTTAAGTGGGTTAAAATTGGGACGACAAGAGCGTGGCCAGTCTTTAGGAAGTTGACAGTTATGCCGTCCCAGCCCGGGGCACTATCTGATTTCAAAGACATTAAAACGCGGCGAACTTCATCCAGGATAGGACCAACAAATGACTAAATACTTATATATGGAACCACTTTTATAGTTATGTAAGTTCTGTGTTGAGCTCAACAATTACTGACAATGCTTGCACTGACTGGACAGCTATCTAATTACAAAACACATTTTCGTAAACGATTGCGACAAATATGTTTCATTTTAATAGTTCACCAACATTCATTGTGTTATTTACGTTGTTGAGCAGATTTTTTTTTTGAACTTATGAAGCAATGGATTAGCAAATTGTTTCAAAATGATTCAAATTCCGATTGATCGTGTATTACGTAATTAGGGTACAGGGTCCACTCAAATCTGTGTGGTTCTTTCCTCAAAAGACCATTTCATACACTAATCTAATTCAGTTTCATTCTGAACCTAAAACTGTTACTTAACCCCTTCTAGGCCAGTGAGAATTCCACCATATTTGATTGGTAGAAAATAACAAATAAAATTCCCAGTAGGTACTAACTCTAGTACTTTATACTGACAATTTGTACACTATGCAATCATTATTGTTCAACATAACAAAATACACCCATCAAAAATGTCTAGGGATCAAGTAGTCATTCGGGGTAAGAGCTTGTGGCGCGGCGGGTAAAAGTTCGCAGTAGCCCGATCTCCGACAGGGGTGGAGGGAATGAGGTCTGTGTTCGGGGAACATAATGACGCACGAATCTCCGCTTTGAAGCCACGTGTCACGCAAATATGTACTTGTCACCACAGGTCGCCAAATACGTCAACTGCTAAAAAAAACCTATAATATTTGTGCCGGGGAAAAGTGTGTTGAAGTTACATGCATGGTTTTCGAGTAACGCCGCAATTGAGGAATATTATTTTATCTTTTTTGGATCGTTATTGATTCTTTTTAGTGAATTTCACTATTTGAGTAAAGAATTTTCTTTAAATTTTGCGTAAAAATAGAAAATAGTTTTTTTTTTATCTTGAATGTATTTAATTTTGTTTTTTTTCTGTTAGTTTTTTTGTTTTATTGTTTGCTTTTATTTTCTTCAATATGTGTACGCCTTCATGGCAAAACATAGCGGTCATATTATTATCCTAAGACCTTTATGTAAATACCTATGTTTCACAAATAAATATTCTGATTCTGAGCGTTTTAACAAAACCATTACAATTTTTGCATCGGATCTGAATAAAAATGCATCGTTATGGAGCGACGACATGATTTGACACGAGAAGAGATGATGAGAGCCCTCGGATTGTTGCAAGCTGGTTCCAAGCAACGCACTGTGGCGGTCGCTCTTGGCACTACACAGAGCGTCATAAGCCGCCTCCGGACACGCTATCGTATCACGGGCAGCGTGGCCGAGCGACATGGAGGACGATTCGTATCACTACTCGCAGACAGGACCGGTACATCCAAAATACTGCTCGACAGAATCGTACCATGACCGCCATGATGTTGGTTTCGAGGCTCCACAGCTCCTCAGGCTTGCTGATAAGCGACCAAAATAACCAAAATCATTTACGTGTAGTGGGTCTGCGTTCTCAAAGGCCGCTGAGAGTTCCACCTATAGCATCCCGTAATCGTACGGCTCGTTTACAATGGGCTCGCAAACACAGAAATTGGGAGGAAGAAGACTGGCGTTGTGTTTGCTTTTCCGATGAACCTCGTTTTGGTATGAGGCTGGATACAAGACGTACTCGAGTTTGGAGAACCTCTGGACGTCGAGGATTTTTTCAGACGTGATCATCCCTTTGCGAAGCCGGTTGGGTGATTAGTTTCGACTAATGCTCGACAATGCACGTCTACACACGGCTAGAGAAGTAACACGCACTCTTGCCGATGATCGCATCAAGTTTCTGCCGTGGACTGCTCAAATTCAAATTCAACATATTTTTATTTCACATAAACCTACATGGGCGCTTATGAAACGTCAGAAGCTAGGTGCACGGTTCCAATTGGTCGTTTGCTATGGAGAAGAGCCGGCATGAAACTCCACGGTTACTCTTTTAAAACTGCTCAATCGCCAGACCTCAATCCAATTGCACGCATGGGATATACTCCAAAGAAGAGCCAGAGCTCTTCAGGCATGCATGCATACCTACCCCACAACTTTTTGACTTGATAGAAAGAATGTGGGTGACCATTATTCAAAGTCATTTTGATAAACTTATTTTAAGCATGTCAAATCGCTGTGATTGTGTGATTTGTGTAGGTAAGTGGTGGAAAACTGGAAACACAGTTTATTTTTTTATCTTTCCACTAGAAAAATAAAAATTCTCATTTTTGCCTTTTTTGCCATTTAATTGACGACATTAACTAAGGGTAAATTCCCACAGTGCAAAAATTACAGTTTTTATTTAATGAACAAGGATGGAATGAACCAGCTTAGGTACCATAATAATCAATGTAGGCAGCATGAATGAAATAACTACAAATTATTGTAAGTAGGTACACTAAAACCATCTGCTCACCAAGTGCACATTACCTATAGCTAACTATAAAACTCCGTCACTTAGAGAGTAAACTCATTCCATTATTTAATTTTGGATATACCTATTATGAGGTCAGAGAAAAAAGTTTCTAAAATGAACCTTGTTTTTTTCGATTTTTTTTTTTTTTTTTTTTGTCTAGGGCATCTCGTAGCTCACCTCTGAGGTGATGACTACTTAACCGGTCAATCCTGCGGCTGCCTTAAGCTACTAACTTAAAGCCTCCAGCCAGGGGCAAAACTATTCTAAATTAAAACCAGGCGAACGCTCGCTAAGGGCACCCCCTGTGGGGTACGGACCTCGGCTTAGGGCGTCGCTGGGGGGAGGACAGCAAGTTGGGACAGGCTGGATCAAAGATGATTCATTATTATTAATCGGGGAATTTAAGACTACATTTCTCAGCAAAACGCGGGCTGGCGCTTCTGCGAGCAAGGGTCGGTCACGCACAGGTAAAATGGTAACAAACAGTAAGAAGAATAATATACCCTCAAAAACAGCCCTACTTTCTAAAAGTTTCTTCGGAATGTCTTCACGAATTTATAATAAGCTTCCTAAGCAAATAAGAGAAATTGAAACCATTAAATTTTCCAAGAAAAAATTAAATGAGTTCCTCGTAAACAGACCATATTATACAGTACATGAATTTTTGTCCGACAGATTCGTGATGAGTTAGTGCCAAACTGTTTTTATGTTTTGATGCAAAATAAAGCTCTATTACAATTGAAATGTATCTTTGAATTAATATAATATACCACGTAAACTTAGGTCTAACATAATAAATTGTGAACTATTGTATACCTAACATGGTGGAGCAGTGCAAAAGCACACCATTTAACAATTAACAACTCCGTAACCACTGTCTCACAATAAAAATTCTTTGACTTTGACTAAGAGACCTGAGCGAGGCCATAAAGAGAAATTAGCCAAATTAACCTAGTAAATGGTGCTTGCAAAACTTAAAATTGATCAAGTTTAAAGCTCATTCTGAGCTTGACACCCTATTTTCCAAAATAACCTCAATTACCAAACTCGTAAACTTTAAAAACTCCCTACCAGGTCGTTGAATCTGAAAGAAATTGAAATAGTTAAATAATTACCCATGCATAGGCCATGTGGGGGGATTGAATTCAGACATTGCATTCTTGATGGTGGCATTGTCATATTGGTGTAGTGTGTCCGTACATGGACTAGCTATATTCTAAATACAGAAATATAAACTATTTTAAAGTACAATTACACTAAGCTTGGGTCCAGTCCCCGCTATGTGGCAGCCATTTTGTTTTTTTTGTTGAAATATTCTAGTACAAAAAAATCATATCTCTCAAAGCCTATTTTTATTTCAGTATAACTAATGATACTGAAATAAAAATAGGCTTATTCGAAAGGCAATAATATTATCTACCGTCTGCATTACAAAACAAAGTGTTCACAATTCCATAACTTTTGAAAAAAAATAAGAAAGTCGAAAAAAATAACGAAAAATTATGCAATTCAACCAATAATTGTTAATTACTACAAAAACACCCTGAAAACTTTTTTTTTATTTACTAAATCGACAGATTTTTAGCTAAGCTACAATACAACATAATATTCACAACTGTATGTCTAATACTTTAAGAGCTAAGCGTTGTTGAGAAAAATGAGTGCGTGCAACAAAATCAGTTTTAAGGACAATTAATGATTGAAGGGTTAGTTGTCCCTCGCCCTGCGTTGTGATCGCTACTTTCAATTACCGTCCGTACTGTTTACGTGCTGCGTTAGTGTTTATTTTTAAAAGTGTGATAAAATATGGCACATCATCAATATTCAGCGCAACATATTGCTGACATGCACTTCGTGTACCTATGGCTTTTGCAATGGAAGTGCAAATCTGGCTGTACAAGAATATCGACGAAGGTACCCTAACAGGCCTACACCGAGTCGATAAACTTTTATCGACGTGCATTCAAGATTAGCGAAAGAGGTATCCAAAGAGCTGTTAATGAACGAGATCACTTGGTATCGCCCGAAGATGAAGAGGAAGTGCTTAGACTAATAACCAATGAATATTTCAACAAAAAAAAAAAAAAAAATGGCTGCCACATAGCGGGGAAGTGTACTGGACCAAAGCTTAGAGTGTAATTGTACTTTAAAATAGTTTATATTTCTGTATTTAGAATATCGCTAGTCCATGTCCGGACACACTTCCTACCGACTCTGATATGCTATCTTAGTGACTAATGCTCGTTACCTCGTATAAAGAAAAATGAATCCTTTTGCTTACCAATAATACATTCTAATAAATAGATTCTGTGATAGGTACTTCCGTATGGGAGGGCCTACTATGCGGAGCTATGGTGTCTTTGCTAAATTATCTGTATATTATCGGTAAACATACAAGAGTCTTAATTCTAACAAATTATGGTCCGCAAATTGTAGGAATCGGCCATAAATACTCGTTCATAACATGTTTGATTTGTATTTTAGACGTAAATAATACGTCTAAAATACAAATCAAACATGTTATGCTTTATTTCACATTAATACATATAAATTATATTTTTAAATGATAGAATAACAAAAATATAAAAACATTTAAAAATATAAAAAATAGTAGCCCACCGGTATCGGGAGCAGGGTCCACCTCCTAACAATGCGAGCCGTGTCCAGGAGTACCGCTTTCTGAATCAACCCCTTAATCCAGCTGCCCAAAGAGAGCCTCCTTAGGTGTTGGTCGAGGCTCTTAGCAATTAAGCCATTGGCTGATACGCCTTTCGGCACAATGATCGCTGAGTCCACATCCCACACGTTAGTCGTATTATTATTTTGTTTTTAAATTTATTGTCTCAGGTTCCAAGAACCTGTTATTTTATTAAAATCTCACGGGTGTAAACCAAGGTGAGATGTTAAGTTGGAGTAGATAGATTAGGTGGTTTGTACTCGTTTCGGGTGACGCAGGTGCTCTCGGGGCATGGCTGCTTCGGGAAGTTCCTGTCTCATAAACAGGGACCCGGACGCTCGGTGTCACCACTGCGTCGACTGTCGGGAGGACACGGCTCGGCACACGCTGGCAGAGTGTGCAGCTTGGGAGGAGCCGCGCCGTGTCTTCAGCTCAGGTGTCGGCAGTGACCTGTCGCTGCCGGCCGTTGTCATCTCGATGGTCGGCAGCGAGGAGTCCTGGGACGCGGTGGTATCCTTCTGCGAAATGACTGTTTGTCAATGGAGGCTGCGGAAAGGGAGCGGGAGATTGCTTCCGCTAACCCGATCCGCAGCAGACGCACCGGGCGTCGGCGGAGGGCGGATAACGCCCTCTTCCGGCCCCCCTAAATGGGTCCAGGGGCAACGTATCTGGGGAAATCCGTCGCCCCCTACTCCTTAGGACCCGAGATGGCAGCGCGCAGTGTTCCAAGCGTGCCTCTCTATGATGTAAGGGGGAGTTTAACACCTCACTCCCCCCAAACTCGAGGTGGCCCGCAGAGGCGGGCCGGCACTAGCCGGGGATCGCGGAAGACGCATTAGATCCCGTGATCCCCGGTGCAAGTGTGAGACGGAACACCGGGGTGGTTTTAGTCAGTAAGAGTCTGACAGACCCCTCCGCCCTCCCCAGGGCAGAGGAGATCCATGAGGATTTCCCATAGTGATAAAAAAGGTGGTTTGTACTGCATTGAAATTATTGTCTAAATCTAATTGTAGGAATTTCCGTACTATGCGACATGTGTTTAATATAGCTGCTTTCTGTAGTGTTAGATTATGTACATTTGGAGAGATTGATTGTATTTAAGCTGATAAATAGTTGTTTCGGGATGATACCAGTTTTTGATACCACTATTGATAATATGGTTACTCTGTTCATTTTTCAGACCCTGGTAACTTCTTGTAGTTCTGTGTATTTTTTGATTTATGGTGATAGTTTTCTGTATATTATTGGTGTTGGGCTATATCTAGTATGTATGTGTGTTTGTTTTCTTTATCAACTACTGTTATATCGGGTCTGTTGCTAAATATTGTATGATCTGTAATTATGGTGCGGTCATATAATAGGTCTTTACCTATGTAATTGGAGATTATATAACCAGCATTTTCAGATTTAATTATGGTGAATTGGAGCGCAATTCGAATTTCAAATGAATTTTATTCAAAAGACGTGTTAATTTAATTTCAAATTCAGTAATTTATTTTAAGATAGTTTTTGTGACATTGTGGTAGTTTTTGGCGCCATGGATCAACTGAAATTTCATACAATTTTCGAATATGAGTTCCTACGTGGTAATACCACAACACGAAACATTAACGACGTGTACGGGCCTAACACTGCTTGCATAAACACGGTCCATTATTGGTTCAATCGTTTTAAAACTGGAATTTTTTGAGTTGAAGAACGAGCCTCGCGGTCGGCCGGTATCCATTGTCGACAACGACGAATTGAAGGCGATAGTGGAAGCGGATCCAACTCAATCTACGGCTGAGCTTGCTGCGGGCCTTGGAGTTAGTGTCAAAACAACATTAAAGCACTTGCGTCAAATCGGAAAGATAAAAAAGCTAGATAAGTGGATGCCACACGAACTAAGCGACCTACAGCGACATTTACGCGTCGAAGCATACATAGCACTACTGAATCGGCATAGAAACGAGGAAATTCTTAATCGAATTGTTACCTGCGATGAAAAGTGGATCCTGTACGACCACCGTAAGCGTTCGTCTCAGTGGGTGGACCCGGGTACAGCCCCTAATAAGTGCGCTAAAAAGAAAAATACTCATAAGAAGATGATGATGACTGTCTGGTGGACCAGTGCAGGACTTGTACATTACAGCTTCTTACCGAATGGCACAACAGTGACGGCAGATGTCTATTGCCAAGAATTGCCAAAAATGATGGAGAAGCTCGTAATTCAACAACCAAGACTAGTCAATCGCTCTTCCCCATTGCTTCTCCGCGACAACGCGCGAGCTCACACTTCACGACAGACCATCGCAAAGCTACAAGAGTTACAGCTGGAAGCTCTCCGTCACCCACCGTACTCACCGGACCCTGCCCCAACAGATTTCTACTTTTTTCATTTAGACAATTTTTTAAGTGGGAAAAAATTCAACACCCGAGTAAACGCTTTCGCTGACCTCATCGCCTCCCGTTCGGCAACCTTCTACAGTAAAGGGATAAACAAACTGCCATCAAAATGGCAAAATTTTATAGTTTTTTTTTTTTTTTTAATTTTTTTTTTTAATTTCAGCTAATCAAAGTACCTACTTTGATTAGCTGAAATAAAAAAAAAATATAGTTTAATATTATCATACAAATCTCCAATTTCATAGGTAAAGACCTAATAATTTGTAAGCTTGGTTTTCTAATACAGCCCTAGGTGAGTATTTGTAGTACAGAATGGTGCTAATCCATGCGTCATGTTCGTGAACGGGCGCCGTCAGTTGGGACTGGTCATCTCTTAGCTGCCATGACTTATTTTAATTTATTTTAAGTTTTTGAATGTTTTTTTTTTTTTTCTTTTTATTACGGACGCTTTTACGAACGTGCACGTCTTATAACATTGTTCTCACATGCATAATTTCAAAATGAATGATGTAACCAATATTTTGTATCAATTTTATATTTTATTTAAAAGAGTGTCCGTGGAGTTTCTTGCCCGTTCTTCTCCATAGGTACCTACTACGCTTTGGAATGGGCAACTAGCTTCATATTTTTGACTGACCGACCCCTTGACAATTCAAGTGCCTGTAAATGGTTTAATTGAAATAAATGCTTTGAGTTTGAGTGTTTTGTAGCGAGTTTTTGGTGTATAATAGTATAATAACAAGTTGATTGTGTCTATGAGTGTAATCGTTTTGGGTGAGTGTGCTACAAACTCCTGTGATGTGTTGTATAGTTACAGATTTGCTGTGGGATATTCTGCATAAATCGCTTCTTACTGTGTTATCTATAATTATATATTTTCTATAATTTTTGGTCTTGAATGGCCAAATGTTCTGTTTCTGGAAATAATCCACTTAATTCCAGCCATTTGTTGGAAGCTTCTTTATCAATGTGTTTGGTGTAAATCATTAGGATGTCTTCCGTGTAGTTCTTTCTTTCTCCATTTTTTATGTATCTCCTCTAGATCACTTTATCTATCGTTTCAATATGTCTTCGCTAAGGTTCGGTGGTGTATATTTTTCATCTATCTCTACTATTGTTTTGTGCAATTAGCTGGTATTCTTTTTCCTATTGAAAAATTTCTGATTAAAATCCATAATTACTTAATACTGTCAATTTTTGCTAGTCGTCAAAATGTAACTCAAGCCCCACGCGTCTATAATAAACTAAATCGCATACTTAACATTTACCCTATGCAGCTGCACGAGTGTAAGAATCCCCCATAAGTCTTCAGTGTTTTTATGTTAAGACTTTTGAATGCTTTTTTAATTGTGACAATAGAAATAGGCTTGAATTCAAAACTTGGAATGTCCTTACTGAAGTTTTCTTTTAGAAGAGATTCAGCTAGTATAGATGATGAGGAGAGAGATTTCGTAACTTCTATTGGGGTTTTGGTAAAGAAATTTTCTAGTGTGTCAGCAACTTTTAACTTATTTAAAATGGTTTTATTATCAATAATTTTTAAAGACACTTCATTCTGTTCTCGCTGTTTTGTGTTTCCAGTTTCTTTGTTAATTGCCTGCCACACAGCTTTTATTTTATTGTTAGAAATACTAATTGTGTTACTTAATAATTTTGATTTAGCTTGGACGCAGACTCTTTTAAATATCTTTGAATAGTTTCTTACATCATTATCAACAGCTTCATTAGAAGTCAATGATTTTTCATTATATAAATTATATAAAATATCTCTTCTTTTTCTAATGCCAGCAGTGGCCCATTCGTTAAATTTTGGTTTAGTATTTATTGTTAGTTTTTGTACAGGACATGCTTTATTGAATTCTTGGCATACTGTAGAAAATAATGTACCGTAGTTTATATTGGGGTCTTGTGAATCAAAACTAGCTGTTGAAAGATTGCTAAGAACATTATTATTAAACATTTTCAATTTATTTTTAGTAAGAGGTCTTAACTGAATAGTTTTATTTAAACGTAACTTTTTATATGATTCAAAGGCTACAAGTTGACCTGTATGTCTTTTATTTTACAATTAGTAAATACATTACGAGTATATATGCATGTACTCGTAGCTGAGGTTGCTGTTATTCTAGTTGCTACATTATATATACATTTTAAATTGAAAGATTTAAACAATGAGACGAGCTTACATTTTTCAGGTGAATTTACTAATAGATCAATATTTAGGTCACCACAAACAAAAACTATTTTATTATCTCTAAAAAGTTTAGTTATTATACCTTCCATTATGATTAAAAATGATGACAAGTTTGAGGCTGGTGGGCTATAAACACAAGAAAGTATGGCCTTCTTGCATACTGTTGTATTTTTATTTTCTAACTAAACAGACAGCTGTGCTGCTGGGGAGTTTGTTGCGCCACTTCTTCTTCCCAGCAAAAGCACTAGGAAGTGGTGAAGGGTGGGCGTTTTGGGGGACTGTCTTATGTAATTTTGACGTTCGAAAAGTGCTGATTCTCAGCCTAGTTTGAATAAATGACTTTTGAATTTTTGAATTTGAAGGATATCACTGCTTGCTCTGTTGATCGCTTATGTGAGGTAGCATGTGCAGAGGTTGAGGGCCATAGAGTCTGGCTAACGAAAGTAGGCCTTGGAATTATTTGCGAACTTTTTATATAGCAACTCTGTATGAACGTCAACGTCAATTTGACAAGGTTGTCGTTCGGTATCTCTGGTGTCAAATTGTATGCGTTTGTGTAAATTGTGATTCTAATTACGGTTTAAAATGAACAAATCTATCAAAAGTGGTGTACGAAAGATGTTGTTTTGCATGATTGGCAAGTTCAACGAAAAACAACAACAGCGTGATGCCGCGTTTAAACAAAAACAAGATTGTCTACGTGTGGTGTTGAATTTCATAGGTTAGTAGACAATATTATTTTGATACTTTGAACACCTACCTATCCAGTCGTCTTAATAAAATTTTGATTTATAATTTACGTATCCTTACAAATAAGTTACTTTCGCTATTTCGTATTGAATAAAACTAATTATATTCATTCGTACATCGCATCAGTCAACGTATTCATTTTAATAACATCACCTATGTTTTACGTATATACTCATAATGAATTATTGCTGTATTTTTGTTGGTAATTTATTATTTATTATATGCTTTATTGTACATACAAAACGATATATAACAGAGGAAAAAAAAACAATTAAAATACATACAATGGTAATTTTAAAACGATTAACTTTCTTTAACAGAGAATCTGCAAGATGTCGAAGGAGTTGATGAAATAGTAAGAACTATTGAAAATCTCACTGAATTAGAGCAGAAAGATAGGATAATAACCCAGAATCAGTACTTAGAAGAAATAACTTCAATGACTGGTAAGTTTTTACTATACACTGGTGTTTTGAAATTATGCCGAAAAAACCTTTGCATTTACGTAAACCAAGAATTAATTACATATTTTGTATATCTTCTTTGCAGAAGTGAGTGTCAGAACACTAAAGAGAGTAAAAAGGGAAGGTGCAGTAAATGAAGGTGTCTGGAGTACCCCGGGGAAGAAACGCCCACGGAAACCTACTGTGTCTAACCTAGATAACTTTGACATAGATGCTATGCGTAACAAGATAAACGAATTTTATATTGTTAAAAAACAAGTTCCTACACTGAGGACACTGTTGGTGGAGTTAAAAGAAAGTATTGATTTTAACGGATGCAGAGAAACTCTGCGCCGCTTGTTATTAGCCAATGGCTATGAATTTAAAAATAATAAAAATGAGCGTTCTGTATTAATAGAACGCTATGACATATCTGCTTGGAGACATAGATTTTTAAGAACTATAGCAGGAAAACGTGCAGAAGGCAAGCCAATCATTTATTTAGATGAGACTTATGTCCATAGAAACTACAAGCCTAAGAAGTCATGGCAAGGTCCTTCAACTAGTGGTGCAATTGAAAATGTTTCGACCGGGAAAAGGTACATTATAGTTCATGCTGGATCAGAGAAAGGCCCCGTACCAAACTCTTTGTTAGTGTTTAGTACTAAATCAAAAAATGCTGATTATCACCATGACATGAATGCTGAAAATTTTAATAAATGGCTTAAAGAAATACTTATAGCAAATTTGGAAGAACCAAGTGTAATCATAATGGATAATGCTAGTTACCATTCGGTAATTATAAATAAGGTTCCGAACACACAAACACGTAAAAGTAATATAAGAGAGTGGCTTCGTGATAATGGAATTCAATATGAGGACTACCACACGAAAGCAGAGCTGTTGTGTATTGTAAAACGAAATACGCCTAATCCAATATATGAAGCTGATGAAATTTTAAATCAATGTGGTCATGAGGTGTTGAGACTTCCACCCTACCACTGTGATTTAAATGCGATCGAGCTTGTGTGGAGTTTGGCAAAACGTAAAGTGGCTAGCAAAAATATTGCAGTTACTACAGCTGCATTAGAAGAAATAATTAAAGATTCATTTGAAAACGTAAGTTCACAGGATTGGAAGAAAATTACTGATCATGTAATACATGTTGAAAATAAATATAAAGAACGTGATAAAATAACAGAAGAAAATTTAGAAAGTTTTATTATAAATGTTGGAGACAGCGATACTAGTGACAGTGATGAATCTTTTGGCATTGAAGTGTTAGAATCTGATTTTGATTACGATGAATAAAACTAAGTTATTATGTATGGAATATTATCGTATTTTATTGGTCTATTTATTTTCGGATTCCGCTCATATTTACCTCATATACTAACACCTATACCAGATCAATAAATCCTTAAAATCCCGTTACAAACCTGATACATATCAAAAATTAATACATGTGTAGATAAATTCTGTTTCTTTATTTCCCTAACATAATGTTCTTATACTGTCTATATATAGGGTTTTTCATTAAGAGCGCTCGAACTTTGAAATGAAATAAAACAACCTGTTTAAGTGATATTACTACAATTTTTATAACATTTTAAAGAATATTCAATGACATTATGTGTGGAAAATAATATCAGCCAAATGGCCACTGCGACTCCGCTGTAGATGGCGTATTCTGGTGGACTAATCTTGGAGGACGTCTTCGCATAAATGGTCAATTTCACGAAGAACGCGAGTTATGTTGGCCTTTAGGGCAACAATTGACTGTGGTTTATCTGCGTACACTAAAGATTTCATGTAACCCCACAGAAAGTAATCGAGCGGTGTTAACTCACACGATGAACGCCATAAATTGAACACAACGCACAGAACGTAGGCGAATAGACAACTGGTTTTGATAATAAATTTTACACAATTTCTACGCGTTGTTGAAGCGTGTAGCGTTCCATGGTGAAATGTCACGACAAAATATATATTCATGCCAAATTTGGTAGCAATCGCATTACCGAAATGGCCGCTATGCGCTGCTAAAGTTCGAGCGTCCTTATTGAAAAACTATATATATGATATTTTTAATAATGAATTACCAAGTATCAAAGTAGGTTATTCCAATTTTCATAGTATAATTTTAGTGTTGTCATGCATGTATTTTTTAAATTTGCCGCCAATATTCTGGGGCCAACTTTCGTTAGCCAGACTCTACTTTCTTGTGTTTATAGCCCACCAGCCTCAAACTTGTCATCATTTTTAATCATAATGGAAGGTATAATAACTAAACTTTTTAGAGATAATAAAATAGTTTTTGTTTGTGGTGACCTAAATATTGATCTATTAGTAAATTCACCTGAAAAATGTAAGCTCGTATCATTGTTTAAATCTTTCAATTTAAAATGTATATATAATGTAGCAACTAGAATAACAGCAACCTCAGCTACGAGTACATGCATATATACTCGTAATGTATTTACTAATTGTAAAATAAAAGACATACAGGTCAACTTGTAGCCTTTGAATCATATAAAAAGTTACGTTTAAATAAAACTATTCAGTTAAGACCTCTTACTAAAAATAAATTGAAAATGTTTAATAATAATGTTCTTAGCAATCTTTCAACAGCTAGTTTTGATTCACAAGACCCCAATATAAACTACGGTACATTATTTTCTACAGAATGCCAAGAATTCAATAAAGCATGTCCTGTACAAAACTAACAATAAATACTAAACCAAAATTTAACGAATGGGCCACTGCTGGCATTAGAAAAAGAAGAGATATTTTATATAATTTATATAACGAAAAATCATTGACTTCTAATGAAGCTGTTGATAATGATGTAAGAAACTATTCAAAGATATTTAAAAGAGTCTGCGCCCAAGCTAAATCAAAATTATTAAGTAACAAAATTAGTATTTCTAACAATAAAATAAAAGCTGTGTGGCAGGCAATTAACAAAGAAACTGGAAACACGAAACAGCGAGAACAGAATGAAGTGTTTTTAAAAATTATTGATAATGAAACCATTTCAAATAAGTTAAAAGTTGCTGACACACTAGAAAATTTCTTTACCAAAACCCCAATAGAAGTTACGAAATCTCTCTCCTCATCATCTATACTAGCTGAATCTCTTCTAAAAGAAAACTTCAGTAAGGACATTCCAAGTTTTGAATTCAAGCCTATTTCTATTGTCACAATTAAAAAAGCATTCAAAAGTCTTAACATAAAAAACACTGAAGACTTATGGGGGATTTCCGTTAAGGTTATTGGAGATATCATTGACACAATTGCCCCTGTCCTAACAGGCATATTTAATCAATGTTTAGATAGCGGTACGTTTCCTGTTTTAAGGAAACATAGTAAAGTAGTACCAATTTTCAAATCGGGTAGTAAGAGTGATCCCTCTAATTATAGACCTATATCTGTGTTACCAGCATTTAGTAAAATATTTTAAAAAATCATGCTAGACCAGATGTTGTCACATTTTAATTCTAATAGGATTTTACGAAGTCACCAGTTTGGTTTCACGAAAGGAAGGTCGACGACTGACGCAGGAGTAAAACTCATCAGTCACATTTTCGAATCCTAGGAGAATTCCCAGGATGACATTGGCATTTCCTGTGACCTCTCAAAAGCGACTGACTGCTTTGACCACAAAACACTGATCTGTAAATTACACCACTACGGAATTCGTGGCAAATTTTTGGTAATTACTTTAGATTCAAAATTGCAATGGGGCGCCCACATTAGAACTCTTTCAGGTAGATTAAGTTCAGCTGCATATGCAGTAAGAAAAATAAGTCAGTTGAGTGATACAGCCACAGCTAGGTTAGTATACCTACTTTGCTTATTTCCACAGTATTATGTCATACGCCATTCTGCTGTGGGGATCGGCAGCTGACGTAGATTCAATTTTCATCTTACAAAAGAGAGTAATCCGCGCTATCTATAAAATGGGTCCTTGCGAATCCCTTCGAAACAAATTCAAAGAAATTTATATACTGATTCGGCCTTCTCTTTATATCTTAGCAAGTATTTTGTATGTTCGCAAGCGAATTCCATAATATAAATACAAGTAGTAGACATGAAATTGTGATAAGTACCCAAATTTAGATTAACTAAAACAAGCGAGTTGCCTAAGTCGGTTACAGAACATAGCGATGGGAAGTTCAAAACCCACATTAAACGTTTTCTAATCAAGAATGCATATTATAAAATTAAAGACTACGTTGAAGACAAGAAAGTTTGACAATAATTCCTTCTGCACATGTGGCTTCCCTGGTAGCTCATTAACGGCAAATTGTGTAAGTCTATTAACTGCTCCCAAATTACCGTTTATATATATATTTTATTTTTACATTCTTCCTTGCCATAATCACGCTATTATTTGACATGACAACTCTTTATTAGTGGCTTTTGTGAAGATGATAATTATTCAGAATTGTCACAGCTGTAATAGCAGTCACGTCATTTCGTTTATAATACGTTTTTATTTTTAATAATTTATTCATCTTTGTATAGTTTATTTTCTATTTTGTGAATGTGAGAACGCTGTAGGCTTAGTGGACTGTAGATTTGCTAACCATAATTATTTTGTTAAGTACCTGGTACTTGTTGAAAGACCTTAGAGTGCCTTAGACCTTTTCATCAACCATTTTTCAGACTATCTAAAGTAAATACATCTTTTATGGGGTACTGTGTTAAATATTACAACAGAATACCTTGTGATATATTAGAATTAAATGAAAGAAAATTTAAAACTTATATAAAAAGTACACTTTGTAAACAAGCATATTACAAATTAGAGGATTATATCCAAGATAAAAATGCTTGGAAACATGCTGGTCCTGCTCCATAGGACAATTTAGAATCTAGACAAAATCAAACTGGTTGCCAATTGAATTGTATAATATTATTTTTTTAAACATTCATTTTATATTCTGATTACTTGAACTCACACACTGACTTATTATTAGTAGTACTTGTTAAAATGTTAAGAATATCGTATAATTTTACAATGTTTGTAAATATGTGAGCACCATGCATCTATCACATAATTAATTTATGTCATTCCTTAATTTTTCATTCTTTTTACCTATCGTGGTATAGTAATCTTATTCTAGGTGCATCGTCTTCACATATAATTAATGTATACAGAATATTGTGAAAATATTTTAAAAGAGTAACGGTGGAGTTTCTTGCCCATTCTTCTCCATACGAAAACGACCTTTTGGAATGGGCGACTAGAATCAATTATTATATATTTTTTTTGTAAATGTTGACGTTCTTATGTGCCTTTTTTGTGCCTAATTGAAATAAATTATTTGACTTTGACTTTGACTTTTCGGCGAAAAGGCAGGACACCCTGCAGCCCTAACCACCGGTAGCTTAGACCATGCTTCCGACACCGCGGAACTTTATATTAAAAAAAAAAATGTTTTATAATATCATTTTAATGTAGGAAATATGTTAAAATCCATACTGTAATAATATTATAAATTCGAAATTAACTCTGTCTGTCTGTATGTTACCTTTTCACGGCTAAAAAACAGAACGGATTTCAATAAAATTTGGCGGGGAGATAGATGGCATCCTGGAGAAGGACATAGGGTACTTTTTGTCTCAAAAATAATGCTTAAGGGGGGTGATATAGGGGAAAAAGTTTGTATGGGAAACCCAGCATTTCTTAAGTTAAGGATAATGAAAATTCAAATTTATGCTCTTGGTAAGAAATAAAGAATTACGCAATTTTTGTAAAATCGGGATGATTTTACAAAGGGGTAAAAGAAGCGACTTTTTTTTGCATAAAAATTCACATGTAATATTGATTTTTTTGTGTCTTCTGTTCAAGAAAGTTAAGGGATTGGAAATATAGGCCAGCGGCCTCAATAGGCTTTGGTTTATTTGCGAGTGTCAAAATATTTGGCATTAATGGCGGTTTTTTTTTTTTTCGTTGCATTGACTTGGAAGTTCGATTTTCGTTACAAGATCCAAGGGACCGTAGATCTAAGTTTTTGATATCTATTTCAACTTGATGCCTCCACGGGTTCGTGAAAAAATGGGTTTCAATTTTTCATTCTGAGGTACGCAACCCTGATATCTACCTGTTACATTTTCATGCATGTAACGGCTGAACGGATTTAGTTGAAAGGCATAGGGATAGGCCATGGGTTAGGACGTAGGACGCTGTGGGATATTTTCCGACCTATACGCGGGCGAAGGCGTGGGCAAAAGCTAGTGTAATTAAATATGAAAGAAGTTTTAAGGCGAAAGTGTCAAGGTTGCCCGTTAAATCCAAATTTTCTTACTTTTTATGCAAAAATAAACTGTAACCCAACTACGGAAAAATTAAATAGATCTAAAAAGTTCGAAACAAGAAAAAATAAACCCACCTTTGCTCAGAACTTTCCATTAGATTTCACTCTTCAACCACCACAACCACAACACTTGAAATATTCTAACAAAGCATGAGCTGCAAGCTTGTGCATAGTATGGAGGAACTGACGAAGCTGTTTAGCTCCCGCATGCATGAGTGCGAAGCTGACCCTGCACACTCGGTTCCGAGTTTAAATCCTTTGTCTGCAAAACTTTCTCTCACTTCAAAACTCAGATAGTCTTTGAGTCTGGACAGACATAAAACTAAAACTTGCCTACAGTTATGGTAGACACAAAACTATTAAAATTAAACAAAATTTTTAAAAATACTTTTAATGAGACCCTCAATCAGAGGTATAGTTGGTGACAAATCTCAAGTAGATGGTAAAATAAAGCCTGAAATAATATGTTTTGCATAGGTAGGTATTAGTTTTTCACAAAACTGAAAGTTGTTAACAATATTTCACGGATACATAGAATGAAATCAACTTAAAATCTGGGGGTCCGTCTCACTCACTGTATGACCGTAAGTGACACGGAGAACGAAGCGCCCGTAACTTCGGCCGAAGCTATGCTACTAGTCGCTTTGGGAGTAGACCCCCTGCAAGGAAAGATCACACATTGCAGAAAAGTATTCTTTTGGTACCATTATCCAAAATTTTATGAGAATTTCTTAAGACTGTTAAGGTTGTGAACTGTTTCAGTGAAAATCTGTTTCAGTGTGGTTTTGAATTTCTTAAATTTTTTGCTGGATTAAGAATGGGTTCATAAAGGGCAAAATAGTTTTCGCGTGCTTAATCGCGTTATTCCTCGCTCCAGCCAGTGCTGCCGCACACTATAAATCCGTGACTGCCAGTGCCACTTCCGCGATGTAGATGCCACTGCTGACGAGCGAGGTCGTCCGCAGTGGCATCTACATCGCTTGTAACCGCAACCCCAAAAAGAAAGGTAGTAAGGGAGGCTCGCCGCTGAGTTTACCGATTTAGATGTCTGTTTGCATGTTTTACATTGACCGTTTTGTGATACATGATGTCAATACACTTGTAAATTCTTTTTTCCATTTGATAACCTACCCATAGCACTTACTATTCGTTATTTTTGCCTCACAATGCTAAGCTTGCAGGAATGCATGCCGGCTGATGTGTTTATTTTTCTGTGATGTGACGTCTGCCAGTGTCATTTTTGTTTTATGTTGACGTTACGTTTCGTTACAATTTGCGTTTGTCTTGTAGCACAGATGAATACAGGGTCGGCAGTCTCTGTCTCGACATAGGTATCGATTGCTATACGACCGAATTCGGTCCCAAGGCGACCCTAGATGTGCGTGATGTGCTTCACAAGCACGACAAAATCAAGTGCTTGTCAAGCACATCGCGCGCGTCTAGTGACGCATTAGGACTTTGCGACTGAATTTGATTCAACTATGTCGAGACTGCCGCCCCTGATGGTTCACTTCGCAAAATCCACAGAGTAATATACTGACTGTAATATACCAACAAAATAAAAAAAGAAACAAATATATGTATAAAAAAATATGTATGTATGTGTAAATATGTGAAATAGAGACCAATCTTGTTCCGTGGAACGGGGTCATTTTATTTCATAAAGAAACTAGCGCCTTCTGATATTCACAGTTAGAACTACACCTTTGGATAGGATATCGGTATGCTTCGGTATCTTTTATTACTATGTACCAAAGTAACTAACTAGATGAATCCTATCGCAAACTTATCGCTACAGTCGTAACTCTACAGTGGAGTCCTATCTCAGTTTGGACTGAACCACTCACAAAACCACTTTCTAGTCACAAATATGGACTAGTCGGACGAACTTTCGCTCAACTCAACGACAAACGAACAACTTATCACAGAATGATCACAAAACTAAACAAAATATCGTAAAACACGGCAAGCGTTTTAGCAAGCAAGAGCAGCAAGAGATTAGCAGACACCTTCCAGTTTATTGAAAAAAACCACCAAGGCAAACTAAAGTGGTCATTGCTTCAGAGCTGCCATCTCTTATCTTTAGTTGGTGAAAACTTCTGCGAATATAATCCAACAAAATTAAAAAAAACATAATTATTTCAACTTATTTTTTACAGGGACTACATATATTTCGTGATTTTGTATCCTTGTACGAGTATCCTCCCAAAGTCACAGAGCATGTAATATAATAGTCCCCGTTTTTTTTGTACTAAGATTGAGCTCCCTGGCAAAATAATTTAAATAAAAAGCGACTGATGCTACAACACAATAAAGTGCTATTCAGGTAGCACAGCTCTAATTACCTGCAGTAAAGCCTGGCGTCGCCTACAGAAGAAACGCTTCGAGTCACAGTCATTCATTGTGCGTACATCTCAGCAGGATCGAACCGAAACGTTCAACTCTTTATCAAAACACTTGTCGGTGCACCAAATTGAGTCGAAACGCGTTGGCGAAGAAATTCACTTGTGGAGCAATGCGTGCGGGCGATTCGATTCAGCAGCGGCTTCGGCTTGTGGCGTCGACTCCTGACTCCTCATAGTAAATATAAAGAAAGCTAATTTTTGCAATTCGATTCGCTTTGACTCGGCGAGCGACTTGTGGAAGCCAGCCTTTATTCACCCTGCCTCTCTTACTATCGCGCAACTGTTATATCTTCTAACTTCTGACTACGTTATCGTTACACTCACTGAATTGGCCCAAAAAGACGACCCTTCCGCGTACTTGTAGCTTCATATCCAAAACATGTGGAGTAAACTATAAGCTGTTCTCATCTATGTAGTCTACAGCCGTCTGTGGTAAAGCCAAAAAAGGAGGGTTATGTGTCCGTCTGTGTGGTGTTCCGTCTTTATGTTCTCTCGTAAAGTCGTAACTACTAAACGGCTGAACCTGTCATCAACTGGCTGATGGTATGCTGGCTGTAATATCAAAACCGTCGAAATGCGTGTCGGACCACGCACAATGAAGGGTTCCGTAGTTGGGATGAATTTATCCCAAGAACAAACTTATTAACATTGTAGTTGAAAAACATGTTCTCCCATACATTCCAACTGCAAATGGAGTTCATTGTGTGTCAGAGGTGTCAAAACGAATCAGGAATGTGAGTATCTTTTGACGCGATATGGAGAATTTAAACGATTTAAATCTTTGCAACTGCCATCATTTTCATGACATTCTGCGGCCGTTAAAGCTACGGTTTCCTAGAAAAGCGGTGACCGCTCACGTAGTGTCCGCAATTTACGACGGTTAACGTCATTGAAACGTTGATTATGAAAGTAAGTTGGTGTAGTTTTCTAGAGAGCGTTGTTGACACCATAAAGCACAACCCGCCCCACCAAAGATTTAAATAGCTAGATTTGCATTCACCGTACTCAGTCACAGTCACAAGAAAAATCCATACTAAGAAGCTTGAGCTCACTTACAGCGTTTCCATGACAAAACAAGTGTAGTCACTGCTTCACAGTGTGTCAGAGGTATCAAGACGAAACAGAAACGTGACTATCTCTTGACGCGCTAAGGCAAATCTAACGATTGAAATCTTTGCAACTGACATCATTTTCATGACAGCCGTCGATGCGGCCGTCAAGTGCGGCCACCGCTTTTCTAGGAAATCATAGCTTTAGATGGCAAAACAAACATTTTCGGCGTATATGATTATGTTCAGGATTGTCCAAGCGGAATATTTGATTACATAATCACTAAATGACTCAAACTTCTTTCTGTGCATAGACAATAAACGATCCATGTAAATAGTCATTCAGGCTTATGGTTTACTTTCTAAAATGCAATTTTGTGTTGTTATTTTTCGTGTACGGCAACCCACAAAACTGCTGCGCGTCCATGTCAAGACAGACTCATCTGTGTAATACGGGATCAATATAAATTAAAAATGCGGAATCCTCACACAAAATAACGCTATTTGTGTTCAAATGTCGCGTAATAAGTAAACAAAAGACATTAACGTAATCTTCGCCGCCGTTAGACCCAATTAATACGCATCTGATCCCAGACAACTCTAAATACATAGCAGCAAAGAGAGAATGACCGAGCCATCCTTTATCTACAAAGTGAAGTGTTGAACGTTATGTGGAAACTGTAAGGTGCATTATGTAGTGGGAAGTTACCATTAGTGTGTGTAGTGGCGTTTAAGCGTTGTTTGGGCGTTATCGTGTTATTATGTCGACGAGATGATGTGGTCGTTAGTGGTGGCGGTGGTGGCGGTGACGGCGCTGAGCGCGCGCGGTGAGCAGGTATTGCTGCTCGACACCACCACCGAGGCGACGCTCGGGTGGACCCGCTTCCCTTACGGCGCGCAGGCGAGCACGCCCGGCTGGCTCGAGGAGTCCTACACTAACTTCGAGAAGCAGATCAACTGGCGCTCCTACGTTGTGTGCGACGTTGCGCATCACAACGTCAACAACTGGCTGTGGACACCATTCATCGAACGCAGAAATGCCAACCGTATTTATATTGAGATCAAATTCACTATAAGAGATTGTTCATTGTTCCCTGGTAATGCACTGAGTTGCAAGGAAACATTCAGTTTGCTGTACTACGAGTTCGACGTCGCAACGCGAGAACAGCCGCCGTGGGAACCCGAGAGCTACAAGCTGGTTGGCCGCATTGCAGCAGGTGAGGGCCGCTTCAATACTAACTCTGAAGTCGACATTAACACCGAGGTAAAGAGCATAGCAGTAACTAAACGGGGCGTCTACTTCGCCTTTAGAGACCAGGGCGCATGTATATCAATATTGGCTGTGAAAGTTTACTACATAACATGCCCTGAAGTAACAGTCAACTTTGCTAGATTCCCAGCAACACCAACTGGTCGTGAGGTTACTGTTATTGAACAAGCCAATGGTACATGTGTTGAAAATGCAGAGACAGCCTCAGGTGAGGCCCCTCCAGTATACTTGTGCAAGGGTGATGGCAAGTGGACTTTGCCCAGTGGCTCATGCAAATGCCGTGCTGGGTTTGAACCTGACCTAAACAACCAAGTGTGCAATGAGTGTTCACCAGGAAAATTCAAATCTCATACTGGTGATGACCCATGTGTTACTTGCCCAGATTATTCAGAATCCACAGCATATGCTGCAGCTGAATGTAAATGTGTACCAGGTTTCTTCAGAGCCAAAAAGGACCTAAAAAATGTACCTTGCACACAGCCACCGGCTGCACCTGTCAATCTCACAGTTACATTTGCTGATCAGTTTTCAATTTCCCTTGCTTGGCAGCCACCTCATAAAACTGGAGGACGCAATGACATTACTTATAGGGTATTCTGTTCAAACTGTGGTCCTAATATTGAGTACAGGCCGGCTGCAACTGGTTTGAATAACACAAGAGTCACTGTAATGGGTTTGGACCCGGTGACAGAGTATAAAATCCAGGTTTATGCTGAGAATGGGGTCACGGAACAAACAGGTGAAGAACCTAAGAAAGTTGAGATTACTGCTGTCACAGAGGCCTCTGTTGTTAGTGTGGTTTCTAAACTGCGTATTCTGAGTGTAGAAAGTGACAAGCTGTCGTTAGCATGGAACCCACCACCGATTGACTTAACTGATCCTGATGATACAATAGAAAGTTATGAAGTCAAATGCTTCCCAAAGGATAACTTGGAGAAAAGTGCAAATGCCACCCTCAAGATCTCAAAAGAACCACATGTAATAATTACGGGTTTGAAAAGGGATACAGAATATGGTATTAGAGTCAGAGCTAAGATGAAGCGGGGTTGGGGTGAGTTCAGCGGCATAGTGTACGCGCGGACTGGATCCGTTCTGGAGACAACTTTCGTAGGCGAAGAGGAAGGCGCGCAGGTTCGTTTAGTGGCAGGGGTTATGGTCGCAGTTGTCGTATTATCAGTGGTTGCCATTATAGCTACAGTGTTGTTCCTACGATCACGCACTGACGACGAATGTGACAAGAAGCAACCAAGTGACTGCAACGCGCTTAACTACCGAAATGGAGAAGTATACACGGGTCCCGAACGTCCTGCCAAGACAAGTAGTAATGCCACGACTCCATTGTTCGCTGGGACCGGCTCAAGGACTTATATTGACCCTCATACGTATGAAGACCCTAACCAGGCGGTTCGGGAATTCGCACGTGAAATTGACGCGTCTTGCATCACAATAGAGGCAATTATCGGCGGTGGTGAATTCGGGGATGTATGTCGAGGAAAACTGAAATTGCCTGCCAGCTGTGGCCAAGAGATTGATGTTGCCATCAAGACCCTTAAACCGGGCTCCACAGAACGAGCGAGACGCGACTTCCTTGCTGAAGCTTCGATAATGGGACAGTTTGAACACCCGAATGTAATTTTCTTACAAGGAGTAGTTACAAAATGTAATCCAATCATGATCATAACAGAGTTCATGGAGAATGGCTCTCTGGACACATTCTTGAGAGCTAATGACGGAAAATTCCGTGTTGTGCAATTAGTAGGAATGCTACGTGGCATCGCGACGGGGATGCAGTACCTGTCTGAAATGAATTATATTCATCGTGATCTCGCCGCTCGTAACGTACTTGTCAATTCTCAACTCGTGTGCAAAATCGCTGACTTCGGTTTGTCACGAGAGATAGAGTCTACTGCGGATGGCGCGTATACAACACGCGGTGGGAAAATTCCAGTTCGATGGACTGCACCGGAAGCCATCGCGTTCAGGAAGTTCACATCAGCCAGTGACGTCTGGTCTATGGGCATCGTCTGCTGGGAGGTTATGAGTTTCGGTGAACGGCCATACTGGAACTGGAGTAACCAGGACGTGATCAAGTCCATAGAGAAAGGATACAGGCTGCCGGCGCCCATGGACTGCCCCGAGGCGGTGTATCAGTTGATGCTCGATTGTTGGCAGAAAGAGCGTACACACCGTCCCACATTTGCTAGCATTGTGAAAACTTTAGATAAACTGATCCGCTGTCCAGATACATTGAGAAAAATTGCCCAGAATCGTTCTGCTGACCCTTTGGCGGGCGACACCCCTGACCTGATTCAGTTCTCATCGGTGGAAGAATGGCTGGAGTGCATCAAGATGTCGCGGTACATTGAGAAGTTCCGCGCGGCGGGCGTCCTGGACATGGACGCCGTGGTGGAGCTGACGGTACACCAGCTGGCGTCGCTGGGCGTCACGTTGGTCGGCCACCAGAAGAAGATCATGAACAGCGTGCAAAGCATGCGCGCTCAGATCCGCGGCAGTGGCCCCTATGGCTTCCTGGTGTGAGTGACATTGTGCTAGTGGGGACCGGACAGGATCTGGAAGTGCAGCCACATGCGACAGTGATCTTTAATAATAAAATGATGCATTTTGTATATTTTTCTAAAAAACTGCCATAGAGTTTAGGTATAGGGGTAAAAAGACTTCTTCTCCTAGTGATGTTAAGGTATCTATGATATTGTGCTGTTTATATTTCTTTTTTTAAATGTTTTGAGCTGTTGTGTGGTTTAGTGACAGCTTGAGTGACAACTATGGACTTGCCGGCCTAATTTCAAGACTACTGACATCCACTTATGAAAGCTTTATGATGACTGTTACATAGGTACTGTACAACGAAAAATTGAGTTTTAATTTTATTTTGTTTATCAAAACTAATATACCCCACTCTCTGGGCTGAATGTATAAGTAAAGAAATTTTATTTATAGAGAAATGATGAAGTATGGTGATAAATTTATTTTTAGTTAATTGCTAGCCAACATACATGACAACGTTTTAATGTAGACTGATGTATGTTAATATTATTTTTATTAATATTTTTGTACTTATAAACTTTGATACATTCTCTTTACGCTTTTGAAGCTTATTTTATAAGTTTCCTTTAAACACTTACAATAATTATGAATGTTACACCATCATAGTCAGGAAAATTAAACAGTTTTTGTAAAAATAAGATATCTAAATTGTAGTTAGCCAATTTTTCTGTAAGTTTTCGAGGAAATGTGTATATTCAAGACATTTTTAATTGAAAAAGTGTATAGATGTGTGTCTCATATTCTATACTAGGATTAATATTGATGCAAAGTCAAAGTCAAATAAGTTATTTAAATTAGGCACAAAAAAGGCACTTTTGAAAAACAAATGCGGGTTTGAGTGTTTATTGTAAGTTAATGTTGACTTTAGGTAACAGTGGCAGATGGCTAACATCAATGTTAACACTACTATAGAATCTCAAAGCTTGTTTATGCTGAACCTCAAAAATTGTGATTGAACTGAAGTACTTAACTAATTTATAGATTGCCACATAAATGCATTTAAGTTGGTACGTATTTACTCCCTTTTTACATCGCATGTACATAAGGCTGAATAATTTAGTGTTTAATTGCTTTAAAATGTAACTCAAAAGAATTACTTATATATATTTTATTTTGTGGTTTTTGGTTTGGTAAGGGTGAAGACACAAGTCAACTTCAACATTTTGTGGTTTTTGGTTTGGTAAGGGTGAAGACACAAGTCAACTTCAACATTTTGTGGTTTTTGGTTTGGTAAGGGTGAAGACACAAGTCAACTTCAACATTTTGTGGTTTTTGGTTTGGTAAGGGTGAAGACACAAGTCAACTTCAACATTTTGCAGCTTAAAGACTGATTCACATTGTATCTTTTGGTTCATATTTTGTACCAGATATGTCACTATAATTACAAGTTTCAATATATTATACATCATCAGTACTTCAGATACTTTTTTTTATTAGAATAAATTTAATTTTTCCACCATGCATTATCAAGATGGCACACTGATTTTTAACATGACACAAACCCAATTGTCATATTTCTTTATTGAATGAGACCTATGTTTTCATCGGTGCATTACCTAGTTGCAACAAGTATTAACTAGTGTACTGACTTGTATTTATGTATTGTACCAAATGTTGACTGTTTCTGCCAATATTTGGACAGTATAAAAGTCACCTTACTAAGTAATTTCCAAAAGGTTAGTCTTCGATGGTTAGATCTCACACCCAATGTTCAATGTTAAACATGAAGTAGGAGTTGCTCGTCTACACCCAGCCTAACACTGCCGGTAAATATTAACGATGCTAGTATTAATTTTGTTTACTGAACAAATCGGTTCGTAATTGTACCTATTGAGAAATGCCAATATAGTTTTAAGTGCTTTGCTTCCCAGCTTGTGATGTTACAAAGCGAATGTATAGATGTTTAAATGCTTTGCGCCTTCGACGACAGCTGAGCGATAATTTGAACGATAGGCGCACCATCTACCGTCTGCACCACGAACTAAATAATCAATAATTTTGTATTTAGTTTAGAATCGTTTATTCGTAATTTAAGATGTTAAGTTCATATTTTTATACAGTCGTAATGTTATGTGGTGGCAGTAGTTCTGGTCAATTCTCATTCATGATCATCAAAATTGCTCAATTAACCATTTCATCTTGTACATTCGATAATTACAGATTCTAAAGCAAAATTACTGTTAAACTGTATGTCATACATACATCTGATTCAAAAAGCACCTTCTAATTTTAACAGTAATTATGTTTATTTAACATGTGTGTTTGTGCATTTTGGCAGCTAGGTAAAGTAATATATTTATTTTTATGTTGTGTGTGTATCATATTGGCACAGCGATTTGCGAGCAGGGTTTTTTTTACTATTATACCGTAAAAAGTTATTTATGTAACTGCGCTCCGCCCATTTAAATATGTAGCCAACTATTTAGCCATGTATGTCGACAATCATCAGGTTTCGCGTACCCTTGAAAAAATTAAAGATTGAATACTTATTTTGGTAAATATATTTTCGCATTGCGTTGCGTATTAAAAATATAAAGATTGAGAAAAAATGCCCAACAACACGTAAACTATGCGATGGTACTATAGTACTCAATAAAATAGCGCGCTTGTCATCGGCACAATGTCTCAAAAATGCATACAGTTTAGAAACGAGCGGCTGCACGTTACGTATGCAAATTATCTGCGACTTAAGTTTATTAACATATTTTTAAAACAAAAATGTGCGGCTGAGGTCAGTCATGGAACCTGTTTCGGTTGTGTTTGAGCATCGCGTGCTGATCCTAAATAGCGTTGTTTTCGGCCAGCGCTAGTGCTTCATACTGCGCGTGTTTATCTCACCGTTTTATGACTTACACTGAACTGTTTCGATTCTACTGTTCTGTTTATTTTCTCTTCTTTGTCTTTTACTAGTGATATAAACAGGTTTTATTTGTATATTATCTATGCGTTTTAAGCTTTAAGTATAAGCAGAACTCTGAGAGACTATCAAACTGTATCATTAAACTACCTACACTACATACCTAAGGAGAAAGGAAACCCGCGGCCCAGTCATTTGTGTGCATCACTCGATAACGTTATGCAATCATCACCTCTGAATCAAGATGTTTTTTGCCTTTCATATAATAATTATGCTGAAATCTGGGACGTAACAATCTAGGATCTGATTGATACGGTCGTCCTTGTAATTAATTTTCTTATATTTAAATATTAATAGACGTCCACATCGTCCGACGCCAAGGATCGCTCCACCTGTCTGGCCCAACGAAAATTTCCTGCTCCCAGTACCTATGTACCTACTTGTTACACCACAAAAGCCGTTTTCTCCTCGAGTGAATACCTACAAGGCTTATACCAATAATTAGTTCCGTTTTCAGCCTAAATGGCAACACTACACCGAGTGCTTCGAAGACCAGTAATTTAAAACCATTTTCAAATTTTCTTATCAAAAGCGTTGATGCGTTCTTGTTCTTAAATATTTTCTATCAAGACTTCCACAAAAAACACTACAAAGTGAAAGATAACTTTGACTTCGGAAGTCGGTGTCTTTGATTTTGTATATTTTTTTTCCGACTTCCGAAATTAAAGGTATCTTTCACTTTGTAGTGTTTTTTTTTTGGAAGTCGGTTTTATTTTTATAAAAAAAGTTTTTACTGTTCACTTTTTAGTTGTGGTACCTACACAAACCCCCCACAAAAATTGGAATACCACTACCTGCTATGTAAATTACAGTGACAGGAACTATTAGAATATCGTCCACATATACAAGATGGGAAAAGTACGTATTATTGAAGCTAAGTCAAAGACCCCTCATCAGATCTTGACCAAACTTATATGGGACCACTTCTGAACCATGCCCTACCAAAAACAAAAATAATCATCAAATTCAATTCACAATTGGCGGAGTAATCGCGTAACAAACATACAAAAAAAAAAACGAATTGAGTACCTCCTCCTTTTTGAAGTCGGTTGAAAATTGGCGTGATAGGTAGGTAAAAATTCTTAATCAAGTCTGATCCCCATAAAATGATAATGCGAATACCTACCCATCATCAAGACTTAGTGGAGGCGAGCCTACAGGAAGTAAATCACTGTACGTTAGCGAAATTGATAGATCCATGGTTTTTATTGCCACGTCATTAGGAATCTTAGTCTCCACGCAGACCAAAATGGAGCACAAAGCAGAGGATTTGCTTCCAACTTTGGACAGTGCACATTATAACCGTTATCATAAAGTGCAAATTTGAACGAACATCAACGCAGACATCAAAGGGCTCCACGGGCGTCCTTGAGCGCACTCGCGTTGGTTTCGTTTGCACTTTCAAAAACTGCTATTAGGGTTCATTATTCAATGACAGGTCCTATGCACTTGTCTTTGGTCTGCGCTTTGCTTTCCAAGCTTCGAATAACACATGAAGCTTCAGTTATCTTGTAGTAGATATTAAATATTTTTTCACCAGATAAATGTTTTGACCGAAACAGATCAGCACGCACACGGGATATAAAAATGAGAGATAACCAATCACAATCTTTCATTTTGTTTATTCTTCCGTCAACAAAACCCGTTTCTATTGTGGTCATGCTAATCGTGCAGGTTTCATATTTTCTAGTAGGTTTTCTCAAAATGGCTGCCGCGCAGATTGTCAGATGTTTGAAGTAAAGTCAAAGCAAAGTCCTGCACCTTGATTGCGTAACACAAGATCAATCATAATCTGAATCATTATTGCTAATCCATTGCTTCTTAAAATCCAATAATTGTATGCTCTACAACGTAAGTAATGTAATGAATGTTAGTGAACTGTCAAATGAAACAGATTGAAGACGACCTGTCGCTAACTGTAATAATAAAAAATCGTGGCGCGTGCTGTACCTAATGTAATAATATATTTTTATTAATTTATTTTCCAATATGATCTGGTTACGAGAATTTAATTAACTACAGAAAATTCTCGGAGAAAACGTGCACTTGCTACTCGTTAATTAATCGAAATGAAATTACAGTTTCATTAGCAATTTTTTTTTTTTTAATGAAAATTGTGAAATAATGTGTTCGCACAAAACAGAGAGATTTGGAAGGAAAAAGGGGACCCTTTGCGCAGCATAGGGACACAATATAGGCTGATAAAAATAAAATATTTTCGTATAAAAAATATTGATCATCCCTTCATGATGTCCTCACTAGCGTGTTTTCCAGCACCCTTATTGCGTAACACCATCAATCTAAATTTGTTTCATTTTGACAGTTCAACAACATTCATTGCGTTATTTACGTTGTTGAGTAGACTATATTTTCGAACATATGAAGCAATGGATTAGGTGTGCTACGCAATTGGGTTCTGGGATTGAATTTGTGTTTCATTCCTAAACAAAACACCGTTCAGTTATTGATATATTAAAGGCAATAATAATCATCTGTATCCAGTTCTATTTTGTCTTCTTTTGTTTTCGGAAAACAAGAAAAAAACGGGAACGGGAAAACTAGTCGTAGTAAGTAGTAGGTTTTTTCAATAGTCAAATCTTGAGTTGGTGACCGGAAGCAACAAGTCGAGGTCTTTGCTCCAAAAACCACGTACTAATAATAATCTATCTCATATAGTCGATACGCAAATTCATTATTCTGAAACTCGTGATCCAGAATTAAGCAGATATTGTATTTCATGAAGGGATGAACGTGCATATGAGATAGCACTAATCTAGCTTCCGGTCTGCGCACAGTTTAGAACTTTAAGACGAACGTTTTAACCTACATTGTAATTCATTAAATATTTCTAGGAGGGCCGTGGTTTTTTTGATGGTGTAGAATTCGTAAGTTTTTTTTAACAAACTTATTGTTTAAACTTTTGAGTAGATACCAGAATTTGAAGAATAGTAGCTTATACATGTATTCAGTAAATACATGTATAGGCTAGTATTCCTCAAATTATTATTTTTAACCGACTTCAAAAAGGAGGTTCTCAATTCGACTATGTTTTGTTTTGTTGTTTTTTATAATATTGTTACGCGATTACTCCTGGCTTACTAAAAGGCTTGGATGATTCTGTTTTGTTTGGTAGGTCATACTTCAGAGGTGGTCCCATATAAATTTTATTAAGTTTACTTGGGTAGTTTTTGAGTCAGCTTCAATAATAGGTATTTTTCCCACAGTCTATATGGATGAAGTCACTGTTATTTACATAGCAGGTAGTGGTATTCGAATTTGTGTGGGGTAGGCACTTACCACAACTAAAAAGTGAAAAATAAAAAATATTTTCAAAAAAGTTTAATTATTATTTTGCATCTGTACACTGACAACAACACAATATCCTAGGAGGAATATGATATAGTTTGAACAACAATACCGTGATAATATATTAATTAGTGAATTAGCTTGACGGCTTCTAGGAACGGCTAACAATGTTTGCCATTAAAGCTCGGATGGTCGGTGTATCATATGACAAAGGCAAAATCGATCCGTTAGTATTGTAGGGACTTTATCTCTGGACACGTGAGGCCGTGATATCTTCTGTCTTGGTTCCTTTGATATGGAATCGTTTTGAGCGACGCGAACTGCGCTACTTACACCGGTCTGCCGGCCATAGCAAAATAGATTGTCTGTCACAGTCGAAGCCCTTTGGTTGCTACTTGTTTATTATGTCATCGTGAATTAAATCGTCTTAAACGGGTCTTTCAGTTACAACTATGGTTCATACGTAGGTACTCGAAATATAAATATGTACCTACTCAAATGCGTTTAAAACAAAAACTCAATTATATTTTTTTACGAAATGATTTGATGACTAAATATTTCAAAAGGACCTTTACCACAGTTTTTTAGCGGTGCATACGGCCATTTCCAATTCGGAGCGCTTTGCACTATGCAAGTGAATTCTCAAATTCTATCAATCGATCCAACCTGTTTGTGCCGATAACAGTAAGCGACAATATGCCAACTATTGCCAAGGTCTATCTGCGATTGACAACCGATTCGTGTTCAACTATTATGATTGAACCCGCGATTACTTCCATCGAAAAGTTTAACGTCAATTTATGTCATCTATAAGTAACACTATTTTAAGTAAAATTAGGTACCTGTTTCCCTTGGAATAGGTTACTTAATAGATCAAAGACCGTTTTTTTTAAATAAGTTTTTAATTATTGGCATTTTAATAGTATTAAACCCTGCTCGCAAATAATATGTCGATATACAGTGTCGTTCTTGGTATATTATATAAAACGAGATTTTTATAACCAACTGTAAAACTGTCAGAAATATAACTGCACGTCGATGAATTTTATTTATTTATATTATGTACCTAAATGATACTAAAATATATTTGAATTTCCAATATGTAGAGTCTTCCAAGTATTTGTTTGATGAAGTGTTTTACGGATATTGATGTAAAATTATATAAAAATATGTAGGTACCGAATTTATTTGAAACCATAATGCTGCCTGCAAATATTTAAAAGTATTTGGAATATTGTGCCGAACTGTATGTGGTTCCGTCACACGGAGAACTACCCTCATGCGATCTGCAAATGTAAATATGCGAAGGTACTAAGTTGGTTCCCATTCTAACGGTACTCTCTAAACACAGACATGATTGAAAGTTTATTTTTGGCTAATGTTAGATAATACTTCAAAGAGAAACTATAAGCAATAATCTATGAACCCCGCGACCTCGAACTAAATATAAGTGCAGCAGCTCGTTCCAAGGTTCTGGACATTATTTGTTTATCAGCGTTTATTCTGAGTGGGCAACGTCGCAAACAGATGTCAAATATTTCGCTGTTTTGATTCATTTGGCATGGAAATAAGCAATGTGGCTAACTAGCGAACTAGAATATTAATAATGAATTGTAATTAAAACATTGATTTTGATGTTGTAACTGTTGAGGTGTAAAACCGGCCAAGTACGTGTCGGACCACGCAGAATGAAGGGCTCCGTAGTTGGGATGAATTTATCGCAAGAACAAACTTAACTTTGTAGTTGAAAAACATGTTCTCCCATGAGGAATGTATGGGAGAGCACGTTTTGTTACCAACCATTTAGCTGGCAGGGGACGACGACGACGACACTTGATTGTAACAAAAATTTGCACTTTAATATTTCGCAAACGGATACCTGAATTTAAAAATGGTTTTCACAAACTCGCAATATTTTTAAACGACCTTTTGACGAGAAAAAATAGCATCCCCACTTGTGGTCACGGTGGTACCCTAAAAAAATGTTTTTCGTAATTTTGTTTTTTAACTAATTTGTTGGCGTGATTAGTATGTATACCCATGCCAAATTACAGCTTTCTAGTGCAAAAAGTCTCTGAGCTAAGCCGCGGACAGACAGACATGGCAAAACTATAAGGGTTCCTTGTTTACTACGGAACCCTAATAACGGCATTTGGAAAGTTTCCAATTATTCTTTTTACATCTAAAAGTAAATATTCGGAGGTACGATATTAATTATTGCATTATTTTAGTTTCTTAGTTAGCCACATTTCATATAATATTTCACAGCTATTTACGACGTTGCCAACTTTTAGGAAACAAGACATGTCTGTGTTTTGGTACCTAAACAAATGAGTGCCGATCAGTTTATCGAGGGTACTCCATAGTTACTTACGCTGTAATCTCTTGCCGTACATTTTGTTTTACACTCTTTTGATTCCTTGCCATTTTACTAAACCGACTATTGTCTCTTAACGTTATTCTATCTCTAATTTTAAACAATACCATTTTGTACTTTAGATCATTAAATTTTTTAAATAGTTTGAAATCTGCACAATTGTTGTCAGATCCACCATTTTGTATTCCCATTTTACTGTGATCTTATATGTATATTTATAGTAGACATAATTAGGATTGCCTTCATGCCACGGATCACACCAATTCATAGTACATACATTATAAAGCATTAAGTATATAAAAATTATATCTACGTGTACATCTATTTATTCATGAATTTTTGACTTTCAAATATTTAATCATACATTTTATAATAATAATATAATTCGAGTATTTTTCATGGCAACTTTCGATTCATAAACAGTGCAGCTGACATTATTCTTTGTCGACGATAGTGATATATAGCAATAATCATAGTAACACAAAGCGAATTTTAAAAATTCATGAATTAAAAAAAAAATTGTCGAGATTGTCACAGGTCATGCTAATAGGACACCTAGTTTTTATACGTGAATCATCTAGTTTTTGCGAATATAATACGTGAATGAAGATAGAAATCTTTAGGTCTACTCAGCGACACGCGACAACCTCGTCAGTCCATCATAACACCAAACCCATACAATAGTTATAATAATCTAATAAAAATGATGTTTATTTACTAATACTTAAAAAATTAGCTAGTTTAAATGAAGAATATAATAAGAGTTTTGATACGTTGGACATGCAAGCTAAAACAAATTGGAGTCCAGTATTTGAAAGTTAGTTTAACAGACTTTTTAAATCACAACAGTTAATGCAAATGGCGGATAAAACTTTGGTCCATTTACACTCGGGTCAATTTAATTCGTCCTTTGTGTTATGGAAAATGAATCTAATTGTTTACGTAATAAGATGTATATTGTACCCGATAATAAACTGTATTCATTAAAGCAATAAGACGTATGCCTCGATAAGACAGTGATGGTGGACAGGTTGCAGACGCCATCTTGAAACGAGTTCTGACACAAAATGTGTTTTCTTATTGGTTTGCGCTTTGATTTTGCGCTCTTCAGATCCAACTAAATTAATTTCAATAAAAAACCGCAATCAAACTATCTTATCACTACCCTAACTCGAGTAAGCGCATTGTAAGAAATTGTGGTTTATATCATTAGGTATATATATTTTCGAGCATACAGGTAGGTACTTCAGACTTTACCTAAGTCTTCTAAGATGCCGTAACAATATTTGACAACTCTTATGGAACGGTGAAGGTTAATGAGTTTTAAAAAACAGTTGGATTCCTTAAAGTGCGAAATCATGTAACGTAATATCCGTGCATTTGTATTGCAATCCACTGGTGGACGATTTTTTGTTGAATCAACGCGCAAATCAATAGAAAGGTCCTTGATATGTGATACGCTGTTAAGCCATAACCTTAAATGATTAATTAGTTTTAAATGCTTATGCAGATCAAATTAGGAATAATTTTTATCAGACGCAATTGGAATAGGAACCGTAGTAACACCAATCATAGCCTAATTAATTATAACATAGAGTGATGTTAGATTTTATTTATAAGTATTCTTTTTATATAGATTAAGTAGGCGTGCGGTTAGGGCAGGTTTGTCCTGCCTCGAGTATATTTTGATGGCCGTACGTCTGCGTCGTATACAGAGATAGTAAGAAATAGCGCAGTTTTAAATCTTTACTATGAATCAGTATAGGTGAAAGAAACAATGAAGTGTAAGCTTGGCTATAATTTATGTAATAAACTATTGATATTTATAATGTGTTGTTATTTCTTTCCTCCTTCATTGTAGTCAGTTTTATTTTTCCTCGATGAAGATATAGAAAATGGTTTTAAAATTAGGTGAAACTCCATATCAAATCCTTATTTATGTATTAAATACAATGTCGTTGAAAATAATATACACCGCTACCTGCGGACAAATGCGTATTGACGCATGGTCTGGGCTATTATTAGGCAAGCGGGCAAGCCCCGTCAATGTTGTGAGAGCGATGACTGCCTGCCTGCCATAGATATGCTACCCACTGGATTACAAACCTACCTACTAAGTAACTAGGTATATCGACAGCCCTCACTGGGCTTTAATCAAAGAAGTCTGAACTATAAATCCCGGGTCGGGAACAAGATAGATCTCTAGTTTTATTAGTTCAGTCTACTGCAGGGTTAATAATATGTCGGCAATCCATTAAGGGGATGTAGGAGAGGTCATTTGCAATAAAATGCCCCATAATAACAATTTTTTTGTAATTTTATAAATTAAAAAAATCAAATGTCATTTGCATAGTAGTCATGGGGTAATTTGGTTCCAAATTACCTCTTTTGCCGACATGTTTTTTTACCAATAACCCTTTATAAATCTCTAGGTATAGTTCAGTGTAGTTTATAATGTTCAGAAGCACTTTCAGTACCTACTAGCTGGACGCGAATGCTATGTAGATAGGTACAGTCACGGACTTTAATTGATAAGCCACTAGCCACTGTTCGGGGCCGGGCCAGCCTGACGTACATTCTTATTTTAGCCGTGTAATGCAAATCGGGTTTAGTCGGTTTTACTCGTACGTCCAGACGGGAAGTCATACGTCTTCGTATTATAGAAGATTTTTTTTCTAATATCTTTGTTATTGAGTGTTTTTCAGGCGTGTCATTTGGCGTAGGATTTGCTTGTAATTTATTTATTTAAACTTTTCACACTCAAAAAAGTACAAAGGCAGACTTAATGCCTTAGGCATTCTCTACCAGTCAACCAAGGGTGGTGATGCGATTTAGATGGCAGGTGCTCTGTTTTAGAGGAACAGAAGAAAAATAAAATTGATTAAAATATGTCATTGGAAATAAAATAATTAGGAATACCTTATTATAGTACACATACAAACATATTTAGACGCCGGTTTTGTGGTTATTTTAAACCTATTTTTCAGTTCTTCAATAAATTTCCTACCAGCATTTTCACTAGTTGAAGCCACCAAACCGTCATCTACGTAAAGCGCAAGTAACACTTGTTCACGTAAATCTTTAGGGCTTTGCTTGAAATTCTAAAATATACAAGTTCCTACTTATATTATATATATATACATTTATACAAATAAATAACAATACAATTAATGTTACACTTTCATGCTCTCTGATAACAATACCGCTGCATAGTAATCAGCACGCATACAGCTCGGGTAAGTCGACCGAATCTGCTCTTCATCTAGTGGTCAGCCAGATAGAGAAAGCGATTCATCAAAAAGGCACCTGCTTGGACACTTTTATAGACATCGAAGGTGCCTTTGACAAAACCAACTTCTCCAGCATCAGCAGTGCCCTCTCCAGACATGAAGTAGAACAGGTACTAACGGACTGGATTACGAATAATATATGCTAAGCAAGCGAGTGGTTCGCCTTGAGGACGAGCAGCAGCTGGCCATGATAGCCAGAGGCTGCCCCCAGGGAGGGGTGCTGTCCCCCCTTCTATGGAATCTGGTGATTAATGACCTCATCACCAAACTCAACGCCAACCGGTATTACACAATAGGGTATGCAGACGACCTCGCAATCTTGGTCTCGGGGAAGGTAACGGAAACGATCAGCAACCTCACTCACCAAGCACTACGTATCGTAGAAAATTGGTGCAGGGAATTTGATCTATCGGTGAACCCCACTAAAACCGAACTAGTCATGTTTACCCACAAACGAGCTATGGGCCCTTTCCGCCTGCCCAAACTGTTCGATACAGAGCTCCAGTTAGCCAACGAAGTAAGACAGTAAGTTAAACTGGAGTAGTCATTTAGACAATAGGCTAAACAGGGCCTGCATCACCTTCTGGCAGTGCAGGAAAATGATAGGTAAGAAGTGGGGCCTATCCCCCAAAATAATACTATGGCTGTACACAGCAGTGATCCGCCCCATGATAGCCTACGCGGCCGTGGTCTGGTGGCCCCGCACCCAGCTGGTTACAGCCTCCAACAAACTTTAACGCATGCAAAGACTGGCCTGCATGGCAACCACAGGCTGCCTGAGGACTACTCCGACTATTGCAATGGAAGCCTTGCTGGGACTACCACCGCTAAACCTGTTTATACAGCAGGAAGCGACGATGGAGGCAGTGAGCCTAAATGCAGCAAATCTCTGCGGTAAAAGAGATACACAACACACCGCGCTACTTGAGGGACTCTACAAGGAGTTCCCCACTCGAATCCAACTTCACGAGGATAGCCGATGTGAGGGCTTGCGCCCAACAGAGCTGGGCATCTTCACGAATGGATCCAAAACAGGTAGTGGTACAGGTGCTGGAGTCTTCTCGGAGGACTTCAACATCCACATAGCTACCCCTTTGGGAGTCCATAACACAGTGTTCCAGGCCGAATGCATGCGTATTTCTATTGCCGCTTCAGCTATTCTGGTTAGGAAAGTTACGGACCACTCGATACGTATACTCTTAGACAGCATGGCTGTTCTGCACGCGCTGAACAGTCACACTGTGGACTCTGGGCTGATATACGAGTGCCACCAGCGCCTTAATCAGGTGAGTGACCTCAATAAAATTACCATTCATTGGATCAAAGGACAGCGGTTCGCTGGGGAACGATGCTGCCGACGAACTTGCCAGAAGGGGATCGAGCAGGGCACCAATGGGGCCCGAACCCATCGTGCCACTCCCCTACGGTTACCTACGCACTCTGGTAAGGAAACGAACTAGTGATCAGCATCACAAACTATGGTCGGACCAAGGCGAATGTAGGCAGGCTAAGGAGGCACTCCCTTCAATTGATGGCCGCCTCACGAGAAGGGTTCTTCGACTAACTAAACAACAGCTGCGTACGGTTACAGCGGCTATAACTGGCCATGGGTCATTTAACAAACACCTCTTTGTTATAGGAGTCACAGACAGTCCGCTCTGCAGGGCCTGCATGGAGGACGACGAAACAGCATCTCATGTGCTGTTAAACTGCCCGGTGGTCGCCACTTACAGGGCAAAGTACTTCGGTAACACAGGTCCCCTACGCGAGATTGCCAGTAACACCAAGGCGTTGCTGGCCTTCTTTGAGGAGCTGGGGTGGATCGAATAACCGATTTTTCCCACCCGTACGCAAAATACGCGCTTTGACGTGGAGTTGCGGAAACCAGCCCGTATTACCTATTATTACCTACACTTTCATGCAATATTTACGGTTGGCTAAACTGAGAGCCAGAACTACAAACTTGATAGCAGTCCTTACCCAAATTCAACCAATTGCACCCCCCCTACCATCACCTCTTTTAGCAGTATTATTTTAATCTTACTTGAGCGTGGGAAAGAGATGGAGCTAGAAGTCCTTTACAGCTCCACTTCTTTCTCGCACTGAAGTAATACCTATCAAAATAATACTGCATAAAGAGGTGGTGGTTGGTCCCCTGGTCTAGCAACCGTAACCTAGCGACCATTGTTTAGCTATAGCTTAGCACAATAATTTAAATTAGCCACGATTTTATCCGAACGCGTAGCGTCCAAGATGACCATAGAGTACTTTTTTTGAAGATGACGTTTGGTCATCAGATAGGTTTTAAGAAATAACGACTAAGTATATATTGAGCTTTTTATTCAAAGGAGGTCAGTATCAAATAGATTGGATAAACGTATGCAACATTGTGCCTATTGATTTATCATTGACATCTTATAAGTCAACCTTCAACCTCTTTGGATAATACTATTTCCGATTATTTGTAGGTAATTAATTGTCATCTTGCTGACGAGCATGCGGTTTGAGTTCGTGTTTAATCGTGGAATATCTTGAATGTATAAAACTGCAAAATTGAAGTTTGAAAGTGGCTCATCAATTAAAGTCCGTGACTGTACATACTTAGGTATTATTTGAGTATTACCAACAGGTTTTAGGTGTTATACATTATGATACCTACCTTTAAATCCTTCCTTAGTTCTGCAAGGACACGTCACCTAGTCCCTGGAGAGGTAGGTAGAGGTACTGAATGCAGACCTAAGTTCGTACCTCGTTACCTAAGCTGTGTGTGTATTATGATATTATCAATCTACTGATTATTATCATAGTAATTATTTTGTCGAATTTGCACAAAATTATGTTATTTACTATCAATTGTACTATCTGAGTAGTACTTAGGAACGAATACATTACAGGATTTACAGGCTTAATTGACTTAGGACCTAATTTGTAAACATCATTTTATCATACCTACGTACTTACTTAGGTAGGTACTAATAGTAGGTGCTGGTTACATAATATACTTTCTAAAATGTAATCCGACCTTACGATCTTGGTAAGTAGGTATGAATAGTTTAATAATATTCTTGCGCTACTGCTGAGCTTGTTCTGTGTTCGATTCCAGGGCTGGGCAAAGTGTAATTGGGTTTTCCCATCCGGAATTTCCCAGTAGCAGTCCGGAGTCTGGATTTGTGGAACAGCTGATTTTTTTAAAATAACCTACGATCAATTTCAACGCAGCGCGGCGTTCAGAATCACGTACTGAATCCACGGTAACAGCTTTCTTGTCGATGTCACTGCCACCCTGTATATTTTGGTTTTCTTATGATTTGAATATTTCGGAGTGTAGTGTAGTGGGTCTTTTATATTCTAAATATTTTTCTAGTAGCTGGTTCAAGGTCTGTAGGTGGTCGGTTGTTGAGAAGCTAGGGTGAAATCCAGCTTGTTGTGGTGGCTGATGTTTATCAAGTTTCCCGTCTATGCGATTATGTATTACCTTAATAAAAGCTTTGTAAATGTGAGATGATAAACAGCTGATTGGGCGGTAATTGCCGATGTCATTTTTGTCGCCTTTTTTATGCAGAAGAACTACATTGGAACGGCACAATGACTTTAGAACTTTTCCTGATTGTAATATGGTGTTAAACAGGTTCGCAAAATGGGGCATCAAAGTGCTAGAGCCGATTTTGAGCGCTACAGTAGTGATTCCATCTTCCCCAGGACTTCTGTCATAGTGCATTGTAGTAAGTGCTTTGTGCACTTCATAGCCGTTTATTGGGGTAATGGAACCTGAAGGATTATTTACAGAATTAAAATCATTAGAATTGAATTATAATCAAAGAATTGGTCTATTGACTTTTTCATGAAATCGTGATATTTGAGACCAATTCTAACTAGAGAGTATGAAAAATATATATATTTTTCCAATTCTAACTAGAGAGTATGAAAAATATATATATTTTTCATACTCTCTAGTTAGAATTGGTCTCAAATATCACGATTTCATGAAAAAGTCAATAGACCAATTCTTTGATTATAATTCAATTATATACCTAATTTATTATCATCGCTGTCGACTTGCCACGTTGTATGGCAATGCTTAGCCTCTGGCCAAGGTAAAAACCAGCCCTTGGGTCACGGGAAGTGTCAACCAGTCGAGATTTCAGTGAATAGACCATGAGCACTCAGACCCCACGGCCCTAGGGTTTCAACCCCAAACGGCTCGAAAATATAGTTGCCTATGAGGTTATTATACTTTCGCCGCTTGAGGTTTTTTGCAGCCGCAGCGGCAGCGCCAGCACAGCACGCTGAGCCAGGAAGATGGGATGAATTTTTCGACGCTATATTTTAGTTTGCATAATAATATATTAGTTTTAATTTTTTATATATATTAAACATTTGTAAAGTTAAAAAGAAGATAAAAATAAATAAAAGTAAACCAAAACCTAAAAAAAAAAATCATTGTATTTTATTTATAAGAACGATACTAACCTTTATATGCTAGTTAATGTATATTTAGTAGAACGAAAATAAGTAATGTTGTAATTAACATTAGTTAAAATTTCGGAGGCTGTAATTTTTTATATACAATTTTATTTTGCTCTAATAGTTAAACGCCATTTAGAAATTCTACATAGGTAGATATCAGCTGAATAACTGATCATGTTTTTATCTGATTTCAAAGACATGCCAGAAAATAATCAATAATAAGAAATCAATCAAATTATGAAACAACAGAAACTCTTTTCCAATAATATTCCACGGAGAAAAGAACGTGTTGATCTAATTCTAATCAATAAATTAAATAATTATCAAATTAAATTAGAAGACAGCAAAAAACCTATGAAATTGATACACAGCGCTAACAGTCTGACATGACAGAATGATAGATCCTACCTACCTAGACAGATTTATTTATTTGCATAGAAAGTAGGTCATTAATACAATTAGGTGTTACAATGTTTTGGATCCTTATACATTCTGCCTCATGGCATGCAATTTTTTTTTTAACTTAACCTACAATAATTATTATATTTACATATAGCTATTTAATTATTTAACAATGAACATTGAAACTAAATAGACTTGTCATTCAAAAAATCTGTTACAGAGTAATAACATTTTTCAATGGTTGCTCTTTGATCACTTTTGGTACATGGTTATAAATAAGAGGAGCCATGCACATAACACTCTTTCTCACTATTGCAGTTTTATATCCACCAATGCATAACTTGTCTTCGTATAAGTCGGGAATAAGTGATCATAGGTTTTAATAAAAATGGCTATTTCTAATAGAGGTATATAGGCATACAAAAGTTAAAAGATTATATTTTTTAAACAGGTACGCAAATGTCGGTCACTTTAAGATTAAAAACCGGCCAAGTGCGTGTCGGACCACGCACAATGAAGGGTTCCGTAGTTGGAATGAATGAATCGTAAGAACAAACTTAACTTTGTAATTGAAAAACATGTTCTCCCATACGGAATATATGTGAGAACATGTTTATGCAACCGCAAATTTAAGTTGGTCGATTATTACTCGTAAACTTGTAAAGCCCACTTAAGTGTGATAGTTTTCCTTTAAACTTCGTTATATATAGGTACTACTCCCGTGACATTTGAATTTCTAACTACAACCGTTTAGTTGGTACTTAGAGGGGGGGACACTTAACTCTAACGAAAATTGGCACTTTAAAACTTGATAAGTCACGAAGGGCCTAATATTTTTGAAAGACCTATCCAACGATATCCCACGCTATGGTAAGGACGAAAAAAAATAATATCATCCCCACTTTACATGTAGGGGAGGTACCCTAATTGATAGGTGTTTTTTTTCAAAATTTTAATTTACAACTTTTTTGGCGTCATTAACGTGTATACTCATACTAAATTACGACTTTCTAGTAACAATAGTTTTTGAGCTAAACCGCGGACAGACAGACAGACGGACATGGCGAAACTATAAGGGTTCCTTGTTGACTACGGAACCCTAAAAATGGATCTAATACAGCGTTTTTGCGCCTTGACAATATTTTCTCTCTCTCTACAGTTGCCCCAGAATATTATAGAATAGAATAGTTTCTTCAATTAAAATAGTTTCTTGCCCGTTCTTCTCCATAGGAACCTACGCTTTGGAATGGGCTTCATATTTCTGACTGACCCCATGACAATTCAAAAGTGCCTGTAAATGGTTTAATTGAAATAAATGCTTTGAGTCATAAAACTAAAACCCAAGTACGACAAAAAGTCATCAAAACAGGTATAAAAAAGACATCACATAATTATCATTAATTAAACAAGTTTATTCTTTGTCAAATGATCTAACAATTTGGAAATTTGTAATTCAACTCTTATTGCACATGAACCGAAATTATTAAATTTTTCGAAAATAATAATACCCTCCCAGTCGATTTATTAAAGGTCCCTTTTTGCAAAATAGACAGACACTTCCCTATCTTTATTATTCTATCGTATGGCACTCGTGCATGGTTTGCAGCTGAAAATCAGCGCCAGGCTGGTGGTACCTACAGTTTGTGTTGTCACTTGTCATCTGACATTATGTCGCGGCCAAGTCGTGTCGTGAAACCACCATTACCTGTGGCCACTGTGGTGATCAGGGTCACTCCATTAAAGAATGCACAAAGAAGGCTGAGGAACCAAAATGTGCTACTTGCTTGCACTTCAAAAAGCCCTGCGAAAATAATGGCTGAAAAAAGGTACATCAATTCTGTTGATTATGGAGGCGCCTAAGAGCGCCGTTAATTACGTATTTTTTAAGCCCTTGGTATTGTTTTTATAATTATGATTAATAATTTAATTAATGACATAGATAATTTCTCTGTATCTGAATCCCACGTTTGTGACGTTGAACACTGTAAACAATATCTCTCCTCCCACACTAGTCCACTAACCATACTAAACCAAAATATTCGCAGCATTTTTAAAAATTTCGATAATTTTAGCATTTTTCTACAACGTCTAGATATAAACTGTGACGTTATTGTACTAACCGAATGTTGGCTTTCCAAACAGTATAACATACCACTAATACCGGGATATAATATGTATAAAAGTAACATAAACTACAATCAGAACGATGGGGTGATAGTTTATGCAAGAAGTTATCTCAATGTGTCAGTCGAGGAACCAAATATGCACGACTGTAACAGATTGTTAATTACAATCGGGTCAGAATTAGCTATACTTGCATTATATCGACCCCCCTCTTTTAGAAATATAAACAATTTCACTGAGTCTCTAAACAACACCTTGCAGAACCTGTCGTCTTTCAAAAATACTGTTTTAGTTGGAGATATTAATATCAATATTCTTCCAGAAAGTGCTGACGCATCCGCTGAGGAATACCTTAACGTATGCGCCTTCCATGGTTTGCTTCCCGCTCAGACGCTTCCTACACAACAAAGTGGCTCCTGTTTGGACCATATTATGCTCAAGTCAAACTTCGGATTGGTAATGTTCTCAGCGATGGTAAAAAAAACACGTCCTTCGGGGTTCCCCAAGGAAGTATTTTAGGGCCTATACTATTTTTAATATACATAAACGATCTTTGTAACCTAAATCTAGATCACGGCCAAATTGTTTCTTATGCTGATGACACTCCCCTTCTATTTTCGGCTGACTCAGAAAAAAATGTCTACGAGCTTGCGCAAAATGGGTTCAATATTGTTAATAAATGGCTTCAACATAATTCACTAACACTAAATGCAGACAAGACAAATTACATTAAGTTTTCGATGCGCAAGCAAACACCAACAACCACTATATCGACATTATATGCTCATCATTGCATAATTACTACAGAAAACCAATGTGTTTGTCCCAAAATTAAAATGGCAAATACAACAAAATACCTTGGTGTTATAATAGATGAAACACTTTCGTTCAAACAACATATACAAGCATTAAATAATAGAATTCGCAAGTTGATATTTGTTTTTAAAAAGTTACTATATTGCTGATCCAAAACTAATTAGACAAGTTTACTTTGCACTGTGTCAATCAATATTAATCTACTGTATTACCTCATGGGGTGGAGCGGGTAAAACAATGTTACTAACCATTGAGAGAGCTCAAAGGGCGATCCTCAAAGTGTCTACTTTCCGCCCTTTCCTTTTTCCTACTAACCTCCTATACAAATCTTGTAAAGTATTAACAGTTAGACAGCTATTTATAATGGGTATTGTATTAAAACAAGACACAGCTCTACCCTACAGCACTGCATATACTAATAAAAGAAGTAAAGGTATAGTTTGTCCACAAAATACAACAAAACATGCTGTTGTATCCAAATTTTACCTATACCTCGGTCCTCTTCTCTATAATAGACTAAACTCGAAAGCAAACATTTATTCCCTGAACTACACAAATTGTAAGAGAATTCTCAAGGATGCTCTCCAAAGTATGTCTTACGAAGATACAGAGAATTTACTAACTGTGCTACAGTGAATATATGTACAAATTTCACCTACGTTAAGTATTTATCAAATTTAGAAACTAAGAGTTATACTACTCAACTTATAATTAGTGATCTATTGTCAACCTTTTGATTATCTATTTATTATAAGTCTATTTAAGCTCTTCCCGCCTGAAACACAGGATTACCTAGTTCAGGCACGTAAGTCTTAGGAATATAACTTACATTTAAGCAAAACTGTACTAATTTTTATGCCTCGTAATTTTTTGAATAGATATATTATTATTATATTATATTATGCTGAGCTGTGGCCCTTTTGGCATTATAATAATTTGTTCTCTGTTTTTATAGTTTTAAGGTATATTTTTTGTAATGCCAATAAACGCATTTTTCTTTCTTTCTTTCAAAAGTCGACGGTTTGCAAAAAGCTTGCAACATTTTGACCAGAAAATGTAGTTTTGTGTGTGTAGATAGAGGGCCACAAAATTGAAATCATAAGTATCAAAATTTCAGCTCTTTATCTCTTCCGGAACGTGAGTTATTAAATTTACAAGATTTGCAAAAAAAAACGTGGTTTTTTGCTAATGCGGACGATCCTCTGGACCGTTTTTGCTCTACCGGAGCTCATTCTCTTTGTTTTGTTATTGCGCACATTTGTTACATTAGACTTTTTTTTTGTACGAGCTGTAGTTTTTGCTCTAGAAGCGAAAAACTGGTTTTTACCAATTTTTTTTGGCATCCTCCTTCCCTCTTTTTATTTACCTATAAATTTTATTGGAATCAATTCCTGACACTTGAATCTTTACAAGAAAAAAACCGGTCCAATAGGAATTGCATGGACATTTTTTTTTTTTTTTCGCTAATTCTATATGACTATAATACAAAGACTAGGTGAGTCTGTGTAAATTAGGTAAGTTGGACACGTACGTAATCTGATGGCACAGATGAATATACTCGTAATAAGTCGGGAAATACCGATCTAATTCATATCTATTTCAAATCAATAAAACACAAAAGGAACGGAGTATTTATCTGCGTTCAATGTCTTTACGAGCGTCCGTAACGACATTAGAAGTAAAATGATTACCTACAAATTAGATAAGTTTAGATACCTAAATTAGGAACTGCTCAGTTGACATTCTAAAGGTGACCTTATGTCGTACAGGCTGATAGAAAATAATGTTGTGAATAATAAAAGTCTTGTTTGGAAACAGGACTACTTACGTCAGTCTCGTCGATCCTTTTACACAAGGGTGTGTGTAGCTCATGTCATGTAAAAGCTGTCTGCAAAAGGCGACCTTACATCATTCAGGCTGGTAGAAAAATAACTCTAGTTGCATTCGATCACAGTGAATTTAGAATTCGTTTAATTCGGGGTGACCCAATACCTAACTTTATTTTTATTTTTAAATAAGTAGGTAAGTACATGAAATGTAACAATATAAATACCTATGAATTCTTTTTCTTCGTTTAATTAGTGTTATTGATTAATTATGGAAAATTATGTCAGGCAAAGGGCCTTCGGCAGCAGTTGTTTCTTTCGAGGAAATTTTCGATGACTTACGCAAATTTTGTAGGTTATCTCGGCAATAACTTTTGAATGTTAGTTATTACTTAGTTGCTCCAACGTTACAGGTGTGTTGGTATAGACGCGACTATTAAGAAAACCCCATAAAAAACAACGGTATTAAATCCACGATCTTAGCAGCCAGACCGTAGGTAACGTGAAATAATGCCACCTCAGGGGCCAGGGGCGGCAGTCTCGACATAGACTATAGCGATCGCTATACGACCGAATTCCTAATGGTGTCAGTCGTATAGCGATCGCTATCTGTGTCGCTCGAGACTGCTGCCCCAGGAATGTTTCACGCAAAACATCTAACGTTTCACGCGCTGCAACGTGTAGCAAATTGCGCCGTCTTGCAACTAAAAGAAAGAAAGAAAAATGCATTTATTGGCATTAAAAAAGTACACCTCAAAACTATAAAAACACTGACACCTGACGCTGATTTTCAGCTGCAACCCACGAGTGCCATAAGCTAGAAAAAACAACATTTGACGATTGAAACACGCACCATTACTAACAACTGTAGAAATTAGTTGCCATTAGGTATAGGAACTTCGAATTGGATCAGGCCTTTATTAGGCGCGGAGAAGTGCACACGTTTTCTTGAAACAAACGATGGAAATAGTTATTTGTTATACAAGAGTGCAAAGTTGCTTTTTAACCGAATCACGAGCGCAGCGAGTGATTCAAAATTAGAATCCTGAGCGTTAGCGAGGGAATCAAAAGAGCACGAGGTGAAAAATCTTTGCACTCGAGTGCAACACGTAACTTTTCATTCCACCTCAGCGAGGAAATGACTAAATGCAAAAAAAAAAACGTTTACAATCACAAGATAGGTACACTTTTATTTCAGTTTAGGTATTAATTACTACATTATGACAGGTAAGTATTACAGAATAATCTTTAAATTATAACAAAATAATACTAAGGTATAATTAAGAAAATTTTAAAGTAACGTTGCTACAGTTATTTAAATTGAGTGAAAAAATGTAGCGTAAAGAACCGCGTACAAAGCAAATTGAAAAAAGAACACCAAGAAGGTTCCGAGTCTGAGTTTTTAACAAATTAAAAAAAAGTTGGATAGAATTTCCTTTATGGGCCGTCGAGTTGGAAGTTCATATTTTTTTTGTAGATAGCACTCATTAACAGAAGGCTTTTCACAAATTTTTAAGTAGCAGATACTCACGGTTTACGAGATATAATTTTTTAAATTTTCCATAGAAAGTTAAAAATAACACGAAATTTAGATAGTTATCAATGTCATGGTAGATGTCAAATTTGACGTTTTACGTTCCGTTGACGGTGGAGGTGTGTAACATTCAATTTTATCATATTCTAACTTTAAATATATTTATATTTTCACATAGAAAATTCAAATTAAATTTAAAAAAAAAAATGTAAATTTGATACGTAATTAATGTGAACAAAAACGCGCTGTACTATGCAATTTAATTGACTTTTTTACATAAAAAATAACGTTTTTTTTTTTACACTGGAACGGAACGTGAATCTGCTCGGATGAGTTAAGGTAAGTTTTTAATTATTGTATATATGCTAGCGTGAGTTGTTAATCTGCAGATTTTCTCACGTTAGTAAATATAGTGCAGATTAAGATTTTATTTTACTTACTACATAGACAGAACTTAGCCTCAGAACCGACACGGGGCACCCCGACCCCACGTAGTCTTTTGGTCCCTACCCCTAGAGTGTATTTATAAAGGCGGGAGCCAGAAGCTGGAGGGAGCTCCTGAGTGGAGCAAGCCACACGAGGCCGAGCAGAGCGAAGGGGGGAGGTGGCGAGCGTAGCGAGCCGGCGACCTCCATAGCGATGCGAAGGTCGAGTGTGTTGTAGCGACACTCAGGGGTGACCGAGAGCTTTTGGCGGGAGCACACCCGGAGTCCGACTCAGTACACAGTACAACATCCACAAAAAAAATATACAAATAACTACCCAGAAGTAATTACTAATTTAAATCATTTTTTTTATTTGTTTCAGATCTATGTGGAACTGGAGAAAGATTTTCTCCAAACGATTCGATATTCTTATATGATTAATATAAGAATAATAATATTCCTTGTGTTTTATTTTAACTATCCACCCTAACCTAACCTCAAAATTTAAACCACGGATATCTCCGTAACCATGAGGTTCCGCGGGTTGGGATTGGTACAGGTGGGTAGGCACCTCCCATCCTCGCCCTCCCCGCCCCATAAATCTTTGGAAATTAGAGTTCAAATTGATGGAAATTAGTGTTTTAACCTAACCTAACCTCAAAACTTTGACCATGGATATCTCCATAACCATGGGGTTCTGCAGGGTGGGAATGGGACAGGGGGTAGCCCTTCCCCCCCCCCCTCCCCCCCTTTCCCTCCCCGACCCTTAAATCGACGGCCCATAATGGAAATTTTAACCAAAAAGTTGTATGATATATTCGGCACCATAGAGGTAGCAGTAAATAGGTTTAATGTTTTTTTTAATTCACAAACTTAGTGCACACGATGTTCTAAATTCAATTTACTTTATCCTCTAGAGAATAAAAACGGCTTTTCCACTCAGATACTGAAGATTAAAAATACTCTTTCCGAGATGGTGGGATGAAAAAAAAATTACTTACTTTTGCCCGCGGCTTCGCTCGCGTGGATGTCTGAAAAAGTCCCACAGCAACGTACTACCGCATACCGGGATTAAAAGTACCCTAGGTATGTGTTAATCCAGGTTATTAGCTATAGGTATGAGTGCCAAATTTTATCCAAATCCGTTCAGTCGTTTTTGTGCCAGATATGATCCAGACAAATAGACAAAAATGTTCCCGGGTGGAAGATCCTCATCATCCATGAGGATTTTCCACCCGGGAACATTTCTTCCGCCCTGGGGCAGGCCAAGGGGTCTGTCAGACTCGTACTGACTAAAAACCAGCCCGGTGTTCCCTTCCCACCCTTGGACCGGGGATCATGAGATCTTGTGCGCCTTCCATGATCGCTTTTGCAGGCCACCTCTTGCCCGCGGGGGGAGTGAGGTGCGAGATTCCCCCCGCCACGTCAAATAGGAACGCGCGTGGAACACTACGCGCCGAGCCGTCACGTTGGGTCTTGCTGGATGGGGGGCGGCGGACGTCCCCGAGTCCACCGTCCCTCCGGACCAGTTTATGGGGGCTGTAAAAGGGCGCCGTCCGCCCCCTGCCGACGCCCAGTCCACCTGCTATGGATCAGGAGAATGGTTTCAATCTCCCTCTCCCTTTCCGCAGCCTCCTTCTGCGAAGTGACGGTTTCACAGAAGGAGATCTCCACATCCCACGACTCAGCGCTCCCGACTATAGACAGGTCAGCTCCGACTTCTGATACGAGGGCACGGCGCGGCTCCCCTCATGCAGTACACTCTGCCAGTGTATGCTGCACCGTGTCCTACCGACAGTAGATGCAGTTTATGCAACTGTTTATACAACACAGGTACTTCCCGAAGCAGCCATGCCCCGAGAGCAACTAGGTACGTCTCCCGAAACAACAGGGAGCCGTGCCTTCTCCCGAGCCATTCTTCGAGAACTGGTCGGATCGGATCACTTCGACGGTAGCAAGGCCGGGCGGTAGGGCGCATAAGCCAGTTCCGCCATTCCGTAACCAGGACCTCGCGGGGCTGTGATCGACGAAGGTCGATCTCCCGCTGCATCGATCAAGAGAGGTACAGTGAAGTGAGGGCTCTCGCTTCTAGGTCTCAGGGCCGGCCAGTGCATAAGCCGCTTTGTAGGAGATCGAGCGATATTCCCTGATAGCTCTGACGGCCATCGCCCGGTTTTTGCAGTGTTGCGATGCTGCCGGCCGTCAGGTCAGAAGCCCAAACCAAGGCCCCGTACACAGCCATGGATCGCATGATCCCCAAGTACAACCGACTACAGGCGGTGGTCGGGGCCCCCAGATTGGGAAGCACCGTTGAAAACGCACCCGCGGCACCCTTCTACTTGGGCGCCAACCGTCGAAAGTGGGGGCCGAAGTCTCACCGGCTGTTGACCACCAGTCCCAGGTACTTAATGGTGGACTCGGCAGAAGTTCTGGCCCCCTATAGCAATTAAACTAACCTAACCTAACGTACTCGTACTATAGAGCAGGGAAAGTCGCGGCGGCGCGGCGGCAGCGGCGGGCGGTGGCGGCGGCTGGCGGTGGTGGTGGCGTAGAACGGTTCGCGTATTGCATTTTAATATAAGTACTCGTGATAACTTCGAAATAAATTGAATGTTCGATTCGAATGAATTAAACAGTATTTTACTGCTACATAAATACCCTTGATAATTTAACTATTTATTTGAATAAGAATTAATACTACGACAGGAATGTAACCAACTTTTGTTTCTAGCGGCGCGGCGGCGCGGCGGCGATCATATTAAATTTTAGAACACAAAAGCTGTTATTTCTCTCGCGGACTTTTTTGTAGGTAATAACTCATTATTACCTGAGAAAAATATTGATGATACATAAAAAGTATGTGCTACATGATTAAAGTATCTACTCATACTTTAATCATGTAGCACATACGTTTTATGTATCATCAATAGTTTTCTCAGGCAAAATTTTGCTACTTTGGGTAAAAAAATTGAAATCCTTATTATAAGGATTTCAATGTTTTTAGTCTATGTTACTTCCTGATAAATTTAGCTTTCTATTGGTGAAAAAATGGTTAAAATCTGTCCAGTACTTTCGGAGCTTATTCGGTACCTACACACAAACAAAAAATCTTCTTCTTTATAATATTATTATAATATAATAAATATGTATTAGTATTATTATTTGTTATTTAAATTTTGACATTTCTCGGGACCCTAGGGTCCCGGACCTTTGGAAGGCGTACGAGGGGCCGAAGCCAACTCGCAGAGGCCCATTAGATGTGTCTAATGAAATGAGGCACTAACCGACGATTATCCCTATATTATTATATATATATTTTTTTTTTTTTATTGTTTTTTTTTTTTTGTTGAAGTTTGTAGTCATTTTGATCTCGTTAGCTCCTACTGTACCCAATATTCGTGCCTTTAATAGTTTTCTTAGTTGTGTTTTCTTTTTAACTTTAATTTGATTATTTGTAATTTTATGTAATTTTATGTCGTAATTAAGTTTTCCCTTAACAAGATTTTAACAGCTAATAACAATTAAGTGTTATTTTAGTTACTAAGAATGTTGGTCGACCTATTATTGGCGACTGTATAAGTCTCATGCTTTTTTTTTTACTATTATTCTTATGTAATGCTGTATACAGAAGCTGTTGGTTTGCCTTTAATAAATAAAATAAAATAAAAATCCCTGTACGCACTAATCTAGTGCACCCAAGGACAACCCCCGGTTAGTACAGGACTATTGCAAGATATGGAAACAATGATATTGGATTATGGGTTTGGGTGGCTAAGTGAACTGGTTATCTAGAACTATGGAAATACTATGGCCCCTGCCTGACCAATATCTTATATAAAATACACAGGTAAAATGGCCGGGGGTGACTTGCACACTCAATAATGGGCCCCCGAAAACGGTCGCTAGCGCTAAGTGTCGAAGCGACAAGGGGGCAACATGTCCTGAGGTGCTTATAAGGAGTGGAGCGGTATTCCACGGCTATCAGGACAATCCCGGAAGTACGGTCAAGATCCCTACTACCAGCATCTTACTGGAATACTTCCTTCCTCCGAGCACATTTGCTCTTGCGAATCTCCACTCAAGCCGGCCAATAAAGGCAAGAAAGAGGTCGCTCTATTCCTCTTCAGTGTTCACTCCAGCCGGCCAATAAAGGCAAGCCAGAGATGAGGAACAAGATTTATCCCGGGAGATAGGGTCCGTGGGGTCACTACTGCCCAACAGCTCGCCACATGCTGCCCTGCGGGTTTATTATTAGTAGGTAAGTACCTATACCTATTAGTATACTTAGTTAAAGATTTCTTATTTAAATTCCCCCACATCAAATTGCGATATGTACCTACTGTTAGCACTCTTCCAGGGCGTACAGTACCTACATAATTATGAATAGAATAAGAGTATTTTTTTTTGCAGAAAATACAGGGTACGAAAATGTGGTATATGTGGTTTAGTAGAATCTGAAGTTCTTTTGATTGCAGATATGAAGTTCAGACAAAGTTTCAAATGTTGTAGATCAGATATAGCCAACAGCACATCTTTTTTTATTTTTTAAATACGTTGCCCCACACTAGGATTTTCTCCTGTATCGTGGGTGCGTTTACATACATTTAAACTCACATACACAAACAGCCAGACCCGGAACAACTAATTGTAGGTCATACAAATATTTGTTCCGTGCGGGAATTGGACCCGCGACACGCAGCGGTCAATCGCTTAACCACTGCGCCAACCGTGCCGTGAAAATAGTATCATCTGCATCAGTAGATTCAGTAGGTAGTAGTACGGTAAACTACAAAAAACCAGCCAAGTGCGTGTCAGACCACGAACAATGAAGGGTTCCGTAGTTGGGATGAATTTTAACTTGTAAGGCATAATTAGCTGTGATAGTTTTCCTTTTAATTTCCTTATACAGGGTGTCCGGTAAATAATGGATAACCTTGATATAGCATATAATAGACATGACGGCCGTTCAAAAAAAATATCGGAAGTAGGTACCTAGTACCTAAGATATATTTTTTTTTGAAAAAAATGCTGTTCAATTTCTAGTCACATTATTTACTGCTTCTCTGTCGGCATAGTCTACGTACAATATTAAAACAAACAAATAGCCGATGGAATTCATTCATTTGTGGTCTTGGTGAAGAAGAATGTAAAATAAGTTTAAAAAAAGTTTGTTATAAATTTTAGGTACTTACTAGGTACTAGGGATTTTTTGTTTTTTTTTAAGAACGGCCATAAGATCTATTATATGCTATTTCAAGGCTATCCATTATTTACCCTGTATATTCTACTGCCCTGATTTTTATTTTCACATACTTATCCAAAACGAACCATTTTAGCAGGTGAGTAAAGTGCTAATTTGGTTAAGAGTCAAGTGTCCCCACTTCTCTTAACTAAATTAGCACATTAAAGCTTAATTTTTCGCAAACGAATCCCTGAATACAGAAATAGTTTTGCGCAAACTCACAATATTATTTTACGACCTTTCCAATTCCCACATGGTTCTTGATGAGAAAAAAAATCCCCATGTACGGGTGGTAAACGAAAAAATATAAAAAAAAACAAAAAATCCCTAGTAGTACCAAAGTTTTTTAACAAACTTTTTTTTATCTTATTTCCATATCCATGCCAAAATACAGCTTTCTAGTACAAAGTCTCTGAGCTAAGCCGCGGACTGACAGACGAACGGACAGACAGACATGGCAAAATTATAAGGGTTCCTAGTTTACTACGAAACCCTAAAAACGCTCAAACTGCTACGGAATAAAGCACGGTTTATGTCAAATTGTTACCACTGACGGGCGATTGACTGTACCACAGATCGTGAGTAGGTAGGTACAGTAAGGTCAACACTTCATTATTCGTTAAGGTAGTAAATAGATTTTTTTAATATTCCACTTTGGTACTCGTACTCCCACGGAGTAGGTATCACACTAAATTGCATTGGGTTTCATTTTGTCAGTTTAGATTGAGTTATATACCTAGCCCACCTAGAAAAATACTATAATTTAGATTTTGCGACGTGCCGCGGTGCGGTGGCAATTAGATAGGTAATCTGTTTTGGTGCGGTCGCGAAATATTTCACAAGGCCGGTAATAGTTAGTATTATTATTTAAATGTCTGACATATCTCGGGGCCCTGGGGTCCCGGACCTTCGGTAGGTGAACTAGGGGCCGAAGCCAACTTGCAGAGGCCACTTAGACATTTTTAACCACAATCGCATTAGAACCATATCATTTGTACAAATTAAGTACCTAGTTAATTAGCATTTCGTCCGCTCCGTATAAATTGAATTCATTAGTGTTTATTATTGTAGGTATGGTACAGTGATTAAGATAGTGTTTATGTGTTTTAAGTTTACTGAAAGAAAAGTAGGTACGTTGTAATTAGGTATTTAAGGTAAGTAGATAGTTTTGAGGAGTGGCTAGAGAGACGCCACGTCGTCCTCACCTTCCGCGTGACGCAGGTCCTCACCGGACACGGTTGTTTCGGGAGATTCCTGTTTCGGATAAGCGAGGAAACGCCCGGGTGTCATCACTGCGTGGATCGCCCGGAGGACACGGTGGAACATACGGTGGAGGTCTGCCCGGCTTAGGCAGAGCACCGCCGTGTCCTCGTGGAGGCGATCGGTAGCGGGGATCTCTCGCGTCCGGCCCTGGTCCAGGTTATGGTACGGAGCGAGAGGGCATGCGAGGCCGTCACCTCCTTCTGCGATGCAGTAATGCTCGCGAAGGAGGAGGCGGAACGCGTGAGGGAGAGGCAAACTTCGCGCCCTCACGCCCCTAGCCGCCGCAGGAGGAGAAGACCTGGGCGTCGGGAATCTATAGCCGATTCCCGGCCACCGTAGGCGCGTAGGCGCAGGCTTGCGGATGGTGAGCAATGGTAGCTCGCCGTCCGGTTAGGACCAGGCCCGGGTCGACGGCGCGTTGTGTTCCACGTTCCTCAAAGAGATGTCGGTTGCGGGAAAGTCCGAAAGGGATACCGTGGCCCCTGGCAACGTAAAGGCAACCGAAGCAACACGGGTGGGTTTTAGTCAGTAAGAGTGACACGCCCTGCCGCTCCGCCCAGAACGGAAGAAGTCATTTGATGATTTCCCAAACCAAAAAAATAAAATAAAAGGTACGAGGTACCTAGGTAGTTTATTAAGTTGAAATAATTATTTAGAGTAGAATTCAAAGGAAATTAGGATGGCGGCATGTTGATTATTGTGTGATTATTTTGTTTTTTATTGATTTGTGAAGAAACATGCTTTTCAAGGTTATTGAACAATAAAATAAAAAATAAGTATAATAAATAATAAAATAAAATAAGCTCGCCCAGAAGATTACAAATGACGCGATGGTTTTTCCAAACATTTTAATGTTTCCCTTTACGATGAATATCAATGGCTGACTGGCAGTTGTAAATTAAATAAAATGTATGTACCTATTGTTTCCCGTGTTTACTTTTCTCAGTTTCTAGTAGTATATGGAATAAAGTTCATACATTTTAATCTGACGAATTCATCAAAAAACACGTACAGACTGAAAAACATATTCGTAGCTGTTTTATGAGTTCGGGACTAGTAGGAATATAATTATTTTCACTAATTTACATGAAGCTCTTATTAGAACACTAGATCGAATTAGATAGGAATTTAATGAAACGGTTTACTGACACCATTATTTTGTTAGGTAAACGAGAAGTAAGTTTTCGCGGCCACGATGAAAGTTGAAGTGAGCTCGTAATATATTTTTTTTATCTCCGGGTTACCTCTCTCGTTTTACCACGCCTCGCCACTGCAAGCAAGATGAGGAACAAGACATTTTCCCGGAGATAGGGTCCATGTGGTCCCTACTGTGCAACAGCTCGCCACATGCTGCCTTGCGTGTTTCTGTATATCTCCTGGTCTGGTATAAGCCTCCTCCATATTTTTCCTTTTCTTTATCTGTAGCAATATTTGTCTAGTTTTTTCCTGCTGTTTTTATGATGTCATCAACCCATGTTTTTTTTGCCCTTCAACACTTCTTTTTCCTGCTGGGCCACGCCATTTTGTTATAGGGAGGGTCCACCTTTTGTCTTTATACCACGCTATTAATAATGACCTGCCCATGTCCACTTCTGTTTCAAACTATACCGAAGAGTATCTGTTATTTTCGTTTTCTTCCGAATATCTGTTTCTTGTTTTCTCTATTCTTCTTAGCTTTAAGATGCTTCTTTCCATTGCATGTTGACAGCATAGGATTTTATTCTTAATTTTTTCCGTATAGATCATGTTTGGCATGCATAATTGCATATGTTAAGCTTGGGAGGATGCAGGAATCCATTATTATCTTTTTCAAGTTATGATTGTAGTTCCCTATATGAATTTCTTTTTGGGCTCAATATTTCTTACATGTACGAGTAGTATTTATTTTTCTATCAACTTCATTTTCCTTGCTGTTTGCTTGTAAAGAGACCAATTTGTACTAACATAACGACACATAACTATCCACATATTCTACAGGGTTTTCTTCTATTTTATTTAGTTTATTGCTGTGTGACAGTTTTAAATAAATATCGATGAGTATCGTAAAAACAAGCACTTGTAGATAGGAACGTAAAAACCCATATTACGTAATACCTACATGATCAATCGGAATTTGAATAGTTTTGAAACAAAATGCTAATCCATTGCTTCGTAAGTTCGAAAAAACATCTGCTCAACAACGTCAATAACGTAATTAATGTTATTGAACTGTCAAAATAAAAGCATTGCAAATTGTAGGGGAAAGTGGTTAAAATTATCCTCCTAAGGTATAACAGATATAAAAAGTACCTAGACAATGAACTTTGTGACATTGATAACTTTTCTGTAACGCTAGTAAATCGGCCTATAATTTAAGTAAGAGTAGAATACAAATTCTATTAGCAAGATCTATATTATTATACTCGTGCATATACATTTTTGTCAATGTACAGTAAATTATCATTTAATTTACCTTACATCAAATTCTATCTGCCTAGCCTTTTCCCAACTATATTGGGGTCGGCTTCCAGTCTAACCGGATGCAGCTGAATACCAGTATTTTACGTGGAGCGACTGCCTATCTGACCTCTACAACCCAGTAACCGGGTAACACGATACCCCTTGGTAAGACTGGTTGTCAGATTTCGGACTTCTGGCGACCTGTAACGACTGTCAAAGATCCACGAATGACAGCCGGGACCAACTGCTTAACGTGCTTTCCAAGGCACGGAGGAGTCTCGGTATGTAAAGATGGTCATCCATCCACAGACCAACCCCGGCAAGCGTAGCTTAACCTGGTGGATCGAGCCTTGCGGCAGTTATTACTTAGCCACGAGCACCTCCTTACATCAAATAACACTATTTATATTTTGTTTCAATTAAATCTTCCGAAATTCTCTCACCACCGACACTTTGTCGGAATGCTAAAACCGTTGTGGCGAAGACTATTTTCAGTCAAAAATCTAGATGGCGCTACTAAATTCGGTAAAACAGTAGATAATCGTTTTACCCCAAGGGATCATTTTGTACCACCCAACTCTAAGTTAGGTACGCAATGGCTTTCATTTTGACGGTTCAACAACATTGATTGCGTTATTTACGTTGTCGATGATACGAATAAAAAAAATTAAGCTATGGATTAGGAATTTCCTTCAATCCTTTGGCTATAGAAAGTGTGTTACGCAACTAGAGTGCAGGCTTACCCATTTGCTTGTGCGTGACTGCTGGTTGATCCAAGTGTTCCACGTTCATCTTCTGGACCCGTGATCGGGACTGTCGTCTGATCAAGACCGTGAACAACTGCATTCGACTGCGGCTAAAGGCGGTTGCCAAAAATAAAACAAATCCTCTCTGTAAATATCTATATTCATTTATCGAAATATAATTATACAAAATAATATGGCGACTTCACATTAAATATTTTATTTAAGTAAAAGCTAACTAGGTAGTTACAATTTCAGAATTTTACAAAATACTTTATTATAAAGGAACTTAAAAAAATAGCCCAAAATTTCATAAACAACACAGCCATATGATCACGGCAACGATTACAAGATCAGTAGATTGATTTTATAAAACACCTTACAACAAAACGACACAAAACAAGAAATAGAATCAGTTGCAAAAGTTCAAAGAACAGCACCTTCTGGATACGTGAAGTGTTCATAATAATAATTATAGGTACTAACTAGTTTCGGAATATAAATACAGAAGAAACAAGTAAGTAGGTACATCAACGCCTTTATTAATAGGTAATCGTTGCCTAAAGTTAATTTAAGCGTTTATCATAAAAGTTGGCAACGTCGCAAATAGCTGTCAAATATTTACCTTTTTTATTAATAATTTGGCTATATTACTGTATGGAAATATGAAATTAATTATGTGATAGATGCATGCACGTGCTCACATATTTACAAACATTGTAAAATTATACGATATTCCTAACAACACCTACAACATCAAATTCAATGTTATAATTGCAATTCATTATTAATATTCTACTTCGCTAGTTAGCCAAATTTCTTATTTTCACACAGTAATATGATTACTCCTAGCAACGATTATAAAATTGGGGTGCAAGCTTTTGAGCATTGGTTTGTCGCATAGATATCCGTTTGTCGTCATTTGAGATGAACACAAAGCCCCGAACGAAGGAGATCCTTTGCGTTTACCAACAAAACAAACTCGTTAATGCTGATGTAAGGTAAAGTAATTCTCAAGGAAGGTCATCCTTTTTAACATTTTGGTAGCTGAACTATGGGCTGTTTTTTATAATTAAAACAAATCATTTTGCTAGTTTTTAGACATGTTCTAAATTCTGCAACTGAGTCGAGATTACAACAGAATAGTCTTACAAAAAGATGCATACACTCTTCAAATACCATTGAGATAGCATTCACTCTTCAAATACCATTAGACAATAATTTATTCACGTAATTACTTATTAAAGTAAACTATGGATATAGTTATAGAAAAACTTAATCAAATAGGTAATGATAATATAAATACAATGATCTCTTTTGCGCTTAGGACGCGCACATGCGGGTCTGTCTATTACTGGGTAGGTACATAATTATTTTAATATTTTTCCTGATATTTGGAATTAAGTAAGTACTTAAAACTTATTTGCAAACTGCTCCCGCAGTCACAAACAATATTTCTGAAGGACTGATTACAAAAAATAAGAACGGTCTTTTTCGGTTGGTAATTCTTCGCAGTTTTGTAAAGAATTAGGTAAAACAGTCATGACCGGAAGTTAATCCATAAACAAATCTGATGCTCCTATTATTTAAGACGTCTATGGTCTAAATCCCCGGAGGATTAGGTAGATTCTCAGTGGCTGTAGCTTAGATATACTGTGCAGTCAGTTCAGCTGATTTTATATCCTTTACCCGGATACCAGTAGCAATTAATTGTAAAACACTTTCTTTCTCAATCTGAAGGTTGTTTGAAGGAAATTCCTATTTCATTGTTTAAAAAATTCGTCGGCTCAAAAACGTAAATAACGCAATGAACGTGGTTGAACTGTCAAAATTAAATGTATTGCGATCAATTGTCAGTTTACGTATACGCTGCTATAATAGTAATTCATACAAAATTAACAATAAATAATATATGAACTAAAGATTATGTCTAAAACATCTGTAACCCCTATCACTTATTTGTTCTAAATCAAAAATTCGTTCATCTACATTTATTTGCCGTGTTTTCACAATAGAATTTCAGAACTGTACAAAACTCGTTGGTAATGTTGTGTGATAGTTTTCAGTGAACCCCGTACGACTTTAACTAAACAAATTAATTGTTTCGTATAGTTCACATGAGTCCAGCACCCGTACCGTAATACACGATCAATCACACTGTTTCATTATGAGAGTTCAACAACATTCATTGCGTTATTTACGTTGTTGAGCAGACAAATTTTTCGAATGATGAAGCAATGAATTAGCAATATCCTTCAAAATTATTCAGATTGTGATTGATCGTGTGTTACGCAATTAGGGTGCAGGTTAACAGTGATCCGGAAAAATAGAAAAACGAACGAGTCTGGAAGTACCATTCTACTATACTTTGGATTAACGGGCCGGCGCGTGGCGGGCGGAGCATGCGTAGTTCATACAAACGTAATACCAAAATAATTTGTAAATCAAACATATTCTTAAGGTAGTGTGTATTTATTCCGATTGGATTACAGAATATCTAAGCTTCCAAATATATATTTTTAATGGACACTGATTTAAATTCGAGTTATGAGAAAAATAAGTTTTCTATAGACATTTTAAATTCCTCATATCTCGTCTTTATGCTTCGCAGGCCCCTTAAAAGCCCGGTTAAAATTGGCAATTTAGCAGCTGCATTTTTACGCTTAATGGCAGCTTAAGTTTAACTTCTGACTATGACTGTAAAAAAATCAACAAATAATTAGGTATTCCACAATACTGGTTATTCTAATCTACTCGCCTCGCTCGCAGTGACAGAAGCCCACGTTCGGACGGGCATAAACATATCGCGCACTAAGTTTTCAACTCTCTTTATTGAGCCGAGCATTGAAAATCCAACAGAGTGCATCCCAGCGCCTCAAAAAAACATCCTGTTGGATTTTCAACTGAGCTAAGCAGTGCGTTGATGACAGAGTGCGCGAAAAAGAATCACCGCGGGAAAAATCAAATAAAATTTTAAAATAAATAATTAAATGTTTGATCACATGCATTTTGCATGACACAGAAAATAAATGTATAAACATTACACTAATTTAAATTATTGCATTAGTGAGTTTTACAAATAAAGTTGTGGTGTTCTATCTAGACTCAACTTCAATAAGAATAATGTGCGTTAAAACCTTACCACTAAAATACATAATTATTTGATAAAATAGTCCCATTTCTTTTGTTACGTTTTTACAGAAACGTGGTCGAAGAAACACGGCTATAGAATAATTTAAATGTCTAGTATAGCGCTCCTAAGTAGGCTAATGTACTGCCCGATATCGATTTGAATGGTTTATTGAATTTTAAAGCGACAAAGCGATTTAAATTGCTGTTGTAGCAAGCAGCGCTCGCCTGGTAATTTGCCAGTGATTAGGCGTACCGTATAGTGCACGCTACAGTTCGTGGCGAGGTAGGACGCTGCTGTGTTCAATATTAAACCAAAGGACTGATGCACCATGAATGTGCGACATATTCTTTGTGAATTTAAAACGTAGATAATGACGCTATTTCCATAGGTGTTCGTTAATAATGCAAAGTTCACACCAAATATTCAATTAGGCCACCACCATCTTAGCCACGGAAATAGACTTTAGAGGACAAAATGTTCCAGAGACATGTTGCAAGTTCCCACGTTCTAAGCTGTCTCATAGAATATAAATGATTGTTTTTCGATGTACATCATGAGACATATTCCTTTGACCACGTTGCCACAGAGCCGCCACAGCACACAATCACTAATCAATAATGCCTTTATACTTAACAATAACATCTTATATTATATACCTATTCCCATACCCTGCGCATGTGATTCCACCAATATGGCATGGACATTGTTGGAATTACACGAACGTTTACATTAACATTATGATATTTGATAACGATAAATAATTACTCTATAAATGCCGTACTAACAATAACATTTTGCTGATAACTACACAAATTTCGGTGATTATTCACAACTTACAAAGGAAGTTAAAATACTCGTGAATTTACTAAAACCGTGATTTAGAATGTCGTTGTGCATATTGAACTGTAATTAAATCGCCAACTAGTAGCGGTGACAGTACTGCAGCATAAGCACAAACTATTCACGAACATTTATTACCTACCACGGATGAAACTCTACGTCATTAAAAAATAATGATAATGTATAAATAGAACTGCAAACATAAACTCCGGTTAATTAATGAGGCACATGAAAATAGTTATTTGTGCAACAAGAGAGCAAAGTCGTTTTTTGCTGCGAGTGTTGATTTTGAATCCCGAGTAAGCGAAGGATTCTATAATTGAATCACGAGCGTAGCGAGTGATTCTAGGTTAGAATCCTGAGCGCTGCGAGGGATTCAAAGACACGAGATGCAAATAACTTTGCTCTCGTGTAACACATACAACTTTTCACCTCAGCAGCGAGAACATACAACATGTAAAAAAAAACCTGTCCGATCCGTGGGGTGTTGTTAGGTATCGTACTGTTAGCATATTTATGTGGAAATTTTCAGGAAAAAAGAAAAAATAATCCCTAATTTTTTTTTCAATGGTGCATTTGACCGAATTTTACATTTGGTGCGGGCGGCGGCCGTCTTTTAGCGGGTGTCTAAAAGTCATAAGTTATGAATTTTGCATTTTTTTTATGGATTTGGGGTAATTTTGGAACTAAAAATGTGAATTTTAAATACCAATAACTTTTTTTACTATAAATAATAATCAAAAAAATACTGTTTTGTAATGTTACTGCAGTACCATAAGCCCATTTTCCCCAGATTTTCGGATCAGACAAGGTTTTTTTTACACAATCTTCATCACCTCGTATTTTGCAGCCACCATCTTGGATTTATATTTTGACCTCACTATCGACTTTAGCTCCCTCGAAAACTATGAAAATGACACCCATGACGAAAAATGTGAAAATTTTCGCAGCCGCCATCTTGGATTTTTATTTTGACTTCACTATCGGCTTATGCAACCTTGAAAACCATAGAAACGATACCCATGAAGAAAAATTTGAAAATTTTCGCAGCGGCCATCTTGGATTTACATTTTGGATTCACTATCAGTTTTAGCAACCTTGAAAACCATAGAAACGATACCCATGAAGAAAAATTTGAAAATTTTCGCAGCCGCCATCTTGGATTTTTATTTTGACTTCACTATCGGCTTAAGCAACCTTGAAAACCATAGAAACGATACCCATGAAGAAAAATTTGAAAATTTTCGCAGCGGCCATCTTGGATTTACATTTTGACTTCACTATCGGCTTTAGCAACCTTGAAAACCATAGAAACGATACCCATGAAGAAAAAATTGAAAATTTTCGCAGCCGCCATCTTGGATTTACATTTTGACCTCACGTTCGGCTTTGGCACCCTTGAAAACTATGAAAACGACACTCATTATGAAAAATGTGAAAATTTTCGCATCCGCCATCTTGGATTTTCATTTCGACCAAATTCACACTTACTATCTCTCTCTTTCTCTTTGAATTAGAAGAAGACTGTCGCAAGCGCCTTTTCGCGTGACGATATCGGCCACTGCCACAGAAATATTATCTATGGCCACTGCACTCTTACCGCAAGCCGCTTAAGAACTTCGTTCCAAAAATTAAATAAAACAAAATTTAAATAAAACCTTATCAGATGATTTGCAATGTATATCCGAACGTTTTGTTTGTTTCTTTTTTGGGCCTAGTAGGTATTTTAATTCGAATCGATTTGTTTCTATCTCTCGCTTTTTTCGTATCGAAGTGAAAGTGACAAAACTAATTGAAGTTCAAATCTTTAGAATTTTGTGAGTAGACCCAACACTGCTCTCGGCATTTAAAAAAAATAATTAAAAAGTTACTTTGTCTCACGCTCGCAGCAAAATCGAATTTTGCTCACTGTTTTTTGACAGCAAAACCTGCTTGTTTGAGGTGCTGAGGTGAAAAAAAAATTTGCTGGACGACGAAATATGTTTGTATATTACTTACTCTTGATAACATAATTTGTTTAGAATTTCGATTGTTTGTTCAATATATTTAATAGCGTTAACTTAGATCTACATAAAACAGTGGCTGATGGTCCGATGGATAAAACCACCGAAAATAAAAATACCCTTGGTCCTCCTAGTAGAACTACGCGGTCGAACCTCGTGTTAAATAGATCGTATCGGAGGGAAATTGCAACAAATCTCAGACGGTCCGAGCTCTTGAAATGTAATCAATCTGCCTAGTCTTTTCCCAACTATAAGTATAGTGGGGTCGGCTTCCAGTCTAACCAGATGCAACCGAATACCAGTACTTTACATGGAGCAACTGCCTATCTGATCTCCACAACCCAGTAACTGGGTAATACGATATCCCTTGGTAAGACTGGTTGTCAGACTTTCGGGTTTCTGACGACCCGTAACGACTGTCAAAGATCCACGAATGACAGCCGGGACCAACGGCTTAACGTGCTTTCCAAGGCACGGAGGAGTCTCAGTATGTAAAGATGGCCACCCATCCAAAGACCAACCCCGGCAGGCGTAGCTTAACCTGATGGATCGACCTGTGCGGCAGTTATTACTTAGCCACGAGCTCCTCAAGCGAGCTCTTGAAATGTGAAGAGTCTATATGTATATACCGTACAGAGCTACAAGGCCGTCTAGGAATATAAAGACGTATGCAGGCTCGGTTAAAATTTATCTGAGATGTAGAGATTACAGCTTCCACAGATACTCTGTGTGCATCGTAAGTCCGTAAGAGAGCTGCGGGGCTTTACAGTTTGTAACGTATATTCTAGAAAGCTACTCTCATATAATGAGTGGTTTACCGTGGCCGTTCTTCAGAAAACTTGGGAGGCTATTAATTTGGCTTTTGGTGGAGCAGTTTTTTGGTCAAATGGTATTAATGACGAGTCAACATTGGAAGGGTAGAGAAGAGGCAGCGTCAAGAAGTGGATATGAACCAAATTGGTCATAAGAATATGCGATAGGGAAAACAGTGACACAGACGCGATTTCCGAACTAATTCGGACTGGTGTAGATAAATATGCGCTCTAAATGAGATTTACACATGACTTTAAGTGAACTAGACATTCTCAACCACGAATGAAGTGACATGAATACAAATGTGAAATAATTGGAATAAGTCTTCAGATAGTTTTATTTTATCAATGCTCTGTTCTGAATATGCAGTGGTAAAGATTTCCCCTAAATAATGTGATATAATAAATGGTCGAGTAGTACTACTGGACGTTTGAGATGGGGCAGTAACCGTTTTAGCTACAGGAAAACAGTCTTAGGAGACTGGGGTTTGACGCAGAATGTGCACTTCGCAAAATGTGCACTTCGCATAATATGCACTTCGCAAAATGTGCACTTCTCAAAATGAGCAATTCTAAAAATGAGAACTTCTCAAAATCAGTGTGAATTTTATCACAAGGGGTCAAAATAAAAACCGTTCGCTTACAATTTGTTTTTTTAATTACTTTGCACGATTTTTAGTACGATAACAGTAGTTTCTTTGTAAAAAGTAATCACATTCAGGAAATGTTTGATTATGTATTTTCAGTACACGTCAGTTATACACATAATAGTATCTACTCCAGCCATTCATAAAAAAATATAGGTTTACATTATTATTTCGTAAGTTGAACTCAATTTACTCAAAATAGGTAAATTATTATATTTAATATTTTAATATAGATATATTATCAAATTAGATATCTTTTTGTTTACGGTTTTGCCTAAAATTTTGAAACAAAAGAGGGGCGATACCTATATTTTCTACAGAAAACTGTATTCTTTGTAAGCGTGATCAATACGATTAGTTAAAAGAAGGTGAAAATAATATATAATAATATATGTTCATTTTGATGCAGTGCACAAGCATATTACAATGAACGGCTGGAGAACTTATATTATGTGTATAACTGACGTGTACTGAAAATACATAACCAAACATTTCCTCAACGTATTAACTTTTTACAAAGAAACTACTGATAACGTACTAGCAATCGTGCAAAATAATTAAAAAAAAAATTGTAGGCATTTTTTTTTATTTTGACCCCTTGTGATAAAATTCACACTCATTTTGAGATGTGCTCATTTTGAGAAGTGCACATTTTGCGAATTGCACATTTTGCGAAGTGCACATTATGCGAAGTGTACATTTTGCGTCAAGTGCACATTTTGCGAAGTGCACATTCTGCGTCAAACCCGGAGACTGTCCTTAACTTTTTGAGGCATTTTGATCCGCATCGTAAAGTAGGTTGGAGTCTCATTTCCTACGAAATGTATGGGAAAAGTGTTTTGCGATTTCTTCCTTTTTTAGTAGACAGTAGTAGTAGTACTCAAACCTCAGTTGGACCGATAGAGTTTTTTTTTATCCTTTTATGAAACAGGATCGATTGAAATCAAAAAATGTTTGTGAAAACTGCAATTTTCTTGCCATCTATTTTTTTTTTCAAAATTTGTGAATGCAAATCAAAATGTCTCAAAAAGTTAAGGACATTCTCCTAAGACCGTTTTCCTGATGCTACAACTAAGGTTAAGGTAAGTGCCCTTACTGCCCTATCTTAAAAATCCATCCTGTATAACAATCGGGTCCACGGGCGGTACATCGACGCATCCCGGTTGCAGGATCCAATCACTAAAACATTCATGGGATTCATATTGCACAATAACCTTTATTGAAGGCCCACTACATATTGGTAGCTATCCACATATTCTAAAGCTTTTTGGTTTACCGTTACGTTATAAACTTTTGAGTACAGAGACCCTAGTGTGAGTTTGTTTTATCCATCTCGAATTTACGAATCAACCGCGTTCGGCGCTCCGATTGGCACTTCACAGGGCCTTCACTAGTGAAGGGCCAATCTGAGCGCCAAACGCGTTCGATGCGTAAAGTGGAGATGATTAAAAGAAACTCACACTAGGGCCTCTGTGCGTTGCAACTTAAGGTTTTCACGTATCTAATCTATTTTTATTAATCCAATCCATTAATCATTTCTTCTTCAATATTAGTAAAAGTCAAACTCAAATTCTATTCTGCAAATAAAAGTTATCTGACGGTTGAAAAATCGGATTTAAAAGTCTTGCACTGATTGTCCACCGCACCGAGAACGGGCCGTCATCGGGAAACGAGATTATTCGAACCGAACGTGACGTCTCGTTGACGGGCGATCTTTTGTCTACACTTCTACAGCAACCGAACTCGGCGGCTCAGTTGGATCTTGCTGTCGTGCGGAGTAAGCGCGTTTTCGTAGAAATAAAACAAACATGGGAAATGCCTAGGTTGAACCGGCGACAACTTCTTCTTCTGCTTTTGTACAGATGCCAGCACATCAACCTACTACAATATGTCAAATGTATTTAATAGATTTTCAACTTTGTCTCTAAAGCGTAAGTTTCAAAGTTGATTGGGAAAATTTGACAGTTACGGATAGGTTGACCTGCTGGCGTCTGTACGTTCGATGGCGTAGGCGTTGCAAAGCACTTTGAATACGTCCTAGCGCACGTATCTAATTTGCATACGTGAACGATACATTACGTAGTTAGTGTTCTATGTACTTAACGATAAGTTGCGGCAGGACGACAAAAAGTTTTTTTTAACTACTATAGGATGTCCACGACTACGTTCGATTTTATCTTATATTGAATTAAAGATGGCATCATACTCCAAAACACGAACTACAAACTCAAACTCAAACTCAAACTCAAAGCATTTATTTCAATTAAACCATTTACAGGCACTTTTGAATTGTCAAGGAGTCAGTCAGTCAGAAATATGAAGCTAGTTGCCCATTCCAAAGCGTAGGTTCCTATGGAGAAGAACGGGCAAGAAACTCCACGGACACTCTTTAAAAAAAATTATATTCTTACAAAATATTGTTTACATCATTCATGTTGAAATTATACATGTGAGAACAATGTAGAAAGACGTGTACGTAAAAAGCGTCCGTAATAAAAAAAAAAAAAAAAAAAAAAAAAAAAAACATGAATACCTACCACCAACTGAAATGATGGCTGTGACGCACTGCAATTTCTGTGTGTTAAACGTTCAACTTTCTTTAAAAAGCTCTCTTGAACATTGATTAATATTGCATTTATAACATTTATCTTCTAGACCACCGATATTTTAATATCTATGTAATAGACAAAACAAAAGCCTGGCGGACGGCGCCGCCGTGCCGTACTACGGTCGCGCCGATTAAATTGAAAATTCGGGGGCCGGGATCCCAGCGGGCGCACGGTTGACGTTGTGCGGTGGACACGCGGCCATAGTAGCTAAATGTGCAGTCAGTACTTCGGTGTCGTCATCTCGGTCTCGTTGACGTCCCGTTCTCGGAGCGGTGGACAATCAGTGTTAGATTTGCAGAGAAATAGTCAACAAAAAAAGGTTGAAAATATTGTCGTATAACGTGAGATTTGGTGTCACTGCCACTATCAGATTTTAAAATTGTTAGATTAGATTAGAGCATTTGATTATTTGGTTTTTAAGAATGTACTTACACTATAATTTGATAAAGATCTAGAACAGAGATAGTTATAAATACTTGTAATGGCAATATAGTTAATCTATTGTTAGTGTACTTACACAAAACTTAAACGATAAGATAGTGCGATACAATCTGCACCTCTAATACATCATAGAAAAGTATCTGCATATCTATTATATAGGATTTCCGAGTTACAAAGTCAAGTACCTACCTAACTCGTAAATTAATATTTATACGATCGATTTGTACATGAAAAGCTCATCATGATTATATGATATCATTCCGATGCGAAGTAATAGGTATGATCCTATTTACAACTTACAACAACGATACAATATTCACTTTAGTTAACAGCTTTGTATTTTGTTTACACGACGAACTCGACGCAGGCACAGTATAAATAACTAACAGTATTATGTCAACATAGAAAACGGCCGAAACGACGCGACGCTCTTCGAAATCTCAGAGTATATCAGTACCTCTACCATGAGTTGCCATCGAAAACTTACTCGCTAGCGTTATCGTATTAACACGATCAGTGCCGGGAGCCCTCCTGGTGGGTTCACCTAGTCGCGTATGGGATGCCGGGAGCCCTCGCGGAGGGCTCATTTTAAATGTAAGTTTTTCAATGTATATTTCAACCTGATTTATTAGTATATGCGTTGGTTTTAAAATCCAAGCATTTTCATATTTAATTTAAAAAAAAAATGTTCACGCCATCAAATCGCCTATATTCACTAAAAATTTAAAAGGTTGGAAACTACGTGCAGCGAGAAAACCCCCTGAAAATATTATTTTACTTAGTTTTATAGTGTTTTATAATACGGTTTTAAACCTAATGCCGTTGACCGTCCGCGATGGTTAACTTTAGCGCAAACGTAATGCCGATGACCCTCCCGAGGGTTCACTTCCAAAATGTATGGCGGCATGCCGTATGAGCTCTATGAAAAGTGTCTGGAGTCGGAAGGGTTAACGTGGATCTAATATGTAGATTTCGATGAGTTTTACGGAGTCTTACGCAGGCGCTAAGGTAAGCTCGATAGATCGTGTCGTCTAGCTAATTTCACTCTTATGTTTTATTTCTTTCTTTCTCGGTAATAAGAAGAGAGAGCAGCTCATATGATCAAAACGTAGTAGTAGATAGTATGGTAACAAACAATGTTATGACAGTCAAATATAATGAAACAATCCGACTATATAGAAAGGTTGGCGGTTAGTGGACTACTAATGGTATTTAGAGGTTGTTGAATTTTAATTCCTTATAATAATAAAATGAATTAGGTATGTTTACAACTCAGACCAAATAAAGTTTAAAATGAATTAGGTATGTTTACAACTCAGACCAAATAAAGAACCAAGACCATCGATATACTAAGACAGAGCGCTGTCAACCAGTGATAGAAGTGAAGTCGGTTTAGTAAACATGTGTGCACTTTGTGTGGTGTAGTGTCATTGTAAACGTTGTAAATGTGTGCGTGTATGCACAGCGGCGGTGTAGTTTTTATTTTATAAAGGAATTTATTTAGATTATTTCCTGAAATTCACGTAGTTTACGTCGTGGGTCTCCAAATTTAGCGGCAACTATCATATAAGCTCTTCCAGACATTATTCTGACTTTAATACACGCAAAAACGTATATAATTTTAATGAAAACATGTTTCACACCTCAAAATGCTAGTGAGCTACGTAACTACTATCGCAAGCGTATTTTTCGATAGCGTCTGTCGAATAAGTGACTTATGGTGCAGTTTTCTATGGTGACAGCTGAAAAACGTTAGTGACTATCGAATAGATTACGTTAGGTTTCTTATCTATCGAAATTTATAGTGCTCTTGGTACGAATTTCAATTCTTTCTGTGACTGCTAGGGGCGCTGTACAATATCTTTTCATATAAATCATATACGGAGACGCTAGCGAGTTTTGACATTATCGAAATCTATTCGATTCACGTTAATACGCTAGCAAGCTTAGCGCTAGCGAGTAAGTTTTCGATGGCAACTCATGGTAGAGGTACTGTACGCAACAGGCACTAGTGCGCGGCAGTTACGCACGGAAGAGGAAGGTTAATCTACCGAGCGGCCGTAGAAAATTATTTCCACGTCACTGCCGAGACATAATACTGTTACTTTACTATACTGTGACACAGGGAAGCGCATTTGTGCCAACAAATAAGTAGTTATAGCAACGTTATTGGCAAATTAATCATTCGAGTCCATCGCTTGCGCAGACTTTTACTCTCAAATAACTGTGTTTTGAACTCTATTTTCTAAGACACAAAGTAAAATAATTAACGTTATATTTAAGGGAATTCTTTTCCACTTCGAGGTTCTAATCTGAGAATTGTAAGACAAGATTTAAGGGTGGCTTATCATTTCCGCAAGAGTTGGCAGAAGAAAACAGTACGATCAATATTTCGTGTATGCAAATATTGATCGTATTATCTATTGTATTTGTCTCCAGCAAAGTCCATCGACTTTAATAGAGCTAGCTCCCGAATTGTCCGAACATGTCTGTACAGTTCTAGAGGTCTATAGCGGCCTGACAGAGCTATTATCACGTGGCAATTAGTGGCTTCCTCAAACCCTACTTTATTGGAAATAACACTAACACCTAGGTATACTTACAGAATCATGAAAAAGTATTCAATATAACGCTCATTACAATATTTTATTTTACTTTAAATTTTATTTTATGTCGTTTCTTTGCTGACATTTTCAATGGAAAAGAGCGACTCTTTGGTGAATAGATGAAATTATTAAACCGGTTTTGCAGTAGGTACTTCTGCAGAGGTACCAGCAGAAGTATTTACTAGGGATGTAACGATACATAATTTTTCCGATACGTTTCCGATTATTGTAGCAATTAATCGGCGATACCGATACCGATGCCGATATATAAAATAGTTTCAGTCAATTGTATAGAAGACGAAGAGAAATAAATATAACAATTTCTTTGTTTATTGAATCGCAGACAATTTGCTCTATTATATTGGTTATGATGAGCGTGAGTACCAACTATTCATGAGACAATAGTTAGGTAGTTTCTTTACCCATTCTTGCTGTATATGAGATGAGTAGCAAGTACTTCCGAGTGCTTGGAAGCTGTCTTAGGGTGTAAGAAGCCGACTGCTCGAGGTCCTACATCCACATCACACCCCAGCGGTGTGCTAAGTATGGCGCTTCTACAAGGCTGCGCCTTCCTGTCAACAGTGTAAACGTCATGCGAGCGCCAAAAGATCCTTGTGTAAGCCCAGGCAGGCGCGGGACTACTTCACATTAAACGCGTCTGGCCTGTTTATAGAAATTTTTACAGGTGCCTAGTTAATATATCGCCACTCGAGTTCGCCTTCCCTCCCCGAATCGGGACCAATCGGTATGCGGTAATCTATATAATAATATATAAAAGGAGAAACTGACTGACTGACATTATATTATCAACGCAGAACCGAAACTACTGGGACTATGAACATGAAATTTTGCTCACAACTGTCTTTTATAATGTAGGGGAGCACTAAGAACGGTTTTTTGAAAATTCCACCCTTAAGGGGGCGAATGGGGGGGGGGGGTCGTTTGTATGAAAAAAAAAATCCTTAAGTTAATTAACTTGAAACTTAGCACAAAAACTAGCTTGCATGAATTAAAAGTTAGTAGGTAGGTATTTCAATAATTAGACGTTGTGCACAATTTCTGAGCAGTAACCTATCAAAAAGTACTAGGCATGCACTGAATTCATTCATGATATTTGTGTATAACCAGCTATCTAATTCCGCAACACATTTTCGCAAACGTTTACGACAGTTTCATTTTGACAGTTCAACAACATTAATTGCGTTACTTACGTTGCTGAGCAGATTTTTTTAGCAATTTGTTTCAAAACGATTCAAATTGCGATTGATTGTGTATTACGTAATTAGTGAACTGGATTATCACATAAGATACTTTTTATCCCGGTAGTATCTACGTTTCCATGGGATAATTTCCGACTTCCACGCGAGTTAAGCCGCGGGAAAAAGCTAGTTTCTAATAAACACTAACAAAACGGACATTTCATTGTTGGTTGAGGCACTTTATGTGAATTATATAAGAAATTATCGTAAGTAATTTTCAGGAAATGTTAATGAAACCATTAGTACCTAGATCATAAAATACAATTAAGTATGATTGCTCTCTCCATGTGTTATCTTATCGCGCGACTCATTATAACAGCTCGAAATGAACGTTACAAAACAGGAAAAATAACTGCAAATAACTTTACATTTCTTGTACACACGGCTACACATCAAGCTATACATTTCCAGTTTATGCTGATCTCGCATAGTATAGGATGTCCGTACAACGCCAAACCCATTTAATTATTACTTACTCACTATATTATTAAATAATATGTACATATTGAATACTATAGTGAGTAAGTAATAATTAAATGGGTTTCAAATAGCTAATAAATTATAATATCTATGTACCAAGTGTTAGGTGTATAAATAATTAATATAATTAGGTAGTTAGGTAGTATTGCTAATAATGATATTCGATCTTAACTCGCTACTCAAAAAGGCTAGCGAAAAAAATATTAATTATAATAATTTTCTACGTATGTATAATGTATATTGCTCATGAGTCGGTATCTCAAGCCCTATTTCAACAAAATATTATTATGTGAAACAAACTTTAATCGTTAAAATTGTTACACAAATATCTCGCTTTAAATTCCAAGCTGTGAAACACGAATTTATTCGTAAAATCATTTAACTACCTATTGAAATATTTATACAGAGTAGATTCTGGGCAGAATCTGTGAATGCAGTTAGCAATTAATCAAAAAGTTAATGAGTAATGACTATCTCCTAAAAAAGTTTTCCTGTAGCTACAATGGTTAAGGTACTTGCCCTTACTACATCTTCTCAAAAATCCACCCTGTATAGGTATTTTAACTGAAATGTTTGCCTGAACCCCTATTTCAATTACAATAACGCCTAAACAGATTCATAACTACATATGTTTTGTTTCAATTATATGATACAATACAGACAAGTATGTGCTGCAATGACATATTTGTGTAAATATATTAAATTTTCATGTCTATGAAAATATCTTAATAATAGGGGTTAAAGTATGAAATTGCCGTTTTATTGTAATAGGTACTTCGAATTGACATAGAACCTTCATGGCTTGAGATTATTGAGTGAAACTTTTTACAGTGGTACCTATGAAGTACTTCTTTTAAAAATGTGCAAAATTCGGTTATCGACTTTCAGTTGTTTTTTTTTATTCAGCTTAGACAAGAAAAATGGATACTTCGAAAATGAGTTATTTTTGAATACGAGTTCCGACGCGGAACTAACGCGGCAGAAACAGCTCGCAATATCAATGTTGCGTTTGGAGAGAGGACTGCTAATGAACGCACCGTGCGATTTTAATTTAAACGCTTTCGTGATGGAAACTTTGATTTGAAGAACGAACCACGTGGAAGACCGCACACACAGGTGAATAACAATGAATTGAAAGAGATGGTGGGAGCCGATTTGGACAAGCAATAACGGCAAATGTCTACTATGCCGAACTCCGAACAATGATAGCAGTAGCAGCTACTAGCAGGGAAACGGCCAAGCAACTCATGAATCGATCTTCACCATTATTGCTCCATGATAACGCGAGACCTCATACAGCACGAGAAACCGTTTTAACTCTACAGGAACTGCAATTAGAAACCATTCGTCACCCTCCGTATTCGCCAGACCTTGCTCCAATGGACTACCATTTTTTTCGTGATTTGGACAATTTTCTACGTGATAAAAAGTTTTCTTCTCAGGAGGCAGTAGCGCAGTACTAAGTGCTTTCACACAGTTTGTCGAATCTAGATCATGTTCTATCGCAAAGGCAAAAATGACCTTCCTATTAATGGCATCAATGTGTAGATAATAATGGTAATTATTTTGATTAAATAAATATGTTAATTAAAAAAAAAAACAAACAAACAAATTACAAATCGGCAATTTCATACTTTTTAACCCCTAATAATAGATACGCTAATAATTTACTATATTTGTACTAGCTTCATTTATTATTGCGAGATGTATGGTATAGGTACTTAAATTTGTTTTTTACCAATGCCACTCGAAAAAGGGCATTTGATTCATCGATAAGGCCTCGTTCAGACTGGCGCGACGCGACCTTTAAGCCCAGGTTCGCACGGATGTGTTTTTATCGCGGCGATTTTTTTTCGTACACTGGATTTTCAACTCTCGGTGTTGAGCCGAGCGTTGAGAATCCATCGAGTTGGGACTCACTCTCGTCCCAGCGCGTTGAAAAAAAACTGTTAGATATTCAACTCTCGGCGCTAAGCAAAGCGTTGAAAATCCAGTGTACGAAAAAACATCGCCGCGATTTTATTACGTCTGCGCGAACATGGGCTAACAAAACAATTTCTAAGAAAACTTTCCGGTAGAATAATTACCGGTGTCGCGTCGCGCCAGTCTGACGTGACCGTCGACGAAATAAAACGTGCTGAAAGTACCTACTAGCTGGCTAATTGGAGCTATTCCATAGAGCTATACACTACATTTAAATAAATACAAAATACCCCGCAAAAAATTGTTAGGTTCTTTTGTATCTGCGTGGTCGTGGTTGTTTCGGCTTTGCCAAATCCAAGTCTTTACGACCGTTTCAAGACCAAACAAGAATAGAACACTGAATTTCAAAAACTGTTCTAATTTCACTATACTATACATTTTTAATGTTTATATTATTTTAATCCTTTGTTCACTTATTGCCGATTATATAATAAAATGTGATAAATATAAATGCTAACTACTATTTATTTTCTCCCAGTCACTGGTAAAAAGTAGAGTACACAACTCGTGAAAAAAAAAGGCGTCTCGGTCCTTGTATCCCTCGCTACGCGCTCAGGATTCTACTCTGGAATTCTTTGCTGCTCTCGGGATCCAACTTAGTCTCTCGAATAAATTCCCTTTTTTTCACTTATTGTATAGTCTACTATTTAAACTTTAACTTTTGTTTTTCACTTGAAAATGTAGTTTAGATCAGAGACATACTTGGCTATGCTTCACCATAGTTTCCATCAGTTGGAGTATCCACTATCGTCTGTACTTATGAAACTATTAATTTATGAATATATCTTTATTTAATATTGGATTCACTTAAATCGGGAATTTGACTGAAAGCGTCTTGACTTGTCTCAAGGTCTACTGTACCTAAATACTGTTAGCATTTTTGTTTGAATGCAGCAGTGTACCTTACATTATAGTCGTTTTTGTAAAGCAATGCAACAGTGAAAAAACATGTAAACCATTGAATCTTCAAAACAGAAAAAAACTTCAAAACTGATGCAAAATATTACAGCAATTTATGAATTGATTCAATTGAAGTCTGAAAACATGACTTTGGCAGAAATTATCTGTAAATAGAATTTGTAAATCACATTTAGCCAAGTTACACATTATTATTTCATTCAACACTTGACCGTAGCTCCCAGTGTAACATAAGTCAAGCATGTCTGCTGTCTAGACAAGTTACATGTTATTTTACAGTTTGTATTTGTTTCGTCAAAAATGTTTCTTTTATTTCCCTATTTTCTTTATCACTGCTCCTTGATTGTGAATGGGCATCATTGCACAAAACGCTTGCTGATTTAAAACATATTTACATTTCACTACTCACTGTTAGTCATCTTTGGCACCACCTTCAATACTATACTAAATATGTAGAGCACTGAGTCGGTCTCCTCTTCCGGTACTGCTATATGGTGTCCACTTTAGGTGCCTCAATACGGGTGTAAGCGGGAGTGGGCTTCCGCTTGAATGTTATGTAGGTGTATAACAGGCTGGCCAGCACACTGATGTTGAGCCCGACAAAGTTTAGCAAAGAGAACACATAGTCACCACCAATCACCATTCCCAAATATGTGACCAGGATATTCTTCAGGCACCCAATGATTGTGGTAGTAAGTGCACTGTTGTATTGTGTGCAAACCATTACACTGTAGGACAGAATAAATCCCATCACACAAGACATTAGGAACTGTGCAAGGAACAACGAGTCATCCCAGTTATCGTACTCAGCTGAGCTGTGTAAATCTCCTGTGCTCCACGCAATTACTGTTGCTGGGATAATCATGAACAAAGCATTATAATACATCAGGCCATATTTACCAAGATCTTTCGCATCCAGCTTCTTTTTCATGTACACTCCATTGGAAGCAGTGAACACATCATTGAGAAGCACCAGGGTGTATCCAGTCCATGAGAATGTGACGTCATCGGCGGCAGCGAGCATAGCACCGCCGACCATAGCGTAAACACTGGTTTGTACTGACCAGGAGGGCTTCACACCCAGCACAAACCTCTCGCCAAGCATCGTCATGAGGATGCTAAAGCGGCGTAGAGCTGTGAACATCGGCAGGCTGAGCTCTTTGGTACCACCCAGCCCTGTTGCCATGTTACCCAAGTAGATGACAGGCAGCGGCCAGATGCGCTTTACAATATCTGTTGATAGTGGCGGGAACTTCACCACCCTGAAGAAGCGGCCGGCCCACAGCACCATGATAGTCGCCACCATCTGCCCTAGGCCGAGCACTTGGTATGACGGGAAGGCGTACGTCGTCAACACAGTCTTGTTCACCACGGTGATCATGAATGAGGCCAGCGCGTAGAACGATGCGCTCAAGATCTTCTTCAGCATCTGCGCGCGGTCCGCCGCTTCCGCTCGCTCCTGCGCTTCCGCTCGCCCTTGCGTGCTCAGAGCCGACATCGTGCCACCACGTATGTAATTATACTAACAGCGAGTTAAACTAACATGATCGACTAACTAACGCGTCATGAAACCTCGCGGTCGGTCACGAACTTTAACATATGGGTGTTCGTTCACGCTCATTACACTTTCATGGTCGATTCAATGATCATTTCATTAATTAATCGTAAATTAAAAAAAATAAAACCTTTGTTACACCGCATACCTTTAGCAGTGCATATTAACAACTAATGACATGACAGATCAACGACTGTCAACGACATGACTTTGACTTTGAAGTTGACATTTGGCAGAAATAACATTTACAAGCTAGACTTAGGTTGAAAAACTTTTGGGTTAAAAAAATGCTCTGTGAATCAAAAACACCCTTTTCTTTCGTATGCTGCACGATTCTTTTTATGGGATCACATTAAACTGAATATAATCAAAAAATCTTAGATTATGACCATAAAATCCGCACGCTTTACCCCGAACTCCGGTCCGGAGAGAGAAAATATTGCAAAGTAGGCGGATCAATCCATGCTAGACGGCTATTCGTATCGAATTTTATATTCATGACATAAAAATTAAGAAAATAGTATGTATCCATCATCGCCTCACGATCTACATTTCGACAAAATAAATGAATAAGGTATTCTATGACATACACGCATGACGCCATCAGGTATCGCCGAAGGTGAGCGAAATACAAACGATGGTGAATGACATCATGCATGACTTTATGAGTCATCAATTCATCTTCATCACTCACTACTATCGGTTTGGACATTTGAGCCATAGAGTAAGAGGATTTGGGCTTTCTCAGCTTCCTGCATCGCATACGCTCTTAGTTCCTTGCGCATACGTCTTTAGCGGCGCTGATAGAGCGTGTACCTACATTTTAAAACCAGGCAGGTTGTTTGCATTTTATAGGCCACAATGACCATTTAGGCACATAATTTTGTCAAGGTACCTATATTACTACTATGCTCTTCGGTGAAAACTCCGAACCACACCGAAATGCAATGCCAAGAAGAATAAAAGAGTGACAAGAACAGATTATTGCCTACATAATCAAGACCACACACAGCCTAACCTTGATACATGACACAACCCACAACCACTTATTAGGCCGCTTTCCGAATTAGAAAATAATCGCTCACAGCGCTGACATCGTTAATTGGCGTTCCGATTAAGATATTATCATGATTAAGAGAGCTGATGGCTGTCAACAATTTGGAACGCTCGTGAACGCGCTTACAGTACTCGCTCAATGTCAAAACTTGCAACATATTTCTTTGTGTGTATGCCACAAATTTCTTCTTCTTCTTTATTTAAGTAGCGAACGGTAGCCAGAAGCACAATTTCGAAAATGCCACGTTAGTTTAAAGATATGATGCGAGTCAAAACAAAACAGCACAACTGTCATTTTTGACAGCGCTCACGGTGATATTAGTAGAAGGCATGGTCGGTGTTATCGCAAGATGGCGCACGCCATGACGTCATCTATGACGATTCAAGACGTAATGTTATCGCTCCCACGTACGGCTGTTAGCACGCTCAAATCGATTGCATCGTAACTCGGAATGCGGGATTAGTATCAGCCCCCCACTTTGATCCCCACTACGCCCACACCACATCACACATCCCCACATCGACAGTCTACAGATAGAAAATAAAACCAAATCAGCTATAGTCTATAGTACAAGCAACTAAAAAAAAGTTTGGTCTATGGGGCAATGGTATTTGACTAACTTTTGTTTTTTTTTTAATTATTTGATAAATAAAAAATATTATTTCAGGCATGAAAATACTTCAATTTTTTTTATAAATCATTTTTCTCAAATAACTAAAACATTAACATCATTTAACATTTTCAGTTTTTTTCATACGTTCTGACATAATGTTCATGTTGTTTGTCGGACAATGAACGGTGCATTGTGAAGAATCCGCGTAGCAAACCAAACCAAGCGACATTTTGATTATTATTCCATTGTATTGCCATGTCAGTCAATATTGTTTGTGTATTATAAATAATCGCGGGGACGGGTACCGTCGTAGTGATGCGTTGTAAATAATGTTTGAGAAATAGAACGTTCCTACCCGATTCGTATACGTGGGCAATAATTCGCGTTTGAGTTTTCAGTTATGTATCACTGTTGGGACGCGTTGCTATTCTGAAAGTGGTACAGGTAGTGTTAGGAGGGCGTCTAGTGTTTTTTTTGTCGTGTTTGTCGGGGTTTGTCGGCGGGATGGCTGTTCCCGAACAGTTCTCGCTTCGATGGAACGATTTCCATTCGAATTTGTCACAATCGTTTCATGCGTTGCTGGAGGGCGAGGACCTGGTGGACGTGACCCTGGCAGCCGGTGGGCAGTACGTACACGCTCACAAGCTTATACTCTCCGTATGCAGCCCTTACTTCAAGGAACTTTTTAAGGTATGATTCATTAGTTTCGCATAATTTTGCATCATTATGCTTACTGAAATTCTTAGGAAATAACATAATCGAACTAGATATTCAATATATTTTTTCGCCACCCATGCTTATTCACAAGAAAAACAACAATTCTAATTGTTTATACTTACCCCTGAAGACAAAAACAAGGATTCAGTGTCTGAATAAAGGTATATTGTAATGTTGTATACAAACATATTGTTGTATGTGCTTTTGTGTCCAGTATGGCAGCTAATTGTATTGATTTTTTGTCTATAGATAATTAGGTATCTGTCTGCAATATACTTCCCCACCCCTCACATGGGGAGGCAGGAGGGTTGATCTGTTACCTTTCCCTGCTCACCTCACCTCGTGAGATTAAGGGGAGGCCGCCTCTTTATTATTTCATGCCTCTTTAATATTTCATGTAATGCCCTTTTGATGCAGTGTAAAATTTGCCTTGATTGTGATACAACTTACTTAGTAGTATTACTGATATTTGGGGGCACATATCCTATTGAATTGGTGAGCATTTTTGTATACCATATTTTATGCAAATGATTTGTAATTATATTCATTTAGATTATTTTATAGAAATGAGTGCCTCATACTTATTAAAATAGAAAATGTACACATCAGACCAAGGACTTTAACAAATGCAGCCTATAAAATGTTGTAATTTTCTTACAAAGGTTAGCACTATTGTTATCTATTGAGGCAGTTCACATGAAGACTCCATTTTATACATTCATGACACAGATAAACTATCAATAGAAATAAAATTTATGTCCATTTTCACTTACATTTATTTTTAGGCATTCTGTTAGGTGTTGCCTAGAGTTAGTGATATTGGGCATTAGTCATTTAAGTTCTTCTCAATTATACATTGAAATACTTGCTAGATCTGAGACTAAACAAATAACTTACTGATGTACCTCATTGGGAAAGGGATCTATTGAGGACACAACTGTGAGAATTCACTGTAAAAATATTCCTCAAATACTGTAACCCAATGTCATGTCATCCAACAGCTCAACAATACGAATTAGGCTCAAAATCTGTAGAAATTCAATGAATCACTTACTATTATTGTTACAATGACCTTTGTTCCATATCTCTGTATTGGAACTAGAACAAATAAAACTATACATATCTGCTATCATAATAGCATGAATGTGGCTAATACAATAGTTGTTTATTGAACAGTTGTAACACTTGGGCCTTCTTAGCTATCTACATAATTCAGAAATTGCAGTTTTGACTGTGTTTACTAAAAAGAAACATATATATATAATAACAACAATATATATTAATATAATATTATTTATTTATATTTCTAACAATGTCCCTTAGATAGAAGATATTTATAGAATCTTCAGTATTGTCTTTACATAAATAAAAAACAAATATGAACATTTTTGCATCCTGTCTTTCATTAGCCTACCCTTTAAGTAGGGACAGTGAAGTATAGAATTCAGTGTGTTGTTACCTGTACCAATAAATGTAGTAGAAAATATATGCTTGAAGGTACTTATTAAAACAGTCAATGGTGCAGTTGTTTGCTTTTGCTACTCACTTTCAATAGTTAGCATCCAGAATGTAATACTGAATACAAGAAGTATTCAGTATTACATTCTGGATCAAATATATTCTTCGATCTAATATATTCATCTTCATCTTTGAATATTATTTCTGTTACTGCTGACTAAACAATTTCCTTATTTTACCTAATTATTACACAATGATTCTGTGCTTGCTTTATTTAGCAGAATGTGTATATAAGGCCAGTTGTTATTGCAAGTGATATATAATGTATCTAATAAAATAAAACAAGATAAAATATATAATATAAGTGAAAGTGCACTTTGTTGTACAGACCTGATTTTCACAAACACTATACTAAGTGAACAATGTAAAATAGTTTATTAATATGTTAAGAACAGCAGCTGTAACATACAAATGGCGTTCTCCCTCTCTTGGTGTGACTGTCATAATATAATAATAAAGAATCAAGAGGGCATTGCCATTCTCATGCGCCTATCTATCTAGCTGCAATCATAATATCAGTGCTTGTTGCATCTGTTATGAATATGGCCTTGTCACCCAACATCATTCACTTTAGTTATCTATGGGAACTTGTTGCTAGGAATCCAAAGTTTGTTTATAATATATATGAGAAAACTTCATAATCTGTTGTGTAATCACGAGTACTCACTTCAACTAGAAGTCTTTGCTTAGTTTTAATAAAACTTAAAAATAATATAATTCCAATAAAGTCATAATCAAGATACAAAAATATTCTGATCAGATTACTAAACTGATCTAGCATGAATAAAATTAATTAATCTCTCTGCATGAATAAGAATCTGGAAAGAATGTTATGGACTGTTTCATTGTCCGGACCCCAAGTAGGCATTTGTGTGAAAGTATCATGAGGTCAAGCAAAAGGTAACACTATAACCAGTCAGCATGATATCTGAGAGAAATGTTGCAAAAGTGAACATCCACTGAATTCAAAACCATTTAGCAGGTTGTACCAACATTTGTCAGTGATTGATTAACTATTCTGTTCACAGATGAACCCGTGTGAGCATCCCATAGTGATCTTAAAAGACGTTGCGCACCAAGAGTTGCGTCAGCTGCTGCAGTTTATGTACCGCGGAGAGGTGCACGTGCGTCGCCAGGAGCTGTCAGGCTTCCTCCACACTGCTGAGCTGTTGCAGGTCAAGGGTCTCACCGGCGGACGGGAAGTTAGTACCACCTTTTATGTTACAGGAAAAAGCTGAATGATAGTTTCACTTAATTATATTCAAATAAATACATACATACATAACATCACGCCTTATATATATATATATCCCCCGAAGGGTTCGGCATTTCGCCAGTTATGTTTTAAGTCCCATGTAATAGGGGGCGAGCCTATTGCCATCACCCTGGCACAAATCTAGACTCCGTGCTGCTACTGAGACATTCAAATAAACTGGCGCCCTTTCCCATCGGTGCTATGATCTGTACACATACTCCTTTAGCTTCGTTTACGTGAGGCGAGAGTATATGTATAGTATGTTTGTAATTATATATTCACAAAAACCCACATGGCAATTAGGTACTTAAAATACATTAGAAGTTTAGAAGTTAGGTGTTCCAATTAGTCCTATGGAGAAGAACCAACAAGAAACTAAGCACTTTCTATTGAACTAACATACTAATACAATGTACTATTTCCAGTAATTGTTAATTGGTACGTAGTTACATGAAAACAGTGTAGGTAGACCCCACAACAACAATCAGGTACCTAACCAGGCACAAACTAGATGAGGTTTATACTTTGGAAAGTTGCACCCTATTGGTGGTGTCTGCGGTCACGAAGCGTAACCGTCACCGCACTTTTAAGCTGCAGCGAGCACATCAGCACATTCTCACAGGAACGGCGTACAGCGTGACTCTGTATGCAGTCGATTGTGTTTATTGTTCAAAAACGTTTATTGCCAACGAAGTGTACAAAATGTATTGGTCATTAATGTAAGAAATAGAAATATATTTATTTCGAGGTTTAGTTAACACTTAACAGTTAAAGTATTACTTACAGCCTTTGTGACAGTTATTATTGCCAGTGAGTCCCCAATTAGACAGTTAATCTGTATCTTGACGCACAGGATGTGATTTCATAGAGTAGAGATCAAACAAATCACTTGATTTTCTCAAACTTTCTCGCTATTCACAGCGAAGCGAGTCCCCCACAGCCATGCCGGACGAGGTACCGAAGCCGATGCCGCCACAGCAGGAGGCCGAGCCCGTCAACGAGTGGACACCGGCGGTGGAAGACACTACGTCGTCGGAGCCGCCGCCCGAGCCCGTTGATACTATCACCATCAAGGAAGAGGCCGCTAGGAGCCCACTCAAGAGGTAACACACAGATTGAGAGTTCCTCTCGAAGCTCTAGACGGTCCAACATCTAGTTGTAAATTATTGAGGATATTCTTTTAGTTCTCTTGATATCTGCATTTCATTGTTTGTTACGTTCGAATAATCTTATGTTGCGTCTCGAGTGTGTTCCTGGATTCAGTTTCGCTCTTGTTAAACTTGACCACTAACAACCGAACGGTGGTTGTTAGTGGTCAAGTTTAAATAAATTATTATTACACAGTCTTCAAAAGATTTCCGTCTATTTCTAATCTGTTTGATTGCTACGGCTTATAATTTGTTATTTTGGCCGTCTATTCGGAAGTCGCACAGCCATAATTGTCGGAGACTAGTGGCACTATATCAATGAAAATTGCAAGGTGTATTCTGTGCACCACTAAACAACCAAATGGTGTAGTGAAACTTCGCGAAGAAATAATAGGGGGTAGTACTCCCTATACATGTAACCAAGGGATGAACAAAAAAATCGATGCTCATAAGCGTGGGTTTTTTTAATAGTTTTTTAGAGACATACTATGAAATACAAACTATTTTAGCGACCGATAAAAAATACTTTGCGTGTAAATATTCATCTCAATTACGGAACCCTTCGCTGTTCTATGTGTATACTTTAGAACCACTTTTTGACACTTTTCTACTTACCTATACTTATAGTACATTCACATGTCCCGGCTATATCCCTACAGATTGCTTAAGAACACCCCGACCAAGAATAGCCACAACGTTAAGAAGAAGCCGCGACCCATCAAGGACAGCCCCACGCACCCGGAGAACACCGACTACGCTTACGACGGGTATGTACCTCACAGAGCCCGATATTGTACTCATATAGCGTCAGCTTACAAGGGTACCCAAACATACTTGGATCGGTACTGCATTTCTTTTAAATATTATCTTTTTAAATAAATGCGTCCTTTATTTGAATCTGATTCTAAGCTTTTAGCACTTATATTTGCTTGCTGCTGTAAATCTGCCGGCTTTGCAAACATATGCACCAAGACGACAAGAAGTTACCAAGATACACATTAGTCGGTAGTTTTCGATATAGGCGGCTCTGATTAAAAGTTGTGTACGGCGATAAAACTCTTGGTCATCTGTATTTTACACGGAGCGATTGCCGTCCGAGGATCTGTCCTGAGCCTAGGTGTGACTGTGTAAGGTCGTAGTAGGTAGTATGCTGTGGCGCTTAAATATATCATACAAAGTGACACGCACAAAATAAAATATGATATATACCCTACTATTCGACTTCCACGACCCGAATGCAGCTGAATACCAGTATTTTACATGGAGCCACTGTATATCTGATCTCCACAACCCAGTTACTGGCGCACCCAGCCACACCCATAAGCACCTGTCCCACCCCCGACGAAGAAATGACTAACTGGCCAAGAAACGTCCAATAGATGTAGGTCCCGTGCCAGTAAAAGAGATGTACATATTAATAGTTGATCGGTAACGGTCCACACTGCCGGAGAGAGCTCTCTTTCCACATAGTTTGTCGCAGTGACAAGAGCTATCAAAGAAAAAACTCGCTCAGCGTTGCTCGCCAACTCGTTTCTAGTTGCTAGCTCTAGTCGGTGGGAGTCCTGCCATAACCACTGGGCACTCTAGCTTCCATATAAGCATCGCTTCCGTACTTACGTTGCGCGTTGCTTGCAGCGAGCCGCTGATTGACTTCGACAACGAGCTGTTCCACAGCGTGCTTGTGCTGCCCGAGTCTGCCAAGGAATCTGGTAAGTCACACCTGCTTTATGCTATACTTTACTGTAATAAAAAGGCCATTTTTTTGTAACTAAAACGTCCAAAATGTAGTTGCTATCTCATCTCAGCGACAATCAATGTCAATAACTTGTAAAAGTTTTGGGAACTTAGAGTTATTCTTGACAGACTGAGACTGTAATTTAAATGTTCTTAAAAATACGAGAATTCTGTAATTCTAGGCTTTTTATAAGAGTATGCTAGACAGTAATATTTATTTAGGGTCTAAACACAATTTTGTTTATGAAAATATTTAGTTTTAAGATGTAAAAAAAGTAGATGGAAACTTCCAAATGCCTTTTTTACACCTAAAACGGTTACAAAATCAAATTCAGTGTTATAATTGCAATTCATTATTATTATTCTAGTTCACTAGTTAGCGATATTTCATATTTATCAACTCGGAGCGCATCGTAACAGCGCTCGGTTATTTTAAACATCTGTTCTATGCCAAGCCACACTCGCAGCTCAAGGAATGGCTGCGTACTTGCACGGAAAACAAACTTATTTTAAAATATTATTATTATCCTCCTATTTGCTATCATGCTTACGTAGCCGAAAGCTTACATCAGTATAAATTAAACTATGGAAGAATTTCATAAGCCTCGTTGTCAAGTGGTCGTAAATGCGACTGGCAAGCATAGGATCCTGGGTTCGGTTTTTTGGTCGGACAAAGTGTTATTTTTATTAGGTTTCACTAAGAACTACTCAGATTTGTGCCGGTTGATATATACATAGACATAGGCCTTAAACATTACTGGCGAAATGTGGTTACAGCTCTGCGTACCCCTTTACATAGGTGCGAAGATATGTTATCTACTTAATAAAAATCTTAGATTCATTAGTTTACTGACGAACAACGCACAGCCGCTATAGCTGGGTCGAAGCATGACATTTTTTGAATATTCATCCTCTATAGGGGTTAAATAAGGAATTAAAGTTTGGGATGAGAAATGCCAACGGGCACTCGACTTGTGACTTCATAAGTCGAGCTACAAAGACTCAAAAAACAAAAAACCTGTATGACCACGACCCCCATCTAACTCCCATTCTCCCAGCAGGATGGAACTGCAAGACGGGCGGCGTGAAGTGCCCGTCGTGCCACCGGTTCTTCGCCAACCGCTACAACCTGAAGGTACACATCCGCGACAAGCACGACACGCGTGAGGGCACGCTGCAGTGCGACATCTGCCAGAAGCGCATGCGCAACCCGAGCTGCCTGCGCGTGCACATGTACCACCACCGCAAGCAGGCCGCCTACCTCGCGCAGCTCAGCTCGCAGGGAGAGCAGATGAAGCACGTGTAAGTACCGTTATGACTGTTCCAAAAGTATCCGAGTCAATTGTAAACAAAATGAAATGAAACGAAATTCTGAAATGAAATTGTTTCTTCTGTGAATAGGATATTGGAATCACTTTTACAAGTCATATTAAAAAAAAAAATAGCTAGATGAGTTCGGCGTTTTCTATCTGACTACTCTGAGAAGAAAGGCCGAAACAAACTCAGAGGTTACAGTCTCTTTTTAAGTCCAGACATAATCTTGGTCAGGCCATATGATGACCATGTAGATTAGTCTGAAATGGTCTTTTGAGAAAAGAACCACACTGTATTGAGTGTACCTGTCCTGTCATACATAATAACCTATTCAATTAATCACATCCTAAAGGGAATTAGAAACACCATGTGTTTAGGTTTCAACTTTATATTTCACCACTTTTTCCATCAATATGTTAGCAATAACCTTATTAATTTTTAATTGAAAAATTATTGACTTAGATTGGGTGTTATGATATTAAACTCAGTTGTCAAATGAAAAAGAGAGGTTAAAATTATTATTTCGTGTTTAAATATTCGAATAATCCAATCAAAGCACTCATACTGTTAGTAGCGCCACTAACTGGCGTCCTCGCGCACGTTTTCTGATTCATTTGTTTACATTTTTATCAGATACTGTTGGAACAGACCATAAATTCATCTGTCTGCTGATTAGCAATATTTTGTATGGATCTACTGCCTATCTGACCTCCACAGCCCAGTACTGGCTAACACGATAACTTCGTGTGAGGGCTGGTTTGCAGACTTTTGGGCTTCTGATTACTGATAACGACTGTCAAACATCTACGTATGACGGCCGGGTCCAACGGCTTAACATGAACCCTCTTCTTAATAAACGTTGTTTAAAGTTACGAAGCGTTTAAACGTCAAAAATGTATGGTTAAACAGGCGCTAATCATTACTTAACTTTAAGCAGCGTTTATAAATAAGGGGGAAGTGTACGCTGATAACATATTATTTTATTACTTCGAATTGTATCAATTGAATTGAATCTTGGACTGTCTTGTTGGTCCACTGGTTGAAAGCGCGACTGTTAACTATGGGGTTCTGGGTTCGATCGTAAGGACAAAGTTTTTTTTTTCATTAGGGATTTCTTAGTAGTGAGTACAGTCTGGTTATTGACGAAATTCAAAAGTCATTTATTCAAACTAGGCTGAGAATCAGCACTTTTCGAACGTCAACATTACATAAGACAGTCCCCCAAAACGCCCACCCTTCACCACAACAGGCTCGTCCTCGCCTATTACATGGGACTTGCTTAATACATATCTGGCGAAATGTGAGTTTATTAATTAATTCATCTACTTAATATTAATTCACTGACAGACGCCGCGCAGGCTGAACCGCTGGGTCTAGAAGCATACGATTAAGTACAAGAGTTTCTTCTATAACGATCGTGAGCACTACGGATGGATTTATGAAAATTCCTTCCTTTAAATGTAAACCATTTAAAGGAAGGAATTTTCATAAATCCATCCTTAATAGGGGAGGATAGCTTTAATCTTTTAATTTATATTATCAGAGGAAGTTCGTCAGTTTGCCGATAGGAACTTTTGTATTTAATAAAATATCTCTGTGCTATACAAATCCTGGTGACGGAATCGATGAACTTTCTAAATGCGTTTTTCATCAAAGTCAAATCATTTATTTCAAATAGGCCCATAAAAGGCACTGTTGAACGTCAAAAAATCATCGGCTCATGGCGTCCTTTTGATATGGCAACAAAATCTCTTGAATTGTATATTTTGTAATCATGTTTCTAAAAACTTCATTCAACAAACGAGCCACATGTCATAATTGTAAATATTTTAGTACACATAAACCTATATGGTCAGAAGCTAGGTGCACGGTTCGAATGGGCCGTTTCCTATGGAGAAGAGCCGACAAGAAACACTACGGTTACTCTTTCAAAAAAGGATTGTCTTTTATAATGTTTTCAATTTACTGTGTAGTTATAATATGTTGATGTAAATGTTCCAGTGTGCAGAACATGGTGGGAGGCAAGTGGCGCTCCGACTCGTCCATGAGCAGCGGTGACTACAAGGACGTGGATAAGTAAGTAGAAGAACAACTATCATAATTAACAACAACTTAACTGCCTGTATTCTATATGAAAAAACAGCACTCGTCTTTTGGCCTCCAATGCAGTTGGGTAAATGGTACCTCATCGGTATAGGGATCATGGTCAAAACACTATTGAAAGTTTGTTACTAAATTATATTTTAGTAGTTGAATGGAATTGAATGAAATTCGGCATAAGGTAAAGGTATTTACTGGCTGGGTATACAGTTATTTTGTAGGATGCGAATGGAAAGGGTAAAAGGTAGATAACTATACACTTACGTCATTTTAATAGTATATTCTTTTGATTGATAATGAAAATGACGAAAGTTGGTTTATTTAAAATTCAAGTCTTTCTCTTTCTGTTCGTTTTGAGTTTCTTAAATCTTTAAGCGGGTTTGATCGATTTCGGGTTAGTTTGGATTCATTATAATTCATGTTTATGAGAGGTGGTTTTTGTTTAAATTTAATAAATGGTCTAGCAGGTTGATGAGAGTATAATAAGAAGAAAGTTATACATTTTTGTTGGTGATCACACGGTTCTTGTATTATTGTGTTAGTTGATTTTTATAATATATGTGTTATTTTGAATTTAAAATATTTAAATACCTTTAGTGTTGAAAATATTATTCCATGTTTATTATCTTAAACGATTGATAGCGAACAGTGTTTTAAATATGTTTAATGTTAAAAGTACATATTTAGTGATTTGTTTTGTACGTGGGCTTTAAAATTGCTTTGTGTTGCCTTGGCGAGTATTAAAATAATTATAATTATGTACAAAAATATCGTTGACATTTGTGTCTAAAATGTGGTGTTTAGTTTTAGTAAAGATATAGTACAATACAAAGAAAGTTATATAGGAAATATGATTATTTAGCATACTTGTATTGAAAGCAAAACAGAAAAAAAATGTGTAAACACTGTTCACTCACACATTACGGCCTCTTAGTTTGGAGCGTGACCAGCTTGACCTGGAAGCGTCTGCAGACGGGGGTCTACATCCTCAGCAGGGAGGGCCTTAAGTCGCCACCTCTGTCGCTGGTCGTATCCCGCCAGGCCTCCGGGGAACCGAAGGTTTCACCTGGTGGAGATGGATGGCGTGAAGAAAGTGATACTGTGGAACTAAAAAAACCAGGGTTATTACAGAATGACCGGTAATTTCACCATAATTCTATCGTCACTATAGCAGTTAAAAAAAAAACATTTTGTTTTTTAAAAATTACTTTCTACTATAATTCCAACACGATCAAACAACCACCGTGAATTTTAAAAATTAAAACTGTTGTCATATTGATAATAACGTAGTCTTAATATAATTGTGATATTAGCAAATCATTGAAAATAAAAAGCTAAGACCCAAATGGCACAAAAAATCTAATTCACAATCTTAAATAGTTATCAAAGTTTAAAAATATATACACTCAATTTCATATGTTTTTTATCCAACCTTCAACATAAAATTCTTAATTTAAATATAATAACACAATTACCAATCAGTACAACTTTTATGCAACCTAAACATTTTGAGTTACATATTGGTTGGATTACATTTGACCAATTACTAAAAAGAAAAGTCATTAATCTCACCAAAACTTACATAAACAAACAAAACTAAAATACAGACAACTAAATATAGTAATATTGAAAAATTACATCTTACCTCTAAGATTCTCGAAAAATTTAAAATTTAACTATAATCATTAACAATATAGCATTTTGATTAAAAAACAAATAAACCTATGTATTTGGAACATATATTTACTAACACCAATATAACAGAAAAAACAATATAGCCGCCTGCCTGACCTCCTCATAAGAACACAATAAATTCCAAAACCGTAAATTAAAATTTAACCTCCTATCATTCACAATGCTAGTCACGAAATAACTGCAAAAAGTAGTCGCTGAGCACAAAATGGTAGCCCCTGAGCACAAAATGGCCGCTGTGCAGGCAACGCTGCGCGCGACAGATGTGGGTTATTAAGTAATAAGTTGAACTGCTATGCGTTGAAAAACAATGATCTTATGTTGCGATGCGTTGCGCTGTTCACTGCTTTGCGAACTACTTGCGATTCTATATTCAGGGAAAATAATTGGTAAGCAATTTAACACCCTACGTCAATGTATAGTGTTATAGCCGTTTCATCCAACTGTCAAAGAATAACAGTTGTGATTTGTATATATGGACAATTTAAGCTGGTAGTCAACTTACTTAACAATTAAGTTCCCTGACTTTATGTGTCATAAAGGATTGTGCCTTCTATGTTAGCGATACCAGCTGCATACAGTCTTATCAAGACGATTACTATGGAAATACACTGATGTGGTCTTAGAACCGCGCACTACAGCTTAACAAATAATCGGTGAGGAACACTACGCCACCGAGAACGTTCAGTAGAAGACTGTAGTCTTGTAACCATAGATAACTAACAGAATTGATAACTAATCACTGGTAAAATATTAGTAAGCTGTGCTTAGAATATTTGTCTCAATTATGTTTAATGTTGTTGAACGCTTGCTGTGCGCAAAGCTATCATGCGGAATGATTGACCAGGATTGACTTAATAATCATTTGGAAACATTTTTTTTTTAGTAAATAATCTAAAGTACGTAAAGTACGGAGCATTGTTCAGTCAGAAAAACAATAGAATATCACTGTTTTCATCCCATTGCTCACTTTTAGAACAACTTACATAACATTGTTTCCATCTCTTTGAACATGAAAAATTCAGCAACGCGAGGCGAGAAGCATGTAACTAAGCAAGTAGTAATTAAACAAGCTAATAATATTGCCGTAAACTATGCAGTATGACGAATGTTTTCACTAAACGTGCATTGTGTTAAATTGCCGTGAGGCTGTGCAATTTGTAGTAAATAGCGAATGCGTGAACAAAGGCATTAACTAATGCACAATAATGCACAGTGACCAAGCTACGCAAACACTTACATAATTAAATATGCATATTGCTTAGCTTAAGGAATGAAAACATTACAATCATTATAAACCAGACCAAGCAATAGAGCAGTCGGCCCAGTGGTAGCGGCCCGACTTACGAGTTGCAGGTCGTGGGTTCGAACCCAGGCGCGTTACTTTGTGTAAATAATTTCACCACCACTGCTCTCAACTCTGTGAAGGAAAACATCGTCAGGAAACCGACATGTCCTAGAACCAAAAATTCAAAGACATTACCAACCCGCACTGGGCGCGCGTGGTAGATACAGCCCTGTCCTGTGTGACCTGAGTCCCAGCAGTGGGCACATTATAGGCTAATTATGCTATTATGCTTATGCAATTTAAACCGGCTATCTAATTACGTAACACATTTTCGTAAACGATTACGACAAATTTGTTTCATTTTGACAGTTCGACAACATTTGATGCAATGGATTAGCAATTTGTTTCAAAACGATTCAAATTCCGATTGATCGTGTATTACGTAATTAGGGTACAGGGCCCTGTACCACAAAACTTTACAATTATAATTTACAAATATGTAAATTATGGCCATTAGTACTATACATATTGTAATTTCTATGATGCGAAATATTTTCTACAATTTAACAATTTTGTGGAATAGGGATGATGACTAAAAAAAATGTTATTTGTCCGTCATGTAGATTATGAAAAAATAACGTACGCGTATTTTTTTTTATACGTTATCAAAAGATTACGGCGATACATTGAGTTAAAATGTGCCATGACGTCACGAGTATGTAGATTTTATACTTGTGACGTAGCGACCCCCACTCCCCAACTTGAATGCATTTTATCTAAGTATTTTTTATTAAGTATTATAATAAAAAAAAAATACAAGTCTAATATTTTTTATTATCTGACTGACGGACTAAATAGAATTTCTTTTTCTTGACCTAGGCATCAACCCTGTTGTAGACCAGTAAAGTTTTGTGGTATATGGTCCCGCTGGCTGCTACACGCTATTATGAAATAATAAACTAAACTTACCTGTCACAGCGCGCTGCCGTTAATATGGCAAATTGAGTAGTAGAGAGATTGTCGCAGCCATGAGTGACACGACGCTATACAAAGCCGAAGTTTCTCGATGTGCCATATTAACAGCCGGGCACTGTGCATTTATTTATCTGTTGTCAAAGAACCGTGTGGTCTCATCCCTTATCTTCTATATATAGTATATCTATTGAATGGTTTAAAGATACGGTTAGCGAAGATAGGTTGTGTCGGTTCGGAAAAGTGATTGTGTTTTTGTAACGTTGGAACCAATAGGACACAGATGCACACATTTACGTCCTAACTGGTGATAATAACGGACAGTGGTTTAGGCTGTGCTAGTGGTGTGTGTGTGTCTGTCAGTGAGTGAGTGAGTGAGTGAAATAATGAATTTCAGAATTATATTTTGATGTGCACGTGTCGCGCAATGATTAGTGCCGTCACTACAAATAGCCGCAGACACGACAGACACGTGTCTGCATTACGAGCTGTTGCACTTCACTTTGGGCAGTTTGATATATCTCCTTTGCTCTCAAAACGATGAAAATGGTAAAACCGACATTTCTGTACACAAAAATTCGATGACCAACCCGGAAGCCGAGAGGAGGCTTGAGTCCCAGTAGTGGGGACACACTGAGCTAACTATGTATGTAATGTGGTAGCGCAGATAAATGGGTGCGTCTGTCGTTTATTTAAGTATCGCCAGTCGTGGAAGCAATTTTCTTTGTGGTCGTAAAAAGCCACTGAGGTATTCTGTACACAGCTTCTTGTAAACCACATGATTCGTCGTGCTGAGCATGTAAATTAGCCGCTTTATTTATAAACGTTGCTTTTAAGGTAAGAGGAGTTTATATGTCAAAATATATTTGGTTAAGCTGACTTCAATCATTACTTAACTTAAAGCAACGTATAAAAATAAAATTGTATATTCTACTTTTGTGTATTATAGACTCATTTTCCTGGTCAATTTTGTTTAGGAAAGCGACATCTATCTGAACAATATGCAATTAACTATGGATCGGTCGATCGCAAAACTCCGCTAGTTCTAAAGCACAATAATAGATGGCATTATTGTCTGTAATGCTATTTTCATTGCTTATAGAAATTGGCTACTTGGTATTTCTGGACAAACACCCTATCACAGAGAAACTTAACACTACAATTATCAATTCAAGTGTTCAATAGTGGATGGTTTTTACCGCTTTATATGATGCAGTATAAATAAAACCGGCCAAGTACAAGTCGGACCACGCACAACACAATTAAGGGTTCCGTAGTTGGGATGAATTTATCCCAAGAACCAACTTAATATTGTAGTTGAAAAACATCTTCTCCCATACATTCCAAGTGCAAATGTAAGTTTGTACGCACGGTATTGATAGCTTGCTAGATTTACCATGTTATTTGAAGACCATAGACTTATAGGTTTTCCTGTAATCTATAATGTTTATCTATAGAACTACTTTCTGTACTTTTTTTTTTTCTAAAGTTTTGACTCAGCAGTTTTAGAGATAAGATAATTGACCATTCCCCGCCTGGAATGGTCAATTTTAATCAATTTTCTTAAATAACTAAAGCTATTCATTTAAAATTATAAAAATAAGTATTTGAAACCCTTACAGTATGCCCTTTCATTTGGTATGTAACACGATACTGTTTGTAAAACATTTTATAAATAAATTTTCTCACTTGCCACCCAAAAGTGACCAAAACCAGTGTTATTAAAAATAATTTATTTACGTTACACATCCATGTTTGGGTTACAGAACTTTCAACTTAATCGGTCCATTTGATTATAAGCAAATTGGTTGTGACTGACGGACAGACAGACAGACAGATAGAAACACGAGTGATCCTATAAGGGTTTCGTTTTTTTATTCGGACTGAACCCTAAAAATAAATAAGAATAATCATTTCTCAGTTTCATTGGGGTGCAGAACGAATATTGAACCGCGTAACTGATGTAAACCCACGGCTCTGAATAAAACACATCAGATAATAATGTAAGAAACACAGTCTAATTGTTTTACACATATTTTGTTCACAGCTTCTCACCCGGCTCGACTCCGGAATCGAACAAGGCGTTCCTCGCGCAAATCGGACAAAGCGAGGCTATGAGGCAAGTGTAAGTATTATGATAAATGATCAATTATAATGGAGCATAAAATATACTTGTAGCCCTCTACGTGCACATGGTCACCGGATGACTCCTGAAGTTCATGCCAACAACAAACATTTCAGCTTCTCATCATCAACTCCCGAGGCGAAATCGTCTCCCGACGCGAACAACTTCCCGAGCACGCCCGAGCCGAGCAAGTTCGCGGAGCCCGTCCTGCCCAAGACCGAGGCCGACTCCGAGGCCGCATGATGTCCACCCACCTGGCCCTCCCTCATCTACGACTACGTGCCTCCCGATCGACTATACTCCATCTTCGCAGAACAATCGCACTGGACCAAAAACCTTATCTTCAAAAGGGGATTAAAGAAGGTTCGATGTCCATGAATTTGAACAGGCCACTGACAGGTACATATCCACTTCCGTTTACATGTTTGACGTACAGTTTAGTCGAACGAACGTATTATGAACGCATTTTTGTAACTTGAGATTAGAAAGAAGTGTATCAATGAGTTGTATACTCTGCATTTTTACTTATTGTTAGTATTAACCGTACCTCGAGATTGAATGTTGCATAAACCTTGATGTTCTTTTGTGGACATGGCCTCATCTAGACAGAAGTCAGTCCTGTTCTAACTGACGAGTGTGTATCAGATTTTGATGGTTAGAATTTTTATATCGTCGTATTACGAGTTGTGAAATGCAACATTCTTATGAATTATTACATGGACATCAGGGAACCTTTGAAATTATCGAACTCTTGTCTTAATATACACTTTTATAATAATATATTATACATTCCAATACACAAATTCCAAAGACTGAAACAATAATTACAACATGCATATTATGTAGTATTTCAAAAGCGCAGGATGATATTAATCTAATACTTGCACGTACTGTGTGTCGAGAGTGCAATTCGTTTGTAATCTCATTTACTCTGCAATTTTGCTTAGATTTAAGACTGCGTTTGATGCCATTCTTCTTATAATATCTTCTACACTATATTCTATACTCTTAACTTTAACTAATAAGTATTACTTAAGGATTTTTGAAGGATTTATTAGATTCTGCACTTCTACAATAATGGAAATCGGATCTACATGTAGCCTAGGTTAGTAACTATGTATCAAGTTTACTGAATCACATCCTGCGCTTTTATTAAAACGAGATTAATCAACGTAACTTGTATTCTATCGTCCATTCTTTTATTGCATAAAAATTGCTCAAAAAATGGTTTGTAAAATATTGTTGTTTATACAGGATCCTAAGTAAAAGAATGGGTCATAGATGATTTTTCATAATAAAAATAATCCAAGTACAAGTTATTTTAGGCAGCTAGACCGAAACCGATTAGATTATATGAACAAACAAACGTTGCCATTCCGCGTCGAAGTGTACAAACAACAGAAACGTTCTCTACGACAACTTGATATTCACCGTGGGTGACGTATCACCATTTAAAGCATAACCTTACAGTACAAAATACGTTATCGTATATTAATCATCTATGTATGCTTTACTTAGACATTAAGTTAATTTTTGTAAGTTCTTAATTAAGTCCCCGTAGACGTGAACAATTTTATACGTACAACATAGGTTTAGCGATGTATACATTTTTTATACTATACAAGGGTTGTTTAGATGTATTAAGATTATAAAAATTATACCTCAATATTTCAAGCGACTGTTTATGTAAGATATGCTATCCACGTCGGTTCACCGCAGGAAGTAGAACTGCTCTCGTTCCGCGAAAGGTATATTGTGACTCGGGATACGTTATTACTGTATCCCTTAACGTTTATCACCCACTGCGCGACAGCAAAGCCATGGCTTCAATGATACCCTATGGTGCACCTACTTCGGAATTATTTTGACCATCTCATGTCACAAACACTAGGTAACTCACAAATTCATCGGCGCCGATATCGTTATCAAACAAAATGTAGCTATTTATTTTTATGTACTATTTAATTCTATAAATTTTGCCAGTGGCAATGTTACGCGTCTTATGTAATCGTGCGAACTGTTTCGGCAAAGGTTCCTTACTAGTCACGCATACCTGTGTCCTCTCTCCTGTTTCCCTCTCACCTTGGTCCCCTTGTCCTCTATTCACTACACTCCAACCTTCTTCAGAAGAGATCATCCCTTGGCCTTTCCCTTCTATCAACTCAGTGCCATCCTGTTGTGTATATTGTCCTCCAATTCCCATATTTGTGCCGATGATTTTGATTAAGTTTTTATTACTCGGATTTAATGCTTGATCACTTTGATCTTGGTTTGAACTTTCAGTTGCAGTCTTTATGATTTTTCAATTAGGTATATTTTTTATTACCATGAATAATAATAGTCTCAAAACATTCTCCAATAATAACGGTTAATTTAAAATGACAGCCAATATGCATAACGAGTATAATATATATATTACTGTATCAGGTTGAAATACAATTGTCTCAATACTGACATACCTACATGAGTGCAAATAGCGATACAGACAATGACTAAAGGCATTCTCATCTCCAATAGTAACTTACCCCACATCTGACAGCAAAGAGAAGTATTTAAATAAACGCTATTCCGGTTTTAATGCTTACTCGCTAATACGAAAAAAAAAGCTCTGAATCTTCGTACTTTTTTATTTTTACTTTCTTTTTTAATCATACACACAACATCACGCCCGTATTCCCCGAAGGGTTAGGCAGAGGTGTACCTATAGTACACACACATTTCGCCAATTATTTTGAAATAGGAGCGAGCCTACTACCATCAACCGGGCACAAATTCAGACTCCTCCGGGCTGCTACTGAGAAATTCCTGATGGAAAAACCCAATAACACTTTGCCCGACAGCACTTTGACTGGACAGGTCCACTCTAATCTGTGTAGTTCTTTCCTCAAAAGACCATTTCCGACACTAATCTACATGGTCTTCATATGGCCTGACCAGGATTATGTCAGGACTTTAAAAGAGACTGACCTCTGAGTTTGTTTCGGTCTTTCTTCTCAGAGTAGTCGGATAGGAAACGCCGAACTCATCTAGCAATTTCTTTTGTTAATATCACATGTAAAAGTGATTGCAATGTCCTATGTACATATTAAACAATTTCATTTCATTTCCCGACCTGTGAATCGAAACCAGGACCTCATGCTCAGCAGTAACGCTTGCACCCACTAGACCAACGAGGCAGTCGTTCTAAAACTAAAATCTCCAGATTTTACGAAATTATATACTACCCCTGAATTAATATTCAGAGCATTTTTTTCGTATGTTAGCCAGTAAGGATTAAAACCGGAAGTATGTTTTACATTTTTTTTTTTGCGATAATTTAAGATACTTCTCTTTGCTGGCATTTTTGAGCCTGCTTTATACAATTTTAGTCTTACCAAGTAATGGAAGTCTAACAAGGGCAGAGGAAAGATAATATATGAGCTAAATAATTAAATTATAACATAATTATCAGCTAAACTTTAAATTTAGACATTTTGGGGGCAATCAGTCGGCCAACATTTAATAATAATTCATTATATCATAATTATTTAGTTTTCATTTGCAATGTGTACTGTTTTATATAATTAAATTCATTTCTATCATTACAGTCAAAACAATATGTCTCATTTCAATACGAGATCTGAGTCTAAAATCCAAAGGCGGACTCCGAGGTTGTAACTTGAACCTTCATTAGCAATGCATGTTTTTAGACTATTATTATGTATGATAAATAATAAAAAGAAACACAAAGAGATTGACTGCACCACTATACAGTTCAAAACAAGATCACTTTTGAAGCAGTCTGATGCAGTTGATGGCAGTTAGTTTAGTTCAATAATCTAAGATTGGGTGCATAAGACATTTGAATCTTGTTTTGAACTTTTTAGTGTTTAATTATATTTTTTAAATCGTCTCCCCAAGTTCTTCTCAGATTTTTTTAAGATTGCTTAATTGCGCCTGAAATCCGACATTTAGATTTTATAAAAATAAAACCTAGTCTATTACCATCGCACCAGCGCAGTCGGAAGACCTCATGTACCCGCGTGCTTCGAGGGTATAAAGCATCCCACTTACACAGATATGCGTGAAAAACAAACCTAACCCTGTCTTTGCTGTCGCACAGACGGCTAAAAACTGATAGATTTTTTAAATATTTTTGTATATTCGAAGTAAAAAGTTTGCAAACAAACTATTATTAAAGTAATTTATATGACGGACTGATAATGTTAACATTACACTATGACGTGGTTCAAATCTTGTTCAGAACGAGAGCACGTGTGGAGTCTCGTGGAGTCTCTGGTCGGTGACAAATCACATTCCAATATAATTATGATAAGGTATTAAATTTTCGTCAAATTGTGACCGGAAAATATCGCACGGGTTTTGATAATGTCGTTGTTTTTGTAACTGTGTGGTTACTCGTGTTAATGTTTTTCTGGTCAGGCTTTAAAGCGTGTATAGCTTTAACGTTTTAAGAATCGTCCCATCGTAAAGAAGTCGAAATGTATTGTAGTCATTAGCTCTCTTATTGTGTCGAGGTGAACCTTGGACTCGGAGACGTTTAGCGGACGCAGCGCGCCTTCTATGTATATTTGGTACGAGCGCGCCCGCGGCTCCGCGCCACTTTAAAAAGAAAATGTATAAAAAAAACAAGTACGTCCAATAATCGGTGTATTTTTACAAAGGTTTGGGTATCTAACCATTAATTATAAGGGGTAATGTCACTAACACTATGATATTGAAAAAATCTCTTTACATTCCACTAGATATAAATAAGAATAATCTTTAAAAAAAATGAATCTTTTTGCTAACTTTATAATAATATTATATATTATATTTATAAATAAGTAATTTAGCGATTTTAAGATTATAAAAGAGATTATTAAGAGGTATGAGTTAAGGACATTCCATAGTAACGATAGCTCTTGTAGATTTTTAGCATTTATATTGATAATTATATGATGTGTTTTTACCAAATTATTTTTATACCAATGCTATTTACATTATAGTATATGTCGAGTACGGCGCACCGCGAGGCCTCTGTCGTCAGCGACACGCTCACAATGCCGTCATTTATTGAAGACGTCTCGTTTTACAGGCATTGGCGACATTGTTCCCTTTAGTACATAAGAGCCGGAATATTCCGCAGATGTTTGGCGGCACCCAATGTGAGCAATAATTAAAAATTGTTATTTTTTATCCAAACTGGCTGGAAGGTACGGCATAATATGCATTATATTGCATTAAACAGAGTCCATGTTAAAAGATGCCAGAGAAGGGAACACTGTGTGGCAGCTACAACAGCTACTCTACCACTCGGGCAGACAGTAACAGTTCGCCACTGCCTCTAACTCGAAGTCTGCCGAGCTCGCTCGCTCAAGTTTGTTTTTTACTCGATAAAAGCGCTCAGAATATATTTTACTCTTATTCTATTTAATACTCAGTATAATGTGTTGCCAAATAGATGTACTGTCATTAGTATGGTGTCAAGTCAGATGCGAGGTAGCCTCAACGATGTTGTAAAGTACATTTGTAATGTTCTCTCTAAATGTCGTGTGGGAATTTGATGTAGCTGTATTTAATGCTCCGCTAGTCGTGTAACGGCTAATTAATTGGCAAGCATATGAATAGAAGCCTGGACATTGTGTAGCTTAGTTCTACGTGTAAGTAGAAGTAATGTGGTGAACACATAAAACAAATGTTTGTGATCTATAAGCAGCGAGGCGGCCTCAGAAACAAAATCGATTAATAATCTACATTCTACAGTTAATAGATTAAGTCGCGATGGTCGCACATTTATCAATTAACTCATATTTTAGGTTGATGTGTCAGTATAACGATTGCTGTATATGTTAACGTATCTAACCCATATTGTAAGATTTCTACATTGTGCTCAAATATTCATTGAAAGTACAGATCTATGTATCCATGACAAAACTCTAGTTTTTAAGATAGTTTAGTCAGTTTTGAATTTCAAGTTTAATCGAGTTAATATCGATTTTGCAGGAAAAACTGTTTTTGGTTCTGATTTAAATTACGCTTTTTTTTCTTCTATACATATTTTTACAAGCTTGTGTACACGACCAAACTAAATATTTCCGAGGGGTTTAAAAGTTTTTAAAGGTTTTGAGGTCAGGAAAGCGTCCTTTTCTTTAAATTAATCAGTTTATTGTGTTAGAGAAAGCCCTTATCAGAGCTCATTGTTGTGCGTCGGTCCTGTAATAATACCAGCCTGTTACTGCCCCACTGCAGGGCGCAGGCCTCTTTTCAAACAGAGACGGCGCGAGCATTGACAACCACGATTGCTCAAGACGGGTTGGTGATTTCAGACCTATATTAACTATTATGGTTATGGTACTTGGTTTCCTCATTATGTTTTCCTTCACCGATGTCAGTATAGACTCAAAAAGTATTGGTACTTGCCCGGATTAGAACCCACAACCTCGTGCATGAGAGGCGAGGCCTTAACCGCTGGGCCACCACGACGTCGGTCCTGTAAGTGCAGGAAAACGAACTTGGAATTCAAAAGTGACTAAACTTGAGAAGTAGTTCGTTGACAACGATCACTCAGCCATACAACACGTTTTAGGCAACTAATCAATCGTATTAATATCAAACTGTCCGTCTTAACATTTATAATTAAGTATTTTTATAAAGCAAAATAACCAATAGAATGATATTCGTAGAGTAGATGTAATTTTTCCAAGTCTTCTATCGATTTTATACTGTCTATAAGTAAGACGTGATTTTTACATTCCACTAGTTACGATATATTTCTTATACAAACATGATAAGCGAATTTCGCACTATTTATGTATCTATGTGTATATTTCGGAATTCAATATTAATTATGGTATGTAAAATTTTGACAATAAATTGTCCAAAAATTGGCCAGTATTTTTTGAGACTAGGATCTAAATATATTCATGTAAGCATCTCTGTATTATTATGAAGGCAGCAGTTGTAATTGTTATTTGAAGGCAGCAAAAGTCTGACTTTATGTCTGTGCAGAGTTGTAGTTCGTGAATCATAAAGTGCAGTGATATGTATGTATTCGTCCTATAGAGATCGAATCTCGTATAAAGTGCAGTGATGTGTATGTATTCGTCCTATAGAGATCGAATCTCGTATACTGCTATTAAAACACTTGACTGCAAAATTCTGACGAAGCCTTGTCTCAATATATTTGTAATCAAAGATGTTTTCGATGCGAAAGAGTTTGATTTCAAACGTAAAGTTGCGTCAGTATCATTCCTTAAGCATTGCAGAAGTAGAATTTTATGATAATCTAACATATAAAAACTCGAATTTACATTTTCGAAATAAATTGAACAAAATTGCTCAATACATTTAAAACTTATATTTATCAACATAAGTCTTATCGAATTTATAACGCACATGTATCGAATTTACGAACGAAATATATATCTTACACCCTCTTACATTACACGGTAGCATGCTGAAACGATGTCGAATTATTAGGGCCGTATTACACTGACGATTTACCAGCGTGTTACTGGCGCGGAGATTGTTTAACACGTGCGCACCGTGTTCGCCGCGTTTTCTGAACGAGAGCAATTGTCGTGAGTACAAGAGAGAGCGAGACAAGCGAGTGTACCATATTGTGAAAACTCAGAGCTCACGTCGTCGCTAGCTCGCTGCGGACGCGCGGAGAGCGCGTTCACAAATCGCCTTGTTGGAAAAACGCTAGCAAAACGCCAATGTAATAACGCTTTTATTGCTCTGTAATCACTTGGTTAATATGAATCTAAAGTAAAATCTTTTGTGAAGTAAGACTAAATCCATGTTTGTATTTAAAACAATACGAACATGTTTTAATATTTCTTTCAAAGTGAATATTTCTGGGCAGTTATACAGGGTGTCCAGTAAATAGCACGACATACTTTATTTTCCGAAATATCGAAAAATCTCTACCTTGAAACAGATTTTTAAGCATCTCGTAATGAAAAAATCTTTTTCTAGAACTTTTTTTACATCAAATTATTTGTGAATAGTTACTCTACTCATTATAAGTTTTTTTTTGATCAAAAACAAGAATTTTTTGAAGAAATAGTTTATTTTGTTAAAATTTTCACAGAACAATTTTCTTTCTTTCAATTTTGTAAAACTGTAAATCCGTAAGATTTTGCTGAACATATATTGTGTTGTATTGATAGGTAGTGACCCTAGCTATCATCCCCTGCAGTATGTCGTGATATTTACTGGACACCCTGTATGTCTCGAATATCGTATTGTGATGACGATTACTAAAACTGACATATAGTCATGTCAGTTTTACGACAAATTAATAATATGCTATATAACTACTCAGTATCACTTTCGTTTATTCTTCATTTAGAACTTTGGAATTACAACGGAAAATATTTCGATACACAAAAGCATTGCTACCTCTAAAGAAAATCTTATTTTGTACAACGAAGATGATGTTGATTTGATTCGATGAATTCTCTTATGCTCTCTAAGTTGTGATCATATTTATTTATTAAGTTAAATTTTCACCTCGATGATTTTACTCTTATCAATGTCGATTTTGATATATTTGCAATGTGAAATAATTATTTTTTGTTCTAGACACGAACAAAAATTAATTATTTCACAGGCCTGGTTTCTGCTGTTGGTTTTTACAAAATTCTCTGGAAGCGAAGTTCTTTCATGAACATATTTTCATTTTTTAACGGTGGTTAAAAATGTGTCGACGTTGATATTGGTATTTTCACTTAGTGATGGAATAGTGTTGGCTCCCTGCCTGGTTGCCCAAAAGCTTCTATAATTCAACTTAGTTTTAATTCTTTTGTGCACCCACCATGTTAAATTCTAAAATAGTTAGTTTATACACAGACTTGTGTCAAACTTGTATAACTTCGTCAAAATTAACGAAAAAGTTTTTGGGCGTTTTGTATTTTTTTTTTGCAAGGAGCAGTACATTTATATGTATATATGGTAATGTCGACGTGACATATTATGTGCTCTGTTTATACTCAAATACCTTTTATATTTTTATATTTTAGCTTTACTAAGATAATAAATTATAATTTTGTATGAATATTGTTTCATTTTGATTATTTTAGTTCCTGTTTTTTCTTATGAAAAGTTGATCATTTTGCGACTCGTTCACATTTCATCTCGTTTTCTATTTCGTTTGAAGTCACCAATTTTATTACTTCGTATTATATGACAGTTCTAAAGCGCAGGCCACACTGCGAACGAAGCTAAGTTCGTTTAGGTTCGCTCATGTAGCTACCGCATCTTTTTATCTATTCATACTGTGGCTCACCACGTTCGCGGTGTGAACCACAGTATGCACACACGCGGTAGCAACATAAGCGAAGCTAAATAAACTTAGCTTCGTTTCGCTTCTCAGTGTGGCCTGCCTGCGCTTAAAGCCTTTTTGCGTGTATTTGCCGTTTGAAATGCTATGCGTTTTGGGTTTCATAGGCCGGCCGATGCATTCCACAATACTGGTTGTATAACTCTATTATTATAACTGTGCGCTTGGAGCTGTCAAAATCGTAGGTTGTTAGTGGGTTGTTAGTATTGAATTTACCCGCCCGGTTACCTGCTCGGTGATCTAGTTTTAATACAAAATGGTGACTGACAGAGCAGTGCTACCAATCACGTCACGGGACAAGATACAGTGAACCATAGAGGAAAGTAATTTAAGCAGTGAACGCACTGTAACTGACATTTCAAGCATGCGCTTGACTCTCTAGTATATTGTATATAGTAGTCTATGCGCTTGACGCAAAGCGTAATCAAATATTCGTGCTACTTTACATAATTTATTTATGTCGCAGGGTAATTGGAAAAATTTAATCTGTGAAAATCCTAGGATTTTCCAACTTTATTTTAGAAGGTCTTCACTGCATACACAAACTAGGAAAACTGTAAAAAAAAAAAACTGCAATTTTATAAAAAAAAAATATGATCGTGTAGTAGGCATAGGTTGGCGTAAGTATTGCATTTTTTAATATTACAACAGCCGATTTATTTCCTTAAATTATTTCAGTTGGTTCCTTCTAAAAAGATGTTGATATTATGCATGAGTACAACGACTAGTTAAAGTTTGTCGTAGTAGGTATTTTGTTTGGACCATAATAATAATACCAGCCTATTAGTTCCCACTGCTGTGTGAAGGGGTCTAATCATACAGACAAGGCACGAGCATTGGTCCCACGCTTGCTCAAGACAGGTTGGCGATTTCAGACTTACCTATATTAAAAATAAGTTCAGGTTTCCTCACGATATTTTTTCCTTCACCGATATCAGCACAGTCCAAGATAAATTCTGAAAGTTTATATGAATTGAAATACACCTTATAATAAGTAGAGAAATCGAGAAAAAGTACCTATTTTGTTTTACTGTTGAAGATGAAAAAAGAGTGTGTGTGGTCACTGGTCATACCATTTTGGTTCATAGATCTTTGAAGCTCAACGAGTTTGTGTCAATAGGAATAGTTAATAAATAGTTATTATTAGAACTAGATATTTCTGTTGCTCACATAATATGAAAATGTACATTTTCCTATTATGATCATTATATTATTACAAACTCGTACTTGACATAACGTAGTCATACTCGTACCGATCTTTTGTGCTTAAACTTCATAAACTATTCATGACATTATGACATTGCATTTTGATGTTTGCATGTGCTGGTAATTTGCATCTACCTACACTAATATTATAAAGTGAAAATATTTATGTTTTGTATGATTGTATTTTTGTTTGTAATGAATAAACTCAAACCCATTGGTCTGATTTAAAAGATTCTTTCACCTGTAGGATGCTACCTATATTATCAGTTATCTATTATCGCTCAGTAACAGCCTACTTATGTTACTTTATAATGTATAAAGATATCACGCAGTCGAAGTCGCTGGCGGCAGCTAGTGTATAATAAAACGAATCAGGCTTGAAATTAGGTTTAAACCCGGCACTAAATCTTATCAGCATTTTTTCTTGATTCGTGTTTTTGAACATAGTTCTTCAAATAATAATAGAAAATTTCATTTTTTTTCAGGACCGCATCAAAGTAAAAAAAAAAACAGAATTGAACATTTCGTCCACGGAAAATTAGTTTTTTTAATTTTTTGAAATTAATTATATCACTGCAGAGGTTTTTTACATTAAATGACACCTAATTACGAGAATATATAGGTATTAATACGTTATCCAACAAAATTAAACATATTGTACTAGCGCAAGATATTAACACTATTTGTGGTCGGTTTTTCAGTAAATGAGGTAAATCATTTATATATACAAAAAAGAGGAATAGATCCAATATTGAGCCCTGTGGTACACCCATTTTGACGTTTAAACCCAATGAATTTATTTTATTTGAACTTGCTGCAGTCTATCATTCAAATATGATTTTACTAAGTTAAGCGCAAGTTTAGCCAGTCCGTAATGCTGAAGTTTCAAGAGCAGTGTTTCGTGATTAACGCAATCAAATGCTTTGGATAGGTCGCAGAAGATACCTATTGCATCATGTGCCTCTTCCCATGCGTTAAAGATGTGTTTTAATAAAGTGACACCGGCGTCAGTTGTGCAACGTCTTTTGGTAAAACGATACTGTTGATCGAGTAAGATGTTATTACGATTAAATTAATTGAGCATTTGATTTAACATTACTTTTTCAAACACCTTGCTGAAAACCGGCAAAACCGATACGGGTCTATAATTATTAGAGTCTTTGCTGTCCCCGGATTTGAAAAGTGGAATAACTTTACGTTACTTCATTAAATCCGGGGATACCCCTTGATCTACACATAAATATAATGATAAATGCAGTCAAAAGACTGCATTAATATAGATTTATTTCTATCAAAGCTAAACTATTACGGATTTGATCGAAACATGATACACTGGTTCCAAAGTTATCTCACCAACCGTCAGCAGCGTGTAGAAATACAATTGAGCAATGGCTCTTCCCTTGTTTCGTCACTCCCATTAATAGGAGAGTCCCGCAAGGCTCAATACTAGGGCCCCATCATCTTCATTTTGTATTGTGCGGATATAATAATTTCCCTAAAGCGGTGTATGTACCACATTTATACAGATGATGTACACGTCTATATCTCTTTTAAGCCAAGTGACTATCACAGCGCGTTAAAAGACCTTAACGATGATCTTGACAGGATAGCACATTGGGCTGAAAATAACGGTTTGGTACTTAACCCGACTAAAACTAAGTATATGTTATTTGGAACCAACCATCAAATCAGTGCAGTACCGGCAATAATCAACGTTACCCTATTGGATGAGTCCATCACTCGAGTCATTTAGGCACGTAATCTTGGTATGAACGTGGAGGCTGGGTTGAGATATGAAACACACGTGGCAGAGTCAGTGCGCACTTTTTTTTACCGGCTTAAGGTCCTTTATAAAATAAGACCTTATCTATCAGAGGATTTGAGGATCCAGCTGGTTGAGTCACTCGTGCTATCTAACCTAAACTATGCGGACGCAGTTATTGGCCCTCGACTACTGGTAAGAACTGATCGACTGATCCAGAGGGTGCAAAACGCCTGCCCTCGATCCTGCTTCTCAATCCCATCAAGAAGTCAGGTAGCGCCATTTTTAAATAACTACTCCACCCTCAAGATGAAATTACGTCGTAAGTTGCACTGGGCATGCCTACTATTTGGAGTTATAAAGCACAAGCAGCCGTCCTACCGGTACAATAAACTGAGAGCTGGATTGCTAGTAAAACAGAATACGCAAGTAGACAGTGTTCGCAGCAACTCTCCACTCAATCGCTAAAAAAGCTGCCTTCAGAGGAAGTTTTAGATACGCCGCATCTAAATGCTGGAACAATATTCCCCCGCCGATAAGGAATCTTCAATGTCTTCGCACCTTCAGAATTCAACTGCGGCAGTTTCTTATCGCCTCGCAGAAAATACAGGGTGTGACTGTTTCGAACACGTCCATAATAATAACTGGCTATCGTGTTCTTCCCGAGTCATTCTTTTTTAGTGTAACTCGTGTCACAATTTATCGGTGAACAAAGGGAATAGTCATAATTTAAAGACCTCTTAAGGGTACACTAGTCGACGGCTTGAACTCGTTGGTGAGCGTGACTAATATGCATGCTAATTAGTCTGTTAATTTATTTACTTAGTTTTATTTATTTAGTATTTATTTATCTAGTTTTTATTTATTTATTTATATATTAATTTATTTAGTGAAATAGACGATGATTTATAAAGAAAACGAGCGCGTAAAATATCATGAACAAACCTTTGGATGTATAGATATTGTAGAAAAAACTACTGGATGTATTTACTTAAAATAAAATTATTGAAACTTTTGAATTAATTATCTGGGGTACGATTTCTATTAAGCCTTTTTTGACTACATGTTATTTATTTACGCCCAAAGATGAGTTAAAATTAGTGTTGAAATACTTTCGACGTTCATAACTTCGAAACCAATATTGTTTTTCCAATTCTGCTTCCTTACAGGACTAGATAATGACAAGAAAAAATTAAACAATTTTAGTTATGACGAGTAATCACCTTACTACGTTTGTATGGAAGAATGAACGACTAGCGTACTAACGTATTAATGTGCTAATTTTTGTTAAGGTCGAGTGTCCCCCGCCAGCTATTGTGGCAACCATTGCTAACTCTTTTTTTTGCCTACTCTTCAGGGCTACCTCCATCCAACCCTTTTAATTTAAATTTAGCTTGGCACCCTTGTTGCCTACGTCTAAGATCCCCGTTTTGGAGCGTAGCGTATTGTTTCGTATTCAGTTCGTTTTACGCCCAGAATGCTGCGCTTCATTGCTCTTTGGCTAACCCCGAAGCGGAACTTCTGCGACTCGGTGTGCGACCAGGTCTGACCACCGTAGGCTAGGACGTGCAGAATACACATATCGATGAGTTTTCGCTTCAGGGAGATCCGATCTAATTTTAAATCGTCTTTGGGCGTAAATAATGTCGAAAAAATGGCAAAATAGAAAACGTACAGGGACAGATAGTTTATTAATTAGTATAAATAATTTTATTTTGAGTAAATACATCCAGTAGTTTTTCCATAATATCTATACGGCCAAAGGTCTGTTCATTAAATTTTACGCCCTCGTTTTCGTTATAAATCATCGTCTATTTCACTAAATAAATAAATAAAAACTAGAGAAATAACTAATAAATAAATAAAACTAAATACCTAAATAATTAAGACTAATTAGCATGCATATTAGTCACGCCCACCAATGAGTTCGAGCCGTCGACTAGGGTACCCTTAAAGCTTAATATTTTGCAAACGTATCCAGAAATGGTTTTCACACACTCACAATATTTTATAACCTACCTTTCCAACTCGCGGGAGGTACCCTAAAAAAAATGTATTCATGATTTTATTTTACCACTTTGTCGGCGTGATTATGTATAGGGCCAAATTACAGCTTTCTAGTAGTTAGAGCAGGGATGGGGAAACTACAGCCCGCGGGCCATCTCCGGCCCGCGAAGGCTTGAAATCCGGCCCGCGACCATCAAATAAAAATCAAGAGAATATTTCGTATTGTTAGTAATTTCACTCTCATCACCAGCATATTGGAATTTTATAAGTCCATATCTTGGACACAATACCCAAATATAGTTGCCCACGCCCAAAAAATAATGACTATGTATGGTACAAGCTATTTGTGCGAACAAACTTTTTCAATAATGAAATTAAGAAAAAATTGTCTTCGTAATAGACTTTCGGATGACATTATTCACTACTAAAATGTTCAGCATCACAAATGGAGCCGGTTTATGATGAAATCATGCAAAAACAAAAACAGTTCCACATGTCACACGTCCCCACAAAGACCAGCGCTCCTCAACCTTCTACTTCGCAGCAAACTTAAAAGTTTAATTTAACTACAATTTCCAATTTTTTTTATATTCCAATAGTTATTTTGTAATATTGCACAATAAATTAGTGTTTCAAAAATACATATCAATATTTTATTTTCAGTAATTAACATAGCCAAAAATGAAACAACTTGGCCCGCCATATATTTCGTTAGTATTATATTGGCACGCGAAGGAAAAAGATTCCCCATCCCTGAGTTAGAGTCTCTAAGCTAAGCCCTGGACAGACGGACAGACGGACATGGCGAAACTATAAGGGTTCCTTGTTGACTACGGAACCCTAAAACGAATAAAATAGAACACAATAATACCTAATATAAAATTTGAACTTCTTATTTATGCGGTTTAAATGATTAGATACTCGTACACCACGCGAACATTTAAAATACATTGATGTTTCAGATGTTTGTTTACCCATTAAACAGCTCTGCAAAAACGACTCTATTATGTGACTTTTTTTTAAATCTTAGAACTGTGTGGCCCTGCAGTACAATAAAAATAAAACTAATAAAAATAATAATAGTTTATTTGGTAACCTTAAACGTACAACAAATTTGAGATTGGAGCCTGCTTTTAAGCAAAAGATGCCTGTATTAGGAGACTCCGCTCTTTCAATAACAAGAAGTGAACAATGAACACGGACTACATAAAACGTATGCAATATTGAAGTAAAATTAAAAAAAATATTGAAATTTTATTTTTATCGAAATTTCGTCTTCAACAAAAATACTCCATACAAACATATCTCTTAATATTTTTGTCTACCAAGTAAAATTGAAAAAAATATGTTTCCTATAAAAAAAAACGTACACGCGGAGTGAACTTTTCGCGGAATACATTTTAACATACTCCCTTGTCCATACCCTACACGTTTTAAATTACTTAATGCAAAGTTAGCCTAACATTCGGTGTAAGTTCCCCGGACTACTCGTATCATTGCACTTAACTCAAACGTGCAAAATAGGTTCGCTACGACCATTGTACCAAATACACAATGGTTACAAAAATTCACAGAAAAATAAATTAAAAAGTTGGAAAATAAGTATAGCGACAAGACCCCTGAAAACAGTATTTTACTTCGTTTTACAGTGTTTTATAACACGGTTTTAAACCTAATGACGTTGACCGTCCACGATGGTTAACTTTGGCGCAAACGTAATGCCGGCAACCCTCCCGGAGGGTTCTTCCAATATGTATGGCGGAAGGAGTTTTTTGAAAATTGGTTGTGTCGAAAGTGTTAACTTGGTACCTACGAGCAGATTTTAGCGTTTGGAGAAGAATCGGGCCACGAAAAAGAAATAATGGAACACATTATAGATAGTGCAATCCACGACGACGCGCCCCATTCCGCGATTACTGTACTGTAAGCTGTACTTTAGTACGGAGCGGAGCGTGGGGCGCGTCGTCGTGGATTGCACTATCTATGTATATCTGGGTACATGAACTAGTTTCCCAATAATAAGTGAAACATTGGGCAACAGCTAGTAGGTAAAAAATACGTCGAGGAGATAATAATAATATCCGTATAATAATAAAAAATCGCTCCCTTTTGCAGTTTTTCCCATGGTTGTGTCACGTTCACTTTTCAAAATAATGTTACCGTAATTTAATATTTAAAATTAAAACTCAAGTTCTTAGCCACCACATGGACGCCCTGGTCCTGGGGTACTCCATTAGCCCCTCGGTGGGCCCGACAGCGGAGACCACGGGGCACTTGTTGTACAGGTAGCGATAGCACGTGGCGCGCACGTGTGCCGCCGTGATGCGATCCACGGATATCAGCTGGTTCAGCAGCGTCGGGCGGCTGCCGTAGTACAGTGTCCACCGCCCCATGTCCATCAATGTGCCCAATAGAGAGTCCATTTCTGACAAAATCTTCGTCTTCAGAAAATTCTTGGCCCTCTCGACCTCCGTCTCTGTGACGCAGAAGCACAAGTACATGAACTCGTCCTGTATCAACATCATCATGTCGTCTAGGTTCATTACACCGCTCACAAAATGCACTCCAAAGAGTCCGCAGTCTTTGTAGGTAATATTGAATGCTTGGTAAGAGTCGCACAAGCCGCAGCAGGAGGCTTCGCGGGCTACCCGCACGGGGTGTAACTCCCCGCCGGGCTGCGAGCGGTCCCATCCGCCCAGTACGAACTTCGCCACCTCCATCACGATCTTGTCGTCGTCGGTGAAGCACGGCCCTTCCACGGCTACCATGACGTGCGCGGTGGGCATCGAGTCGTCACGATATCTCACTTCTGAGCCCGTATACCTATAGGTATCCATATCTAAGTACTTGAGCGACTCCAGCTTTTTCAGGTGAGTGGCGGCGAGCGACGTTATCTGCTCGTGGGAGATGCCGCCGGCCGCCGCCAGCACCATGCGGCATGGGTCGTAGCACTTTGACAGGTACCTGCAGATGGTCGCGTCCGTGAAGTTGTACAGATTGGAGGAGGGGCCCATCACGGTCTGCGCGAGGGGAGTACCCTGAAACGCACTGGCATGCAAGTAGTCAAATACCACTGCACCGGGGTCTTTGTCGTGTTCTAGCATTTCGGTATAGACGACACATTTCTGATACTCGATATCGTCCTTGTCTAAGGCGTTGTTGAACACGCAGTCGATGAGGATGTCGGTGGCGAGTGGGACGTCTGGGCTCAGGCACTCCACGTAGTAGACCACCAGCTCCCGATTCACGGAGCACCTGAACTTGGCACCTAGGCTCGCCATCTGCGTCTCAAGTTTTTTTGTGTCTCGACTGTTCGTTTTTTTGAAAGCTATATGCTCGATGAAATGAGCCATTCCATTCTCCATGTTGACCTCGTACCTAGAGCCGGCGTCTATAAAGAGTCCAATGCACGCGGTAGTGCAATCACTCTCCTCCGTGGCGATCGTCACACCGTTGAACATCTTGAAGTATTGAGTGACCGGCAGGTTTTTGAGGTAATGAGTAAAGCTTTGTGGGTAACAGACGTGTCTGTTATAAGACTTTAAAGGTTTAAATTGTCTTTTCAGAAGGCTTGTTGCTCTGAGCATCCTTGAACAATGAAAGTGAACAATATTATTTTAATGCAAAAACGTGCAATGTCAATGAGTGTATTTTACGTGACGCACAGACTACATAGGGATACTGAAGTAACGCGTAGTATCCCTATGTAGTCTGCCGTATATAAAAAAGTACTCTGTGGTAGTCTGTGAAGTGACGTCACAGAGTAGGTACATTTGTGTCATTGTCATAATATGACCATAGTCGAGCAGTAAAGTGGAAGCTTGTAAGGAAGGTTTTAGCTGGGAACAAATTATCGGACGCGTCCGTATGCCGCAGCAGACAGTCGCGACCGATGAGTGTGCACGTTGATCCCAGCTCCAGCCGGCCAGATCTCTATCAGACGTCCGGACGCTCAAGGACAGCCCAAGGTCACGTCCGCGAGTTACGACCGATAGTTTGCACAGTGTAGCGCTAAATGTACTATCCAGATACAAATAAGCCGCGGCTTACGGACGCTTCCGACAAATTGTTCCCAGATTTAGAGAGTTATAAAAAATAAAGTAACTAAATACCCGACTGCAAAAACCCACTGAAAAGAGAATAAAAATAAGCATTATAGTCTATAGAATTTTGTTATCGCAGGCAAAAGTTACACCATATAGTCACGGTAATATGATAATATTACTGTGCCATAGTTCAGTTAGTCTCGCCTGCAATACCAAAATAAAATATAGATTATAGTGCTTGTTTTTATTCTCTTTTCAGTGTGTTTTTGCAGTCGGGTTTTTAGTTTTTAAATTACCTAATTTATATTTTCAGTATTATTTTTTTATTACAAATTAAATTTAAACATAAATAATTTGTGTATATTTTTGTAATCAACTTTAAAAGCCGTTAATTTTGATACCCCACTCTATAGCTAATGTAGTTTTTTTTTAAACAAACATTTTGGCGCCAAAAGTCCGACATATTGGTTTTTATAATTTTAATATACCTACCCAGTGACACTCGCGCAATAAAGACGAATCTAACGACATAATATCACTCATCGGTTTAGCCGTTTAGTAGTTACGAGGGAACATAGAGACGGACACACATACATAGCTACATACAAGTCAAACACATACCCTCCTTTTTTGGCTTCGTCGCAGTCGGGTAATAACCCTCCGTTTATGGCTTCGCCACAGTCTGGTGATAAGGCGTCGTTCCCCATGAGCTGATAGGTGCAGCAGCGGTGGCGAGCTTTACCTTGCCTTAAAACATACTTATACCTAAGATACCAGATCCGCTTCGCGGAATCCTCTGCAAAGAAATTCCAATGCTGGATTAAAAGATATCTAGATACAGCGCCACACGGTTCTTTTGGCGCGTGGCCAAATTCGGAACTAACGCCGCCATCTTGTTTTGTTACAAGTTCTGTGTCAATTTGATCAATGTTTGCCAACAATGCCTCTCTGTCAATGTCATTCTGGCTTCAAAAGATTCTTGGAGCACTTTTAGGGTACCTACATACTATGCGGTTAGCTGGAACGCGGTCAACCGGACGAATGGCTGTTGGTTGGCGGATAAAACAATTTTCTCGAACATATTTTTTATTGCTGTCAACCGGACGGCAGACCGCGTTCCGGCTAATCGCATAGTGCGTAGGTACCCTTATTGTCATAACTGAAGCTTTTGGGTCTACGATCCAAACACCTGGCTCCTAGGACCCATGGTATAATAACATATGGACCTATCACCTTCCTGTTACATTGTAGCGGTTACACCGCCACATACGAACTACACATCAAAGACGTGACGTCACACAAATCCTGCATCGCACAATTAGAGTTTACCGCGCGAACGACATATATAAGACTATCCGATATCAACAGTCGGGCCCTTGTCCGATGAAGCGCCAGCCCGCGCCGCAGCTGAGCGCGTAGCTTTAAATTCCCCGTATAAAATAATAATATATCCGTGATCCAGCCTGTCCCATCTTACTGTCCCCCCCTCAGCGACGCCCTAAGCCGAGGTTCGTACCCCACAGGGGGTGCCCTTAGCGAGCGTTCGCCTAATTTTAATTTAGAATAGTTGCTCCTGGCTGGAGGCTTTGAGTGTAGTGCTTAAGGCAGCCGCAGGATTGTTCGGTTGAGCAGTAAATACCTTAGTGGTATACCTGCGAGATGCCATAGTTAAAAAAAAAAAAAAAAAAAAAAACAGTCGGGCAGTTGCCCGCCAGACACAACACCCGTCTGGTCGGAAGATCCTCCCTTTTCTATGGTGGATGAGTGAACTTTAGACCCTGTTCCTCATACCTCTAAAACATCATGAGATCCTTTTCACCGTCGAGTATTTAATTCTCGCACAAAATTCTTAACGGAACGATTGATTGCAGTGCATGAATCACCTGTTTGTAGTATTACATGTTTGTATCCAATGGAACAGCCTGTACGATCCGAAAGGGGCACAGTAATAAAACCTTATTATAAAAAGTAATTACTATTTAAAATTCACGTATTCAGTAGGTACCTTAATTAGCTAGAGTTGCAACAGATATCCGGCCACTATCCGGTATCCGGCCTACCTGGCCATATTTTTACTATCCGGCGCAAGGTCGGATTGTCATCTTGTGCCGAACATTCAGCTAGCTGGATACTTGGTCTTATTTTCGTAATAAAATGTAAATAATACTACTAAATTCGAAAACCAACAAGTTTATTTAAAAAAATAGATATACATTTTTGGTCTGTAAGCAATTATGGTTTATGGTAGCTAATTACCTATTATCTATATTTGAAATCTACTAAAGGACAATTGTGATACAGTATGAAAACAGTTGAGCGCCAAGCCCTAAAACTATTTTTCATTTTTGGACTTTGTATGTTGCGACTTTTCAACAGACTTTAGACATACATTTTGATCAAAAAGTCAGCCTCTGAAAGTGGTACTTTGTGGTTCCGGAAGGATAAACATGGCGCTCAACGTGAAGTTAATAACCGATTTCGTTTATTCTCATAAACAAACCAGCTTCGGAAAAAAGCCTTTCACTGTAGGTACTTTTAACATGCATGACGTTCGCTTCAGCTGGATAACCGGCTATCCGTCTTCGGCAGTCGCCGGTTATCCGACATTTGGTATCCGGTCAAATCACTAATAATAATAATATAAAACGTTCAACACGCAACGCAACGTGCATCACTATCCGTTGCAACTCTAATAGTTACCATAATAACATAAAAAAATTGCAAATTTCCCACAGAGGTTATGACTTGTAGGCACCAGCTACACGCCAGCCTCCCACGCCCATTGAATAACCATTTAAAAAATATACCTAGGGGGTATTTTTTTTTCCAGTTCGGCGCATCAATCTTTGTGCAGTTTTTTGGAACAAGATGCTTTTCTAGCAGCTTCTTTCTGGCATGCTTTGTCCTGTCGTTGCCATGTGTTCCCAGCGAACAGATAATTCACCTCTAATATCCGGTCCATATTTTTTATCCTTTGAAGGTGTTTCGCTCAAGAGATTCAGAATCTTATCATCCAGATCGCTGCTTCAACAGGCAGTTCCGACTGCACTGTCTGTACCGGATCTAAAGCAGGGACGATGTGTAGTTGAGGTGGATGTACCCGGTTGCGGCTCTTCTGCATCCAAAATCGGAATTGACTCGAATTCGGCTTGAACGTCCATTCCATCTGGAATATATATATATATATATAAGTACCAGATGTATTGGAGTGTTGGAGAAAATAGCGCAGTGATAGTCCTTGAAAACAATCCACAACACTGAGTTCCTCATCTTTATCAATATTCAGAAACATAAAATCTCATCAAAAACATTTTCATGTAAAATGTTGCCAAGACGAGACCATATGGCTCGCTCTGTCAAAAAGTTATCAGATCTCATGACGAGCCAAGCTTCTACGCATACAAACTTCCATCCCCTAGTTTAAGGGGTTGGGGGTAAAAGTTCCAGGTTTTAATTTTTTTTTGTTATTTGTGTACTAATACTAGTTTACATACCAAATTTCACTTTTCTACTCTAATTCTTAGGGTACTTCAGGAAGTACCCATTACATTTTGATGATTATCACTGAGTAAGTCAGTGAGGAATTCGGGGTTTTTCAGATATCAATAAAATCTAAAGAGCTATTGAAACTTTGTATGTTTAATAAATCTAATATTGACATCATAAACCGAGAATTTTGTTTATATGGTACCTATAATCCAAACCCAAGTTACAGGGGTTCAAAAAAACGACAAAGCGCTTCGAGAAAAGGTAGGTAGTGTAGTGCCCTTGCGCTTCGCTTGGCTCGTCTTGGCGGGGGCACTGCCGTGCGCCCAGATCAAATGAACAAAAATGAATAAAAATTTTGTATGTGAATGTGATCACTACCGAGTTTTTGCACGAATAATACCATAATAAGTTATTAGTACAAATTAAAATCCTTAATTTTTTCGGTAAGCGACGATCACTATTATATTTTCGTAAGAAAGACATATCTTGTTTCATGTAAAGTATAAAACTATTATATTTGTGTGTTATTTTTATGTACAGGATTTGGTACCTAATGTCTTTTTACAAACATGATGTATACTCGTACTTATGCAAAATCTTAATGTCGTTCACATTATCATAATATTTACAACATTTTAAGCAAGCGGTTTTACAATAAAATATTGCGATGATGTCGGTACTCAGATAGACAGTTGTAGCCCAGAATTGTGCACTTTTATCACTTCTAACGTGACAATATTATCGTGGACTTCCACTTCTATAAAATGTATGGAAATGCGTGCACGTTATAACTTTCGTATCTCTCCATACATCCACGGCTTGGCTAGCACAGTGGCTTTGTTGCACGACCCCAAATTAAGCAAAATGTCTACATCGAGCAAATTTCACTCCTTGGCTTTAAAGCTAGATCAAAAAAGCTAGATCAAAAAAGATGGTTTAGGCTGGAAAGCCGTGTAAAATATTTATGAAGAATATCGACTACAACACCACTTCTCCGATTGTTCTTGATGGTCGTCAGCGTCACCCAGCTGTTCGTCTACTTATGCTGTACTTATGTACTACCAAGTCAAAGCTGCTCACGCTTTTAATTAACTGGTGTGTAACGAGCTTAAACAGCAATATTGTATTTTAAGATGCTGTAATGATATCGAGAAAATGCGCATTTTGTAACTCAAACTCAAATCAAACTAAAAGCATTTATTTCAATTAAGCCATTTACAGGCACCTTTGAATTGACAATGAATCAGTCAGTCAGAAATATGAAGCTAGTTGCCCATTCTAAAGCGTAGTAGACCTATGGAGAAGAACGGGCAAATAATTACACGGACACTCTTAATAAATAAAAAAAAAGGGTTACATCACTCATGTTGAAATTATACCTACATGTGAGAACAATGTAGAAAGACGTGCACGTTACAAGCGTCCGTAATAAAAAAATAAAACAAAGAAAAATAATTCAAAAATTAAAATAAGCTATAGTACCTACTCATAGGTAGCTATGAGTTGACTAGTCCCAACTGTCGGTGCCCGTTCACGAACATGTCGCATTGATCAGCACCATTCAGCTCAACCATTTTGAAGAAAGCTAAATGATCCAACACACGCGCCGCCATCAGCGAGACATCTGAGTGAGCATGACATACTCACAGCCGCCAGGGCACGTTCAAGTCAATGAAAGACATATTGCCCGGTAAATGGTAGCTCTTTACTTTACTCACACCTTTTTTTTTTTTTTTTTGATGGGTTTTATCAAATGACTCCTCCCGCTCTGGGTGGAGCGGGAGGGCGTGTCAGACTCTTACTGACTAAAACCCACCCGTGTTCCTTCTGTTGCCTGTGCAATGCCAGGGGGCCACGGTATCCCTTTCGGACTTTCCCGCAAACTCGGCAGGCACTTTACTCACACCTGTGTTATGCAATTATATAATACAAAGATGGTCTTACAATCTTCAGCAGCTCCAACAGTATTTTTTTAATCAATTAGTTGCGGTACAAGATTTGAATTTCGTCTCATTTAGTTGAAGTATGCGGGGAGGAATTTAATTGTAGCATTTTAATCAGTACCCCATGAAAGATGAATCTATTTTAGCCAGTCCGAAACCTGGTTGAACTAATAGGTTCCTCTTTCTTGTACTATAATTATGTCTATCATCTTACGTGATAAGAAATGCAAAGCAGCAGCTCTAATGCTAACTATAGGTGATTTGACTGCTATAGCAGACCTTTTGGCAACATTGGCTTGGACTACTTCGGCCCTGTGGATGTGTCTATTGGTCGCCGCAAAGAAAAGCGTCACACCTAAAACCTAGTTAGCGAATCAAATTTTCACGCCTCCCACTTAAGACCTAGGCCAAATATTTTTTGATATTCGGATAGCTCATGAGTTATGAGGTTATGACTTAAAGAGGTGCCATAAAAAATATGAATTAAAAACGACAAAAACGCACCAGTACGACATTTTTTTTTTACCGAGTTTAAACGAACATCAGAGATAATGCAGTCGTGACAATAATTACGTTAATAGTCGTCAGAAATCGAATTTTATAAACAAAGAAGTTTTCCTCGTACACCGTCAGATATATTGTAGCAGACAAGGTGACCAAATACTTCTGAACAATTTAAAATGTCAATAAATTCCATACACTGCAAGTTACCATTAAATTCATTACTTCATTAATATCTGAGCAGATGCTTGTCTATAATTTCTATACAAACAACTAACCAAAAATATCTGAACACTTACAACGTCAAGTGTATCTACGCAGACAAGAAACAAGTCGATTCGAAGTTCGATTTCAAAATTCCATACTTATTAGGCCCAAAAAAGAAACAAACAATAAAACGTTCGGATACACATAAAACCTTAAAATTGCAACTCATCTGTTAAGATTTTATTTAAATTCTGTTTTTTTTTCATGGGTGTCGTTTTCATAGTTTTTGAGGGTGATTAAGTCGATAGTGACGTCTAGTATCTCTATGTAGTCTGTGGTGAGGTCAATATGTAAATCCGATATGGCAGCTGCAAAAAAAATCTATCTTTCTATCCGCCATCTTCCCAGCCATATGGCTGGCCAGATGGCAGCAAGAGGGTACTTTTGAAACTCTATTTATGTATACAGTTGTACATTAACATTCTTAATGTGTATTACCTAGTAGTTTGATAGTAACTGTGTTAAATGCTTTTAGCGTTCATCGCCATAATACTTACGGCTATCCCTAGGTCATCGGCGATGTCTGTTACGGATAGGCCATCATCCTTTAACTGAATTATTTTATACTAGCTGTGCCCGCGACTTCGTTCGCGTGGATGTCGGAAAACAATAATGTGTCACTTAGAGAAGGTGTACCTTCATTTAAAAAGGGAGAATCTTTCGACCAGGCCTGGTGATTTTTCCTTGTAACTAAGATGCTGCCAAAAACTTGTATAATTATTTATGAAAATGCTTCTCTATATACAATATTAGACGTGGAACCACCTGGAGCGTACACAAAAAGGTTGCTAGGGTTGCTCACACGCGAAAGAGCTACATAAAGTTGGCCGTGGGAAAAGCAACCAACACTAAGATCTACCCCCGCAACGGATAATGTCTGGCCCTGAGCTTTGTTAATGGTCATGGCGTAACATAGGCTGACGGGGAATTGCACACGTTTGAAACTAAAGGGGACATTATTGGGAATGAGGGGAATTCTGGGAATAAAAACAACATCACCGGCGCCGCAACCTGTTAAGATTTCGGCTTCGATGACGTTGTGTTGGAGATTGGTGACTCTGAGCCGAGTGCCGTTGCAAAGTTTGGGAGGACTTAAATTTCTGAGAAGAATTATTGGCACTCCGACTTTTAAACAAATTTTGTGTGCTGGAAGACCGGGTGTGTTAAGGGATTCTAAGAACTCTACTGGATAGTGTGTGGCATCTTCCTCTTCGGTAACCGTGTTTATTGAAGTATATTGTTTACTTTCCCCAGAAACATGTGCCAATATTTGTGAATTTATTGCTGCCGCTTGGTCGTTGCGGGGAGTCAAAATAGCTCGCTGGCACAGCCAAGCAGCAGCGTGGTTACCGATATCAGTGGGATTCCCATACACAGAAGAAATGAGTTCCAGCTGTGAAGCAACGGAACAACATAGGTTCTCCACCAAAATTACTTTGCCATCTTGTGTAGGATATGTGCCGTCACCAATTTTCAAAAGTAAATTTGAGAACTCTTGTGCGTTTGGGTTCCCACCCAGATGTGCTCGCATATTTAAACTCAAATGAGTTGATATGACATTGCACCATAGAATCGAACTCTTTAGACAGGCACTAATTTCATCGGCTCTGGTACCTCGCGGTATTATCGGGAGTGTCTGCCTAAAATCACCACAGAAAAGTACCGTAATGCCTCCCATCGGCCGGTCATTTTGCCTAATGTCGCGCAAAGTTCGGTCTACTGCTTCAACAGCCTTGCGGTTTGCCATCGTGCACTCGTCCCAAATTATTATGTCACAATCGCGTAAAACCCTAGCTTTGTCGCTATTGCGTGACACATTGCAAACCGGGCTTTCTGTTCGTTCCAAGTCGATGGGAATTTTGAACATTGTGTGTGCGGTTTTTCCTCCGGGCAACAATGTGGCTGCTATTCCTGAGGAGGCAACAGCGAGAGCAATCTTATTTTGGCTCCTTATTCGTGCCAAAATAACTTTGGTTAGAAAAGTTTTGCCTGTTCCACCGGGCGCGTCTAAAAACAGGATTTCTCCTAATTTATTATCCACACTGCAGCATACTCGATCAAATATTTGACGCTGTTCCGTTGTCAAAATTGAGCAGCCGTTTTGCAGGGTTTCTGCTAATTCCACGGGATTGTAATTTATCTCCGAGGCGTACTCCCTGTTTATACGTTCCCCATCGACTGTCGGTGTGGGCAAGCCGTATTGAGTGAGCGTGAGTGTTCCTATACTTGTAACTATATCTTGAATGGCCAACAACGATCTATTATGACAATTTTCAACTACTCGGTCAGGAATTTCACCATCACTGTTTTGACGTACATGTCTCAAAAAATCTTCAGAAAATTTTTCTCGATATTTTTGCCACAACTGCCCAGCAACCGTTAATCCACAAAAGGTCAATAAGATGGCAAACAAATGACGCAAGCGATATGGACTATCGCTGACGCTTGCCTCGGCTAAAGCTTCATCCCAATGCTGATCTCCATCTAATAAATGACGTGCGCGGCAAGCAGCTTGGTATGTGGGATATTCAATATCATCCACCTTACGGAGCTCAGTGAAAGAAGTAGGTCCTCGCACGACGTGCAAAAGAAGGCGTAAATAGTAACACTCTGAATTATTCGGGTGCACAGTGTACACTCGTCCAATCACGTGTTCCTTGAAAACTCCAGGCTCGCCTTCCACAGCAGTTCCACGTCTTCTACGGTTAAAAACACCTTGCTGCTTGTTGTACGTGTAATAAGATGGGACCTCATTATATAGAAGGGATTTCGCGTAATTATCTGTTTGGCAGAGGCGAAAGAATGCCATCAAGGTGGTTTGTCTTGGATTGTCTAACCTTGCTGTGACATTTTCAGACTGAAAATACACTCTTTGCCCGCCCTCAAGGTGTACATCGAGATGAATGACCGGCGGATGTCTCTCATGAATCGGGAAACTTAAAATACGCCAAACTGCCTCCGAGGAGCTTATGTACCGGCCAGATTGATACCTCGTGACTTCATCATATTCATTGCGATTTCTCAGCGCGATCATTGCTTGGTCACTACCTTTATTAACATATTTGCAAATATATTTTATCGACTCTACGCTATTGCATATTTCAACATTAATGTGAGCTTGAAATGTTTTAGATAATACTGGCGAATACGGCACCACCCATCTATTATCCAAAACAATTTCTTGCCCACGGAACCTGGTAGAAGCTGTGAAACCACCTTGCGAGACTGATCTGCGCCGATACAACGGATACCCATTTTCCCCCGACATAGTCTGTGCTAAAAGTGCTCTAGGGTATTTTTTTGAGCACTTACCATCTTGCATGCACGGTGATTCCCTATTTAAAACACCACATGGCCCGTGAACCATGTGTGTCTTAATTATGTCATGCAAAATTGGATCTTCATTTTGGTCTGGAAATTCAGCACTTATGACACTGTCAATAGCATCGGAACGAATTTTGTTTTCCAGCCACAGGAGAATGTGGGCGTGGGGCAAACCACGCTTTTGCCACTCGACGCTGTACATAAAACATAGAGCTGAACTGAATAGTTTCTCTTTTGTAAGGAGATTGATCAAAACTTTGAGCTTCAAATGAAAGACCCTTGCAATTATGTCATGCCTATCGTATGACGCCTGTCCTGTAAGAAGTTCCTGACAAATTTCGGTCCACTTTGGATTTGTTGTAAACGTTACGAAAAGGTCCGGTCGGCCGTACTTACGGACGTAGCAAAAAGCATCTTGCGTTCTTTCGTGCATATATCGTGGACCGCCTGTAAAACTGGATGGCAAGATGACCAATCGCCCCAAGTTTTCGACGTTAGTATCCGTTTGCATCGCGTCCCGCAAATGAACGTATTCTTCAGCGCGTAAACGACGTTGGTTAGTGCGAATGTAAACTAAACGTTCCGTTTCTATTTTTGCATACATGTCTACAATAAATTGGCTGAACAAACCACGAAATCGTTGCAAATAGACGAAGCGATTGCGCCTTATTTGTAAAAGGTATGAATAATATTGCTGAGCCGATATCTTTTTATTAAAATTGGCTACCCTGGTAGTAGGGTTAACTTGGTAGAGCCCAAAATTGTACCCATCTTCACCATGACAATATATTAACGGATATTGCAGGGCGTCGTATGCTCGGTGGGTTTCATAAATTCGTTGAAGGCGATCGTCGCGAGTGCGCAACACGATGTCACGCCTCTCACACTCTTGGTCGACTAAAACAACTGCAACTTCATCTGTGACAGGTGCATTGTGTCTCCCGCGGTGTTCGCCAACAGGACGTCTATCTGCGTTGATGATTATTTTAAAATCATTGCTGCCAGGCGGAATGGACTCCAATGCAGTTTTAAAATTATGCACATACTGATTTGCTTGATGCAGCATGTTCTGTAGTCCTGATATAAGGTCACTATTAAGCTGGGGAAAATGACGATTTCTGACACTGAGCTGTTCAGTGTAATCAGACACAAAATAAACTTGGAGAAATTTGGGCTCATTTTCTGCCAGTAACGATCCGATGAGATGGTAAACTTGGCCTTGCACTTTGAAGGTTGGCATGAACGGTCCCTCCGTTATTTGTTTTGCCCCAAAAGATGTCATCTGGAATGCGCTGTTATATGAACGGATATTATCTAAAAAATGTTTAGATTGGCGGTGATCGCCATTTAGAAGGATTTTAATAAAGTTTGGAGGATCTTGAAAATTTGTAATGACAACTTTTCCACTTGAACAGCACATTCCATTTGTCTCTTTATTCCATTTCAGAGCATCACAAAAATTGCAAATTTCGGTCATACCACCAACAGAGGCGAAATCAGCGTAGTCAATTCTAGGTGAATAAGTAAAACCTGCTTTTTCCTTATTGACCCAAGTTGTAATAACATTTGTGAAATCATATTCCAGAGACTCGTCAGCGTCCTCAGTTGTAATTCTGTTCAGATTGTACCGAGCTCGGTCAGCCTCTAAGCGAGATTGACGCTGTTGTGCTGTTTCTGCTTGTCGCAAGTCGTCTATTCTTTCCCTTTCGGACGCTAAATACCTTTCATCATTCAACCGAGCGCGTACATAGCTATCTCTGGCTGACACTAATCTTCGTTCTCTCTCTGAGAGAGATTCAGATTCGCGTGACAGTGCGTGGCGCTCTCGGTCAGCCGATAACCGCGCTTTGCGATCCTCGATGGTCTCTTGAGAACGCAAAGTCGCTGTCCGAGTACTTTGTGTACTCAGGCGTGACTCCCTTTCCGAAAAAGTCTCGGACTCCCGTGACAGTGCGTGACGCTCTCGGTCTAACGATAACCGCGCTTCGCGGTCCACAATGCTCTCTTGAGAGCGTAAAGTCGCCTCAGACTCGAGTGACAGTGCACCGAGTGCACGGCGCTCACGCTGAGCCGATAACCGCGCTTCGCGATCCTCTGTGCTCTCCCGTGACCGAGAAGCCGCCGTAAGAGCACGCTGTATTCTTAGTCTAGACTCACGCTGGAAAGCCGTTTCAGATGCGCGAATTCTAACTTACCGTGCTCGGACAGCATTTAACCTCGCTTCACGATCCTCTTCGGATTCTTGAGATATAATTAGTCTCATTTTTTTAGCTTTTCGACTACATTGCGTAAGGTTAGATTTTTTTCTAGAAGGCATTTTCAAGAAAATATCTAAAACCAACCAACCAAAAGTTCGAGCGAATTACGAAGTAAAGTAACGACTCGTTTTTTGACCCAACGAACGAAACGAAACCAATTCGAACGAATTACGAAGTAAAGTAACGACTCGTTTCTTGACTTCGTAATTTGACCCAACGAACGAAACGAAACAACCAAAAGAACAATTTCAACGAATAAACGATCAAACCACAACAAACTTTTTCCGACAATTAAGAGACCAAGAACAAAGAAACCCAATTCTTCTAGGACAAAGTACTATAAATGGGCTAAGGTCATTCTTCTACGGAGAATCTTAACACCGCGATTCAAAAAATTACGTTAAATGAACAACGCCATCTATCGAGCACGAAGTAATACTGTCAAAATATATTGGAAAACGTTCGAACACTCAATAAGCTAACTAAACTATGTAGAAAAGTCCAAAAGTACAAAATATTTTTGTTTTTAAGAAATTAACATTTATCACTATTGTTTCATATCATATCATATCTTAAATAATTAAGTTGTATCATGATTTGAAAGATAGGGAGCGCCACCTATCGCACTAAACTAATAAACTAAACTAATAAACATCGCTTTTGGAAAACTTGAATTAATCTAAGTTTAAATTGGGTCATTGGGAGTTTTATTTTATTCACAATGTAACGTGTTAAGTTACCGCGCGAAGTATGCGAAAATAATTATCCTAAAACAACATTACGAACTCACAAATTTAATCTACTTGAATTTACGTTAGTATTATTTTGCGTCAATAGATGTCGTTACGTGTATGTACATTACGTAATGACAATTTCTTCTTGAACACTTTAAATCATATATCTTTTGATATTTTGAAGCGATTGCGATGAAACAAAAACTAAATGAAACTTCAAGTTACAAACAATATTTGAGTGTAAAAGTTAACCATATTGATTTTGTACTTTTTACGTGATACTGGAAAAAACAAACCTCACAGACAAACAGACAAACAGACAAACAGCCAAAAAATCCAAAAATGATAGAAATGGTATCTGTTAGTTATTATTGAACACTCCAAGTACTTTTTTTTTTTTTTTTTAATGTACAGAAACGCTTCGACTACAGATTTATTATATGTATAGATTTTAATTCAACATATATACGGTATGAACTCATATTACATTAATTAAAATCAATAATCCAATATCTATAATACGTTGCTTGCCTGAATTTATTTATTGCGTGAGTTCACACATGAGTTGCATGATACGCTTGACAAGACTCAAAACTACAAAATGTTATAAACTGTATATAAAACAGCAAAAGAGTTCCTATATATATTGTATTTATAGTAAAGTTGGAAGCACTTCCTACTGCAATTTTTCCTCAACTGCTATAGATATCTAAGACTACATAGTCCATCTGCATAGATACACTTGACGTTGTAAATGTTCAGATATTTTTGGTTAGTTGTGTGTATAGAATTTATTGACAAGCATCTGCTCAGATATTAATGAACTAATGTATGTTCAGATATTAATGGTAACTTGTAGTGTATGGAACTTATTGACATTTTAAATTGTTCAGAAGTATTTGGTCAGCTTGTCTGCTACAATATATCTGACGGCGACCAAGTTACCTACTTGAACGAACGCATATACTTTCTTTAAGCAATACTAATTACTTTTGTAAAAACCTACATGATTGATTTTTCGCATAGCTGGTGCCAGTGATTGAACGGTGATTTTGCCAGACGACTTATGCCAGAAAGCTTAAGAATTAAGATTAACTAAGATGCAATAGCGAGCGATATGATAGGTTAGATTTCTTTTTATAATTAGAAACCTAAATCGGAGTTGCTTTGTCGATTTATGCAGAAAAGCAGAATAAATAGAAGAAACTTAAATGCAGGAGCGCGCGCAACGAGCTTTTTCCGCCAGGTAGGCAAGCTACCTAGTCGGGGTAGCTGGGTGGGGCCTTTAGGCTGGCTAGGTGCCTAGGCCGGGGCCTTGCAAGACCTAAGCGGAAATCCGGGGCTGAGTGCACCAAGAGATTATTGAAAGCGCCGGGTTATGGCCCGTCGAGGTGTTCCACTAAAAATACTTTCAGATAACGGCACTGCTTTTATTGCGGCAAACCGGCAAGATTTTGCTGCCAACAACTAATGTGAGTGGAGCTTTATTCAGCCTGCATTGCCATTTATGGGAGGCTGTTGGGAGCGGTCTATACGCACTGTGAAGACAGTTCTTCAAATGACATTGAGGGAAAGAGCCCTAATTAGAAGAGCTGATGCACACGCTTCTTTTAGAACGTAGGTATTCAATATACAACTCGTAGGTGTTAAACAAATATGATTTGACTGGATTCAAATGTGTTTGCAATTAATAAATGTAGGTAAATAAGCATGTGTATGTAGGTGTTCTAAGAAAGAAGAATAACTCTGGAAGAACACGACAGCTAGTTATATTGTGGACGTGTTCGAAACAGTCAAACCCAGTTTTTTCTGCGAAGCAATAAGAAACTGCCGCAGTCGAATTCTGAAGGTGCCAAGACATTGGACAATGACGATAACGACACGATGTCGACGGACTGGTAGTTTCATACAATTACTACTAAACGCTTTCACACTGCGTCTGTGTCGGTGTAGTCAACAGTATCGTCAGCGACGTTGATTGTCGTACTGATATCGGCGGTCAACACATTGCACTTGTTCATTGCTGCCAAAAACTCGAATACCTACACTATTAAACTTAGATTCGCGCGGCGATATGAGCTTTTGCTGGCGCAACACGACTATTCGAGGCTGCTGTGGTACCGCATGACAATAAGCTGTTGGTTACATACTGATATCGCCCCGAAATCGTTGTCCTCCGAACTGATCATAATAATATGTCGGTGCCGTTATCGTCGAGTGTGAAAACGGCTATTTTATATGGAGATATACGCATAAAACATTTTTTTGTTTTTCCTGTAAAATCTAGAATGATCGATTACCATATAATTAACGATTTTAATAACTATATAATAGAGTTTCTTACATAGAGTGGCGCAACAATAACGAATAATGTAATTTCCTAAGTCAGTTATCATCTGCGTCGCCTTCACGCAACACTTGAAGTCGAACCGGATGACGCTGAAATTCAGTCATTTTCTTAGTCAATACTTAACTATTTAAAGAGGATTGTTTGTGTGTTGTTTGTGAATAGTGTTTATTTATACCAGCAGATTTTTTTTATTCTAGTTAAATAGAAAAAGTAATACTTATCATTCAAACACCGCCAGAATTGAGTCACATTTGGAAGTTTCAAAGGGTTCCGTTAAATCGATTAAATGGTCGTTCGAGAAATGATGTTTCAAGTTATTAGGCCTTTGCGCTGCCGATGATTCGAGCTGTCAGTTATTCGAAATTTTGATGCATTGAGGTAGTGAACTGTCGCGTTCGTATTTTATATATTTCAATAGGTACTATCAACTTAACGTTTTCGAACAAGTACGAGTATTATTCGATCACACGTCTTTCGATTTCTAGTAGGGAACCCCGTTTCAGAGCTTTATTTCAATACCTCCTTCTGGTGATAGATTACTTCTTTTATGCTGTCTATCTAATTCCAACATACACTGCTACGAGGATCTTCTGGCGCTCGACTGACGCAGACCGAGGGGCGCTGTCGGCACCTGATCGTCTGTGTACATCTGTGCGGAATGTGTTGAAGATGGTGTCGTTAGTTACGATACTGGCCACGCACAAAAAGATCATTGTGTAACTACTTTTCACCCTTCAGCCTTCATTCAGCCTTCTCACAAAAAAGAAAATAAGCCAGACATGACGTTTTACATAACCTAATTTTATTTTACAACAATGTTTAAAACGGTACTAAAATCTATTTTCATTGGTTTCACCAGGCATGCTAGAGACAGAAGCACGGAGGTGACCACACTAGCCAACGAAGTGAGGGTTACCACGCTTGTGATGAACACGCCCATCACCTGCGTGACGCTGGCGATAGCCGCGGGCCCACGGTACGAGATTCCCTGCACCAACGGGCTGACGCACTTCATAGAGCACATGGCTTTCAGAGGGTGCAGAACGATGAATACGAAGCAAATGGAAAAACTATTGATCGATATGGGTGCTAAGATGACAGTGCACACGTCGAGAGAGGAGCAAGTGTTCTCAGTGTTGCTGCCCTCCAAGAACGCTCTCAACGCGGTGGACATTCTGTGCAAGATTGTCACCGAACTAGACATCGACGACTGCCAAATAAGCCTGGAGCGGGACAACATCTGCCGGGAGCTCGCCGATGCTGATGCCGATCCAAAACAAGTGCTTTTCGATTATCTTCACGCAACAGCTTTCCAGGGTACCCCGCTTGCCCAGCGAGTTATTGGTTCGTCCGAAAATTTATGCCGATTCAATGCTGATATCGCATCAACCTTCATGAGCGAGAACTACGTGCCTTATAGATTGTGTTTGGCATGTGCAGGGAAAGTAGAACACAGGCAATTGGTTAGTGCTGCTCAACCGACTTTTGGGTGTATAGCTCCAGTGCCAATGGGTGAGCCGGAGCTGGGGCCCAATCGGTTCACCGGCTCCCAAGTGTTGTACCGCGATGATTCTATGCCTTTCTGTCACGTAGCGATCGCATTCGAAGCTCCGGGGTACACTAGCCCTGACTACTACAAGATGTTGGTGCTGAACTACATCGTAGGCAAGTGGGACCGCAGCCAGGGGCGCGACCTGTCGCAAGCGCCGCCAGTGGCGCGCTGGGTGGCCATCGACAAGCTGTGCGAGCGGTACGAGCCCTTCTACGTAGTGTACCGCGACGTTGGGTTGTGGGGCGTTTATTTCATCGCGGATAAGTGGAAGCTAGACGAAATTGTGACCAGGCTTCAGGATCAATGGATGGAATTGTGTACTGTATTGACAACTACGGATATTGAGAGGGGTACTAACCTCGCTCGGCTGGACGTGGCGCGATGGTACGGTAACGTGGTGTGGTCTGCACATGACTTGGGGAAGCAGATGCTGTATAATGACGAGATGAAGTCACTGGAGATGGTGAACGCGCTCCTGATGGGCCTTGACGTGGGGGAGCTGCGGGTGCTGGCGGACCGGTACCTGTACGACCGGTGCCCGGCGGTGGCCGCGGTGGGGCCCTCAGAGACGATGCCGGACTATCTCAGAATAAGGAGCGGCACGTGGTGGCTTAGATGGTAATTTTTAAATAAAATGATCTGAATTTTCTATTTATTCTGATGACTATTCTATGGCTAGGCGCATGTTGAGCAGTATAAACAGAGATTTTACGTTTTTTAGAGGGCACGTATATTTACTTATCTATCTTTAAAAATAAAATTCATATCTATAGATCTAAGCCCAGACATGTTTTTTCTTTGTACTTCCATTATTTAAAAAGATAATAAAATAATAAATAAAATAATATAAAATAGCTTTATTTTCCTTCTACAATTTTGTTTGACTTAACTAATGATTAGTGTTACAAATTTGACTCATATAGTGTTAGTAATAATAATAATATGTTTCTTGATTTATATCTACCGTTATTTATGTACAAGGACCGCTAGCGATAGCGGTGAAAGCCTCCTCCATTCGTTTCCATGCTATTCTATCTCTCGCTACTCTACTCCAAATTTTGCCTACTATTTTTATAATATCGTCGCTCCATCTCATTTTTGGTCGACCTTGTCTGCGCTTTTTGTTCAGTGGGTACCAGTTGGTGGTGATTTTTGTTCACCTATCTTCTGGTACTCTTTGGAAGTGTCCAGCCCATTTCCATTTCAGTTCAAGTACCTTTATGGCCCCTCGCCCACGGCGACTTTTTGTAGAGATGCAGTCGCGAGTTTAGCAAACGCGCGACTGCATCTCTTCTAACGCGTGTTAGCCGCATTTGGTGCAAAAACCAATAAAGAAAAAAATGATTGTGGTAAGTTATTTATTTATTTAACTTTAGTATTAGGGCCTCCGCACACACAAAACGTGTTACAATGTACTCGAGTCGGACTTTGCATATATTTACCTTAAATAAACTTACTTTATCATTATAAATGCAGATGAGTGTTGAGGATGATGAGATGTTCTAGAATCAGTAAATCAGAAAACAGATGGTCATCAGTTGTTGTTATTTGATTTTTCTAAAGATGATCTCCTTTGCTGGTTATTTTTTTGGTTACTTTTTTCAAATTTTTGAGTCTTGCCACGGTACAGAACCTTCACCGGTGAAATATTCAGTATATATATTTCGGATTGCAGTACCACTTAGTTCTGATCTTCGTATTCTAATTAAATGTAAATTATCACTGGCAGGTAAATCTTGGAATCCACGTATACTCAGAGTGTGATCAAATTGGTACCCATCTCGCTTACGTATGAAATTGTGCAATACGCAACACGTTTTAACAATGTTCGTAGCAAAATCAACATTAACGTTTATGGGCCTGTAGCGGTTACACCGCCACATACGAACTACGCATCAAAGACATGACGTCACACAAATCCTGCATCGCGCAATTAGAGTTTACCACGCGAACGACATAGATAAGACTATCCGAAATCAACAGTTGGGCAGTCGGCCCGCCAGACACAACACCCGTCTGGTCGGAGGATCCTCCCTTTTCTATGGTGGATGAGTGAACTTTACACCCTGTTCCTCATGTCACTAAATTGGTGACCCCGAGTATGAACGTCAACGCAGCCTTCGTGCAACTACTTCAGCGTGACGTCATCATCATCACTCCCGCAAGCTTTCGTGAGGCGAGTCACACAGACAGCCAGCACCCTCGGCTTCAACGGGTATCCTGACCACCAGCATGCAGCGAACGCGCATTCCTGGTCATCACCCTCAGCCTCATCACCCCGACTCACTGGGGAATCAACGCAATCATCTCAATCAGCGCAATCACCGCTATCACCTCAATCACCGCAATCATCTCAATCAGCGCAATCACCGCTATCACCTCAATCACCGCAATCACCTCAATCACCACAACCGCCGCAATCATCGCAGACAGTTCCGACTCACCGCGAACTGTGCGGCACCCGGTTCCGACTCACTGGAACCTTAGCTGGCACTGTGAAGCATCGCAAGATACAAGACTCAGCCCACTATCGACCTCCGGTCTCCGGAGGGGAGTGATGTAGCGGTTACACCGCCACATACGAACTACGCATCAAAGACATGACGTCACACAAATCCTGCATCGCGCAATTAGAGTTTACCACGCGAACGACATAGATAAGACTCCGAAATCAACAGTTGGGCAGTCGGCCCGCCAGACACAACACCCGTCTGGTCGGAGGATCCTCCCTTTTCTATGGTGGATGAGTGAACTTTACACCCTGTTCCTCATGCCCCTAAAGGCCTGTTGAAAATTTTAAATTTGTTACTCAATATACCAAACGTACATTCAATATAACGCCTTGCGCGTGTCAAGCGATAATTGTATATTCTCTTATTTCGTGGTAAATGTTTACCAGCGTATGGTCTTTGCAAGTGTTCGGATAAGGCAAATCCTTCATCGCCAATAAATGAAAACGGTATAGGTATTCCATTGTTAGATATAGGTCTCGGTTGAGGTATATTAAAATTTCCTTCTCGTATTTTTTTAACCCATTCGCTGTCATGTATTGTTGAATCGGAGCTCTTTCCATAGCATCCGACATCGATAGCTATGAAATTATAATTAGCGTCACATATTGCTAGCAACACGATGGAAAAAAATGTTTGTAATTGTAATATTCTGAGCCGGTATGACATGGTTTTATAATTCTTATATGTTTTCCATCTATTGCTCCAATTATGTTAGGAAAATTTGCATGTTTCATAAATCCTTCAGCGGTTTTTAAATGTGATTCTTCTGTTGGTTCTGGCATGGATATGGCTTTTAATTTATTCCATATTACTTCTACGGTTTCTTTAACAATTCTACGTGCAGTAGTATGTCCACATTTAAAATCTATATGAAGATCTGTGAAATTACATCCAGTTGCTAAGTACCAGAAAAAGAATATAAATTATTAAAGATTACATTATATTTATGGCCTGGGTCTAATTTTACGAAAGCTACATGCTACAAAACTACAAGTGTAAAGTGGCAATTCTGTCATATCAGCCAATCACGTCGTGCGGTCCTGCAACGCGATTGGCTGATATAACTGTGTTGGCACTTTACACTTGTAGTTTGTTACTTTCGTTAAATGAGGTCCTGTTGATTAAACTTGTATAGATTTTTTCTGCTGTGGAACTCCAGAAAAAATGGAAAGTTTAAAAGATTCCTATAACAGAGAACGGGCAAAGGAAAAGAACTGTTCCAGTGGGTCCGGGGCTAAACCGAGAAAACAATATGTGTACCTACCATAAATTATTGTCATTTTTACAACCTTTGACCGAAATCAGACCGCCAAGTCGACCTACAGTTACTGAGGGAACCGACTCCGAAGACTGTTTGGAATCTTTTGTAATACCAAAATCAAAGAAGCTTAAGACAAGTGATGATGCACAAAACAAATAATACGAAATTCTGACTGAAAAAATGAACAAAGTCACGCCAACCATTCAACATCCAGATCAACATTTTTTACTTTCTCTTTTTCCACATTTTCATTCCATAAAGGAAGAATATAAACTCGATGCAAAAGCCGAAGTGATAAATTTGCTTCGCAAATATAACAATATGGCACAGACGTCTGCATACGTCAGTCACTATATGGATATCAATCTGGATACCAAAGCTACGAGTCTACGACACAACAGCTCGATTATTATTATCGTTTTTTTTTTTAATGTGGACAACACCACATACATTATGTAATATATTGAATAGTTAAAAATTTTTTTTTTACTGTGATTAATATTCTGATTAAAGTTGTGATTATCACGATAATCACAACTTTCAGTATCTACCACTGTGCAAAACCATTAAAAGATAATTAATATAATATTTGGTTTTTCTTACCTTAAAGTTATGGTTAGTCGTTCTTCAGCTGATATACATTGTCTCATCATTGTATTTCTGCGTGTCAACTCTGGTTTTACAATGGAAAGCAATTCACAAAACGACGAATATAACAACTTTTGAATTTAAGATCATAAGTTTTGAGTATTTTGAATGTTATTACATGATATGTCCACAAAGTAATCTCTGGGTATTAAATGGATGCATCAAATATTGACACTGCTTCCGTTGCCTACGCTTCGGCTGCTTACGTAATAGCAGTACCAAAGACAACGTGACTAATGTTGCCTCAACGGAGTCCATCTTGCAACTGTACTGATCCAAGGTATTTTTGTGTCCTAACTGCATCGCGACCGAATCGCGTTTGCATCGCGACCGAATCGCGTTTGCACCGCGACTGAATCTGGTTCCGTGGGCGCGGGCACACAGCTAGCGACTGCTTCTCGTCTGTATCGATGCTACGCGCGAGAGCATCGCTACAAAAAGTCGCCCGTGGGCGAGGGCCCTATGGCCACGTCCTTTGCCTTTGTTTTTCTTCTAATTGTTGTGTTCTTTAATTTGTCTTTAAGTCTGTGGTTCACATGTAGCTTCTTTCTATTTCTCTTTGGTACACTTTGATTTTTTCCAAGTTCCGTTTCGTCAGGGGCCATGCTTGACAGGCGTATGTGAGTGTGGGAAGTAGGCATGTTTCCATGGTTTTTGTTTTTATTTTGGTCGGCATCCTTACTCTTGAATATTTATTTTAGAGTCCAGTATTTATTCCAGGTAGATTTGATTCTTCTTTCTATTTCTTTTTCTGTGCAGCTTTTAAAAGTAATTAGGTGTCCTAGGTAGATGTACTCTTCCACGTATTCTAGATTGGTAGATGAAATTATTATTGGTGTTTTGTGTCTGTTTGTCATAAGTTTTGTTTTTGTTTGGTTTACTTCTAAGCCCACTTTTTTACTTTCATCAAATAGCGACTCTATCATAGACTGCATTTCGTATGGGTCTTCCGACATCAGTATGATATCGTCAGCGAATCTTAAGTGATATTTAAAAAGATACAGACCTTTAAACAAAAATATGCTGGATGGCTCGATTCAGGTGCCGCAGTGTATTACCACAATCACTGAGCTTAATTAAAACGCGATTAAAACGATCACCACGGTGACGATGACGTCGCATCGACGCGACGTCGACGTCACGCAGTGGTTATAATTAATTAAATTTGTGCTGACAAAGTATTCACATCTACATAGTTCATTAATCCTGTGCTTATTGAAGACCTCTTCTGTTTTCACCAGCCAAAATTGACAGTACACTATACAGCAAAGAGTAACAATCTTTAATAGGGTGCTAGTTAGCCCCACCGGATCCATCTCCCAATAGGGGATGATTACCCGACCCCTATTTGTTTATGCCTATAGGTATACGGGGTGCAATCTTCCACCATTCCAGAGATTACAGCGGACGTACAAACACATAAAATTGGACGGTCGCTCGCTTTGCGGAAACTTCGGATGACATCGATAGGAGTTTATTCAGTTAAATTCTAGTTAACGGTTCTAACTTAATTTTACTTTGCTGCTTTTGTAAACCATTATTTTCATATTATTTTGGGATATCCTAATTCGGGTTGACTAAATTAGGACTCAGTAAATGCCTTACACAGGACATCTTGAGGCTGTTACCATACAAAAATGGACAGCATCTAATCAAATCAAATCAGAAGTAAGTTATTCACACTAGGCTGAGAATCAGCACTTTTTGAACGTCATAATTACATAACACACAAAACGCCCGGCCTTCACCATTTCCTAGTGCTTTAGCTGGGAGAAGTGACGCAACAAACTCCCTAGCAGCGCAGCTGTCTGTTCAGTTAGAAGAATAATTCACTCGTCGGGTCTCGGAAAACCAAATAAGTACTAGAAAATACCGTACCTAGGTACTTGTAATGTCTGTCAGGCGCGTCTCGATTTTTCCATTGGAGCTCACGGATACAACCAGGACAACATGACTCATATCTTTCAGGTTAGTTTAAGCAAAATCAGTCTTTATAGGCCCACTGCTGAGGCGTGCTACACACTTGTCCGGCTCGGCATTATTCGGCACGACTCGGCACAGCCACCCGGCAAATAATATTCGATTTTGCGGCCCGACCTGTGCCGAACAATGCAGACACAAACTAGTGTGTAGCACCCCTGTGACACAGGCCTCCTCTCTGAGAGAGAGGAAGTGGGTTTTGTCTTCATGTTTCGGTCCAAATGATGTTTTCCTTCAGCGTTTTGAGAGCAGTCGTGATGAAATAAATTGCACTAAGTAAAGAGGTTGTGTCATGTGTGGATTCGAACCTACGACCTTAAACTCATGATCGCTTCCCCTGAGCCACCACTACTCTCTCTGTCTTTCAAGTACAAGTAATACATTTAATATCCAGCAGATGTCTTAAATTTCTTTTAAATCTTTGAATACACTGGAACCGATTTATTAAAATACTCTGTAGGCATTTACTGAAGCGTTTTCATGAAGGAATCTATTAGTCGTTCAGCGCCCTCTTGCTTTGTATATTAAACGACAAATCTATGAATAAAGGAACAGCCGGAATATCTCCTATAATCAATGGAATATTCTAGAGTATAATTATTGGTTGATCAATAACCACCTTAGAGGGTTCTTCTTCAACGATTGCATAAGGCGTATTAAGACGAAAGTGTTCTTGTTCAACGATTGCATAAGGCGTATTAAGTGATGATTTATATCTTTACATATAATAAAATAGTAACGAAGTCTAAACTACACACTGAAATTTGAAAAGTAGTAATTACTACCAGGCGTGGTAACGAGTCTGATGCCGAAAATATAGATTTTAGAATTTTTGTCCATTTGTCTGGATGGTTCCGTATTGGTGCAGAAACGGCTAGATGGATTTTTATGAAATTTGGCACACATATAGTTTATAACCTGGATTATCTCACAGAGTACTTTTAATCCCGGTAGTTCCTGTGGGATATTTTCCGACATCCACCACGGGCAAATACTATTTTACATTGGATCAACCAATCGTTATTTAATTCCACTAAGAACTGACGTCATGACGTCTAGCGCAGTCAGTTATGCCTGACTACCAGATGCGCATGCGTATGTAGGTAGTGTTGCGCATGCGACGTGGTGGTGACCCCTCAGGTGATGGCTAGTAAGGAGCCTGCGCAGGGGAAGCGCCTCTTCTCAGCAGATCTATGGATGCTGTCAGAGAATTTGGTAGATTCTTGGCTTCAAGAAACTAACAGAACTACTAACAGCGTTAAACCATGTGATTCCATATTGACGGTATTTCAAGAGAAATTGGATAGGATTTTATCGGCCATAAAGTTTTTATAGTTCGCTTCTGGTTAGTTCGGAGGAGACGCATTGAATTATTGAGCACTGCGCCAAATCTGACGTTTTAGTAGGTGAATCGAAGGTGTAACCTGCCCTTACGAAAGAGATGGCGAACAGGAAATACATTGTTGAATGTTATCGGAAGTAGTGCCTGACAGGATGTGATTCAATCCTTTTTCGGAGAACAGTGTCAATCTTCCCTCATACATCAGTCATTTGTTATTATTTTAGACGGATTCATAATGTTGTCAGCCGCTCTAATTTGTTCGTCACAATTCGTGAATATGACCGTAGGGCTGGGCCACAAAAAATAAACAATTCGTACGAGTCATAAATCCTGGAGAGAATTACGAATTTATGTCAGCATTAATAATTCCTTTCAATTAACTTTAGAATACTACTTGAATACGGATGAAGTAGTAATAATTATCTCCAATATAACTTCCTACATATTATAGTGAGTCTGTAGCAGTTTGTTTAATGGCCCGAAGTCGGAGTAAGCCGGGATATTCATCTGGTGGCCAGTCGGTGGGTGCTGCTGAATAATGAGAACTAGAGTTGTTCGAGGATACTGTGTATCTTTTACAGAGTAGTTCAAAATGTTGGTTTATTTGATTCAAGTTGTCTGATATTGCAATTTGAAAATCGAGATAATTAGTAGCTGTAGCTGTTAAAGTTCAGTGAAATTAGCGTTTCACCTCGGAATGTGGGATAATAAGCTGGAAACTCGTACGCACTTTCATTTTGGCGTTCTAAACGTTGTCTCAAAAGTCTCATAGAGTCTCGTGTTTGCGTCGTGAGTTATTCAAGGTCAAAGCTCCCAAAAATCGTTTTTTCGCGATAATCTAGGTTTCAATTGCTCCAATGATGTTAAAATCTATTATAAAATTCTAGAACATATCTAAATTTTTTTTATCAAACATTTCTCCATGCGCTCAACGTTTTTGACATAGAGGGCGGAGAGCGCTCAGCGATCAGCCATAGTGCTACTGCAAAGTGTTATTGGGCTTTTACATCTGGAATTGCTCAGTAGCAGCCCGGAGTCTGGATTTGTGCCCGATTGATGGCAATAGGCTCGCCCCCTGATACATGGGAGTTAAACATAACTGGCGAAATGTGGGTGTACTATAGGTACACCTCTGCCTAACCCATCGGAGAATACAGGCGTGATGGTATGTACCTACGTAATCCAAATGATTAATTGATATTTTAATGATTTTATTTATACAAAGTAATATGAGATAACTAAAATCGCGTCCTTAATGTACCTATATTTTTCAAAAAAACTGAAACAAAGCCAGAATTTCGCAGTTTTTCGAGCATCGTGGGAGTAAGTAGCACAAGGAGATAAAAACAAAAATAAAAATAATGAAAATATCAATACTTTGCATGTCGACACATAGACAGAAAACAAATAATAAGACTATGTCAATATTTACAAAGTCTCTAAACGACTGGTTGACATTTCCCATGGTCCAACGGCGGGCTTTTACGTTGGTCAAAGTCTACGCATTGCCATACAACGTGCAATGCCGCCAGTCTCTTGGGTACATAATACCAGTCGGCAACGATGCTCATGATTTTTCATTTTTCAGGCGTTGCCCGGTGCACAGGTTGTATTGCTTTCAATTAATGTTACTCTGCCTCTCTGTACATTGTTACTATTTTGTGTAAACTAAGCTATTACTGGGTGTCATAGCTATTTGTGTCTTGAAACTGATTAAGTGTAGTTTCGTGTAAAATTAATTGATTAAATAATTTATAAGAAAATCTAAATTCTTATTATTTAAAGAACCTCTTTTATTTAACAATATATCTGATTCTGTGCCTTCATCAGAAGTGGGATCAGACCCACTCCCACCTTTATCTGGGACTGCCAGTAATTTAATACAGGAACAAATGTAATTTTTTTTCGGCTAGTATGGAATCAATTATTTAAAAAAAAAATAGCAGATAGTATGACACCTAGCTACATGACACCCAGTACGCAGTCAATGCTGGTTCCTTTCGATCTTGATGCACCTGAAACCGACATGATCAACTGGTGTGCGTTAAAATCAAGCCAGATAATATTTCATGGGTTGTTGTTAAGGAAATGCTGGTCTTTAAATTTTACAAATCCATGACAACGAAGGATTATTTTGATTTAATTATCAAAATTCAAATTAATAAGTCGAGGCAGGAATGCGAATTTACCGGAAAATGTACTAACCGGTTTTGGCATATCTATCCTGTCACAGTGCGATGACAAAATTTGGCCTAAACTCAATTCTGTCGTTATAAACGATAAGAATCAACTCTTCCGCATACTGCGGAACCAGGTACGTCTGAATCGTACACGAAAATGCCCCGTCCGTCAACACCATTTCGGAGAAATTGCAATTCGATTGGTTCTAATAAATTGCTCACTCCAAATAAAATTCCCAACCATGGTACAAAACTGTCTTCTAGATGTTTACATAATTCGAGAAAGTTCTTCACCTTTCGCGAGTCCCATATTATAAATAAAAAAAGGGACGGTAGCGATCGTATGTGTGTTAATTACCGGGAACTTAATAGCAATACTCGACCAGACTATAAGCTATCCTTTACCACTAATTAGTGATCAAATCGATAAGTTACATGGGGCCTGTTTCTTCTCTAATTTGGATATGGCCACTGGATTTCCCTAATTTGCGTCCATAAGGAGTCTATAGAAAACTGCTTTTGTGATACCTTCGGGTCAATTTGAGTACCTAACCATGCCGTTTGTTTTACGAAACGCTCCACAGGTTTTTCAAAGGGTTATAAATACTGCACTTAAACCTCCTGAATCAGAGACCGTTTAAGAAGAGTTGGTTCGTTTAAATAGATTAACTTTCAAAAAATGTTCATTTATGAAGACAAAAATTGAATATCTGGGTATCTTAATATCCTCTGGAGAGGTTGGACCAAGTCCTCATAAGGTTCAAGCCCTAAAAAATACCCCTCCTCCAAGCACTGCTACTCAGGTTCATCAATTTACAGGCCTGGACACATATTTTCGATAATTTATTCCAAATTTCTCAAAATTGATTAAATCTTTGTATCTTCTAACCGCGGTCAAAAAGGTTACTATTAATTGGACCTGTGAACATAATGACTTACATCATAAAATAGTAAAATATGTCATTTCTTAGCAAGTTAAGAAAAAAAAATTTACCCTTTACCCATCGAACTCCACACTGATGCAAAATGTGAAGGATATGGGCTACACTAGAAAAAAAAAAATTGTCTACCTCATGTTATCGCTTATTTTAGTCAGAAAACCACAAGTGCTGAAAGTCGTTATCATTCGTATGAATTGGAAACATTAGCCGTAGTTAAATCTGTGGAACATTTTCGACATTACCTGTATAGGCGTAAATTTACGGTTTTACTGACTGTAACGCCTTCAAGGCCTCTCATTCCAAAAAGGACATTACACCTAGAGTACACAGGTAGTGGGCAATTTTGCAGTCGTATGACTGATATAATTTATAAAGAGGGAAAAAATATAGCACATGCAGTCTTTCTTTCACGTAATCATGCTGACACATCTTTTACTCATAAACCAGCTAAAATTGTAAATTTGGCTGAACTGGAGAGGTGTTGGTTATCTATAGAACAACGTGATTCTGAAATATCAGACATTATTTCCAAATTCCGTTCGAATTACTTGCGCGTCTGAAATATCACACACATACGATATTAGACAGGGCATACTTTATCGTAAAATCTAACGTAATAAAACCACTAAATGGTTACCAATATTGCCACACTCTTTAACCTGATCAATGATTAATCATGGATACAGCTAAATAAAACACCATGGTTATGAAAAAAAACGCTCGATAAATTATACGATCCTTATTGGTTCCAAAAAATGTTCAACTTTAAAAAAAAAGGTAGATTCGTGCGTCGTTTGTAAGGTTTCCAAAGGTCCGTCGGGTGCCCAGCAGGACCATCTATATCCAATCCCTAAATTGCTCATTCCATGGCATACAATTCATTTGGATTTAACTGGCAAACTCAGCCGAAAAAGCGAGCGTAAGGAGTATTGTTCCGTGATTATTGATGGTTTTTACACGTTGTAGAGTAACAGGGTTCACGCCCTTGGAATTAATGTTTGGTATTAAGGGGAGTTCATTAAGGATATCAAGAGTATCTACTAATAATCCTAATGAAGATAGGTTAAACCTCGTAACCATTCGATCCGATGCTTCTGCTAGTATAAAAAGTTGGCTCAATATGACACAGGTCGATTTAACAAGGGTAAAGCTATAGTTAAACCTTTTTCAGTAGGTGACTCTGTCTTTGTTAAAAGCGAAGAAAGACACCAAACGAAACTAGACCGTAAATGCAAAGGTCCCTTTAAAATAACCGCTATTTTGGAAAATGATGGGTACGAATTAAAACACATTAATGGAAACAATAGAGTCTACAAATACTCTCACGAAAACTTGCGAGAAGTACCCCGTGGTCAGGCATTGTTTTGGAAATCACAGAAAATTTTGATGAGGATGACGTGTCGGCGGATAATAACAACACAGAGGTTCTTGTTCACGAGACTAGGCAACATATTAACTTTGATGATATTCAGTCTACTAATAGTGATACTATCTCTGCCGATAATAATACCATGTCTGCCAATAGTGATACCTCTGTCAATAGTGATATCATGTCTGCTAAAAGTGACACTATATCTACCAGTTCTCATAGTAATGCATATTGTAGAAACCCTGGTTTACGTGCTGAATCTATTGGACCTGAATCAATTAACATTGTAACAGAAGCACTTGTACATCAACCAAAGTATTGAGCTATTTGTTAATTAAGCTAAAGGAACGATACTTGTTCGGCCTAGCTAGATCCGGTCCAGTTTAACTGAAGGGATACACCTGAAGGGCAAAACTATTGCCGGACCAGGGGACTGATCTTGTAGGGTCAGAAGTTGACCGGACCAAGCCTTGTAGAGTCATAACTGACTGGACCAAGTGGTCAAATATCTGGAGGGTCAGAAGTTGACCGGACCAAGCCTTGTAGAGTCATAGCTGACTGGACCAAGTGGTTAAATATCTGAAGGGTATAAGTAGACCGGACCAGAAACAATAGCAGGATGACCAAACGGTACTTAATCAGTTTTTCATGTTCTAGATGTGGCATTGTGGGCTAAGCGTTCGAGGACGTCCGCACGTCAGCATGGCCGTGTCGGCGTCACATTGTAAACAACACGTGCATCGGGCTACGCTGTAGCACTATGGCGCTGTAGCACGCTACGACATTCTCCCACCTCCTCGCTGCTGGGCGGAGTTAGTGATCGCTACGTCGTAGCGCGCTACGTCTTTGCCCCACCTACAATACTACCGTATAAAAGAGTCCGCACGGCGGCGAAATGGCATTCTACCTTCAGGCGTTGCCCGGTGCACAGGTTGTATTGCTTTCAATTAATGTTACTCTGCCTCTCTGTACATTGTTACTATTTTGTGTAAACTAAGCTATTACTGGGTGTCATAGCTATTTGTGTCTTGAAACTGATTAAGTGTAGTTTCGTGTAAAATTAATTGATTAAATAATTTATAAGAAAATCTAAATTCTTATTATTTAAAGAACCTCTTTTATTTAACAATATATCTGATTCTGTGCCTTCATATACATCTTATACAATAATGCAATGGCATGAGTAACACGATGCACTATTCTACAAGCTGTGCTTTCATGTACACCAATCATGTCACCACAAGTTATAAGCTGACTTCCTGTCGCATAAAATCTCAGCGTACATAAAAGTTGGTTCATAGGAGTGACTGATTTGATCCTGCAAAACAAACAAAAATAGGTAATTAGCTACCTATCTATTTATTAAATATTTATTAATAATGAGTATATTTCCTTACTTGTTGCTGGTTTTTAAATGTGGGACTATTTGCTGTAACAAAATTATAGTAGTTTCTTTCGTTAGACGAAACCTGAAGAATTTGTCGCCCGAATACATTCCAAATTAGTCTGCTCTCTCAAACAATTCCCTCGGTCTGTTGATATATTCTATAATCTCCTCATCGTCGTCAGAATACAATTCCCACAAATCCATCTTACAAACTTCCTACCGAACTCTTTACAATCTTTTATAAAATAATAGTAAAATTTCTATAACCTCAAAATGATGACGCGCGATTGCTACTAAACGTATTTAGCGACGCTAAATAGCCATCTTTGGGTATTTAACTTTGACAGTTCGTTAAACGTGATTAGTGCCTAAATTTTTGTTGTGCAAGACGCTAATTATAATTAGCAGGCTAAATGCGTTTACGTCACTCTTAAACTGTATTTAACAACGATGCGCAAGCCGCCCTAAGTATCACACTTTTAAAATTGCAATAACTTTTTAAGTACACAAGATATACTTTCGAAACAAAAAGGACTAGAAAAAGAGTTTAATTTTGAACTCGTAGTCGGCACCTTCTTTTAAGAAAAGGCTGATAAAAACTTTAAAATCTAAAATAATCATTTTCGAATTACAATTTTACCATTCATTTATTGTATCAATTTTTGTTTTAAAAAAAATTCTTGATCGATGAGTCTTGTTACAAAAGTTAAGTTAGACAACAGCACATAAATGATTTTGAATTTGAATTTGAATTTGAATAAACTTATTTACTTTCACCTGAAGAATGGGTTAGGATCATGACTTTTCTGGAATTAGGCATCAGTATGCGTCGTACTGCAAGAATGGTGGGTGTGACGTTACGAACGGTCCAGAAGGTGAAGCGAAGGTACGAAGAGACTGGAAAGCATTTGAGGAGACCTGGTAATGGCAGACCCAGTTGTACTAGTGCCCGAGAAGACCATTATATTCTTTCCACTGTGTTACTGAGAAATCGCCACCTAAATGCAGTTGAAGTACAGTCAGAAGCCGTAGAACACCACCTACCACAGGACCTGATAGAAGAATGGGAGAATATTCCCCAACATCGGCTCCGAAACCTCGTGTTCAGTATGCCAAATCGACTCGAAGCTGCAAGCAGAGCCCGAGGAGGCAATACCAGTTATTAAAAAAAAAATAACGTGTAAAACATACTTGTAAATAATTGAGTTTTATGAAACTAAGCTAAAAATGGCAATTTTTATCTTTTTTTAGATTTTATCTTAATGTTACTATAATGTGTAATTTACTATAGTTTCAAAGTAAGCTGATAAAAATTTGCTAAAAAACGTTTTGTTATTTTAAATCTCTAACTTTTATAGTTTAGAAAAAAAAAATTATAAGAGTAGTACTTTGTTTTGCAGGCCAGTGTAGTTAAGTTAGGATGTATATATAAGTAGATATACCGATTTAAAAAAGACTATGATGTCAGTAAACAATACTAATGTTAATATAGTTACAAAACTTGTGTCGAGGGTAAAATATATGTATTTTTATTAACATGTCAACATTCTGATTTATTGTGCAGATTTGGAATAAAAACAATGCTTAACATACAATACAAAACAGTATAAAGTTACTATACCTACTTTAAGATACGTTCATCTATTTGGGACATCCAAATATTTGCCTCAACAAACTATTTGAAACCTTTAAACATAATGATTCAGATTTTTTATAAATATTTCTCTCAATAATTTAGATTTACAAAACTAGTGTTAATCGACTTTTGTCGCTGACCGTACATATCCGACTGTCATTATAGCAAGATGTAGCAAGACGTCATCATCAATAATCGTCACTGTGTCGTCATTGTCATACACCACTGATTAAAAAAATAAAGCAGCTATATCAAGGGAAAACGTTATGGCGACTCAATATGCCCAAACTGTACATTATAGAGTATTAAGGGACTGTAAGGAAAAGGAGCAATATTCGGAGTTGATGGCCAATCTTTATTAACTGGAGAGGCACCAAAAGAAATCCTTGAAGGAGGATGTGTAAAATAAACACTATGCAAAATATCTCTTTGATGAAAGAATGCATATTCGTAATAAAGATTATGTTCTGAGGCAGAGGCGGCCAAGCGGTAACGGCCAACTTACCAATTGTCCCAGGCAGGCACTTCTTTTAAAACGGTGAAGGAAAACATTGCGAGGAAATCGGCATGTCCTAGAACCAAAAAAAATCGAAGACATGTGACATCCACGAACCCGCACTGGGCCCTCGTAGTGGATGACGGCCAACTCCCACTCACAGAGAGGACGGCTGTGCCCCAGCAGTGGGGAGGTTCTGACGCTCTATCCAAGCACAAAAAGTACTTTTTGATATTACAAAATATACCCGAATAATCAGTTTGAAACATTTCCCCGGTATCTGTTTTCAGTCATCCGTTAAAAGCTGTACAGTGTCCGTGCCAAAGCGATGAGTGACGAGACATTGGCGCGTCCCATTAGCGGCCGACACATGCATCCCAGTACTCATTCGCAGCAAGGAAGTTTTTAGTACAGGCGATCGGGACTTATGATTAATTGCATAAGTATTGAATCGCGTTTTGGTCTCAAAGCATTTGTAAGTGACTGAATTGTAGCTGTCTCGAGGCTTGTATTACTGTGTCTATGGCCTAGGAAGCCTACAAAGCCTACAAAGAGACATTTTATAAGGGAAAAAGAAGATGGAAAAAGTCAAAATTGTATTGAAATGATATAAGCTACTGAATAGTTTATGTATGTCAATCCCGTTGAAACTCGTTCGAACGCGATTGACACTGACTTGTCTACTTCACAACCCTCTGCATAGCTACTTCACAATTGGATATGTTGTAATGCGCTTCTATTTATTTATATATTTTTTTTGGTTTTCAAATGTATGTTGTGTCCCCATGCCAAACTTCATTAAGATTTAATATTAACTTGTTAATTTATTTACTATACTAGTCACCAATTTCCACACTCAGAGACGTCACCCAAAAACCAATAATTAAACACCACCACCAACAACATTTAAATGTTTTAAATCTGCTTTATATTTTATCTGACAGGGTTCAAAATACCTGTTGATTAACGCCAAGTAAGTCTGAGTACCACACTACGTGTACGTGGATAGTGTGAAGCTCGGCTCCACACTTTACCTAGCTTAAGAATGATTTACAGTAGTCTTGAGTTTTCTTTTCAGAATTATCTGTGGTCTGAAATATTTTTATAAGATTGTTTATTACTAACTGAACCAGAACAGACGTTGTCCCGTCCCATAGAATTCCCGTAGCAAATGCACTTTCAGTTGCTTCCTATCACGTTCGGTGTTCCACAGGGCAGTAGCCTTGCCCCATCGTTGAAATCTCCCTCTTGGAAACGCTACAGTGATATCCTACGCTGACGACACAGCTATCGTATTCCACGACACGTCATGGCACCGAGTGTATCAACTGGCGGAACAAGGCCTCTCTCAGATAACGCTATCCCTAGACACTAACTTACTGACACTAAACGCTGGTAAAAGTAAATACAGTGCTTTCTCCAAAAAAGATCCTCCAGTGCCTCTCAAACTATGTCCTTAAAAATACACCATCCTGTGGACAGGAACACAATATTGCCTCACACCTGACACATCATCCCCGCGCATGCATAGCCCTTGAACGTACTGACACGATTAAATATCTCGGGGTAACCACAGACATACAAAGCCCACATTTATTCCCTTTCCTCCAAAGTAAGAAAACTAATACACGTCTTGAAAAAACTCCGCGACTGTACTCCGATCGATATTTTGAGAATGGTCTACTCCGCACTCTAACTGTCAATAATACAGTACTGTATCTGTATTCACATTTATAACACTAGAGAGGGCACAACGGGCACTGATCAAGGTTGCACTAAAAAAACCTTTCAGATTCCCTACAGACCTTGTTTACCACGACTTTCAAGTTCTCAGGGTACGACAAATATTCGTAATTCAAGCAACGCTTAAATATCACGCAACAATAAAAAACCGGCCCAACTATAGCGACATAATAAACAAGCGTGTCTTCAGAGTACCCATACCAAATGCCAAATCCGAACTAGCTAGACGCTGTACCTATTTTTCCCATCCCAACACTTACAACAAAGTTTGGAAAATCGGCGACCTAAAGGGCTGCTCAACCGCAACCTGTAAAAAACCCTAACTTCAGCTCTTTTAAAATTATCATTCGATGACACCGAAGCCTTGATATAGACCCTACACAGACAATCACACACATATACATACATGCACACACAAACAAACATACACAAACAAACACACACCACAGCGCAAGCCCAACGTTAACACTTGTTATTTTATGTTGTGTTTAGATTCGCACGAATGTTTTATTTTATTTTATTTTTACTCATCTTTTGTTTATGGTACATGCGTAATAATTATCTAACATTCTCAAACTGTACTGTAACTTTTATAACTGAAAATATTGCACTCCAGAGCCACAAGATATACAAGCGACGCTTAGTTTGTGGTTCACCGAATATGTCACATTGTATTGTTACTTTTTAATGAATAAACTTTATTATTATTATATTTACGTCTTTGAAATTTCTCGGGACCTAGGATCCTGGTCCTTTGGAAGGCGTACGAGGGGCCGAAGCCAACTCGCAGAGGCCCGTTAGACGTGTCTAATGAAACGAGGTACCAACCGACGATTATCCCTGTACGCACTAATCTAGTGCACCCAAGGACAATCCCCGGTTAGTGCAGGACTATTGCAAGATATGGAAACAATGATATTGGATTATGGGTTTGGGTGGCTAAGTGAACTGGTTATCTAGAACTATGGAAAGACTATGGCCCCTGCCTGACCAATATCTTATATACAATACACAGGTAAAATGGCAGGGGTGACTTGCACACTCAATAATGGGCCCCCGAAAACGGTCGCTAGCGCTAAGTGTCGAAGCGACAAGGGGGCAACATATCCTGAGATGCTTATAAGGAGTGGAGCGGTATTCCACGGCTATCGGGACAATTCCGGAAGTACGGTCAAGATCCCTACCAGCATCTTACTGGAATACTTCCTTCCTCTGAGCACATTTGCTCTTGCGAATCTCCACTCAAGCCGGCCAATAAAGGCAAGAAAGAGGTGGGAGCTCTGTTCCTCGTCAGTGTTCACTCCAGCCGGCCAATAAAGGCAAGCCAGAGATGAGGAACAAGATTTCTCCCTGGAGATAGGGTGGTGTCGCTACTGCCCAACAGGTCGCCACATGCTGCTCTGTGGGTTTCTGTATCTCTCTTGGTCTGGGTCCTCATCCCAGACCAGTTCTGGCAAAAAACTCTACCAGCATAGACCTGGAGTTCGGAGCGCGCAAGCCCCACCACGACGTCAACGCAGAGATACGGCAGTGGGGCTTGGGATTGCTTATTGTTATTAGCTTTCCCAATTTTCCCAGCAACTCGCTGCACCTCTCAGCAACTTATATTTTTTCTTATGTGTTTTTGTCTAAATGTCGTGATGGTTCAGTAATTAAGGCCTCGCCTCTCATGCACGAGGTTCTGTGTTCAAATCCGGGCAAGTACCAATGTGAATTTTCCAATTCATACGAGTATGTACTTTCTGAGTTTATTTTAGACATTACTGACATCGGTGAAGGAAAACATCGTAGGGAATACTGGACTTATAGTTATTATAAGTCTGAAATCACCAACCCGTCTTGAGCAAGCGTGGTGATCAGTGCTCGTGCCTTCTCTGTATGAGAAGAGGCCTTTACCCTACAGTGGAACAGTTACAGGCTGGTATTATTAATTTTTATTATTACTAGCTGAACCGTCAGACAATGTCCTGTCCCATAGAATTCCCGTAGCAAATGCACTTTCAGTTTTCCCGAATTTCTCAACTTTCTTTCTTCTTTCCGTAAGAACCTAGTTCGGACTATCACGAACATAAAACAAAAATATGCCAAATCGGTCCAGCCGTTCTCTAGTGATGCGCGCACCAACGAACAGCATGTTTTTTTTCTACACTAATAATTATAGGGTTATCTTAGGTGTCAATGTAGAGTTAAGTTCCTATAATATCTATGGGGACTTGGCGCGAGGAAAGATACCCGACGCGACCTTGCAAATTATGCGTGGACATCTTCCAACGGCGGTGCAAGCTGTTTTGGCAGTTACTGAAATGAAGGAGTTTGAAAATGTAGTTGTCGCAGCAGGCAAAGTTATGGAGGCAACTCAACCAACGGAGATAGCGATGGTGATAACTAAACCCGCCATAAAGGACGTCACCAAGGATTCTAGTTCATTGACGGAGCTGGCTGCCAACGTACAGAAGCTGAGCATTGAAGTCACAGAATTATGTCGCTCGAGTCAAAAGAAGAGATATGGAAGTGGTACGAATCGATATCGCCTGTCAACGTCACGTATGAGACATGGGAATAATGGTCGTAAGAATCCCGAATGGATCATCATATGTACGGATCCAAAGCTGCTAAATGTATCGACCCTTGCAATTGGCAAACATTAAAAAACGCGACAACGATGGAAAACTAAGTGTGAGATACAACCTGAGTCAGAGGTATATATCCTTAACTCAAATAATCGTCTTTGTGTGCTGAATAGAAATAGTGGATTAAGTTTTTTATCGATATGGGAGCCAATGTGTCGGTAATTCTGGTGAGCGGCAAACGGTTGAGATAAGAACATATGGTGTGCGTTTATTAGTTTTAGACCTTAATATAAGAAGAGCTTTCAGATGAGCATTCATAAAACTCAAACTAAAAGCATTTATTTCAAAGAAACCAATTTCAGGCACTTTTCAATTGTCAAGGGGTCAGTCAGAAAGATGAAGCCAGTTGCCCATTTCAAAGCGTAGTATGTTCCTATGGAGAAGAACGGGCAAGAAACTCCACGGACTTAAAATCATTATTAGTGGCTTTTGTGAACATGATAATTATTCAGAATTGTAATAGCAATCACGTCATTTCGTTTATAATACGTTTTTATTTTTAATAATTTATTCATCTTTATATAGATTATTTTCTATTTTGTGAATGTGAGAACGCTGTAGGCTTAGTGGACTGTATATTTGCTGACCATAATTATTTTGATAAGTACCTGGTACTTGTTAAATGACCTACACTGTCCTCCCATACCTAATAACACTGTTATTTGAAAATATTGTAAAAACCAATTATTTTTAAAAGAGTAACCGTGAAGTTTCTTGCCGGCTCTTCTGCATAGGAAACTACCAATTGGAACCGTGCACCTAGCTTCTGACGTTTCATAAGTTATGTGAAATGAAATATTTTGAATTTGAATTTGGACACTCTTATAAATCGAAATATGGTTACAAAATATTGGTCACATAATTATGTTGAAGTTATATATGTGGAAATGACGCAAAACGTTAAAAGCGTCCGTAATAGAAGTATAAAAAAACAATTGAATTGAAATTTGCTGTGGAATTCACTTCCGCCCGACATTAGGGACTGCCAAACTGTTGCAGTATTTAAAAGAAGAGTGAAATAATACTATCTTTCCACTTCGTCATAGTTGCGTAGGTATTTATGTTGTATTTTATTTATTTTAGAAGTATGTATGATTGTATGTATGTATGTTAGTATGTATATTTTCATATAATTTGTTTTATTTTATTGAGTGAATTGTTTTGATTTTATGTATATATCTCTATTTTTACACACGGTGTCTACATCTCTTTTTACCCTCTGTCCTATCGCAGGTATGCTGGAAGAGATTTCTTTAGAAATAAGCATCACCTTTGTACGTATTTTTTTGTTCTTTTCATCTTGACTGTTTATTTATGTGTGTACATAAATGGTTAAATAAATAAATAAAAATTAAATTAAATTAAAATATGGCGTGGTAGCTAATAGATGACCAGTCCCTACTGACAGCACCCGTTCATGAACATGACGCATGGATTAGCACCGTTCAGCTTAACCTTTTCGAAGGGAGCTAAATGATCCAACACACGCGCCACCATCAGCGAGACATTAGAGTGAGCAAGACGTACTTTCAGCCGCATTTAAGTCAATGAAAGACATACCCAGTACCTTAATGGTAGCTTTATAGTCGGTACATAGTACTCATACATATGCTATGCAATTATACAATGCTAAGAGATTGAATTTATACAATGCTAAGAGATTGAATTTATGCAATGCAAAGATAGTTTTTAAAATCTTCAGCAGCTCCAACGGTATTTTCAAATGCTAATCAATTAGTCTATACGCCCTTGTGGAGCAGGACCGGCGTTGAGCTAAGCATTTTTATCAGCGATGTAATCCCCCAAATTGCATGCTTGGCTGAATAGTGTACGTTTAATATGAAATTAAAATTTTGTTTCATGCAGTTGAAGTATGTGGGGAGGTATTTTATTGTAACATTTTAAGCAGTACCCCATGAAAGATGAGTCCACTTTAGCCAGCCTGAAACCCGGTTGAACTTATTGGTCCCTATTCCTTGGCCAAATATGGATAAGGATATTACGAGTACTACTCGAGTAGTTACTCTGTCAAAAAGTTAATAAAATGACAAGGCACACTATCTCAGCCGTAGGAAATTTGACGGACTTTTAACTACTACATGACACTGCTGATGGGTATAGATATTGCGTAACTATGATAGACCGTTCCACAGGATGGCCCGAAGCCGTGTCTGTCCAAAATATCAAGGTGGAGACCGCAGCGAGAGTAGTTTTTGAGTGCTGGGTATCTCGTTTTGGATGCCCTTCGAAGCTTACAAGCGACCAAGGCTGTCTGCCTTGGTCGCGATTTGAGAGCAATTTATTTATTAGTACGAAGTTAGAACTTGAAGTATTTGGGTATACACAAATTGTGCACTACACCGTACCATCCGCAAAGTAATAGAATGGTCGAACGTTGGCATAGAGCACTGAAAGTGGCTTACATGGCACGTTTACATTGCAACACGTCTTCCTTGGTTGAGGAACTTCCAGTCGCGCTATTAGGTCTGCGTTCAGCTATTAGGAGTGACAGCGGAATAAGTGCAGCGGAATTAACCTACGATAAGACGATTCGGTTACTGGGTGATGTCCATGACGAAATATAATCAAAAATATATACTTCGGATTCGGAACATCTGCAGTCCCTTAAGGATGCTATTAATAAATTAAGGCAACGACCGTCGAGTCATGAAAATTCACGGGTATTGTACGTATCAAACGATCTTAGTACGTGCCAAAATGTGTTCGTTATGAATGATTTAATGCGAAAATCACTTCAACCACCCTACGATGGCCCGTAAAATGTCATTAAAAGAATAGAAAAGACTTTTATTATAAGAATAGGTGACAAAGAAACGACTATTTCTATAGACGGGCTCAAACCTGCCCATGTAATCGAGGATGATCACAATAGTAATGATAGTTCTAAATTAGATTTTACAGATAGAAACGACTTTAGTCATTAAAACAAGAACACTTCCAGTAAATTTTTACAAACAACGAGAAGCGGCCGAGCAATCAAAACACCGCTACGTTTCGCAAGAAACGAAATATGCCACAGAGCGGTGTTACGCGACCGAAATGTCGTCAAGACGGACTTTATTTTCTATAGAAATTGAATTCATGATAAGCCCGACGCGCCTACGAGTTATTTTAGAGCGAAATGTTTTGTGGATTTGAAATATAAAGACAAAAAAACTAATGTAGGCGTTTTGTCATGTTTTAATTTTTTTGGTTTATCAAATACTTATAGTGTGATTATTCATTGATGATAGAGTGATGGTTGTGTTCCGAATATCCGAAGGGAAAACGGCAGGAATTGGATTGTTTGACACCATCCATTGCAACATGTGTGATAGACACCGTCTATCGTCACATGTGTGTCAAAATATGTTTTAAAATAAATAAAATGTATTATAAAAATTATGTTATCATTAATGTAGCCAGTAAGTAATTAGACAATTGATTAAAGGGGGAATAGTGTAGGGTTATCTTAGTTGTCAGTGTACGGTTAAGTTACTATAATGTCTATGGGTAGAAGCGGCTGCGCCCGTCGCATTCTCTCATTATCTATGGAGTCTAGACAATAAATGAAGATTACAGTAATACGTTATTTATTGTTTCACCTTTTATAAAGATATCACGTGGGCGAAGCCGCTGGCGCAAGCTAGTATTATATAGATATATAGATGACTATAATGAGCTAAAAGCTCTTTACAAACTCATAAGTAAACGAATCAACCACGACTATAAGGTACATCGTACACAAACGATCAAAAAACATCTTCAAGCCACAGGCAGTGCCAAGAAAGCATACAAAGAATTAAAAACACATAAATCATGGATTGAAGAGTTAAAAAACAGAACTAAAATTACACAAAATAGATCGGAAATACTCAAAATAGCAACAGATTTCTAAAAAGACCTATACAGCTCACCAAATCAGTCAACATACAAGCTACCGAGTCGTAATACAGAAAGAGCGATGGTTACCTTCACCGAAGAGGAAGTAGCCAAAGGAATTAAAACACTGAAATCAGACAAAAGCCCAGGGCCTGACAGGATCACCAACGAAGTCATAAAAGCAGGATCGACGTGTCTTGTTACACCTCTTACGCGACTATTCAACATGATACTGACCAGTACGAACTCTCCACGCCAATGGTCTGAATCTGAAATCATTCTGCTCTACAAAAAAGGAGATCCAGATAACATAAGTAATTACAGACCGATAAGCCTACTACCATCATTATATAAACTTTTCTCGTCATTACTAGAAAAAAGGTTAAAAGTAACAACAGAAAAATTTCAACCCATTGAACAGGCGGGCTTTTGGTCGAGGCTTCTCCACAGTCGATCACATACACTCGCTAGAGATGCTTATAGAAAAATTCCTAGAGTTCAACAAACCACTCTATATAGTTTTTATTGACTACCAAAAAGCTTTCGATACTTTACTCCACTCATCGATCTGGGAAGCTCTAATATCACATGAAGCACCTTTGGAATACATACAAGTCCTAAAAAACATCTACGACAATAACATCAGCAGAGTGAAGTTGGAAACCACTGGACCACCCATACAAATAAAAAGAGGTGTGAGGCAAGGAGACCCAATCTCTCCAGCAATCTTCATAGCGGTGCTGGAGTATATCATCGGCAAACTAAACTGGGAAAAAAAGGGCATAAACATAAACGGACGCTACCTGAGCCATCTCAGATTTGCGGATGATATATTTATTTATTTATTTATTAGTTCGGGAAAACAAACAATTACACACTAGAAATAAACATAATAGTAGGTAGACATAGTACATATTATAAGTGTGTAACTCACTACGTTATCCACAGTTTATATATGACATACAATTTTGGGAACGTCTACAAGTGAGACATAATTTGAGTTTCTTAATAACTAATTCTACAAGTCTTTGATTTTGTTGTTCAGAGTATTTCGAAATTTACTAGCAGACAGAGAGAATATGTCTACATCTGAGAAGTGTATATTATAATTTTGTGCCAAGCGACGAAGAGGTGCACGGACACCAGCGTTTGTGCGATAAGAAGACACTGCAAACAGGGGACGCGCGCGCACCTCTCGTCTCACTACAGTTCTAGGTACAATATAAGACAAGCTGTTTGTTAAATCCGTACAGTCGTATCTATTAGCGCAAAGGTCATAAAGAAACATAGTTTCCAGAAAAGTGCGCCTGGACTCCAATTTTGTTAACCTGTAATGAGTGAGTAATTCTTTATAGGTTAGGGTTCTACGACAGCATCGGTAGTGTGTTGCTTTCAAAAATTTGTACTGTACTTTCTCTAGGTTGTATGTATATTTCTTATATAAAGGGTTCCATATCATGACTGCATATTCCAACTGTGACCTTACCAAAGATTTATATAAGAGTGTGCATGTGTTTGTGCGTTTAAAATCAGTGGTCGCTCTCATTACGAATCCATACATTCGGAATGCGTTGCCAATAATCTTATCAATATGCTGATCCAAATGAAGCTTACTGTCCAACAGTACTCCGAGGTCTCGAATCGAAGATTCTTTTCTCAAAGCGGTGTTGTTTAAGTAATAGGTATGAGAAAAAATATTTTTGTTTTTTGTAAATGTTATAGATAGGCATTTAGGAATGCTTAGTTGAAGCTTATTATTATTGCAGTAAGTTGATAATCTATTAAGATCGTCTTGAAGTGGAATACAATCATCAGCACAATTTATCTTCCTAAAAACTTTAAGGTCATCAGCATAAAGTAAAAATTTTGAGTGCTTAAAACAACTGTTAATGTCATTTATAAATAGGACAAAGAGTAGGGGACCAAGGATTGATCCTTGAGGCACACCAGAAGTTACATTAATGGATTCAGACTCATGACCCTGTATCACCACCTTCTGAGTTCTATTTGTAACATAAGATGAGAACCATCTCAATAAGTCGCCTCGTATGCCGTTGTATGCAATCTTTGCAAGAAGAAGTTCGTGATCTACCTTGTCGAAGGCTTTTCGAAAGTCTGTATACACAGCATCTACTTGTGACCGTTGATCCATGTTATTAAACAAGTAATCCGTAAAAACTAACAAATTTGTGGTTGTAGATCTTTTTTTGACGAATCCATGCTGCTGTTTAATTATTATGTTATGCAAGATAGGATTGATCTCATCATGGACAAGTCTCTCGAAAAGCTTCGACAAGGCAGACAAAATAGAAATTGGACGATAGTTTTCCACTTCACGTTTAGAACCAGATTTATGCACCGGCGTAATATTAGCCTTTTTCCAGATGTCTGGAAAAGTACCCTCTGTGATACATTTATTGTAAATAATATGTAGGGGCGTGCATATTGTACTGGCGGCATGTTTAAGATAATACGCTGGAACACCATCCGGTCCAGGACCTTTGGTAGTATCCAGAGATTTTAATGCTTTTATAATTTTATCCATGGTTAGATTAATATGATTAATTATAGCAGCACCCTCGCAGTATGCCTCGGGAGGAGACCAGGCATCCCTCACAAATGTGGACGGTTCATATACAGAGTGAAAAAAAATTGAAAATAAATCGCAAACTTCTTTGGGGTTATTGGCGCTCTGGTTTTTATATGTCATTGAGCAAGGGATACCCGCATTTGATTTACGATTTGAGATATAACTCCATAAATATTTGATATTTTTATGTATGTTATCTTCCACAGAATCAATGTATTTGTTATAACCCGTTTTACACTCCACATAGAATCTGCTCCTTAGAAAAGAAAATTGTTCATAGTCAGAGACGTTTTTATATGTCTTCCATTTGATCCAAGCTTTATTTTTGTTTTTAAATATTCGTATTAATGACTTTGAGAACCAAATGGGGAATTTACGAGATCGTGGGGCTGACCTAGGAACATATTTTTTTATTGTTTTGAAAATATAATCATAGAAAATGTTTAAAGAGTTCTCAGCAGACTCACCCCTAAAGATTTCGACCCAATCTATAGTAGCTAAATCTTCGTTAATTAGATCAAAATTGGCTTTGTAAAAGTTATATTTTATAGATTGTGCACGGGGTAACATTTTAAGTTTGGCTTTATAACTAATGAAAGAACAGTAAGGAGGGTGATAATTGTCAGGAGGTATCAAAGAAGAAGGAGGCGCATGGACATTACAGCTCCCGTTACTAATCAATAAATCCAAAATACGTCCCCTATAATTTTTTATGGAATTATATTGATAACCGTTTATTAAGGATATAAAGTTATCCATTAGTCTATATAACGATGAGTTGCCATAAGAGTTAAGCGCTCCGGTAGGATTGTCAGCAGAGGGGAGCCATTCTATGTCAGGCAAATTGTAGTCACCGAATAAGAGGAAAGTAGTTGGATTCACCGATCCCAGACTATTTTGCAATGTTTCAAAGTGAGCCAGATAAACGTCTTCAGGGGCTTTTGGTGGAATGTATGCCGCACTTATGTAATATTTTTCCTGACCAAGACCAGGAATTTGGATAACGACATGCTCTATTGACGGAATAATTGGCAACTCGGCCTGCAAATGAACGGCATTCAAGTTTTTCAGTACGGCGATGAGCACTCCCCCTCCATCTTTTTTGTTTGTGGTAATTCGATTACGATCGCATCTGTAAGCTACGTATCGCTCATCTATAAATTCACCGTCCATTATGTGAGGAGTGAGCCAGGTCTCCGTTAAAATTATCACATCATAACAATTGGATAAGATATTCATATGTAAGGTGTTCAGCTTAGTACGTAAACCCCTACAGTTCTGATAATATAATGAAAGGCTATCCGACATTTTGTGAATCCAAGAATAAATTAGTATATACTGATACGTGCAGTGTCAACAAGATATAAACAACAAGTAACATTACAAGTGAAACGTATTTGGAGTCCAGGTCGAACTGAGCGATATATAATACTAACGACATAACCACGCTTAAATACAAACAAAAATAATAACAATTAGAGAGAAACATAATTCTGGAATTGTTGTTTAAAATAATAACAGAGCAAGAATAACTAGCTTGTAGGTTAAAGTAATCTATAAAACAGAATAGTAGCTTAAAACTTATAATAACAAGTAACATGCAGTTATCAAAATTTAAAAGTAGCCTAAAATAAATATTGGTGAGTAGCATGCAGTTTACAAAACAAAAAGGTAGCCTTAAACTAATATTGACGACAAACATGCAAAGACTTAAAATCGCTAATATAAAATTATTGTGAGCAAATCTTAGATTAATAGCATTGCTATTTATTTGCAACAGGGGCAAAGTTTTTGGCAGGTATAATTTTCTGAATGTCATGTGTCGATCGTATGGCCAAAGCAGCAGAACCATCAATCTCTCGAACGAGGATGGTGGCATTTTTGACCCACACGTATTTAAAGTTGTTCTTTTTAGCCGCCTCCTTACACTCACGAAATAGATGTTTTTTTTTTAAAGTCAGATGCTCGTGTATGTAAATAGGTTGCGAATTTCCAGCAAGTCCTAATTGATCAGTACGCACGCCTTTTGCCAGGCGAAATGTGCTCAGGAAATTATCTCGTAGTATGCGTGAGTTCAACTTGACTATGATGTTCTTAGGTTTATTATTCTCATTGTGTGCATGAGGGACACGGTGAATGGCAATAACATCCTTCTGAGACAATGGAAAGTTTATTTGTGTAGCGATGGTCTGCAGAAGCGTTACTAGATTCTCAGTGCGCTTTTCGGGTAAATTGCAGATCTCAATGTTACATTGCCTCGCCTGTTGCTCCAATGAATCAAGTTTTAATTCGAATCCCTGTATAATTTCGCTCAAATGGTCAGGCGTTTGCGCGTTCAAAGAATCGATATATTTTTTTAGATCATTTTGCTGATCGCAAGCATATTCAATCGACTTCTTAAGTTCTGTAATGTCCAGTAAAATATGATGGTGCTTGTCATCCAAGGTAGATACATGCGTCTTCAAGTTTGAGTGGTCAGATCGTAAAGATTGTAGGTCCTTTTTTATATCTGATGTGACTTCGGTAACAGTTGCAAGATCAGATTTAATTGTGAAAATATTTTCGGATATTTTTGACATGGCACCGTCTAGATCCCGACGTAGTCCTGCTATCAGAAAGTACAACCCAACTACAACTGATGATAAACTCTTTACATGAAGAAAGTCGTAAAGTAGGCTTGGAAATCAATTTAGATAAAACAAACGTCATGACGAATCATACTAAAATACCTATTTATCTCAGAAATCGACCGCTATCGTATGCTGATACTTATATTTACCTGGGAAAACATATCTCATTTAATCCACGCAACAACGAACTAGAAGTAGAGAGAAGGGTCAACATCACCTGGAAGAAATTTTGGAACCTCAAAGTAATCCTAAAAAGCGACATGTCCATAAATTTGAAAAGTAGAGTCATGAACACCTGCCTGCTCCCATCACTAACTTACGCTTGTCAAACGTGGAAATTCACAAGTAAACTAAAGAAAAAGATCATAACCAGTCAAAGAAGTATGGAGAGAAGCATCCTGAAAATCAAGAAGATTCAAAAAATCCGCCATACCGCCATAAGACAGAAAACTAAAGTTATCGACGCACTCAGTTACTCACAGAAGCTAAAATGGCGATGGGCTGGACACGTAGCCAGACTCAATGATAATCGCTGGACCAAAACGACAACGTCATGGCTAGGACCATCGGGCCAGAGGAAAAGAGGTAGGCCAAATACGCGCTGGATAGACGATGTTATAAAAATAGCAGGCACACACTGGATGCGAGAAGCTGAAGACAGAGAAAAATGGTCATCTTTGGAGGAGGCCTTTACCCTCCGTTGAGAGGGGTTCTTGTACCTATAAATTATAAAGCACCTAAAAGAAATAAAGCACCTAATTAATTAATGCATGCAAACTGTTTCGATGTTTATTTTTTAATTTTTATTTTATTTCTTTTTAATTGTAAACCTATATTTGTAACAGGAAATAAAAGGCTTTTTATTTTTATTTATTATATAGATGACTGGAGGTGCAGGGTAAGATCCTCTCCGCTCCACAATTGTTTTGATAATGATAGAACGAAGAGGACCCAATGATACTGTTTCAAACAGAGACCCAATCACACGATATGAATTACCATTAGTTTTTCGTGATTCCTAGAAGATCTTAATCTTAAATGCAATCCAGCTACATAACCGAATATCGGAATATTGTATCGTGACAGGAAAATAAACAAGTGCTTGCCTAAATTTTCATATAGCTTCGCTTGCATCGTAAGCTTTTTAGGGCCGAGACCCGAGGAGGGGCCGAATAAAGGTCTACACCCTTTACTTGGTTTGTGATTTTAATTTTAATTTATAATATGTATAATATTATTATTCGTGTCTGTGTGACGGCCTTGTTATTCTTAACTCCACAACAGATTTTGATGCGATTTTCACTATCATTTAGATAATTTATTCCGGAAGGTTTATGTGTGTAATAAATACATCCATATTAACTTACAAAATATATTTTTAGTCTTATCTTTATTCACGGTCGGCGCAACATGTCCTTTTCTTCCATACTTTTGTATTAGTCGTCAACACGGTAGACATCTTTTTTCACACAGTCCATCCATCTTTGGTCTTCTCCTACTCTTATATCCATCCACATTCATGCTCAAAACATTCCACACAAGGTTTTCCTAATTTCTCCTATATTGGAATAATTGCAAGAGTATCCTCCAAAGTCCAAGAAATAGGTATATCTGTTCGTTCAATTGGATATGCCTATGGCTTTTCGCAAGAGTAGGTACACATGTTATTATAGGTATTCAGAGTCCGACATAACCCCGTTCTCTATTTACCTGTATCTTTTGCCAAGCTACTGCCCATTTTTAACACTTCAGGATAAGTTCCCATTGAACTATCTGGCAGATAATGCTACACGAATTCATTTCCAACTTTGAATTTCTGGTGAATAGTGTCTGTACGGGCACTCTGAAACAAGGCCGCTTAATATTACAAAATTTTTCGCTTTGGCCATGAAAACACAATATTTATGCGCGTAGATACCGTGTGGAATGGTGGTCCTATGTAAGCAGAGCGCTTGAATGCGTTCCAAATGCCGTGATACGCCGCTCCTAATTAATGATGCTCATAACAATTTGCGCGACCATTGCCCCTGTCGGAATTCGGAGCTGCCTATGTGTGTATAAAGGGTGGACACTTCAAATTTGACTTGAAGAGATGGTTCTGATACGAAATTGTTATGAAGTTAAAAAAATATGCATAGGCCGTAATGTCGTAATATCGCGTAGGTATAGCGATATGTGATATTCTTATCTCTGACACATGGCGTTGATTCAAGGTTCGTATATAATCTTTAAGACAAATGACAGGAGCTCCCTACCTAACTTAAACCTGGCGAAATGTGGGTGTACAAAAGATATACTACACTTCGGAGAAAACGGGCGTGACGTTATGTTATGTTAGGAGCTGTGTATTCCGAGCAGGAGAACGGATTAGGCGCATGAAGTTACTGAACATCTTGAATGCGTCCCGTCGTTCTCTCGGCTCGAGTAATGTCATTATACTTATTTTTATGGAGCCACTTCAACAACTGCATTAAGCTGTGTAATGGCTGCAGTGTATTTGACACAGATGTGCCTGTTATGGAAATTTAGACTTCGGTTTCAGAATGAAACACAAAGTAAAACTAAATAAAACCAGCCGCACGGGTCGGTATTCAAGGTAAAGCACGTTGGTCTTTGGCGGTCGTTACGGTTTGTCAGAAGCCCGAAAGTCTGACAACCAATCTTGCCAAGGAATATCTTCTTACCCAGTAACTGGGTTTTGGACGTCAGAGAGGCAGTCACTTCATGTAAAATACCGGTATTCGGCTTCGGTTTTTTACCTGTTAGTCTGGAAGCCGAACCCCAACTTAGAACAAAAAAGTTGGGGAAAGCACCCTGTTTATTCGTCGTAGGTATGTCTAATGTCGTACAAGCAGCCTGTATATTCCTCTTAGGTATTTCTAATGTCGTACAAGCAGCCTGTATATTCCTCGTAGGTATTTCTAATGTCTTACAAGCAGCCTGTATATTCGTCGTAGGTATGTCTAATGTCTTACAAACAGCCTGTACCTATAAACGTCGTAGGTATCTTTAATGTCGCACGAGCAGCCTGTATATTCGTCGAAGGTATGTCTAATGTCGTACAATAAACGCTTGTATTCGGGACAGCCGTCTAATGATGGTAATTTAGAGACATGTTTTTCAGGCATTAGTGAAGCTCGCTTCTTATTTATACAAGAGCTTCAAATTCATTGAATTGTACAATTAGACTTGTAAAAACCACATTGTGGAATTCTCTGTTATTAGAATCATAATGTTTTCATAATTAATGTACACGTTGGAAAAAATAAAACCACGCTAATTTACTCGTATCCTACATATTATTTTACATCGTTCTCAACCACTTTATTTAATCTCTCCAATCTTTGTAATATCTTAATTAATCCACTCAAATTAAAATTGCGCTGCAGTTTAAACATGGCGCGTTTGCGTTAGCTCCCACTTTTGATTACCTCGTTGAAGTGTTAAATGGGAGCCGAACTTGGGATAGCTGGACCACTCTCAGAGACTAGAATAATCCATATCTCTAAAGACTACCGGTTTAGGCAAGAATGAGACGATTTTTTATCTCCTCTATACATAAGCTGGATCTACGCTGACCTCATTCTTTGAAAGGGTTCTGTAAACATGAACAGTTTCTGTTCATGTTTACAGAAGTAGTAGGTATCAAGCGGAAGATCGGTAAGAACATCTTCTTTTCATGCTTCTTTAACTAGGATAGTTAGCTAGACATCCGTCTTACTTATTACGACAAAACGGTATCTAGGCAACAAAACTAAATAAGATTGGTTAACTTAATGATTCGTTTTCTCTTACAGCAACGGGCACACGACAAGAGTACTTCGACGTAATATTACTGTACCACTTTACGACTCTCGCAGGAAGGCAACCGTATATACACAAACCACGTGACATTAAGAACGAGAAGATTATAAAATATCAATAAAATAAAAAGCAACGAGATTCCCCGGCATTGCCTGGAGAGCGGTAGCATAGACGAGTGTCGGTAGCGAAGCAATATTGAGCGGGAGACACGAGTGCTAATGACGTAGAAGCTTCTTAATACCAAGCTATAGCACTGCTCTTCTCTTTTATGTGAGTACGAACTATACAACAGACCAGCTCTAAAACATTGGCTAATCAGTCAGGCTGGTGGCAGCGCAGGACTGGTGTCTATTTTTATCGTCAAAGTTTTTTTTAGATGATCACAAAATGGTATGCTGTCACTTGTAGTCACAGCTACATAGCCAAGATTCACTTGAATTAGCCCGTTAATAGTAGTAAGTTATATACATATTACAAAACAAATGACCGCGTTGTTTTTTCAAACTCCGCAACAGATTTTGATGAGGTTTTCACCATTGTTTAGAAAATGTATTCCGGAAGGTATACGTGTGTAATACGTTAGTATTAAAGTAACGTTTACCTATGAAATCTCGATGTTTTGTGAAACCGTAAAAACCGTGCGAAGCAGGAGTGGGCAGTATATGTATAATAAAAATGAAATGCTGTTCGTTGGCAAGAACTTCAGAACGGCTGGACCGGGTTGTCAAAATTTTGTTCGTTAAACGAGTAGTCCGAATTTCATATAACTTCATAATAATTGTCAGGTTCTTACGGAAATAAAAAATCGAAAAAGTTTGTCAAAAAAAATTCGAATTCTAGAAAACTGAACGTCCTCTTTCTATGAGATTTTTGTAAGAATTATTGGAAATTAGGCAGGACAACGTCTGTCGGGTTAGCTAGTAATAGATAAATTAGGCAGAACAACGTCTGTCGGGTCAGCTACTACTAGATAAATTAGGCAGGACAACGTCTGTCGGGCCAGCTAGTAATACATAAATTAGGCAGAACAACGTCTGTCGGGTCAGCTAGTAATACATAAATTAGGCAGGACAACGTCTGTCGGGTCAGCTAGTAATAGATAAATTAGGCAGGACAACGTCTGTCGGGTCAGCTAGTAATAGATAAATTAGGCAGGACAACGTCTGTCGGGTCAGCTAGTAATAGATAAATTAGGCAGGACAACGTCTGTCGGGTCAGCTAGTAATAGATACATTAGGCAGGACAACGTCTGTCGGGTCAGCTAGTAATAAGTAAATATAAATCTTTGTCGCAGACCACAATCATGATTCATAAACAAAATACAAGCACAATACACAATTACAAATACATACACACATATCTACATAAACTTACGCCTTTCTTCTCTTGCATAATAAAATACGCACACAATACAATATCAATATACTCGTATTATAATGATTATCCTTTCATATTATAAAAGACCAAGTCACTTTGTCTCTTTGTCCATAAGTTTACTTATAGCACGAGAACCACTAATATTTTTCATTAATTAAACAATCTTTCTTGATCTCTGGCTGAAGTTTTAGTATTTACTATTGTATCGACCTGCACTTTTTTACACGACTGCCCAAAAAATTTGTGTAATTTTTTCAGGGTTCATGTATGTATGTGGGCTTCTTTATTCCACCATAACTTTTAAATGCCTGAACCGATTTGAATGTATGGAGTAGAGTTAGAATCACACACCCCATCATCGTCATCGTCATAGACACTGCGAATTAAAAAAAAAAAAAAAAAAATTAAGGCGGCAGTATGGCTCAATTTTCAAAAATAAAAATAATAAATCTTCAATTATTACAATATCATGAATATATATATATATATCATGACTATGTTTTTTTTAAATTACTGATGTCGCCAATAGCGCATTCGTTTTTTTTGTTAACTGAGATAACACGCCACAACATTTTCATCACTCAAAGACGACATTTTCTCGCGAGGATTTAAGCGGTAAGTACTGCACAAATTATACCGAAATTAACGTCAGAGGCTTACTATACACAGTGCAAAAGGAAAAGGCCCTAATTCCTAGTCCTTTTATGACAATCAGAATTTAAAAAAAAATGTTCAAAGAGAAACTGAAGTGTTAACCGACTTTTTTTACTGACTGTACTATATATAACTCTTATCATTATGATTACGGTGTCTTTTTTCATAGTAAGTTAGCAAGCACGCCTCGCCGCGTCTCACGGTAGGCTGAAATGAAACCGTAAGAACCAAAAAAACCTAGGAATAAAAATAAAAAAATCTGCAAAAAAAATAAAAAAAAATACGCAAATGAAATCTACTATCCAATACAATATAATATTTTTCTATGACTTTTTGTTTTACCAATTATTGCTAGTGCTGAATGAATGAATGAAAGGCACCGATCCCAGCGTGGTTTAACCAGACTCGATACATCGAATGAACCCCAAGATTTGCACTAGCCCATGAAGTCTCATGTTTCATGGGACTACAAAGGCCATTGCATATCAAAGAGTAGACCGGGGGGCGCGGTAATGGTATCTAAGGAAGACGTGCACTTAGGATAGGAAAGGATTTACGAGCCGTACCGGATATGCATCCTTGAGTAAGCAATGGAATAGTGGAGAGACTACTAGTGGGTGATTTTTATTTGTGGAATATTTCCTTGTCGAAGTGAGTCATGTCCTGTTTGAGATTGCCATTACAAGCGTAAATAAGTCAGCCAGCTTTCTCGGATTTGTTCTTGTAGCTTGTTACAGGTGTGGTTTTCGGCGCCTGTGCGCATATGCTAGCACATTCTTGATGCGCTTGGTTGCTTTTTTTCTGTCTAACGTTATTTTCATGTTTTGTCTTCTGGCTTGGTTTATTCCTAGCGTGGTTAATCAAGTCCTCCTCGTTGTCTATGTCCAGCTCTGACGCGGTACAACTTCGACCTGTAGCTCACCGCTGTTCACCTCAGGTTGACGCGATTGTATTATATTTCTAAATTATGCACACTATTCCGCACAGATAATTAATAAGACAAAACTTCCGACCCGCGTTTCCCGAATTCTTGCTTTTATGTTCGTACAATCGCGGGCGCGCATATCTGGACCCCGTACGGACCATTCTTGCTTGCAGCGCTCGGCCGCTATAGTAACGCTTACCTACGCTCATCAACAAATAGCACTGCAGCATCAGATTATTGCTGAGGCTCTTGTTTTTGTAAATAAAAAGAGAAAGAGACCGTAAAGAACCATCAGAGGTGGTGCGTTTTTTCATTGATGATGTTTAATAATGCCTTCGTCCGGTCACAGCACGGACGGGGCCAGGTAAAAGGTTTTCCATGCAATCAGAAAAGTATAAAATTTGCGTCCAGAGTAGAGTAGATTTCTTACCTAAGCAACTTTTTTGGTAAGACCCGGAAAACTTTAACAGCGTAAAAAGACGATAACCACCCGTCATATTTGTTTTAAATTAACTCGAGTATAACCCCTTTTCAAGGAATGCACCGAACTATGACCCTGTAGACTCAAACTGATGTTTGATTATGTAATACCTAAAAATAATAAATGATAAAAAAACAAAGTAGGTATGTCGCATTTAACAGCATCTACAGCTCCTAATTGTGTTCTGCCAAAGTTTTTATTATAAGTTTAGTGAAATGTGTACTCCAGATATTGCTTTACAAGCCGGGCATCGAAATCGAAGTGTTTTTTTGTGTTTTGCTGTGGTTATAACTTTATATCGCCGAAAATACATTCAAATAGTACAAAAGTAAGCAAATAAGTGTTTATGATCTCAGGCGAGCGGTCTAGTGCCTAAGTACGAGGGAATAACTGCCGCAGGGCCCAGTTGCAAGATTACCTGGTGAGACCTTTCCATATAATTCAGGAATCCGGTAAAGAGGTCCGACTAAAGTCTAGAGTGTGTCTCATTACAAATCCATAGATCTTTTATGCTGTATTCACAATTTAGTCGACCAACTTAAAACTATAATACGCGTGTGATATTTGTGTAGTGCAGTGTTCCAAAATGGTATGTTTTTTGCGAGTGCGCATTCTTTTGTTATACATTTGGTGTGAGTCCAAGAAGAAATCATTTTAGTTTTTAGTGCTCTTGACTCTGACATTGGATTTTGAAACCTATAACTTCGAAGGCAAGTGTTGTTTTTCACGATATTTCCTGATGTCTTTATTTCAAGCTTCAGCAGCTTCTTCGGATACTTTTCCAATCGGCACTGCACCCAACTGTTCAATGATAGCTGCCCCGTGAGCAAGAACTTTATGTAATACCAAGTATACAAATCAACGTACAATTTCATGGTAGCTTCGGCGTAGTCTTTAAACCTAACTGTATCTACAGGATGATCTGAAAAAAAATCCTCTAATATGGTTCTAAATCGTTTTATCAATTTCTCAATGATTGTGATCGAAACTGCAATTTTAGAGTTTTCAAAAAATCTCTTAGCGGTATTTCCATCATTAGTCGTGGAAGTGGTGTGGAATATCGTTGCACGTTTTATATACAATTCAAATACATGAAAATAATTTATTTTTTTCGTACAATTTTAAAACTACCTGTAACTTTGAAATTCTGAAAAAAGTCACATAAGTATGTAGATTTCAAAAATGTTCAAACTAATCCAATAAGTTCGTATTTAGCAATTGTTTATACCATGTTTAGGGATCCGTTTTGGAAATGTTAATTAATAAAATAATTACTTAGGCTAAGGAGCTGGGTAGCCTCACAGACCTGAAACATTACTAGGTTTACAGCTTACAGCTATTTCCACAGTTTTATTTTGTTTTGTAGTTTGGCAAATACTGATTACTGTGACGTATTTTGTATTGTTTGGTAAAACGATAAAGAAACAATTAAAACAATGTCTGAGAATCATTCCACTTTGTCCCACCAGGCTACCTCACTGATGATGGGGCAAATTAGAATGCCTAAACTTTTTCAGTGGACTTTGCCCCACTACTTCGATTTGGAGGGGCAGATTCCACTAGTTTAAAATCTTGATGGATTCTGTCCCACTAGGGTTGGCAGCTTAGAATTTGTTTATGGGTATGATAGTATTTTATATTTGTTTGGAAAATAAATAAATGTACCTATAACTTAATAACATATAACTAGGACTGGTAGGTGGTAGGTGGTTTGACTTAGTATATACCCAGGTAGTGTTTTGAAATAAAAGTACAAATATAATTGTTTGATAATTTTTATATACCTACTCTTTGTATCTAGCAGAAATCGGGTTGTAAATCACAGATTAATTACACGATTTGTTACAAATAAAATAAAATCTTAGTAAATACAACTAAAGTAAACCTTTAAAATCACAGATATACAATCATTTGTTCTAACTGGTTCATTAATGTTATCTCATACTAAGTTTAAAATCACAAATTGAGTATCATTTGTCCACATAGATATTTCAGATCCATTAATGTACATTCTCTTCACATTGAAAGTTATTTGGTCGAATGCTCACGTGATGGAATTTCCACGTAATTTTAGCCGATGGGAAATGCCATCGGGCACACGGCTTGTATACTTTCAGAATCTTCTAAGGTTTCAGTTTCGAAATTGTTAGTATGTAAAAACAAGGAAAGTAAAGTTTAACATCGAGTTGGCAAGGTGTCGCCGCGACACACAGAGGTTCACGTGTTTCTTTACTGTTTTAGGGATCCGTCACGCTGAAACTATTCTCCGGGGCACATTTTTGTATTTAGGTATGGCACAGACAAATAACGACATTACAGAAAGGCTTTCAGCACAGAAAGATGGTACCTTCCGTTTCTTGTAACCGATTGAGAGTAAAAACATACGTCAACAAGACAATTTACATTATGAGGACACAAAAAGACATGTAGCAAAATTACAGTTTGCATGAATTTGTCAGCAAGGTAAGTTAAACGGAGTTTATCTGGAGTTGGTGAAATAGCTATCATACTTTAGGTAAAATATTTTCAGTGCTAAAATTAGCCTTATATTTTATATTAATAAGTAGTTAGGCATCTGCATATTACAATGTAGATACGGAACCATCGTCGCCTTTTTTTGCTAGATATTGTAAAATTCTGGGCGGAAACGCCGAAAGAAAACTTTTTAAGGTTTCTGTTTGACTAAGAAATTTGAATTTTCATAACAATTTTGTAATTGGTTCATGCTGGAGCCCACGTTAGCAAACTGTTCATGCTGGAGCCCACGTTAGCAAACTGTTCATGCTGGAGCCCACGTTAGCAAACTGTTCATGGCTGGAGCCCACGTTAGCAAACTGTTCATGCTGGAGCCCATGTTAGCAAACTGTTCATGCTGGAACCCACGTTAGCAAACTGTTCATGCTGGAGCCCACGTTAGCAAACTGTTCATGCTGGAGCCCACGTTAGCAAACTGTTCATGCTGGAGCCCACGTTAGCAAACTGTTCATGCTGGAGCCCACGTTAGCAAACTGTTCATGCTGGAGCCCACGTTAGTAAACTGTTCATGCTGGAGCCCACGTTAGCAAACTGTTCATGCTGGAGCCCACGTTAGCAAACTGTTCATGCTGGAGCCCACGTTAGCAAACTGTTCATGCTGGAGCCCACGTTAGCAAACTGTTCATGCTGGAGCCCACGTTAGCAAACTGTTCATGCTGGAGCCCACGTTAGCAAACTGTTCATGCTGGAGCCCACGTCAGCAAACTGTTCATGCTGGAGCCCATGTTAGGAAACTCTATAGTATCACAATGGATAAAAAAATCCAATCCAAGATTGGAATGTTTTCTTTCTCTCATATTTTGACTGACAACGTTCCTTTATCTACCAGCGTGGTAATGGCATAACCCACTTACAATGGTAATGCCTTTCATTTTGAAATTTAACAACATTCATTGCGTCATTTACGTTTTCGAGTAGGCGAACTTTTCAAACATGTGAAGCAAAACGATTATGAGCGTTAACGAAGCAAAATGAGTAAAGGAGGATCTTAGCGGGTGGCGTTTTGTAGCTTCTGCCTACCCTTTTGGAAAAAAAGGCGTGAGTTTACATATGTTTGTAATATGGATGTATGTTTTTGTAGAAATGGATGTAAGCAATTTCTTTCAATTGAAAGTGTGATAAGCAATTGGGGTGCTGATCAATTGAAGTTATTGATTGATAAGTTTAAGTGACATCCAGAGTGCCGGAGTTAGCCCCCCAGCAAGGGTGGGGCCACCCAGGGTACACCTGCAGTACTTAGGAATCGTAACACGTACAAGCTACGTGCATAGGTCTGTTAAGGCATATAATATCGATAAGGCATTAATCTCTGACAGGGTAGCAGCTCTATTTTTAATCTAGGTCAGATTCGCCATGTTTGTTCTAGCCCCTGTCTCCAGAAATACTAGCAATGGTGTATAAACACTGTATCTGCTTCAAATGTTTACCCATGGCTCGCTTCAGTAATCTGTTGATTCCCGGGCCGGGTCGGGACCAGCAACTGTACACAAAAACTTTTTAAATTTCTGTTTTAAGTAAATTAAAAAACTTCAGCAGTACGTTTGAATAATGGTCGCTTTAAACTGTTGCCAGAAATTTTCGATCGCTTTTCCTTGATAAGTATCACAGGGCAAACTTTTGTGTGTAAAATTATTTTACGGCATTTGTTTGTATTGCTGTACAGAAGAAAACATAAAAAGTATTAAAGTAAAGAAAAATATCAAAACGCTCGATGAATTGTTCAGGATGAGGTGAGTCACTCACAGGAAAAGTTGCTGCTGGTTTTCAAAAGAGTTTCTAAAGATTTTGCGAAATTATTTTCCAGTTGAGGCAGAAATTTAAAGTAGTATGATTTTATGGCGTAATGCTTCAAACAGTACTATATTGAACATGCAATAGAAGGTAAAAACGTAACCACAAGGGTTAAAGTAGACCGATCTATAGAAATGAGATTTATGTAAGTTGAGATTTACATAAGCATAAATATGTCAGTTTTATCGTGATTTAAAATTTAACGGTTTATTCATAGTATTTACATAATATACCTAGTCTTGCCATAAATATTGTCACGAAGTTTTTTTTATTTTTTAAATTGCAAATAATATTTATTACTTTTACAGTGTGTTAGTTTCATACATAAATATAAAACAATTTAAAATATAAAAGCTTATTCAAAGTGGTCTCCATTGGCTGCAATACAGTCCTTTAAACGTTGACGCCAGTTATCAATAGAAGCACGCACTCTTTCCATGGGAAAATTCTTCACTGCCAATCGTATGGATTGTTTTAGGGACTCCAAATTATCATGGCGTTTAGAGCAAGCCGTACTCTCTAAAACTGACCATAAATCATAATCCAGCGGATTAAGATCGGGACTAGACGAAGTCTTCAGCTCTGATGAAGTCCGAAACGTTCACTTCCAACCAAGACTGCGTGGACCGAGCTTTATGACCCGGCGCCGAGTCTTGTTGGAAGGACCATACTTGGTTATTGAATATGGTGTTGTTAAGGGGCTTAACTACCTTCTCAAGAATGGTATCTTGATACACTTGTGCCGATGTTTTGATACCTTTTTCACAAAAATATGGCTCTGTCACTCCTTCATAGCTAACACCCCACCAAACCATCACTGAAGTCGGATAATGCCCACGTTGCACTCTGTCGATTAATTGGGAAGCTTCCTTAGAGCTTTGAGCATAAATACGGTAATTTTGTTTGTTAAAATGTTGCTCAATTGTAAAGATTTTCTCATCCGTAAACAAAAATTTTCTGTGACCTCCCTTTGCGTACCGCTTCAGTAGTTGTTTCGATTTTATCACCCTATTCTTTTTTAAATTATCAGTTAAAAAATGACCAGTGTGTCTCTTATAGGCTGCAAGTCCTAAGTCATCTTTTAAAATACGCGACATGGTTCTGGGTGCTATCTTCATCTCCCGAGATAAAATCTTTTGCTTTCGGACAGGATTTCTTCGAATTCTTTCCCTTACTGCTTTGACCACCTTTTTCGTACGAACACTACGTGGACGGCCAGATATTTATCTGTCACCAACAGAGGAGGTCTTATTGTACCTATTAATAGCCCGGTACACAAACATTTGACTAATACCAAGCGTATGGAGAGTTTGATAAATTGCATTTGGCTTCATACCAACTTTGTTTAATGCAATCACAGCGATTCGGTTCTCTTTATCACCCCACTCCATTTTAATATCGCAAAATATTGTACAATGTATTGGCGCCAAAATTAGAAAATTTAATGAACAATCGTATAAAAATGACAGATCCCAAATTCAAATGTAATAATATCTTTCTTATTTTTAATTGTAACAGTATTTATGGCCAGACTAAGTATACGCTTACTGACTTAAAATAATAATAATATGTACATGTGTATATGGCACGAAAAGACCCCTTTTATCAATTTCTAATCTAATTGTGAGAAAGCTAAAAATAACTAATTGTAACCCTCATTCCATAATAACTATTGACCTTACTGAAGAATCCTTGCTGAAACAGAAGTATAGTTATAAAATTAGTCATAAGAAAATGAAAAAGTATGCAAAAATGAATAGAATAATTAAAAAATGCAATCAAATTAGGAAACAACAGAAAATCTTTTCCAATAATATTCCACGGAGAAAAGAACGTGTTGATCTAATCAATAAATTAAATAATTATCAAATCAAATTAGAAGACAGCAAAAAAATCTATGAAATTGATACACAGCGCTTACAGTCTGACATACAGTTACTTGAGGACAGACTTAGTTCCCTTTTCATTAAATATGTGGGTTCTCAAAAGCAAATCAAAGAACACATTCTTGCTGCTAATGAGTTAGTTATGTGTCAGTGTACTTGTCAGAAGGTTTCAAACCCTGTTGCTGTCCAGTCTGAGGCAACGGAGGACCCGTCCCAGACTGAGTCTCAAGACTGTATCCTCCACCAAGATGTTTTAGTACAAGATCAAGTGGTACAATCTGAGATTGGTAGTTGTCCAACTTTCAGTAGTCATGATTGTTATCCTTCAGTTATGTTCTCAGATAGTATAGGAAGAGGTATAGGTAAATTAATTAGTAACAACCTGTGTTATTCTACTCTAAATTATTGTATGCCAGGGTCAACCTACAAACAAATAATGGCATCAGTAACAGGAAATGTATATAATCCTAAAACCAACATTACTGTATTTGTAGGTAATAGTTCTAAGGTAAAAAAAGAAGAAATCACTGACTGTGTAACTGAGTTGTTAAAGTTAAATTGCAGTAAAATAATTTTGTGTGCTTTCCCATATTTTGAAAGATTGACAAATAGACAAAACAATTATATTCATATGCTTAACAAGCATATGCACTTCTTAGTTAGTCATTATAGTGACAAGCTTATATTTCTTGCCACCAACATTTTTGTGGAAACTTTGAAATCGACTAGGAATACTGTGTATTTGCCTGTTAGTTTTAGACACATAATAGCAAGGCTATTAGCTTTTTATATAAACTCAGACATAGGTAGTATGTCGAAGTCTTGTGTTATTAACACCACAACGGTTAGTAATAGTACTAATTATAAGGTGGTAAGCCTGAATAAATGTAGCTCAAATGCTATAAATATTTATACAGACTGTACGAAGGAGGTTCCATGTCCCTCACTCACTATGAGCTCACTGCCTGGTGATGACACTGAGGTCATGGGGTCAACTCCGGATAGTCATTTAAACTAGTTTGTAAGACAACAGGAGGTACAAGTAAGAATATTCTTATAACTAACAACAACAAGGTATCTTCTGGCTCTAAAATAAATATTTACCAAAAAAGAGATCAGCAGAATGCCTTGAAATTATTTCATCAAAATATTCAAGGTATTTCTTCCAAGTTATTAGAAATTGAAATGTTTTTAGAAAAAACAAAGTTTGACATTGTTTGTTTCACTGAACATTGGTTAAAGGATTACCAAATGCTAATTAATTATAAGAACTATAGTATGGGCAGTTGTTTTAACCGTAAATCTATGCTGCCTAATTATCAGAACTTTTCTTTATTTGAGTCAATAATGGAAGATGTCCTAGCGAAACTTGCATCCAGTAACAAAACCGCAATTATTTGTGGTGATTTTAATATTAATATTCTGGAAAATACTTTAAATAGCAATCGATTATTAAGTCTTTTTAAATCATTCAATTTATCTAACATTTTTACAGAACCGACTAGAGTAACTTCAACTTCCGCTACTTGTATTGATAATGTCTTCTGCGATTGTGATTATTTAGCTAAAGCCATAGTTAATTATTTCCCGTCTGATCATAGTGGTCAAACGGTAACTTTTAAGTTTAAAACAGCTTTGCAAAAAGTGCAAATACAATTTAGACCAATAACAAATGGCAAATTAAATAGATTCAATAGTATCCTAAATAAGGAGTTAAATGTTCTAGGCCATAATATGGATGATGCAAATAAATTGTATGAGGATTTCTTTTCAGTAGTGCACACTGAATTCAATAAAACTTTTGAAAAGAAAACTAAAAATATTAGCCCTATTTTTATATTTAGTGACTGGGCAACTAGAGGTATTAGGATAAGTAGGGAAAGGCTTTTCGAGCTGTATGGCCTTAAGCCTTACATTAACACTGAAACTTTCAACAAGTATGTTGCTACATATTCCAAAATTTTTAGAAATACCTGCAAGATAGCTAAAGCCCTGTACATTAGCAATAAGATCAAATCAGCAGAAAATAAAATAAAAACAGTTTGGAAAGTTATAAATAATGAAACTAGTAGGGAAAAAAAACGAAACACTGATTACACATTGGAGACTTCACGTGGTGCAATAAGCTCTAACTTAGAAGTAGCTCAAGAATTTGTACATTTCTTTACTAATATACCATCTAAAACGACGGAAGCTTTAAATTCTTCACCCGATGTCTCAATTGATTTATTAAGAGCGAATGTCCCAGGCTGTCCGGTTGAATTTCAATTTAAACATATAAACCCTATGATAGTTATTAAAGCCTTTCGGCAAATTAAAATCAAACTGACCGAGGATCTATGGGGACTATCTATCAAAGTTTGTACATCCATAATCGAGACTATAGCACCATACTTAGCTTTAATATTTAATTTGTGTGTGGATCAAGGAGTCTTCCCGGATTTAATGAAACACAGTAAGGTTATATATACCACTTTTTAAATCTGGGGACAGTAAAGACACCAACAATTATAGACCAGTATCCGTGCTGCCGGTATTCAGCAAAGTGTTCGAAAAGGTAATGCTAAACCAAATGCTTAATCATTTTAACACCAACCAAATCTTACACGATCAGCAATATGGTTTCACCAAAGGTCGTTGTACAACTGACGCCGGTGTCACCTTATTAAAACACATATTTACAGCGTGGGAGGAGGCTCAAGATGCCATAGGAATCTTTTGTGACCTCTCCAAGGCATTTGACTGCGTAAATCATGAAACCTTAGTCTTGAAACTTGAACATTACGGACTAGGTAAACTTGCGCTCTGTTTAGTAAAATCTTATTTAAATGATAGACAACAGCAAGTTCAAATTAATGGTGTAAATTCACTCGGTCTAAAAGTAAAAATGGGTGTTCCTCAAGGCTCGATATTGGGTCCTTTCCTCTTTTTAGTATATATTAATGATCTACCCCATTTATTAAAAAACCAACCACAAATGGTGTTATTTGCTGACGATACTTCCCTAATTTTTAAGATAAATAGACGTGCATCAAATCTTGACGATGTAAATAACGCCCTACTGCAGGTCCAAAATTGGTTTACTGCTAATAATTTAGTATTAAATGGGAAAAAAACTAAATGCATAAGATTTGCTTTACCGAATGTTAAAAGTAGTGGTTGTGATATAGTATTGAATAAGGAGAAGCTAGAATTTGTAGATAAAACTGTTTTCCTGGGGATCACGCTCGATTCAAGGCTGCAATGGGGTCCTCATTTAACATCTCTTGCAGGACGGCTAAGTTCAGCAGCATATGCTGTCAGAAAAATCCGTCAATTTACTGATGTAGATACTGCGAGGCTAGTCTATTTCAGTTATTTTCATAGTATCATGTCTTACGGTATTTTGCTTTGGGGACGGGCTGCAGATATCGACTCTATTTTTATTCTGCAGAAAAGAGCCATTAGAGCAATATATTGCCTCCGTAGGCGCGATTCTCTAAGGGAACTGTTTAAAAATATTAACATCATGACGGTACCTTGTCAATATATTTATGAAAACATCATGTACGTCAGGAAAAATCTTAATCTTTTCAGTAAAAGAGGTGAAAGACACAACTATTATACTAGAAATAGGGACCAATTAGTTCAACCGGGTTTCAGACTGGCTAAAGTAGACTCATCTTTCATGGGGTACTGTTTAAAATGTTACAATAAAATACCTTCCCATATACTACAACTAAATGAAACGAAATTTAAATCTTGTATAAAACGCACACTATGCTGCCAAGCATATTATAAGCTTGGGGATTATATCGCTGACAAAAATGCTTGGCTTAACGCTGGTCCAGCTCCACAAGGGCGCATAAACTAATTGATTAGCATTCAAAAATATTGTTGGAATTGCTGAAGATTGCAAAAACTATCTTTGAATTGTATAACTTCAATCTCTTTTTTTTTATTGTATAATTGCATAGCACATGTGTGAGCACTGTGACCATGTACCTTCTATAAAGCTACCATTTACTGGGTACGTCTTTCATTGACTCGATATGCCCTGGCGGCTAAGAGTATGTCATGCTCACTCAAATGTCTCGCTGGTGGTGGCGTGTGTGTTGGATCGTCGAGTTCCCTTCAAAATGGTTGAGCTAAACGGTGCTGATCCATGCGTCATGTTCGTGAACGGGCGCCATCAGTAGGGACTGGTCATCTCTTATCTGCCACGGCTTATTTTAATTTTTGATTGTTTTTTTATTTTTATTTTTTATTACGGACGCTTTTTACGTACACGTCTTTCTACATTGTTCTCACATGTATAATTTCAACATGAATGATGTAAAAAATATTTTGTAAGAATATAATTTTTTTAAAACAGTGTCCGTGGAGTTTCTTGCCCGTTCTTCTCCATAGGAACCTACGCTTTGGAATGGGCAACTAGCTTCATATTTCTGACTGACTGACTCCTTGACAATTCAAAAGTGCCTGTAAATGGTTTAATTGAAATAAATGCTTTGAGTTTGAGTTTGAGTTTGAACTGAAATATTATTATTATTCTGTAGAACTGAAAAAAATATTGTTTAGGTGGCGAAAAACCATGCGTCAGTCACCGTACCTGTTAATAGTTCTATTGCGTGTCGAAAATAAAATTAATTTCACGTTAGATTTACCTCATGAAAATATTGTCTTTACATAAAATATTTAGGTTTATAAATAAAGGATATACAAAAATATAATATAAGGATAGTTGAAGTATCACACAAATGTTTTTAAAACAATATATGCTGTGCTTTGTATAAAAGTTGAATAAAGTGGCAATATCTCGCCTCCAAGAAGACCATAAATAATGGAGTTGTAAATATTTTGTTATGTTAAAAAATAATAGTTGTTTCTTGTAATACGACTACGCATCGTCACCCTCACGTAATTTTCGGAAAACTTATTGTGAGTTTTAGTGATGGCAGTAACGTATTACATAAATTATTTGATTACCCTTCAACCCATCTACAGGACTAAGTACTCGTCTTTTCAAACAACAAATTCTTTTTCCCTTTCTCACAAACAGTGACCAAAATTGTGTGGCCTCTGAAAGAACGGTCCAAATATTTATAACTCCAAAGAATTTCATTTACACAAACACATTTTACAAATATTTCGTTATTAAAATGTAAACACATGAAAAATATTTCAAATCGCTTGTGAACGGTTCAGGCTGAACCATGGCGCTAAACAATGCGCGCGTGTTCTATTGTTTTTGGTAAAGCATTCTTTATTCACAAGTAGGTCAACGTGTACAAGGTTGTTTGGCATGACGGCCATCTTTTGGTTACGTACCAAAAGGGTGCCCTATTACTAAAAGCCCCGCTGTCCGTCCGTCCATCAGTCACAGGGCGTTATTTTTTTAACCGTAATAGAAGGACGAGCTCGTGGCTAAGTAATAACAGCCGCACGTGTTATCCATCAGGTTAAGCTACGCTTGCCGGGGTAGGTCTATAGATGGGTGACCATCTTTACCTACATACCGAGACTCCTCCGTGCCTCGGAAAGCACGTTAAGCCATTGGTCCTGGCTGTCGTTCGTAGATCTTTGACAGTCGATACGGGTCGTCAGAAGCCCAAAAGTCTGACAGTCAGTCTTACCAAAGGGTATCGTATTACCCAGTAACTGGGTTGTGCAGTTCAGATAGGCATTCACTCGAAGCAAAATACTGGTATACAGCTGCATCCGGTTAGACTGGAAGCCGACCCCAACATAGTTGCGAAAAGGCTGCGCAGATGAGGTAGGCACTTGAAATTTTCACAGTGTGTACTACTATTGCCACTATAATAAGAAATAATGCGTGTCGGACCACGCACAATGAAGGGTTCCGTAGTTGGGATGAATTTATCACAAGAAAAAACTTAACTTTGTAGTTGAAAAACATGTTTACTTATACGGAATGTATGAGAACATGTTTTTGCAACTGATAGTGCAATTTAGTCGATTATTAATCGTTAAATTGTAGAGCCTACTTAGCTGTGATAGTATTCCTTTTAATTTCGTTATATATACTACTGCCGTGTTTTTTTCACATATCCAAAATCAACCATTTAGCTGGCAGAGGGGGGGGGGGGGACGACACTCGACTAACAAAAATTTGCACTTTAAAGCTCAATATTTTGCAAACGGATCTCTAAATCCAAAAATGGTTTTGACAAACTCAATAATATTTTTGAATGACCTTTTCAACGATACTCCACGCTATGGGATAGACGAGAAAAACAATAATCATCCCCACTTTACGTCCATGGGAGGTACCACAACAATTTTTTTTCAATTATTTTATTTTAACACTATCGGCGTGACAATATTTTTTTTTAATGCACGTTTTCCACGATTTTCTTCTTAGTGGTGTAGTGCAGGCGGGAGATGTACACCGGTGTTTTCAGCTTTGTGGCACGTAGGCTCACTTCGGGGTCCGTAGGAGCTTTGCTGCAGCGGTTCTTGTCCGTTCGCGATCGGCGCTTATGTGTACCAATTACGGCTTTTTAGTACTAACAGTATCTGAGCTAAGCCGCGGAAAGACGGCCAGACAGACGGACATGGCGAAACTATTAGGGTTCCTGGTTTACTACGGAATTCTAAAAAATGTAAGGGTGTTCACAATCACATACAAGAAACGAAACAAGAAATTATTTTCGGCGTTTTTTTGTATTAAAGTAGTTTTTGTCAATAATTATCAATTAATCTGCCTAGCCTTTTCCCAACTATATTGCAGTCGGCTTCTAGTCTAACCGGATGCAGCTGAATACCAGTATTTTACATGGAGAGACTGCCTATCTGACCTCCACAACCCAGTAACTGGGTAATACGATACCCTTTGGTAAGACTGGTTGTCAGGTTTTCGGGCTTCTGACGACCCGTAACGACTGTCAAAGATCCATGAATGACTGCCGGGACCAACGGTGCTTTCCGAGGCACGGAGGAGTGTTGGTATGTAAAGATGATCACCCATCCACAGATTTTTTGTCAATAATTATGTCAGTGTTAAATATTCCACTCCGACTCGCTCTACACAAATACTTTGAGTTACAGATTATACACCGGCCGTGTCTCTATCAGTATCAGTTTTATCTCGAGAACCGACTAAACCAAGCGAACCAATAAAAGAAAGCGTGATTGTACGATGAATACTTTACTGCGTTTGGAAGCATACACCTTAAACCGTTCATAGCTTCCTCGCAAAGAAATGAGAGGCTGCATTATCTCATAATATTCCTTCATCGTGTTCATTATGTGCTATTGTACACGTAGCCGCAACAGGTTACCGTCCGCAACGTTAGACGAAAGGAAATATATTTTACAATTTTCAAGAATTGGATAAACTTTGTACTTCATTCTAAAAATATATATAACTGGTAACCTAAATTAACTAAACATATTAATAATATAAAATAATATGGCGTCGAAACAATCGTAGACTGGCGGTAATGCCACGTTGTGTGGCCATACGCTACTTGATGTACTCCACCGATATATTGGCTCTGCTACACAGAGTAATGCTTCACTACTGAGGGAGATGCTTAAAATCACATTGTTTACCGTGTGGCTGGGAGAGCTGCTTCCATGCTTGTTGTATCACGTCGGTAATTTGATAAAACTAGAGGCGTTCCTGCTGGAAAGTGGTTCCGGAATACACACTTGTCATTCCTAGAAGCATTTCTACATCTGATGTGCGCTTTTATCATTTATAACGTGGCGATATTATCGTGGACGTGTAAGTTCACGTCCATAAAATGAATGGAATTACGTGCACGTTATAAGGTAATCGCGGACGGAAATTCAAGAGCGTCTTCATGTATTTCCATACATTTTACGACGAGGTGGACGTGGAAATCCACGACAATATTGTCACGTTAGAAATGATAAAAACGCACAATCGGTGACAGTCTCTGTAACAGTATTTTATTTCACCAGTTCACACAATTAAAATTGAATTATTTGAAACATAGCTTAGGTCATTGAAATAAACTATGGCATTTATCATAGATGTTTTATTCTGTACAACGACAACTCAGGCTGAATTATTATTACTATCCCACACCACAGTATACCTGAGAGTAAAGGTGGCCCAGTGGCAACGTCCAGCCAGACTTACGAGTTGTAGGTCGTGGGTAAGAAACCAGGCAGGTGTTTTACTTTGTGTAATTAATTACATTATTGCCCATTGCTCTCAAAACGGTAAAGGAAAATATCGTAAGGAAACCCGCACGTCTTGGAATCAAAACTTCAAAGACATGTGACATCTACCGTTCCGCACTGGGCCCACGTGGTAGATTACAGGCCACTCCATCTCATAGAGAGAAGGCCTGTGTCTTTAGCAGTGGGGTCATTATAGTCTGATTATGCTTATGCCTGCAAAATCCCTATTGAGGTATTCCTAACCAGATAAAAGCTATTTAACCAAACAGGCTATATTAATTCCCAACCACGTGTAACGCCGCAAATTAGCTGAAACATTGCCAAACAGAAAATTAAACGATGTGTACTTATCCTGAAAGTTTGCTAAAATACAGTTTTATTTGAACAAACTCGTTCAAACGTTGGACTCGTTGCGAATGCTGTTTCAGTTATAATTCCCGGTTTAATAACTGTTTGTGGACGTCCTCTTCTACTGGAATTAGTTAATGCGCCGCTGTGTTAGCAAATACGTGGGAACGGTTGGCGGTTTCTTGTATAAGGGACTGGACATTAAACTGTATTAAAGTGCTCTTCGATTTGCCAAGTGTTGTTTTGTTTGAATTTTTGTGTTTTTTATGAGGCGTCTTCGTGTTCTGTATAATTTATTGTTTCAATTTGTTAATGAAGGTATTTAAACCAAAGGTACGGCACGGTTAGCGCAGTGGTTAAGCGATTGACTGCTGCGCTGCATGTCGCGGGTTCGATTCCCGCACGGAACAAATATTTGTATGACCTACAAGTATTTGTTTCGGGTCTGGCTGTTTGTGTATGTGAGTATAAAGGTTTGTAAACGCACCCACGATACAGGAGAAATCCTAGTGTGGGGCAACGTTCTTTATAAATAAAAAAAAAAGGTTTGTTAACAAGGTTTAAACTATCAATGGATTATTTTCTTACGAATATCGATATTACTATCAGGTACTTATCTATAACTTCAAAAGTTAGGATTAAGCAAGAATAGGATTGCATAAACTAATTGAAATAATTGGTCAAGCGCTCAGAGCGCTCAAGATGAAGATCTTTGGAGATAGACGATGGTACTCTTAAATAAATGTGTGTGAAAGATAATGGAATAATGGTGATAATGGAAGTGGTGAAGGGTGGGCGTTTTGGGCGACTGTCTTATGTAATTTTGATGTTCGAAAAGTGCTGATTCTCAGCCTAGTTTGAATAAATTACTTTTGAATTTTGAATTTGAATTTTGAAATGGCAGCAATTAATCTTCCGCGATTGCTGCAATTGCATGATTGTATTGTTGCTTTGAAGGGGTTCACATGTGTACAAAACACCCATTCACCAGTTATGTTATTTGTATGTTTGATACCTACTTAGTGTCGTGTCGGATCATATATAAAATGACAGAGAATAGAACAGCACTTTTTGAAAATCTTCTAATTATACAGTCACCAATACGTCAGCCCTCGAACATTCCTTCAATTTTTGTATGAATTTGAATGCCGTAAGGTAGAATGTAGCGGTTAACCTTCAGCTATTTGTATCATCTTAAACTTGTACCTACATTGATGGTAAATAAATAAATCTGAATCTGAATCTGAATGTTCGAGGGATGACGTTTTGGTGAGACTGTGTAATTAGAAGATTTTCAAAAGTTCGTTTCACGGTTGTGGTTTTCCGAGGTGGTCCCATATAAAGGACTGCCGATTTTAGTATGGAAGGTGGCGTCTTTTTAGGGTTCCGTACCCAAAGGGTGAAACAGGACCCTATTACTAAGACTCCGCTGTCCGTCTGTCACCAGGCTGTATCTCATGAACCGTGATAGATAGACATATAAAGGCTTTATCAACAAATACTAAAAACAGAATAAAATAAATATTTAAGTTATACAACAGACATGATTTTTGTGCCATTTTTATAGATAATGGTACGGAACCCTTCGTGCGCGAGTCCTACTCGCACTTGGCCGTTTTTTTTTCTCACCGCTGAATAGTTTAACAAAATAAATTTATTTGACATGAATATCTCTAAACTCAGTCCGAAATAAGATATAAGAGTTAGAAGTTTGCATGTATTTATTAGCTTTGTCGACAAGTTTTGACTCCTAGGTGCAAGGTTAGTGTTAAGTTACCACAAAATAGATAGCCGCTAAATGCTTTTGGACATTGAATGGTCGGTACCCTAAAAAAAATGCGGGTGTAGCATTTTTTATAGACTAAACTAGACTAAAAATCACCAAAATTTAGTTTATTCCTATCAAACGATGATTTCCCATTTTGAAACAGACTAAAGTGACACAACTTAACTATATTATAGTTTGACAGCACTAAGATGGCACAGAGATTTTAATTTAGTATTATAAATGACAATTTTGCTATTCTGAATTTGACGTTTTTCACCTAAAATTTTAAGTGTCCTGACCATTTTTAATCCTGATTAAAAATGGTGTGGAATACTATTACTTGTCACAACTGAAAATTCACACGAACACGTCGACTTAAAATTCACACGAACAGATGCAAAAACAGTACTGTACCGTACTATATCTTTTCTTTTCTTTTGCTTATATCTCGAAAATAATGAAAATTTCGACCCCCTTTATAAAACTCTTATACCCCTAATACTCAACACGTAGGTAATAATTTTTCATATTTTCCATACAAAAAGTGAAAAATTCCATATAAAACACGTCGGGGCTGACGGCACACCTGCGCGTCTCCAGCTCTAAAAAAATCACGGGGTAGGGCAAACAAGTATGTAACACGTGGAGTCAAGATTGTCAAATTCGATTTTAGTTGTCAAAATATATTTTTATATTTTGAGATTTTTAATTGCAATATAGATTTAAGATTCTCATAGCCAAAATCATCCCAAGGTAAAAACCAGCCGTTGGGTCACTGGAAGTGTCAAATAGCCGTTTTGAAGAGGAATTTCATTGAAGAGGCCGTGAGCACTCAGACCCTACGGCCCGAGGGTTTCAACCCCAAACGGCTCGAAAATAGAATTTCCTGTAAGGCTGTTATGTTTTTCAACTAAAATATTAAGTTTGTTATTGGGATAAATACATCCCAACTATGGAATCCTTCCTTGTGCGTGGTCCAACACACACCCGGGCGGTTTTTTAGATACAATTTCACGAGATAATTTTAAATTGCCATACCGCACCAGTGTCATACAAGTGTCAATACATCCTTTTAGTACTGTATCATCTTTTGATTTGACCTGTTGAGTTAGTCCATTATTCTGCGGTGGGCCCAAGATGTTTATCCTAAAGTGTACCACAGCGTTACCCAAATATTCCACTACCACTCAAATCTAAAATCATCACGTCAGAAGCACTAAGGCAAAGTTAAAAGCTTCGTAACTCGATTAAATTATATGAGTCGGCAATCACGAGCGCCTAACTTTGTGCCAACTTTAAACGATGTTATGAATTTAGTTGGGTACTATTGGAATTAGAGTATTTTGTTTCAGACTGAGAGATAGTGAAATAATGTCCATAATTAGAGTATTTTGTTTCAGTCTGGGAAATAATGAAATAATGTCCATAATTTGGGCTTACTGCTACAATTGCAACCGATGCAACTGGACAACATAGATGACTTGTATTCCAATATGTGGTTAGCTAGCGACCTCGACAATTGATCATATTATTTTTTGTCTGAGCAACCGGCAGCAAGTTCGTCATGCTCGCTAAGTTAAATTATGTTTTGTGTTGCGTGATGTAAATTATTTTACATATTATTATAATTATATTTGTTTTCTAACTGAACGGAGTTTGTTGCGCCATTTCTTCCACCCAGCTAAAGCACTAGGAAGTGGTGAAAGATGGGCGTTTTGGGGGACTGTTTTATGTAGTTTTGACGTTCGAAAGTGCTGATTCTCAGCCAAGTTTGAATAAATAACTTTTTAATATGGAAAAACATGTGAAATCAAAAATAGTACACGTTTGTTGAAAATATCCTGCTTAAAAAACACTCCATTTAAGTCTTAAGCAGGATATTGACGAACGTGCACCATTATTCATTGTATATGTTTTTACAAGTAATAGATGTTATAAGGCTGCCTCGTTGGTCTATTGGTCGCAGTGCTGTTGTGGACCATATGGTCCTGGGTTCGATTCGCAGCACGCGTAGCATGACAACCATAGAAACAGGTTTTCTACTAGTTTTGTCGACGGAAGAATAGACAAAATGACGGATTGTGATTGTTAGAAGAGAATAGTTCTTTATTTGCCCAGAAAATAGGTACAAGTTACAGATGTCACGAATAAAATGATCCTTATCCTAACTACCTGGACATGCAAACAGTTTAAGCTATAATAATAAAGACACATTCAATCAAATCAATACAAGTTTACCGTGTCAAGATGAAATAATTTGAAATAGGCAATACAATACATAATGTCAAGTTTAATAAAATTCGTCAAGTTTGAGGACAATACAGTTAAATAAAAATATAAAAAATGATTACAGAGATGTCATATTATCAATTGAAATTATTGTCGGTCAAAAATGAGTAATAAAGTTAGTTAAATAATAGATCTGTCAATTTCTTTGTAAAATTGGTAATGTCTAATTTTTTATTACATCGGGAATTTTGTTAAATTTGATCGGACCCATACATATAATACTTTTCTTTACTTGAGCGGTATCGGAACCACTAACAATCAGCAAATTTGTATACTGTCTCCTAATTGGCCGATTTCTATTTTCTGTCACTTTATCACAAAAGCCCTCGTCATGTCCGTAAAAATTGTGTAAACTGGTACTTTTTTATTCACATTTTGCAATATGACATTTATCAAATCGTAAACGGCCGTATTTATGCCTTTATTTTTTCAGTAACTCTTTTTCCACACTTAAAATATTCTAATTGGATAAGAAATTATTAACTGAGTCATAAGTAATTTTTTCTATAACATTAGAAAAAATGGGTACCTATCAAAGCAATTGGTCTATAATTTGCTAGATCTTCTTTATTGTTTTTATTTACAAGTGGCTTCGCTATAACTGTTTTTAACCGACTTCTACCGACTTCTTCTGTTTTTTTTAAATGTTTGTTCGCGGATAACTTCGTCGTTTATGAACCGATTTGATGATTCTTTTTTGCTTAGTAGGGCATACTTCAGAAGTGGTCCCATATAAATTTGGTCAAGATCTGATAAGAGGTTTTTGAGTTAGCTTCAATAATACGAATTTTTCCCACCTAGTATATGTGGACGATATTCTAATAGTTCCTGTCACTGTAATTTACATAGCAGGTAGGTTTTCATAGGTTTTGTACCACAACTAAAGAGTAAAAAATAAAAACTTTTTCACAAAAAATAAAACCGACTTCGGAAGTCGGTGTCTTTGGTTTTTTATTATTTTCGTTTTTTTTGCCATCGACTTCCGAAATCAGTAATTTTTCACTTTGTAGTGTTTTTTTCGGAAGTCGGTTTTATTTTTTGTGAAATGTTTTTTAATCTATCCGGAAATACTTCAGTACTGATAAATTAGTTAAGTATATGACACAAATGCAAGAAGATATCGTCTGAAACGAATTTTACAACCTTTGTTGATATACCATCTTAAACAGTGCTACTTTTATTTTTTACTGATTGTATCGTTTTTATGATATCTTGCGGTACTACTGGATGCATAAACATTGAGTTAGGGTTTCTTGTCAAGTTTGTTGTGGCCAGTGCAGTGGTTTCGTCATGTTATTTTGTGTCTGGTCAATAAAGTAGTTGTTAAAAGCGTTTGCAATATCTGTCGGATTGGTAGTATTTTGAACTTTAATTCGGGAAATACGCTCAGTTATTCGGGTTTTGTTATCTGTAACCTGCTATGATGTTTTCGCTTTATTGCTTGATCTGTTAATGGAATACTTATTTTGTGCTCTCTGCGTTAATTTAATAAATTTTCCGAAACCTGCGCGATTAAATTCTGAATTTACTTTTATCACAATTTGGTGGTTCGCGTTTGTATTTCCATAGTAAATGTCTTTGTTTTCTACTACGCACTCGGATACCTTTTGAAACCCATTTAGTAATCTTATTAGACTTAACTGTTATTAATTTGTAAGGAAAGCAAAGATCGTTGCAGTATGCGAAAATGCTCCAGAAAATAATCTAATGCTTCATTAGCATTTTCGGTTTGGTAGGTATCAGAGAAAGGAAGACCTTTTACATATTTTTTTAATCTAGCCATATTTTCTCTCGATAGGTCACGTCTATTAATCCGCCATGAATTTATTCTATAAGATAACCTTATCCTTAATAACCTTAACTTCTAATAGCTGCAAAACCAAAAAAGAGCAAAGCCAAAGCCAAAGCAAAGTCCAATACCTACTTCGGATTTACATTTTAATTTAGGGTTTCAAACAAGTATTACTGGCCAGCCTAGTGGGCTGTCGTAGTTCTAATTTGAGATTGTAGCTCAAAAGAAAGTATTCAAAATCTAGTGTCAAGTTATTTCTTTTAAGCATAATGAAGTCCCCACACATGACTATTTCCATACCAGATTTGGAACATAGCTTCTTCAAAATAATCTCTAACTTTGAATTAAAATCATTAAATTATTTAACTTTGGTGGCCTATATATACAAATAATAATTACACTGGTTCGTAAGTTCTATGCTGCAACATTCAATAACATTAGGAATGGAATGACGAGAGACCTCCAAAAGCTCTGTATTCAATACAATTTTTAACAAAAATACATGCTCCTCTTCGTTTATGAGATGGTCTTGAATAAATTGCCCCTAACTTGTAGTTCATTGTATTCAATCATTTCTGTCTCTTTTCTGCTGAGATATTTTTTGCAGGAGAACAGTAGATATGTATGTCAGATGTATTTAATAGCCTAGCAATGTTCAGGTGAAGAACCTTTAAACTATTATAGGCGAAAAAAAAAACACTATTTCCTGACGTGTCAATATGAGCAGGATCTTGTATTGTTTTTGGATCTTGTAGTATTGTTTCATGCTATTTGAGAATGGCAGCGTTTGGTCATTTTTGTCGTTTATCAAATTGTCTTGACAGCAGTTTTGTAATTTTGGACATGATCTATCAATATGTTGGACATGATCTGTTCAAAAATGGTTTCTCCATCCATATTTGTTCAATTTTCCTGTACTGCTGGAAAACATATCAAGTGATAGGGTGCGATTGATTGATTGATTATTTTTTATGTCTAAACACAGTAGGTTATTAAATAACTCGACTTTATACTTGTGGATTAGAGCACTTTTTTTTGTAAGTCGGAGCGCAGATAATAATGTTTGTGTGGTTAACATTTTTCATCGAGTTTGTTAAGTTGTTAAGTATATTCAAATAGTCTCCATTGCTCAGATCATTTTCTCCAATGAAAAACAGGCAGTAATCGTTCATCGTGAAGTCTTTTAATTTATATTCAATTGAGTTCAGGAAACTTGTTGTGGTGACTTCTGGCAGTACATGATGCCAAAAATGTAAATGTTTTGAGAAGATTTCTTCGATTTTGGGCAGCGTTCCCTTTGTGCATTTGCACATAACTGTACTTTTTTCTATTCTTCCGTCGACCAAACCCATTTCATTTCATGTCATTCTGTTTTATTATTTTATTTTATTTTATTAGGATCTCCAACAAAGAATACACCTTACATGCTATATTATAAAGGACAAAAACAGAAATCTATGTGCTCCCTCAATTATAGGAGACCACATCATGCAATAGAAACAAACAAAAAATTATATTATAATATTAAAGTTATACTAATTGATTATTAATGTTGTTGTTTATTGTTGTTGTTTTAATTCTTCAGTAGCAGCCAGGAGTCTGTATTTGTGTCCGGTTGATGGTAATAGACTCGCCCCCTATCACATGTGACTAAAATCTAACTGGCTAAATGAAGGTGGAGTTACTTATTATATTTATTTTATTGTATTATAAACCCCTGCCCAATCCTTGGGGGAACCGGCGCGATGTTACGTCATAAGAAAATGCAAGATGCGCTGTGACTATTCTTTTAGTCACGGAAGAATTTGTCGTTTAGTTATTGCGAGAAGGTTAGCGAACAAATAAATTGGATCCACATCAAAATTACACATTATTTACATATCATCTACAAACACAGTGTGTTCGCAATTTTCTGGCCTGTTTCCCTCGTTGACTTTGCGTTGTTAGCAGCCGTAAACTGGGTCACTTTGATGTTCGCCGCCTGCCTCCGACTGCCGACGCTTTTCTATACTTTTGTTCCGAAACTTCGTTATGAGGTTAACTGTGATTCGTTGGAATTGTGATTGATGAGCCGGTTTCAAAGTTGAAGGTGTTAGTGATTATTTTACAGAGTAGGTAAACTGCCTGTTAGTTCCTCAATTTTGAGGAACTAACAGGCAGTGATATCTTCAGAACACTTAAACGCTATAAGGCGTTGGTCAGGAAGAAGCTCATGATAATTATGATTCAGGTAGTTCTTTTATAATTCAAGAGCGTAGAAGATGATGATATTGTTTGCTTAACTGTTCATAATCTATTTCATCAACATCCATTCGGTATTCTGATCAAGCGACACTCTCAAGGTCTTCATCATCATCATCATCATTTCAGCCGAAACACGTCCACTGCTGCACAAGGTCTTAACAATATAATAATTATTATCAGCAAAATATTCCAGTCGCGAGGAGCTGCATTTGATTGCCGGGCCGGTAAAGTTAAATTGAGTTTTGCAACTATGTTTCTGATACCTACAATTTTGGGATTCAGATATTTCTGATATAATTAAAATAATTATATGGTAAGGAACAGACCTCATACGGAAATAAAATAAGATTCTGTTAAGTTTTATTTATCTCTATATTAATAACTAACTAATATTCCCAGTTTTCATCACTTATACTTACTCGTTACAGTAAAAACACAGAATTTGTACCCAAAAGTGAATGTCAAATAAGGTTTATACCTCGAAAGGAGGATTTGGAGGTACCTTGGCAACGTAAGTTTGTTTACGGAATATTCTCTGACTGTCTGAAAGAGACTGAAAGACACCGCCTTTACATCTCCCTATATAAAATGTACTCTGTATACACCACCTTTACCAGGGTCTTTTAGCGCCTGAATGACACTAACAGGGCGGTGTTGTTTGTAAACATTTGTGAAATTGTCACTGTCATTGAGTACCAATGAGATTCTACAGAAGAAAAAAAACCCGTCAGCAACCAAAAAGTTCAAAACAAACTCAATTTCAAGCATCGATTTTTTTCAGTCCATTCTCAGATTCGATGCCACCAACTGCATCAAGTGAGCTGCTTCACAACTGAGCTTGTTTAATAACTTTTTAGTTGGAGTTGAGTTTTTGGAGTAGTTTTCAATTCTTTTTATTTTCAACGTTTTAGTGTGTTATATTTTTGGAATGGTCTCCTCAAGCCTTTTATTTTGATACCCCACATGGTCATGGTACCAAAAATATTTATTCCAAAGATTTTATTAAAACAAATAAATAAGCGCAGGCCACACTGGGAACGAAGCTAAGTTCGTTTAGCTATATTCCGCGTCTTTTCATACCACTTCGGTTCACACCGCGTACTATGAATGGAAGTATAACAAGACTTTAACTTTTCTCTGCGTTTTGTCATACTTCCGTTTTGCTTCGTTTCCAGTGTGGGCTGCGCTTAAGACGAGTCAATAGACACCTCATGTATTAAAATCCAACCAGCCAGCCGCTCGGATGCTGCGAGGGTATAAATAATCCCACATACAAACATACATAGAGGAGAAGCTCGTGGCTAAGTAATAACTGCCACACGGGTCGATCCATCAGGTTAAGCTACGCTTGCCGAGGTTCGGCTGTGGATGGGTGACCATACTTACATACCAAGACTCCTCCGTGCCTCGGAAAGCACGTTAAGCTGTTGACGCCATGATTGGGGTCCTTGTCTAGCGGTGGACATCGACAGGCTGATGATATTTCATTTTTGACCTTACGCCTAGTCAGTTGATATGTTTTGTGGTGAACCATTGATATTTTTACGGCCCTAGTTCTTCTAATATTTTATTATTTTCTCAGTAAATCGAAGACGTAATTGATTTACGATTGAAGAAAATCAACTGAAACCTGCCAGACGCAGAGTCTCACAATAACTCAATTATGGTTCGATTCGGTTCGGCCGTGGGTACACCGTACTTTGTAATTTAATTTAAACCCAAATTTGTCTTTTGTGATTAAATATTGCTATTTTATAATCATAACGATTCGCTCTCGAATATTTCAGATACAATGTGTTTGACAGACTATGAACTTCTTTAAATATAGTGTTCAAAGAATGTGACTGTTGCATGTTTCACGTCTGTAGATACTCCCACAGTCTGATATTTGGTTCAAACTGTTCTTGCACGAGAAAATAATGTCGTTTATGTCAAAGCCTGTGAAAAGAGGCACCCAGGTATATTTTATGAACGTAGTGCAGGGCTTAAAAGATTACACTGTGTGTGGGCATCAGAAACACATGTATACTTCCACGAAGCACCTGTGTTACATGCCAGACAGTGCATCTGCATAGAGCTATCAAAATCTCGTTGTACTTTATGTATACTTTGGATTAATTACTTCCGCACTGTTGCTTACATTGCTTGGTTGCACACTTGGGTCCAGTAGGATTTTCAAGTACTCGTACATAAGTATTAGAACATCAGATAACATCATGCCTGTAATCCCCGAAGGGTTAGGCAGAGGTGTACTCTATGGTCGATACCATAGATACGATTATCTATATACTAATAATAAATCTGAAGAGTTTGTTTGTTTGATCGCGATGATCTCTGGAACTTCCAGTCGGATTTGAAAAATTCTTTTTGCAATCGAAAGCCCAATTTTTGAAGAAGATTCAACATTAGGCTAAGGCACTTAGAATACGAGCAAAAAAAAACTGAAAGAACCATTGTTGTATTAAAAGGAGGAAGATATGTTACGCGCTAACATCGCAATCAGTAAACTTGGGCTCGGCGCACGACTACATGCACCGAAACTCACACATCTGTGATCAGTGTCATCTCACAGTCGCAAAGCTACAGTTACCGATAGACGAGGATAGAGATAGAAGACGGCGCTGATGTGCAAGCAAAATCGCGTTAGCCCCTCGCGCATTGTGTGCGTATCGTGTCTTTCACGCATGTTTTTAATATCTATCTCGCTCTCACAAACATGGCGAAGCAAACGTTAAAATATTATTGTAATTTTCAACAAATTAACATTTTTAGCTGTACTTAGGAGTGGTAAGTAATCCATGTGTCTTATTTTTCTTTCTTGTATTATTAAAGTTTGTCTAGTCTGTTTAGCTGCACAAGAAGTCATTTTGATGCGTATTTATTACAATAAAACTGAAATTATTGAGCTGTGTGATCTACGATGTTCCGTGCGCGACTGAGTGCCAACTACGGGCAATCACTTAGTTGAGTAGGACCAGGCGCTGTGACTAAGTCCCGTATCTACCTCTTTTAATACATCAATGGAAAGAACGCTTAGTTAAAATGAAGTAATAGCGCGGGCGGGCGATGGGATACGAGGCAATGCGTCGGGGGCCAAAAAAAATTGCCGGCGGCAAATTTAACGCGGATGAAGTAGATAGTCGGGTTTGTAAATACGCATCACACGCAACAGATGGCGCTACTCTCAGATTTTGTACCGTCTTGTAGGTATGAAAACGATTTAAAATGTGACTTGCTTAACAGTTATTGTGATATTTTATTATTAGAATATTATTCTAGTATAGGTACTTACATCCTTTTATCATCATAAATTAAAGTAGGTTTTCGTCTCGTCTGTTTGTAAAGGTAAAGTAAAAATTCATTTATTTTCCACACTAATCAAAAACACAGTACAGTAATTATTAAAATGGAGTGGACTGGAGCCAAAACTAGGGCAGCCCTGTATTTCAGGACTCCAGCAGGGCTACTCTATGTCCATCCTACCGTGAAAACTTAGGTGAAGTGAGCTCGGAGTGAGCTGTCAGTCCCTAGCAGCAGGTGGAATGACAGCTCATTTCACCTAAGTTTTCACCGTGAGATTATTACAGAATAGACCGGTCTTCCTCCCGCAGCGAGTGAGTTGGTACAATTTATTAATGAATGAGTGTGTTTGTGTGAGTACGTGTGTGTGATGTGTATGTTTATGTGTGTGCGTGCGAGTGTATGTTGTGTGACTTGTGTGTGTGTGATGAGTTCTCACTCATCACACAGCGTGGTTCTGCATGAGTGCGCTTACTGCTCCTAATAACAGACAGAACAGAAAAGTTATTTGGAAATTATAAGTAAGGATTCTGTGTCATTATAATTTAAACTCAGAAGATATTTTTGATAGATATTTTTCTAAACAATGTAATGGATTTTGATATGTGGTTCACCATCATTTAGAGCAGAGTTCCCCAAACTTTTTTATGTTGTAGACCACTTGGCATGTTTTTCTGTTTTGGGTAGGCCGGTTAGATCCCCTACCCAGTTTATCTAATATTAAATTCTTGCTTTATCAACTTCAAATCAATTGTTGACAGCTGGTATAGTGCTACCCACTTTGAAATATAATATGCATTTTTAAATGTAGAGAATTGTAGCGTGAAAAAAATACCAAGAAAAAAGGTAGGTACTAATATTATAATTGCGAAAATAAGTGTCAAAACCGTAGTAGTAAGGTATGATACGTTGTCACATAAAAACTAAGCAACAAATCTCCGTGATGTTTTGCACAGAAAAAGTTGGAAGTTGAGCCAACTTAAAAGTTGATACAGGCTACTAAAGTCAGGACCTGCTTAAATGAGATCCACTATCGTGGACTTCCATTTACATCTCATGGACCCCCATTTTTTTTTTCTCGCCCTTACAGGTCGTCGTCGACCACTTTGGGAATCACTGATTTAAACCATTTAAATCGGAAGGTGTGATGGGATAGATGCGGTGGGATGTGAATAATTATTTTATAAGTATAACATTTAGATTATAGCAAATAAATCTCGATGTTTGACATGTCGCCTATGCACCCAGAAAGGGCCGCTACTGAGAAATAATCGATCACTGAATTGTTTATTAGTAAACTAACGTGACTGTTAGTTTGAGATGATTAGAGTTTAGTTTTAATTTTGTTATTTTAAATTTGTGTGTTTTTTATGGATCATGTGGTGTGAAATAAAGAATTTTATCTATTATTATTCGACTTCCTAACTATAGCGAGAGTCGAACAAATCACTGAATACTTTGTTGTGTACAAAAGTTCTAGGTAAATATTCAAATCATGGTCAATCATGAACATGAGTGTACAATATTATAGTATTTGTTCTTACCCCATGAAAGCTTTTTTGGAAGCTCTTGTCCATCATTTTCATTGTTAATTAGTCGGCTAGCAGCCATTCCTCATGAAAATAGTTAAAGTCAGCAAGTTCCCCTCTTATCTTCTTCCATAAGCATGACTTGCAGTACACAGTGGATTATCCCGGGCTTAGGCCCCCTTCTCGCGAACTCGTAAATTATTTAGGGGTGATATTTTTCCGGATAACACAGTTTTGTAATGAATGAAGCGTTGAGGATTTTTTATATGTATCTACCGACGAATTTTCCTGTTTGCTTCTTTAGTTACAAAAAGAATAATAAGGAGAATTTCGTAGTCTTTGGAAGACTTTACGGTCAATATATTTAGGTGCATCGCAAGTAATACGGCACTAACAATTTATTTAGGTGCATCACGCATGTGATGTGGCACTAGCCGGGCATCATCTACGACTGCACCTGAAAGTCATTATACAATATTATAACTATAGATAATATTGGTTCCCCACCTATTAAATTTCTGTTTTCTATTAAATTGGCGTTTTTTCTCACAAATGGAGACCCTCGTCACTTCTATGATTTAAAATATTCATCAATTGCTTGATATTATATTGAATAATGAGCGAATGAGAGAGATATTTTACCAATAGTAAAAAAAACTTATTACTTATAGTTTTCTAAACATAAAAAATACCTTAAAAATCACTACTCTTTTTGTTACCAGAAATGACCACTATTTGTTTTAAAACTTAGCTAAAACTTATTTTTGTCGCTCAATCTAAGTGGCATACGTTGTCTTAATTTTTAAACATTAGTGCATAAAAGTTTTAAAACATTAGTGTTCATGGTTAAATAAATTAAGAAAATGATAACATGAAAAATGCAACTTCTTTAAAATTCTCCATACAAAACGCCAATTTCATGTGTAAGGACTCAATACTTGATTCTGTGATTTGAAGGACTATACCTAGTACACAATTTCTATTGCTGGAAGAAAACGCCATTGTTACGTTACGTTTTCGTTACGAACGAAATAGTTATTTGTGCAACAAGAGAGCAAAGTCGTTTTTTGCTGCGAGTGTTGATTTTGAATCCCGAGTAAGCGAAGGATTCTATAATTGAATCACGAGCTTAGCGAGTGATTCTAGGTTAGAATCCTGAGCGCTGCGAGGGATTCAAAGACACGAGATGCAAATAACTTTGCTCTCGTGTAACACATACAACTTTTCACCTCAGCAGCGAGAACATACAACATGTAATAAAAAACCCTGTCCGATCCGTGAGGGTGTTGTTAGGTTAGGTATCGTACTGTTAGCATATTTATGTGGAAATTTTAAGGAAAAAATAAAAAATAACCCTACATTTTTTTTCAATGGTGAATTTGACCAAATTTTACATTTGGTGCGGGCGGCGGCCGTCGTTTAGCGGGTGTCTAAAAGTCATAAGTTATGAATTTTGCAATTTTTTTATGGATTTGAGGTAATTTTGGAACTAAAACTGTGAATTTTCAATACCAATAACTTTTTTACTATCAATAGTAATAAAAATAGACTGTTTTGTAATGTTACCGCAGTACCATATGCCCATTTTCCCCAGATTTTCGGATCGGACAAGGTTTTTTTTTACATAAGCTTCCTCGTATTTTGCAGCCACCATCTTGGATTTAAATTTTGACCTCACTATCGACTTTAGCACCCTCGAAAACTATGAAAACGACACCCATGACGAAAAATGTGAAAATTTTCGCAGCCGCCATCTTGGATTTTTATTTTGACTTCACTATCGGCTTAAGCAACCTTGAAAACCATAGAAACGATACCCATGAAGAAAAATTTGAAAATTTTCGCAACCGCCATCTTGGATTTCCATTTTGACCTCACGGTCGGCTTTGGCACCCTTCAAAACTATGAAAACGACACCCATTATGAAAAATGTGAAAATTTTCACAACCGCCATCTTGGATTTTCATTTCGACCAAATTCACACTTACTATCTCTCTCTTTCTCTTTGAATTAGAAGAAGACAGTCACAAGCGCCTTTTCGCGTGACGATATCTGCCACTGCACTCTTACCGCAAGCCGCTGAACTTCGTTCCAAAAATGTAATAAAACCACAGAATAAAACAGAATATAAATAAAACCTTAACAGATGATTTGCAATTTTAATGTTTTAAGTATACCTACCCGAACGTTTTATTGTTTGTTTCTTTTTTGGGCCTAGTAGGTAGATATGGATTTTTAAAATCGAACTTCGAATCGATTTGTTTCTATCTCTCGTTTTTTTCGTATCGAAGTGAAAGTGACAAAACTAATTGAAGTTCAAATCTTTAGAATTTTGTGAGTAGACCCAACAATTAATTATTAATTGCTAATTATTTTTTATTTGTATATATATATATATTAATTGCTAATTATTTTTTTTAAATGCCGTCAGCATTTAAAAAAAATAATTAAAAAGTTACTTTGTCTCACGCTCGCAGCAAAATCGAATTTTGCTCACTGTTTTTTGACAGCAAAACCTGCTTGTTTGAGGTGCTGAGGTGAAAACCAAATTGTTACGTTAGCCTGGTGGGGAAGCTATTAGGCCTCTTTATAATATTATCAAGGTGTAATATTAACTAAGTCGGAATACCGAAATAGTTGAACAGGAGTAAAACACTAACGGGAACTAACTACGTCGTAAATTTTAATTAAGTGAAGTAATATACCACACTGTAGTTCCAGCTTGTGGTTGTTAACACTATCCACAATAGTATTTTGACTACACAAACACTATTTACTTTTGTCATAGCTAAAAGTGGCTTGGCTTACCAAAATAAGAGTTTTATACATATTATCTTTCTTTTATTCTGTATCGTGACGATCTTAAGGGACGCATTCCTTACCAGGTATCAATTTTGTATGCTTGCTTCCCCTTAGGTATTTATAAATGCGGAGTAAAGTTATGCCAAACTTAAACCTCGGAAAAATGTATGGTTAATCTGAAGCTTACTGATTGAAATCCGCTTAAAAAGTTAATCGCGGTAATCCTTAAACTCATCAACCTGTCAAATGTATCCACTGCTGATGAGTTAAGTTGTAACGCTACTTGATGAAGGAATGGCATTTTGTTGCCAGCCATAAACCGCTCTAATAATATTATCACATTAACGATAAGATAATAGTCAGCCATTTTTAAGAATAGCACTTTATAATGACTGCTCCGTAATGTGGCTGTTAGACAGGATTATCTCTATTTCTTTTCCTTATTTGCTGTCTCGCTTTGTACATTTCCAGATGTATTTACGACCACATAATGAAGGCTATGGAAAACATTTTGTGTTGTCCCCTCTGGCTTTGATTCTTGGGGCTCGGTCTAAGTTGTGAGCATCGCGGTGGCAACGTTCGCGTAGAGCTCAGGGCGTAGAAGCAGTGATATTCTATCAGCGATAACGATGATGCAACAGTAAAAAAAAATATGGAACTGTTTTAGGGTATCGAAGATCTTATCGTTAAAAGTCTTTATATAAATTCGAAATGCTTTGAAAGTGATTAGCTCTGATCTAGGCTCTCTCGTTGGTCTAGTAGTCGCTACTACTACTGGGCATGAGGTCCTGGGTTGGAGTCCCAGATTGGGCAAAGTATTAATGTGTTTTTCTCTAAGGAAATTCTTGATAGTAGGCTGGAGTCAGGAATAGTGTCCAGTTGATGGCAATCGGCTCGCCCTTTACATAATTAGACTAAAACTTAACTAAATATAGGTGTACTATAGGTCCACCTCTGCTCACCCCTTCCAGGAATACAGGCGAGATGATATTTTACTGTCACGGCACAGGCGACAGGGGCGCCGCGAGTTTTGAAAAAGAAGAAGAAGAAGACTTGTAAGCTGGGAACAAATTATCAGACGCGTCCGTAAGCCGCAGCTGACAGTCGCGGCTTATTTACATCTGGATAGTACATTTAGCACTGTGCAAACTAACGGTCGTGAGTCGCGGACGTGACCTTGGCCCGATCTTGAGCGTTCGGACGACTGCTAGAGATCTGGCCGGCTGGAGCTGGGACCAACGTGCACACTCATCGGTCGCGACTGTCTGCCGCGGCATACGGACGCGTCCGATAATTTGTTCCCAGCTTTATTCAGATATCGCAAGGCGGACGTCCTTTCAGATTCTTCCAAAAAATAAAATATTTAAAATAGACAGAAGTAATACCAAGCCTAGTGTCCAACATTTTCGAATCCTATTCACAGCGGCAACAACCGGAACAGTTATGAAGATGAATATTTAGACATTTATGACCTAAATTCTCACTGACGTGGTGTCCACACGACGACGCCAACGATAGAGAATTGTTCGTTGGTTATGTATGCGAAAGCTGAATGGAGTTCATTGTTGTCTCAGATTCCTGCTACCTGAGGTATTTGTTAGGGAATGTCTTCTGCTTATTATGAGACCTGCCGCACTATATTAGTATAGATAACTCCAGGTTACCTCACGATGCTTTCCTTCACCGATGTCAGTAATATCTGAGATAAACTCATAAAAGTACATATTAATTGAAAAAGTCTCATTGGTACTTGCCTGGATTTGAACCCACAGCCTCGTGCATGAGCGGCGATCACGACATCTCGTAACCATCTCGAACTTACCGAAGTAAGTATAGTGCAAAAATAGCAAAACTTGGTATTCATGATGGTAATCTAAGGCCCGCTTGTACCGCAGTAAATGCTTTTAACGCTAAAACATCATCTGCCTCTATAACTCAAAAGATTGACGGAAACAGAACGACATTTCAATACGCCTGCCGCCATTACCGTCTGCCCTAGTAGGGCTTCAAAGGAAATTCTCCCAAAGGCATGCACTCAAGCACATTACACACACAACATCCAATATAATCACTGTAACACACAAATCAAGTTGGCAGGCATCAATTGAGATCAGACATCTATTGATCATTTACCTCGCCGAAAACAAATCGCTTCGAGCTAGGTCTGTGCACACCTCACTTGCCACAAGTGATAAGTTAAGTACACAGCGCGTGCAAACTGGCCTTAAGGCTGTCTTGAACCAGCGCCTAAGTACATACAAGTTAATATAGTTCAATGTATTGGGACGCAATTGTTATTTAGCTTCTGATATAGCTGGATCGAGGGTTATCTGTAGATAAATATAATGTGTATTACTTAATTTTTTTTTCAAATACGAAAATTGTTGGTGTCTTTTGCCCGTTTTAGGATATTTCTGTGCTAATAGTATTTGCCATTAATAAGTTAATGTCTGGTCCCTTTCAGTCGCTGGCGATATGATCACATGATATTTAACATAACATAACATGACACCCGTTGTCACCGACGGGTTAGGCAGAGGTGTATCCATTACACCCACATTTAGCTAGTTATGTTTAAGTCCCATGTAATAGTAGGGGGCGAGCCTATTGCCACTAACCAGGAACACATCCAAACCCCGGGCTGCAAAAAAAAATCCTGATGGTAAAACCCAATAACACTTTGTGAAGTCCTTTTTCGACTCCCAGGTGACAGCTTGCGGCCAAGTACCTATTGTATTGTTTCCTACTGGTTTCAGAGCTATGTTTCACGTAATATCTTTCGAGTTCATATTTTGTGATTCTCTGTCCCCGCCACTTTCTTATAACTTCAACCGCTCTCCAGTGGCCACACTCTTTATTTGTTTCGTATTCCCCTTGGCGAATTTCCAAATAGCGCACACAACCTTGATTCCGCGTAAGAATATTACATTAAGCCTCTTATAATCCGTAGTGCTGGCTATGAACTGTTTTATTAAGTAGCTCTTCCTTGCTGCAGCATCCTGATAACTGTAGCTTTTAACTAATGAGATGGATACTAGGGGTTGCTCTCTAAGAAACCAATGTTTATTGTCTAAAATACTCGTAGTATAGTTTGACATTCTGTAATTGTCATTACCTACACTTACTGAATATACTTAGGGCATTGCTACATGGTCGGCGTTCAAAAACAAAGTTGAAATTCATGATGTGTACCTTCCACATACGTAAAACAGGAGTACTGTAGATGGCAGCAATAGAAATATATGTTGTTGTAATAAGCTTTGGCCAGACTAAGGCGACTCCCGCGTGGGATGCGGAGCAAACTTCACTCACTGATTGTGTCAGATAACTTGTATGGAGGAGAGCAAACCTGCAGGATGAGTCGTGTTACTTCGTAATCTTTAAAATACTTGACGCGCGCAGCCCCATGCCGCGTCCCGTGCTGGATTTGCCTCAGTGTGCAGTGTGGCCAGAGAACGTGGAACTTAATCATGGCTGGTGAAATGTGTCTGTTTTGTACACCTCTGCCTAACCCTTCAAGGAGAACAGGCGTGACGTACTGATGTTGTTTCGGAATAGTCCAACAACAGCCTTCAGAAAACCGGTTAGAATTAATACACAATTTAGGAGTAAGTTACCAACAGTTAATTAACTTAAAACTGAAGCCTGAATGCGAAATTTAGCTTACGAATATATTAAAGCTAGTATTTTAAGTTGGCAACTTTGTGTTGGAGTGTTTTACGAAGAAACTTGGTCTTAGAGTTGCCCGATGAAAAATGATGAAGGGCAAAGATGAAAATATTTAGCTCATGGATAATTAAATAATCTTTTTTCTTGGAAGGCAGCCGCCAATAATTTGTAGGGCTTTTACAGCTAAATTATATTAGCGTTATTTGATCTTTTATATTTTTTTGAAGCTCCGTGTGGCGGGTCGTCTGTCTTTCAATTTTCATGATAAATAATTTGTGAAATTTCAGTTTTTTATTCAAGTTCAATTTCAACAATATTTTATTACCGAATTTTATTGTCACGTAGATAATGCTTTATAAATTCCATATTTCTAGAACACAACATATTCCAACCTACACAAGTCACCCCCGACCCGCTTAAACAACTTATGTTCGCATCAACCCTACTGGTAGCAAGCTAATGAAAATTGAAAAGTTCCCTGACAGGGAATCGAAGCGGCGTATCCTATCTAAAATTGGAAAACTTGACGGTGCGGCGGCGCAAGTAATTGTGGGTGGGAGAGGCACCTACCATGTTAATGGCGGTTAGTAAAAATGTTCGTGAATTTGGTGCCGTGTTTATTCAGCAGCATAATAAAACATATAATCAGCCTATAATGTACCCACTGCTGGGACTCAGCTCAGGTCTCCTCTTGATGAGAGGGAGTGGGCCGTAATCCACCACGCGGGCCCAGTGCGTGTTGGTAGATGTCATATGTCTTCGAATGTTTGGTTCTAGGACATACCGGTTTTCTCACGATGTTTTCCTTCATCGTTTTGAGAGCAGAGGTGATGAAATAATTTACGTGTACGGCGTGTACCACTAAGCCACCACTGCTCTTTATTTTTTCAGTATTTATATATATGTGGGGAAACAAGGCGTGATGTTATGCTATGTTATTATATATGTATATTCTGCCTCGTTGGTCTAATGGTTGCAAGCGCTACTGCTGTGCATGAGGGTTCGATTCCCTGGTCGGGCCAAGTGTTATTGTGTTTTTCTTTCTGGAATTTCTCAGTAGCAGCCTGGAGTCTGGATGTGTGCCCGGTTGATAGCAACAGGCTCTCCCCTTATCACATAGGACTTAAACGTAACCTGGAAAAAATGTGGGTGAACAGTCACGAGTATTAATATGTATACACCTAGCAACTTTTAAAAGTGACGCAGAAATTCATATGTGTTTAACATAATCGGTCCATTAGATGCGAAGTAAATTGGCTGTGACAGACGAACAGACACAGACACACGAGTGATCCTATGAGGGTTCCGTTTTTTCATTCGGACCTACCTAAACCAGGCCGGTCGTCGTGCCGATGATAAGGGAAGGCTTTTGTCCGACGGCTTCTTCCCCCTGATATGATAATGATTTCCTTAGTGTTAAGTCTTCTGTCATTCCAAAGATAATTTTAACTTTTAATTTAGTCACGCTATGCCATCGGTCCAACAGGAACCAACGCTAACCCTTTATCTATGATTGATTGGTTTACTTCTCACAGACTGTGAATATTTTGGAGGTATGCCCGGCTTGGGCAGAGCACCGCCGTGTCCTCGTGGAGGCGATCGGTGGCGGGGATCTCTCGCGTCCGGCCCTGGTCCAGGCCATGGTACGGAGCGAGAGGGCATGGGAGGCCGTCACCTCCTACTGCGAAGCAGTAATGCTTGCGAAGGAGGAGGCGGAGCGCGTGAGGGAGAGGCAAATTTCGCGCCCTCACGCCCCTAGCCGCCGCAGAAGGAGACGCCCTGGGCGTCGGGAATCGATTGCCGATTCCCGGCCACCGTAGGCGCGGGCTTGCGGACGGTGAGCAATGGGTAGCTCGCCGTCCGGTAAGGACCAAGCCCGGGTCGACGGCGCGTTGTGTTCCACACGCGCCTCAAAGAGATGTCAGCGAATGAAGGGGTCCGATGAGACCATTGCCTGCTGGGGTTGCGGGAAAGTCCGAAAGGGATACCGTGGCCCCCTGGCATTGCACAGGCAACAGAAGGAACATGGGTGGGTTTTAGTCAGTAAGAGTCTGACACGCCCTCCCGCTCCACCCAGAGCGGGAGGAGTCATTTGATGATTTCCCACCCAAAAAAAAAGAAAAAAGACTGTGAATATTGTTGTATATTCGTAACATTAAAGGGGCTTTGGTGGAAATACCTAATTTTTTCCTATTTTATTTTAGATATTATGTAAACCAGCTACACTCGAGCGCAATGAATCCGGGTCACTTAAAGAATGTTAAAAATCTCGGAAACTAAAAATGATAGGTTAATGCAATAAATTGTATTTAATAGACAATGTAATACTCCTTAAATGAAAGTAAAAAAAATATGAGTCACCATACATTTTATTAACACAAAATTACATAAAGAAAAAAACTGCTGATCTCTCCTTAAAACAAAAATAGGAAACATGAAATTTTTGAACTTTATTACGATTTTCTTGAATTTTAATACTTCGTATTGCCTCCTCGTGCTTCCATTACTGCGTTTACGCGGTTTGGCATGCTGTACACCAAGTTCCTTATACGATTTTGGGGAATATTCTCCCATTCCTCTGTGAGAGCAATTTTGAGCTCACGAAGCGTGATTGGGGGAGGGTTTCGTTGTTTTACGCATCTGCCTAGCTCGTCCCAAGCATGCTCGATCGGGTTGATATCCGGGCTGCGCGCTGGCCACTCCATACGAGTAATGTTCATCTCTTGAAGGTAGTCATTCACAATCCTACCTGTATGAGGTCGGGCATTGTCATGCATAAATATAGCATCCTCACCTAAATTGACCATAAATGGACCAACGTGATCATTGAGGATTTCTTCCACATATCTTTCGCTAGTTAAAGAGCCGTTTTCTATGATCACCAGCTCTGTGCGACTTTCAGAAGAAATTCCGGCCCACACAAGTACAGACCCACCACCGTAGGCTACTTTTTCTTCGATGCATGCTTGCTTGAATCTTTCCCCTGGTCTTCGATACACTCTGTGTCTTCCATCGTGCTTGTAGAGCATAAATTTTGATTCGTCGGAGAACATAACTTTTGACCAATCTTCAATACTCCAATTTACGTGGCTCTGGGCATATCTTAGTCTTGAAATACGATGCCCACGCTCCAGTTTAGGGCCGTTTGCAGGTCTAAGGGGTTTTAAGTTAGATTCAGCAAGCCGACGTCTTACTGTCCATGCACTTGGGTTACTTCCTCCGAGGCGTCGAAACTGATTTGTGAGTTCAGTTCCTGTAAGAAAGCGATTTCGAAGCATGGTGTTCACCAAGTATCGGTCTTCTCGTGCTGTGGTACACCTGGTTCCGCCCGTTCCTGGTCTGCGTAGGTTAGAACCAGTTTCTTCGTAACGTCGGAGAACTCTTTGTACTGTTGACAGCGACACACCGACAGTCCTGGCTGTATCGCGCTGACTCCGGCCGGTTTCCAGCATTGTAAGTATTCTGGTGCATTCTTCAGGCGTAAGCGACATAATTTCAGCTTGAATAATGAATATAGAGCACTATCAACATGGTTTATGTACCCACATAAATGACAGATTACAAACAAAAGCAAAACCAAATGCTGTAATTTCGTAGTTCCATCTTCGAAAGTGGCCCTTTTTCAAATTTGATTTTTTTATGATATAACTTTACAATAACTAAGAAGTTTTAATACCTTCATTTAAGGAGTATTACATTGTCTATTAAATAAAATTTATTGCATTAACCTAGCATTTTTAGTTTCCGAGATTTTTAGGATTCTTTAAGTGACCCGGATTCATTGCTCTCGAGTGTATATGCTGTTATAACAATAGCTGAATATTATTATTTCTACAGTCATAACCTTTTGAGTTATTTAAGAATAACTCAAAAGGTTATGACTATAGAAATAATACGTGTTACTTAAATATTTCTTCAATACCTTCTGCGTGGAAAGCCACGCTTACATTTCCTCAATAACATAAAGAATTATATTTACGACCAAACCACATTACATATTCATCCAATTAAAATCACATAATACCGTCCGGAATAAAAAGGAAATCGTCCGGAACTGAGTACTTACATTCAATTTCGAATAATTGAACATCGTTTGCGGACCGTGTGCTTTTATGCTGAGTAATTGGATCCCGCGCTTTAGGCCCATTGGGCGCATTTTCTGCCTCCAATTTTTAATAAGCCACCGCGGTATTGGCACACCTGAAGCTTTTAGGGATCCGTACAGGAAGGTTGCCAAGTGCCAACGGGACCCCATTATTAACCGTACGTTGTCGTCAGTCTTTCACAAGGCTTGATTAACCGAAATAGGTAGTCAGGTAAAAATAAGAAACGCCTTGTGTTACGAGTAAGTATGACATCTATCATGACAATATATTAAAAATAAAAACCCCATGGAGCCATTTTATTTTCAAACATCGTAAAATGCATTTTTCCAACGTTTTATTTCGTAGAGCCGTGTGGTGTAGTGGTACAGAACCGTTTGTGTGATTCACATTGGCCGGTTTTAAATAATTATGTTTGATCAACTGTTAACAAATAATTTGATGATTTTATGGCGAAACCTAAAGTTTGATCCTTTGTAATTTGAGTCTTTACTACATACACGCCAATCCACTCACGGAATCACACGTTCAGAGAGGTTTTTTTCAAATAAAATATTTACAGTTTAATAGGAATAGAAAAGTTTACGCTTGTGTCTTGTGTATAGAATCGCCGTTTTATTCGCACGTGTACGCTTGTTCATGCGGCGTCAAAGGGCAAAGAAATACACGTGCCAGCTTTTCTACTCTTTTTAATGCAGTTGCTCATCGTAAAGGTGTTTTCGACGTGAAAGCAGTCGGTAGATTCGTTGCACAAAATATCAAACGCTGTTGGGCATTCTTGTAGACAGTTTTAATTAACGGGTTTTCATTTTATGTGAAGGCACTTTGGATTCAGAAACAGTTAAGTCGGACAATGTTTTCAAGCGTCGACTAAGTCACAAGTAATTAATTATCTATTGTCCCGGGACTCTTACGTCGCTTTTAGAAATATATTACTTTTTATTTACCTAACCTAAGGTTTAGTATCATTATTAACTATAAATAATGTTTCTTTTTTATCATGTTCAAAGCAAACACTTTCCCTCTCACCTCTTACCCAGCATTTCATTTCAATGAACATTGTTCAAACAAAAGACTATAATTACTAAAGCATGCAACACACAGATATCCAGATTAAAGCACAGTTCGCAGAAGTCGGGCCGCTATTGTTTTAATATGTGAGAAATGTAAAGCTGTGAGTACACGCAGTGTGTGATATTAAGCTAGTTCATACGTTATGCACTACTCTTTAGAAATGGGCACCTTGTAGTAATTACATACATTGTTGATAAGTTGCTACGGAGCTTTGTATCTTTCTGTCTGTGCTGTCGGTAGTGTTGGAGTTTCATTACCTTCGCTTTACGGTTTGAACCTTGGACTTTATTTCGGATTCTGAATTATTTTATGTACTTAATTGTACATATCTACTTTATTGTGTTGCAATTTAGTGTAAATGTATAGATAATGATGTATTAATTACTATTGCCATCAGATCATCAGTTTCAGATAAAATTCGGCTGATCTGTGTGACAGTATCCTTTGACATCTCGATGACATTAACTTCGAAGTATTGTAACACATGGACATCCCACATCAATTTACCGTTTTATAGCCATTTATTATTTATTTATAATACTATAAGCACACAAATATACAGAGGCGAACTTAATGGCATATTCATTTTCTACCAGTCAACTTTTGGGAGATGCAGGGACAGTGGTAAAAAAATGTGGTATAGATATTTATTTAAATATAATGATATCCATATAAAGGTATAAAACAATGGTTAGACCTGCTGTCTTGTATGGATAAGAATGTTGGGCCACAAAAGAGATGAATGAAAGGCAATTGCATGCAGCTGAGATGAGAATATTAATAAGTAATTAATAATAATAAAAAGTAGGTATACTTTGTAAACAAGCATATTACAAATTAGAGGATTATATCCAAGATAAGAAAATGCTTGGAAACATGCTGGTCCTGCTCCATAGGACAATTCAGAATCTAGACAAAATCGTACTGGTTGCCAATTTAATTGTATAAAATTATTTTTTATAACATTTATTTTATATTTTGTGATTACTTGAACTCACACACTGACTTATAATTAGTATTACTTGTTAAAATGTTAGGAATATCGTATGATTTTACAATGTTTGTAAGTATGTGAGCACCATGCATCTATCACATAATTAATTTATGTCATTCCTTCATTTTTCATTCTTTTTACCTATCGTGGTATAGTAATCTGATTGTAGAGGAGCGTGGTAGAAGAGCTCGTGGCTAAGTAATAACTGCCGCACGGGTCGATCCATCAGGTTAAGCTACGCTTGCCGGGGTTGGTCTGTGGATGGGTGACCATCTTTACATACCGAGACTCCTCCGTGCCTCGGAAAGCACGTTAAGCCGTTGGTCCCGGCTGTCATTCGTGGATCTTTGATAGTCGTTACGGGTCGTCAGAAGCCCGAAAATCTGACAACCAGTCTTACCAAGGGGTATCGTATTACCCAGTTACTGGGTTGTGGAGGTCAGATAGGCAGTCGCTCCATGTAAAATACTGGTATTCAGCTGCATCCGGTTAGACTGGAAGCCGACCCCAATATAGTTGGGAAAAGGCTAGGCAGATGATGGTATAGTAATCTGATTCTAGGTGCATTTTCTTCACATATAATTAGTGTATGCAAGATATAATGATTTTTTTTTAAGGTGGAGTTACATGTCTATTTTTCTCCATACGAAAACTACCTTTTGGAATGGGCGACTAGAATCGCTTATTATAATTTTTTGTAAATTTTGACGTTCAAAAGTGCCTTTTTTGTGCCTAATTGAAATAAATTATTTGACTTTGACTTTGACTTTGAATGCTAAGAGGGATGTGTGGTGTTACACGAATGGATAGAATAAATGAGTACATATGTAAGAGGAAGTCTGAAAGTGGCACCGGTGACTGAAAAGTGGTGCGGGTATCGGTTGTCGTGGTGTGGTTATGTGATACAGGAATGAGGAAACTGTCGTGAGGAATGTTTTGAGTATGAATGTCTATGGCTATAAGAGTAGGGGAGGACCAAGGAAACGATGGATGAAAGATGATACGGCTAGAAAGGGGGTGACTACCGAAATGCGACTAATAGAGAAGTGTGGAAGAAAAGGACATGTTGCGCCGACCGCGAATATTTTGGGATCAGGGCCGGAGGATGAAGATGATAATGATAACCATACACCTACACAATTAGACCATACAACTGTCACAGAAAACAGTTTTGATTTGTAATACGGACAATTTAAGTCTACAGTTAAATGTCTTAACAATTAATTTCCCTGGCTGCGTTGTGTAACCGAATCGTCCATTAAATAATTTAATGAATGCAACAATGCCGTTTGACGTGGTCGGCCCTTGGCATTGCCTCAAACAATAGCGCAGTCAGTCGGGGGCACGGGCAATAACTAGTGAATGGTAACAGCGCGGTGGACCGGGCAGAGGGCAGTGGGCAGGAGGCATGTGTCACTAAACAGACAGATGTCGTTAATTGGAACCGGTCATGTGTCGGTCACTAATCAAATGTCTGTTTGAGCCATCGATGTATTATTGAAAACGTATAATATATCTATGGTTTGTACAGCATTACAAGGATCTTTTGGCGCTCGAATGACGTTGACAGGTTGGTAAACTTTTGTGTATTAGTTTTGTGAAATGCACCCACTGAAAACACAAGACCGCGTGCGTGAAGATCCTTCTAGTTTGAATTTATAGTTAATTTCACACCAACCACTAATTATGTTTTAAAAAGTCTCTCAGGGTCATAGTTTTAAATAATACATCTATGCTTGGGGACAAGTCTGTTGTCATCATCGGGCACTGTTGTTGAGTTTTGGTTGCAGGTTAACACACAGTGTGCAAGCAGGATGGCCATGTCGGAAATAATTTACTGAGGTGAAAAATCGGGATACCAGAGCCGCCTGGCGGCGCTTGAGACAGTATTTTCATTATAACGCTCGGACCGGCCGAAGCAAAGCAGACTTCACGGATGGCGGTCAAGCAGTGAACACGTTTAGAATTTCTCGCGCGTTTCGTATAGTTGTGTCGTTTACCTATAGTGTGTTCATTGCTAGTGTGATTAATTTGATAGTAAATTTTATGTGATCTGAACTGTAAACGGTTTTCTTTTGCACAATGACCAACACTACCCACAGCACGCCCACTATGGCTGGTAATAACGAAAGAGACACATACCCTCCTCCGTCATGTACATAATGTGGGAGAACCGCATGTCCAGCAGCGGACTGTGCCTAATAACCAACTTGAATAAAAGCGACCAAAGGCAAAGTTCACTCATCCACCATAGAAAAGGGAGGATCCTCCAACCAGACGGGTGTTGTGTCTGGCGGGCCGACTGCCCGACTATTGATGTCGGATAGTCTTACATATGTCGTTCGCGCGGTAAACTCTAATTGCACGATGTAGGATTTGTGTGACGTCTTTGATGCGTAGTTAGTATGTGGCAGTGTAACCGCTACATCACTCCCCTCCGGAGACCGGAGGTCAATAGTGGGCTGAGTCTTGTATCTTGCGATGCTTCACAGTGCCAGCTAAGGATCCAGTGAGTCGGAACCGGGTGCCGCACAGTTCGCGGTGAATCGGAAGTGTCTGCGGTGATTGCGGCGGTTGCGGTGATTGAGGTGATTGCGGTGATTGAGGTGATAGCGGTGATTGCGCTGATTGAGATGATTGCGGTGATTCCCCAGTGAGTCGGGGTGATTAGGCTGAGGGTGATGACTAGGAATGCGTGTTCGCTGCATGCTGGTGGTCAGGATACCCGTTGAAGCTGAGGGTGCTGGCTGTCTGTGTGACTCACCTCACGAAAGCTTGCGGGAGTGATGATGATGACGGCACGCTGCAGTAGTTGCACGAAGGCTGCGTTGACGTTTATACTCGGGGTGACCAATTTAGAGGCATGAGGAACAGGGTGTAAAGTTCACTCATCCACCATAGAAAATGGAGGATCCTCCGACCAGACGGGTGTTGTGTCTGGCGGGCCGACTGCCCGACTGTTGATGTCGGATAGTCTTATATATGTCGTTCGCGCGGTAAACTCTAATTGCGCGATGTAGGATTTGTGTGACGTCATGTCTTTGATGTGTAGTTAGTATGTGGCGGTGTAACCGCTACAATAGCTTTAATTGTTATTTTAAATTGAAACACAAGTTGAAAAGGAACAAGCGCGCTGAGTAGTCACCGCTGTTAACCATGTCTGTGTAGTTTCAAACAAGTATCCGAACATGTTGCAAGTTTAGGCTGGCAACAGTGGCAACTGTGACGTCACCACACCACCGATGGCCAAGTTTGAAAATGTCCAGAAGTTAGTGGCATACAGCGGATGAAATTGAGAGCATTCGTGAATAGGGGCGCAATGTTTCGAAGGCTTCTAGATAATGGTTTATCACAAGAATTTTAAAGCTTATAATAACTATTGTGCAGGTGATTACCGCTTAGTAATTATCATAAAACTTGCATGCATTATTGCTGAATACGATACCTATATTATGCATTTTGTATATTGATATACTCAATGAAATTCATAAAATATATAACAACGCCTACATGTTTGCAAAGTTAGGCGTTGCTCCCTCAATCGGCCAAAAATAATGTACAAATCGTTAATTATTTTTTGTTTGATCATATATTATAATTTAATACAATTTATGTATCACAACCTATTTAGTTTATCAAAATGCATGAGCATTTCAAAAGGGTAGGCTTGAGATCTAATCATAGAATTACTCGTCCATTCAATGCTGCCTTATTCTCGTTTCCATTGTGTATGCAGGTATAGCACCACCACTGTGTAGACGCGTGTACTCGTACACCACTGTTGGTCACTTGTAATCTGACGCTCCGGCGCTGGAGGCGCCGCGCCGTGCTGTGGCGGGTGAATAGCGCCTGATGTTGAATGGATCTTTTATCGTGTGAATCGGATCCCAGACAAACATGATACGGATCAATGAAATTTTCTGTACTTGGGTCAAAAGTTGTTGGGTGTATCTAGTATTTTGTTTTGGCTTCAAGTCGTGTGCCCGATGGGATTTCTCATCGGCAAATTACTACATTCCATCCCTTATTTAACCCGTTTTGTGGATTAATTTTCAAAAATGCATAATTTAAGATTACATTATACTTATATATAGAAGCTGTTATTGGATCTTTATACATAAATAAATAAATAATTTCATGCTTCTAGCCCCAGCGGTTGGGGCTGTGCGTTGTCTGGTAGTATTAAAAAAAAAAGATTTCTGTGCCTTTCGCCAACCTCTGATTGCACCAACATTGTGTCTTTTACATATCATCTAAATTGACATAAAATGATTCGAAAATCTGCTTTTTAGCGTTTCATAATAATAATGCTAAGAGTTAATTTATCCGTGGTTACAATTTTAATTAGATATTTTTTCTCAATAATTAAGATTTAGAAATCGGAAGTGTTAATCAATTGTTGCTGACCTGTACCTGTAGGAAAAGATGTACTGGAATTCTATCATCGCCATCAGTAGTTCACTGCTGGACATAAGCCTCTCCCATGGCAGTTCTCCTCGGGAATGAAGATTACATTTTGTCGTTTCTCTAGAAGATCTCCTTATTTGAATGTGCTTGCAAATTTGAATTAAACTATAACTCCAAGTTATAACGTGTGCAGTTTCCGCCAACTGTTGAGATTGCAGACAATTTACTTACTTAGCCGACGTACGCTTACCGCTGCAATGGTAACTGTTTAAGATAAGGCTCCCTATATATTTAAGTATATTCATGCACCTTCTTGCAGTGACGGCCAGATTGTGTGAAGAGACATTATTATGTGTAAGGTACCGTATAAGGGACTTCAACGCGCAAACTGTTAGTTGAAATTTAGTGGTTGCTTAATAAAATCATCGGTTCCTTACATTTTAACCGTGAAGGTAATTGCACTTTTGTATGAAACTGCTGATTTTATTTTAAAATTAGCACATGTCCTAACCCAGGTGATGGTCTACTTGTGCGGCAAATTCCATCAAAAACCGTTCAGCCGTTAAGGTGCTAGAAGGTAATAGAGATACAGTTACTGAGTGTTTATAATAGTAGTGGATTAGTATTAAGTATGAAAGTATGGACATTTACCGAAGTACATTTACTGCAGTACATTTTCTCGTATCAACCAGAAATAAATGTAAGTGTATCTTGTAAACATAATATCCGCGCTCCCCGCTGATGGACTAGTTAACTTCGTGTGTTCAAGTTTTCAGCGAGTTGCCTCACGCAGCTCCTCTACAACTTCAGATACAAGGCTTGCGGCGTACTTATGGAAGGCTTTGATATAATATTATAACTTTGTTTCTTCTTCTTAAGTGGTTATTAAGTAATAAAATTTCGATTTAATTATTTTGTTTACAGTCAGGAGCACAAATACGTCACACTTACGCAAGATTGAAATGCGATTTTCTCCTAAAGTATTGATAGAAATCTTATAGTGTTACGAAAATAGTATTTTCGAAACCATACTACTATGAAATAGGTGTTTTTCCAAAGTTATAATCGTTATTTTTCTTCAAAGCAAGAGTGAACAGGCATCTGGGGACGCGCGTTCTACCATAGACCTCATCCAGCGCTTACCACCAGGCGAGATCGAGGTTAAGAGGAAGAAAACGGTAATCACTTTTGAATTTTGCGTAACTGCAAGGCCCGAGTCTGTACATTGCACAAGACTTTTAAATAAAAAAGAAATATGTACTTTACGAAATCATTACTTGAAATAGCAATACAAGTAAGAATGTTTGCTACACTATAGCAAGCAAGTAGCTAGATAAATTGATCGGTGCTGCTCTGCCCACGAGTATACTACTTATCTCGGAGGCAATTTTAATACTTCCTTACATTCTCATTCTTCATTCATTAGGAGCTCGTGGCTAAGTAATAACTGCCGCACGGGTCGATCCGTCAGGTTAAGCTACGCTTGCCGGAGTTGGTCTGTGGATGGGTGACCATCTTTACGTACCGAGACTCCTCCGTGCTTCGGAAAGCACGTTAAGCTGTTGGTCCCGGCTGTCATTCGTGGATCTTTGAGAGTCGTTACGGGTCGTCAGAAGCCCGAAAGTCTGACAACCAGTCTTACCAAGGGGTATCGTATTACCCAATTACTGGGTTGTGGAGGTCAGATAGGCAGTCGCTCAATATAAAATACTGGTATATAGCTGCATCCGGTTAGACTGGAAGCTGACCCCAACGTAGTTGGGAAAAGGCTAGGCAGATGATGATGATGACATTCTCCTTTTGCCTCGTTTACGTTCAGGTTGCGAGTACTACGCACCTGACAAAGAAAAACATCCCCAATAAGGTCACTATATGTCCTACTAGGGCGCCCGCTTCCGGCGTTTCCACTTACATAAATCTCTAATTAATAATAATTATTATATGTATTTAATATATTACATGGGACTTAAAACATAACTGGTGAAATGAAGCTCTGAAGTTCTGGTACACTTCTGCCCAGCTCTCCGGGGAAAAAAGGCGTGATGATAGTTATTTATTTATATTTTGTGTTTTTTTGTAACAGACCAACAGCAAACCTACAGCATGAGAACTAATCTTAATTTTAAATTTGAAGACAAGAATCGTCCTATGCAAGTTACTCAAAGGTAAGGGTGTTGCGTGGGGGTAAGATTTGAGTCCCGGCATTGCGTTTATTGGGGTACTGTCTACATAAGTATTTTGTGATTGTATAGGTGACTATAAGTTAGGTTGAACTCGACATTTCGTGAAAGTAAAAATAGTGTGATTGACAGCTAGTAGTTTTGGAGGACCACACTATTAGAAGGTTCATGTTTATACTGGTGCTAATGCTAACAAACAATGTATGGATATCGAGTTAAATTTGAATGCCTCTCCCTTTTTTATGAAATAGCCTGAAAAAAATCGGAGAATAAATAATTTGGGTCGTATCTTCAGCACCTCATCATAGTGCTGAGTTATCTGATTACACACACACATAAATATACAAGACAAGACAATGTGACGAATGTTTGTCAGTGTGTGCGTGACGGTGTTAGGGTGTCCATGCTTTTTTCCAATTTGCGATGCTTAATGTGATATTAAAATACAAGATAAAGATGTAATTAGCAGATAATTTAGAAAGTTTTGCTAACAGTCGCGCTATCTATCTTCAAATAATGACAGGACACAGTCAAGCAATCAGTCCTAATTTGGTAATGGAGAGAAACCGTCGAGCGCGGCGGCGGCGGCGGCGGCGGCGGCGGCGGGGCTCTCTCGTACCGAGACAAACTGTGCGAGAATCTAGCTCATGCCGGGAGGAAAATATTAGCCAAACAATCTGTGGCAGCGTGGCTGTTTGCTTGCTTAGAGTCAGATGTTCATTTAAATATAACCACTCGTGGAGGCTATTGTAATGCTTTGTGATGTATGGCTGAAATCCATAACAGATGCCTGAAGTTTCCCTAAATACATGCAACCAGGCATCCATAGCGATTTTGCAGTGTAAATTCAGTCCGCCTATCTACTTGGAGAGCTGTCAATATAAGCGATTGATTGCTGCGACCACCACCTCGCAACGCGATGGAAACGTGATTATATTATCCAGCTGAATGTGTTTGCATTCTTATATTGTATAATTTGTATAGCAGCGTGATTTTGTAAAATCAAACGGATAATATTGATACAGAATACATAATACACGCCACCGTATTTCATTGCGTAGTTAGTTCCGTTTGATGAGTAAATTGATAATGAGAATAAGCAGTTTCTTGGGCAGTGTAAGAACATATTTATTGCGAATGTGCCTATGGTCAGCAGTATACAAGATAAAGATGTAATTAGCGGATATTTTAGAAAGTTTTGCTAACAGTCGCGCTATCTATCTTCAAATAATGACAGGACTCAGTCAAGCAATCAGTCCTGATTTGGTAATGGATAGAAACCGTCGAGCGCGCTACGGTAGAACTTGAACAACCATGAAGTTGGAAACAACAGGGGAGGGCTTTAAACATGTCTACCGAATGTTGTTACACTGTGTAATTAAAACTGTTATATATTATTTACAGGTTGTATACTGATACAATTACTTAATTCAGCTCGTATGAATTAAATCCGCAATATGTAAACTAATTGCCTCCACCCGACAAAAGCACTGATCGTATTCGAATATTTAATTTACCTGAAGTCAATTCGTAAAATTTGTACGTGAAATGTGATCATCGAAGCCGCCATTTATTTAAACAGTTATCCTCTTTATATAACAAATTGGTCGACGTCTGTGGGTGTGTTGTGGTTGCGTCCATTTATATTTCAACACAAGTTTTTGGTGGCCCTTTGTTTACAAACCGTGACAGAACCCAGTCGAAATTGTGCGGCCGCACTTTTTGTTTCGTGTTGCAAAGTTGTGAATTGTTAGTTAAAATCACAGAACATAACGTTATGTACGTTATGTTCTGTGATTTTAACTGAATCACATAGCATATTTTATGTCCAAAAACCTACAGCGCACCTTTTTGGTGCAGCCGGCACACTCTATTGTTGTTAAAACATTATTTTCCCTTTTTCAACATAATATGTATTTCAAAAAGGAGGAGGTTTTCAATTCGGTTGTATGTTTATTTATTTTTTTTGTTTTTTTTTTTAAGTACGCGATTCTCCGCCAATTATGAATTGATTTTGATGATTATTTTTGTGTTTGGTAGGGCATACTTCAGAAGTGGTCCCATATAAGTTTGGTCAAGATCTGATGAGGGGTTTCTGAGTTAGCTTCAATAATAGGTTTTTTCCCACCTAGTACATATATTAGGTCTTTACCTATGAAATTGGATATTTGTATGATAATTTTAAAATATAAAAATCATGGTATTTTTTTTTTGTTTCAGCTAATCAAAGTAGGTACTGGCCCAAATTATCCATACAATTTTGCCATTTTGATGGCAGTTTGTTTAAAACTTTACTGTTGAATTCTGCCGGACGGGAGGCGATGAAGTCAGCGAAAGCGTTTTGTACAGCCTCTCGGATGTTGAATTTTTTCCCACATAAAAAATTGTCTAAATTTTGAAAAAAGTAGAAATCTGTTGGGTCAAAGTCCGGTGAGTACCACCGTACTCGAAGACGAAGAGCTTCCAGCTGTAACTCTTGTAGCTTTGCGATGGTCTGCCGTGAAGTGTGAGCTCGCGTGTTGTCGTGGAGAACCAATGGGGAAGAGCGATTGACTAGTCTTGGTTGTTGAATTACGAGCTTCTCCATCATTGTTTGCAATTCTTGGCAATAGACGCCGTCACTGTTGTGCCATTTGGTAAGAAGCTGTGATGTACAAGTCCTGCACTGGTCCACCAGACAGTCACCATCATCTTCCTATGAGTAATCTTTTTTTTAGCGCACTGATTAGGTGCTGTACCCGGCTCCACCCACTGAGACGAACGCTTACGGTTGTCGTACAGGATCCACTTTTCATCGCAGGTAACAATTCGATTAAGAATTCCCGCGTTTCTATGCCGATTCAGTAGTGCTATGCATGTTTCGACGCGTAAATCTCGCTGTTGGTCGCTTAGTTCGTGTGGCACCCACTTATCTAGCTTTTTCAAAAATTCCACAGATTATTTAATCTGAAAAGGCTGGTTATAGAATCTCCAAATACATAGGTAAAGACCTGTCACTGTAATTTACATAGCAGGTAGCGGTATTAAAATTTTTGTGGGGGTTTTTTGTAGGTACCACAACTAAAAAGTGTAAAATAAAAACTTTTTTACAAAAAATAAAACAGACTTCCACAAAAAAAACCACTACAATATGAAAAATAACTTTGATTTCTCTTCTCTTCTCTCTTCGTCTTTGGTTTTGTATTTTCGTTTTTTTACCACCGACATCCGAAATCAAAGTTATTTTTCATATTGCAGTGTTTTTTTTGTGGAAGTCGATTTAATTTTTTGTAAAAAAGTTTTTATTTTTTGCTATTATTGTATTTTGTGTCCGAATAAACGTTAATCTTTTGTTCTAGTTATGTTTTCTTCAGTAGGTTGATTGGTAAATGTTTTTAAAGGATCGTAATTGAATAGGTATCTATAGGTACTTATTTGTACACCTCAGACTGATTATAATTATTTGGCAAAAGCTTCAGATTCAGCAAAACATTTTGTGTTGACTTTGATTTGAAACGTGGCAAACGTTAACAGGGATAACTCGGTGAAATGCATTTAGTATGTATAATTTAATTTGAGCGTGAAATTACTTCAACACGCTGTTCAATTTAGTAAATAAATGTTAGTCTGTTGTCCTGAGTTCCTGACCACGTGTCAGTGGCTATGCTCACTGTGAACCAGATTCACTCATATAATAGTATTTTTAATCTGTTGTTGCGAACCGATATCTTTTGAATGTCGGCGCGGGAGGTCGGACAAAGGGCTTGTTGTTTGTATGCTAGCTTAATTTTCATTATTGTTTTCGATCCTTTTGAACTGTCACACACGCCAGACCCACACATTACCAAATACATTTGTATTTATTTAGTACGTTTGAGTCCAAAGAAACGAATTTCTTTTGTTGTTCAGATTTCAAATGTCTAGTTTTTATAACAATTTGGGGTAATTAAAATAAAAACAGTAATACATTACAGCAAACGTGTTTATTGGTTACCAAGTGTAATAAATATATAAATAGTCCAGTATACAGTATACAGTTGCCTGGCGCTTTGCTAGATGGGGAAGACAGTGAGGGGAGTGACAGTCCCTCCAAAGAAATATAACCTTCCGAGGGACGAAGTAGCAGTGAAGTGAGGATCAGTGATAACGTCTTCATGAGCTGAACTTACGCAGCAACGCGCCACACAACTTCGCACAAGCGCACACGTCGGAAATTCGGTTTCAAGCTCATCATTTGGGGTAATGGACATTAAATAAGATGCTTAACCACTAAAGTCGTAACAGTTCATACATTTTTAGCGACATTAAATTTAAATAATTTAGTATCATCAGATTGTTACGACATAGCAAGCTAAAGTTTAACCCCTTTAGAGCGTAATAAACTTTCTTTGAATGGTTTTCTTTAATGCCCAAATTAAATGCAGAATGAAAATTATATCTCGTTTCGACGGGAGTGGCCGCACTGTGACCAAACGTTGCGGGGACGACGTCTCACTCGCGCCTCAAGGCGGCTACGCCCGGGTTTGTGAAACGATGCGCTGTCATAACGATACTTCATAAGTTTCCTGTAGTATCAGCCGTGCGTACAACAGTACACTAGTAGTATATAGACTTTTTAAACCGACAGTGTGCTCGAAGTTACATGTTTTGTACGTAAAACAGACAAAAGAACCACAAAATAACAGTCAGATTTTAGAAGAAAACCCTTAGTTTATAGTTGAGTATAGGTTCAAAAATGTTTCAGTCATAATTTATAAGAAATAGTCGTTCTTTCACATCATATATTAAAGTTATATTTAAATATACATTAAGAAATTCACAGCATTTCATTTTTTTAAGTGGATGGTATTATTGTCTGTATGACAAAACTGAAACTACGGGTTACATACATTTTCATTTCTCCCTCCTCGAGGCATTGAAAGCCTTTTATTACAAAATTATAAAAAGAAAAGTGTAAGTAACAGTTTTAATATCAAACTGTATAAGAAGTTATAAAAAGTTTAGGTCATTTTGGCACAACGATCTCCATCACAAGTTTAGACCTTACGCTACATTGTATACTAGCTTTTAGCTTACATAGTCGGACAGCGCCGGACAGGCGGGTGGTCCAGTTCTGTCCGGAGACTCGAGGCTTTGTTGCTCTCATTCCTAGCTCAGCTCAGCTCCGCTCGCATTTAATGCTTGCAAACTTGAAAGCCAAATGATAAACAAAGTCAACATCTCATCTCAGTACCTGCGGTGGTCGCCTCATGCTCACTTCGCTCATTACTCGCTTCAGTTAAAGCCTCGATTACTCTAGTCCGATTTAAGTAGAAAATAAAGTAACAAAACGACATAATATTTTCACATACAATACATATAAAAAGATGTTAACATAAATTAATAATGGTATAATAGATTAATCATAAAAGTTACTAACAAGCAGAGAAGTGGAACGAACCCCCGGTGAAAACATACGGCGTCAAAAAACATGACGAAACGCCAATCCGTATGTTTCCATTTACATACAAATAGCTTTCAATTCCTTATATGTAATTTAACATCAAACAATAGGAATCCAAATATCATAACTTTCAAACAATGTTTTTAATTTAGTATAACATCTTTTTTTACAAATTTATTCTCTACCTACGTCCCTAGATCAAACCTTTTATTTTAACTTACAATAGTAAAATAAAATATTTTTGTTATTTTTTCTCTATTTAACCAGTTCATTTAACTTTCTCTCTCGCACTAGAGCCTTCCATTTAATTCCAATTTTGAGTTCTCTATCTAATACTCTCCTGATAATGCAACCTTGGGAAAAGAGAGTGAGAACGAAACAGAGACAGAAGTCGTATTATCAGAAAGAGTGGAGTTGTAAGGAGTGTGTGATATGTGAACGCAATCTACTTGGTTGTAAGAAGGAAGACGTGCACAGTTCACAGTGATACACCTACCATGCAGCTACAACATTTATTACATATATTTTGATTATCTAAAAGTTACGACATACAAACTACCGTCATATTTCACAAGTGCTGTCGATGTTTCAAACCTGCCATCTCCACAAGGATGTTGAATAATGACAGGTATATTGGATCCTCTAGAATCAATATGTATACTTACAAGGTGGCAAGATGGCAGCCACAGTAGGAAATGGATATAACAAAGATGTCCTCTCGCGAGCTTGCTAAACCTCGCGGGAACATATTTGGCAGCGTCTGATATTGTAGCAGTAAACTTGTCGCCGAAGACAAAGTTACGTTCTCAGCTTTAAACTTTTATCATTTGCTTCAATTAAAAACTGTGATTGTTGTTGAAAACAAGTAACTTGATACTACCACCTTGGCACTGAGCACAATCGATGGCTGATTGAAATCATGGTGACCACAAACCGCAGCATCCAATATACAGTGGAGCTAAATGGTTGTCATAGATTTTAGAACAAATTGCAACAGACACAAACACGATACTTTCGCTCGGATTAACCTTACTAATAGCAATGTCCAATCCTAACCAACATTGTGTTGGAAATACCCAAATCTGCCTAAATGTTGCACATAAAGTACGCCAAGTTTAATTAAATAAATCGTTGAACATAATTCATTGCAACTAGTTTAGTACTAAATTGCCTCTCGCTTACCGATCGCTATGATTTCAAATAATTGAATCCACTGAAATTGAAACCGTACCGACGGCTTACTGAAACAAATTTGGTGAAGGAATTACAAAGGCTATACTTACAGAGGCTATACTTAAAAATGGACCGAAGTCTGTATTCATATTGATAGAGGATTAATATGCTAATGAATACCAAAATATTAAGCAGTATTGATACAGAAAAAACAAACCGTTCAGTTCAGAGAACATGTGAAAATGTTCCTCAATATTGAACCGCTTCATTTTTATTCTCTGTGGATTAAAGTTTGAAAATAAAAATGTAAAACCACGTTGAATGCAAGCAGTTAGGTATAACTTGCAGTTAATTCGCTTAATTGTCTTAAACGTCGCAGATGCCATAATAAAGAGATCTTCCTCTGAGTTCAGAACTCTGCTCCGATGAATTTATTAACTTTGAACTGTGAGCTGTGCGCTGGAGCACTCTTGTTGAAAACTTTCAGGAGCTCGTTGTGCGCGTCATTTAACAGATTGTATTATATTTAAAAATGCATTGTCGAGGTCAGTCATTGATTGTCGAGGTCAGTCATTGATTGGACTTCTCATTGACATGATGAAAAAGACAATGTTCATGCATGTAAGTAAATGAGGCTGATATTCCATTTCTATACCAAAGCCCAACGCTTATGAAACATGACAGGAGCTATCTTGAATAATAACTAAACAGACACATATCGACGCAATTACGTCATCGGTTAAAGTCTCTCCACACTTGTCCGGTTACATCAGTATTTATTCATGCATGAAATTGAATTACAATAAATTAATTCATGAATTTATGCGGACTTAATTATTATACAAAGTAATTATTTTGTTCAAATATGCTAAACTGTTTCGATGATAAGCTAACAAATCATTTTGATAAACAATAGTTAGTTAATTAATTAGATACGTTCCATTAATTGAGGTTTCGAAATGCTTTGGGTTTAAATTAGCAAAATATGGATGCCTTGTTTTGATTTCAATTTTATGCTGGTATATAGAATTGAATTCTGCAAAGCATCGACAACTGAACAAGTGTGGAGCGTCGCTTAGTGGTACACAGTCATTTATCATGTTAAACACGCATCAATTGGAATCAAACTGTCGGATTGAAGTCACGGTCCGCTGACGGTATCGCTGGACGCGACTGCCCATTCAATATATATTTCTATATCCGATCGAAAATTATTATTTCGGCCTTTTCCCAGAAACTATAATTCTGTCAATCAATTCGAACAAACGTTCAAATATTTATAGTTACGCATCAAACGGGACGTGAAATCGAGAGACTCGCCAATTTCAGTTGCGGCTCGAGTTTTCATATAATTGTCGAGGAGTTGTGCTATCCAGTGCAATGGGAGACTACATTGTAGTGAATACTGGTAACGGGTTTACCAAACGTGATCCCGGGATATATTTTCAATGTGTTTTTGTTTATTGTGCAAATAATTCTAGAGTATGTGGCTACTTGCTATTGGTTGGGTTTATTCAAAATAGTTAGGTCGATTGATCGAGCATTTTAGAACACTTAATTAGTTTGATGTGACGAACCGTGCTCCTGAGCACTGGGGCTCGTAGCTCGTGGCGGACTGCAGATAGTAGTCGACGTAAAATGTGTAAATGATATGCATATGATTTCAACTCTCTAATTTGATTCAGTGTGAGCTATTGAATTATTATGGTGTTTGAATTGACGCTGATTATGATACTTTAAAATAAAATTTCAGAGGCAGTTGTCACATAGATATTTTCGGAATAAATACTACCAACTTGTGGCAATAAAACGCAGGAATTAATAGATCCAAATGAGATACATATTGGGATGTTGTAAATGCAGAACAAATATTTTTTGAAGTAGTGCGTGGTGTCGCTTTCGTCCTCGAGATGAGAGGTGTACCGGGAGGCTATCGCTGCATAATAGCGACGATAACACGTAAGTTGAGTCAGTCATGGTGCTGTTGATATTACACTATAGATGATAGTTACTACCAATGATACAGTAGGTGTTGTTCCTTGTCTCTGCTCAGTTCAAATGATTTGATTGCCCCTCATTTGGATGTTACTCGACAGTTTGCATATCTATTTAATGATTGATCAAGTTGATGACTCAAAGAGTTGTAATTAATTTAACTTAAGAATTCAAGACAACACCATCCAATGATTCATTTAAAATATCTTGTCGTTTATCCTATATTTCCAAGTCAGTCCCGTTTGATTGACGTGTCACTATTTCATTCAAATATACACCCTAACAAATAGAAATAAAGTCCAAATCAGCAGTCGCGTGTTACGAGTTAGGGGCAACCTACACGTATTCGGTGTAGAAAGCGTTGCTGGTGCAATTTCCGTTGTCGTTGGGCGAGTCAGGGTGCTCCTCGGGCTCTACGCCGTTCGTGCGCATTTCATCACGGACCTGCGCAAATAAACATGATTAATGCCTCGTTAGTAGTGCGCCTCGAACCATGAGAGAAGCTACTAAGTTTGCCCAAGTCTTGTGTTCTGCAACATTGTGATAAACTTGATCTGTGTAGAGAACATTGCGCAGACTTGTAGCTATTGTATGTAGTGAGGTCTTGCCGCAGTAAATTGGGAGCTATACAGAATATTCACTGTAATCGTCGGCTGTGAGTGAATATTCTTCTGGATTAGATTGGAAACTATTGAAATGGAAGCAGTAGAGCACGTAACTTGACATGAACACAGTTTGGAGATTGAAATTGAAAGGGACGATCTTGATAGTTATTTTGTTAATAGTCATCAGTGAATTCTGCAAAGCAGAATTATTACAGCGACAAGTAACACGTCAGCTGCATGCCAATTGCTAGTAAACCTAGCCAATTCACTAATTGAAAATACTTTGTTCTAATTTGGCATTTGGCTTGCTTCCCTTAGTTCAATAAAATCTTAGGAAATAGGTATCTTGTATTTTTTATTTTTTTATTTGCAAGTTTTGCCTTTATAATTATTCAGTGTTGTCTGTCAAGGCTCTATTCCTTGATCTTTATTAATGATACTGTTACGTAACTCTATTATAGAATAAGTCATTTAAAAGTTCATATTTTATTTCCTCGCTATCAATATTTAGTGCTTCTAATGTATGTATGTAGTCCGCTAGCGGTGCGTACTTCTTCTATGTAATTCGACCATAGCCATTATTTTACGAACACTGTAATAATTTTCGCTGCATCGTCGGCACTTTAGTTCCCTTTTGGTAACTTATATCACGTTTCGACACTATCGGATATCCGCTATTAGTAGAATAACTATTTATACAGTATTTAACTGTTTTGCTATTTTGATTGGTTGATCAAAATAACAAGACTAATCTTATTGTGAAACTGATCCATATACTAGAGATTTAGGCTATAATGAGTCAAATACACATAAAAATAAAGGAATATAGTGTAGGAAAATAGTTTTCTTCGAATTTTTGTATGTGGGTTGTGTGGAAAAGTTTAAGGAACAAGTAACCTTGAAGACCCACCTTTTCAACTTGGCGCATTACGCGCAGCATATTAAGCCCAGCGAGGTTCTTGAGCTCCTGCACATTCCACTGGCCGGAACGAAGCAGTTCAGCAAACAGTTCCGGGTATTTGGACACGTCCTCCAATCCACGAGGTACCCTGGAGGTTGAATTTTGAGGTTATTTTATTAAATACACACATAACATCACGCCTGTAATCCCCGACCAGTAAGGCAGAGGTGCACCTAATAGTATCTACAGTCACATTTCACCTGTTATGTTCAAGTCCCACGTAATAAAGGGCCGAGCCTGTTGCCATAAACAAAAAATAAATCCAGACTTCGGTTTGTTCGGAGAAATTTCTCATGGAAAATCCCAATAACACTTGGCCCGACCAGGGAATCGAACCCAGGACCTCATGTTTTTAAATGTTTAAAAATAAAAAAGGTAATGGAAAGTTAAATAGGACACCCAAAGTCCCACAGGCTAGATGAAGAGATGAGCTTTACAGGGTGCTGCTAGCAGATGGATACGAGTAGCCGAAGTGAGAGTTAAACAGCATACGGTTGAAGAGGCGTTGGTCCAGCAGTGGACTTCTGCCATATAGGCTGTTAATGGGAATTCAGGGTGTCCATAGTATACATATAAAGCACCTAGTGGTTTATTTGGTTTGATTTTATATATTGGAAAGATACGTAAGAAATGTAAAGTCGTGGAATGGTGGAAATGATTGAAGCTGCCTGCTAGCATTTTACATTTAAATATTTTCGCTGTGAATTTTGTCGGCATGAATTTCTGTAGCGAAAAATTTTTCGTTTGGTTATTTGCAGGCTTGCGTCTCATAATATATGACATAGTTGGAATACCTACTTTCGGTTTAAATAAAAGCTATTGGAAGATTCCTAGGATGTGGAGGTAAGGAGTCATGTGACAAAGATAATGATGAATTTAAATGACGATGGATGATGGAGAAAAGAATGACTATCTCTCTTACAAGTCATCCAGGATTGTGTGAAAGATATTATTAAGGAATAATAAGTGACAGAAAATAGGGGAGAATCGAAGTAATAATAAGTATGCGCGGGCCCATTGCGCGGGCATTAACATGAGCACGCGTGGACAGAAGAAGAAGAACCAAGTTTCCTAGCAATTTTAATATGTATACGAGTATATTGATACTAATTCTCTTAATTTTAAGTCTATTCTAATAGTTAATATTAATTATAATATTTATGAAATACTAATGAGAGTAAAGTTGAGGTAATCAATAAGGTAAGTTCACCTGTTCACGCCGTCAAAGTCGCCACCGATGCCAACGTAGTCAGCGCCAATCATACGCTTGATGTAGTGGAAGTGTTCTGCGAACAAGAAAACAGTTTAAATTGACAAACAAATTGTCAACGCCGGTTGTCGCTGGAAACCAGCGCTGGGGCTTTGTCTCGCATAGGGTCCCAGCATTATGCTGAGCGATGGCCGTTTTGCGTGGATGGCACGCATATTTTCCTCCAATTTGTTAATTTCGTGTTTTATTTGTTTTTTTTCCTTGCTTGCGTCATATTTTACCGCAAATAAACGGATTTTCTTTCTTTCTTTTTTTTTCTTTACAAACAAACTATGCAAAATGCAAAACGACCTGTGTCCAAATAAATATTATTATTTCTTTCTTTTCTTTCAAAATCAACATTATTTGCAGCTGAAATGCTTTTATTTGAAGTCGAATCAAAACTGTTGAACAAAAAGAAGAGTCGCCGGCTCGGGTATAACAGCGTTAGATTCAAGTTTGTACCGGACGAGCCGCCTTCTGACCGGTCCCGTGGCACAATACCTCCGGCCGCGCGTGGCCCCGGTGCCGATCCGGTTCGTAAAGAGAGCGGTTGTTAGCGTCGCGTGTGAGCTCCGGCCATTATTATAGTATATGTGTAATATAACTGAAACAGATGCCAGTGAATGGGTTACGACAAAACAAACTCGGCAGTCTTAGAGGATGAAAGATGAAGAAACACTTCTTCTCTAGTAAAAATGAAGGAACATATTAAATGGAACTCTAAAAGACAAGAACACAAAAGTCAGGTTGGTTGTTTTATTGACGTGAGCCTGCTTCAAGCAGAAATTTAGCTTAGGGTAACAGGAAGACTGGGTAAGTGTTACTAAATGCTGAGCCTTGCTCTTATAGTGCCTAAGTACAACAAACTGATGGTATGAAGAAAAATATAATGTGCATAGGTAGTAGGGAAATTACTATTGAGATGACGACTAATAGAGAAGTGTAGAAGAAGAATACATGTTGTGCTGACCACTCATATGTTGGGATACGGGCAGGAGGGGGTGATTAGGGAGTATGAACATAAACAGTAAGACCAACCATTAATCCCCGATGAATACAATTATTGAAAGCAATATTGAAAATTCCGCGATCAAAACACTGTACACTTTAATTATTGCTTCAACTTATAATTGCATTCAACAGGCAAATTAATAGCTCCGTTGAAATGAACCATTACTAATCTTAAGTTATTGCTCGGGTTTTTATTTGCCATTAATTAGCTAATTTTATATTTTTCAATCGAGATATCTCGTGTATTTATGAATATCCAGCACGTTGGTCGGCCGCTGATCCAGAACTCGCAAAGATGTCGGAAGTTTGTATTCCGTTTCGGTCCGATAGAGATGGAGCTAATAAATCAGTCGCAGCATAAACATCACACGCTAGCTAATACCGTGACTTTTCTTACGTTATTATTTTTTCTAATAAAAAACTAAGTATAGGTTATTAATAAACTTAGATTTTTGTTATAAAAGAAAAATAGTGCAAACACGTATCTAATCGTGTAAAATTTGAAACCAGTGAAAAATTCATTTTTTTTAAGTTACTAGCTTTTGCCCGCGACTTGAAATTCAAAATTCAAAATATTTTATTTCACATAAACCTACAAGGGCACTTATGAAACGTCAGAAGCTAGGTACAGGGTTCCACTTGGTCGTTTCCTATGGAGAAGAGCCGGCAAAAAACTCCACGGTTACTCTTTTAAAAATAATTGGTTTTTACAATATTTTCAAATAACAGTGTTATTAGGTATGGGAGGACAGTGTAGGTCTTTCAACAAGTACCAGGTACTTAACAAAATAATTATGGTCAGCAAATATACAGTCCACTAAGCCTACAGCGTTCTCACATTCACAAAATAGAAAATAATCTATATAAAGATGAGTAAATTATTAAAAATAAAAAAGTATTATAAATGAAATGACGTGATTGCTATTATAATTCTGAATAATTATCATGTTCACAAATGCCACTAATAAAATAAATTGGTTCGCGTGAAAGTCGTAAGACACCACAATATACATAAATAACAGATACATTGTTTTAAAACATCCCTGTATACTACGTTTGTACTTTTGGTCTCAGCAGCCAAAATATACAGAGAGTCACGACTGGTGACGCGGGAGCAAGCGACGTACAGTTGTCCGCGTGAGAACCAGCTCGACCTGAGGTCAACAGCCGCAGCCTTCAGTAGCAATTCCCAATTGCTTGCGACGTTTATCATATTTAGTGAATTCGTGAACGCCTGCGTTCCTGCATATACCTACTACCTAATGGCACAACATGATACACTGACTAATACATTCTTACATATTATTCCGGACGAATCCCTAAAATAATATAAATTTAGATTGTAAACACACTTAATTTCTCATATGAACAGTTACCTAATCATAGTATAACCAAAATGACAGAAGAGGCCGATACTTTATGTTTTTCTATGTATGTTCTACGAACTACGAGTATCATAATCTCTAAATATTATAAAACAAAGTCGCGTTTCGCGTATGTCCACGTTGTTCTTCCAAAATACGCAACGGATTTTGATGAAATTTTCAACTACATTTAGATAATGTATTCTTTTCAACCGACTTCAAAAAGGAGGAGGTTCTCAATTCGATTGTATGTTTTTTTTTTTGTATGTTTGTTACGCGATTACTCCGCCAATTATGAATTGATTTTGATAATTCTTTTTTTGTTTGGTAGGGCATACTTCAGAAATAGTCCCTTATAAATTTGGTCAAGATCTGATGAGGGGTTTTTGAGTTAGCTTCAATAATACGTATTTTTCCGATCTAGTATATGTGGACGATATTCTAATAGTTCCTGTCACTGTAATTTATACAGGATTACTGGTAATTCGACGTATATCCGTCAGGAGCTGATAAAGGGGGCCAAATGCAACAAATTGAACCCCCCATATGTATGGCCGAAATTCAATAGTATTCGAGATATTTGAATTTTAAGGGTTTTTCGATATTTACCCAAAATTTGACATTTAATTCCAAATAAAAAAAAAACTACACATTTGAATGGGTACCATTAAAAATCATGTTGTAGCTAGCACTTCAATTAAGCTATGGACATAGTTAAAACTACTTAATTTAACAAAATAATTAAAATAATTAACGATATAAGAATAATATCTTACCAATATTTTTATTTTACGCTTCAAAAATGTTGCCTCCTCACAAAAAATTCTATGACATTAATCGTAAAAATAACTAAAATAACTTGCCTATTCTGTAAGCTTTCCAAAAAGGTATAAAAGTCAATTTTAAAATACATAATTCGTGGCATGGCATGTGTTTGAAACGGCGCGGGGAGAGAATTTGTATTTGTATGAAATAAAATGCATTCAAAAATGTACGTCAAATTTTATTAAAAATTTTACACATCTTGTTCAAAATGAGCCCCTCTATTACGAATGCAAGTTCGAATTCTTTTCCTAACTTCGGTTTTCGTCACTCTTGATGAAAACGTTGTTCTCATCTGTTGCGCCGCGTTTATTATTCGCTGTCGAAGTTCTTCGACTGAATTTATTGGGGTCACATAAACTAATTCCTTCATATGACCCCAGACGTAAAAATCAAGTGGTGTGATATCAGGGCTTCGTGCTGGCCACGGAATTGGCCCTCCCCTCCCAATCCATCGGTTTGGAAATCTCTCATCTAGCCACTGTCGGACAGTAATCCGGTAATGTGCTGGGCACCCATTATGTTGAAACATGAGGTTGTTTTTTATTTCTTCGGGAACATCCGCCAACAAATCGTCTAGGTTGTTTCTCAAAAACTCCTCGTAATTTTCGCCGTTCAAATTTTGGGGCAAGAAATGAGGACCCACCAAATAATTATCAACGACACCCATCCATACGTTCAGGGAAAATCTCATTTGCGACGCAGTTTCTTTTAGTTTTTTTGGATTCCTGCCTGCTTTAGGTGCCCAAAAATGTAAGTTATGGTAATTCGTTATACCATCCCGGTCAAACTTTGACTCGTCAGTCCACAAAATATTTCTTAGGAAATGTTCCTGGTCAGCGTCAGCGTTTAACATAAACCGAGAAAATTCGAGTCGCCTGGCAGGATCTCCCTCGTGCAATGTTTGGACAGGTTGATAATGGTACGGGTGTCTACCTGATAGATGTACTACCGACCACACTTTCCACTGGGACATACCGAGCTGTCTTGCAACAATGTTCGTTGAGATGTTTGGGTCATCAATAAAACACTGAAGAATGGTGTCCTCTTCGTCAGCCGTATACCGTCGAGGTCTGCCAGCGTTGAATTGTGCTCTCTGAACACTGCCAGTTTCAGACAATCGTCGATAGGTGCTCCCGAAAACAGTAACGTGGGGAAGTCGACGATCGGGAAAGCGGCGTTGGTATTCTCGCCGAGCCGCAGCCGCGTTTCCATCGGCAAAACCATAACAAAACATAATGTCTGCGTATTCGTTATTAGCATACGCTTCGTATGGTATCGTATGGTGGCATGGTATCCGAAATAACAATGATAACAAAAATAATAACAAGAGAAACAAGAATTAACAATAATGATCGATAACAAATTAACGCGATGAGAGATTGGTTAATAGCAAGATAACAACACACGTGCTTGCGCGGCGTAGAGTCGAAACTTACTAAGGAAGGCGACGCGAGCACAGCAGACGCCGTGTGCTCCCCCACCCTCACACCCTGCCCCATCACGAAGAATTCCGCCAGTAAAATCGGTTGTTTTAGCAAGGATCATAAACTAAAACACACATTATTTCTCTCCCCGCGCCGGTTCAAACACATGCCATGCCACGAATTATGTATTTTAAAATAGATTTTTATACCTTTTTGGAAAGCTTACAGAATAGGCAAGTTTTTCTAGTTATTTTTACGATTAATTTCATAGAAATTTTTGTGAGGAGGCAACATTTTTGAAGCGTAAAATAAAAATATTGGTAAGATGTTATTCTTATATCGTTCATTATTTTAATTATTTTGTTAAATTAAGTAGTTTTAACTATGTCCATAGCTTAATTGAAGTGCTAGCTACAACATGATTTTTAATGGTACCCATTCAAATGTGTAGTTTTTTTTTTATTTGGAATTAAATGTCAAATTTTGGGTAAATATCGAAAAACCCTTAAAATTCAAATATCTCGAATACTATTGAATTTCGGCCATACATATGGGGGGTTCAATTTGTTGCATTTGGCCCCCTTTATCAGCCCCTGACGGATATACGTCCAATTACCAGTAATCCTGTATAGCAGGTAATGGGTATTCAAATTTTTGTGGGGGTTTTGTGTAGTACCACAACTAAAAAGTGAACAATAAAAACTTTTTCACAAAACATAAAACCGACTTCCAAAAAAAACACTACAAAGTGAAAAATAACTGATTTCGGAAGTCGGTGGCAAAAAAACGAAAATAAAACCCCCAAGACACCGACTTCCGAAATCAAAGTTATTTTTCACTTTGTAGTGTTTTTTTTGGAAGTCGGTTTTATTTTTTGTGAAAAAGTTTTTTATCAATGTCAAACCGCCTGGCCAGACTGGTTAAACGTAAACGTTGTATCAGTACAACGTTTACGTTTAACCGTCTTTAAACTTGACGTTTTGTCAAGTCGTGAAAATAGTTATTTGTGCAACAAGAGAGCAAAGTTGTTTTTGCTGCGAGTGTTGATTTTGAATCCCTAGTAAGCGAAGGATTCTATATTTGAATCACGAGCGTAGTGAGTGATTCTAGGTTAGAAACCTGAGCGCAGCGAGGGATTCAAAGACACGAGATGCAAATAACTTTGGTCTCATTAACACATACTTGTACAACTTTTCACGTCAGCAGCCAGAACAACATATCATTGTAAAAAAAAACCCTGTCCGATCCGTGAGGGTGCTGTTAGGTATCGTACTGTGAGTATATTTATGGCGAAAATTTCAGGAAATAAGAAATCCCCACATTTTTTTTTCAATGGTAAATTTTACCGAGTTATTACGTTGGGCACTGGCGGCCGTCATTTTGCGGGTGTCTAAAAGTCATAACTTATGACCCCTGTTGAAAATTTGCAAATTTTTAAAGGATTTGGGGTAATTGTGGAACTAAATAAAATACTTTTTGGTAATGTTACTGCCTATGCTCTTTTCGGATCAGGCAGGGTTTTTTTTTTACATACTGTAGGCATATCCCTAAAGGTAAAAAATACAACACCATAAACTTCGTATTTTTTCTTCAACATTCTCATAATTGATTATAAAAAAAAAACATTCGATTATTAGAAAAATGTGTGCATTCGGGGGATTTCCCGTCAGGAACGAAGTTCCTTCTCACGTATAATTTAAAACAGAAACAAAATTTTCGCAGACACCATCTTGGATTTACATTATGACCTCACTATCGACTTCAGCACCCTCAAAAACTATGAAAACGATACCCACGATGAAAAACTTGAAAATTTTCTCAGTCGCGATCTTGGATTTATATTTTGACTTCACTATTGGCTTTAGCAACCTTGAAAACCATAAAAACGATACCCATGAAGAAAAATTTGATAATTTTCGCAGCCGCCATCTTGGATTTACATTTTCACGTCACGATCGGCTTAAGCACCCTTGAAAACTATGAAAACCCAATTAAATCTAGGGATATTTTTTTCTTTTTTCCTGAAAATTACCACATAAATATGCTAACAGTACGATTCCTAACAACACCCTCACGGATCGGACAGGGTTGTATATTCTCGCTGCTGAGGTGAAAAGTTGTATGTGTTACACGAGAGCAAAGTTATTTGCATCTCGTGTTTTTGAATCCCTCGCAGCGCTCAGGATTCTAACATAGATTCGCTACGCTCGTGATTCAATTATGGAATCCTTCGCTTACTCGTGATTCAAAATCAACACTCGCAGCAAAAAACGACTTTGCTCTCTTGTTGCATACATAACTATTAATCAAAATAATTACCATTATTATCTATACATTGCTGCCATCTAATAGGAAGGTCATTTATGCCTTTGCGATAGAATTCTCGTGATCTAGATCATTTTGTGCTGCCTCCTGAGAAGAAAACTTTTTATCACGTAGAAAATTGTCCAAATCACGAAAATAATAGTAGTCCGTTGGTACAAGGTCTGGTCGAATACGGCATGTCCGAGATGCGGGCGGAGGTCACCCGCTTGACAGCCGCCATGGAGCTTCTCCGAAAGGAGAACGAGGAGCTCCGAGCGCACCTGGCCGGGCTCCGAGGAGCCGGTCCCCGTGAGGTGCTGCAGGGAAGGGAGCAGCATGGGCAAGGACGGCCGTGCCTGCGGAGGACCGGGTTCTGACCCTGGTAAGGCAGGAGATGGCGTCTCTGCGGTCTCGTTTTTCTGCGCTAGAAGCCATTTTCCCCCTTTTGCGTCAAGGCACCTGGCCAGCGGAAGGTGGCATCATATGCCACCAACGCAGCTGCCTTGGCCAAACCAGGTTCGTCGGGGCAGACCAAGGGCCAGGCGGCTACACAGGCAGTGAGAGCTCCAGCCCTGGCGGCAAAGGCCCCGGCCCTAGCGGCGAAACGGCCGCCCCCACCTCCTCCTTAATCTACTCCGACTGACGCCGAATGGCAATTCGCCGGAGAAAAGAGGAAGGCGGGTAAGGCAAAAAGGGTGGCAAAAAGAAGAAAGAGAGGAGGCAGCGGCGCAAAGAGCGAAGAACCGCGGCTAGGCTCCGCGCCCCGAAGTCCGAAGACAGGTGGTGGCCGCTGTCGTTAGGACTGGGGGGTGCTCTGCCGAGCAAGTTAGGGCAGGCGCCATCCGTCCCAGGGCAGAGGACATCCATGAGGATTTCCCCACGTAAACAAAAAAAAAAAAAAAAGGCGCCATCCGTCCTGACTTCACGGGGATGCGAGCCGTTACGGTGAGCTGCCCCATGTCGACGGCCAAGAAAATAGCCGGGGAGGGTCAAACGTTATTGGTGGGCTGGGTTTCCGCGCAGGTCAAACTGCTGGAACCCAGACCTCTGAGGTGCTTCCGCTGCCATGTGGGCAACCACGTAGGAGCTTAATGCACCTCGGTGGTGGACCGCAGCAGTCACTGCTACCGCTGTGGTCAGCCAGGTCACAAGGCCGGCGCGTGTGACGCCACGCCGCCGCTGATCCAGAGTGTCCAGTCGAGAGGGGAACATGCCTCCCTACCCATGGCTCCGCCTACTGCGGTGCCCGATGCGGACCACACCGCCAAAGACGATGAGGATGCCCCGGAGGTGACCGAGGTAGAGATGAGAGTGGCGGGGGGCGCTCCACGGTGGACGCCATCATGCGCGTGCGAGCCTTCACGACGGGGGATGCGGTGGCTCGGGGTGGTGTCGTCTTGGCGGTATCTCTAGACATCGCCAACGCCTTCAATACCCTGCCCTGGAGTTGCATCAGGGATCACCGGTGGCCGACCTACCTCTGTCGTGTGGTCGAGGCCTATTTGACGGACAGGGCCGTCATCTACCCCAGTCACCAGAGAGAATGGAAACGGCGAGAGATGTCGTGCGGTGTCCCAGCGGAATCGGTCCTGGGGCCGCATCTGTGGGTCATCGGATACGACTGGGTGCTGCGCGCCGACCTAGCGGCGTCAGTGTCGTTTGTTACGCAGACGACAAGTTGGTCCTGGCGCAGGGGAGGTTGCACCAGGCGGCGGCCGATCTAGCGACACACGGGGTTGTGACAATCGTGTGGACACGGCTGTTTCGGGAGGTTCCTGTTCGGTATCAGGCGGGAGGAAGCGCCCGGGTGTCATCACTGCGTGGATCGCCCGGAGGACACGGTGGAGCATACGGTGGAGGTCTGCACGGCTTGGGCAGATCACCAACGTGTCCTCGTGGAGGCGATCGGTGGCGGGGGCCGGATGCAAGAGATCCCTCATGCCCTCTCATGGGAGGCCGTCACTTCCTTCTGCGAAGCAGTAATGCTCGCGAAAAAGGAGGTGGAACGCGTGAGGGAGAGGCAAATTTCGCGCCCTCACGCGCCTAGCCGCCGCAGGAGGAGATGCCCTGGGCGTCGGGAATCGCAGGCCGATTCCCGGCCAACGTAGGCGCGGGCTTGCCGACGGTGAGCAGTGGGTAGCTCGCCGTCCGGTAAGGACCAGGCCCGGGTCGACGGCGCGTTGTGTTCCACACGCGCCGAAGAGAGGTCAGCGACTGAAGGGGTCCGATGGGACCGATGCCTGCCGGGGTTGCGGGAAAGTCCGAAAGGGATACCGCGGCCCCTGGCATTGCACAGGCCACTGAAGGAACACGGTTGAGTTTTAGTCAGTAAGAGTCTGACACGCCCTCCCACTCCGCCCAGAGCGGGAGAAGTCATTTGAAGATTTCCGACCCAACAAAAAAAGAAAAAAAAAAGGGTGACGATTGGTTTCTAATAGTAGAGTTAAAACGGGTTTTCGTGCTGTTTGAGATCTCGCGTTATCATGGAGCAATAATGGTGAAGATCGATTCATGAGTCGGGGCTGTTTCACTGCTAGTTTTGCTATCATTGTTCGGAGTTCGGCACAGTAGACATCTGCCGTTATTCCTTGACCACATCGGCTTCCACCATCTATTTAAATTCATTGTTATTCACCTGTGTGACCTGTGTGGGCGGTCTTCCACGTGGTTCGTTCTTCAAATCAAAGTTTCCCATCACGAAACCGTTTACCGTTAGTTCCGCGTCGGAACTCATATTCAAAAATAACTCGAATTTTCGAAGTATCCACCTTTCTTGTCTAAGCCGAATAAAATATATAAAAGTTTATAATTTTACTTTTTATTTTTATTTATTGTTGACATAATCTACTCATTGCAATGTTTTTTTTTTATGAGTTGTATTGCAATATGTGGTTAGCTAGCGACCTCGACAATTATTTATTTTACCTCGGTGGTCCTAGTTTATCAATTATAACTTCTAGTTACAGCTCTATGTAAGCGGGCACACCCTTTATGCCTGGAGGCTTTATTTTCTTTTTTTAGATATTGTTTACGTTTAGTTATTTTTATTTCTGCTTGAGTATAGTTCTCGATGTTTTTGGTTGGTATACTGGCGTGCTAGCTGTCCCTACGCATTTGCACCCTATTACACACACAGACAGCTATTTAGCTTTAATATTTAATTTGTGTGTAGATCAAGGGGTATTCCCAGATTTAATGAAGTACAGTAAAGTTATTCCACTTTTCAAATCCGGGGACAGCAAAGACACTAATAATTATAGACCCGTATCGATTTTGCCGGTTTTCAGCAAGGTGTTTGAAAAAGTAATGTTAAATTAAATGCTCAATCATTTTAATCGTATTAACATCTTACACGATCAACAGTATGGTTTTACCAAAGGACGTTGCACTACTGACGCCGGTGTCACTTTATTAAAACACATTTTTAACGCATGGGAAGAGGCACAAGATGCAATCGGTATCGTTTGCGACCTATCCAAAGCATTTGATTGCGTTAATCACGAAACACTGCTCTTGAAACTTCAGCATTACGGACTGGCTAAACTTGCGCTTAACTTAGTAAAATCATATTTGAATGATAGACTGCAGCAAGTTCAAATAAACGGTGTAAAATCATTGGGTTTAAAAGTCAAAATGGGTGTACCACAGGGCTCGATATTGGGTCCATTCCTCTTTTTAGTATATATAAATGATTTACCTCATTTACTGAAAAACCGACCACAAATGGTGTTATTTGCTGATGACACATCACTGATTTTTAAGGTAAACAGACATGCACAGGAGCTTGACGATCTCCATAATTGGTTTACTGTAAATAATTTAGCATTAAATGAGAAGAAAACTAAATGCATAAGATTCGCGTTACCGAATGTTAGAAGTAGTGAATGTCACGTTGTACTGATTATGGAGACATTAGAATTCGTCGAAAAAACGGTTTTCCTGGGAATCACGCTTGACTCAAAACTACAGTGGGGTCCTCACTTAACATCACTTGCAGGGCGGCTAAGTTCAGCCGCTTACGCTGTTTGGAAAATCCGCCAACTAACAGACGTGGATACCGCGAGACTGGTCTATTTTAGTTACTTTCGTAGCATCATGTCTTACGGTATTTTGCTGTGGGGACGGGCCGCAGATACTGAGTCTATCTTTATTCTGCAAAAGAGGGCTGTTAGAGCTATCTACAACCTCCGCAGACGCGAATCTCTAAGGGAACTGTTTAAGAAAATTAACATCATGACGGTACCTTGTCAGTATATATATGAAAACATTATGTATGTTCGAAAAACTCTACATCTCTTTAGTAAGATAAGTGACAGGCATAATTTTAACACAAGAAATAGGATTAAGTTAGATCAACCACGTTTCAGATTGTCTAAAGTACACACTTCTTTTATGGGGTACTGTGTAAAATGTTATAATAAAATACCACTCGATATTCTTCAACTAAATGAGAAGAAATTTAAAACTTGCATTAAACGCACACTATGTAGACAAGCATACTATAAGTTGGATGATTATATCGTAGATAAAAATGCTTGGCTAAATGCTGGTCCTGCTCCACAGCCACTTGGGCTCACTAGTTAAAAATGAAAAAATTGGTAGAGTTGCTTCCCCTTTTTTATTTTTTCTGACTACGAACTTATTGTTTTTTTATTAAACTAAGTTTTAATTATTGAATACTCCAATAGATAATATTGATTTTCTTTTTTTTGGTGGTAAAATTCTTGCAAACTAATAGTTTTGTATAATTTAGACGCATTTTTATTTTCAATTTTTGTAAATGTGTTTACCATGGAGTCGTTTACTATGTTATCATGTTGATTTTGACTTGAAAGAGCAGGGTAGTTGAGAGTATGTCATGCTCGTGAACGGGTGCCGTCAGTTGAGACTGGTCATCTCTTATCTGCCAGGGCTTATTTTTAATCTTATGTTTTTAATAGTTTTTATTTATATTTTGTTAACATTGTTTTTCACATATAGAATCAACAAGAGTAATGTACCCAGGATTTTGTAATTTCTATATTTAAAAGAGTGTCCTTGGAGTTTCTTGCCCGTTCTTCTCCATAGAGATCTACGTTTTGGAATGGGCAACTTTCTGACTAACTGACTAACTCTGACAATTCAAAAGTGCCTGTAAAGGGTTTAATTGAAATAAATGCTTTGAGTTGAGTTGAGTTGTCTTATAGCTATTAATTTATAATTTAAATTGTGTTTTGCGTAATGTAAATTATCTTATAAATTATTGTATAGAATCATTTTTTATTCCTAACTGAACAGACAGCTGTGCTGCTGGGGAGTTTGTTGCGCCACTTCTTCTTCCCAGCAAAAGCACTAGGAAGTGGTGAAGGGTGGGCGTTTTGGGGGACTGTCTTATGTAATTTTGACGTTCGAAAAGTGCTGATTCTCAGCCTAGTTTGAATAAATGACTAGATTTTTTTTGAATGTTTCACATTTTTTAAAAGAAGAACTTCATAGGTAGGTACCATGTGAAAAAAGTGTCACTCAAAAACCTCAAACCATGAAGGTTCTATGTCAATTCGATGTACCTATTACAATAAAACGGCAATTTCATACTTTAAGCCCTATTATTTTCCGCATTAGAATCGTTCTCCGACCTTGTAGCAATTACTTTTTACAAAAATACTCAATGTACAGTTTCAGAATTAAATGTACAATTTCAGATTACGTGCCGATTTTATTATATGTATATTTAAAGATTAATACATTTGTATGAACAACCTATTATTTGTAAAAGAACAACTGACCCAACTCAATGAGTAACTTCAAGATTAGGAATAACAAACAGACTGTAGATCGTATATATTGACGTATCAGCAAGTTCCGGCTTCAGTAGACGCGACCGGCTAAATAAATCATAAGAGATTTCCCTACATATCGTGCAGACGTGGGCTGTATACATTTGTATACATTATACATCAATATAAACGAACAATGATGTATCTGCATATTATGCTCAAACTTTTGGAGATTACTCACAGATCTGATGGCACTTATATTCATATCTGTTTAGAATTAACTTCTACAAGTGGACGTTGATTTGTTGGTTTCCATTACTTAGTAGCTGACCCGACAGATGTGCTGTCAAAATTTCAATATGATCTTAAGTTCATACAAAAATCGCATAAGTATATGATGTTCAGTTTTTCCCGAATTTAAAAATTTCCGGCAAATTTTTCCAATTTTTAAATATAACATAACATCACGCCTTGTATCCCTGAAGGGTTGGGCAGAGGTGTACCTGTAGTACACCCAATTTTCCAATTTTTCTTTCCATAAAAATGTAGTTTACAGCATTCGGACTATTACAGCATTTTATAATATAAAAAAACCGGCCAAGTTCGTGTCAATGAAGGGTTCCGTAGTTGGGATGAATTTATCCCAAGAACAAACTTAACATTGTAGTAACTGCAAAGGAGATTGCCCGATTTGTAAGGAAAGTTGGGTCCCACTGGAAAATTGTTGTGCCCTGAAGATTTTTATTTTAAATAATAGTAAAAACATAGTATTTTCATAATCAGAAACCATTTTTCATTTATTCACCCTGGTTCAAGAGATATCATTGTTTTTCTGTTGTAGCACTAAGAGTCAAATATCTCACAAAGAACAGCACTATTAAGAGTCAATTTACACAACGTAATGCACTCCAGGAACTTAATAACTCAACTCGGTAGTAGCAGAAAAAGCACGTATCGTAAATAATAACTAAGTAAAAGATTACGGAATTCAAAACTCAAAGTATCTAAACAAAGCAATGACGCACGTAACGAACCACAGAACATACGTAAGTATCTCTATGTAGTCTGTCCACAGAACGAAGTCTGCGAGTTCTGTGACATGCACAAGTAAATGTTGCCAGATATTTTTTTATATAATATATTAATAAATCGTTATAGATCAATCGATAAAAACTACTTTTCTACTAAGGAGTTATCTAAATAAACATGGCTGTTATTTTTGTGTCTATTACTTTTCTGAACATTTATTATTTATCAATGAGTATTATGAGTTTAAGCAACCTATTATTATCATCGTTCCATCGGTTTTACTCGCATCGACTATGAGCATTGTTTATTTATCCAATAGTGTTCGTCATCAAGAATACTTTACATAAACTCATATTTGGCGTACACGTATTGTTGTTAATTTCAGATATATATGGTACAATAATACGTATAAAAGGACAGGGATAACATCATTCTATCTCATCGTCCTAAAACAAAATACTAACACAGTAGCGTTGAAGTTGTCAAATGTTGAGATCTAATTGAGATGTAAACTGCCCATAGGTTATATAGAATAAAATAATAAATAATAGTTTTTTTATTGTTATTTAATATCGTTTTAATTAATATCGATTACTCAATTGATTAAAAGATAGCATTAGTTATTAAATTCTTTGATACCTGGCAACTTTTTTTGTATGCCAATCAAACCACATACTACATTGAATCAAACGGATGTCGACGTAATGTTTAACTATTAACTAACTTTAACTTTATTCCCAGGATGAAATAAATTGTATAAAAAATACCCTGTACACAAAAAAAATAGTTATATTTTTTGGTTATTATTAAAATCAGGCACCCGATACCACAAAAGGGACCTGCTCCGTGGCAATCTCCTTTAAGTTGGTCGATTATTACTCGTTAATCTGTAAAGCCTACTTAGTTATGACAATTTTCCTCTAAACTTCGTTATATACAAATACTATTGTCGTGACATTTGAATTTCTTACTACAACCGTTTAGTTGGTAGAGGGGGGAACACTTGTCTCTTACGAAAATTGGTACTTTAAAGCTTGATAAGTCACGAACAGTGTATTTAATCAAAAATCAAAAACGGGGAGGTACTCTAAATAATTGCTTTTTTCAAAATTATATTTTACTACTTTTTCGGCATTATTAACGTGTGTAATCATGCCAAATAACAACTTACTAGTACTAATAGTTTTTGAGCTAAACCGCGGACAGACAGACAGACGGACATGGCGAAACTATAAGGGTTTCTTGTTGAATACGGAACCCAAAAAAAAGAGCCAAATCAGTCTAGCCATTCTCAAGGGTTGCGCATTTGGGAGTGCCACGAGGAGGCGAAACGCCGGGGCGTAACGCTCCGCTGCCGCGAGAAATCGCGGCAGCGGAGAGAGCTCCGGCGGAATATCATGGCGTCATGTAGAAAGTGATTGTCGCAACCCAGTGCTGGGCACGCCACTATTGCGGCAATAAGTCCCCTCTTTGAGAAGTGGCTAGAGAGGCGCCACAGCGTCCTCACCTTCCGCCTGACGCAGATCCTCAACGGACACGGTTGTTTCGGGAGGTTCCTGTTTCAGATAAGGCGGGAGGAAACGCCCGGGTGTCATCACTGCGTGGATCGTCCGGAGGACACGGTGGAGCATATGGTGTAGGTCTGCTCGGCTTGGGCAGAGCATCGCCGTATGCTCGTGGAGGCAATCGGTGGCGGGGATATCTCGCGTCCAGCCCTGGTCCAGGCCATGGTACGGAGCGAGAGGGCATGGGAGGCCGTCACCTCCTTTTGCGAAGCTGTGATGCTCGCGAAGGAGGAGGCGGAACACGTGAGGGAGAGGCAAAGTAATAACAGTCGCACGGGTCGGTCGATCAGGTAAAACCACGCTTGCTGCGGTCGGGACCATGTCGATGGATGACCATCTTTAGTTATCGAGACCTCATGTGCCTCGGAAAGCACGTTAAGCTGTCGGTCCCGGCTGTCACAGTCGTTACCGTTCGTCAGAAGATTCAAAGTCTGACAATCAGTCCTACTGTCGCGAGGTTAAGCAAGATAATTAATGAAAGTAGCGATCTAATCGACTTGCACTTTGACTCACTATACAGTTTAATAGCGAAGACTTTGAAAAACCTAGATAAGGATTAATTAAACTTGTTTTTTTTTTCTCTTTGTTCTCTGTGTCAGGATCAATATAACATTTAACATTTTAGATAATAGTAGTTGATATAAATTAAGGTAGCTTTATTCTCTCTTTTTTTTTCTCTTTTGTACGTACAACTTTCGTTTTGCATGCTGAGTTTACCTATAAGTGATTGTGCACTATTGTTTATCTGTTTTCGATTGTTTTATATGCCTATAACCAGTGTAAACAATTGTTGGTAAACCAAAATAAATTAAATAAATAAATACCAAAGGGTACCCGTATTATCCAATAACTGGGTTGTGGAGGTCAGATAGGCATTCTCATTTAAAATACTCGTATTCAGCTGCATCCAGATAGCCTTGGGAAAAGGCTATGCAGATGGTAGAAGATGATACTAGCGTCCAATTGGTGTGTGTTATCTAATGAGTACATTTTGTTATGTATCATTTTATATCCAAAGATTGATAGGTAGAGAATGCCGTCCTCTGAATAATAAGCACGTTTGTCTCCATGTTTCACACAGTTCAGCTCGTTAATCATTTAAACTGATTTATATTGAAAATGAATACACTTTAGACTCCCAGATTGGCAGTATTATATTCAGAGAATATGATTGGCACAATTAAGCCACCTGACGCGGCTGCTGAAAGCGCCACGTATTGGACATCTATGCATAATCAAACGACACTATCAATCAATTTAATGACCGCGTGTTAATACTAGTAATAATTAACACCAATGCGATCATGCTAATGTAATCGGCAGTCTGTCAATATGTAATTATAGTTGCGTCTGGATTAGGTAAGCTGGTCCAAACGAGCTTGAGGAAGTATGGTCGTTCCGGATGCGATCATGAAGACGTTCACGTACCTACTATCAAACAACTATGTGGACTATGTGACGGTACGTAAGTAGCACCACGTCATCATTCATAGCACAACTTTATGTTGAACAATAATCAGAGTCAATATTTAATCTACATTTAAAGAATAAATTGAAATGCATGCATACAGGAATCCCACAAGAAAATATTTTCAGTTTATACCAACTTTAAGTGGAGGTAAGTAAAATAATTGTTTATCCTGATGTCGCAATTAACACGTGAGGTTCCCCTCCACCAGTTAATTGCGTCACTCAGAAACTGAAATGAAATCTTTCAAAAGTTCACGTTGTTTTTAAACTCGTATCTTGTGCCTCGTGTTAAAACAACGAATGTTTTGAATTTCGGAAGAAACCTGGAAAACATTATTTGGAAAGTTTTTTGTTGCCTCGTAAATGTCAGAGTACAGGTATTTCTTAATTTAATTGGTCGTAATCGAAGTAAATTCATTAAGCTCCTTAAATTCCGAGTTCAGCTACAAGATTACTGACAATATGACATGATCTGACGTCTAGACTTTAAAAGAGACCCCCTTTTGTTTCGTCGTTTCTTCTTGGGGATGTCGACTCCAACTAGCTTATTTTTTTTAATATTACTTTTACAAGTGATTCCGATATCCTATTTAATGAATAAACAATATCATTTAATGTCATTCAATTGAACGTGACCTTAAAGTTATCTCGGCAGTAATTTCGATCCGTTATGCTAAGCTACTACTCGTCTCGTCTCCCAGTTGACTCTTGCTTTGAGAACGTCTCTCTGAATGCATCGCAAGCAGTATTATCAGCGTATGGCGGAAATATATTGCTTCCTGGTACATCCACATATATGTGACCGAATAGTTTCCTCACATCCGTACGGAGATTTACTCGGAGACGGGAAACTCGACTTACTAACACGTTATTAACTAGTTTGTGATTGGTTGCACCGGGTACGGATCATCATTGAAATATCTACTAGTGCTGTAACATTCTGGCTACTCATTGGAGATTTCAGTTAACGTTACTTTTTAAGTGGCGTCGGGGGGTGAAAATGTATTAATACAGAATTAAAATAATTTATGCAGAAATCCATAATAAAACAATGATTTATTCTCATCTGAGTTAACTAAGATTGATCCAAACGGGTTCGCTATAAACGAAACGAAAAATAATCTTAAAATTCAACTTTATATCATACATACAGATCTATTGATTAGGCTAAGTGTTCAGCATAATTGGTAGGTGAGTGTTAGTTCGTTCTGATATGCACCTGTGGTCTATAATTAGCAGCTTTGACATGGAAACTAGTTGCAAAATACAAAGGCTTCAGCTTTTTTCGGGCTTTACCTTTATCCATTAGTAACACAAAACATAGATGTTACTACTCCACAACTAAGTTTATGGAGGACACCACTGACATTTAGATTTTAACAATATTACATTTATACTATTATTATTTTGACATTAGAATTGTGGGTTAGTACAGTCTGTTGTCAACATTATCTGACCCACCCTAAAAACAAACGAATGTGGACCCTGTGCTTGTAACATTAAAGTTTATTCAATTTATATGAGCATAGACTAGTTAGTCGATGAACAAATAAAATAATAATACAGACACGCAAATTTGATCTTTAACACGTAACGTTAAGGTAAACCCACCCAACATTGTCGGAGCCACCGGCATTATGTATCATTTTGTTATGCTATTTTAATCATTATCTCGTTGACAATAAAGTTGAAAAGCTTTTAAGTCACACTACATAATTACAACCCAATCTTTAATTTCGCACGTTTCTAACAAGTGCTTGTGGCTTAGCGGTTTGATGCTGGATTGGCGACGAACAACATGTCGGTTCAAAAACACAGTCCACCTATTATCAGTTCCTTTTTTAATAAATAATAACACACATGATAATAAAAAAACTACATAAAACAGAAAATAAAAAATTCTAAAGAGACGTTGTTTTTGCAATATAGTAAGACAAGGTAAAATATGTTTGCGCGTAGTCACTGCATACCCTTAGGTTTTATAATGAATACGAATATTTATTTTTCAACTACCCACTTATTACAAATTATGCGAAAATATTACCATTTTAGAAAGTTTATATTTGAAGGTTATCCGTCGATAGTTCTTTACAATAAACAAGAAATGGTTTTGTAATAAATTCTAAATTAAAAGCAAAACAATTATTTTGTCGCAGGATTTGATCTCGCAACTTGTTTTTCCCAGTCTTATTCAGACCACGAGACCAGAATTACTTGAAGATAGTTATTAAAATAAGTTATTACACTAATTATATTATAACAAGTAGTTATAACATATAACCTAACGCTAACGTTTTAAAGATCAAATTTGCGTGTCTGTATTATTATTGTATTTGTTCATCAAGCCGTCGCGTCGCTTGTCTGTTAAGCTCATTTAAATTGAATAAACCTTATTGTTAATGCCAGAGGGTCCAAATTCGTTTGTTTTTAGGGTGGGTCAGATAATATTGACAACAGACTGTAAGTAAAGAATTGTGTGTTAGTATGTAATTAATTGAGTAATTTAATTTTAAATGTGTATGTTGGTTGGACACAACTAACTTTATTATTATTTATATGCTCTCGAAGTGAACCTATATTACAAATAAAAAAAGGAGAAAAAAGTATAACAAATCCTAAAGAAATAGCCGAGTCACTCAACAATTACTTTATTGACCAAATTTCAGATATAGAAGAACCTACAACTTCAAATAATGTAATAAATACTATAAACAGCAATCCCCATTCAATTTTTATACAACCAATAGTCCCCCAAGATGTTATTCGTATTGTAAAATCTTTAAAAAATAAAAAAAGTGTTGGTTACGATGGGATTTCTATTAAAGTTATTAAATTTGTTTCTGACTGCATAGCTTTTCCTCTAGCGCATATAATTAACGTTAGCATTTACAGCGGTATATTTCCGGAAAGCCTCAAAACAGTTATTGTAAAACCTATTTTCAAAAAGAACTGCAAAGAAGATATGTCAAACTATAGACCTATTGCCTTGATACCTGTTTTCTCAAAATTAATAGAAAAAATAATCTATGAAAGACTTTACTCATTTTTGACACGTTACGATATATTATGCGATGAACAGAAGGGATTTAGGAAAAATAAAAATATTAATATGGCAATTTACGATTTCCTTTTCAAAATACTGCCTATTGTAGATGTTAAGACATATGGGTATATGTGCAATTTATGCAGATATGTCTAAAACGTTTGATTATGTTAATCACGATATCCTTCTTAGAAAACTTCAAGCATACGGAATTCGAGGAAATGCCCTGAATTTGATAAAATCTTATTTATATGGCCGCAGACAATGTACCGAGGTATCTAGGATATGTCCAAAAACAAAAAATGAATTAAAATACAGATCTTCATACAGAGTAATCAAATATGGCGTTTCTCAGGGCAGCGTCCTAGGCCCTTTGTTGTTTCTACTGTATATAAACGACCTCCCCCGCCAAACACCAAATCCAGTGGTATTATTCGCCGATGACAGTACGTCTTTAATAAAATGTACCAATAAACAAAATTATGAACAAGATATTAATAACACACTCGGTTCTCTAATAAATTGGCTAAATCATAATAATTTATTAATAAATCTTCAAAAGACCAAAGTTATGCATTTTTTCCAAAGAATCTCCCCTAATGACATGAATATAAACCACAATGGTCAAGCTGTAGGCACAGTGGATGTTGCAAAATTTTTGGGTATATTAATTGATAGCCAACTCACTTGGAAGCCTCAAGCAGAGAGTATTTGTAAGAGATTGAGTACATCGGCTTTCATGCTGCACAATTTGTCCAAAAAAGTGGACCTGTCTAGCGTGTTGGTTGCCTACCACGGATTAGTTATTTCACTTTTGAGGTTTGGTGTAATTTTCTGGGGCAATTGTAGCGAGAAAGAAAGTATTTTTAAAGCTCAAAAACGCTGTATCAGAGCTATGTTCGCCCTAAAAGTAACTGACAGTTGTCTACCTATATTTCAGTCTCATAAACTCTTAACCTTCCCATGTCTTTACATATTGGAATTATGTATATTTGTTAAAACGAACTCACACTTGTTTACCACCTTGAAAGAAACTCGAAATAGAACAATAAGTATTAGATCCCAATATAAAAATCTTTTAAGCACGGGTCTTTTTAAGACTGCTCTTTTAAGAAAAAGTGTTATTTGTATGGCACCACTTGTTTATAATAAGTTACCAAATAATGTCAAGGAACAACCACTAACAAAATTTAAAAAGCATGTTACAGAATTACTTTTGCACAAGTGTTATTATTCAGTACAAGAATTCTTAGATGATAAGTTTTATTAAATTCTTTTAAAATTAAAATTTGCATGCCAATTAAGGTAGAATGTACAAGGAACCACAAAACTCTGTAACACCTAATAATATGTACCTACATTCATTGCAAATAAATAAATCTATTCTATTCTATTCTATTCTATTCTATTCTATTCGAGTAAAATGTGGAGGAGCTCGTGGCTAAGTAGTAACTGCCGCACAGGTCGATCCGTCAGGTTAAGCTACGCTTGCCGGGGTTGGTCTGTGGATGGGTGACCATCTATACATACCGAGACTCCTCCGTGCCTCGGAAAGCACGTTAAGCCGTTGGTCCCGGTTGTCATTCGTGGATCTTTGACAGTCGTTACGGGTTGTCAGAAGCCCGAAAGTCTGACAACCAGTCTTACCAAGGGGTATCGTATTACCCAGTTACTGGGTTGTGGAGGTCAGATAGGCAGTCACTCCATGTAAAATACTGGTATTCAGCTGCATCCGGTTAGACTGGAAGCCGACCCCAATATAGTTGGGGAAAGGCTAGGCAGATTGATTGCTCTCGAGTAAAATGTAGCGAACTGACCTCTTATAACAGCATATTGTAATGAAACCTACATTTACGAATAAATATGATTTGATTTGATAGTTGTAAAAACCATTTTTGCTTTTTGTGTCTGTTTTATTTGATGAAAAACTAAATATGTATATAAACTATTTGGAAAAAAAGGGCGGTCTTGATTTTTCCACATTATTGGCAATTATTTAGTTCTAAAGAGGTTTTAATAGCCAAACCATATTACGGGCACTTACTTAAGAGGCTGGGTATGGAAAAACGTTGGCTAGAAATTCGAAATTTTGGTTTAAAAAAAAACATTTTCAGTTTGTGACTTTTTACTTACTTTTCACGGGTTTGCGGTTAAAAGGTTATCAGGCAACTAAAACTAACCTCTCGTTATTTTTAGAAGAATAATTTGTGTTTGCGGCATAATCCTGCCTTAATATGGCTTAAAACAGATATTGTATATCGATTGTAATGGCAGAAAAAGCCATAAGAGCTAGTAAAATTATAGCGCTGCTGGAAGAGGGGTGTAGCCAATGTTACTTCTCACAGCGGTTAAACGTGAGTCGTTCAACCGTCCAAAGAACCTGGACTCGATACTAAGAGACAGGTTCCGTTCAGAGAAAGCAAGGTTCTGGGAGAAAACGTTGTACACAACCATGAGACGACCGCTTTTTAGTGACTCAGGCGCTGAGGAACCGCAAATGCAGTTACATAGACCTTAAAAGTTACCTTGAAGAGGTACGAGGAACACAAGTTAGCCTATGGAAAGTGAGTAGGAGGCTTTTAGCGGCTGATATACGCAGTCGACGAGCAGCGCGGGCCCCCAAGTTACTCCGTGACCGGTGCTCACGGAGTAACTTGGGTGCCCATGGCCACGCTGCTTTGCGATTGCTCGATTGAGGTTCGCTAGAAATAGCCTATCTTGGACACTAGGCAACTGGAATAGCGTCCTCTTCTCCGATGAGGCTCGAATTCGTCTGAATAATGGTGAGGACCGACGTCGGCGAGTGTTACGAAGACCAGGGGAACGCTATGTCGACTTGTGTTGAAAAAATCACCCCTTACGGTGGAGGGCCCGTAATGTTTTGGGCGTGCGTAACTACCAGCTATCGTACCGAGATAGTATTCATTGAAAATGGCTCACTAAATGCACAAAGGTATATAACAGTAATCCTTTGTTTACATGCACAACCTGCACTGACTGTAATGGGTGAAGATGCCATTTACATGGACGATAATGCTTGGGCCCACCGTTCTGGCGACGTAGATGCTTATATATAATATATATAAGCATCTTTTTATTATGCAAGAGGTCAGTATTTGTCGTTTGGATTGGCCAGCGCGGAGCCCCGACCTTAAACCCATTGAGCACGTCTGGCACCTCCTAAAAAGGCGAGTACGATCTGTCCAACCACTTCCACAAAACATCAGGGAGCTTAAACGTGTGATCTCGGCTGAGTGGGAACACATTCCACAGGACACCAAAAGCCTGGTGGAAAGCATGCCAAGACGATTACATGCCGTAATCGCTGCAAGAGGAGGTCATACTCGTTCGCAATTTTTATTTTTTAATGCTTAAAAAAAATTAAAATAACGTAAAAAATAAAGTCTTAATTCCATTATACCGATAAAAATTTCCATTTTAACACGGTTTACATTAACTAAAACACCGATTCCAGGATTCAAGTGTTAAAAACTATATTCTCATTGATAGTAAGAATTTTCTAGTAATTTATGATAATGACATACTAAACATATTAATATTATCCATAGAAAACCCAATGACTGTAAGGTGCCCGTTTTTTTTTGCAAAGGAGTGTTTATAATAACAATTAAATGCTGTCCGTTGGTAAGCGCATCACTTCAGAACAGTTGTACCGATTTGACAAAATTTTATTTTAAAATGTTCGTAAGTCCGTATCTGGTTTTCATGTAAAGAAAAATTGTAAAAAAAACCCGGAAAAATATCAAATCGGGAAAACTGAACGTCCTTTTTCTATAGGATTTTCGTATGAACTCAAGACCATAACTCACGAACCACGACTTAGACGATATTATGCGTATTTTTTGTTGTTGTTTTGTTTATAGTTTTGGAAAAGATGGACAGGTCTGCTGCGGATACATAACCGAATTTTAATCATGATACAATGAAGGAAATCTGTATGTGAAAGCGTTGATAATCTAATAAATCCCCAATATTTATGGATATTGTTTTTTACTATTAACCCGGAACCTCTGCATCTGACATTAATACCACGTCAGTAACAGGAACCACAGCTAGAACTGATTACATTAATGGATATATACCTACAGGCGATATTGCGTATGTTATGGTTTTGAACTATACAATTTGTTATAATTACTTGTTACTGTGTACTGTAACGTTGTATTGCGTTATTCATAAATGATAAGGCAATAACTTGTTGACCACATGCTTCAGGTCGTGTCCTAATATGCATTATATTAGGCATCTACAGATTGGTGAAACGTAACATGAAATCTAACACAAATTGGCCATCCGAATTTATGCAATGTCCCATAAATGTGTTGCATTTTATGTTACCTTTCACCAATATGTACCCGGCCACTAGCGATCGTCGCGCGAATACGCGATCGTCGCGATCATCTGTCACTCACCTCTTCGGACAGCCGAAAGGCGCCTCAGTCGGCGTGAAGTGTTCGGCGAATCGCTTATATTAGGACACGGGGTCATCCGGCTACCATATAGACTGCTTCCTAAACATATAGGTAGATAGACTGGCAATTCCCGAAATAGCGCATCAATTATTGTTTATCCTCACTAACTTATACCCACGGTATCCCTTTCGGACTTTCCCGCAATAACACGTATGCCTTTTTTTTTTGGTTGGGTAATCGTCGAATGACTTCTGCCGCTCTGGGCGGAGCGGGAGGGCGTGTCAGACTTTTACTGACTAAAATCCACCCGTGTTCCTTCAGTTGCCTTTAAGTTGCCAGGGGCCATGGTATCCCTTTCGGACTTTCCCGCAACCCCGGCAGGCATCGGTCCTATCGGACCCCTTCACTCGCTGACATCTCTTTGAGGCGCGCGTGGAACACAACGCGCCGTCGACCCGGGCCTGGTCCTTACCGGACGGCGAGCTACCCATTGCTCACCAATTCTCCCAATTTTCCTTCATTTAATTCTAATATATCACAAGGTATTCTGTTGTAACATTTATCACAGTACCCCATAAAAGATGTATTTACTTTAGATAGTCTGAAAAATGGTTGATCTATTTTATCTTTATTTCTAGTATTAAAATTATGTCTATCATTTATTTTATTAAAAATATGTAAAGATTTTCTCACATACATACATACTTCATAAAATATATGTGTCATTTTTCTCAATGATATAATCGTACATTTCTAGGTTGTTTTTTGTCTAACATCCTAATGGCGAAACACACAGTCCCAGATTGTCCCAGTCACAATCTGAAGGATTTTCCTAATCCATTGCTACATAATGTAAAAAAAATAACGTCTGAATATTGATACCTGTCGCTCTTGACTGTCTTGTCTTTTATTTATTTAAAATAGGTACGTACGCCAACAGCATATAAATTGTAGGTACATTAAATATTAAAATTTAATAGATAAGGGCTATTATATATAGGTATATACTGAACACAGGTGTACACGACATTCACATACAACAAAGCAACCTTGTAAACAAAGTCATCCAACATGTACCTACTCCTTCATTGTATTGAGAATCTATTACCATTGAGAAATCCGACGGCTTAATCTTCGGCAAAACGAATAAGTACGAACTAATGATTACCCTTACAATAGTCCGTGATTAAGTACTTAGTAGGATCCCGGCTCTAAGTTGTGGGAATCTTTGCCCAAACGTGGGTTTAATGGGCAATTGCGAGGTGCCTTTGTTTCGCCATGTAATAGCGTGTTGCGGCCTAAATTCGATGATTATGTAAATTGTACGCGTATGAGTTAATTTTCTGTGTTATTTGTGTGTGAATTGACTGGTTTAGAGGGTAGTTTTGGGGTTGCTGTAGTTTTATTAGTTTAAATACTTACATAGTTATTTATCACAGGACTTTTAAGTAAAATTATTGATTGGGTTCCATTGTGATTGCATAGATTGTAATAATGATTGTATAGAATTATTTAATTGTCTATGTTTTCTAAAGAGTTTGCTGACGATGAAAGTTTTGTTTGTATTTTTGTTTCCCTAATACCTTCTTATTTTCGTATCAATAGAACAAAGTTATTTTATTAATTGTTACTTGAGCTCATTAACTTACCAGCGACGTCAGAGATGGTAGCATTGGGAGCGCATTTCACGAAGTCAGGGAAGAAGTTCACCATGATAATACCGCCATTTTCTTTCTGCAAACAAACAATTACGTTATCTTAACCTGAAAGAATTTTGAAATAGCAGCATTTTGTGAAGGAGCTCATCCGAGAAAATACTACCATCATACCAATTTTTACCATCAAGCAGCGGTTCGGTTGAAGAGCATGGGTCGGTGTATGTATGTGAGATATTTCAGCTTTGTCTCTGGCAACACAACTACGATGCCTCTAGCAGAGGAGGACAAGATGATCACAGGCGGCTGTGAGCTGATGCTTGTTTGCAATTCAATAACATTCTTCTTCTTTATGAGTCGATGGTAAATGTAAATATTTTAGTATGTTAGATAAGATCAGTCAGTAGGTGTCCACACCAATCGCGGTATCAGTGACCTTTTTTAGGTCCTGAGAAGTGCAGTATGGATAGTTTGGAGACTCCAAATGAAGGGGCATGATTTGGTCAGAAGCACCGCATTTGCACTGGGTATCGGTGGGGTCTATAAGACTCATACCACTAGATTGTGCTTTTAAAAAATTATAAATCTGTGTAATGCAGAATATACAAACCAGTGAGTGAATGATGTCATCAGGTACATTCCGCTTGTGGTTGCAGAGGCTGTAGACCGAGGAGTGGGTGAAGACCACGGGTGCCCGGGAGATACGTATGGCGGCTCTGGTAGTGTTCTCACCCACGTGGGATAGATCTACGATCATGCCCAGGCGGTTCATCTCACGCACCACTTTCTGTAGACAAGGATAGGTAGCTTGCAGACCTGCCGCAGATTGCCGTCTGTTCTGTAAAAATCTCACCGGTGTGTGAAGTGAAATTGAAGTGAATCAATAGTGTCAATCCCTGGAATCAGCTCACTTCGAACCCAGTTCAACTATGATTTTACGGTGAGATATTTAAGGAATAGATCGGCTGTTTTACCTCGCGATGGTAAATGTATTATTTATCGCTAGCCGCTAGCATTTCAATATTGTTTGCTTAATTATTTGCGACGGTTTCACTTATTATGTAGGGTAAGAAAGAAGACTCAGCATAATGCTGTGCTATGGGGGACCCACAGCACAGTGCTGATTTTCAGAGGTCACCCGAAAAACACGTACGGAAATCAAACCAAAAATGTTAATAAATGCAGTATGTAAATTTTGAGTAAATAATTAACATAAGTAATAAAATAATATGAGTAATATATAATAATATTGGGTAATTGTTGTTCTGTCTCGCCCACCCTCATAATCGCGTCGCCTGCGCGCGCGCTTGCTATTTAAAAAGTACAGCAGTTGCATTTTGTAGTGTATTTATGTGCATTTATTACTGTATTTATTATTCATTATTGGGTACGTGTTTTATAAATATCTATTATTTTAGTGTTATTTCAAAACTTCGAATCAAGAGATTCTGTCCATTGTAAACAATATTTTATACGAATTCAGAATTAAAATAAATTGGCTGATGTAAATTAGTAATTAACTATTCGACAATGAATTGACACAACACAATATTGGGACTTGGGACCCAGTCAACAATACAACCAACAATGGAAAGAAACCTAAATCATGGCATCATCACGTTTCTTATATTCATAAAATTACAGACACGCCCTACGAGGTCGACTCACACGATACGATATTAAATCTGCAAAGGTAATTTCAGAAGCGATGTTATTCATGCGCCTGTAAATTATCTCTCATCGGATTGGATAGTTCACGGTGATGTCGGCGCGAAATATAGCCAGTGTGAAGCGACCTTTATGCATTTATACTCTTCAAAACTTTCGCATCGGTGACTTTTGATTGGAAAATCTAAGAAAATTTTAATAACAGTTTGCTAACGTTTCTACCTGTCATGTATATTAAAAATATAAAACCGTGATTCATTTGTATTGCTTTTTATTTCAAACGGTCTGTGTTTCCAGTTATTTAATCGTAATTTGTAACGAAAATAATAGATTGAAAAGTTTGACCAGTTTCAGATCTACAATGATACAGTCAACCATACAACCAACATCGGTGGTAACAAATTGATATTGACAGCGCATTTATGTCGTAGCAGTAAGCGTGACTTTATGTCGTAGCAGTAAGGGTGACTTTATGTCGTAACAGTAAGGGTGACTTTATGTCGTAGCAGTAAGGGTGACTTTATGTCGTAGCAGTAAGGGTGACTTTATGTCGTAGCAGTAAGGGTGACTTTATGTCGTAGCAGTAAGGGTGACTTTATGTCGTAGCAGTAAGGGTGACTTTATTTCGTAGCAGTAAGGGTGACTTTATGTCGTAGCAGTAAGGGTGACTTTATGTCGTAGCAGTAAGGGTGACTTTATGTCGTAGCAGTAAGGGTGACTTTATGTCGTAGCAGTAAGGGTGACTTTGGTAGTGTAAGTGTTACCACAGATGAGTGGTTGACTGTACCTTAGGAAGAGATTTTCATTCGCTGGGAATCACCGTAAAGTACTCTCTGTAATTTGTCACCTGTGGACGGAAACTTTCATAGATCTAAGTGGACATAAGCGTGACAACCCTGGTGGATAATTAATCTAAGAATTAAGAAGGTAGGTACATACCTAATAAACCTCCTCAAACCTCGTTAATTAAATAATGGCAATAATTTTATTGATATAGAATAGAAATTGATGTGACAGTACTTACTCGTATATCATATAATACTTAGTCATTAAATAAAAGAGAGTGGTATTTTTCGTCTACAGGTGGTAAATATTTAGTATTTACCATACTATGTGTTTATTCGGAGCTTCCAAAAAACAATACAAAATACACGTTAAAAAATGTAAATCCTCATTCCGTTGTAACGTCCGTATTTCATTCAGCGCACCTTTCGATGGAACCTTCCCGCTAAATTAATATTCTTCCGCCATTTTAAAAACCCCGTTCTTGTCATATTTAAATTGCGCTCTTAATCATCGTTATGTACTTATTGTACGGTCAATGGTTTATGCGAGAGCGACTTTTAATTAATATTTCTGTTCATTCACGCCCGACTCTCCACAGTAAGAAATAAAATCAACCTGCTAGTCATGCTAGCTAGCAATCATCTGCCTAGCCTATTCCCAACTATGTTGGGGTCGGCTTCCAGTCTAACCGGATGCAACAGAATACCAGTATTTTACATGGAGCGACTGCCTATCTGACCTCGATGGGTAGCACGATACCCCTTGGTAAGACTGGATGTCAGACTTTCTGGCTTCTGACTACCCGTGACGACTGTCAAAGATCCACGAATGAGAACCGGGACCAACGGTTTATTTTTAAATACTAAAATTAATTTTCTACGGTAATTTTTTTCATTTTTCCGGGATCAAATGCAGGACCGGTACAGATGTACAAAGAGCGCAATTATTTAAAGTTTTCTATGCAGCACGCGCCATTTCAAGTGCTCTATGAAAGTTTTAAAGCAAGTTTTCCTTCGGCGTTTCTGTTCCAGCTGTTCCAATATTAACATTAGACTTTTTAAACTACCCCCACGCGTTGTGTATTACTTCGGACGGAACACCGAGGGTATTATTTTAAGCATTGTGGCGACAGCGCTGCAGAATGTTATTATTTCCAGCTTTTACATTTTTGAACGCATTAACTTGAGTTAAAGTTTGTTTATTTCGAGAAGGTGGAAAAGTACGTATGCATGTATAATGTACATAATGATCTGACTATTACAATGTGATTTTGAAAGAGACTGACCACTGACTTTGTTTCGGTGTTTCTTCACAGAGTAGTTGGCTAGAAACCACCGACCAATGGACGCCAATTAAAAAAAAAAAAAAAAAAAAACATTTGTAGCTGATGATAAACGTTTATAGTCCTTATCGATGTCGGCGACTCTTTGAAATTATTATTTTCTAGCGTGTATGACTCGCCAGACCGAAGTTTATTAGATAATACTTAACACATGCACACACACATGACACAATTAATACAATAGAGTTGGCCGGAAGAGTTAGTGGTAGTGTATAAAAGGGTCTCTCTTTACGTATTTGCCGTTTTTCGGTTAGTGTATCAAGTCACTTATTGTCGAAAGTTTTTACATTTCTGTGGACAGTAGAGCGCCCAGACGACCTATGTGCAGCGAGCCTCTCCAACCTGTTGGATCAATAGCGAAAGCGCTTAAATGCCTCTTGAACATATCCTTATGGTGGGTAACGCGAAGAACGGCTTCCCATTTCAATCAATTTTAAACAATGATTTCACTGTGCTGCACATTATTAGTAAATTTGCAAAACATGTTGCTCAAAATGCTAATTTATTTATTTTTATATCTACGTATGCTTTTATGCAAATCAACATTTATATTGCTTAACCATTGTTACGTGAGGTAAATAAAAATATTCTTGAGTTTTATTATAATTTGATAGCGGTACGATAAATTCTGCCAGGATGGTAAATTCCTATTGTTGCTGCGTACCTCCTTCACTTCACTTCCTATTGTTGTTAAGTATCTCCTTCACTTCAATTCCTATTGTTGCTGAGTATCTCTTTCGCTTCAATGCCTATTGTAGCTGAGTATCTCCTTTACTTCAATTCCTATTGTTGCTGAGTATCTCATTCGCTTCAATTCCTATTGTTGCTGAGTATCTCCTTCACTTCATTTCCTACTGTGGCTGAGTATCTCCTTCACTTCAATTCCTATTATTGCTGAGTATCTATTTCGCTTCAATGCCTATTGTTGCTGAGTATCTCCTTTACTTCAATTTCCCGCAACTTTCAATATTCTCAATCGACAATTCATTTTACAATATGTGGGCTTCGTTCCTCCAAGACAGTCTTAATTGTAGTGCTTCTCCTGCGAGAAATGTAGATTTATTCTCACATTTAAAGTTTTATTATGCACATACAAAATACAAAGAATAATCCAGTCTATTATTGTTTCACTTGGAGAACGCACGAGCACTGATTACCACTTAAATTAACTGTAAGTTCAGGTTTCCTCACGATGTGTTCCTACGAGTATAACTATAACCTTTGTGTTTATATTGTTTTTTCTAAATACAAATTATATTTTTTTTATTTCAAAAGGTTAAAATGTGTGTGCATGACAGCCTGTCTCGAAGAACTAACTATATTTACTTAGTTGTTCGAGACAATTACCAGCAAGCAAGTAGGCAAAAGGTCGTATCTTTTGCTTTACACAATTTGTATATATAATGTTATGAAATGTCCCGGCTGGAGCACAGTTGCGCAGACTATTCTAAATGATAATTTAATTTAGTCTTAATGCAGCCCGACAGTCACACCGGTTACCTAATTGCTTGTATTTAAATTGTTGGTATTTATTCAAATTAACTAACTGTTTTGACTTTGGTCCAGTAAGCTAATCAAAGCCAGTACCTCCTTTTCCAGTATTTTTTGGATTCTTTTGGATGTTTCATCATTTAAATATTAATATCATGACCATCTTCTATTACCAAACTAACTGGAAATGTTTTTCGGTTAAATTTATTTACCTTTTCCTGTTTTAGGGTTCCGTACCCGGGTTTAAACGGAACCCTATTACTAAGCCTCCGCTGTCCGTCTGTCTGTCTGTCTGTCTCATGAACCGTAATAGGTAGACAGTTGAAAATTTCACAGATGATGCATTTCTATTGCCGCTATAACAAAAAATAAACATTAAAAAAAATTAAAAATTAAAGGGAGTCTCCATACTATAAACTATTGATTTTGAAAAAAAAAAGTTTGTTTTATTTGATATTGTCTAGAACTCATCGAGTAGAGAACAAATATAATTTATATTTTTTCTATCTTCAAAAATTATGAAATAGGGATCGTAAAAGTTGTCAGTTTTAGACCATTTTTGTACGAGCTCTATCTCAACAACTAATGTTAGTAATTTGAAACTTCTGTTTAACATCTGCTATATGTTTAAACAACTAATACTAAAAACACCGATTCATAAGGTATTTATTTAAATATGGGTGATTTTCTGCAACTGCAAAAATAACTTTGTAATTCATAGTATCATTATGAAATACAAAAAATTATCTTTGCGATTTTCATTAAGATGAAAAATAATAACATTCTTCGAACTTATGTAAATTCTTCTTTCTTCACCGTATTTTCATTTATTTGCTAAATAATGTACGGTGGTACCTCAAGGGGTGGTGTTTTCGTGTGCGAGTCCAACTCGCACTTGGCCGGTTTTATTTATATTATATGCATGTAAATTTTATTATTTTAAGACTATTATATTAGCTTATATAATAAATCAATACTTAAACAAAAAAAATAAACATCTTCCTCACATTTCGCTGCGAGTGTTATTCTAGATGAAGATAATGATCGAATCTATTAACTTGCTGTAATTTTGTGTGTAGGTAATCAATTGTATCGAGTCACACGAACTAGCTGCAAAGACACCGTAAACTCCCCCAACTTATTATTATAGCTCCGTAGTTCTACTTGTAGGTATGTAGGGAGATCATCGATTAACTATCAACTTAATGATGCCATTCATCACTGCTACTGTCTCGCCAACACATTCATCTTCCAAAATTTGAACATAGACATAGGAGGGCTGGCAAACGCCTTCGCGTCTTTTATTGTTGGATTAATATTTTATGCTACTTATTATGATTTAAATATGACGTGGCATCTAAAACGTTTTACATTTAAGCTTTTTAAAATGTTTTTTTTTTATCAAATAATGTAATACGGTTAGTTTGTAACAGGTTTTTGTAAAACAATACTAATTCCCGGTTTTCATTGCAGATTGGAGCAAGTGAGTAGCTCCGTGTCATATGTAATTCGTCTTGCCAACCCTCGTACAATAACAGCAATAAGAAACAAGAGGATTGCGTTCTAATTACACGAACGACCGCCTCATTCATCAATGAAATGCCGAGCTTACACGAATCACACAAAAACATGGCGAGAGCTCACAGCGTAGGCCTGGGACGAAGGACCAAAAGTGGGTAAAGGACTATTAATTTGACTTTAGAGACCGAGACAATTTAATAACATGCTAATGAGAAGCGAGCTGATGGGCCAGTGATTACATTTCAATTTTTGAACGTTCCTCCAAAATGGTGGCCCTAAGCGGTAGTCGGCACGGCATAGTGTTTTACGAGGACATTCGGAGTGGTCACGAATGTTACAAGATTTGAAGTGGCGTTGTTATCTTGTTTGTTGAGCAGACAGTTGGTATTATTAAGAGCTTAATGTGTTTCGTTACTTACTACTTATTTATCGCTGTTATGATGGCACTGAACTGTATTATGATTGACCGTATTTTTATCTGTTTTCCTTTATTTATTTGTTTTCGGAATAGTTAGAATGTTCTTATAAATTGTCTATTTCATGCTATGCTTTAGATCTAATTGTTCTGTGTATTTTCACTTTATTAGAGAGTCTACTTTATTAAGTCTTTGTGGCTTGCAAAACAGTTTGTATTTTGATTTCCTTGGTGAGTCCTTGTTCAATAGTATTATTGCAAACAACTATGTATCTTGAGTGTTACTAACCAAGGGGTTACAACATATGGATTTTGGTGGAATTTAATAAGTTTTAAACTGATATTACAACCTTAAGAGTTGATAGGGAAGCATGTGATGGCACAATGACAAACTGACTGTGGCTTTAATGTATTTCCTGCCAACCCAGGAAAGAATTTCATGATCAACAAATTAACTTCAACACTAAAATCAAATTAAAACTTAACCGAACTTAAATTTAAATCTTACCTAAAATATCCGACCTAGTGAACAATTCGTTCTAAAATCGATTGAATAGTCCCCAGCGGCGTAGTGGTAATGAAAATAGAAATCAACTAATTAGTTTCAACTAGTTTCAGCCGGTGGAAATGGAAGCCGTTCGAATTAGCTCGTATAAACGAGCCTCTAGCCACTTATTAAGATGTAGGTACCTACTATTTGATCTTTTTTCTCGTTAACTGAGGTTAACTTGGTTGATTTGCATTGGTTAATTAACTTAGTTAAATTGAGGATAAGAGGAAGCTTAGTTGAGGTTTAACTTTATGTTCCTTCAATATTGATTTGCTTTTGAAAAAAAATTCATTCGATTTGCTTCGTGTAAATAATAAATAGATTATTTTCTGTCATCATAACACCTACAATTTAGCTAGAAAAAGGCATAAGCCTAATGTTTTGATTTTAATTCTAAATAAAAGAAAGAAAAATATTTTATTTGGGACACACACAGGAAGTACAAACAGTAATAATAATTTAAAAAAAAGAAAACAAAATTATATGAAACAAAACTAAACAAATAAAAACGACCTGTGCAAGTCAAAAATAAAAATATATGGGGATAATTATTTGAAAAATAATAATTAAGTAGCACCGCGCTGGTATTCTGATAGGGCCCACTGTGATGCCACGGACACACCTACAGCCTTACATAAATCCCACAAGGGGATTACAAAAAGATAAAACAATAAAAATAATAATGAAAATTAAAAAATATAAATAAAAACCGAAACTATGTACAACAATAAATAATCTTTTATCATATCACGCCCGAAGTTACAACATCACTTGTCCATGGTATACTATAGACTAATATCTATGGTGACAAGCGAAGGGACGCGGGCGCACTCTGCGATGCATTCGGCTGTCAAAAAGTAATTTATTGGAAATAAATAGACATTATAATATATTTTATGGATCAGAGATTATACTACTCTTTAACGAGAGGTATTGATACATATTAAGCAATGGGTGAATATATAAGATAAGGCTAGAAGGAGGTGCAAATGAATAATGTTTTGTCGTTGTGTTGTGACTGACTGTTTTGTGTTGTGTAAATCGGAAGAAAAGGATTCAGTCACCGAGTAAATCAAAGCGATTGAAGCAAAATCATGCTGCTATGAGCATAAGTTGTTTCATGTAGGGTCAAAGAAATTCAGTGTTGATCCAATTCTCACACTTTGTAAATTTTCCGTGTTATAGCCATTTCATACAACTATTTGCCAGTTATGATTGAATAAATTGCCTGACTTTACGTCAGTAGTACTTATTTTTACACACAGTATATGCCTGCTGTGATGGTATTAGCTATCGTAAGTACTACTCAGCACACGCCAGGTTATCTCACAATGTGCGGGTAGTCTCACAGTGGTTTCTACTCACGGTTCAAAGATTTATTTGCATTTCTTAAGGTCGAAAATCTTAAGTGAGGGTTTTAAAGTCACTTGATTTGAAAGCGTTAGTAATTACTATAAGTTCCATATCGGTTGCCACTAAAGAAATTAAGAAAATGGGAATTCATTAATTGTAGTTATGTCTATTAATAAATATTCTTTAATTTAGATTCCAGAGTGTTCTGGAAGTACCTTCCAAAGGGTAGTGAAGCAGTGTGGCTTCTGGTGCTGCCGGGATCAATAACCTCACAGGGATACCACGCATCGCGTCTACCCAACCTCGTCCAGACATAATTCTAACATTCCTTACAAATAAATCGACCTTTTCATCCTTCCATATTAACAGTGGCTTTGCAAAAAAACACTCGCGTAGCTCTTAGAACATATACAATAAGGTTAAAAATCGCTTACCTCTCCAAACTCGGTCAGTCCATTGGCCACGGGCGCTTCGTTTGATGAGTCGGCCCTGAAAGGAAGGAATAAATGACGCAAAAAGGAAAACAAACGTTCAACAAAAAGATACATATATGTACAAAACAGATACGTTCGCCATTGTTCATTCGCAACGCTTTCTTTGGCAGTCGTCGGTATCACAAGATACTGAGGTGCAGAAGGACCAAGATAACAAGCTCATGCACATAAATAAAGGCAATATCCAACCAATCGAAAACACAGCCGCGCGCTCGGAACTACTCGGAACAGGTCGGGACTGCTCGCAACTGCAAGCGAGCCATATTTTCTTTTATTACAATGTATTATGTGCGAGAGGTTGTTATCAAGCACTGTCTTCAGTTGAACTTCTGTTTCATTTTATTTATGTTATAAAGCATTAGTCTAACGGCTAGGCTTCTCAAAATAGTTGGCTGTTTCGTTTAGAATAGAGCAATATTTCGCCCGCGCGCATGTACGAGTCCAGTAAAACGTTCAAGGGAAATATTATTGTGTGAATAACAATATTTTGCTGTTTCTGTATTGTGCTGCCCCCAATTTTATTTACTTTTATGGCGAGCGAGCTCAGTAAACTGTGCTGGATAATCTTTACCGTCCAACCGTCCATTCAATTATTATAAAATCCGCAAACCAGGGTAGAATCGGACCATGATGAACTTACAGATAATCGGGCTAGAATGAACCCACTGTTGGGAATCAGGCCTCTTCTCTCGAGAGGGACCAGTGCGGGTTGATGGATGTCACATGCCAATGAATTTTTGGTTGCTAAAGGACATATTATACCAGCTAGAATCTTCAAATATTTATCATCAATTTCTCAGATCACGAAGCAAAAGCCAAACAAGACGCATTCTTCTTTAAACATAATAATTTATTAATCAATTTGTAACACTGAGCTTCATTGAGTGGCAGCGTTAAATAAGTACAGAAGAGAAGGCGCTTGGATGTAATCGGCACTTCCAATTTACGACCCAACGCTTGCAACATTGATGACATAGTGTTAATATCTTCAGCGTTAGCTAATTGACAAGAAGGGCAAGCGATGTCATTCTATTAATTGAAAATTATCGGTTCATTTAGTCGTGATGTGATAATGTTGGTGAATTTGTGTGTGTTCAATGCCGTTCTTCCACCCCGTGAGCATATAATTATAATTAATATTTTGGACGGCCTTCCTGTCTAATAGATCATTGAAGAAGGGATTTATTTGAACTACAGCCAGATTCCAAGCCGTTGGACTATTGTCTGTTTAAAATAACATAGATTTTATGATGTACCTACTTTACATTCCTAGAAAAGAGAAGTCCAAGTGTAAAGAGTTTTAGGTAGTTACTAAACAACTTTTGACTTTTTTGTGTAAATTTATTATTCATCTATTATGAAAGATCCAAGCGGTAAGGTTATAAGCATAATATAAACCTAAACTATATTTCATTACGACAGGTAAAATCAAAGTCAAAGTTTTGTTGTAACAGCTGGAACCTACAGCCAGCAATTAGCAAAATAAGAACTTCGTTTGTGCCAGTGAACGAATTTCGTTCACTGGCACGCACGAAGTGTACTTGTACGAACTCAGTAAAGTTCGTGATCGACTGTTTTACGTTTTTAGGCTTCCGTAGTAACTTAAAAGAAAAATTCTCAGAGCTAAGTAGGCTTTACAAGTTAACGAGTAATAATCAACCAGCTTACATTTGCAGTTGGAATGTATGGGAGAACATGTTTTTCAACTACGAGTACAATGTTAAGATTGTTCTTGGGACAGATTCAGTCCAACTACGGAACTGTTCATTGTGCATGGACCGACACGCACCTGGCCGGTTTTTATTTTTTATTTCTTGTTGAGTATAGTTTCGATGGTTTCTGTTGGTATATTGGCGTGTGCTGACAGCTAGCAAAGCAAGCTGCCTAGCCTTTTCCCGTACTATGTTGCTGACCCCAACATAGTTAGCAGCTGAATACCAGTATTTCATATGGAGCGACTGCCTATCTTTCCTCCACAACCCAGTAACTGGGTAATAAAGTCTGACGACCCGTAACGACTGTCAAAGATTACGAAAGACAGCCGGGACCAACGGTTTAACGTTCTTTCCGCAGCACGGAGGAGTCTCGGTATGTTAACTTTATTAAATTATTTACCTATACGTCAGCCATATAGGTAAATAAGTTAATAAAGTTTTGTGCTGCGTAATATAAATTATTTTGTATAGAATCAAATTGTTCTAACTGAACAGACAGCTGTGCTGCCGGGGAGTTCGTTGCGCCAGTTCTTCTTCGCAGCTAAAGCACTAGGAAGTGGTGAAGGGCGGGCGTTTTTGGGCATTGTCTTATGTAATTTTGACGTTCGAAAATTGCTGTTTCTCAGCCTAGTTTGAATAAATGACTTGATTTTGATGGTAAGACCGGTGGAGCCTGCTTCAAAAATATTTAAACACCTAAAGATTTAATTTAATTGTATACAATCCGTTGAAATTAGTAGTTAGTATTAGTCGTGTGCCCTTCAACCATCAGGACTGATTGATGGATGGATTTGTCGCGCGCCCGTCCGTCAGTCGCGCGGCACACAATGCACACGTTTGTTCAGGTGATAGATAGGTCATAATTCCAAAAAATAAATTCTCAAATTATGAGTCATTGTCTATGTACTCGTATTTCATTACTCCGGTAAACAACCTACCAAAAGTATAAATATGTCATCACATTTTTTTTCCATCATGACCCATGGGTATCGTCTTTGCACATGCAACGCCCCACAACATCCATACGATGCAGACCATCTAAAACCGATTCCTTCGTAAAGCCACGGGAGCTCCTTGGTTTGTCAGGAACGAGATCCTCCATCTTGACCTAAAAATCCCCAACATTCATCAGTTCCTAAAACGCATATCTAAGCGTTACTTTGACTCCGCCGTCAATCACCGCAACCCTCTGGTTGTCGAAGCGGCAAATTACACTTTTTTTTTTTTTGGTTGTGAAATCATCAAATGGCTTTTCCCGCTCTGGGTGGAGCGGGAGGGCGTGTCAGACTCATACTGACTAAAACCCACCCGTGTTCCTTCCGTTGCCTGTGCAATGCCAGAGGGCCACGGTATCCCTTTCGGACTTTCCCGCAACCCCGGCAGGCAATGGTCCCATCGGACCCCTTCAGTCGCTGACATCTCTAAATTACACCCCCTCAACTATTAGTCGTTTTCGCCGTCCTAGGCATGTCCTTTCCGACCTCGATGACCCCATCACACTCCTCCAGGTGAGCAGTAGGGCCACCAGTACAGTGCACAAAAACATGCGACACCCGTCATACCGACCTCGACGCCGCCGCAGAGGTCCTCCGCGGTCGCGACCCTCCCGAGTAAATAATACGACCCTTGCCCGATGAAGCGCCAGCACGCGCCAAAGCTGAGCCTGTAAGCCTCCTAAGCCTTTAAACTTCCCGTATAATAATAATGATCTATACTTAATCCAGCTTGTCCCATCTTGCTGTCCTCCCCCCAGCGACGCCCTAAGCCGAGGTTCATCCCTTATCGGGAGCGCTCGCCTAGATTTATTTAGAATAGTTTATGCCCCTGGCCGGAGGCTTTGGGTGTAGAAGCTTAAGGCAGCCACAGGAAAGCCCGGTTAAGCAGCTACGACAAGCTACGAGCTTAGTGGTCATATGCGAAATGCCACAGTTAAAAAAAAAGTTTTTTTTCACTTAACCTCGGAAGTGAACACATCGGCATTGTTGCACCGCGCCGTATCAGTGACACATTTGATGTTGGTTTTAAAATTAGAATTTCCAGAATTCTATTGTTTCTCTGATGTGTTCGTGAAACGTAATTCCAAGAACAAGGTATGTTTTTGCAAATTTATTATATAGGATTAAATATTTTGTTAATTTTTTTTACATTATTACCTCCTTACTAATAAACGTTGTATAGCGTCTGTGTAGTTATACAACGCTTTGTCTTCTTCTTTCAAAAGTCAAATTACTGACGACTGACAGAGAGAAAACGGTGTGTAACTATTCACCTGATATAATACGTTTATTAGTAAGGCAGTTGGAGTGCTACGCCGCACTTATAATATTGTATATTTTTCTGCGATATTGAACTTCATGTAGACTTTTGGAAAGTTGTGCAGATTAAGCGGACATTGACCGTTTACACGCTTTATTTTGAGCTACCCGCAAAATAAGGCGTGTAAACGTCTGGACGAATTATGACAATCTGTAAATAGAACCAAAACCACATTATTTAAGAAGTATGCGGATTGGTTTCATGTTATTGAATGTGTGGAGTTAATAGTAAGTGACGAAAATAATCCTCGTCACTTATATTGTACAACTACTGAACACACCGTGATTCAACCAAGCACATTCTACTACAGAGCGCGTGCGCGGGCGGCCTAAAACAGATTTTTCTAACCTTAGCAAACGATCTAAACGTAGGCGTCTTACAGAATTGTCCCAGGTTGACCGCCCAACTGTGGATACGCTACTCAATAAGTCCAATACATCTAATTCTAGTTTATTTGCAAATATTAGTCCAGACGAAGTTCTATCACTTTTGTGGAAGCTAAGTTATCAAAACATCAGTATTTATTAATTGATATACATGTAGATAAATTTAGGGAATATGCTTTAGAGGCCGCACGATTTTTGGTTAGTGAATGTCCGTGGTATGTTCTTCCTGCTTCCGTCCACAAAGTACTTCTACATGGTCCCGAGATTATTCAAAACGCAATATTATCGATTGGGGGAACTTTTCGAAGAGGCAGCAGAAACTAACAATAAAAACATCAAGGCATATAGACGAGATCTTACTCGAAAAATATCGCATGAGTTAACAAACGCCGATTTAATTCGTAGACTCATGCTCAGTTCTGACCCTTATATAACAAGTCATCGGAAACTTCCCCAAATGAAAAAGAGCTTATAAACAAGTGAGGTGCTAGCTAGACCTATTACAGGTGTAGCTTACATACTGTAATATTAGTATTAATTGTGTATAAGATTTCGAAATCAGTCATTTTGTAACTGGTTTTTGTGATAGTATCTATATTTTGTTGATTAAAGATAGTTTACAAATATTTTTTATTTATTTTATACTTAATAGGTTTATAATAAAACTATTTAGCCATAATTAGAACCACGTCAATGTTTATCTAATAATTGTCTAGAAAATGTATGAATGTAAAACAGAAATATTTCCCTTGCAATGTATAAATATATTATTTTGTGAGTAAATATACAAAATTAAGTAGTTATTGTCTTTTTATATTATTTTAATCCAAAAATTCACAAAAAAATGCGCAATGGAAGGTTCAAGTATTTATGACCATCTTTGTTCGGCCGCTGAACCATCGTGCGCTAGCGCATTTTCTCCTGACATGCAACGCTTTCGATCACAGTTGGCGTTTAAGACTGAACATAAGGTCAGTTTTTCAATGGTCTTGAAAATAACAAAATGTTGGTAGTGTCAAATAAATGATCAAGACATAACTATATCCATTTTACATGCTTTAAATAGTCCTAGAACCTGGACCCGGGCCAGTGTGCTTTAACAGAACGGGAAAAAAATTGGCCTTAGATTTTTAATACGAATCTCATGCACTTTCACGTAGTGGGATCAAGCCGAGGCTAACCGACGCTTTTATTGGCAACATAAGCCGGCCTTCCAATTGAATATGCACTACGCTCATATTCACTGCTCGAATATCCGATCACTTTGATCAACCACATGGAGGACAATTTTACAGCAACCGCGTCACGACCAACCATACGTACTCGTACCATGTACGTCGAATTGAAATGTTATCGTGTCGCTGTAGGGCAACCCTACAGAAGCCGAGCGTACGTGATTGACTTAATTGGTTAATTAATTAATATTTGGCATTATGACCTTGGATTAGGGTAGGTCATTCTATCCTTTCTATCATGTCATGCTGAAGATAGGTTTTAAGTTTCAAGTAAATAATAAGTAGCCCAGATCGTGGTTATCAGATTGATGATCGCATTCAGTCGATGAGCTTTACCAAATTCTTTAGGCAGATTGACTTAGGTATTGTAGTGGACTATGGAAAGCCATTTTGTTACTAAGCTCGTATTCGAGTGATTCTTGCTTTGACTCACAGACATTCTGGACCAGGCAGACAGCACTCGAAACACGAGACGGGCATGAAAGGTGGGCAACGGAGAGCAATTCGTTTATCCGGAACCGTAGTTTGATAACCGACAGATTCGCCATAGCGTGGCTGTGATACAAAACGTTTGTCGCTTTTTAGTTTTTTATCAGTTTCGTCGCTTTGAAGTCAAAGAAAGCGACTGAAACTGACCAATTCGTCAGTTTGTCAAAATACATAGGTATGTACTTTGAAGGCTGTTTCTGCCTGAAGCTTGTTAGTTTTTTGAGCAAAGTACTCGTAAGTAAGCAAAGTATTTCAGAAGAAATAAATTGGTTTAATTAAAAGATCAGTAAGTACTTGTAACTCCACGTTCTAATCGTTATATTCAAGCCGGTTAAGCTTGCATTTACTTTAGCTCAATACACGAAGAGCAACATGCTAGTAAAATAAAAGCCTTTATCACGTTAAATAATATTGCGGACACAAATAAAATTTTCTCACCTTTTGTATCGAAAGAGAATGGTCGTGGAGTTTGTTTGGAGACAATGCAATTTATGTGACGCCATGACAGGAGCGCAGGTACACTGCTGTCGTTGGGGAATATCGGGGAAGAGCAAGCTTGTTGTTATTAACATAAAGACAAATGGTCTTTATGTTTACATGATGGCAATAGCAGTGGTCATAGAACACGGAATTGCCACGCTGGCAACGTCTAGAGACGGCAGCAATTCGTGACGCCGTAAATGCGTAAAAAATGCGGAAAAAGTGTAAATGTCGTAGTGCGAGTTAGTGGCGGCGGCGCGGGAGCGGCAGAATCTTATGCGTAAAATCAAATGGACCGGTTCTCGAAAACAGCGGCGCGGGGGCGGGCAACGAGCGGTGCACTCCAGTCAAGCGGTGACTGCCCGCGCCGCCGCCACCGCCGCCCCGCTGCCCGCAAAATTCGAGGCAGAGGCCTAACAGCGGCTACCGAGGTGCATCCATGCTCTGTGGTAGTCGCATTAGTGGGTAATTGTTTAAAAGCACGGTGGAAAGAAAAAAACTATGAAAAGCTAGGTTATTTTAATAGTGTATGAAGTCTCATGTTGGCAGTAGTTCAAATCGTAGTGAATAGATTAGTTAGCTAGTAATGAGGTACTCCTGATTGCCCAAAGGTTCGGTCTACAAAATATACTCTTCCAAAAAGACAGTGTTTATGGAGGGCAAAGAGTGGGCCTTGAAGTCACTACCTATCGCTAATCTCAGCACTCACTTCTCAATTCTAGCTGCAGGCAGACATGAGCTGAACAGCTATCGTCAAAAACGATCTCATAAACTTGCACACGTACCTACTAACAAACAGTTCTACGGCACAATCGTGTACGTTGGAAAACTATCTCTTATCTATGTTGGAGTGGCTCGTACACTGTGTACCACCCCCCAGCCCCCCTGCCCCCTGCTAACGACGACACGTGGTCACGTACTCTAGTTGATTTAGATCGCAGATTTACTGCCGCCGTGATCCGCAAGGAGGTGACAATTGTTTTTTTCTGTGTGCGCTTGTTTTTTAAAGGGTGTAGGGTTACATTGAATATCGTGTCTTGTTGTGGGTTGATATTGGTTTTATGCGACGATGTGGAAGAAGAAGATTTGGTTTTCCGTCACTTGTAAAATAATTAACTGATAATTATATCTCAGCCGCATTTGGTCAGATTGAACATAAACATGGCAGTTGACTTATATCTGTGCTATATAATATCCCAGTACCTCAGCGACCGAGCTCTGCTCTGGTGAATATAAAGAATGCTCATTTAATAGTATAGGATAGTTCATACTATTCCATGTACGGTACTTACTAATTCCATGCTGTCATGATATTAGGTACTTACTTATTCCATGCTGCCACGTCATTATTCTAAGATGGCTACATCTTGTTCTTAAATACGGAGAAAACGAATTTTCCCAGTTATGAGACCTAGCTAGATCGATCTTTCGCCCCCGTAAACCCCTATATGGAACTTTCATGGAAATCGTTAGAGTCAAAGTTAAGTAATTTATTTCAATTCACCTTTGAATGTCAAAATTTACAACAAAAAAAAAAAGATTCTAGTCGCCCCTTCCAATATGTAGTTTTCGCATGAGCAAGAAACTCCACCGTTCTACTCTTTTAAAATGTTTTTACAATATCTTGTATGCACTAATTATATAATTAAGCTTCGTGCAGACTAGCGCGACGCGACACCGGCTATTGTTATACAGTGAAGTATACCTGCCTACCCTACCTACCTACCCTACCTACTCTACCTACCTACCAACCTACTCTACCTACCTACTCTACCTACCTACCCTACCTACATATCTACCGTACCTACCTACCCTATCTACATACCTACCCTACCGGGATAAAAAGTATTGTATGTCCGTCTCCTGGTTCTAAGATACCTCTCCACCAATTTTCAGCCAAATCGGTTCAGCCGTTCTTGAGTTATAAATAGGGTAACTAACACGACTTTCTTATACTTATAAGAAAGTAGTGATGTTTGTGTATCGGGCTATTATAATAGGTACAATGAGATCTCCTCTGTTTGTGACAGAATAATATCTGGCCGTCCACGTAGTGTTCGTACGAAAAAGGTGGTCAAAGCAGTAAGGGAAAGAATTCGAAGAAATCCTGTCCGAAAGCAAAAGATTTTATCTCGGGAGATGAAGATAGAACCCAGAACCATGTCGCGTATTTTTAAAGATGACTTAGGACTTGCAGCCTATAAGAGACGCACTGGTCAATTTTTAACTAATAATTTAAAAAAGAATAGGGTGGTAAAATCGAAACAACCACTGAAGCGGTACGCAAAGGGAGGTCACAGATTTTTTTTGTTTACGGATGAGAAAATCTTTACAATTGAGCAACATTAACAAACAAAATGACCGTATTTATGCTCAAAGCTCTAAGGAAGCTTCCCAATTAGTCGACAGAGTGCAACGTGGGCATTATCCGACTTCAGTGATGGTTTGGTGGGGTCTTAGCTATGAAGGAGTGACAGAGCCATATTTTTGTGAAAAGGTATCAAAACATCGGCACAAGTATATCAAGATACCATTCTTGAGAAGGTAGTTAAGCCCCTTAACAACACCATGTTTAATAACCAAGTATGGTCCTTCCAACAAGACTCGGCGCCGGGTCATAAAGCTCGGTCCACGCAGTCTTGGTTGGAAGTGAACGTTTCGGACTTCATCAGAGCTGAAGACTGGCCGTCGTCTAGTCCCTATCTGAATCCGCTGGATTATGATTTATGGTCAGTTTTAGAGAGTACGGCTTGCTCTAAACGCCATGATAATTTGGAGTCCCTAAAACAATCCATACCAATAGTAGGTCAGTGTGTGAGTTCAAGCAATCACAGAATATAAAATCAATGTTATAAAAAATAATATTATACAATTAAATTGGCAAGCAATTAGATTTTGTCCAGATTCTAAATTGTCCTATGAAGCATGATGATGTTTCCAAGTATTTTTATCTTGGATATAATCCTATAATTGGTCCTAACCACTCGTACGAGTGGATATGCTTGTTTACAAATTTAATGTACTTTTTATATGAGTTTTAAATTTTCTTTAAATTCATTCTAATATATCACAAGTCATTCTGTTGTGACATTTAACACAGTACCCCATAAAATATGTATTTATTTTAGATAGTCTGAAAAATGGTTGATCTATTTTATCTTTATTTCTAGTATTAAAACTATGTCTATCACTTATTTTAATAAAAAGATGTAGATTTTTTCTAACATACATAATTTTTTCATATATGAATTGGCAAGGTACCGTCATAATAAATTAATCCTTTTAAATAGTTCCCTTAGAGATTCACGGTGACGTAGTTTATAAATGGATCTGACAGCTCTCTTTTGTAAAATAAAGATGGATTCATCTATGTCTTTGTTTGTCTGTTTTTATTCATCACGATAGGTAAAAAGAATGAAAAATGAACGAATGTAAAATGCCATAAGACATAATACTGTGGAATAAGCTAAAATAGACCAAACGTGCGGTTTCTACATCTGTTAACTGTCTTATCTTTCTAACAGCATAAGCGGCCGAGCTTAGCCGCCCCGCGACAGATGTTGGATCCCCATTGTAATTTCTCGTCTAGCGTGATGGTAATTTCTCGTCTAGCGTGTAGCCGTTTTCGAGAACGTGATTACAAATATATATAAACAGAGGTAACGAAAGCAGCCCATACTGCTACGACCTCAAGCTACTATAAATGGCAATTTGTAGCAATAGATGAAGTGCAGTTGTTTGTACCTATAGTCTGTTTCGAATGTATCTGATGAAAACGTAAACAAAAGGATCAGAAAGTTGACCGCGTACCGTATCGTGTGGGTGCCAATTTATTAGTGTTTTATTTCATTTATTTTAATTCTTAAACCCGTAATTGAGAATAATTTTATAACCTTCATTGTCGTCGATGATTTTTCAATTAATAAAATTTAATAATGTAACTTCCTCGTTGGTCTAGTGGTCGCAAGCGCTACTACTGAGCATGAGGTCCTGGGTTCGAGTTTTTCTATCTGGAATTTCTCAGTAGCAGCCCGTAGTCTGGATTTGTGCCCGGTTGGTGGCAATAGGGTCGCCCCCTATTACATGGGACTTAAATATAACAGGCGAAATGTGGGTGTACCTACTACAGGTACACATCTGCCCAACCCTTCGAGGAAACAAGGCATGATGTTATGTTATGTTGTTAATAATGTTAATTGTTGGAAAAGTGATGAAACATAAAGTTGATACCTTATAAATACAGATGAATCTGTTAATAATTCCCTTTAGTGATTGCGTAGTAATTTAACTTGAACAGGTTTTGTTTGCAGTTTAATCAAACACTTTTGGAACAGACCATAGTAGTTAAGTACCGATATGTGTCACCTCGGGCACGTCACAAGCCCTCCAGTGCAGTTGATGGTATAATAAATTGATATTGACACCCCAGGCGCGGCCGATATACGGAAACAGGACATGTAATGTACTGTAAATGTGCCCGAGGCTGGGTCTGTTCAACTAATTTAACTGGAGTCAATCAAGCCTGTGAAGTGACTGAATAACAGACACACCGGACAAGCCTATTCCAATGTGTCTGACTATTTGCAGAATAAATAGATTTTTGCAAAACTCTTAATGCGAAGACAATAAAATTACCTCCTTTCTGCAACTGTTTCTATTGTTACACTCCTGCTATTACAGAGAATAGATAGTTTAATCACCATTGTATAGATAATTTAATGGAGGTTAATTCTGTAATTTTCAAAAAATATATTTAATTCGGTAGAAATGAAAACACATCAAAGTAGTTTTAAATTTTTACCCGTCAATCAATTATGAATTCTGAAAACATTGTAGCTTGCGAGAAAATCCATTAATTGAGTAATTTTTTTTTGCCATATTTTTTTCATTGATTTTTTCAGCCATAGGAGGAACCTTATTGAAAATGGCTCTTTAATTCAAAGGAGTTTAATTATAATTAATAAAAAACTAACTAATTAATATCTTCTAAATAAATAGTCTTTGACGTTAGGTAAAGTTTGCGAGGTGAAAAATTTTGCCCATATCGATGGGTAAAAAAGCAGTCAAAACATATTTCATGAAAAGTGTTTAAATAAATTTTTCACTTTTGTTAGAAACTAGGTATGTTTTGAAAATAAATATTATATCTCCTACGAAAAAAAAATAGGTATGGTTCAAGTTCAAGTTCAAGTTATTTATTTCATAACAAAATACATTTGTGTCGAAAATATTTGCACAGTAGGTACAGACAAATAAGCACATAAACAATTATAATATAAGTATTATAAAATTGTTTATTGTATAAGTATATATTAATTCTTAGATTATTATTATCAAGCCAATAGATTATTGAAGTTACCGCGTTATTAACATCAGCTTCATATGATTCTGGTTTATCACATGCAATTATTACCGTACTATCGTCAGCAAAGAGTATTATTGGGAAGTCTATAGTTTTGGGCAGGTCGTTAATGTAAATTAGGAACAGTAGAGGACACTGCCCTGTGGTACACCAAAATATTATATTGTGGGCTCTTTAGACAGGTATGTTACTTTTCTTTAGTCTTTATGTTTAAGTTTGTTATAGCGGTATATTGTTTTCTTTTTGAAAGGTAACTGCTTTATTAGTCTAGAACGTTACCTCTTATACCACAGGAGTCAAGTTTGTTTCTTAAGATAGTATGGTCAACGCAGTCAAAAGCTTGCGTCATATCACAGTACGCAGAACAAACAGGTGTCTAACTATCAATAATAATCATACCTACTTTTAATTAAAAACTCATTAAATAGCCATGTTTATTGTCATGTTCTTTTCAAGGTTGAAAATCTTAGTTTTTAATATTGTATTTGTAATGAATTATGAATTATTAAATGCGCGCTACAAAATCAGTTTACCGAAGAAATCGTACCGTGATGACAGCAGTTGACAGCCGTTGTCTGTTGGACCCAGTTTATGGCTGTGGTTTTTTTTTACAAAAAAAATCGCATACGCAAGTGAGATAGAGAAAATATAATTATTTTAAACCCGTTTACTCTTTTCTATACTGGGTCCACGGAGAATAGAAGTGAATGGACTTAATAATAGGTCTTTACCTATATAATTGGAGATTCTATAACCAGTATTTTCAGTGCGCTAAAACAAAGATTACTCATAGGAAGATGATGATGACTGTCTGGTGGACCAGACTTGTACATCACAGCTTTTTACCGAATGGCACAACAGTGACGGCACATGTCTATTGCCAAGAATTGCAAACAATGATGGAGAAACTCGTAGTTCAACAACCAAGACAAGTCAATCGCTCTTCCCCATTGGTTCTCCACGACAACGCGCGAGCTCACACTTCACGACAGACCATCGCAAAGCTACAAGAATTACAGCTGGAGCTCTCCGCAACCCATCGTACTCACCGGACATTGCCCCAACAGATTTCTACTTTTTTCAAAATTTAGACAATTTTTTAAGTGGGAAAAAATTCAACACCCGAGAGGCAGTACAAAACGCTTTCGCTGACTTCATCGCCTCCCGTCCGGCAGACTTCTACAGTAAAGGGAAAAACAAACTGCTATCAAAATGGCAACATTGTCTAGATAATTTGGGCCAGTACTTTGATTAGCTGAAATAAAATAAAAAACCAAAATTGTTATGTTTTAAAATTATCCTACTAATCGCCAATTTCATAGGTAAAGACCTAATAATAACGTCCTTGTCTAATTTTTTGTTTGTTTTTGTATGAGTGTTATGAGGCGTGCACTTTTGGATTTTCCAAACTATTTAATCATTTGGCTGTGATAACCTTGAATTCTATTTAATTTTCAATTATGTTTTGTTTATTTGTCTGTATTTGGAATGCCGAAAGGCAAATATGGTGATATCAAGATTGTAATATGCCATTGTTACATGATTGTATAACATTGTTTACCCATATTTGCAAATAAATTATTTATATGACACGAAGAGAAAACAAGTTTATATCAGGTTAAAGAAAGTATGAAATTGCCAATTTGTACTGAAAAATTGAAATACATTTTTTTTTAAACTTTACATATTTATTTAATCAAATTAATTACCATTATTATCTATACATTGCTGCCATCTAATAGGAAGATCATTTATGCCTTTGCGATAAAAATCTCGTGATCTAGATTCGACAAACTGTGTGAAAGCATTTTGTACTGCCCCATTGTTTTTTTTTTTTTTTTTTTTTGGGATGGGAAATCATCAAATGACGTCTCCCGCTCTGAGTGGAGCGGGAGGGCGTGTCAGGCTCTTACTGACTAAAACCCACCCGTGTTCCTTCTGTTGCCTGTGGAATGCCAGGGGGCCACGGTATCCCTTTCGGACTTTCCCGCAACCCCGGCAGGCAATGGTCTCATCGGACCCCTTCACTTGCTGACATCTCTTTGAGGCGCGCGTGGAACACTACGCGCCGTCGACCCGTGCCTGGTCCTTACCGGACGGCGAGCTACCCATTGCTCAACCTCCGCAAGCCCGCGCCTACGGTGGCCGGGAATCGGCAATCGATTCCCGACGCCCAGGTCGTCTCCTCCTGCGGCGGCTAGGGGCGTGAGCGCGCGAAATTTGCCTCTCCCTCACGCGCTCCGCCTCCTCCTTCGCGAGCATTACTGCTTCGCAGAAGGAGGTGACGGCCTCCCATGCCCTCTCGCTCCGTACCATGGCCTGGACCAGGGCCGGACGCGAGAGATCCCCGCCACCGATCGCCTCCACGAGGACACGGCGGTGCTCTGCCCAAGCCAGGCATACCTCCACCGTATGCTCCACCGTGTCCTCCGGGCGATCCACGCAGTGATGACACCCGGGCGTTTCCTCCCGCCTTATCCGAAACAGGTACCTCCCGAAACAGCCGTGTCCGGTGAGGACCTGCGTCAGGCGGAAGGTGAGGACGCCGTGGCGCCTCTCCAGCCACTCCTCAAAGAGGGGACTTATCGCCGCAATAGTGGCGTGCCCAGCACTGGGTTGCGACAATCGCACTCTCCATGACGCCATGAGATCCCGTCGGAGCTCTGTCCGCTGTGCCGCGATTTCTCGCGGCATCGGAGTCAAGCCCCGGCGTTTCGCCTCCTCGCGCCACTCCCAGATATGCGCGAGGACTTTTGTCTCCAGATCCCATGGCGGCAATCCGGCAAGGAGGCTCGCCGCCTCACCGGAGACCGTGCGGTATCCCCGGACCAGCCGGGTGGCCATGACCCTCTGGGACGCGTTCAACCGGCGGGCAGGCCGCCGCCTCAACGAACGCGCCCACACCGGTGCCCCGTACAGGGCCATGGACCGCACGATCTTGTACTGCCCCCTGAGAAGAAAACTTTTTATCACGTAGAAATTTGTCCAAATCACGAAAAAAATGGTAGTCCGTTGGAGCAAGGTCTGGCGAATACGGAGGGTGACGAATGGTTTCTAATTGCAGTTCCTGTAAAGTTAAAACGGTTTCTCGTGCGTTCATTAGCAGTCCCCTCTCCAAAACGCAACATTGATATTGCGAGCTGTTTCTGCCGCGTTAGTTCCGCGTCGGAACTCGTATTCAAAAATAACTCGAATCTTCGAAATATCCATCTTTCTTGTCTAAGCTGAATAAAAAAACAACTGAAAGTCGATAATCGATTGTTGTACATTTTTTTTAAAGAAGAATTTCATAGGTACCATTTGAAAAAAAAAACACTCAAAAATTTCAAACCATGGTTCTATGTCAATAAATTCGAAGTACCTTTTACAATAAAACGGCAATTTCATACTTTAACCCTATTATTAAAGGAGATAAACAAGTCATTGTCATTACATTTTTAATCATTGTAGAACCTTTCCGGTATAATTTTAAATTAAATACAGTGACATAATGTAAACATTTCTAACAAAACTATTATAAATTGCGAGTATTTTAAACTCAATTGAAACTATTAATCGACTGACCATAATTTAAACAATTCTTTTTGTTTAACAAGTATCAAGCTACCTGAAACCACTTAACTTAACGAAGATCTTTTTTAAATAAAAAATAAAATAAAAATTTTAACGAGGCAGAATATTTATATCTGAAAATGGCTTTCATGAAGCGCGTTACTTAATAAAACTAAAAAGTATCGTATAGCGGAGTACTCGGGTGGCGGACGGAGAATTAATTGCTACTATAGTGTAGGAGGGACAAGACTGTCTCGGATAATAGAAACGTTGATATGGCAAAGGAGAGGGAAAAATATTTAGGATGAAAAGTGGTAAGTTTAAAAGATAATGGAGTGGCACTATGGTATTATAAGGACGAATAAGAACGAGCTGTTTGTGATGATTGTACACGAACCTCCTGAAAGAGACTTGTGGAATATACGGTCAGTTTAAGTTGATATTCAATTTGCTTTCTATACCTATGAACAAGTCAACTCAACAGGCAGTTCAAATTTTACCAACACCATAATGTCACGCCTAATTTGTCCAGAGCACATCCAGCTGGTGGCAGAGTGCTACAAGGATCTTTTGGCGCCTGAATGATATTGACTGGGCTTTGTTGGTAAACATTTATTTTGTGAAATTGTGTCACAGAAATTATAGGTATTTACAAAACAAGATGGCGGCGGTAGTTCTGATTTTGGGCACGCGCCTAATGATCCTTCTACATCTATTAATATTATAGTTCAAATTTTATCAACAACATAAAGTCTCGTCTAATTTGTCCAGAGCACATCCAGCACGTGGCACATCGTAGTAGGTGCCTAATTCAATGATTGGCGGCACGTCACTCGGCCATGCGGAGCGCACTGATTGCATCAATTTTACCCCTTTTTTGGGAGCCCTTTATCCGGCCGATATCTGTAAATGCACCGGTTGCATGCAAAAATGTGTATGGTTTATTGGTCCAGCGTAGGGGACTTATTTTTTATTGGTTTTCAAAAAATGATTTAAAACATTCTTTATTGGCTCTCTTCGCGTGGCCAGAGAGAGTTAGTAAATTTTTCGGCCAATAAATCAGCTTTGCTAAAAGCATTTTTACTGTTGACAGCGTAGCGGACAAATTTTTTGGTGCCCTATGTTTCTTTTAACCCCTTTTTCATATATTTATAGCATAAATACATTACATGCAAAATTTTAATCAATTTTCTTGAGAAATAACGATTGCATTTTGAGAAAAAACCTATCCCATCAAAAATATAACATAATTATTAAAAAATGCAAGTCTTGCAACGCAGTTCTTCTACCGTAAAAAAAGAGATCTAATGTAAAACCAAGTCTGTTAATATATTCAGTATCTATCTATTTGTAATCATCTTTATTTCTTTAATAAATAGAATGTTTTGGCTATCGCACGGCAACATAATCATATAAGAATAATCTAATTTTTTTAATAGTCATCATTAGTAGATTTTGTTGTATGTAGAATGTAGATTCTATTGCCGTGTGCAATTGCCATGTGCGGTAGGAGAACTTTTCGGGCGTCATAATTATATAAGACAGTCCCCAAAACGCCCACCACTTCAACAATAACAAAATCATGATCAATAAGACGACCAGTCACCAAAAGCAGCACCCGTTCACGAGCATAACGCAAAGATCAGTCATTAATTACCCCCCTCGCCATATTTGAGGGAAGGTGGCAGCCCGACCCCCGATGCTACCGCAAGCAGTGACATCTAAGGGAGCATGACGAACTTGTTGCCGGTTGCTCAGGCAAAAAATAATATGATCCATTGTCGAGGTCGCTAGCTAACCACATATTGCAATGTTTATGTTCGTTCACTGAATACAACTCATAAAAAAAATGTAGATTATGTCAATAATAAATTAAAATAAAATAAAAATAAATTTACTTGTAAAGTCAAGAATAATAAACTTATAAATAAACTCATATAACCAGTAACTCAGTAGGTAAGCTAATTCTGGAGAAAGAACATAAACATTGTCTTGAGTTAATCACAGTGACCAACTATTTTTATCATCTAAGTAGTCGTTGATAGAAGAGAATAAAATAAAATAAAATGTCGACTAAACGAATTGTATAAACTGTTTGTTTATGTATGAAATTTACCTACCTATCTATATATTTAGGTAGTGTAAGTGACGAAACTAAATAAAAAGGAAGCAAGTAAAAATTAAAATATGACGCAATTTCAGTCTCGTTATATACGAACGCATAAGTAATTTTATAATCCTATATATAAATTAATAATATGCGACTACAAAGTTACTTATGCAGCTCGTAAACCTTGGAAAAGGGACTGAAATTGCGGTATATTTTAATTTTTGTGTGACTGCTAGAAGTACATTAGAATTTTGATGATCAGTACCTAAGTGAGTGATTATATCAGTGACAAAATTTAGGAATTTTGACCTGCAATAGTTTTTAAACTACAGGTTAAAATTTAATTTAATTCAGGCTTCAAGCTTTAACCACAACGAAGTTACAGGGAGTCGAAAATGTCCTGAATGGCTTCGAGAAAAGATGGTATGGTGCCTTTGTGTTTGTTTTGGTCGACTTGGCGGGGGCACTACCGTGCCCCCAGATTCATAGTAGTATGGTTTTGAAAACAGTTCGTTGGTAACACCATACAATCAATACTTTTGGAGAAAATCGCGTTGAAACTTTAGCGTCGTACGTGTAAAGTATTGAGGCTAAGCGTATGCTGAGACGCAAGTTCTCGCAGCGCAGGGCAGAGCAGATTTTGTAATGCATGAACGTACTGACACCAGCGCAGGCACGTATCACGCAGTCACGCAGACATGTGTCTGTCCTGCTCTGCAGCCCGCATAGATTTCTGCGCGACGCGTGCAGATCGTCACGCGTTTTTTACCACACGTCTATTGTTTGTACTAGCTAGGACGCGAATGTGTCTGTGTAGCGGCGTTTGCGCCTGCCCTACCCTGCTATCTGTTCTGCGCTGATCTGCGTCTCAGCATACGCTTAGCCTTATGCTCGTAACTATACTGTGAACTGTACTGTGTACTTGTATCGTGAGTGTTAACTTATAGATTATTTAAATAATTATCTTGTTTGAAATTATTTAGACTCCAGTATTATATCATAAATTTACACATCATTAATCCTAACCCGCCACATCCCAATATTTCTCAAATCCGAGGCGCGCCATATTGCTTCCAAGTTTCAATTAACCATTTACAGTTCCATCTCGTAGTGAAGTGATAAGCGTGGCACTATCCCTGTTACCCATATACCCAGTGGACTAGCTCGGGTGATAAGACCTTGACCTACCGTAGGAGTCAAATTCAATTGTATTTTCTGAAACATTGTTACGTCCAAGATAAAATCTTTGTAGTTGAAAAGTTTTCTATTGATTAAAGTTAGTTTACGAGTATTTTTATATTAGAATATTTCATCTACGATACTTTCTTACTATTTCGGGATGATACAGGCTCCTAAAGCTATGCCTAAGGAGATGAGAGGCTGATCAGGATCACGTTAAGCGCTGGCTCGTGGTAGATTAGCAAAGCAATCCAAGACGTTTGCTAGTAAATCACTATGTTAATTAGGAACCACGTTCCCAGTGTACGTAACTACTATTTAGTACGAGTATATCATAAGCATAACCTTTATTGTGCAAATATGAGACAACCATACAACTTAATAATAATAAAATTAACAAGATGACAGAAATCGTCTTAGAGTTACAGTAATAATTAAAAGTTTAGACAGGTCATCAGTTGGAGAAAGTGACGTGGTAGTTTGATTGTCTTTAGTCTGATTCGCCCTATCGCCTCGTACTAGTATGAAACTGTATCACGAGGATTTTGATTATGCATGGATTTGGGAAATATATTCTGAGTTCATTGATATTGTGGGTTATCAAGACGGTTCACTACCTTAGGTTCTAAAGTTTTATTAACATGTAAGTGTTTTATGGAAATTAAAAAAACTCGATGTAATCTAGAAAGCGTTTTTGGAGATACCTCCACAGCGATTGTGACTGACTTATTTAGTAATAGTTATTTGTGCAACAAGAGAGCAAAGTGGTTTATTGCTGCGAGTGTTGATTTTGAATCCCGAGTAAGCGAAGGTTAGAATCCTGAGCGCTGCGAGGGATTCAAAGACACGAGATGCAAATAACTTTGCTCTCGTGTAACCATAGATATATTTAATATTTCTATGCGTGTAACACATACAACTTTTCACCTCAGCAGCGAGAACATACAACATGTAAAAAAAACCCTGTCCGATCCGTGAGGGTGTTGTTAGGTATCGTTTTGTGAGCATATTTATGTGGAAATTTTCAGGAATAAAGAAAAAAGAATCCCCACATTATTTTTCAATGGTGAATTTTACCGCAATTTTTTTATGGATTTGGGGTAATTTTGGAACTAAAAATGTAAATTTTAAATACGAATAACTTTTTTTCTAACAATAATAATTAAAAAAAACTCTTTTGTAATGTTACTGCAGTACCATATGCCCTTTTCGGATCGGACAAGGTTTTTTTTTACATAATCTTCATCACCTCGTTTTTTGCAGCCACCATCTTAAATCCAAAATGGTGGCTGCATTTTGACCCCACTATCGACTTAAGCACCCTCAAAACTATGAAAGCGACACCCATTATGAAAAATGAGAAAAAAATTGCAAGCCCTATCTTGGATTTTCATTTTGACCAAATTCACACTTACTATCTCACTCCGTCTCTCTTTGAATTAGATGAAGACAGTCGCAAGCGCCTTTTTGCGTGACGATTTCTGATAGTGCACTCTTACCGCAAACCGCTTAAGAACTTCGTTCCAAAAAATTAATAAAACAGAATTTAAATAAAACCTTAAAAGATGATTTGCAATTTTAAGGTTTTATGTGTATCCGAACGTTTTATTGTTTGTTTCTTTTTTAGGCCTAATATTTTTGCATGCATGGAATTTTTAAATCAAACTTCGAAACGGCTTGTTTCTGTCCCTCGCTTTTTTCGTATCGAAGTGAAAGTGACTAAACTAATTAAAGTTCAAATCTTTAGAATTTTGAGAGTAGACTCAACACTGTTTTCAGCATTAAAAAAAAAAAAAAGTTGTCTCACGCTCGCAGCAAAATCGAAATTTGCTCACTGTTTTTAGACAGCTAAACCTGCCTGTTTACCTCAAACAATTACACGTGAAAAATCAATTATTCAATCTAAAAAATATTTGAATGATTCTTTTGGCCCAATAAGAATCTAGAAATACTTAAACTTGAATGTAGCTTCTAGTAATATGGGTTTCACCCATTTCGATTTCGTCGCGGCACAGCTCGAGATGAATGGTAATTAATATTGAGAGCGCGTCGTATTTATTTCAGAAACATGTCTAGACGGACTGCTATATCTACGATGTCTGTATTGGATAGTTTGAAATTGAAAGGAGCCTCACACTGAACTATGAGGAAACTGTATTTTACAAGTAATTTAGTGGCATCTCGTAAGATTGGAAACTAAACCAACAAAAATCCTTCATTCATTAGGATCGAGAGAATATGGAAATTAAACTGAAAACATGTTGAATATTCTCCCTAAATTCATTGCAACAAGTGTCGATACCAGGCGCTCAGACTGAAGACACGAAGATATTTTTTTTTCAATCCGTCGTCCTTGTACACCGTACGCAAACGACACAGAAAAGTTATATCGTACCTTTTTCATATGAATGGAATAACACCTCATTTGTCAAAAGGGAAAGGAGATAGTCGATGAGGAAAATACGTATTGTACTTATATCTATGTTTAAGGAAATAAAAGGGGAACCGGAACGAAGGATAATTTATTACAATAAAATAGAATGTGTGGAAATTGGCGGTTGTCCGAAATTGGCAGAATGTTCAAAAGGAAAATATATGATATAGTGTAATGACTGTTCACCTCAGCATGCTCAGCATTGACTTATGTAGGACTTTTTTTCGCTGTTTTTTGTGTAGTACCTGATCAACGGAGTTCTGTTCTAATTTCTACCGCAAGCCGCGTTAAAGAACTTCGTTCCATTAATATTTGCTTTTTGCTTTTGAAATCACATGGTGTAGTCAAAAACCTGAGCGCCAGAATCATATTGTATTTAAGTTACGACGTTTACGTCTGTCAACAGATTGAGGACGACATGTTCCCAACAAATGACCCTTGTCCAATGTGTATCACTCATTGTGTTGTGCCATCTGTACGTGAAGCTTGTAACCCGTCAATCAACGCGCTGATCAGACAATGACATGGCGATGTTTCGGACGACAACGGAAAATGATACAAGTTACGCGTACGCAACACGGTTGTCGGATGGGTTTTAAACAATAATATTATATTAGAATATCATTGGTTATATATGATTACAATAAACAAATTAAATAAGATTAGATTATATATTATAATAGATTATTATTATGAAGAAATAAAAGAAAAGTGAATGATTGACACGTATTAACATCTCGGAATAGATTATGCGAGCTCAAAACTGTGAGGTCCTCACCTCGGGTAGGTTAGGTTAGGTTTGACCATTCACGCAGACAAAGAAGTAACTTTGTCGACTTAGGACTAAAAGCTTCAGATTTATTAAACTAGACCAGAGATAGGCTGATTCGAAAAATGGGATAAAACTACCAACAAAACACCACTCAACTAGCAAATAAAAAGGTAGAAAAAGTTTTTCGGCCTTCACGAACTGTTGGCAAAATGGAACAATAGTTGAAAAAGTAGAAAATATCCCACCACAGGGAGCAGGCCACCACACAAGCCAGTCTTTTCACAAAGTATCGGACGGAGGCGCGGGTAAAAGGATATCCCTGTAAAAGGGATACTTCTTTAAGGATAGTGAATTGCATGGGGTTGGGACTATAGCCAAAATGCCATTGATTGACACTCAACACGCTTCTGGGTTTAACATCGTATATCCACTTATTTTTATAGTCTATTCTTACCTATTTCAAGACTTACAATGTCTATTTACTTTGCTTAATCATTTACTTAAACTTGCATTTAAAGTGGTAGCTTTTAATATATCCTCCAACAAAACATAGCCACATCCTAAAATAACAGCTTAAGGTCTGGACCAACTTTTTCTCACGTAAAAGGTTGTCGTTGATTGATAAAAATGAAACAGCCAGATTGCGAGATAAGCCTGACTTTTCTAATACTTAGTCGAGAGCCCAGTTTTATATTAATGAAAGGGAATTTGTCTCGTGGTGTCGGGGCCGCGCCATCTTTTCCCATGTGTGCCGTAAGAAGCGATTAGGGGATCAGAGGGATAGGCGGCAGCATCCACCCACATTAATATAGAATCGATGTCAATATGTGTTCACGTTTGCGATGAAACACGCAACGCGTTTGTTAAGAGAAACAATTTATGTTTGAAAGCTAACACAAAATCGATACTGATACAAAATACTTTTAAAACGGAATTAAAATGTTTTCAGCGTTTGATATCGGCACCAAAATACGACAGGATATTCAGCGTAATTATTAACAAAGTCTTATCCCCGTGATCTCTTCATCCAATCTTAAAAACAAGCAGGTCAAATAATTTATTTCAATTAGGCACAAAAAAGGCACTTTTGAACGTCAAACTTTACAAAAAATAATAAAACTGATTCTAGTCGCCCATTCCAAAAGGTAGTTTTCGTATGGAGAAGAATGGGCAAGAAACTCCACCGTTACTCTTTTTAAAAAAAATCATTATAATTATCTTGTATACACTTATTATATAATTATATGTGAACACAATGCACCTAGAATAAGATTACTATACCACGATAGGTAAAAAGAATGAAAAATGAAGGAATGACATAATTATGTGATAGATGCATGGTGCTCACATACTTACAAACATTGTAAAATTATACTATATTTCTAACATTATAATAAGTAATACTAAAAATAATAAGTCAGTGTGTGAGTTCAAATAATCACAAAAATAAAATAAAATAAATGTTTAAAAAAATAAAAAATAATAATTATACAATTAAATTAGCAACCAGTTCGATTTTGTCTAGATTCTAAATTGTCCTATGGAGCAGGACCAGCATGTTTCCAAGCATTTTTATCTTGGATATGAGGTGAGCCCTCCGCCACCACCGCGGCCGCTGCCGCCGCGTTCTCTTTTAAATCCAGATATTTACTTTGTTAACTTAAAAGTGAATTTCTTTTACAATTTACATTTTTAATTGTACGCTTTCTTTTGTTAAAGAACAATTGAATTTTCGACAACTTCCCATTCACAGAGCTTTGTGAAGGAAATGAGAAACAACGTGGTAAACGCCCGTCTTCGTGGAATATTACGGGATTAGGACTTTTTGTAATCGACTTTGGGTCGCGTTCTTCTCCTCTCGTGACGTAATTATTTAAAAATTGATGAGTAAAGATGCTTTCATGTTCTTATCTTAGAAAATCAAAAAGGACTTATACAATTAGGTACTTACGAGCTTTCAAAGCTTTGTGTTATAAATTATGGAATCATGGTGTAGGGAAATGGCGTAGACAAAGACAGACTTTTTATTCTACAAAAGAAATGTATACGAATTCTTGCCAATATAGATAGGACAGAAAGCTGCAAGCCATTGTTTGTAAAATACAAGGTCCTTACACTAACTGGTATCTACATTTGAGAACGTAAATTTTTAGAAGTTGCCAAATTTGTAAGAAAACACCAATCACTATTCCCACTCACTGAGGACCTTCGCCTGCAACATCGCCGTGTTAGACGCCAAAAAAAAAAATGAATTAGACTTACCAAACTCAAAATTAACTATGTTCCATTCAGGAACTTTAGCCATGTGCGTGAAATTATATAATAAACTTCCAAATCAATTAAAGATGTAGAGTACGAAAATAAATTTAATTACAGTCTCCAAAAATACCTTATATTAAAATCGTATTACACTCTAAAGGAATTCTTTGACGATGAGTAAATCTTGACATTGAAATTCATACTTGTACACAATACACACAGCACCTACAATTTTGACTTACTACCTACCTATGTTATGTTGTTTCATGATTATTATTATCGCTGCTTGCTTTAATTTAATTTATCATCTTATTTTAATTTATGAATGGAAATGATGACGAATTAATTGTCCTTACCCTATCCTATATTATATCATGAGTATAATGACAGTTACTTATTTAAATAAAAAATGATGGACATCTGGTAAACATGTTCAAATTAGTAGGTATTTTTGTTTAAGCGCAGTTGTTTTTAATATTGTGACACTGTAGCACACTAAACTATGTATATTGCAGTGCCCTAGCAGAGTTCATGTATAAAACCTATATACATGTACATGCTTGCCTACCTACATACTTGCTTGCATACTTGATTGTGCTTTTAAACTACATGAATGCAATAAATGATGATTATGATTAATAATCAACAATGATTTTGATAATTCATAAAAAAAAAAACTTGACAGAATATAATAATGTTAAAACAAAAATAATAAAACATGTTCTAAAAACATTTATTTATTCATAACAACGAGCGATATATAATTATAATGAATACGTGAATTCGTTCGTGATCTCGAAAACAAAGTTTGTTGTGATTTAAAGCCTGAAAAACACTTAAAACGGACAGGTTTCTCGCTATAAATAAATAATATAATTAAAATAATAATATTTTTCTAGTATCCAGAGGTTTTACTCATAGACCCTCAACGCGAGAATGGCGTTGATGAGGACTTAAATTTTAACTGTTTCTGTTTATTCTCTTTTATTTGGAAGTTCGCAACCGCACGATCCCACGGAAAATAAAAAAAATGTACCCTAGAGCCCAAGCGACAATTTCTCCGAAAAGCAATTTCAGTCACTCGACTTATCACTATCACTAAAGCGTCGTGTCCCGACACACCTACTCGTATGTATCGCGACAGTCACGTGCCACGGCTCCGTCTCTTACCGGAGACTAATGTTAGTCCATTAGCAGCACATTTGATGTTAGAATTCACAGTATTTAGTGCGGGGGACGTTACAAATGCCACGTCGCGTCGTTTGTACAGTCTTGCCCTTATTTTTACATTCGGAGTGGGAGTTAGTGACGCGATGTCGCGGGTGTAATTTTAAATCACAAGACACAGACTGTAAAGCTTTTATCTCGTGTACCCAAATCCGAAACTCATATTAGTAGGTGTTCCACATTATCATTTTATAGTACTACTATTTTAGACTTACTAAGTAAGGGCTCGATTACACGAGGACGATTCGTGTTTTTTGAGGATTCGTCTTTTTTAACGATTCGTTTTTTTTTTGACGACAGCGGCAATGCCTTTTAAATGCCTGTGCTCACACGCATCACAATTCCATAATTTGTCACGAATCTTTACAATTTATGGACACGTCTTAAATCACGTATCGTCTTTTAAAAACATCATGTTAGTCAAAAAACATGCAGCCGATGTGCGGGTCGCCTAGTGCGGCACGCGAACATTAATGACATCATCCGACGAGCTCTTGTCATCGTCGGCGTTCCAGCTGTATTGTAAGTGGGAGTTGGGTTCCATGGAAGTTGGGTAGGCCTTTAGTGTGGAACGCAACATGTGTCGATACTCTTGCGCCATCCCATCGACCTGGCTCAGCGTGCTGTGCTGGCCCTGTCGCAGCGGCTGCAGAAAACCTCTAGTGGCGAAAGTATAATACCTACGAGTACCTTATAGGTAACTATATTTTCGAGCCGTTTGGGGTTGAAACCCTAGGGCCGTGGGGTCCGAGTGCTCATGGTTTGTTCAATGAAATCTCCAAACGACTGGTTGATACTTCCCATGATCCAAGGGCTGGCCTTTTACCTTGGCTGCGGCCAGTCTCTTGGGTACATTACCAGTCGACAGCGATGCGAATGGATTTTTCGACGCTTTATTTCAGTTTGTATAGTACTTAGTTAGCTGAATACACATAATTTAGATAGTATTACATTGTGTATTGTATACAAGATTTATATGGAACATAAACGAATATCTCTTTAAAAAAAAAGGTAAGTCAATGACAATTTTTTTTTGGGCAAAAACATGAATCGTTTAAAACATGAACTTTTTTGTGACGGATCCACTGAAGCGCTCGTCCGCGACTGAACTCTGAATCACGAATCAAGTGTGAACATCTATTCCGGATATTTTAACGAATCGAAAGAACTCGATTCCGAATGCAATGGGAACGTGCATCCGTCATGACGTATCGTTTTTTTTGACGAATCGTCAATGACGGGTCCCGTGTAAATGAGCTGTTGTATATTTGGTGAGAAAATACCAAAATATTATAATTTATGGTCACTTTCGGGGCCCGGGAATCAAAATGTTTCCTTCATAATATTCAATCATTAGTGTTTTTTATGGATATGCATGATTTGGAAAAAGAGTGAATCCTGTACTAGACTTAGAAGTGGTGGACTTAAGGGGGTCGTCTTTTGCAACTCTTGACGTTCAAAAATCGCTCATCCCCATTTTAATTTTAACAGAGTACTGACACTTCCATGGGCTTAGTTAATATAACTGAAAATACGACATATTTGTCAAATAATTACAATATTGTCATGTAAACTTGTCGTGTTGTCACGTCGGTTTTATTAAATAGGCCCAGCTGCCCGCTCCGCTCGTGCGTGTGTCCACTTCACACCAACACCGTGACATTTGTTGCGCTTAGCCCGTCACGTCGCAGACGGATCGTGGACACTGACACCGATGCTTAGCAAAGATTTAACGTAATTAACAAACGCTGGATAAGGACTCCGGAGATTTGTTCAGCTTTTCATTTACTTATTACGTTTGAGTTCAAGGAAAGTGGTTTAATCTAAGTGCTTCTGTGGTTTTGTTGACAGATGTTTTAAATTGGTTGTGGTGCATGTTTGGAAAGTAATGTGCTTGTAAATTATGAGAAAAACAATTCTGAGCATTATTTTCCTCGGAGAGAAGTAGAGAATATTTCGATCGTCTATAGAAGCTAGAGTCTCGACAGCCTCGTTGGTCTGCGGATGGACAGACCTCTGTCTACCCTTCCGTGGAAAGCAATAGTCTAACAACTATGAGCTTAAACCAATTATACTGCAATACCATGAATATATTGACATCTTTATGCTGGAAACACAGTAGCAGTGTAGTTAATAAGCACTTTCATCCTCAACAGAATGTAACTAAAACAGTTTTTATACTCGTACTGATCCCACGCACGCTAAGTGTTCAAATAGTTTTTTACTCGCACGGTAAGTAGCTCCCTAGCGCCCCTAGCGGCAGTTACCCGGCTTGCTTTGAGCATAATGTTACGCCCTCGGGCTAGGCTTGCCGTACACCCCTAAACAACTACAGGTGCGTAGAGATAGAGCGCTGATAATAGTTGTTAACGTGATGAGATCTTAGCATGCGTATCATCTTCTTTTTATGCCAATTTTTGACGATTTACGACGAAGCATGGCTTTCTATTTCATGCAGCCGTCGTGTCAGTAGTCAGCAGTCAATTCCTTTCAGCTGTTGTAAGCAGAAAAAAGACAAAGCTGTCAAATCTTGTTTGAATACTATTTTCTATCCTGTCTTCCATTGGCATTCCTAATCCGGAAATACAAGGATCTATAACTCAAATATAGTCACTGAACTGTAGCGTTTTTATTATAACAATAAAAGGTTTGTTTTACTTCTAAAAGTACTAAACTGATTGCATATATACTCTGTAATCTGCTTTTTATTAGATTTTAAATAAATAATGTCTAAACAGTATTATTTCGGACGAGTCACTTCATAAATCCAGTCTATGTAGGGACTGACTGGTGTATAGCCAGACTTCACATGCATTTTGTGGTCGTCTCCACAAGCCAGCACACCGATAATACGTCCGTCGTACAATAAGGGCCCCCCGGAGTCCCCGAAGCTTGGGTAGCCTCTTTTATTCGAACACTTGGGGGAAATGCAAATCAAATATCTGGTCATGTCCCTAAAGTCCCCATCACATGCGACGACGGCCCCTTCGCCGAGCTGCAGCAGCCGCGTGTCATCGTCCCCCTGCTTGTTGGTGACGCCGGCCCCCACGTACGTTATTGGGAGCCCTATCAGCGTCGTGTAGTCAACCGAAGATAGTCGTCCATAAAGCCGCAGACTGATGGGATCCACACGTAACAAACATATATCGTTATCTGATAATTTCCACAATTGTTCGAAATCCAAGAAGTGGGAGCCTGGATGTACGAATATTTCTAATACTAAAGAAAACAATTTTGATTCTGATGGCGGCACAGTATAGTTGCCGTACAAAATATATAATGTATGGTCTTGCCGTCCATGAACGCAGTGTGCGGCAGTGATTACCCAGCTCTTCGTTATCATGGATGCCGTGCAGACTCTGCAGGCACCAGAAATGCATATTTGATCGAATTCAAACAATACTACAGCAAATGGATACTTGCCGTTTCCGATATCTTGTCCATGGATGACTCTTAGATGGGTATGATTGATCTGTTTGTCGCTGACAACAGTAGGTTGTCCAGCGGTTTGTTTGATTATCGTACTAAAATAATATGTTGTGAACCAAATTGCTAGGACTAACTTAAGCATTGTAGGCACCGGCTAAACAATTATTTCAGGAAGTTTTCGATAAGCGTCGAAGTCGTAAAGTATTGCAATTTTATGTTTCGATTTTTTTACTATACCGTTATTTATTAAGTTTTAAATCATTGTTTAAGCACCTACCTACTTTTCAATTTATTTAAAGTTTGTTTGATTTTTTCTATATATTATGGCAATAAATAAAATGATATTTTGTTACGATGTCTTGTTTATACTTTTTTAAGGTTACGTTTTTGTTTGTTTATAGAGGTTTTGATCAGTATGACCATGCCACCCTTATAAACCCTTTGTATTCTGTATCTATCTCCGCTTATTATCTAAGTTTAATATATAATTTTTTGGCTGACCTGGACAAGGGAGCAGCCAAGATACAGTTATACATGCCAACATTAATATAATTAAAACCGTTTTCTATTAAATAGTTACTCCTCTCAACCTCGTTCTGGAGACATTCCGCTAAATTATGAGTGGTATCTTCTACCTTATCACACTCAAAACAATTAGGCGAATCACTCTTTCTCATTAAAAAAAAAAGCTATTCAACGGAACATGTCCCGAACGCAGTCTGTAAGCAGTAACTATCTTATTTCGATGCATATCTGTACCCACAAACCAAGAAAGGCGAGAAAGACTGTGTTGAATCGTTCTATACCAAATTCCCTTACTTAGTGACCTCTCATCAAAGTATTCTTTCCATAATAATTCTAAACATTGGTCGCGAACTCGATACAAGAGGTCACTAAATAAGGGAAAACACTCAACAGATACTCCGTCTGTGATGGCCTCTTTTGCTAAGCAATCTACATCCTCATTTCCATACAATCCAACGTGGGATGGTACCCATTGAAGAACAATTATTTTGTCTTGGACCTTACCAATAGAGTCTAAAATCTCATAGGCTATCGGTGTACCTCGACAATTCTAGGTGCATCGAGCCAGGTGTTGCAGAGCACTCCTAGAATCAGTCAGTATCACATAATTTAATGATTCGAATGACTCAATGTATGAAATAGCTTCTGAGATCGCTAGTAGTTCAACGTACATTATTTAAATTTTAGCACATGATCTAAACTTTATAGATGCTTTCATTTGCGGATCAAAAACAGCCCATACCGACTCACTATCCATCAATATAGACTGAGTAAAAGTGTAAATAATTAGCCTTTAAATACTGATCACAAATTTCATGTATGTTGCTACAACTATACTGATGTTTCGGTTTGTCTATGACATCTATACAAGGTTTAACTACATTGGATAGGTCCACACTGGTAACCCATGTGTTCAAAGAAAATCTTTCCAATATTATAAACTCTGCGCGTTCCATTGGAGTATAGTCAATTTTACATTTTTCTTGTTATTATTCATGTTTTACGAAAAAAGAATTCTAATGTCTGCTTTATTATAGGCTAATCTGAAATATTATCTACCACAACAAAAATTATCCATCCGACGCAACACTTTGACGATGTAAACAGTACACTCTCAATGGTTACGGGTTGCTTTACGACAAATAACCTAGTTCTCAATGCCAAGAAAATGAAATGTGTAAAGTTTGCCCTTCCAAATGTTAGAAATTAAGTATCCAACATCGTCTTAGATAAAGAGGTGCTTGAAACCGTAAACTCGACAGTGTTTCTGGGCATAACAGTAGATGCCAAACTTCAGTGGGGGCATCTTATATCTAGCCTAGCGGGAAGACTCAGTTCGGCCGCCTACGCCGTCAGGAAAGTAAGACAACACACTGACGTTGATACAGCTCGGTTAGTCTATTTTAGTTATTTCCAAAGCGTTATGTCCTACGGTATTCTGCTGTGGGCAAAGCTGCCGATATTCAAAATATATTTGTCCTCCAAAAACGAGCTGTTCGAGCAATTTACCAGCTGGGTGCCAGAATTTCTCTGAGAGATTTTTTAAAAGATATTGGTATCCTCACTTTTGCCTCACAATTCATTTTCGCCAACATTCTATATATTAGGCAAAATATACACTTGTACACTAAAAACAGTGATATTCACAATGTTAACACAAGAAACAAGGACAAACTACGAGCTCCCTTTCACCGGCTTCATAAGGTTCATAACTCATTTGTTGGGCTTGGTATAACCTTTTACAACAAGCTACCCTCTTCTTTGCTACATTTGCCTTTTAATGCGTTTAAAACTAAAGTAAAATCCAACCTTTGTTCAAAGGCATACTATTCTATCAACGACTACTTACATGATAAGAATAGTTGGTCGTTGTGATTGGCTCAAGACAATGTTTATGTTCTTTCTCCTTAGCCTACCTACTGACAGGTTATATAAGCTTAGGTAAATTGTTCATTTTATTTGACTTTAAAGTCAATTTATTTTAATTTTATTAATTTTTTGTTGACATAATCTACTCATTAGAATGATTTTCATGAGTTGTATTGCAATATGTGGTTAGCTAGCGACCTCAACAAATTGATCATATAATTTTTTTTTTCCTGAAAAACCGGCAGCAAGTTTGTCATGCTCCCTTAAATGTCACTGCTTGCGGTAGCGTCGGGGGTCGGGTTGCCTCCTTCCCTCAAATATGGCGAGGGAGGTGATGGCTGATCTTTGCGTTAAGCTCGTGAACGGGTGCTGCTTGTGGTAACTGGTCATCTTGCTGATCATGGTTTTGTTATTGTTATTAGTAATTAACTGTTTATTTCTATCTTGGTAAGTACCTGGTACTTGTTGATAGGCTTACAGTGTCCTCTCATACCTATAAACACTGTAACTTGAAAAGATTGTAAATACCATTTATTTTTAAAAGAGTAACCGTGGAGTTTCTTGCCGGCTCTTCTCCATAGGAAACGACCAATTGGAACCATGCACCTAGCTTCTGACGTTTCATAAGTGCCCTTGTAGGTTTATGTGAAATAAAATATTTTGAATTGAATTGAATTGAATTTATTTTACCTCGATGGTCCTAGTTTATCAATTATAACTTCTAGTTACAGCTATATGTAAGCGGGCACGCCCTTTATGCCTGGAGGCTATATTTCCTTTTTTAGATATTGTTTACGTTTAGTTATTTTTATTTCTGCTTGAGTATAGATCTCGATGTTTTTGGTTGGTATATTGGCGTGTGCTAGCTGTCATATGGCTATTAATTTGTTGTATTTGTGAAAAGTGCTGATTCTCAGCCTAGTTTGAATAAATGACTTTTGAATTTTGAATTTATTGAACTTTATAATACTTGTAACCTTAGTTAAAATAGATGTATTTTTTAAAAATATGATTTCTTTAAGCCTTTTAATTAATTCTCCAAACTCCACTTCTCTTTCTCTTTTTTCTTCAACTTCCTCAATAAATACCTCCGTTTTATTGGTATCCTGTGGCTCTGGATACAAAAAGAAATCATATTCAGATCGATTAGAAGCAGTTTCCTTACGTTTCCCTTGTTTTTTAGGCGATGCTTGTGGTGCTTGTTTGACCTGTTCCCCTTTGTGTATTTGTGCTTTTGTCACTATGATTACAACGTAAGTTGCAGCTTCACGGTGCGACGATGTCATGTTTTCTACAAGCGGAGGTTTAGACATTAACGCAGAGAACGGTTTGATGGACGATATCTTAGCGGCAACCTCTGTTGGTGAACTTGGTGCTACATAAATAGTAAGGGCCTTTCTATTCGTGCAAATAAACTCCTTATAAATCTCGTACTAATAGATCACTTCACGGACTACTGCTCGGCATAATGGTCGCATCACAAGACGCATACACATGATCTTGCTTATTTTCATTCATCGCGTAGAATTAAAAACCATACATCGTTAGCGATTGCGCGCAGCGAGTCAACCCAACGGTATATATGTACACGCTGGGAATAGCTACCGCGGCTGCGCGCAAGTAATAACAACAACGTAATAGCTGCGCGCGCGACTTGAGTATTTAACATACGACTCGACTCGACTTCGCACGAACGCCGTATAGAGACTTTTTGTCGTAGTTGGGTTTTAGTTTTTATTTACTGAAATAATGCCAGATAATAATGTTTCCATCACATATTAATGTTATTTATAATTATTCATTTCCAGGAAAAAAAAATATTGTACCTTTCGTTACCATTATAATCATTAATGTTGCTAATTTAGTTATACAATGCTGAGTAGTGTTGCCCAAAATCGGTCTTGGTGTTGCAGACTTGGTCTTGGTCTTGCATTTTCGCAAGATCAAGACCGACTTATTATAGCAAGGCCAAGACCAAGACTGACCCCTGCAAGATTTCAGCAAGAACAAGACTAAGCCTCCAAGACTCTTGCGTCTCGCAGTTAAGTCAAACTGAGATTTGGGCGTTATTAAGTAGGCATTTGGTTTCAATACCGATTTTGATAGACGTTCCCCAGCATAAAAACCGTATCGTCTTATCACTAAAAGGTATTGTATTGATTATTATATTTAGACAATTATTTAAGTAGCGTGTTACACACAAATGTATTATGTTCCCATGTGATAAAAATATACCTAGCATAAAATAAAATCTTTCAAGCAAAGTTCATAACTTATAGCTATAGGTACCTATAATAATATATGCTTGTATAAGTCTTATGTGCAAATCTAACGTTAGTAGTTTGGTATGTGCTTAAAATAGAAACCAATGAAATTATTCAAACATTATGTAGGTACTTATGTTTCAAAGTTTATATTATTTTTCTATTCAGCAAAATTCAAAACTAATAGAGAGTCAAATAGTTCTAGTAACACAGTTTTTGTGCCAGCCAATGTTATGGTACATTACGCGAAAAAACCGTTGGTCAGCGTACTTATTTGATAATTTACCGACAAAGAGGCCGCACTTTATCAAAAACTGTGTGACAAGTGTCACAACATTTGACACTGTCTGTTTGATTGCCGCATTCGCCGCCACAGAGTATGGACAGAAGTATACAAAATGTTCACCTATTTTGGTGGGGATGGCACAGGAGGATAAAATTAAACGACGTTGGAGATGTCTCAGTAGTAGGTAGGTATAAATTGAATGCTCTGAGTTTCTTGTTTACATACATTCTCACACTGGCTCGAACTCGAACAGAACAGCGTTTAAAGCTGTCCGGCGAGATGATAATTATATATATTATCGTTTTACAAAACTTGTTGATGATAAAACAAAATAACTAAGTAGGTACTTATCGCATTTGTTGAATTTCGAATGTAAAGTTAGTAATTACGCGTAGCTATTAAATTGCGTATTTTTTAAATTCTTGTTATGTTAATTTAATTAATTTGGTGGTTCACTATGCCTATGTCAATTTAAGCTTAAAATGTACCTACTCTGTTACGTTGTTCTAAGATCTTAACTAACGTGTATAATAAATAGCAATAGGCTATAGATAATTGCAAGACTTGCAAGACTCTTGCTGCAATACCAAGACTAAGACTGAGAGCGCAATACCAAGGCCAAGACCAAGACCAGGTGTATTGACTCAAGCCCAAGACCAACACTGGTCTAAGTCTCGTCTTGGTCTTGCATTTGGGCAACACTAATGCTGGGTTGGCTTCTAGGGCCCGTTCACACTTACCACAACCACACCACATCGCAGCGACAAAACGTAGGCAAGCAGTTCAAAATTCAAAATTCAAAATTCAAAAGTCATTTATTCAAACTAGGCTGAGAATCAGCACTTTTCGAACGTCATAATTACATAAGACAGTCCCCCAAAACGCCCACCCTTCACCACTTCCTAGTGCTTTTGCTGGGAAGAAGAAGTGGCGCAACAAACTCCCCAGCAGCACAGCTGTCTGTTCAAATAGAAAAAAAATAAAAAATGATTCTATACAACAGTATGCAAGACAATTTACAATATGCAAAAAATAATTTAAATTAAATAGCTATAATTAATAGCCATATGACAGCTAGCACACGCCAATATACCAACCAAAAGCATCGAGAACTATACTCAAGCAGAAATAAAAATAACTAAAAGTAAACAATATCAAAAAAAAAAAGAAAAAGCCTCCAGGCATAAAGGGCGTGCCCGCTTACATATAGCTGTAACTAGAAGTTACAATTGATAAACTAGGACCATCGAGGTAAAATAAATAATTGTCGAGGTCGATAGCTAACCACATATTGCAATACAACTCATAAAAAAAAACATTGTAATGAGTAGATTATGTCAGCACTAAATTAAAATAAAATTAAAATAAATTGACTTATAAAGTAAAATTATAAACAATTATATAAACTTATATAACCTGTCAGTAGGTAAACTAATTCTGGAGAAAGAACATTTAAACATTGTCTTGAGTTAATCACAGCGACCATCTATTCTTATCATTTAAGTAGTCGTTGATAGAATAGTATGCCTTTGAACAAAGGTTGGACTTTAATTTAGTTTTAAACGCATTAAAAGGCAAATCTAGCAAAGAAGAGGGTAGCTTGTTATAAAAGGTTATACCAAGCCCAACAAATGAGTTATGAACCTTATGAAGCCGGTGAAAGGGAGCACGTAGTTTATCCTAACTTCTTGTGTTAACATTGTGAATATCACTGTTTTTAGTGTATAAGTGTATATTTTGCCTAATATGTAAGATGTTGGCGAAGATGAATTGTGATGCCACTGTGAGAATACCGATATCTTTGAAAAAATCTCTTAGAGACACTCTGGCACCTAGCTGGTAAATTGCTCGAATAGCTCGTTTTTGGAGGACAAATATATTTTGAATATCTGCAGCTTTGCCCCACAGCAGAATACCATAGGACATAACGCTATGAAAATAACTAAAATAGACTAACCGAGCTGTATCAACGTCAGTGTATTGTCTTACTTTTCTGACGGCGTAGGCGGCCGAACTGAGCCTTCCCGCTAGGCTCGATATATGTTGGCCCCACTGAAGTTTGGCATCTACTGTTATGCCCAGAAAAACTGCCGAGTTTACAGTTTCAAGCACCTCTTTATCTAAGACGATGTTGGGTCCTAGATTTCTAACATTTGGAAGGGCAAACTTTACACATTTCGTTTTTTTGGCATTGAGAACTAGGTTATTTGTCGTAAACCAATCCGTAACCATTGATAGTGCACTGTTTACATCGTCAAAATCTTGTCTATTCCTGTCTACTTTAAAAATAAGAGAGGTATCATCTGCAAACAGTACAACTTCACAGATACCCTTTAAATGTGAAAACTTTAAAAGTGGTTACGTTTGAATAGTGTCTCTGCAACTTCAGTTGCAGTTGCGTTGTGGTTGCGTTGTCCATAGTAGTTGCGATGTGGTTACAATGTGGGTAGTGTTTGCAGGCAGACTGATTGTTGTGCTTGCGATGTGACCGGCAACTAGGTGGTTGCGGTTTCGCTGGTGGCCTTTCATTATTATGATGCCCAAAATATGCCAGTGTCTATAATTTTGTACCTATTTGGAGGTTTTTCATATGCAGAGATGCATTTATAATTAAAAAAAATGGCCGACAACCATAATGTCAGACGGCACGACCTCTTCTTTTGAGATAAGTTAACTAGATCTTTATGATCTCAGCTGTTTCTGAGTCGTCTTTTAATCAAACATTTCTACATTTTCCACAGCTTCTTTGGGTATTTATAGATAGAAGCGTGGTATAGAAGAAATAAATTTTATTTGGACACAGTTCGTGAAACACAAAATACAAATAGAAAATAAAATTGTGAAATTAATGTTAGTGAATAACTCACTGCTGCGCCAAAAAGGTTCATTTCAGCATTAATGCTAGACAGATGCTGTATGACCCTGATTTTGAAGACACAGTGAACGATATTTTATTCAAAAAGTACCTACAATACATCATCAAAACCATATTTTTATTATGTCTGGATTGAGGAGCCAATATTTAAACGTAGGTAATAACAATATTTAGAAATTTGCCGATTTTGTAGGCTCGATCCTGGAATTTGTAGTAAAACCCTTAAAAAGTAACAGGATGTTTAAGGTAGCTCCGCAATCCTGACGGTATATAGAAAATACCTAGTCTTGCCATAAATATTGTCACGAAGATTTTTTTTTTTAAATTCCAAATAATATTTAGTACTTTTACAGTGTGTTAGTTTAATACATAAATATAAACAATTTAAAATATAAAAAGCTTATTCGAAGTGGTCTCCATTGGCTGCAATACAGTCCTTTAAACGATGAGACCAGTTATCAATAGAAGCACGCACTCTTTCCATGGGAAAATTCTTCACTGCCAATCGTATGGATTGTTTTAGGGATTCCAAATTATCATGGCGTTTAGAGCAAGCCGTACTCTCTAAAACTGATCATAAATCATAATCCAGCGGATTAAGATCGGGACTAGACGACGGCCAGTCTTCAGCTCTGATGAAGTCGGACACGTTCACTTCCAACCAAGACTGCGTGGACCGAGCTTTATGACCCAGCGCCGAGTCTTGTTGGAAGGACCATACTTTGTTATTGAATATGGTGTTGTTAAGGGGCTTAACTACCGTCTCAAGAATGGTATCTTGATACACTTGTGCCGATGTTTTGATACCTTTTTCACAAAAATATGGCTCTGTCACTCCTTCATAGCTAACACCCCACCAAACCATCACTGAAGTCGGATAATGCCCACGTTGCACTCTGTAGACTAATTGGGAAGCTTCCTTAGAGCTTTGAGCATAAATATTTTGTTTGTTATAATGTTGCTCAATTGTAAAGATTTTCTTATCCGTAAACAAAAATTTTCTGTGACCTCCCTTTGCGTACCGCTATAGTTGTTTCGATTTTACCACTCTATTCTTTTTAAAATAATCAGTTAAAAAATGACCAGTGCGTCTCTTATAGGCTGCAAGTCCTAAGTCCTTTTTTAAAATACGCGACCTGGTTCTGGGTGCAATCTCCATATCCCGAGATAAAATCTTTTGCTTTCAGACAGGATTTCTTCGAATTCTTTCCCTTACTGCTTTGAATACCTTTTTCGTACGAACACTACGTGGACGGCCAGATCTTTTTCTGTCACAAACAGAGGAGGTCTCATTGTATTACTAGCCCGGTACACAAACATTTGACTAATACCAAGCGTATGGAGAGTTTTAAAAAATGCATTTGGCTCCATACCGACTTTGTGTTATGCAATCACAGCGATTCGGTTCTCTTTATCACCCCACTCCATTTTAATATCGCAAAATATTGTTCAAATTCAAAATTCAAAATATTTTATTTCACATAAACCTACAAGGGCACTTATGAAACGTCAGAAGCTAGGTGCACGGTTCCAATTGGTCGTTTCCTATGGAGAAGAGCCAGCAAGAAACTCCACGGTTACTCTTTTAAAAGTAAATGGTATTTACAATCTTTTCAAGTTACAGTGTTTATAGGTATGAGAGGACACTGTAGGCCTTTCAACAAGTACCAGGTACTTAGCAAGATAGAAGACGATCGACAGATCTAAAAGTCGGTTATGCCTACAACGTTCTCACATTCACAAAATATAAAAGAGAATCTATATAAAAAAAAACAATTAAAAACCTATTTAAACCAAATGGCATGACTGCCACTAAAGCTGTAACAAATCTATAAAAAATATAGTATAGTGAAGTTATATAATGTCAAATAACGAAAAGATTATGTCAAAAAAGTACGTAAAAGAAAAAAAAGAAAAATAGGTAAAATCAAATAATCAACTTAATTTGGGAGCAGTTACTAGACATAATTACATAGTAATGCCATTATTGAGGTACCAGGGAAGCCACATGCGCAGAAGAAATTACATATTGCCAAACTTCCTTGTCTTCAACGTAGTCTTTAATCTTATAATATGCTTTTTTGATAAGGACACGTTTGATGTGGGTTTTGAACTTTCCATCACTAAGTTCTGTAACCGACTTTGGCAACTTATTATAAAATCGAATACTGTTTATAACAAATGACTTACTAGTTTTAGCTAACCTAAATTTGGGTATCACAATTTCATGTTTACTACGTGTATTTATATTATGGAAATCGCTTCTAATTTTGAAAAGTCCTAAGTTTTTCCGAACATACAAAATACTTTCTAAGATATAAAGAGAAGGCTGAGTTAATATATCAATTTCTTTGAATTTATTTCTAAGGGACTCACGAGGACCCATTTTATAGATAGCGCGAATAGCCCTCTTTTGTAAAATAAAAATGGAATCTACGTCAGCTGCCAATCCCCACAGCAAAACGCCATAAGACATAATACTGTGGAAAGAAGCATAGTATACTAACCTAGCTGTGGCTACATTAGTCATCTGCCTTATTTTTCTTACTGCATATGCAGCCGAACTTAATCTACCTGAAAGAGCTCTAATGTGGGCGCCCCATTGCAGTCTCGAATCTAAAGTAATTCCTATAAATACGGTTTCCGTAATAGCTTCTAGTTTCTTACCATCAAGTTTTAAATTTAGACCTACTTTTCTTCTTTTTTTTTTTTTTTGGGTGGGAAATCATCAAATGACTCCTCCCGCTCTGGGTGGAGCGGGAGGGCGTGTCAGACTCTTACTGACTAAAACCCGCCCGTGTTCCTTCTCTTGCCTGTGCAATGCCAGGGGGCCACGGTATCCCTTTCGGACTTTCCCGCAACCCCGGCAGGCAATGGTCTCATAGGACCCCTTCACTCGCTGACACTCTTTGAGGCGCGCGTGGAACACAACGCGCCGTCGACCCGGGCTTGGTCCTTACCTTATGGCGAGCTACCCATTGCTCACCGTCCGCAAGCCCGCGCCTGCGGTGGCCGGGAATCCACGATCGATTCCCGACGCCCGGGGCGTCTCCTCCTGCGGCGGCTAGGGGCGTGAGGGCGCGAAATTTGCCTCTCCCTCACGCGCTCCGCCTCCTCCTTCGCGAGCATTACTGCTTCGCAGAAGGAGGTGACGGCCTCCCATGCCCTCTCGCTCCGTACCATGGCCTGGACCAGGGCCGGACGCGAGAGATCCCCGCCACCGATCGCCTCCACGAGGACACGGCGGTGCTCTGCCCAAGCCGGGCATACCTCCACCGTATGCTCCACCGTGTCCTAAATTTAGACCTACTTGAGGTACATATTTTGGTAATGAGAACATAAGACATTTAGTTTTGTTCGCATTAAGTAAAAGATTATTAGCTGCGAACCATTTCGAAAGAACTGCTAGACTATCGTTGACATGTATAACATCCGTATCTTTTCTATCAATTTTAAAAATAAGAGAAGTGTCATCAGCTAATAGAATTATGTCTGATAAGTTAGCCATCATGTAAGGACGGTCATTAATATAAACTAGGAATAGGAAAGGGCCAAGAATTGATCCTTGAGGCACGCCCATCTTAACTAGAGACCCCAAGGATGTCACCCCGTTAATGTTTACTTTTTGCTGCCTGTTTGATAGATAGGAAAGAACAAGATCACCAGCTTGTCCACGAATTCCGTAGTGGTGTAATTTACAGATCAGTGTTTTGTGGTCAACGCAGTCAAACGCTTTTGAGAGGTCACAGAAAATGCCAATTGCATCCTGGGACTTCTCCCAGGATTCCAAAATGTGACTGATGAGTTTTACTCCTTATTGTACAATGTATTGGCGTCGAAATTAGAAAACTCAATGAACCGCCTTACCTAGCCTTAATATTTAATTTGTGTGTGGATCAAGGAGTCTTCCCGGATTTAATGAAATACAGCAAGGTAATACTACTTTTCAAATCCGGGGACAGTAAAGACACCAATAATTATAGACCCGTATCCGTGTTGCCAGTTTTTAGCAAAGTGTTTAAAAAGGTAATGCTTAATCAAATGCTCAATCATTTTAACAAAATCGAAATCCTCCACGATCAACAGTATGGTTTCACCAGAGGACGTTGTACCACTGACGCTGGTGTTACCTTACTAAGACACAGTTTTAACACGTGGGAAAAGGCCCAAGACGCAATAGGAATTTTTTGTGACCTCTCTAAGGCATTTGATTGCGTCGATCATGAAACCTTACTTTTGAAACTAGAGCATTACGGACTTGGAAAACTTGCACTCAATTTAGTAAAATCTTATTTAAATGATATACAACAGCAAGTTCACATAAACGGTATCAATTCACTAGGTTTAAAAGTAAAAATGGGTGTGCCACAAGGCTCGATATTGGGTCCATTCCTCTTTTTAGTGTATATTAATGATCTACTCCTTTACTCCTTATTTAAAAATCAACCAAAAATGGTGTTATTTGCTGACGATACTTCCTTAATTTTTAGGTAGATAGACATGCTACAAATTTTGACGACGTAAATAACGCCCTACTACAGGTCCAAAATTGGTTCACTGCTAATAATTTAGTATTCAATGGAAAAAAAACTAAGTGCATACAATTTTCGTTACCAAATGTCAAAAGAAGTATTTGTGAGATAGTATTGAATCAAGAGAAACAAGAATTTGTTTTCCTGGGGATCACGCTCGACTCAAGGCTACAATGGGATCCTCATTTAACATCTCTTGCAGGACGGCTAAGTTTAGCAGCATATGCGGTCAGAAAAATCCGTCAATTTACTGATGTAGATACCGCGAGGCTAGTCTATTTCAGTTATTTTCATAGTATCATGTCTTACGGTATTTTACTTTGGGGACGGGCTGCAGACATCGAGCCTATTTTTATTCTGCAGAAAAGAGCGATCAGAGCCATTCATTATCTCCGCAGGCGCGACTCTCTTAGTGAACTGTTTAAGGATATTAACATCATGACGGTACCTTGTCAATATATCTATGAAAACATCATGTACGTAAGAACCTCATTTCATAAACCTCAGGATATTAACTCTCCCTTCTCTTTATATCTACGAGGCCTCAATTATAGTTAAATCAGACATTAGTAGCTATGACACACTAAAAAGTAGTAGACTTAAAAATACACTAAGCAATAAAACATCCCACACCGCAGTACATAGTAATAGTATTTTTTGTATGGGCATAAAAATTTATAATAAGTTACCCATAGACATTAAAAGCATTCATTTAATTGGTATTTTTAAAAGGAAGTTAAAAGACTACCTGATTAAGAACGCATACTTGTCGGGATTCTGTAAAGTAATTTCTTGAAGAAAAATAAATATGTGTTACTGAAATGATTGTGATACATAATATAATGAGATATAAATTATAAGAATATTATGATATAATATAAAATGTACGAATAATTATAACTTAATATGACATAATGTAAACTGTATAATTGTACTAATGAGTGTGTATATTCTGTTTTGTTGATTTTTTAAATTATAAACCATTTAAATTGACATGCCTTAACAGGCAACTAAGTTCTAAGAACCTACCTACTGATAACACCTATAAGATTGTACACTTAGTTCACAATAAAGAATTTGAATTTGAATTTGAAGAAAAAAATTACATCTTTTTAGTAAAAGAGGTGATAGACATAATTATAGTACAAGAACCAGGTTTCAGACTGGCTAAGGTAGACTCATCTTTCATGGGGTACTGTTTAAAATGTTACAATGGATGTATGAACTTAAACAAAGCAAAATGAGTATGTAAGGACCGTAGCAGGTGACGTTCTGTAGTTTCTGCCTTCCCCTTATAGGAAGAAGGCCCCCACATACTTCAACTTAATGAGACGAAATTCAAATCTTGTATAAAACGCACACTATGTAGGCAGGCATATTATAAGTTGGGGGATTACAACACTGATAAAAATGCTTGGCTCATTGCTAGTCCTGCTCCACAACTAATTGACATACACACTGATTAACATTTTGAAAATACTGTTGGAGCTGCAGAAGATTGTAAGACCTTTTTTGTATTGTATAAACTCAATTTCCTTTATATAATTGCATAGCACAGGTGTGAGTACTATGTACTAAAGAGCTACCATTTACCGGGTAATATGTAGTATTTCATTGACTTGAATGTGCCCTGGCGGCTGTGAGTATGTCATGCTCACTCAAATGTCTCGCTGGTGGTGGCGTGTGTGTTGGATCGTTGAGTTCCCTTCAAAATGGTTGAGCTAAACGGTGCTGATCCATGCGTCATGTTCGTGAACGGGTGCCATCAGTAGGGACTGGTCATCTCTTATCTGCCACGGCTTATTTTAATTTTTGAATTGTTTTATTTTTGATTTTTTATTACGGACGCTTTTTACGTACACGTCTTTCTACATTGTTCTCACATGTATAATTTCAACATGAATGATGTAAACAATATTTTGTAAGAATATTTTTTTTTTAAAAGAGTGTCCGTGGAGTTTCTTGACCGTTCTTCTCCATAGGAACCTACGCTTTGGAATGGGCAACTAGCTTCATATTTCTGACTGACTGACTCCTTGACAATTCAAAAGTGCCTGTAAATGGTTTAATTGAAATAAATGGTTTGAGTTTGAGTTGAGTTTGAGTTTGGAAAAAGAGTGAATCCTGTACTAGACTAAGAAGTGGTAGACTTATGGGGGTCGTCTTTTGCAACTCTTGACGTTCAAAAATCACTCATCCCCATTTTAATTTTAACAGAGTACTGACACTTCCGTGGGCTTAGTTAATATAACTGAAAATGCGTCATAGTTGTCAAATAATTACAATATTGTCATATCCGCGACAGGTGCTGAACGATGTAAAACTTGTAAACTTGTCGTGTTGTCACGTCGGTTTTATTAAATAGGCCCAGCTGCCCGCTCCGCTCGTGCGTGTGTCCACTTCACACCAACACCGTGACATTTGTTGCGCTTAGCCCGTCACGTCGCAGACGGATCGTGGACACTGACACCGATGCTTAGCAAAGATTTAACGTACCTAATTAACAAACGCTGGATAAGGACTCCAAAGATTTGTTCAGCTTTTCATTTACTTATTACGTTTGAGTTCAAGGAAAGTGGTTTAATCTAAGTGCTTCTGTGGTTTTGTTGACAGATGTTTTAAATTGGTTGTGGTTCATGTTTGGAAAGTAATGTGCTTGTAAATTATGAGAAAAACAATTCTGAGCATTATTTCCCTCGGAGAGAAGTAGAGAATATTTCAATCGTCTATAGAAGCTAGAGTCTCGACAGCCTCGTTGGTCTGCGGATGGACAGACCTCTGTCTACCCTTCCGTGGAAAGCAATAGTCTAACAACTATGAGCTTAAACCAATTTTACTGCAATACCATGAATATATTGACATCTTTATGATGGAAACACAGTAGCAGTGTAGTTAATAAGCACTTTCATCCTCAACAGAATGTAACTAAAACAGTTTTTATGCTAGTACCGATCCCGCGCACGCTAAGTGTTCAAATAGTTTTTTACTCGCACGGTAAGTAGCTCCCTAGCGCCCCTAGCGGCAGTAACCCGGCATGCTTTGAGCATTATGTTACGCCCTCGGGCTAGGCTTGCCATACACCCCTAAACAACTACAGGTGCGTAGAGATAGAGCGCTGATAAAATTCACGATGACAGTGATGAGATCTTAGCAATCATATCATTTTCCTTTTATGCAAATTTTTGACGAAGCATGTCTTTCTATTGCATGCAGCCTTCATGTCAGTAGTCAGCAGTCAATTCCTTTCTGCTGTTGTACTAAGCAGAAAAAAGAAAAAGCTGTCAATCTTGTTTGAATACTATTTTCTATCCTGTCTTCCATTGGCATTTCTAATCCGGAAATACAAGGATCTATAACTCAAATGTAGTCACTGAACTGTAGCGTTTTTATTATCACAATAAAAGTTGCTTTCACTTTGTAACGTCATTAAAAAATGGCGCCAAATTTTTAACCGTTTCATTTATAAAGGTAAATATTGTCTACTCGTTTCGCGCCGAACGATTATCCAATTTGACCACATAAGTCACCACAGCTAACTAGTTTTTTAAATGTCCAGAGTGGAAAAGCCGGCAAATTCACTGGGAACGCTACTAACTTTCACACTGGGAATTGACAAGCACTTGCACACTTTATTTTCATTCTAGGAATTGCAAGCATTTTACAGATAAAGGTAAATGCGGTAGCCAGATGCAGAGATTCGTTCCTGCCAAGAACTAGCGATACGAGGTATTCGATAAAAGATGGACGTCATCTTTCTGATGGTTTGGTCTAAGAATGAACTATTGTGTAGGCAAGTATCCGATTCTATAAATTGCTTTATTTCAAAATCAGACTTAAGCAGTTAAACTTTAAATACTAAAATCCGTTTGGGAATTTTAACTGTATGTGTAGCTTTAGATTTGTAATATTATAATTTCACAAGCTGCACCTCGCGGTTTCACCCGCATGAGTCTCGATCCCGTAGGAATATCGGTATGAAAGGTGTCCTATGTACTTTTCCAGATCATGGTCTACCTATGTGCCAAAATTAATCCAAACCCGTTCAGCCGTTTTAGCGAGAAAGCGTAGTAAACAAATAAACTCCAAGTATTACAATTCTTAGTTTTCAATGTAAATCAGCCCCAACTTTCAATAATGATTCAAGAGAAGGCAAAGCGCTTCCAATCCATCATCAATTCAGACAATCGGTTACAAGTTTGTCCCGACTACGGCAATGTCAAAGAGTAACGGGAACATCATGTCCTGTACAGGGGGTGAGGATCATAGCGCTAACGGAGTGGCCTTCATCGTGTCAAAGATACTTCAGAAAACTCGATTTATTTAAATTTTAAAGTTAAAACAACGTGACGTCTATCTGTCGAGGTTTATTTACACTAGATAGTGCAAAAGCGATAAATGAGAACGTATTTAGGATATTCACAATTATTTGAACGCAAAGGCTTGATGCCCGTTTTCACTAACACCCGGCGACACCTAAATGAATGCTTAGTGCATAGTTTGCAACAGTTTCAATGTGAAACTGTGAAATATGTTTTTAGCAGCGCAAAACGATGTTGCTCTCCAGTCAGAGAAATTAATTGTTAAGCAAATTGAGTACCACGTTGAATTGACGTAGGGTGTCAATTTGCTTAAAAATAATTCCCTGATTGTAGGTACATGAACCAACGCTCTAAGCTTCAGTTAAGGTGTCTTCTACTTAGTAGAATTTTAGGTGGCTCAGATTGTAAATACTTCTTGGCTTACTATGAAAATAATTTATATTTTTAAATATCTACGATGAAGATCACTTTTGGACTCAAATACACACAAAGTTAAAACAAAACTCAAACTCAAAGTAATTACTTCAATTAAATCAGTTACAGGTACTTTTGAACTGTCAAGAATTCTATCAGTCAGAAATATGAAGCTAGTTACCCATTCCAAAGCGTAGTAGGTACCAATGGAAAAGAACGGGCAAGAAACTCCGCGGACAATCCTTTAAATAAAAAAATTGATACAAAATATTGGTTACATCATTCATTTTTAAATTATGCATGTGAGAACAATTTAGAAAGACGTGCACGTTCGTAAAACCGTCCGTAATAATAATAAAAAAAAAACTGAACCATTCAAAAACTTAAAATAAATTAAAATAAGCCATGGCGGCTAAGAGATGACCAGTCCCAACGGATAGCGCCCGTTCAAGAACATGACGCATGGATCAGCACCATTCAGCTCAACCATTTTGAAGGGAGCTAAATGATCCAACACACGCGTCACCATCAGCGAGACATCTGAGTGAGCATGACATACTCACAGCCGCCAGGGCACATTCAAGTCAATGAAATACATTTTAACTCAAACTCAACTCAAACTCAAAGCTGTTATTTCAATTAAACCATTTACAGGCACTTTTGAACTGTCAAGGAACCGGTAAATGGTAGGTCTTTAGTACATAGTACTCACACCTGTGCTATACAATTATATAATACAAAGGAGATTGAGTTTATACAATACAAAGATACAATTACAATCTTCAGCAGCTCCAACAGTATTCTAAAAATGTTAATCAATTAGTTGTGGTTGTGGAGCAGGACCAGCAATGAGCCAAGCATTTTTATCAGTGATGTAATCCCCCAACCTATAATATGTCTACGTTTTATACAAGATTTGAATTTCGTCTCATTCAGTTGAAGTAGGTGGGGAGGAATTTTATTGTAACATTTTAAACAGTACCCCATGAAAGATGAGTCTACCTTAGCCAGTCTGAAACCTGGTTGTACTAATAGGTTAGGGACCTATTAGTACAACCAGGTTTCTTGCACTATAATTATGTCTATCACCTCTTTTACTAAAAAGATGTATTTTTTTTCTTACGTACATGATGTTTTCATAGATATATTGACAAGGTACCGTCATGATGTTAATATCCTTAAACAGTTCCCTTAGAGAGTTGCGCCTGCGGAGATAATATATTATGGCTCTGATCGCTCTTTTCTGCAGAATAAAAATATACTCGATGTCTGCAGCCTGTCCCCATAGTAAAATACCGTAAGACATGATACTATGAAAATAACTGAAACAGAATAGCCTCGCGGTATCTACATCAGTAAATTGACGGATTTTTCTGACAGCATAAGCTACTGAACTTAGCCGTTCTGTAAGAGATGTTAAATGAGGACCCCATTGTAGCCTTGAGTATAGCGTGATCCCCAGGAAAACGGTTCTATCAACTAATTCTAGTTTCTCTTGATTCAATACTATCTCACAATTACTACCTGCTTTAACATTTGGTAAAGAAAATTTTATGCACTTAGTTTTTTTTCCATTTAATACTAAATTATTAGCACTGAACCAATGTTGAACCTGCAGTAGCTTCGTTATTTACGTCTACCTAAAAAATTAAGGAAGTATCGTCAACAAATAACACCATTTGTGGTTGATTTTTTAATAAATGGAGTAGATCGTTAATATACACTAAAAAGAGGAATAGAAACGGTTCAGTGCATCGAAACATATAGCGACCACGTCCACCACGTCCATCCATACTCTATAATCTGCTATTTATTAGATTTTAAATGAACAGTATCTAAACATTACTATTTCGGACGAGTCACTTCATAAATCCAGTCTATGTAGGGACTGACTGGTGTATAGCCAGAATACACATGCATTTCGTAGTCCTCTATTTTAGTCAGCACACCGATAATGCGTCCGTCGTACAACAAGGGCCCCCCGGAGTCCCCGTAGCTTGGGTAGCCAAGTTTGTTCGAACACTTGGGGGAAATGCAAATCAAATATCTTCTCATGCCCTTAAATTCCTCATCACATGCGACGACGGCCCCTTCGCCGAGCTGCAGGAGCCGCGTGTTGTCGTCCCCCTGCTTGTTGGTTTCGCCGGCCCCCACGTACGTTATTGGGAGCCCTATCAGCGTCGTGTGGTCAACCGAAGATAGTCGTCCATAACGCCGCAAACTGATGGGATCCACACGTAACAAACATATATCGTTATCTGCTAAGTGCCACAATGGATCGACGTCCAAGTAGTGGAAGCCTGGATGTACGAATATTTCTAATACTAAAGAAAACAATTTTGATTCTGATGGCGGCACAGTATAGTTGCCGTACAAAACATATAATATATGGTCTTGCCGTCCATGAACGCAGTGTGCGGCAGTGATTACCCAGCTCTTCGTTATCATGGATGCCGAACAGACTCTGCAGGCACCAGAAATGCATATTTGATCGAATTCAAACAATACTACAGCAAATGGATACTTGCCGTTTCCGATATCTTGTCCATGGATGACTCTTAGATAGGTATGATTGACCTGTTTGTCGCTGACAACAGTAGGTTGTCCAACGGTTTGTTTGATCATCGTACTAAAATAATATGTTGTGAACCCAATTGCTAGGACTAACTTAAGCATTGTAGGCACCGGTATAAAGAATTATTTCAGGAAGTTTTCGATAAGCGTCGAAGTCGTAAAGTATTGCAATTTTATGTTTCGATTTTTTTACTATACCGTTATTTATTAAATTTAAATCATTGTTTAAGTACTTACCTACTTTTCAATTTATTTAAAGATTGTTTGATTTTTTACCTAGTATAATAAAATGTTATTTTGTTACGATGTCTTGTATATACTTTTTTTAAATGACGTTTTTGTCGTAATTGGGTTTTAGTTCTTATTTACTGCAATAATGCCAGATAATAATGTTTCCAGGACATATTAATGTTATTTATAATTATTCATTTCAAGGAAAAAATGTTATTGTACGTTTCGTTACCATTATAATAATTAATGTTGCTAATTTAATTATACAATGCTGGGTTGGCTTCTAGGGCCCGTTCACACTTACCATAACCACACCACATCGCAGCGACAAAACGTAGGCAAGCAGTGGCTACGTTTGAATAGTGTCGCTGCAACTTCAGTTGCAGTTGCGTTGTCCATAGTAGTTGCGATGTGGTTACAATGTGGCTAGTGTTTGCAGGCAGACTGATTGTTGTGCTTGCGATGTGACCGGCAGCTAGGTGGTTGCGGTTTCGCTGGTGGCCTTTCATTATTATGATGCCCAAAATATGCCAGTGTCTATAATTTTGTACCTATTTGGAGGTTTTTCATAAGCAGAGATGCATTTATAATTTTTAAAAAAAGCCGACAACCATAATGTCAGACGGCACGACCTCTTCTTTTGAGATAAGTTAACTAGATCTTTATGATCTCAGCTGTTTCTGAGTCGTCTTTTAATCAAACATTTCATCACAGCTTCTTTGGGTATTTATAGATAGAAGCGTGGTATAGAAGAAATAAATTTTATTTGGACACAGTTCGTGAAACACAAAATACAAATAGAAAATAAAATTGTGAAATTAATGTTAGTGAATAACTCACGGCTGCGCCAAAAAGGTTCATTTCAGCATTAATGCTAGACAGATGCTGTCTGACCCTGATTTTGAAGACACAGAGAACGATATTTTATTCAAAAATGTTTGCTTTAGTACCTACAATACATCATCAAAACTATATTTTTATTATGTCTGGATTGAGGAGACAATATTTAAACGTAGGTAATAACAATATTTAGTTATAAATTTGCCGATTTTGTAGGCTCGATCCAGTAGTTTGTAGTAAAACCCTTAAAAAGTAACAGGACGTTTAAGGTGGCTCCGCAATCCTGACGGTCTATAGAAAATACCTAGTCTTGCCATAAATATTGTCACGAAGATTTTTGTTTTTAATTCGAAATAATATTTAGTACTTTTACAGTGTGTTAGTTTAATACATAAATATAAACAATTTAAAACATAAAAAGCTTATTCGAAGTGGTCTCCATTGGCTGAAATACAGTCCTTTAAACGATGAGACCAGTTATCAATAGAAGCACGCACTCTTTCCATGGGAAAATTCTTCACTGCCAAACGTATGGATTGTTTTAGGGACTCCAAATTATCATGGCGTTTAGAGCAAGCCGTACTCTCTAAAACTGACCATAAATCATAATCCAGCGGATTAAGATCGGGACAAGACGACGGCTAGTCTTCAGCTCTGATGAAGTCCGACACGTTCACTTCCAACCAAGACTGCGTGGACCGAGCTTTGTGACCCAGCGCCGAGTCTTGTTGGAAGGACCATACTTGGTTATTGAATATGGTATTGTTAAGGGGCTTAACTACCTTCTCAAGAATGGTATCTTGATACACTTGTGCCGATGTTTTGATACCTTTTTCACAAAAATATGGCTCTCTCACTCCTTCATAGCTAACACCCCACCAAACCATCACTGGAGTCGGATAATGCCCACGTTGCACTCTGTAGACTAATTGGGAAGCTTCCTTAGAGCTTTGAGCATAAATACGGTAATTTTGTTTGTTAAAAAGTTGCTCAATTGTAAAGATTTTCTCATCTGTAAACTAAATTTTTCTGTGACCTCCCTTTGCGTACCGCTTTAGTAGTTGTTTCGATTTTACCACCCTATTCTTTTTTAAATTATCAGTTAAAAAATGACCAGTGCGTCTCTAATAGGCTGCAAGTCCTAAGTCATCTTTTAAAATACGCGACATGGTTCTGGGTGCTATCTTCATCTCCCGAGATAAAATCTTTTGCTTTCAGGCAGGATTTCTTCGCATTCTTTCCCTTACTGCTTTGAATACCTTTTTCGTACGAACACTACGTGGATGGCCAGATCTTTTGTTGTCACAAACAGAGGAGGTCTCATTGTACTATTAGCCCGGTACACAAACATTTGACTAATACCAAGCGTATAGAGAGTTTTAAAAATTGCATTTGGCTCCATACCAACTTTGTGTTATGCAATCACAGCGATTCGGTTCTCTTTATCACCCCACTCCATTTTAATATCGCAAAATATTGTACAATGTATTGGCGCCGAAATTAGAAAACTCAATGAACCGACTTACCTAGCTTTAATATTTAATTTGTGTGTGGATCAAGGAGTCTTCCCGGATTTAATGAAATACAGCAAGGTAACACTACTTTTCAAATCCGGGGACAGTAAAGACACCAATAATTATAGACCCGTATCCGTGTTGCCGGTTTTTAGCAAAGTGTTTAAAAAGGTAAAATAATCAAATGCTCAATCATTTTAACAAAAATGAAATCCACCACGATCAACAGTATGGTTTCACCAGAGGACGTTGTACCACTTACCGTTACCTTATTAAGACACATTTTTAACACGTGGGAAGAGGTCCAAGACGCAATAGGAATTTTTTGTGACCTCTCTAAGGCATTTGATTGCGTCGATCATGAAACCTTACTTTTGAAACTTGAGCATTACGGCCTTGGAATACTTGCACTCAATTTAGTAAAATCTTATATATATGATAGACAACAGCAAGTTCAAATAAACGGTATCAATTCATTAGGTTTAAAAGTAAAAATGGGTGTGCCACAAGGCTCGATATTGGGTCCATTCCTCTTTTTAGTGTATATTAATGATCTACTCCATTTATTTAAAAATCAACCACAAATGGTGTTATTTGCTGACGATACTTCCTTATTTTTTAGGTAGATATACATGCTACAAATTTTGACGACGTAAATAACGCCCTACTGCAGGTACAAAATTGGTTCACTGCTAATAATTTAGTATTCAATGGAAAAAAAAACTAAGTGCATACAATTTTCGTTACCAAATGTCAAAAGAAGTATTTGTGAGATAGTATTGAATCAAGAGAAACTAGAATTTGTCGATAAAACTGTTTTCCTGGGAATCACGCTCGACTCAAGGCTACAATGGGATCCTCATTTAACATCTCTTGCAGGAAGGCTAAGTTTAGCAGCATATGCGGTCAGAAAAATCCGTCAATTTACTGATGTAGATACCGCGAGGCTAGTCTATTTCAGTTATTTTTATAGTATCATGTCTTACGGTATTTTACTTTGGGGACGGGCTGCAGACATCGAGTCTATTTATATTCTGCAGAAAAGAGCGATCAGAGCCATTCATTATCTCCGCAGGCGCGACTCTCTTAGTGAACTGTTTAAGGATATTAACATCATGACGGTACCTTGTCAATATATCTATGAAAACATCATGTACGTAAGAAAAAATTTACATCTTTTTAGTAAAAGAGGTGATAGACATAATTGTAGTACAAGAACCAGGTTTCAGACTGGCTAAGGTAGACTCATCTTTCATGGGGTACTGTTTAAAATGTTACAATAGATGTATGAACTTAAACAAAGCAAAATGAGTATGTAAGGACCGTAGCAGGTGATGTTATGTAGTTTCTGCCTTCCCCTTATAGGAAGAAGGCCCCCACATACTTCAACTAAATGAGACGAAATTCAAATCTTGTATAAAACGCACACTATGTAGGCAGGCATATTATAAGCTGGGGGATTACAACACTGATAAAAATGCTTGGCTCATTGCTGGTCCTGCTGCTCCACAACTAATTGACATACACACTGATTAACATTTTGAAAATACTGTTGGAGCTGCTGAAGACTGTAAGACCATTTTTGTATTGTATAAACTCAATTTCATGTCATGCTCACTCAAATGTCTCGCTGATGGTGGAGTGTGTGTTGGATCATTTAGCTCCCTTCGAAATGGTTGAGCTGAATGGTGCTGATCCATGCGTCATGTTCGTGAACGGGCGCCGTCAGTTGGGACTGGTCATCTCTTAGCTGCCATGGCTTATTTTAATTTATTTTAAGTTTTTGAATGATTCTTTTTTTCTTCTTTTTATTACAGACGCTTTTACGAACATGCACGTCTTATTACATTGTTCTCACATGAATTATTTCAAAATGAATGATGTAACCAATATTTTGTATCAAGTTTTTTATTTAAAAGAGTGTCCGTGGAGTTTCTTGCCCGTTCTTTTCCATAGGTACCTACTACGCTTTGGAATGGGTATCTAGCTTCATATTTTTGAAAAATTACAGATTCCAAATTCAAATGTAATATCTTTCTTATTTTTAATTGTAACCGTATTTATGCCCAGACGAAGTATATGTTACGTAGCTACTAAAGTAGTTGATCAAATCAGATAATAGCACCAACACCTAACAATAGCAACAACGATAACAATAGCACCTATATTTCGTAGAAATTTCTACTCTATATTGGCGTAAACCAACATCCTGCACATTCAGTATTTCAAAAGATATTTATAACATTCCTTAAAAATTTAGTGTGGTACGAGAGCCCACGACCAAAACCTTGTCACATCGTTTTACGGCCAAAGCCGTATAAAATCGTTAGTTTAGATCATTCTGAACCTGACTGAGCGAGAAGTACTGGTCAGAAACGTCCCAGTCTTACGGGAGCCACCCATTTCTGCTATGTCAAAAACCAAAACAAATAGGCAGGCGGTTTCATGATAATATGTCTGATATTAAAAATGTACCTACATGGGATTCGTTTCGTCTTATTTTATGATTCTAAATTCATTATTGTTTTGCTTTTATTTTTCACAACATTATTACTATAGTAATGTAATAAAGAAGAGAAAAAAAAAAATCGGTTAGAAAATCAAATGCTAGGAGGATGTTATCAGATCCTCCTAAGGGTACGCTAGTCAGTCATTTTTCCATACAAACGTAGTATGTTGATTACTCGTATTTTGACGGTGTACGTTCAAAACCAAAAATTATATCAATTTGTCTTGTCATTATGGAAGCAGAATTGGAGAAAATGTATTGGTTTGGAAGTTATGAGCGTCGAAACTTCAATATTTTAACACTAGTTTCAACTCGTCTTTGGGCGTAAATAAATAACTTATGTAGTAAAAAACCAGTCAAGTGGGAGTCAGACTCGCGCACAAAGGGTTCCGTATCTATAAAAACAGCAAAAAAATCATGTCTGTTGTATCGGATCCGCCTTAAATATTTATTTTATTTTTAGTATTTGTTGTTATAGCGGCAACAGAAATACATCATCTGTGAAAATTTCAACTGTCTAACTATCACGGTTCATGAGATACAGCCTGGTGACAGATGGACAGACAGACAGACGGACAGCGAAGTCTTAGTAATAGAAAGAAAAGAAAGAAAAGAAAGAAAAGAAAGAAAAGAAAGACAAGAAAGAAAATAAAAGAAAGAAAAACAGGTTTATTTGTCACAGAAACACGTGCAAATTTTACACGCTCGTTTTGGTTATAAATAATGTTATTTTTATACTACAAATTAAAACACATTTACTACTAAATTATACTACAATTAAGGTGTAATTTGTTGATTACTTTCCGAGAATCAGAGCGGTGAAATGTATGAATTTTTATGAAAAATTAAAACATTGTAGCTATCTAAAATTTTGCCGTACAATACTCATTTTTACTGTAGAGATTACGCATAAGTACCACCAAATCCTGCCAAATTTTCAAAAAGCGTGGCTATTCAATTCAGTCGTCGGAATTGAGGAGCCACCTTAAACGTCCTGCAACTTTTTAAGGGTTTCACTACGAATTCCAGGATCGGTCCTACAAAAACGGCTAATTTAGGTACTACATATTGGTAGTACCCGGGTTTAAATACGAGACATGGCTCCTCAATCCATACGGACACTTTTTATTTATAGGCAGCACATCGATGGTAACACTGATCTTAAGCTGACCTAGCTTAGTTCAGTTCCAATAGAATAAGAGGCCAGCTTGTATTGGTTTGGTTGTAGTATAGGATCCGAAATAAGATCGACTAATAAACAAATGGGTGAAGGCAACGGTGAAGACCATTGCCTTCACCCATTTGGTAACAGACGAAACTAAAAAAAAAAACAGCCTTATTTATTATAAAAATATATTGCAAATGGGTTGCCCTAAATATGTTCATGGCTAAAACTAATTAAAAATACAGTAAGTAAGTTTTTTTTTTAAATATTTCCCCGTCTTATTTACCATATAACGTCCTTTTTTCAATGGGATGTTTGTATGAAGTCAAGAAGACAGGAAAAGCTCAGTCGAGTCAGTGTGTAAAAAATAATTTTCACCCGGTAAACATACGATGGTGACGATATAGGATGGGTGAAGGTCGATCTTACTTCGGATCTTAGACTATTACCACTGACGGATGGCGAGAAGTCTCTGGTTGTAGTTACTAATCTACCTTAGTTCAGTAATAATTCACGAACAAATTATTAACTGCCGCGCTAATTCCTAATTGTTTCCCTGCGTTGTGTAGGATTAATCAAGGTCTCGTGATCAATTCGAGGCGTTAAGACATTAAAAAGCAATTCAACGCTGTGATTGATTCCAGACCAGGTAGAACTTATGTGCCTATTAGTGCCAACAGTTGTAACGGTAATCTATTATGTTATTGTTTGAGGTTGAAACATGTGTTCATGAAAGGACGGTGGAAGCAACTCCTAACGTGTTGACTGAGGAACATATCAGCGTTGGTTTTAGACAGACTGGTTTATTATTTAAAAACTGATTATAGTTGCTGCTAGTCACTGTGGGTGATAAAATAAAAGTATACGAATATCCTCTTATATTTACGTATAGACGTTATTTAATCCCTTTGGAAAAAAAACTGCTTCTTAAAAAATCCAAACAGATTAAAACCGGAAATCGAAAAGTTACCCTCACGTTTGACAGTCGCTTTTGCAATAATTATACGATGACGTTACACATAGGTACCTACTGCCTATAAGTGCAGACTACACAGACTTTGTGAGGTGAATCCATTTCCTGCGGGTTAACTGACAGGTGGGCGATCTCAGGGTATTACAAGTGGCTCATGTGAGCGAGCGCCCGCCGGTGGCTTTGCTTCAACTGTGCTTGTTGGAAATCTTTATAGTGTCATAAGCATTTACGCAGATAGGGAGCTAAAATGGTTGTGTGACCATTGTCGATGTTTGAAAATTAATTTAGGGTTCCCACCACTTGAGAATGATAGCAATCCATAATATCGTGACTGGATGTGAAAGTAAGTTAATTTAGTTCTATGGATTGATTCTCACAAACACAAGTACCGATGTCACCAAAAATAAGCGTCCACATTTGCCGCATCTGAACGAATCATGGGCTAACCGCTAAATCTAGCAAAAACGAGGGTTAAGGAAATCATGCAGCGACACCGTAGACCCAGGCTAAGATGGCGGGACAAGCTCGACAAACTACAGGCAGGACTGGTATACAGTAACCCAAAACCGAGAGAAATGAGGAGAACAAAGTGAAACCTTTGCCCAGCAGTGGGAGAACACAGGCTTAATTAAGAAATTATAATGTTTTTGTATTCTCAGTACATTTCTTTTGTTTCCATTCTCATTAGCAACTATAAATTGTTATTGTTTTTACCGTAACACATAAGTAGGTAACATTTCGAAGAAGATGCTATCGTCAGTCATATAATGTTTATAACAATACAATATAATTTGTAATCTAAGCGTGTTTTGCATGATTGCACTAACGTTTTAATAATTAGTCTTCATAACCACTAAGAAGAGCGTTGACGTGTTTATGATCTAGCTGATATAAATAAAATATTTGTATAGTCACCCGCGCGCCATGTCTTAATCAATATTTTTTGTCCATTTCAAAGCTCAAGTAACTTTTATTTTATTTAAACGAGATAGCTGTCTCTGTATGATCGTTTCTTTAACCATTTGAAGTTGGTAAAACTCATTTTCTGTAGGTACAGTCAAACAAAATAAATGAATGTTCAGGCCCTTGCAACTACTAATACTAAACCATGCTGTGAGTGTGCTGAGGAGTCATAAAAAGTTGTAAGGTTCGCACACAATAACGAATATTCGCAGTGTAGTGGAAACATTAATAATTTCGTCTGTAAACCTAAGGGGTGCTACACACATGTTGGGGTTGCTACATTTGATTCTGTAGTATTGTTTAACTACACAGCTGATCCGAAGTACATATTCGGCTTTTATTCAGCTAGCGGATCTGCATGGCGCTATTGTAGCTAAGTCAAACGGCTTTTCCCGAACATAATATATACATTCAATTTTACCAAACCGTTGAGCCGAATCATACCGACTCGAACATGACAACGTGAGTAGCAAGTAGCTAATAGTAACTGTTTAGTTGACTGTAGGATCAGGGGAAGTCCCCTGGGTCGTCACTGACCTGCCACTCCGTACCTGTGGTAGGTATACGTTCAAAGGAAATCTTTACTCTTTTTTACTCAACCGTCTAATTAAAGGGACGGTTTCCCTCAGGGTAAATGTCTAGCCATTCGACCTTAGAGTACCTATTCTAACCCAGACTTCTCCTAACAGCCTAATTCGGTTACTTCTAATAAATTCCCAGTCTGTACGTGTAATGTTTAGATTTATTTTAAACTAGCTCTCAAAGATTTTTCTCAAGGGACGCCCTCATCTTTTGGGTTGATTGCTTTGCAAGACAAGTATGATAGCAATTTCAAAGATATTTCGAATAGCTTTTTTATCCTCGCTGGCTTGCCGTCTGGTGAGATAGCGGTGAAGGGTGATCTTAACAAACTAATAAAATAGCTTGTTACAAAAATAACAAGAGTGCATCATTAGTTGATTATTATCTGCCTTTCTTTAATCCATCCTAACTAATATTATAAATGCGAAAGTGAGTTTGTTTATTTGTTTGTTTGTTAAGCTGTCAAGCTAAAAGGGCTTAACAGATTTAGATGAAATTTAGCATATGGGTAGACCCTTTAGTAAGTTACCATGGGATGATTTCGGACTACCATGCAGGCAAAGCCGGGAGTAAAAGCTAGTTTAGAATAAACAGTAATCGGCCAAACTTCAGAACTAATACCTTATTAAGACGCACCAAGTTACGCGTCCCACTTGGGCACATGTACATTATGTAGTTAGTTTGACAGTAAGCCTGCCAGTAAACCCGAGGTGTTACCCCAACTATGGGGAGCTTACACAGTGTCACACTTTGAGTGTTCGTTCATTAAACAACGTTAGTTTATGTTCGTTGCCATCGCGTACACGAATTACACGTTTATATGTACAACTTCGCGATCACTTCTGAGTAACCTTTGCACAACTGTGTATATGGTTGAATGCAGATAATTTCCAAAGCATGGTTCATTTTTTCAGTTTTTCTTGATAACTTATCTTGTTTAGTTAGTGTTTTTAATTAGCATTGATAATAACGAGTTATGAAGTTATTATTGACTTAATTTTGATCTTCAACAAAAGATGTCACAAAAAGTACCTAGTTAAATTTGCTCCTTGTTGTTCTCCTCATCGCTGTCACTGAGGCGAAGTTGTCAACAGCCTCGGACACAACGGCTTGTCTTGCAGCCGAAGTGCGGGTCGCTTAGCGCGGCACGCGAACATTAACGACATCATCCGACGAGCTCTTGTCACCGTCGGCGTTCCAGCTGTATTAGAACCTAATCGCTTGGCACGCGACGATGGCAAGAGACCGGACGGTATCTCTTTATCTACATGGAAGGTGGGTAGTCCTTTCGTTTGGGATGCAACCTGTGTCGACACTCTTGCGCCATCCCATCTTCCTGGCTCGACGTACTGTACTGGTGCTGCTGCTGCGGCTGCAGCAAACCTCAAGCAGCGTAAATATAATAACCTTACAGGTAATTATATTTTCGAGCCTTTTGGGATTGAAACCCTCGGGCCGTGGGATCTGAGAGCTCACGGCCGCTTCAATGAAATCTCAAAACGGCTATTTGACACTTCCCGTGACCTAAGGGCTGGTTTTTATCTTGGGCAGAGGCTAAGCATTGCCATACAACGTGGCAATGCGGCCAGTCTCGGGTACATTACCAGTCGACAGCGATGCGAATGAATTTTTCGATGTAAATAGTTTCAGTTAAGTTAGTATATAGTTTTGCTATTTTTATGAATTAATTAGTTATAAGTTGTTACGTGGCCACTTATAAATATGAAAGATTTAGCAAATGAAAAAAAAAAAATATGTATGGAATCTAAACACAAAGCATTTATTTCAAATAATTCAATTACAGGCACTTTTGAATTGGCAAGGGGTCGGTCAGTCAGAAAAATGAAGCTAGTTGCACATTTCAAAGCGTATAGTAGGTACCGCCTACCTAAGGAGAAGAACGGGCAAGAAACTTTGCAGACAATCTTTTAAATCAAAATAGGTATGGTTACAAAATATTGGTTACACAAATATGTTGAAACGATGCAGAAGGTTAAAAGCGTCAGTAATAAAAAGATAAAAGAAAAAAAAAATAGTTGTGGCAAAATCATATACCTAACATATATACATAGGTACTCTTATTTTATAACATATAGATATAGGTACTCTTTTACATAGGGGGTAGGGTCGTCAATGAGAAACCAAATTAAACTTCGTATATCTTTCTCGTGACGTTCCTAGTCTATAAACAAAAATTCAATCAAAATATATAATATCCAATTAGTCACTATAGCTACTCGGCTGATTGGCAAAACCCATGGTCGAGCCATCACTACGAGATATTTAGATTGTTTTAGATGTTTGGGCTTAGGCACCTATTTGATAATTTCAAAATACTCCTACGTAGTATTGACAGTGTTTTCATTTTTAAATGCCGGCCTCACCACAACGAAACTCACAAACACATCAACAAACAAACGCATTTTCAGATTTATAATATTAGGAAGATAGAAATAGTATTACAGAGTTAGTCCTATAACCAGTAAAAGGCTATTAAGCCATCCCTAAGACACTTTGTCAGCTTAGTCATGAAGATTTCTATCGAGCTAAGTACATAACCGTCCTCTGACTCGTGCGCAGCTAACAACTTACCGCCTGCATATGAGAATTAGCCTCAATTACATCTAGGTTCTTGCAAAGTTCTACAAGCAGCTCGAGTAAGGATGGTGTTACACTGCTAATCAAGCCTATTAGATTATACTCAAGAAGTTATTGTTATTGAAAAATACTTCTCTGTCCCAGTCTAGATATTGCAAGCACCTAATCCGTCTACTGGCTGTGGCTAAGCATTATGCAGAGTGGAACACGTCTTGCCACAGTCAACGCGCAGCTGCCAACTATTTTTGTTCTGTGCTCGTGGATAAAGATCTGTTTTCTTATGTTAATTTATCTTTTTACAAATAAACCTATTTTTACCCGACTACGGCGGAGGGTTATGATATTTATCGGTTATAATGTGGGTATGTATCCTTTTTTTTATAAAATATGTACGAATAGTATAGTGGTACATATTTTATTAAAAAAAGGTTAATCCAAAAAACAATATGTCTGGAACGGACCACCAGGCCACTTCAGATCAACGTTAACTAAAGTGTTAGAAAAAGGTTTCGTGTCGTAAGAGATGTATAATAAATAACTGCAATCGGCCATTAACTAAATAATTAATACAAGAGGTTAGAAACAGCTTAGGGTGTCGAGTGATTCTCTACTGTGGGAACTGATGCCTGGTATGCATAACTCAGTGAACGAAAATTTCGTTCACTGGCATAACTACCTATTAAACCCATTACTATAATAACATTGAATGATCAACACATTAGTTCCCGCCATATTTCAATTAGCTAACTCACGTTAATTCCGCTAATACAGTGCGTGTGTGTAATTATTAAACGGAGTCACTCTTACCTGAAGAGATAATTAGATTGATCAGATTGAAACGGTGTACAAACTTAGAATCCGCGCTTAGCGTTGTGATAAAAGAGATAAACTTTCAAAATAATTACAACGCCAGTAATAAAATTAAACCAACAAAAATACTCAAAATAACCAGTTACAAGCAAATAAAAATAACACACAGACACAACCATCTCATTTTAAATTCGGAGTACCACAACAAGGATACAATCCTCGCCCTCCAGATAGTGGCTCAAGAAGCCCTGAGCCAGGGCCTTCATCTGCAGCGGATTCAAGATAATCCTGGGATTCTTCCTGTCAAGGAAGGCAAAGCAGGTCTTAGCTTAGGAACAAAGTAAAAGTTCTAGATTTAGAATTATTAAGTAACCATTTAGATTAAAATATAGGAAAACACTTTAAAAAATGGTCATTTTAAGAAAGATAGGTTATGTATCTTTAGGTGGTAATATAATTCATATGTAATTACAAACACAATAGAATGTTACGGTTAAGCGATTTAATTAATTGATTCCTATATGAAAATGAAATGCCCTTGGCTCTATCATTAAAGTAATTACTGGTAATCTGGATAGCGACGACGTAACCAATTATGACAAATTAATTATTAATATATTAGTAATGTACAGTCAAAACAACACGCTATACAAATAGTTGGAAAATTTGTGAATTCCACTAACTCTACTCGAAGCAATTTATCTTACTAGATAAGACCATAGCCGAAATAGTCGTTTAATCTTGAATAAAACTCCATTTCAGCAAAGCAACTTAATATTAAATACTTGTATTTTGTTAATACATAACTTTTAAACAATACGCACCAGACTAGATGAAGTAGAACCAGCTATTTCTTTTAGCCGAGTTAATATCCTAGACCAATCAACTATTGAGATACGGAGCTTCTTGTTATTTAAAAAAATAGAGCAGTTAATGTGCCCTCTTATACTAGAAAATTTTATAGATTTAGAACATTGTACAAATATATAACATCATACATTAAAAGGCAAACGAATAATATTTAACAAATGTATCAATTCCAACCATCCAACGAGATATCATTTATAATTATTTGCAATTACACCCATTCCCAATGTACCCCTGAACAAGCCTTACATTCCTAATCATTCCCAAACATACAATATTCTTGCGAAAGGGTTGAAAATATTAGCGCTCTCCAAGCCATGCAGGGAAATGGACGACGGGAAATTTATTTGTTACGAGACAGACGTCTCCCCAGCTGACGAAGACTCATCACATGCATCGCGGACTTAATGAAGATTATCACTGAAATTACAACGTGTTTTCCCTTCCCAGTGAAATTATCCAAGGTGGAAAACAAACTTATACAGCCGGGCACATGGAGCCTATTTTCCGGTGTTCACACATTTTTGATGGAATATTACGAGAAGACATAAATCAGCACCATATTTTCGGCACCTGTATTCTGACTCTAGACGATATTTGCGAAGGGAAAATGGATATGGTATTTCCGAAATTATGAATATTCATAACATCGGAACTCTAATCATTTACTTAATTGTAATTATCATATTAATAAATTGTGTCTTGTTAGGTTTAATTCTAAAATATTATCTATTTGTAATATAAATCAAAACTATTCATTCTCAGAATGCAAATGATGATTTTGAACTTGCATACCAGGCATTATTCCCACAGTAGAGAATCACTCGACACCCTAAGCTGTTTCTAACCTCTTGTATTAATTATTTAGTTAATAGCCATGTTACCGATTGCAGTTATTTATTATAAATCTCTTTCGACACGACACCTTTTTCTACCACTTAAGTTAACGTTGATCTGAAGTGGCCTAGTGGTCCCTTCCAGAAATATTGTTTTTTGGATTAAACCTTATAGGGTTCCGTAGTCAACAAGGAACCCTTATAGTTTCGCCATGTCCGTCTGTCTGTCTGTCCGCGGTTTAGCTCAAAAACTATTGGTACTAGAAAGTTGTAATTTGGCATGAGTATACAAGTTAATGACGCCAAAAAAGTGGTAAAATAAAATTTTGAAAAAAAACAGTTCTTTAGGGTTCCTCCCCTACATGTAAAGTGGGGATGATAATTTTATTTTTCGTCCTTCCCATAGTGTGGGATATCGTTGGATAGGATTTTTTTTTTTTTAAATATTAGAGGTTTGCGAATACAATTTTTTGATTAAGTAAACCGTTCGTGACTTATCAAGCTTTAAAGTACCAATTTTCGTTAGAGTCAATTGTCCCCCCCCTCTACCAACTAAACGGTTTTAGTTAAAAATTCAAATGTCACGGCATTAGTACTTATATATAACAAAGTTTAAAGGAAAACTATCATTCTTAAGTGGGCTTTACAAGTTTACGAGTAATAATCGACCATCTTAAATTTGCGGTTGCAAAAACATGTTCTCCCTTATATTCCGTATGGGAGAACATGTTTTTCAATTACAATGTTAAGTTTGTTCTTACGATAAATTCATTCCAACTACGGAACCCTTCATTATGCGTGGTCCGACACGCACTTGGCCGTTTTTTTTAATAAAATATGTACCAATAGTTCGTAAGCCATTCCGTCTGCATCGCTCTAACCGAGCACACCTCGTAATTATTGTAAATATCGTAGGTAATTAAAGTTTATTTAAATATTAAAGTTAGTATATTAATGGGATAACACACTAACTTTAATATCATTCGAGGTTCTGACTCCGTTTAATAATTACACACACGCACTGTATTTGCGGAATTAACATGAGTGAGTTAGCTAATTGAAATATGGCGGGAACGAATGTGTTGATCATTCAATGTTATTATAGTAATGGGTTTAACAGGTAATAGTTTGGCGCTAAATAATTACCGAATGTTTACTTTGTTGAACGTTATCGCTTTGTGAGGTACTGAAATGTAAGTGTGTGTGCAGCATGTGCACAAGCCAAATTAATATGATGAAATAACAAGTTTCAATTTATTCAGACCTTTTAAATTATCATCTCTTAATACTTTCGTCCAAATCGAAACCCTAGTTTTCGATTTGGACTGCAGAGGGAACCACCCTCTTCGCGGCTTCACCCCGAATAAAGCTTCCATTGAGCTCGATAGACGGCGACGAGATCGAATTAGAAGTCGCTATGGTTTCGTCCGCAGGCCGAGTATAAGGTTAGCGAAATAAATGTGAAAGGACGACCCCATAAGTCTCCTCCAGGAGAGCAATATAGGGCCATAAGTACATAAGTACAGTGCACAAACACATACACCGACCCGCATTCCGATCTCGCTGCCGTGGTTCTGCGCTATCGCGACCATCCTGAGTAGATAATTACCCCCCCCCCCCGACCCTTGCTTGACGATGCGCCAGCCCGCGTCAATGCTGAGCCAGTAGCTTTAAATTCCCCGATTAATAATAATGAAATATCCTTAATCCAGCCTGTGCCATCTAGCTGTCCTCTCCCCAGTGGCGCCCTAAGCCGAGGTTCGTATCCCACAGGGGCTGCCCTTAGCGACCGCTCGCCTAGTTTTAATTAGAATAGTTTTGCCCCTGGCTGGAGGCTTTGAGTGTAGTTGCTTAAGGCAGCCACAGGAAAGCCCGGTTAAGTAATCATGACCTCAGAGGTCAGCAACGAGATGCCTTAACAAAAAAAAAAGTGAATAGTTACACACACATCAGGAAATAGGTACTTAACTTCCTAGCTATTACACTGATTTTTTGTAAAAGTCGAGCAGGAATTATCACGAATGATGTGCGTGATGTTTTATTATTAATTAACTTTATCATAATGTAATGTTGTTTAATTGTTAGTGCATTAATACATACTAAATAAAATAGGCAAAATGGGTTAATTTTTCGCTAGGACCTAAACTCCAGAATCGGACAAACGAGTCAGAAAAAACGATTACAAAACAAGATAAAGTGTTCAAATATCAAAGAAAAGATTTTTGCATAGTGCTGTCTTCATAGTGGTTACAACCATTTCCCTAAATTACTTCTTAAATAACAGCGCTCTCTGCATTTCGCAAAAAAATCTTGCGGAGAAAATATACAACACTGCCATTTACTTACAAAAATGTCGCATCAGCTTATTGCCCTGAATTACCAGAAACATGACATGAACTTTACCAGCTCATGTACAACGCATGTTTCGCGTTTCTTGCTTGGTACAAGTTATCGCGAGGTCACTAACTTCCTTACTTCACATACCAAACTCTGGGCGCACACGATTTGTTTGCGATTTGTTAAAACATGTTTTGTATCATTTCAGTTCAACACAAAAATCTAAATTCAAGATATCACCAGCGAAAGTTTGAATTTTGATTCCCCATTATCGTTGTCAGCGCTAACCATGAAAATGATACCCATGACGAAAATCTAGCAAAAGAGATTCGGCGATTCTGTATTGAAGCCGAATAGCGCTATGAGACTAATACCAATGGAAAGATCTCATCAAGGACGACTCTTGACTGTAAGTACGTAAGGAGGTACAGAGCTCTAAATCCGACTCGAAGGACCAAAAAGAATGTATAGTCGCTTGCTAGACTATACATTACTTTTAGATGAGGGATGAATGGTATGAATTAAGGTAAAGTATCAAAACACTACTGTATTGTATCAAAGGTACTTTAAAGTAAAATGAGCTTGGTGTGGAAATTAAGTAAGTGACGCGGCCCTTGTTGGCTGTAACGAGATCGCTTGGGTGCATTGATAGCCCAACGTGAACTGAACTAATTATTATGAGTTGAATTTTAGTTTTACAGGCAGCAATATTTACTTACTCACAATTGATAATGTTACGAAAAGCTACGTTCTTACTTTGTAAAGTAAAAGTTCGGAATCTTAGTTTTGTCTTTCTCTCTCTCATTCTAGAACATTTATAGCTTGAAATTATCGCAAACAAAACTTACGAAACAACAAACTTGAAATCCGCTTATTGATTGAGATCTTTAATTGCTTGGATCTTTCTTTTGAACAATATTAAAGGGAATATTTATTACACTTCGACTTTCTTATTTCATCGCGCATAAGGCCAACAACAATAAAACATCAATAAATAATACGAATTATTTGCGAAAATACGGAAACGGTGCTTCGTATTTGATAACGTAATTTTCAAAACTTAGGCCATTATTTTATTAGCAAAATTATTAAATCACATCGAAACAAGTCCCGCAGCATCGTAGCCACTAATTAGTTTCACAAATAGTTCATTATTTAAGACAAATTGCATTGAAATGTTTACAGTAGAAACCGAAACGGCGTTTTCCGATACGCCATTTCGGGTACAATTAATTGCAGTTTTAGTTGCGAACTTTGCAATCTGCGGTATGGTACATACAAACTGGAGTCGGCGACTGTACATGAATAATTTATCAGAAACTTTTTGTGGAAAAACGAAAGTTTTTATGATCATAAAATCTTTTGTACTGCTTATACACAGCGGGGGTTAAAGCTTAGAAATAACTTCATATCGATATGAATGTTGAAATAATTTTGTCTTCTTCAGTTTGTATGTTCCAAGATTTGGTTGATGCTTATTTCGCTCAGTTGCACTTACCATGGGGTGTTGCAGGTGTGAGTGAGGGTCATGTACCGGACGCCCAGCTGGTAGTAGGACCGGAGGACTCCCAATGAGTTGGCGATGGAGTGGCCTCCCTCGATGCCGATAAGTGAGGCGATTTTGCGAGGTCGTGCGCTGTGGGCCTCGAGGATATCTGAAAAACATATAGATTTTTCCTGAATACATTTGTTTTATAGTTTTATACATGATTGCGTAAAAATATCTTACGTGTGTCTTCAAAACGTATGATTATTTTGTAACCATGCAACCATTGTTTAGTTGCCTGTGTTTGTTTGTTTGCAAACGCAGTCAAAACAGCACACATAAATTCCGGAAAACAGTTTGTGTACGCAAGCAGTTAGCGTTTTATTTTTGAATGAATATTGCATTGACATGACGCAAGAGGGCGCTAAATGAATTAGTGTGAACGGTTTTGAGTGGGTCTGAATATTTTATAGCCATTAGCCCAGGGTAGCTTCTATTGTTTGGCAAATACTTGGCAAGTTTTCTATTGTCTTTTCTATGTTGAAGGGAAACTAAGGGCTCTTCGAGAAAAAATATATTTATGATCTTTTGAAAAGGGTTGGCAGCGCAGTTTGTGCTGATGAAGTGTCCAAACTTACTATCTGCGTAATGTAGTCCAATACTGGAGTCCCAAAGTGTTCTATGTAGATTTCGCATGCCTACCGCTATATTATAATACAACAGTTACATTTTTCATAAATCATAATAACACAAAGAAGTTGTGGTGAGTAAACTGGTAAATCGTATTATACCCTGACTCCTTCTGGAGTAAAGTTATGTAATTGGATGGTTTAACAAAAACTTTGATAAACTACAGTGAACAGCGAAATAGGTTACAAAAACAAAATTGTGTTTGTGCTACATTTAGGTTTGAATAGTATTAAAATTGAAAATAACTAAAAAAATAACCGGCCAAGTGCGTGTCGTATCACGCACAATGAAGGGTTCCGTAGTTGGGATAAATTTATCCCAAGAACAAACATAACATTGTAGTTGGTACAGATGTTCTTCCATACATTCAATATATTTCTGCGAATGTTAGTTTTTAGTTATGTTTATAGATCCTCACAAGCCCATTTTACCCGACTATGGCGAAGCAAAAAGGAATGTTATGATTGTAACCGGTATTTATGTATGTATGTAAGTATGTTCATCTGTAACCTCATAACTTCTAAACTACTGATCATAATTTGACAAATGAGGTATCGTTGGAAGCTTCTTGATATGTAATGTCACATTAAATTCAATATGGCCTCTAGACGACATAAAGTCATGAAATAAAAAAACCTTTACATATAATAAAACGAGCGATAGAATCCGGTGTCTGTCTGTCTGTTTGTTTGTTCGCGTACGTCGCCGGAACTACTGAACGGATTTTCCTGTAGTTTTCACAGGTAGACAGAGATTAATTTGGAAGAAAATATAGGCTTTGTTTAATTAAAAAAGGATGTTACAAAAAAAGTTATTCAAAATTGAAAAATCATTTATTCAAACTAGGCTGAGAATCAGCACTTTTCGAACGTCAAAATTACATAAGACAGTCCCCCAAAACGCCCACCCTTCACCACTTCCTAGTGCTTTTGCTGGGAAGAAGAAGTGGCGCAACAAACTCCCCAGCAGCACAGCTGTCTATACAGTAAGAAAAAAAAAGATTCAAAGAAGAGGGTAGCTTGTTATAAAAGGTTATACCAAGCCCAACAAATGAGTTATGAACCTCATGAAACCGGTGAAAGGGAGCACGTAGTTTATCCTTACTTCTAGTGTTAACATTGTGAATATCACTGTTTTTAGTGTATAAGTGTATATTTTGCCTATTATATAAGATGTTGGCGAAGACGAATTGTGATGCCACTGTGAGGATACCGATATCTTTGAAAAAATCTCTCAGAGAAACTCTGGCACCTAGCTGGTAAATTGCTCGAATAGCTCGTTTTTGGAGGACAAATATATTTTGAATATCTGCAGCTTTGCCCTACAGCAGAATACCGTAGGACATAATGCTATGAAAATAACTAAAATAGACTGTCATACAAGACGGTATTCTGTTCACGATAATTACGTTGTGCACAATTTCTGAGCATAACCTAATAAAAGGTACTAAGCTTGCATGAATTCAAGATAGTATTACAATCATTAGTAGAATTCCACTAATAGAATTTGGATGAAATTTGACACACAACTAACAAAAACTAGGCTTGTATGAATTCACGTTTAGATTATTTTTAGTACTTAAAAAATATTGCTTTATATAAATAAAAATCTATTGCCGCATGTATAAAAGATCATCACTAAATGGGTCGACCGACTTGGCAGATTTTTTGTTGTTGTGCTCTTACGTATTCGTAATTGTCTAGACAGGGTTTAAGTGAAAAATAAAATTGGAAAATTCACGGGAAAAGTCAGAAATGCACCCGGGCAACGCCAGGCACAAACAGCTAATCAAAAATAAATATGCCATGTTGGATATCAAATGACAGGGCTTGACGAGCAAATTAGAAATATGTATATATATGTATATCATATCGTCTTAGTAAATAAATATGTTTAAATAGTTAAAACCAAGCATAAGTGAGACTGTGCTATACGTACGGCGCGGCTGTCAAATTAATACCTATTATATACAATAAAACCTAAAATAAGTTAAAAATTAAAAGGCTACGCAAAAACTTAATCACGAAATTAAACCCAAAAATAAAATAAAAGTAAGTTCAAAAGCTAAAACCCGAATCAGTACTGAAAAGTCACGCCATTATAATGTTGTAGATGTACAGGCACGCGACGACGGCTTTACCTTGACCATTTTCGTAACTATGTTTTGATTTCTATCTGAAATATTTTCTTGTTTCATACTTTTATTTATTTATTTAAACTTTTCACACCCAAAAAAGTACAAAGGCGGACTTAATGCCTTGGGCATTCTCTACCAGTCACCCAAGATGGCAGCCTAGGTGATCTGTTTGAAAGGAACAAAGAAACAATTTTTTTTAATGAAAATATTTCACTAGAAATAAAATAATATAATACACATACATACTCGTAAATATTTAATAAAATATATACCATTAAATATATATTAATATTTAATACCTTTTAGAACGTGATTTTTCAGTAGTCGGGTTTTAGTTTTTGAACTTTCTTCTAGTTGATATGTTACACGGTACAAACGGCACTACTTTTTTAAATACGCCATAATCAAAATTCATTTATTTACGTTACACGTCCGTGTTTGGCTCACAGAAATTCATATGTGTACCAAATTTCAACTAAATTGATTCAGAGCAAATTGGCTGTGACAGACGGACACACGAGTGTTCCGTTTTTTCCTTTTGAGGTACGGAACCCTAAACACAATAAAATATGAACTTAGAGATCGATATTGGATCTATTTGGCAAAAATATGGAGAAGTATATCTAAAACAACCCAAATAAAACATGTCGGTCGAATTGATAACCTCTTGTTTTTTTGTCTTCCGAATAAAAAGATCGAACCCTAATCAAAGTATATTTTTCACATTTTAGTGAATACTTCAGAAGAATCTCTATTGAAGTTCATGTTGGGTTAGATTTTCTGGAATATTTAAGAACAAAAGTTAAGTGTAGATGTGCTCAAAATACTGATACTGAATACATTTTTGACTGTGTTTTGCATAGACATTTAAGTCACGTGAGTAAGTTTCAAGAAAAACATAATATATTAACGAAAAGGTCATTATCCAGTCAGGGAATTTAATAATGTAAGCAGTCTCTTTAGTATTTTAATTTTGGTATTATAAATATTCTAAAAAGGAGTAAGATTTTCTTGCTTCCACATTACGAGTATTTCAAAAAGATTCGCTTCATCAGAAAACTCAATTACAAACAATACCCATACAATTACACGATGCAAATAAATCAAAAAGTAAAAGAATACATACAAAGAAAAACACAAAACGGTATAATTTACAACAACGGAACACGACAAATCCGGCTATATCCGCCTCGAGTCGGTTTTAAAGTTACAAATTAGTTTAGTCGATACGAGACGGCGTAGTAATACGACGACTCGGGGTATCGTTTAAAAGAAAAACGGTTTTCATTTATGAATTTTTTGCTCATTTGTGAAAGATGTCTTTCGTTTTGTTTTCATTCTTTATTTATATGGTAGCAAAGGAAAGCCTTTGGAAAATTAAGCTTTAGTTAGCACGTGCTTTTACTTGTTGCGGGTTTGAAAGAGATGACGTTTCTTTTCATATTTATAAATTAAGCCTCACTGTTAATTGCACTAGTTATCGTTGTTACTGCAAGTGTTGTGGAGTTTGATTTAAAATCCATAATAGTGTTTTCCGGCAGGTTTTTTTGGGATAATTCCCGGTAAATAGTAATTAAGTTGGTTAAAAAAATGTTACTCCGGTTGCCCATTTACAAGGAACTCAGATGCTGAAACAAAAGTCATCTTTGGTTGCCCACTTTCAGAGAAAACAAGAGGATAAGTTTTATGCTACAAATAGGCATCAAACGTTTTGAAAAAATATAACAATTTCTGTAAAACCATTTGTGTACTTGACAACGTGACTCTATGTACGAGCAATTTATTGTTTTATCGCTTTGTTTACTTGTCGTTGTTATTCGCTTTATGTTTCCAACTATTGTACAAATGTGTGTTTTATGTGGGTAGTTTATTAATTGTATTTACCAACCGTGGTAAGAAAGGCGAAGGTATTCCGAAGTTACCTGATAAAAGACCATCACCAATCTTTGCATAGTGTGATAATATGAATAGTCAGTGAAATGAATTGTTAATCAAATAACAGACTACGCTTATTATTTTGTCGTGTTACAGTCATTTTATACAACTGTAAAAAAGACATTAATTTGTGATTGGAATTTACGTACTAAATTACACTTAAATTCAAATAACAAATGTATTTTTTTAATGATAGTCAATTTGGTAAACGAATTTACCTACCTACGTGATGTGCTCATTCAAGTTAGTATTAAGCTTGATATCCTTAGATTGATGGCGTAATAACCACACTTGCTGTGTAAACTACCAATAAATAGACCCATTTCATTCTGATACGAATAGAAACGTGTTTAAACATGCACATGAAAACGAATTGAATTCAGAAAGGGAACACAAGAGATTTCATTAGGTTTTTTAAAAAGCATGCATGTGTTAATGAACGACTCCGCAAAAAGTCAAGGAGTTGGCGAAATGGTGCCGTTTTATTTCACCATTTTTCACAGCTGAATTTTTGTTGCTGATGCCAATTTTCTGTATGTTTTTGGTGCGTTTTTACTGAAAGGATAAGCAGATGTGCATCATATGTCATCAACCATCATCAGATGGTTACAGTTACAAGAGAAGAATTAAATACACGTACCGTAAGCATTGTCTCTGTGTTCTACAATGTGAAAAAGTTTAGTCATTTGCAGCTGAAGACGTGTATCCCTTAGAGTCAAATCCTGCTTCAGCTTGGCTAAGCTAGGATTTCCCTCAACAAAAAAGGTACTTACTGTACTTACATGACCTGACTGTTTTTAGTATACCTAAGAAAATGCATAGTTGTGTACCTACAAGTTGTAATTATTGAAACAACTGAAAACCTGAAAATTGTTCATAGAAATCATCATTATAAATTAGCAAAAAAAAGCAACTGCTCCATACATTTGGTCCGTTAGTAGTTATGCGAACACTCGTATGAAGAAGTCGTTTTTTTTTTCGCGATTTCAGTATTGATCCCATCCTAAAAGTTGTTCATAGTGATGAGTACAATGAATGAACCTCACATACACTTGCTAGTGGGCCGCGTCAGAAAACTAATCTAAGTCATGAAAAAACTACGAGACTGCACACCTATTAATATTACATAACATAACATCACGCCTTGTTTCCCCGAAGGGTTGGGCAGAGGTGTTCCTGTAGTAGGTACACCCACATTTCGCCAGTTATGTTTAAGTACCATGTAATACGGGGCGAGCCTATTGCCATCAACCGGGCACAAATCCAGACTCCGGGTTACTACTGAGAAACTCCAGATAGAAAAACCCAGTACCACTATGCCCGACCCGGGAATCGAACCCAGGACCTCATGCTCAGCAGTAGCGCTTGCAACCACTAGACCTGCCATTAATATTCTCCGAACAATATACGAGTACCCAGGTCTCTGTCAGTCAGTACTCCAGTATGGAATCTACGTCTGGGGCGGAGCCGGAAAAAGCATATTTATTGAAATAGAAAGAGCTCAAAGAGCTGTAATTAAAGTGATGCGACTTGCAGCCGCACTGGTCATTTTTTAACTGATAATTTCAAAAAGAATAGGGTGGTAAAATCGAAACAAATGATGTTATTTGCTGATGACACATCACTGATTTTTAAAGTAAACATGCACAGGAGCTTGACGACGTAAATTTGGTTGGTTTACTGTAAATAATTTAGTATTAAATGAGAAGAAAACTAAATGCATAAGATTCGCGTTACCGAATGTTAGAAGTAGTGAAGGTCACGTTATACTGAATAAGGAGACACTAGAATTCGTCGAAAAAACGGTTTTCCTGGGAATCACGCTTGACTCAAAACTACAGTAATCCTCACTTAACATCACTTGCAGGGCGGCTAAGTTCAGCCGCTTACGCTGTTTGGAAAATGCGCCAACTAACAGATATGGGTACCGCGAGACTGGTCTATTTTAGTTACTTTCATAGCATCATTTCTTACGGTATTTTGCTGTGGGGACGGGCCGTAGATATTGATTCTATCTTTATTCTGCAAAAAAGGGCTGTTAGAGCCATCTACAACCTCCGCAGACGCGAATCTCTAAGGGTACTGTTTAAGAAAATTAACATCATGACGGTACCTTGTCAGTATAATATATGAAAACATTATGTATGTTCGAAAAAATCTACATCTCTTTAGTAAGGTAGGTGACAGGCATAATTTTAACACAAGAAATAGGAACAAATTAGATCAACCACGTTTCAGATTGTCTACAGTACACACTTATTTTATGGGGTACTGTGTAAAATGTTATAATAAAATACCACTCCATATTCTTCAACTACAAAATGAGAAGAAATTTAAAACTTGCATTAAACGCACACTATGTAGACAAGCACTATAAGTTGTATGATTATATCGTATCGATAAAAATGCTTGGCTAAATGCTGGTCCTGCTCCAGAGCCACTTGGGCTCACTAGTGAAAAGGAAAAAATTGCTAGAGTTGCTTCCCCTTTTTTATTTTGTCTGACTACGAACATAATGTTTATTTTTTATTTTTATTTAACCATGTTTTAATTATTGAATACTCCAATAGATAATATTGATTTTCTTTCTTTTGGTGGTAAAATTCTTTAAAAGTTACAAATGCATTGCAAACTATAGTTTTGTATAACTTATAGGTACGCATTTTTATTTTCAATTTTTGTAAATGTGAGTACCATGGAGTCGTTTACTATGTTATTATGTTGATTTTGACTTGAAAGAGCAGGGTAGTTGAGAGTATGTCATGCTCACTTAATGTCTCGCTTATGGTGGCGAGTGTGTTAGATCATTCGGTTCCCTACAAAATGGTTAAGCTGGATGGTGCTGATCATCTCTTATCTGCCAGGGCTTATTTTTAATCTTATATTTTTTATATATTTTGATTTTAATATTTTTTTATACAGTGTTCTCACATATAGAATCAACAAGAGTAATGTACCCAGGATTTTGTAATTTCTATATTTAAAAGAGTGTCCTTGGAGTTTCTTGCCCATTCTTCTCCATAGAGATCTACGTTTTGGAATAGGCAACTAGCTTCAACTTTCTGACTAACTGACTGACTCTTTGACAATTCAAAAGTGCCTGTAAATGGTTTAATTGAAATAAATGATTTGAGTTTGAGTTTGAGTTTGAAATAAATACTGAAGCGGTAAGCAAAGGGAGGTCACAGAAAAAAATTGTTTACGGATGAGAAAATCTTTACAATTGAGCAACATTTTAACAAACAAAATGACCGTATTTATGCTCAAAGCTCTAAGGAAGCTTACCAATTAGTCGACAGAGTGCAACGTGGGCATTATCCGAATTCAGTGATGGTTTGGTGGGGTGTTAGCTATGAAAGAGTGAGAGAGCCATATTTTTGTGAAAAAGGTATCAAAACATCGGCACAAGTGTATCAAGATACCATTCTTGAGAGGTTAGTTAAGCCCCTTAACAACACCATATTCAATAACCAAGTATGGTCCTTCCAACAAGACTCGGCGCCGGGTCATAAAACTCGGTCCATGCAGTCTTGGTTGGAAGTGAACGTTTCGGACTTCATCAGAGCTGAAGACTGGCCGTCGTCTAGTCCCGATCTTAATCCGCTGATTTATTATGATTATGATTTATGGTCAGTTTTAGAGAGTACGGCTTGCTCTAAACGCCATGATAATTTGGAGTCTCTACAACAATCCATACGATTGGCAGTGAAGAATTTTCCTATGGCAAGAGTGCGTGCTTCTATTGATAACTGGCCTCAACGTTTAAAGGACTGTATTGCAGCCAATGGAAACCACTTTTTATATTTTAAATTGTTTTATATTTATGTATTAAACTAACACACTGTAAAAGATTCTTCGATATAGCGAAAGCGTTCGACAAAGGACAACGGCTTATTATATAAGCTCTACAAACTCGGTGTGCCGGATCGTCTCGAGCTCATCTTACGGGACTTTTTGTCAAACCACACCTTCCGCTACCGTATCGAAGGAGCGATATCCTCCCCTCGTCCTATCCGCGCAGGAGTCCCTCAAGGCTCTGTGCTCTCCCCCCTAATCTTCACGCTTTTCACCAGCGATATCCCAAAGAGTAAAAGGGCGCAGTTGGCTCTGTTCGCAGACGATACGGCCATTTACTACAAGGGTACCAGCACTGACTCGATAGCCCACACTCTCCAGACCTCAGTCGACATGCTCGGCACCTGGTTTAGAAAGTGGAGGATCGAAGTCAACCCGGATAAAAGCCAAGCGGTTCTCTTTAGGAAACCGCGTAAAAGGTTCAAACCCCCCCGACCCATCACCATGTTCGGCAAGCCTATCCCTTGGGAGAAGCGAGCCAAATACCTAGGTGTCGTCCTAGATCAGCATCTCACCTTCAGTGATCACATAAAGCAGGTCTGCTTGCGAGCCGCTTTCGTTCTCGGTAGACTCCACTCTGTCCTGAATGCACGTAGCAAAATGTCACTTAAGTGCAAATTGCGTACGTACACGGCGTCCGTTCGTCCCATCATGACCTATGCGGGAGCCGTATTTGCACACGCAAAACCCCGCCATATTCATAGGATGCAAACACTCCAAAATAGATTTCTCCGGAAAATCACCGGTGCCCCCTGGTACGTTAGGAACGAGATCCTCCATCTCGACCTAAAGATCCCCACAATCCACCAATTTCTCAAACGCAATTCCAAGCGTTTCTTTGAGTCCGCCGCCAAACACCGCAACCCTCTGGTTGTCGAGGCCGCCAATTATGTCACGAGTAGAATCAGTCAGACCCGCCGCCCAAGGCAAATCCTTACCGACCCAGACGACCCCATAACCCTCCTCGGTTATGGGGTCGTCTGGGAGGAGAGCAAAAGGGCCACAAGTACAGTGCACAAAAAACACAGACACCGACCCGCATTCCGACCTCGCCGCCGAGGTCCTCCGCGATCGCGACCCGCCCGTGTAAATAATACTCCCCACCGACCCTTGCTCGCAGAAGCGCCAGCCCGCGTTTTGCTGAGAAATGTAGTCTTAAATTCCCCGATTAATAATAATGAATCATCTTTGATCCAGCCTGTCCCAACTTGCTGTCCTCCCGCCAGCGACGCCCTAAGCCGAGGTCCGTACCCCACAGGGGGTGCCCTTAGCGAGCGTTCGCCTAGTTTTAATTTAGAATAGTTTTGCCCCTGGCTGGAGGCTTTGAGTTAGTAGCTTAAGGCAGCCGCAGGATTGACCGGTTAAGTAGTCATCACCTCAGAGGTGAGCTACGAGATACCCTTTTAAAAAAAAAAAAAAAAAAAACTGTAATAGTAATAAATATTATTTGCAATAAAAATATTAAAAAAAAATCTTCTTGACAATATGTATGGCAAGACTAGGTACAACTACGAGTAACTAAGTACTATACAAACTAAAATATAGCGTCGAAAAATTCATCCGCATCGCTGTCGACTGGTAGTGTACCCAAGAGACTGGCCGCATTGCCACGTTGTATGGCAATGCTTAGCCTCTGGCCAAGGTAAAAACCAGCCCTTGGGTCACGGGAAGTGTCAACCAATCGTTTGGAGATTTCATTGAACAGACCATGAGCACTCGAACTACAAATATATATATTATGCTTTCGCCGCTTGAGGTTTTCTGCAGCCGCAGCGGCAGCGCCAACACAGCTCGCTGAACCAGGAAGATGGGATGGCGGAAGAGTATTGACACACGTTGCGTCCCACACTAAAGGCCTACCCACCTTCCATGGAAATAAAGACATGCCGTCCGGTCTCTTGCCATCGTCGTGTGCCAAGCCATTAGGTTCTAATACAGCTGTAACGCCGCCGGTTACAAGAGGTCGTCGGATGATGTCGTTAATGTTCGCGTGCCGCGCTAAATGACCCGCACTTCGGCTGCAAGACAAGCCGTGGTTTCCGAGGCTGTTGACAATTTCGCCACAGTGACGATACAGGATATAGTGAGTTAACACCAAAGTATACAAGCAAGCCATTCACATAAAACTCCCACCTGCAAATCACCACCACATGCACACTCACAAGCACTAACACACACACACACACATACTCCCACACACACTACAGTATTATTTAGAATTATTTTATTTTCTTCAATTTAATTTTATTTGGAAAGTTCGCTACCCTTATTTAACTATTCTGTCCATTTTCATACATCCTGAAATAAAATTTAAGCTAACGCAAACATGTTTCGAATTAAAAATTTTAGATCATGCAACTCAGGCCTCCAATATACAGGCGCCGCGCTGCCTAATTTGGGGACATAATATGTTAAATATTCTAGTTACAGTAAGCATACAATATCATTATTTTCTTAATTTTATTTTGGACCCATATTGGTGCCGATTCTCTTGTACACCGGACTAAACTAACTAAACTATCACTAAAATTCCTTACTTTTGGCTATGAAAATCTTAACGCTATTCTGTAGTAAAGTCTCTAAATTTAAAAAATATTTTGACACAACTAAATCGAATTTGACAATTGCGACTCCACGTGGATGTACTTGTTTGCCCTACCCCGTGAGTTTTTTTAGAGCCGGAGGCGCGCAGTGGGGGCAGCCTCGACGTGTTTTTTATGGAATTTTTCACTTTTTGTATGGAAAATAAAAAAATATATTACCTACGTGTTGAGTATTAGGGGTATAAGGGTATCATAAAGGGGGTCGAAATTTACATTATTTTTGCGATAGGACACACCATTTTCGAGATATAAGCAAAAGAAAAGAAAAAAATCCAGTACAGTACTGTTTTTGCATCCGAAGTCGAGATGTTCGTGTGAATTTTAGTTCATGACAACTAATAATATTCCACATCATTTTCAGTGGCGATTAAAAATGGTCAGAATTAGTTAGAAAATTAAAATTTTAGGTTAAAAACGTCAAATTAAGAAAAGCAAAATTGTCATTTTCACTAAATTAAAATCTCAGTACAATCTTAGTGCTGTCAAACTAAAATATAGTTAAGTTGTGCCACTTTAGTCTATTTCAGAATGAGAAATCATCGTTTGACAGGAGTAAACTAAATTTTAGTGATTTTTAGTCTAGTTTAGACGCATTTGTGACAAGAGAATCGGCACCATTCTTATTCTTAATGACTCCTTTTAGGTTTTCAGTTATTTCAATTACAACTTGTAGGTATACAACTTTAAATTTACTTAACTCTCCCAATATTAACAAAATGCAACGGAATAGGCAGATCGTGTATAGTCATGATTCTTAAAATAGCTTGCTGTGCTGGAAATAATCCAAGCTTAGACAAGCTATGGCAGATATAAATCTAAGTTGAGGAAATACACTTCAGGCATACAAAATAATAATTATACAAACGTTAAAAAAAAAACTTCAAATACTTTAATTGATGCTAAAGACCGACAAAATTCACAGACAGCGCTTTGTTTTATTTAGCCAAATAAAGTTAGCGTCGCATATAAATGTTGAACACTATTCGTATAGTTTTAATTTCCATTTTTTTTTTCTATAAGAATTTCTGAGACAATTTAACGCTATTTTCCTTTCTTTCTATCATTCTATATTCGAATGTTGCGCTTGCTCATATTCGCATAAACGAACATGAAAATAATTGTATAAGAATAAATTTCATTATTCGTGTGGCCACATACTTACTTTACTTAGTAAAGTAAAGTAAACTCAACGTTGAATACCTCGTTAGTCTAGAGGTCGCAAGCGCTACTGCTGAGCTTGGGGTCCTAGGTTCAATTGCCAGGTCAGCCAAAGTGGTATTGTTATTCTATCAGGAATTTTTGAGTAGCAGCCCGGTGCCCGATTGATGATAATAGGGTCGCCCCATATTACATGGCACTTAAAATATAACTGGCGAAATGTAGGTATACTACAGTAACCTATACCTTCGACCTCTGCATAACCCTTCAAGGATTACAGGCGTGATGTTATGTTATGTTTAAAGTCAACGTGTGATCTCTGAATATTGCCCTCGCTTTAAGACTTGTCTTATTTTAAATGCCACCTCAACCCATTCATTTGGAATATTTTAATTTATTTTTCAAAAGACTCTTTACATAGATCTCATAATTTTAAACTGCTTTGAACATCGGTGAAAAACGGCGCGAACAGTACCAAGCTTTTCATTCTCGTTATGAAAATGTAGGTGGTGACATTAGTAAAAAATGTAGGTAGTGAAATTAATAAAAACGAATTACAGTGGAGAGAACTTGTGATTGAAAATTTTAAATCGTTATAAAAAAAATGTACCTGAATATGTTTTAAATCAATTTATAAAAGTTGCGTCCTCCTGACTTTGCCACACTAACCTTTGTTGCCAACCATAGTCTAAAGTTAAGTAAGTCCTTGGCTTCAATCTAAGGGCTAAGGAATATAATTGATATGTTTTAATTATTGATTTGATTGTATCTACTTATATTATTCTATCTATTTATATTGTATAGAATCATTTTTTTTTTTCCTAACTGAACAGACAGCTGTGCTGCTGGGGAGTTTGTTGCGCCACTTCTTCTTCCCAGCAAAAGCACTAGGAAGTGGTGAAGGGTGGGCGTTTTGGGGGACTGTCTTATGTAATTTTGACGTTCGAAAAGTGCTGATTCTCAGCCTAATTTGAATAAATGACTTTTGATTTGATTTGATTTGATTTATTCACACAAACAAGAGCAGTGATGTGTAGATTGAATGACGCTTGCTATGTAGATGAAATTTAATAACATTCTAACTGAATACAGATCAAATTACCAACATGTTAATTCATATGGAAAACTGACGTGAGACCGATGCATGGTAGGTATTTGAAGCATTTTACCAGTCAGCCCCCGTCTGTGTGGGCACCTGATTCGAGCGTCCCGTCACTGCCTTCGGTTTTGACGTAAATTTGCTTATAAAAACTGTATCTTTCTTCATCTAACTTGAATAGAGTCTAGGAAACAAAAAAACAAAAAAGATAAACTGTCATTGTCAAATCTGTTTAAAGACTAGTTGCACATCAAATAAAAAAATAAGTTTAGAAAACTGTAACCCGACTAAGGAAAAATAAAAGTGATTATAAGATCACTTTTATTTTTCCGTAGTCGGGTACGAAACAAGAAAATATTTCAGACAGAAATCAAGACATTAGCTACAAAAATGATTAAAGTAAAACCGTCGCGTCGTCGCATACCATTATAATGCTGTAGGTGTTTCTGGCATCCACATGGTATACTCTCATTTTTCCGTAGTCAGGTTACAGTTTAAAAAAAAAAAATAACCTTTCCGTTAGAACTCTTGATAGTAGTTACGCCAACGTTAATGAGAGTAATACAATAGGTCAGTAATTAATCGAATAAGGAAATTATGTAGCTGAGTATTTTTTATCTTTTATCCAGTGATGTTTATTTTCGTTCACTGCTGTTATCTAAAAAAATATATTCAGAGATAAATTATTTCCTAGCAAGAACAACCAACGAAACCACAATTTTTTTACTAACTACCATAGACTTATAAAAATATACGTCTATGCTAACTACTTTTAAACAATGAAACTAATACTACCAAACGACTTTGTGAGACAGAACTCGAACGAGGAAGATGTGTATATACTCGACTGAGTAGTATCTTTTATCTAAATAATTATATTCATATTGTTTTCAATAGATTTTATAATATGACAGCAACAAACAGTATGACATGCCATGGTGAAAAAAGAAATAAATGTAAGTCGAAAAAAGTTTTTGACATTGATTGTCGTTGAGATGAATTTTAAATAAGGGAATTGGCCTGCTGATTCGGGTCCATGTCGATCGCTTACAATCTACTTGCACCTATTCCTTCTGGCTTCGCGATACACTACCGGTACCCCTCAGTATCCAGCAATGACCAGAAGGATATAAGTGTCTGATCTATGAGTTATGCTCGTGAACGGGTGCTGCTTGTGGTGACTGGTCGTCTTGCTGACCATGTTTTTTGTTGTCGTTATTATTAAACTGTTTATTTATTTTTACTTCGATGGTCCTAGTTTATCCTTTGTGATTTCCGAGTTACAGCCATAATAGCTATATAATATGTAAACGGGTACGCTCTTTATGCCTGGCATTCATTCGGGTATTTAGTTCTTTTACTTTTTTGTTGGTATATGGGCGTGTGCTAGATGACATATAGAAAATAATTTAATTTAATGTTTTATGTTGCGTAATGTAAGTTATTTTGCATAATTATTTTTGTATAGAATCAAGTTTTTCTAACTATTCAGACAGCTGCTCAGCTGGGGAGTTTGTTGCGCCACTTCTTCTTCCCAGCTAAAGCACTAGGAAGTGGTGAAGGGCGGGCGTTTTTGGGGGACTGTCTTATGTAATTTTGACGTTCGAAAAGTGGTGATTTCTCAGCCAAGTTTGAATAAATGACTTTTGAATTTGAATTTGAATTTAAGTGGTACATACAACTAATCCATCTAATCTGAAAATCTATACATACCGGGACCCCCCGTGCTTTAGTCCCGGCTGTCATTCGTTGTTCTTTAATAGTCGTTACATCTTCAAAAGCCCGAAAGTCTGACAAGTCTTACTTGTCTACCGAGTGGTATCGGGGTAACTTATAAGGTGTAAGTATAAAAGTATTCTATTCTATTATATCGTGTTACCCAGTGACTGGGTTTTGGAGGTCAGATAAGCAGGCGCTACATGTAAAATTCTGGTAGTCAGCTACATCCGGATAGACTGGAAGCTGACCCCAACATAGTTGGAAAAAGGGTCAGATACCTGTAACTGAGGTGGCGAACTGCAGATGCTGCGGGTACTTGTCCACGAGGCGTTTGATTACGTCGATCTGTTCCAGGGTCAGCTGCACCGCGTCTTTGTTCTGAGTGGCACAAGGCACAAATGCTGACCAGAACTGTGGACAAATGGAAAATACTCGTGAGTTTATGAAAAAAACATGAAGACCGCTGACGAGCGATCTTTAATCTCCGGCAAACTTAAGTAAATATGGCGCGGGATGCGAGACAAAAACACGCGTCAATTTGTTGTGGCAAATTACTTATATGGAGGTCTGCTTCCTAATCATTAAAACAATGGCAGCGCGCAGTCGCGTCTCCGACCCGCGCGGAATTCGCCTCAATATGGCCAGAGCTTTACCCGTTGCACTTTAACATATATTTTTCAAGTCAAAGTCAAAATAGTTTATTTATATTTATAGCAACAGTGGTCAGGAATCTCAGCTCAGTACTAGCGAACACATCTAAGGACTCGACATAATATAACAAAATGTTGTTTATATGCGTGAAGGCCACATACAACGGACTTGTTTTAAGGGTCGCGGAACCGATTTGAGGTATTGAAAAAAGGGGACGTTGTCGTGGGCGAAGTGTACGTCGAATAGGTAAAGGGACGTTGAAGGAAATAAATTGCAATAGAGAAGAATTGAAGTGGGAACTTCGGACTAGACGGAAGAAATATTTGACGGTTGCAATATTTCTCCTTACTTCTAAGCTCTGGTAATTCACCATACCCAGCATGAATGGTGTTGGGTATATATACGGGTAATAGCCATAAATTTTAAAGTAAAGGTAGCGGACAAACTACTTTTGCACCCTTTCGAGGACCAAAGTTTTTTTTTTTTTCGTGAGGTATCCAGATTACACTTTTGGTTTCTAACAAACTGCGAATGTTTTTTGAAAAAATTTAGCCTGTCGCAAAACGAAACCTAAGTTTTTGCGGGACTTGTTGCAGTTGTTTATGGGCTGTGCGGTTTTTGAGAAGGTCATAATCGCAGATTTACCAATATTGAGATTGAGATTATTAGCAGCACTCCAAGTGTGTATGCTATCGATATCGAGTTGTAATGCAGCAGCATCGCTGGAGTTGACAATGGGAAGAGCTACTTTAACATCGTTGGCATACATCAAGACTGTGGAGTGTTTAACTCGTGCGGGTAAATCGTTAATCACTATTAGAAAAAGCCGGGGCCCGAGGTTAGTGCCCTGCCCAATGCCAGAAGTGACCGCATAGCACTCAGAATTGGCATATCTACACGAACGCAGGCAATATGTCACATATGAAATGTGACATATTGCCTGCGTTCGTGTAGATAATTTGCGAAGAACTTAAGCAACGCTGGGGAGATAGCCGCCATAACACATGTTGTTATCGACGCGGTCGAAAGCCTTTTGGAAGTCAAAATAAGCCACACCGACTTGCTTTTTGTATTGATGTGTCCGGCTAGTAATGTTGTTATATTAAGCAAAGTAGACGTAGTTTGTTAGATTTGACAGGAATTCGTCCCGCTGTTCATCTACGAATCACCGTTGCAGTTGCTTGTATATTTTTTATAAAGCACTGATTCAAACACTTTACCGAATATGGATAAAACTGCTATTGGCCTGTAATTCTTAATGTCACTTTTTGGGCCACTTTTGTGTAACGGAAGCACTTTAGACGTTTTCCACACAGTTGGATATACATTTGAAGCTACGGAAAGGTTAAATATAAATTGCAAAGGTTATGTGAAAATTGCGCAGCAGTCGATTTAGGAGGAAGCCGAGCCAAAGCCCCACGAACCTCAGATTCCTGGATGGAGTCTATATTGCTCTGTTGAGATGCTCAGAGCAAGCTCGGTATCTAGTGATGGTATGTTTGGCAGGAAAACAATACCAAAATATTTTGAAAAATCATCAGCCGCTTGCGTCGGCGACACGTCACCGAAGGTAGCCGGCTCGTTGCTTTTCCTATTATTTTCTACAAAGTTCCAAAAAGTCTTTGGATCGCGCTTTATATTAGATTGTATGCGGTTAGTATACGAAGCAAAATCAGCCTCTGTACTTTTCCGTAATAAGCGCCTGTAGTATGAAAAAAAATCGTAATTTAATTGATTTTGATCATTCTGTTTATAGAGTCTGTGGTAATGATTTTTCATGTTATTAAGTTTAATAGAGGTAGGCGTAAACCATTTGGGGTAATGCTGTCACTTTGATTTAGTCTTTTTCAGGGGGACGGTTTGGCAGATAATATTAGTAATTAAACCGTAAAAGGTGTCAATAGCAGCTTCGACATCATCACAAGAGTACACTGGCTCCCAGTCTATAGCGTCAAGACCAGAGTAGGTACAATTAAAAAAAGTCTGCCTTACGAAAGTTTCGCTCTTTAGTTTTACTAGTAGCTGAGTTATTACAACAGTAGGTATAGTTATTGTTCGTTATAGTAAAAGGCGTGTTAATATTAACGGTGATATCTAATGGTTTGTGATGAACTTCAGGTGATACAATGCCGGAACATACTGAAACTGAGACTCCCGCCACGCATGAGTTAACCAATATTAACTCCTCTTCACCGTATCCGGTGACAGCGACCCAGACTAATTTTGTGTCCTTGCGTGAGCTCTCTGAGGCAGAAGTATATAATAAACCTAGATTCCGCAAGGGCGAGCCTATTGCCATCATTCGGGCATAAAACCAGACTCCGGGCAGCTACTGATACATTCCTTGTAAAAAACCTAATACCACTTTGCCCAACCTGGAACACGAACCCAGGACCTCATGCTCAGAAGTAGCGAGCGTTGTATTTAAAACAAAGTTTAACAGAAATATATTCTATAGAATAACACTTCAAAAGGAGTTGATCATACATCTCCTTTTGTAATATTATTCTATTTTTATCCATTGTAGTTATTTTTGAAAAGCACAAGATGTTCTAACCTAATCCAGTTGCCGTTATACGGCAAACGAACAATTTCTGGCATTCAATAAAAATAACCATCCAGTTATAGGTACTAAATTAAATTAGGTATCGCGACGTGAGACTTGTTCCCGACATATTGGAGTTTGATTCAAATTGAATTTGATTCGGTGTAGTGTCTGTTAGCATTTTACACAAAAAGTAATACACGCGTTTGTTTTATACTATAAGCTTTTTTCGGAAATTATCCCACAGGAACTACCGGGACATAAAGTACCTTATGTCCTAATCGAGGTCATGGTCTATTTGTGTGACAAGTTTTATCGAAATCCGTTCAAAATGTAAGTGCGTGAAAAGTAGCTGACAATTATACAGACAGTGACTTTTGAATTTATAATAATACTAGCGAAACCAATGGAATTTTCATGTAGAAAACCTCATTACTTTGGAATGACCGAAATATAAATACTATACAGTCATTGAAATCTCGAAGGTCTCGGAAGCTACGAAAATATTTCTATAATTTAAAAGAAATTATTAAAATGTCTATAGAAGATATGTTAGGAATAGTTCTGGATGCTGGCTCTCAGAACCTGAAGGCTGGATTTGCAGGTGAACCATCTCCAAGAGTCATGTTACCTACTACAGTAGCCAGGTGATTCAAATTTACTTTCATCATAATCGTCCCTTAAGCCAATAATCGTCACAACATACAGTCTCCCATAATCTCATTTTCTCATCTCTAACATCTCTATATCCCCCTATCCGTTATTTCGGTAGTCACCCTCTTTTCAGCCGTATTATCATTTTTCATATTATACGAAAAATAAAATAAAAAATAAATTAAAAATTATTATAGTCTTTCCCAGACGATTCACTTTTTGTTTTGTAATTACTCGTATGTACGAGTATTACTCCTAAAATATGGTAAATTAAAACCTCTTTTTTATTTACACACACGTATTTACATGATTTAAAAACAAACACTTAATATAATAATAATAATGTGAGGAGGTTCCTCTCTCTAAAGCCCACTGGCAGGTAACGAGCCAGAAGGTGGTATCACCCAGCATAGTGATAATTTTGGGTGACGGTAGCGCCTGAAGCCAGAGGCCCGACACCCACTCACCCACAGCCAGCACGGGGGCACGCTCAGCAGTATTGGTACTAATAAGATTATTCCATATCAACCTGCAAAGCGGCTCATCCCACTGCCTCTGGGAAGATGGTCTGTATTCGGGCATTAGGCAGAATAATTGATAAAATTATAGTCACAAACACATACAACCTAACATACATACTTATCATATTCTCAATTGCTCAGCAAGTACAAGCTCCTCCCCCTTTGCTCTAGAAGGAATTATCTCGAAGCCACAGTACTATACAAAATTGTCAGAAACAAGTTTAACTGTACAAATCTGAACAGTATGATTTGCTATGCTGTACCTAGAACTATTCACAGGCGGCAGGTACGCGCAGGTACTCTTTTAGCTTTGAACACTTGCCGAACTAATTCAGGTCTGCGCTCACCTGTCCGCCGTATGGTTGACACATATAACAGTAAGTTTGTAAACATTGACATCTTCAATTGTACAATTAGTAAATTTAAAAGCCTCATTCACCGTACCCTATTACCTATTAAATGTAACGAGTCCTCTTAACTAAAATAATATTATATAATTTTTTATTATCTTTACACTTTAATTTTAAGCTTTTTTTTTCTAATAGTCTTTATTATATCTAGCTTTAATTATGTAATTGCTACACGTACTGCTATTTATGTACCACGCGATTAGCCCTTTTTTTTAAACTTCTATGTCTACTTGTGGGCAGCGTTGTGGGTTACATTATAACCAAATTGCTATTGTTAAACTAGTTTAAAGTTCTTATAATGTAACTGTTTGCTGTTCCTTTCAATAAAAATAAAAATACATTACAAAGATTACATTTCATACAAAGATAACCAGGAAATAAACCTTTTCCAAAAATATTAATTACAACGGACGAAGCTTTGGTAGCCGCAATACAATGCAAATCAACCTTATTTATTACTAGCTTGCCCGCGACTTCTTTCACATCTTCTGTACCATTCACTTGAATACGACTACACACATTTCTGAAACAAGCTGTAGAGAAGGTTTTATACCTACCTATATAGAAGAAAATAGAAGAAGATTGGGTAGTAAAATATAAGCAATTCAAGAAAGTAACTAAACTAAGTAACTATGAGCACTAAAATTAAGGAGCCCGTTTCACAAGCTGGAGATTACCTACGGCTACAGGCAAAACTTGTTCGGTACATATATTTTGCACAGAGACAAAACTTTCAATAACTCCTGCATAGTAACAAGTGCTTTTAATTGCATTACCTGAAGAATGTTCGAGAGTCTCCAGACAACACAAACATCATATTTATGAAACAGAAACGGTGTAAAAGTTGCAGGCTAGTTAATAATACGGTGAGTAAGTTCTACCGCATCGGATGGAAATCCAGAAAATATTGGAGTTGTCCGAACAACGGTCAAGTTGAATAGAACTCGGAACTAGTTTTATACAGATTGGATGACGGCAACGGGTTGAATTACTACGTAATATTACGGAGTAGTTATAATGTTACAAACTAGAACTGAGTGTCTTTTTTTGTCTAAGAAATGCATTAACCGTTTGTGACTAGACGTCTAATCAACCACGTAAAGCAATATGGATGTATGAATGGAATTGCTGTAATTGATTGGATTTGCAATATCCGAATTTGCCTGTTTAGTTTAAATTTTAGATAGTCAAATAAGTGTATAAGAGTATTTTAAGTGTATGAAAAAAAACGTCATAGATACATTCTTGTTTTAGGGAAATTAAAGGTTCAAAACACACTTCGATTACTTAAGGCACTTCATGACCTGGCTTAGGACACGGGATATTTTTTATCCCGGTAGTATGATCTCGTGGGATAATTTTCGACCTCCACGCGGTCGAGGCCGTAGGTAAAAGCTAGTTTTTTTATGAAAATACATTTCTGCCTTTGTTTCATTAATAAAATTTGTTGATTTTTACAACACAGCACATTAGCCGATAACGACACCGACCCGACACCGACACGATATCGGCGGTCAAATAATCGCATACGCTTAGTGCTTACTAAACGCTTTTACATTGTGTTGTTATTGTCACGTAGGATATCGGCACGATATTTACCGACGAAGACGCAGTGCGGGGTGAGAGTAGCGGGCATTCTTTCACTTGAACACACATTTTCGCAGTGCCGACTTCAAGACGTCGATACTTAGGTACTCGTTTGGTGCGGTGCGGTTATCATCGATATTTACCAATATCATCGAGCCGATAATAAATATATTGGTATCAAATCGGTGTCGGTATAGCTGCCGACATATCGGTATCGGGTTGGTGTCGTAATCTGATAATGAGAATACGCCCATTATTATTTATTTATTATAGAATATAATCTCTAATTCTTTTTTTGTTGTGTTTGTTAATGTCAGGAGAAGGTTTTAGGTAGGGTAGGGAGGGTAGGGTAGGTAGGGGTTACGAAAAAACGAGTTAAAATTAGTGTTGATATATGGAAGTTTCGACTCTCATAACTTCCGCACCAATTCTTTTTTCTTCAATTTTTAATTTTGAACGTATCTACTCTGTCAAATAGATGAATATTCATCATACTGCGTTTGTATCGAAGAATGACCGACTAGCGTAGGTACCCTTATGGGAAATAATCGAACTTAAGAAAAACTTGTAAAAGGTTGTCTGTAAAAGATCGCTTTAAGCGATAAGACCACCGTTGTGTCATCCTATGTAAAATTTCTAAATTTATGTCTGTAATTTTTATGGTGTACAATAAAGAGTATTCTATCTATTTATCTAGCTAATTCAGTTGATCAACTGCAAATATTTTATACTGTGTCGGCGGCTCATCATAAATAAAAACGTCACGCTACATTTGGGGGAGGCCGAGGTAGCGTTTCAAACGCCTGAAGGCCCGAAAATCCTCCAGCCATTAGACGAAACTTCTACTTTGTTTGAAACCGTGCACCTAGAGTCTTGTTAGGCCATTTGTCTGAGATATTTAATTAAAAGTCAGAGTTTGTTAATAATGCTATTAACAAATATTAGACGTAGACATTTAAGTTAAATACGGTGGTACTTAAAATAAACTCAAAGACAGCCATACAATCGCAACTTGAAGTGAGCACTTACGAGCACCGTGCCGGCAGCGGTTCAATTATAAGAAAGAAACGTGTAGCATGCATTGTATTAACTTTTCTTTGTGTGCAACTTTCGCTGCAAGTCGACGTCGCGGTATACTCTCTCGGTACGCGCTGGCGAGTTTCTGACAGTAATAAAAATACAATAACTAAAGTGAAATATTCTTGCAGAACGTATCTTGTTCAAAATTCAAAAGTCATTATTCAAACTAGGCTCAGAATCAGCACTTTTTGAACATCAAAATTACATAATACAGTCCCCCAAAACGCCCAACTTTCACCACTTCCTAGTGATTTAGCTGGGAAGAAGAAGTGGCGCAACAAACTCCCCAGCAGCATAGCTGTCTGTTCAGTTAAAAAACAAATATTCTATTCTATAAGTATGCAAAATAATTTACGTTACGCAACACAAAACAGAACTTAAATTATAAATTAACAGCCATGTTACAGCTAGCACACCAACCAAAAATATCGAGAACCCTGAGTATTATCTTGTATTTTTGCCTGAGTATTCAGGCAGAAATAAAAAATAAAGACTAAACGTAAACAAAAAGCCTCCAGGCATAAAGGGCGTGCCCGTTTACATACAGCTATAACTGGATGTTATAATTGATAAACTAGGACCATCGAAGTAAAATAAATAAACAATTAATTACTAATACAAAAACATGATCAGCAAGATGTTATCTGGGACGTCAACTTTGTCGTAAGTAATAAGATATGAAGATCAAAAAAAGAATACCGAGAATAGCCCAGTCTCTGAAAAATAATATTGTAAGAGTTTTTCTCTGAACAAGTGGGATTTGTTTGACGTAGTGCTATAAAAATAACGTTTCTAGGAATCGATGCGAATGGAAAGCAAGCAATAAGTGCTGAAAATAAGCATTTGGGAATATTTAGGTACTATATGTTAGGTCAAAACTAAAATCAACATGAAATGAAATTGTTTTATATTTGACCAGAATATAAGCCTCACCGAAGACACTGTAAACAAAACAAAACATAGATTTATTCCGTTAGTTTTCAGTGACAAAAGACAGAATATCCATGTTTCATAATGCAACTTCAATTTGAAGTGAAACAACAATTGGTATCCTTTCACAAGCAGTGTTTCCACCCATTGCTGAAGCCCACAATAAGTTGTTTGTACTATTTTTATAGCCTGTGAATGTTCGCAGCTGCCTCAGTGTTGCCATATAATATCCCACACGTACGAGTAAACAATTTTGCACTGAATTTTTTATTCACGACATTCTTTGTTTGTTCGCGGTTCTATTTTATTGACAGTGATTGACAATTAATATAAATTGATAAAGGATTTTTTTGGAAATGTTATTTTTGCTCTTATTTGAAGTATTTTACAATATACTATGTACTTCTGCGTAGCCTTTTCTCAACTATATTGGAGTCGGTTTCCAGTCTAACCAGATAAAGCTGAATAGAAGTATTTTAAATGGATAGACTGCCTATCTGACCTCCACAACCCAGTTACTGGGATAAATGTCCTTTTACCAGAATTAGCGTACCTACTGACAATTTATATAATTGTTTATATTGTACTTTATAAGTCAATTTACTTTAATTTAATTTAAATTTATTGTTGACATAATCTACTCATTACAATGTTTTTTTTATGAGTTGTATTGCAATATATGTGGTTGGCTAGCGACCTCGACAGTTATTACCTCGATGGTCCTAGTTTATCAATTATAACTTCTAAATACAGCTATATGTAATCGGGCACGCTCTTCATGCCTGAAGGCTTTTATTTATATATTGTTTACGTTCAGTGATTTTATATTTTGCCTGAGTGAACTAGATTATTAATATAACGCATAAATGTGAAGGTGTTACCTACTCAGTACCTACTGTCGGAAAAACAAACTCTAGATACTTCCAGGTACTTTGACTTAAGATAGTAATAACACGTTACACGGAAAATAGAAATATAATATGATTCTGCTATAATTAATTTCCCTGAATATACTCGTACATACAATAAAACTCTCCTAAAGTCCCACGCTGCTCCTTTCCAAGTACGTATGTAGCTACAACAATACACGGTTCGGTTGTACCTCGAAGCACCGCTAAGCTAACCTGCATACGATCACACTCGAGCCCTTGTCTATTTAACTAACACAACTTTCGACACAGTGGAACAATCGACACAGTGGATCTATAGATACAGTGGAAATGTCGACACAGTGGAAGTCAAACTCAAACTCAAAGCATTTATTTCAACGAAACCATTTACATGCACTTTTGAATTGTCAAGGGGTCAGTCAGTCAGAAATATGAACCGTCGGCTAAGTCGAGTTCAACTGAATCCAACAGTTCAACACACTTCAGTTGGAAAACAAACTGTGTAGGATGTCAGGATCAACTTTTAAATTCTATGATTCTTGAAGTAGAAGAATATAGAGAGTTTGATTTTGTATTTCGATTTACTTGTTTGTGTTGATTTTGTATTTGCATGATATTGTAAACTTTTATCACTGCCTCGTGTAAGTATTGTAGAAAGTGACGAAAGGATTTCTCTCACCACATATTATCCTCGGAATCTATTAGGTCACTCATACAAATATTCTCTGCTGATTTTTAATACTTTGTTTTAACAATGAAAATATTTTTCTTATAAAAGTACTAAGGGTGGGGTAGCAAACGCATTGATCTGCGAGGCGGATGTGCGGAACGTAACGAATTTAATGAGCCCCGGACTGCGGTGCCTTACGAGTAATATTATCATTGTAGATGTAGCTACATAATTATGTTTATACTTTACTGAAGTAACGAAAGGTGCTTATAAAAGAATATTATTTACATTTTCCTTATAATTGAATACTAAAAAGGTAAATTAAAGACGACGGCGACGGAAGGAAAAATGTTCGCATAATTGGCAAATGCGCTATAATAGGTATGAGTCGAATCAAGCACAAAGTAAATGAAATTGTCAACTAGCAACATTAAAAGGAAAAAACTTGATATTCATGAACATTTTGTGTACAAGTCCTAGCTCCATTGCGAAGCCTCCGGGGTAATTGCTTTAGCCAGTTAAAATAACAATGCCTTTCATGTTGACAGTTTAACAACATTCATTAACGTTGTTAAGATTTTCCCAACATTTGAAGCAATGGATTAGGAATTTCATTCAAATCCTGCAGGTTGTGATTGAAAGTATGCAGTTAGGGTGTCGGTTGATAAACCTGCGACGACTTATAACTCCAAAACCTTTTCAGATTCCGTCGCGGGGGGCTCCTGGACGGTATACCCCTAGTGTACTGCGGTGCCGAAGCTATCAGGAATCGAGGCATCTCGGAGATGACGTGGCCAGTCCAGGAAGGTCTTATCCAGAACTGGGACGAGATGGAGAAACTGTGGCACCACGTCTTCTTTAAGGAACTCTGTGTGCCTCCGGAGAGTACTAAGATCATGCATTCTGTGCACCCGCTCGCGCCGGACGCTGATAAGTATGTCTTTGATTTAATAAAAATGCATGGCTGATGTTCAATCCCAATAAAATACCAAAGATTCTCAGTTTAAGAGTACCGAGTTTTTCGGTGCGAGCTCTCTCACCACGACGAACCACCACGGGTCTTATGTTTATTTATTTATATAAAATAGCTACGCCAATAGCATATTTATATTGTACTTTAAATATTAAAATATAATAGGTATGGGCTCTTATTCACCAAAATATATACCAATTACAGGTGTACACGACATTCACATAAAAGAAAGCAACCTTTACGTAAAATTAAAATATTAAATAGAATGGAAAACAAAATAAAATCGTAAACAAAAAAAAACAGCTTTGACTTCTAAAACAGAACAAAAAACAGTATTTCACAAATATCAATAAATATAAAATAACTAACTAAAATAAGTTATATTCTCCAATTGCTATCGTATTTTTCTACTAAAAAAACTAAAACTAAAAAACTATATTTTATTCAACCAGGGAACGAATGGCGGAAATCTTCTTCGAAACCTTCGCTGTAAACGCGCTTTACATTTCAAAGTCGCCATCTTTAGTCCTGAACGCATACGGCAGGACTTCTGGAGTCGTTTGGGAGCAAGGGTACTCTTGCTGCTATGCAGCCCCAGTCTTTGAAGGATTTCCCTTAAAGCATGCCACCGTCACCTCCCCGGTAACTGGCAAGTTGCTAACGGATAGACTACAAAATCTGATGTTTAAGGCTGGATATTCCTTCACTACTCCTTTTGAGATAGATCTGATAGACAAAATTAAGGTAAGTAAAGGTATATTTTTCTCATAATTGCAGGTCAGATTTTGATGCCCCTTCGCACAAGGGTATCCTTAGACAAATATCAAAACCGTATCGCTATTGGTCTATATACCATTTCCCATACAGATTTACCCAAACTCCTTTCTATTTTGTGTTGCACACCCAGCTTCAGATTTGTATCAAAAATCACTTTTTGAAATTTCAGAAAGATATATGCTACATGTCGAAAGACTATGAAAAGGAACTGGTAGAAACTGCGGGGTTTGACGAGAGCAAGGCTAGGTACAACCTGCCAGACGGACAGCATATACTTTTGGGCGAAGAACGGTTCGTCTGCCCAGAGGTCTTGTTCAAACCAGAACTTGAAGGGCTAAATTGCAGGAACATCATCGATGTGATTTGCCGCAGCATTGATTTGTGTGACCTCGATTTTAGGTAAGTACAGTGCTAAACATGAAATTCCTCGAAGATTGACACAATTTGAGCAGTTTTGGCCCAGTGGTAAGTCGAGGACTTACGAGTTGTAGGTTGTGGGTTCAAATCCAGGCACTTCACAACTACTTTCAAAACAGTGCAGAAAATATCGTAAGTAAACTGGTATGTCTTAGAACCAACAATTCGAATCCACTTCCGCTCCCAGAGACCCTGTGATCCAGCGTTACCTATAGGCTGATTTTGAATCAAGTCAAAGTCATATTTGTTATGTCAATATCTGACGGCTCTAACCACTTCTTTTCTCAAACAATGAGTTAACTTTATTAGAAAATTGTCAGCTATGTTTTTTCATTCACAGGTCCATATTCTATAACAACATAGTGTTCTCTGGGGGGTCTAGCATGGTGACAGGTCTTGTGGATCGAGTGACCAATGAGCTGACCCATCTCCTTAAGAAGAAACTGCCAAACGTCAAAGTGAATATTGATGCGATGTCCAACAGACAGAATGCGGCGTGGGCAGGAGGGTCCATGTTGGCGACCTTACCAAACTTGAAGGGATTCTGGCTAACAAAGGAGGAGTATGCTGACTCGGGTTTAGATCGGGTTCAATCTAAGTTCTTTTAACCGGTGAAATACCGCGCGCAGCGTCAGCGGTTAAAGAAGAACTCATAAAATGATTTGTGAGGGGTTTATCACGTAAAGCACAGTGTTTACCGAAATATCGGAAAACGTGTTTGCATACTTAAAACAATGGTGTCGTTGCGATGGTGTTGGTCAATGTGGTTTTCTGGTCGTATGCAGTTAAGCGATTGACTGCTGCGTTGCGTGTCGCGGGTTCGATTCCCGCACGTAACAAATATTTGTATGACCTACAAGTAGTTGTTCCGGGTCTGGCTGTTTGTGTATGTGAGTTTAAATGTTTGTAAATGCACCCACAATACAGGAGAAATTCCTAGTGTGGGGCAACGTTTAAAAAAAATGTGACATGAAGAGCAGACGCTTCGGGGTAGCGATGTGAAAAGTTTTCTACGAGCTTCTTACGAGCTACCTCCATACGAGTACGGTCACCATTGACAGTGTACGCAGTTTCGTTACGCATGAAAAGTAAAACTCGTGTAATATAATTAAGTATGTTCTTACTGTACTACTATTGGAAACTTCAGTGACTTCAACTTGATTATAAGTAATTAAAGAGGTATATTTGTTAAGTTAATTAAAATAAATAATATTCAAAAACTGTTGACTAAGGTTTTGTTTTGGTATGGTGTAGCGTAATTATTGTGTGACGTAGTTATTGTGTAGCATAGTTATGGTGTAGCGTAGTTCTAGAGACGCTCACACTCATCGCGTTAACAAAATCTGTTGGTTTCTGAAACTCGTATACTTATACTTAATCGTAAGTATTCAAGCTCGAAATACAATTAAAATTAAAGCATTATGTAAATATGTAGTCAGCTGTTGTCTAACATCAGTGCAAATAATTATAATAAATTTATAAATAAGAAATGTAGAACTAGATTCAGGAGCAAATTCCTTTAATTAATATTGTTATGGGTTCTATGTTGCAGCACTTATTGCAACAGTTGGATACTTATTCTTTTCGACTGTAAGTAATCTTTTATTTTACTGGGGACTAGTAAGTAGGTGGTCACGTAGTGAGTATGATTTGGATAATAGAGAGAGGCCAAATATTGTACCTACTCATTTAACAAATCAGTTATTGGTAACTAGTATGGGTAAGAAATAATGAAAAAAGCTGAATAAATAAAATATTAAACATTTAGTGTATTCTGAGTATTAATTAAGTGCGACTTCCATGAAAATTTTGTCGTAATTAAATAAAAGGATTCCGTAATTCCATTAATTTTCGCCAATAAACCTTAAATTCCACGGCAATTACAGTGCAAAATATGATATGTATTTCTGAAATGAGAACAAGATTATCAAAGGGAAATGTTCCGACAATATTTTAATGATACAAATAATTTTGCAGAGTAAAACTTTGACTAAAGTTAATATTATCCGACCTTCAGAGATCAATATGTCAAAAACTAATAACCGTGGACAAATACAACTTACTTATTGAAATTTCTGAATACTCTCGCTCGCATTCGGTTCTTTGAATAAAATAATAAAATATTCATTCAGTTGTCATAAAGTAACGGGTGTTTTGTTAGGAAAGAAAACATAATTATTTACTTTCGTTGGAGTCCCGAGTTATTTAGTTTCGCAGAATTTGTGTTATCATCTATATCTATACCTACCAAAGCTGGGGGCAACCTTGGTCATTTCACAGAATAATTTAACATAGCAAAACATCACGCGTGTAATCTCCGATAGGGTTAGAAATAAATGGGTGTTCTTATTGGAAGAGGTCACAAATATGTATGCACTGGCCTGTTACAAATACAAATTAATATACACTCGAGAGCAATGAATCCGGGTCACTTAAAGAATGTTAAAAATCTCGGAAACTAAAAATGATAGGTTAATGCAATAAATTGTATTTAATAGACAATGTAATACTCCTTAAATGAAAGTAAAAAAAATATGAGTCACCATACATTTTATTAACACAAAATTACATAAAGAAAAAAACTGCTGATCTCTCCTTAAAACAAAAATAGGACACATGAAATTTTTGAACTTTATTAAGATTTTCTTGAATTTTAATACTTCGTATTGCCTCCTCGTGCTTCCATTACTGCGTTTACGCGGTTTGGCATGCTGTACACCAAGTTCCTTATACGATTTTGGGGAATATTCTCCCATTCCTCTGTGAGAGCAATTTTGAGCTCACGAAGCGTGATTGGGGGAGGGTTTCGTTGTTTTACGCATCTGCCTAGCTCGTCCCAAGCATGCTCGATCGGGTTGATATCCGGGCTGCGCGCTGGCCACTCCATACGAGTAATGTTCATCTCTTGAAGGTAGTCATTCACAATCCTACCTGTATGAGGTCGGGCATTGTCATGCATAAATATAGCATCCTCACCTAAATTGACCATAAATGGACCAACGTGATAATTGAGGATTTCTTCCACATATCTTTCGCTAGTTAAAGAGCCGTTTTCTATGATCACCAGCTCTGTGCGACTTTCAGAAGAAATTCCGGCCCACACAAGTACAGACCCACCACCGTAGGCTACTTTTTCTTCGATGCATGCTTGCTTGAATCTTTCCCCTGGTCTTCGATACACTCTGTGTCTTCCATCGTGCTTGTAGAGCATAAATTTTTATTCGTCGGAGAACATAACTTTTGACCAATCTTCAATACTCCAATTTACGTGGCTCTGGGCATATCTTAGTCTTGAAATACGATGCCCACGCTCCAGTTTAGGGCCGTTTGCAGGTCTAAGGGGTTTTAAGTTAGATTCAGCAAGCCGACGTCTTACTGTCCATGCACTTGGGTTACTTCCTCCGAGGCGTCGAAACTGATTTATGAGTTCAGTTCCTGTAAGAAAGCGATTTCGAAGCATGGTGTTCACCAAGTATCGGTCTTCTCGTGCTGTGGTACACCTGGTTCTGCCCGTTCCTGGTCTGCGTAGGTTAGAACCAGTTTCTTCGTAACGTCGGACAACTCTTTGTACTGTTGACAGCGACACACCGACAGTCCTGGCTGTATCGCGCTGACTCCGGCCGGTTTCCAGCATTGTAAGTATTCTGGTGCATTCTTCAGGCGTAAGCGACATAATTTCAGCTTGAATAATGAATATAGAGCACTATCAACATGGTTTATGTACCCACATAAATGACAGATTACAAACAAAAGCAAAACCAAATGCTGTAATTTCGTACTTCCATCTTCGAAAGTGGCCCTTTTTCAAATTTGATTTTTTTATGATATAACTTTACAATAACTAAGAAGTTTTAATACCTTCATTTAAGGAGTATTACATTGTCTATTAAATACAATTTATTGCATTAACCTAGCATTTTTAGTTTCCGAGATTTTTAGGATTCTTTAAGTGACCCGGATTCATTGCTCTCGAGTGTAGTTACGGCTTATGTTTTTGTACATTGTCACTTGTGTAAAAAATATTAACCACGAAATATAGTAATTATCAGACCACTGCTACTGCTCATTATTGCCTCCGATTTTCCAGTAGGTTATGAGGAGTGTGCCTGGGGTTTTTTTATGATAGTGCTAGAATATAAGTTGAGTGGTTTGAATATTATTTGTGTGCCTGTGAAACTTACGAAATTTCTTTAAGAAGCTGACGCCGGTAAGCACACCACCGCTGTTAAACCATAGCAGCGAAACCACAGTAGTTAAATTCAATAGACTCGCGTCATTTTCCGCTACTCGCATCCGATTCAAGTGACGCGAGTCTATTGAATTAAACTCCGTAATTATATGAAAAAATTAAAGTTACTAAAACCGATATGGAATTAAAGAGAACCGATTAATGCGAGCCGTGCATTCCATGTATCGAATGGAAGACCTGTAAAAGTCCCTTTATAAACCAAGGTACAAGAGCGAACGAGATCTTACAGTTGGTTTTGCGGACCAATCGAGGAGCCGTCGTCGTTCGGTGGTTCGAGGTATGTTCTTCAATTTATCGAATATTATACTCGGAAGACTCTTGTTTATTTTTTGGAGAACATAAGTGAAACTTTCGTTAAGTTCCGTGAAAACAAAGCGGAAGTTTAAAATGATACAAGTAAATCCATTAAATGTCTAAGATCTGATAACAGCGCGAAGTACTGTAATGGTAAATTTAAATAGTTTTTGAAGTCTGCATGTATAAAACACCAGTCGACTGTACCGTACACGTCGGAACAAAATTCTATCGCAGAAAGAGTGAATCCGACTATAATAGAAAAAGCAAGAACATTACTGTCAGAATCGAACCTAAGCAAGAAGTATTGGGAAGAGGCTGTAAATATTGTTGTATACCTAAAGAACAGAAGCCCCACGGAAGCATTGAACAATGCGGTACCAGAGAAGCTTTGGACTGGAAAAGATGTGGATATCAGTCATCTGAAAATCTTTAGTTGTTTGATGTATATCTATAGATTGATACCAAAACACGGACAGACGGAATACTAGCAGGTGAAGTGACAATTGCGAGAGATATTAAATTTCTGGAAAACGTCTTTCTCCAATAAGAAAACGTGGAAAGTCGGAAGTTGTCATAAACTTGAATACAGATTCTGTTCATACCAGTTTACCCAACTGATCTACAAACAGATGTGAACCCTTGGAGGCTCACGATGATGGGTACCGTGATGTAATAGAAGGGAACGTAGAAGTATCGGAGGGGATACGACCTGAACCTTTAGTACCAGGGCAAGAACCGGATGACGTATTGAATGAAGAGGAAGTGACAATACCTGAATCGGAAAGAAGGCATCCTTTAAGAGAACGCAGATAAGTCCATCGGTACGGATGCAATGTTATAATTATAAGCCAAGGAGAGCAATCTTGATGATGATCCATTGACTATTAATGAAGCATTAGGGAGACCCGATGGTGACTTATGGAAAGAACCAGACTTGGACATTGGTGGATTGTCCAACTGGTAAGAAGCCTATCCAGTGCAAATGGGTGTTTAAAATCAAGAGAGATAGCGATGGCAAGGTAACGAAGTACAAGGCTCGACGAAGAAAAGTGCTTTTGTTTCTTTTTCACTACATTTTTTTAATAACTAACGACATACGTAATGATTTTTATAATGGAGGAACACTGACTCCCAAGTCACAGGTATAAACCTTGTTTGGAAGCCAGGGAACCTATGTTTAAGACACTTCTTCTGTATGTTGTGAATGTCTGTAATAATGTTGTCACTTTTTTAAAATAAAGATATTTATTAAAAAAAATACTAGTAGCAAAAGGCTTCACACAGGTATGTGCTGTAGACTATACTGAGACATACCCTCAAGTAGTTAGAAGCTCTACTCTGCGAATGTTGTTCTCGCTAGTTGTTGAATACGGTTGGTTTATTGACCAATGAGATGCCACGACTGCCTTTTTATATGGGAAGATTAAAAAGGACATTAACATGCTCCATCTGAAAGGAGCAGTAGTCAAAGGTCAAGAAACCAAAGTATGTAAGCTGCAGCGTTCTTTATATGGATTGAAAGAAGCTTCGAATGCTTGATTCAAGGAATTGGATAAAGAGATGTTGAACTCAGGCTAAACAGATTAGCTTGACAAGTTCAAAGTGAAAAATTTAGGGCCGGCTAGGCATGTTTTAGGCATGAGGCTGAGGAAAGATAAAAATGTTATTTGTATAGATCAGCAACAGTTCATTTCGGATATTTTAAATGACTAACATGACAGACGTTAAGCCATTTTCGACCCCAATGGAAGTCAGTATGAAATTAGAAAGATCGACAAATTCCCATAGCAATCTGCCATATCAAAGCATAATAGGGTGTCTAAACCATTTAGCCTATAATACGCGGCCAGACATAGTACATGCGGTGAGTGTACTCTCACAATAAAATTTAATTCGTGTTATGACGAAATACACTTTAAATGTGCGAAACGGGTCTTAAGGTATTTGAAGGGTACGTCTAACCTTTATCTTACTTTTAGGAAGTCGGGAAATTTAGACTTACGAGGCTACGTTGATGCAATTGGGGAGGGGCACTTGATAGAATATCTCTCACAGGATTAATTTTCTAGATAGGTAAAAATATAGTGTCATGGAAGAGTAGGAAGCTAGCGACGGTATCCTTTTCCTCCACAGAGGCAGAGTACGTAGGATTGAGGCAAGCTTCGGAGGAAGCTCTTTATTTACGTAGTTTACACAACGTAGTTTTTTCTCTTTATTTGACAGCTGTGGATAGTAAAGCGGTAGTAATTTATAATGACAATCATAAAATTGTCGGCGCATAAAATTGCAGCTAACAAAATGATGCATAATAGAACAAAGCATATAATAATAATATATTATATATATATTATATTAAGTATCATTTTATTCGTGAACGTTTACTGGCTAACAAAGTTGAAATAAGGTACATGTCAACTGATACGAGTATGACGATAGCGGACATCTTAACTAAAAGTGTTCACAGCCCGAAGCTAAGAGAATTTTTAAAGGATTTTACTGTCATATTATTCTATTATCGCCTCCTTAATAGAAAAATTTGACAGGGATAAATCCTTTAAAATATCTCTTAGCTTCGGGCTGTGACACTGTGTGACACTTTTAGTTAATACTGAGTAGTTAGAGGTTTTGATGTTTTATGTTTTTTTTGTGCTTTGTGTAACAGTTAATTTTCTAAAGGAGAATGCCAGGTTGTCCTTCAAGACTCGGCCAGAACCGACAAAGATGAACTATATATCATTAAAAAGGAAAATAATTATAGAATTTGATAGTATATTTAGTTTTCTATAAGAAGTACACCAAAAAAAGTTATAGTTCTTTAAAAATTGTTCACTTATTACTTCTAATTTTAACGATAACAACAAATAAAATATTAAATTATTCATTAAATAATTATTTTTGGCACATATTATCCTCGCATAATATATGTTTTCATAGTAAATATACATAATTATAACTTACTTACATTATTTTAGAATGTGTAGGTATGGAAAAAAAACACATGGATACTTTTTAACAATTTATTATTCATCAGAATCATTCAGTCTCAGTTTCTAACGAGTATCGTCGCATTCGAAAGGTATTTACTCCACTATTAATGCAGTGAATCATGGTTAGTAGACTAAAGGTCAGTACGTGTGAGAAAAGCCAGGTCAACAAGTAGGCAGGTTTAGATGTTCGGTTGGGCGAGCCGGGTCAGCGAGTAATACAGGTTCAGGTTCAGTTTCAATAGCCAAGGTAGTCGTAAGTGATAGAAAAATCGGAGTCCAGAAACACAGCAATATACAACACAAAACTCAAAAACACGTAATCACTTCGACACTCGTGTTAAAACGCGCAGGAGAAGTAGTAAAACTTTTTGACAATCATCAATGACAACTACAAAAACAAGATCAAGTGTTGCCAGCACTATAATAATTAATATTCTAAATTGTATCGAAAATCGAATTAACTTATTTTAAATTGTTATAAAATATATAATATATTCAAAAATATTACTAAATACTATTTATTATATTAAGAATTACGAGTTACGACTTATACAGGGTGTTTGGCGCATGGACCGACACAATTTTTTGGGGAGTTGAGAGGGTCATTTGCGAAGTTTCACCCAAAGATCCCATGTCCTAAGTGTCACGGTTAATAAGATATGATTTTTTTAGATTTTTTCCAAAAATTATGAACATAGTTTTATTTAAAAAAGTTCTTTATTTATTTAGAATAAGAATACATTGCAGAATACAATAAAAGTTATTTCGTGCAATTAGAACAATAAACAAAAAAGTAATGACTATTTAAAGGCGAGATTTCGGGTAATTTTGTGAAAAAAACAAAAAAAAACATCTCAATAACCGTGGCACTTAGGACATGGGGTCTTTGGGTGAAACCTCCCAAATGACGCTCCCAATCCCCCAAATAATTGTGTCGGTCCATGCGCCAAACACCCTGTATATGTAATAAATTCACTTATGTAGTTTCATAATGATATTAATGCAATCGATTTGCAAGTGCAATTTCGTATCGATATTATTTTATTTTGGTATTGGTAACATTTCTAATTGAAATTGCAGATAGGAAACGTGTTGAAAAATTGAATAACTATTTAAAATTACTTTTAAACGGTGTACTTCTACAGATTTTATTTAAACTCTATAATTCTTACTGTTTTATATTATAAATTATCATAAATATTATAAGTCTGTCGGACGCTACATGATTCGAGCCGATTCTTGTCATTGTCCTTTAGGTTCGATAAGCATACTTTATTTTGTTAGATTTCCTTTGTTTTTGGATTCTACTTTTGGGTACAGCGTAGTACAGTCGGTCTTAGAAGTGTTAGTGATTTATTTAGTTTTATTTACCGAGTACTGACAAGTACAGAAGTGATCATACGCAGCGTAAATAAATTAAGGAGGCGTATTGGAAGAGCTCGCATATATGTATGCACTGGCCTATTGCACATGCCTGACCGATTCAAATTAATATAATTACGGATTATGTTTTTGTACTTTGTCACATGTCACTTAAAAAAATATTGACCACGAAATATAGTCATTATCAGACCACTGCTACTGCTCATTATTGCCTCCTATTTTCTATTAGTTCCGTACCTGTAGGTACAGAGTGAAATGACGAGCCAAATCTGCTTAAAATCTGTAAAGCAAGATCTCACATTGTAAAAACGTCTTGTTTTGGTACCTACCAAGCCACAAAATTTTATGGCTGAAGACGTTTGTGGTTTTGAAGAAACTGTTTCAGTAGACTTGTGGCCAATATGCAGTTAGAAATTAAAGAAATCCAATATTCTGTCATTTCTAGCTGGATATTGGCTAATTGAGAATATTACTTACAGGGCAAAATACTGTTCGATCTGGTTTTTAATTCTGAAATCCGTTCTCAAAAGGCAATCGCTAACCAGCTGAACCACTGTTGGCGGGCAAATTCAAATACGCCGGTGGGCCACTATCTGGCCGCGGGCCTGGGGTTAAGCAGACTTGATCTATACGAACCGATAGGATACTAATACAAACAAAGGAGGTATTGTTGTTCGTGAGTTTGTATGTTTTTGAAATGTCTACCCTAAAAATAGAGATCTGATTACAAAAATTATTTCACTAACAGCAAGCTATGTACATTATCCCCGAGTGACATTGGATACTTTTTATGCCATAAAAATGCACGGTGTCTGTGTGTGGTGGAACCTCCGGGCGCCGTTAGTTTTGAATCAATAGCATTTTCAAATTAATAATCCACAAGTATTTCCATGTGCGAAGTAATGTTTAAAGTTATGTTAAGTCCCATGTAACAGGAGGCGAGCCTATTGCCATCAACCGGGCACACATCCAGACACCGGGCTACCTACGGAAAACCCCAATAACCACTAGAGCAACGAGGCAGTCGTATTATAAAATTAAACGATAACGTGACTCGGCACGCCACTTCTCCTGCATTACAAACATTCATCAATGCACTCACACAGGGCGAATGAGCTGAAAATCTGTAACTTTTTGTAGAGAACACAGAAAATCCAATACTTTCAAATACGTGTTGAACAATGGAATTGGTTTAACCCGACAGACACTAGTCTTGGCTGTGTTTATTTGTTTGTGGCATTAATGAGGTATCGTAGCGTTACTTGGAATGGCCTATGTTTAGCAATAGAAGGTAATTTAATCAGTTCTTCTTTTCGTTTTGACGGTACAATCTATGTTGCTTATTCTGTTTGGGCCCAGTAGGTGGCCACATTTATTGCGGGGTGTGAGGCGTTGTTCAGATCTTCAAGGTGCAGGTGAACGCACAATTAGGACACTCTAGCAGATGGGACATAGTCTTATCAGGATCACCCCACTTGTTCTGGAACCAAAAATCCCCATGTCGCCAAATTTTCTTACTAGCGTGTGTTTAGCTAATAGAATAACAATTTAAATAAAATAATTTTTAAATCCAGCAAAACCTTTAGTATTAACAACCTTTACTAGTAATAAAATAACACAAAACCAGCTTTACCTATGCTATAATTTAAAGCATTGACACATATTTTCACAGAAATGACGGAAATCCATACAAAAATACGGAAAAATATCGCCATTCCGTGCATGGAATACGATTTATTGCTATTTGAAGCAATAATAAATCGCTGTAATTAATCATGTCGCTTTAAGGTTGTTGCATACTGGATGGCAAACGGTTTGATTTCTTTGTTATCATATCTTGTCTGTTACAAAAAATTAAAATACTACTGATTAGACTTAAGTACTTACATATATTCGATACCAGCGACCTGCTCCTGTTTCGCACAGTTTTTACGACTTGACAAAACATCGAGATGTCTTTATATGTAAGTTTAATATAAATGTATTATACCACTTAGTTCAACCTGGTTTCAGACTGGCTAAAATAGACTCATCCTTCACTTAAATTTACAATAAAATACCTCCCCACATACCCCAACTAAATGAAACAAAATATAAATCTTGTGTAAAACGCACACTATATTGCCAAGCATATTATAAGCTGGGCGATTATATCACTGACAAAAATGCTTGGCTCAGCGCTGGTCCAGCTCCACAAGGGCACATAAACTAGTTGATTAGCATTCAAAAATATTGTTGGAGCTGCTGAAGATTGCAAAAACTATCTTTGAATTGTATACATTCAATCTCTTAGTATTGTATAATTGGATAGCACATGTGTGAGCACTGTGACCATGTATCTTCTATAAGGCTACAATTTACTGGGTACATCTTTCACTGAGTTGAATGTGCCCTGACGGCTGAGATTATGTCATGCTCACTCAAATGGCTCACTGGTGGTGGCGTGTGTTGGATCATTAAGTTCCCTTCAAAATGGTTGAGCTAAACGGTTCTGATCCATGCGTCATTTTTGTGAACGGGTGCCGTCAGTAGGGACTGGTCATCTCTTGGCTGCCACAGCTTATTTTAATTTTTGAATTGTGTTTATCTTTTTATTACCGACTCTTTTTACGTGCACTTTCTACATTGTTCTCTCATGTATAATTTCAACTTTAATGTAATCAATATTTTGTAACAATATTATTATTTAAAAGAGTGTAGTTGGAGTTCCATGGAGTTTCTTGCCTGTTCTTCTCCATAGGAACCTACTACGCTTTGGAATGGGCAACTAGCTTCATATTTTTTACTGACTGACCCTTGAAAATTCCAAAGTGCTTTGAGTTGAATTGAGTTGACCTACAATAAAAATTTCGGAATCATTTTTCTAAATGATGGTGAAAACCGTATCAAGATCCATTGCGTAGTTTAGAAGACCAACGCTAAAATACAGACAAAATTACGAAAAGCGACTTTAATTTCTATTATGTATGTCATGGCCACTATTTTAATACTATGACGTTATGAGCGGGATTTAATATCGTGCTTGTGTCTTCCAATTTATGGGAATCGGGAACAAATCGATCATCTTACTGAAATAATATTAACTTAATATTATGAAGACTGTATGGCCCCATAACTCCTGACAACTTTATAATACCAGTTTATTGCCTCAATGTAACTTAAGCACGTGATATGAAAGCCACCCCTGTTTTTATCTAGCTTGTCAAGCTTCCAAGTAAGGTATTAAGTTAACTTCGAAACTTTGTTTAAACTTGGGTTAAGGTTAAGCTAAGATTATAAATTTTATGATTTCAAGAGACCCTTCTTTACTCTTCTGATTATTCGTATTTCGAAGAGTCAGAGATTGTGGTTTGGAACTTAAAGATGTCGCGTTACAAAGTTATGTTAACGTGCTCGAGTCAGTGTGTGGTTGTCTTTATCATTTTGTCATATAAAATGTACCTGGCAGCCTGGAATGAGGACAAATATCAATTAGTTTTATTTGCACATGAAAAGGGAAAATTCGTTGTCAAAAAGTCTGTTTTGTTGTGTTCTCTAATACCATATCTGACCATATCTCTAAGTAGTCTGTGTCTAATACTGTTATAATCGATTTTGGTTCTAATATAAAATGAGTGACCCGTTTACAAAACCAGTGGTGGTAATTGACAATGGTAGCTACAATATCAAAGCTGGGTTCGCCTGCGACAACCACCCGGTGTCCATCTTCAGGACAACGGTTGGACGGCCAAAGTACCTTCAAGGGACTTACGGGAGGACTCCTTACGAGGTTTATATTGGGGACGACGCCGTCGCGCGAAAGGCAGAGCTGGACTTGAATAATCCAGTCGTGAAAGGGAAGATCGTTCACTGGGATGACATGGAGAGGGTGTGGCACTATATATTCTATAGAGAGCTGAAGTCAGCTCCTGAAGATCGAGCGGTGTTGCTGTCCTGTGCCCCTGCTACCACCTTGGAGGATAAGTAAGATTTTTTGGTTTTAAAAATCTAGAATAGGCAGCTCGTTTTTTTTAAAAGATGAATCGGTTTCATATTAATGGAGCTTTATTTACCAACCGAAAGCGAGCCTTTCTCTTGCGTTTTACTAATGACGGTATTAAAGGCCACGTGAGATATACATATAAATGAATTGGCAGAACTACAACTGGAACATTTGATAGGCTTCTATAGCTATCAACTACAGGCGACGAGAGGCTAGAAGCTTTTCCCATAAAAGAAGTCACATTTGTTCCATAATAATGTTATTTTTGCAGCTTTTAGAGGTTATTTTAAAACTTTACTATAGATAGTGCAATCCACGACGACGCGCCCAACTCCGCTCCGCTCCGTACTAAAGTACAGCTTACAGTACAGTAATCGCGGAGTGGGGCGCGTCGTCGTGGATTGCTCTAGCTGTGCCAATTTTCACTGAAACTAATGATACTTTTCCACGGACCGACGGAGACAAAACGCATGAATATATTCGAATACAAATTATTGATATACACGAGTACCTTTATTGTTTTAGCCCAAGACTCTGAAAACATTGTGACTGGTCGTCATTTTCGTCCCGAGACACAAAATATCTAATACTACTGTCGAGATTTGTCCGGACACGAAAAACTGTCAGCTGTGGGGTAATTTTGTAAGCTCATGTAACGTCACGTCGCGTGCTCTTAGCTGGGTCAGCAGCGGGCTGTTTCTTGTCTTCATCGTCTGTCTGAAAGGAATTTCGTTACATAAACTAAGGAGTTTATGTTGGAACCGTAATTCCTTACAGAAATTGTCTTTGGGTAGGTCCTACATGCACAATGTGTGGATTGTATATATAAATAATTTGCAGTATTTTTTTAAATAATTTTCATTCAATAAGAGAGAATAGATTCATAATATTGAGAGAATAGATTCATAATATTTTGTTATTGATAAAATAATTATAACCCAGTGCTGGGTTAACGCACACGGCTAAATATTATAATAGGCAATTGATAAATAAATATTGCGAAAATCTATAAAAAATGTTTAGGTTCGAATTTTCGAAATTTCTAAAACCCAAAGTTTTTATAGATTTTTTGTGAAATATTTTGACAGCGACGATATCCATTCAAGCTCCTACTTCTTGTTAATAACAATAAGATTGTAATAATTACGAGCCATTCGTTAATATTAATGACTACAATAACGTTCTGGACACGGAATGATTCCTCTTGATTTTTTTAGTAATCATACATGTAGTAGTCATTATCATTTCTCATTTCAGCCGAAAGAAATCCACTGCTGGACCTTACCTACCTTACCCTGCCTTACCTACCTTATGCTGCTACCTTAGATTATGTAGGCGGTAGTTAGAAATCTGATGAATATTGGGACGAATATGAAAATACTCGTGACTTTCATATTTTGGCAAGGTTTATTTAACTCTGATCACTTACTTTTACAGACGTATGATATTATAAAGTCAAAACAAGGTAACCCACCCCTGGAAGGTACCTTCTTGGAACTACTTACAAAACTATCATAAAAAAGGTGTTACTAAGTTAAAATAGTTTTCCAATTTTAGACGACGATAATGGGAGTGTTCGTTTCAACCAATTACCTACCGTGTCGGTGGGATTTATGACTTCTAATTTATTACCCTCAAGCTGGAATAATTCTATTCTAGCATTTGATATTCTTAAGAATTTGCTCTTTTGTAGGTAGGAAATCAAGTTAAGAAAGATTTACTAGTCTTCTCTGGATGATCGCAGTAGGTAAGACTTTTCTCACAATTTCTACTTATCGAGGTACTTTATTATCAGAATGCTTTACTGCGTCGATAGAACAGTATCGCGTCGGCACGGCTATTCCCCAAATCTGTGTAAGAGCGGCCCGGACAGGGACTTACAACCCGGGATCAGGATCACGTCAGTACTTGAAGCTATGTGCCGTTAAATGTTTATTTTGTGAATTACTTGTGGTAGCTATTAACCGACCAAAGCAAAACTGTTAAGTCGTTATAGTCGACCAGCACCCTAAGTACCCTGCGTAACACGCTATCAATCATAATCTGGATGTTTTTGAAGGATATTGCTAATCCATATCACTGATTCACATGTTGGAAAAATTTGTCTGCTAAACATCGTAAATAACGCAATGATTTTTTTTAAACTTTCAAAATGAAAGCCATTGCCATTACGCTGCTTGTAATTGCGTTATCAGTTTTGACTAAAATTCCCAGTAAATTGACGTGAAAACTTCCTTGAGATTGAAACTATCTGACTGTCACAGACACCTTGACTGCCTCGTTCGTCTAGTGGTCGCAAGTACTACTTCTGAGCATGGGGTCCTGGGTTCGATTCCCAGGTCGGGAAATGTGTTATTGGGTTTTGCCATCAGGATTTTCTCTGTAGCAGATTGGAGTTTAGATTTGTGACCAGTTGATGGCAATAGTCCCTATAACATAACTGGCGAAATGTGGGTCTCCTATAAGTAGGTACACCTCTAGGAAAACAGGCGTGACGTTATGTTATGTTATGTGGAGACCATGACGTCATGTGACATGCAAGAGACATTCAACCTTAGGGTGGTATAAATTATGTATCTTAATTTTCCTATGAATAATAAGAACTCTTAGAAGTATGCACTCATTGTGTGCAAAGTTTTAAGATCTGAGTGTATTTCAGTGTCTCAGAGTAGGAAACACCGACCTCATCCAGTTAATATTATTATTTATTTTGACTGAAAGTGATTTTTACAAACAATTTACAGAAATAAAATAAATTTATCAAGATATGTTTGATTTTTTATATTTGTTTAAAAAATAATTAGTGGTATATTGTTATTTATTAGCGAAGGTAGGTGAGTCAAAATATGCAAAATGTTTATTTTATGGCTTTTGCTGGTTTAAATATTGATGTCTATATCACAGTCCCAATCTTTATAGGTAAGTCTACACGAGCTTAACCGCGGCTACCGCTAATAATGTATTGTCATAATCATGATTAAATTAAAAAGTCAAATCATTTATTTCAAAAAGGCACATAAAAGGCGCTTTCGGAAGTCCACATTTACAAGAAAATAGAATTGATTCTATTTGCCCCTTCCAAAAGGTAGTTTCGTATGGAGAATGGGCAAGAAAATCCACAGTTACTATTTTAAAATGAACATTTTGTTTAATTGATAATCTCCAACCAATCATAGTAATCAAACTACCTAATTATTGAAATATTCTGAAACAACACAATTTAGCCCGATTTTACATTCCGGGTGTTTACATTTCGTTACTACTGACTGCCATTAGAACAGCTACAGCGTAATTTGCATTGGAATTGACTAGAATGTTAACCAACAGTACTCTGTTGCCTGTACAAGTGTACAATCTAGGACGTAGTACGCTATCAAAGAAACTGCTGTAACACCATTTAAAAGTCAGCTCTACTGAGCAATAGTAATTTGTGGCATTATGTCGAATTCACTCATAATTCTGCTGGCTCCATTATCGAAGACCGCATAGATAAGGGGACGGCACATTTATACACAGCTGTAGAATATTTTTTATATCAAAATTAAGTTAGCCTATCTATTTTCATAGATATAGTAATCGAGAAAATAAGTTAATTTAGGAAAATTCAATAAATAAATTATTAAAATATTTTATTATTTAAACAATCTGTATCGTTGTCTATATCAAATATTTTCTTCGACTTCATATATGTATTTAATGATAGGTGGAGTATTGAAACAAATATTTCAAGCAAGCGTCTTCAATTATTAAAGAAAAATATTTTTCAAAGAATCTTAAACTTCTCAAAAATGAAAAGAGATATCGAAACAGTAAAAAAAATATCCTGCAGAATTTAAAGGGCTTTAAAATTATACCATTTTGTTTCAATAGGATTATCATGAAGGGCACATGTTTACTTCTTTCGGAGACACCTGTTTGGTAATTGTTTTTTTTTATAAACAATTTATATTTTGTTTTGTATTGTGGCCCATCCAACAACCTTAAAAATTCATTCACTGTAACAAAAATTCGAGGTCGAAACCCTCAGGCGCTCCACTACGTGTCCTTTTTTTATTCTCTATTGCACTTTAAATAAGTACTAAAGATAAGTTCCAACAGTGAACAATAATAATAATAATATGACGTCGATCATTAGTTGAGCAAACACCTGTGTAAGGCTTCCATTTCCCGGCTGTCACTTATGTGGGGCATATCATTAGTGCTTCATTATCCGGTCTAGATGTCTGTAGTATGTAGCAGGTACGGTCGTAACAGTAAATTGAATGTCGTTTCACAAGTTCTGCTATCTATCAACATCTTGTGATTATGTAGTAGAATGTTTGACTGCGTCTAAGCGAGCAGATTACCGCATTTCCCGGTGATCGATTATTGACCAATTTTTCGTCGATTTCCAAGTGCTTAGGTTGGCGTTCTTGCCTTCCCCGCATTTATAAGATACAAGTTGTGATATTTGTTTTCAATAAGTCAAGAACAGGCTTGTTTATTATTTATGTATCGTCGCTGTTTTAGACTTCTTATTAACTTTTTATCCGACTTAAAAAAAAAAGAGTAGGTTCTCAGTTTGTCAGAATCTTTTTTTGTTTTTCTGATTATTTTCCCCGATCACTCGATGATGGCTGAATAGATTTGGAAAATCTTTTATTGTTTCAAAGGTTATATATAATTCCTAGGATCTTCCTTATACATTTTATTAACTTTTCTTGGGTAGTTTTTCTGTTAGCTCCACTAATACGGATTTTTCCCACATAGTTTATGTGGATGATGTTATAATAACTTCCTGTTACTGTAATTTACATAACTAGCAGGTAGTGGTATTCGAATTTGTGTGGTATAAGTACCACAACTAATAAGTGAAAAAAAACAAAGTGAAAAATAACTTTAATTACGAAAGTCAGTGGCAAAAAACGAAAATATAAAACCAAACACACCGGTTTCCGAAATATTGGACAAGTTTTCTACAAGTTTTGTATGCATGACAACTGTTTTTAGGTGTAAACGAAAAATAAATAATAGTAATAATAAACTAAATAAAAAACATCACTACAAAAACTAGTATTACGTTGGGTCGGCGACAAAAACACAACATTTAGAATAAATGTTTTAAAGCTTGGTGTAGACGAGGGGTAAGAAAAATAGTCACCAGGTTTGGCTGATCTTGTTAAACGTCTACCTTGTCATCATACGCTTCCCAAAAAAATCTGTATAATGACCCACTTTTGAATTTCAAAGAATAGTTTTTAATCGGCAAGAAAAATGTGTGTGTATACAGGGGTTGTAAGTTGCACTTCAATAATTCAGCTTTAAAGCCAGAACTGTTGGTTATACTAGTTCTGTATAGTTTTGGATTGATCTATACAGCATCACTTCAATCAAGGGCCTCAAAATAACACAAAACAATACTATGAAGCGAACGCTACACAAGGAACGAATCATTTCTCCATCGACAAAAATAATGTTCATTGGTCGTCCGTCGGTCTCTTATTAATTCTGATCGCTATTCTTTTGTGAGCTCCAATATATTTCGATGTTAAGCTCTCAAGGCACATTAAGTCAGGATTTGTACTGAAAAGCATCTGACAATAGGAGAATATTTAATCATTTGGGCTCGAATACGTTGATGTGAGTTTGAGGAGTCGATCCGATCCAATGAATAGGAGGGAACGGGAACCAGATAGTGGAGCGAATTTTTTGTCCGTATTGATGCCTTTTTTTTTTTTTTTTTTTTTTTGGGTGGGAAATCATCAAATGACGACTCCCGCTCTGGGTGGAGTAAGTAAGTAAGTAAGTAAGTATTTATTTGCATAAAACATGGTATACACGGAGCGGGAGGGCGTGTCAGACTCTTACTGACTAAAACCCACCCGTGTTCCTTCTCTTGCCTGTGCAATGCCAGGGGGCCACGGTATCCCTGTCGGACTTTCCCGCAACCCCGGCAGGCAATGGTCTCATCGGACCCCTTCACTCGCTGACACTCTTTGAGGCGCGCGTGGAACACAACGCGCCGTCGACCCGGGCTTGGTCCTTACCGGACGGCGAGCTACCCATTGCTCACCGTCCGTAAGCCCGCGCCTACGGTGGCCGGGAATCCGCGATCGATTCCCGACGCCCGGGGCGTCTCCTCCTGCGGCGGCTAGGGGCGTGAGGGCGCGAAATTTGCATCTCCCTCACGCGCTCCGCCTCCTCCTTCGCGAGCATTACTGCTTCGCAGAAGGAGGGTCCGTATAGATGCCTAAGTGATACTTTAAAGAACAGAAATATTTTACAAACGAAAGGGACTGATGTTAATTTCTGATTGTATACTTTCAATGCTGTATATTTTGTTAGTGTCATGGCGACAGAACAGTTTTCTATTTTCACCATCTGAAAAAAGGTGAAGATAGAAAACTGTGCGTAGAAATAGGGTGCCGTATTAAGACGTTTTAATGCCATTATGATTCAGTGCGAGAGAGAGACGGAGCTATGCATGACCGATAGCACCATCCCTGCTTTGGAGTGGAATCTTACTTCACAATACATATATGTAGGAGGCATCGGTTCAGATGGGCTAGTGACGTCATGCGGCGGGAGCCAAAAGATGGGCGTCGTCACCGAGGGAGGCCTAGAAAATGCTGGTGTGATGACTTAGAAGCGGTTACGGGAGATTGGCCGGAGAAGGCAACAAATAGGGAAGAGTGGAAAACTGTGGGGTAGCCCTTTGGCCAGCAGTGGGACAAAGCAGGGTAAATACAATACGTTTCCAGTACTATTGATAATATTTCAGCAGTACTTCAAAGATAATTATACATATTGACCGAATTCATTCTTCTTAACTCTCCCACTCCTCCTTCTTATCTCATGTCTCACTTCCAATATCTATGTTCGTCACACACTAAGAATCTGCGTTCTTCTAACAATCTTCTCTTACTTTGTCCTTCTCATACTTCTGACTTTGTTCATTCTTCCTTTCATATTCAGTCCATTCTTCTATGGAATGCGCTTCCTCTTGATATCAGGACGGCGACCAGTCGGTATGCATTTAAGCGGAAACTACAGAGTTTTTTATCAAAATAAATAGAGTAGAGTCATCTCAACACCTCTCCCTTGAATTTGTATAATGTATATATATAATATAGGTATATATTTTATTAAATATGTATGTATGTGTGTGTGATATAATTATTTATAATGATATATTTTAATAAAAAATGATTTTTCTTTGTTCCTCTCAAACAGAGCACCTGCCATCTAATCTCTTCACTACCCTTGGTTGACTGGTAGAGAATGCCTAAGGCATTAAGTCCGCCTTTGTACTTTTATAAGTGTGAAAAGTTTAAATAAATAAATAAATAAATTCAAAAAGGAGGAGGTTACCATTATGTTCGTATGTATGTATTTTTTTTATGCTTTTCGATATTTTCGTCAATTGTGGACCGATTTTGATAATTATTTTTTAAATTGTAGGGAAAGCTTCTGCAGTGGCCCAATTTTTAAAATATTTTTTTAAATCGTTTTGTGTTCTTGATGATGTTATATACTTCCTGTCACTGTTGTCTACATAGCAAGTAGTGGTATAGGAATGGGGTAGGTACCATAATATAACTACGTTTTATTGTAAAATACACATCAAAGTGAAAAATAACTTTAATTTCGGAAGTCGGTGGCAAAAAACTAAAATACAAATTCAAAGAAACTAACTTCCGAAATTAAATATTTTTTTCAGTTTGTAGTGTTTTTTTTCGAGTCGGTTGTATTACAATATCCTGCCATAGAAGACGTTCGATAATACTCCCCCATTGCCGCCAACAAGGAAGAGCATTCTTTACAGTAATCAATCATAGACCGATTGTAAGCCCGGCTCAACCTTTTGTCTTGGGTTCGACTCCCGGCCGTATCAAACCGGAGTTAACTAGCATGGTCTCGGAATACTAATGTCGATGCTAGGAAGACGGATTATGGGCTCAGGCAAGGGTGCCAAGATCATGTGTTTATCTTTTATTATTTAAAGTTCAGGTTTCCGTAGCGATTTTAAGTAATTTGATACTGTTTTCAGATTTTCTACAGATATATATGCCGTGGCCAGATCTTAGAATTGATCATTTCTTGAATGGCTAGCTAACATTGGCCATATCGTTTAAACGTCAACATTTATGATAAGTCAGTCGACGTTTGCCATTTATTTATCATTAATGTAGGGTATCCATGGTGTAAAGTGTAGTAAAAATAGCCAAGTAACTGCATCGACTTTTAATGCGTGATCACTTTGTTTGATATGTTGTTTGAACAAAACCAAAGCAACATCAACGCCTCTACCGGTGGATATTTTAAGCATTTTACGATATGATCACTAATGTTTGGCCACATCTTGAAGTATAGTGCGTGAAACCACAAAGTGTGTTAGCTCTATTCGGATCAGGGTTCACTACAGGCCTATCCGAAGACCTGGGCTACCACATCACGGAAATCAACCCAATCTACGGAAGAGGCTACATCAGCTACGCGAACATGGTAACCAAAGTAGCTGGAGATGACCTGTTTGATTATATGAAAGATAGCTTCGGAAAGCGAGGACTACCTACAACTTGGCAGCCCCGCGGACGACGTCATTGCAGACTTGAGGAATAACTATCTTTACGTCACCAAACGTGGCGCTTTATCTAGAGAGGAATATCTGACAAAGTATAAGCTGCCAAGCGGTGAAGAGATAGATGTGAGTGAGGAGATTTACATGGCTGGTGAGATGTACTTCCAACCAGAGTTAGTGATAGGGAAAAAGACGGAAATAATTCCTATACAAGAAGCTCTTGTGACTGTGGTATTAAAATGTGATCCAGCACTACAGCCTAAAATGTATGGTGCCATTGTGACTCATAGAGGAATGGCAACGATGCAAGGGTTGAATAAGCGGCTATCCCAAGAAATTGCGGCAATTATTCACAGACACGTGAAAGTTAAAGATAATTCGGAATTGTATGCGCTGGCGTGGTTAGGGGGCGTCGTGTTCTCAGGAATAGCTTGGAAGCCAGGAAAGCTTGGGTGCTTAAGAAACAGTTCGAAGAAAATGGTGAGAGAATAATAAGGACCAGGTTCTAAACATACTAGTTCAGGGTAATATGGATTTTAAAATATAAATAAATAACTAATAATTATAATCAAAAGTGACGACGGCATGTGAAGCCAAGTCAGAGGCCCGTGGGCGGCTTTAAAACTCTGACACCAGGTTAGTTTATAACCACACGAAAAGAAGAAGATCAAAAGTTCAAATTATTGGAAAAGTATACTTATGTATAATTAAAACTATGTGCATCAAAACATGAATTTATAGAGATTTTGTTATTTTTTTTTACTTTATCTTTGTTATTTTGCTTCTATTAATAGTGTTTTTATTCCCCATTTAATTTTAAATGTTTTAGTTGTTTATTAGAAAAAACTTATGTTGCTTAGTTAAAGTAGTAGATCAAAATATAAAAAAAATATCAAACACATTTCTGTTTCCAATAAAAATATCTGCATAGAAACCTAAAGTGGTCTTTATTTTATTTATTGTGATATTAGTTACAGTATATTATCTGATTGGTTGTCTCTAAACATGATTTCCGGTACCTATATGTGCGGCGACTAATAGCGAGTGCATAGTTGCCGGTAATCGGCTTGTTGCCTACCCGAGTAACTTGTGTCACGGACGACGAGCACCTATCACGCTTCATGCTAATATGCAGGTAGCGTTTGTGGTGGATTTATTGGCCTTTACTTCAAAAAGATATTCTCTCCGATAATAGTAAGGGTAATGGGTGTGCAAAGACGCTTAACGAAGCCGAGTCACTTATTATATCCATCATTGTGATACTCTGTATGGACTGGACCATACCTGGGAATCTTCTGCGATATTGAAGATCAATGTTCCAACTTTCTTTTTTTTTCAATCGTTTGCAATCTTTTGGAACGTTTTGTTTTTGATTTTGTTTACGGTCGAATGGCCCGTGGTCCATTCGCTTCGGGCCGTTCAGACGAAACACCCTTAGTTTAATGTACAGAATGCATAGTTGACGGCCAAGTGATGGGTCTTATTACACCCTGTAGATAAATGCCCACATTTTAAAATTCTGAATCTCAGATAGTTATCCGGTTTTAAGAAAAAAAAATCATGTCATACAGGGCAAACTTCAAAATAAATTCCATTGGAACCCAGTTTTTAAGAAACTTTTTAGTACAAATGGTCAATCAGAAATCAATTTAGACTACATGACGCTTATTGAACATACAGGTTAATTATCTAGAATTGGTATTCAAGTGTTCACTAATTAACTGTCACTTATAATCTTGAACAGGATGAAGTTGCAGGTGGACAAAGCCTTGACCTTGAAACGCCCCCTTTATGTTGAGGGCCCAAAGTTTAGACACAAGCTACACGCTCCCGCGCCTTGTGTGTCGACTTCTGCAGTTCTACACTCAAGACTTCTGTATTACGACACTCGAGTTCTGCAATTCGAAAATAAACTAAAAAATGTGCAACATCAGTTATATTACATACATAAAAACTTATGCCTTCTTCCCATAGGGATACGCAAAAATTACAGAACGCCACCTGATACAATCAACCTGCTACCTGACGATTTCTTTTTTTTACTTTCCAGAGTAAAATGCTGCGACATTTTCTTCGAAACTCTGAACGTTCCTGCTTTGTGCGTGAAACCACAAAGTTTCTTGGCTCTGTTCGGATCAGGGCTCACGACAGGACTCTCTATAGACCTAGGATATGAAACCACGGAAATAAACCCAATCTACGAAGGAGCCTCCTTGAGCTATGCTAATATGGTAACCAATGTTGCCGGATTGGAAATAGATAGGTATATACAAGATTGCCTGGAAAAGCGACATCTTGACCTTGGTCATGATAGCGAGGCAGTTGTTGATGATATCTGGAATTTAGTATATGTCACTGAAAACTGCGCAGTGACAAAACAGCAATATAAGAAGGAGTACAAGCTGCCAAATGGTAAAGTTATAGATGTGAGCGACGAGGTGTTTATGGCTGGTGAGATGTACTTTCAACCGGAGCTGGTGTTAGGGGAGAAGACGAATAAACTGCCCATACATGACGCTTTGTTGACTGCGGTCTTAAAACTTGATGAAGAACTTCAGATTAAAATGATCGACAACATTATCACTCATGGAGGGAATCTGAACATTCCAGGGTTCAACAACCGGTTAGCTCGAGAAATCGAGGGATTAATTCAACGACCTGTAACTATAGAAGAAATGTCGGAACCGTACTCGGTGGCATGGATGGGAGGCGCAGTGTTCGCGGGGATGCAAGGATCTACTAACCTGTGGGTGAATAAGAAGCAGTACGAAGAATACGGAGAGAAGATTGTGAGCACCAAGTTCTAATAAAGTTTGCGTTAAATATCTATAAAATAAATAAATAAACGTTATTTATTGATCACTCATTATTATGTTTTAATCATAATTTAAATTAGACTCTTTTAGTATTAAGCTCAAAAAAAAAACTTATATTTTACAAAAAAACATGAAATTCAAAGTCTCTATGTGACGTCTGGCGATCCCACACTCGGACTCGCACTCTCCTAAGAGATCAAGAAAAGTTCCCGAAAGCCAAATCCCAAGCTATATACATATATCCCATCGATCCTAAATCTCAATCCCCGATCCTAAAGGCCAACTCCCACGCCTAGGGTGACCTCCAAGGAACCCACCAAATGCGTTCTCGCCCATTCCTTTATCCCCGTCGGTCCTAGAGGAAGGGTAACCTCGATTTCAAAAAGCCCACCCCCACTACCATAAATATGCAGGATGATAAAGCATCCACCCAGGTGGGTCCCGGCCAAGGGGAATCCCACACCACTCTGGTGGTTAGCCCCCATCGTATTATAGGGGGGGCATCAAACTGCAAAATGGACCCCTTAATGCCGCGGTTTGCAGCGCAGCCGGCTGCTGTTTTCGCGCCCACAGCACAGACTCCGATTAACGCGTCCACAAACCCAACCTCGACTGCGAATAACGCGACATTACACATAACTCCGGCTGCAACCCACGCGCCAGTACCCACGACACAGAGTATGTCTCCCACGAACCTCTGGAAACAGAGCATTGTGCGGACCAGCACCACTTACCCAAACAGTGACCAAGACGAGCACAGACAGACCGATACGGGGAAGGATACCGAACCTGGCAGCTCTACCACTCTCCCGGTTGAAGTAGATGAAGTATGTCCGGTGAGAAAGCGCGGAATAATCTTAGCCCGGGAGAAGAGAGAAGCGTATTATCCGCGAAGGCACTAGCCAGCGCGAAGCGTTATAGTACGCCGAAGAGAGGGTAAGCGACCGGTCTCGAGTACGCGCGGGGGCAACCCAGCGCAGTTGCTGGATGCAGAGCTACGTGACCAGCCGCAAGTACGCGAAGGGAAAACCAGCGTGGAAAGCGGCTGGACGCGGAACCAAGCGGGCGGGGGCAGGTACGCGAACGGGCAACCCAGCAGACCCCTTGACAATTCAAAAGTACCTGTAATTGGTTTATTTGAAATAAATGATTTGAGTTTGAGTTTGAGACACGGCTTTCCCAAGTGTGTGAGGGTCCACTCCACTCAGGGGAGGCAGAGGCTTCGTGGCCCATGTGTAGGCCATGAAGGATCTAGAAAATCTAGTGATGGACACAGACTTGTCGACACCTGCCCCGGCCTTCCGCGGTTACCTACGGGTAGTGGAAGGCACAGTACAGATGTGGTGTGAAGACGACAACGCCCTGAGCCGGCTGACCCAGAATGTGCCCAAAATTAGACTCCCAGTTCAAAGTTTTTTATGAATGCTATTTTTGGTGTGTTAAGAAAAAATTACAATATTAGAAATTAAGTTAAACAATACATGATGAAGTTATTAGATAAGTATTAATATCTATAGAAATTAAAATACGATTATATTGTAATAAATTAATAGTTATAATGTATATGAATATTACATTAAAACATAAATACAGAAAATGATCAGTCACATAAAATTTGGTCAACGAATTGCGACAGCAACACCGAACAGCGACACGGACATTGCCCAACTCGAGGAGGTCATGACCCCAGCGGCAATGGCTGACGACGCCGACACTATACCGCCTGCATCACTTGGCTGGAACGAGCAACTCATTGCCTCGTCGCCGGGCGATCGACACAACGACCAGTACAGAGTGGAGGAGACGGAGAGACGGTCCGATGTATCAATCCCCGACTAACTCCACTCCACCGCCGTCACCGCCCCTTAATATCATCCAAACCAACCTCCAACATAGCCAGACTGTCACGGCTAGCTTACGCAGGGCACTGAAGGTGAAGCCCCGAACCATCTAGAAGAAAGAAAAGAAACTGATCCAAGAGCCGTGGATCAGAGGAAACAAAATATGTGGCCTCGGTAACATCGGAGGTAAGATAATTCTCAACACTCACACATCAGACAAACCTAGAACCTGCGTCTAAATACCCAAAGAAATCCCTACCACACCACTCACCCAATTCTGTTCCAGAGATCTGACAGCTGTCAGGCTCCAGACCGAAGGTAGCGTTCCAGATGTTGAACTGGCGTCGGTATAAATGCCTGGCGAGGACGCAGACTGTCTACCAAAATAGATGGCCGACCTGGTACAGCACTGCGAGCGCGCCAATTTGGACCTGATCATCTGCGCCGACTCGAACGCCCACCACCCGGTCTGGGGCAAAGACGCACTGAACTCCAGAGGAGAGGTACTATCCCCTTTTTATTCTCCACTAACCTTAACATTATTAACCGCGGCTCACAACCCACTTGGGTCACAGTCCGAGGACAAACGATTATAGATTTAACACTTGTTACAGAAAACGCGAAAAACCTTGTTACAAACTGGCACGTCTCGGACGAACCGAGACAACTAATGAAGCCGGTAAGGAAGATCCTATGAACTGATCAGGACCGAACTCGATAACTCATACACAGTAACTGACCATGAAACCAGTAAGGTCCTTCTCGAGACTCACTTCCCAGACTGTAGAGTCCTAGAGGACAGGGAGTGAGAGGCTGAACCAGAATGGACCCCAACGGATCCGGACTGGTCAAGAGCTCGCAAAATACCTGGGCATCTATTTAGACAAACAACTGATCTGGGCAAAACACACGAACTGTATCATTACAAAAGCCAGCATTTATCCCTGTTGTAGTGCAAGCGACTGATTGGCAGAAATTGGGGGATCAGCCCCAAGGTCGCCCACTGCTTATACACCACAGTCATAGCTCATACAAAACATAAAATAGTAAGAAATAAGTAGTATTTTAAGCTAATGTAATAGCAACACTAGAATTAGTTTTTTTTATGTTGACCACTCCGGTGGCCATATCCGTTTTTCTAACTTTTTTCAACTGTGCTATGAACATTGTTTTCTATAAAACTAAAAGACATTACTTAAAATTCATTAGCCTTTTATTATACACGGCTCACTAGTCTGATAGTTTGTTTGTGTCGCAATCACTAGCAGTATGAGAAGTACACCGAACGCCACCCTAGCGGCAATGCTAGGACTGCTGCCTCGGTACCTCGTGCGGGAAAAAGCGGCCCTGGCCGCCTTTAGTCTCCATTTATCAGGAACCCTAAGTAATGACTCCAGAGTTAAGCTCGCACGCATAAAGAAGTATGCGATCAAACGAAAGCCAATATTATGGTATCTTTAATTAGCCCCGAACCCACCACTTTCAAAGGAACAACAGCATAATACTTATAGAATAACAGTGTGACTATTCAGGTCCAAAAGAGATGAGAGTATACACTGACAGATCAAAGACCGACTCCGGTAACCGGAGTCGGAGTCTTTTTACACGACCTCAAAAAATATATCCAGACCGCTGGGAATGTTCAACATTGTCTATCAGGCGGTGTATGTGGGCATCATACAAGCGGTCCCATACCCTAGAAGACAGGAGGGTTACGGACACCCACATACGTATAGTCTCCGACAGCGCCTCAGTTCTCCAATCCTTATGGAAAAAAATATTTGTATTACCTCAAAGCTAATACTAGAAGATCACGATGCATTAGAACAAATAACGGTATCTAGCCACAACACGGTGACACTGCATTGGATAAAAGGACACAGAGGGTCGCTAGGTAACGAACTAGCGAGCCTTTTTTTTTTTGGGTGGGAAATCATCAGATATCTTCTCCCGCTCTGGGTGAAGCGGGATGGCGTGTCAGACTCTTACTGACTAAAACCCACCCGTGTTCCTTCTATTGCCTGTGCAATGCCAGGGGGCCACCGGATTGGGAGCAAGGCCTGCGCTCCACCCACCAAGGCTAGAGGCAAGCCACCTGCCACCGCCGTCACAGCCGCAACCGCCGCCACCACCGCCGTTGCCGCCTCCACAGCCGTCGTCGCCGCCGCAGCCGCCGCGGCAGGGCCCTCACAGGGGGCTAAGGAGGGGGCTGACATGGAGTGCCAATAATGGCCCCATTTCGCCTCCTCCAGGCGAACATCAACCACTGCGCCGCAGCTCAGCATCTGTTGCTCCAGAGCATGGCGCAGTGGTCGATTAACATCGCCGTGGTCGCTGAGCCGTACTTTGTCCCGCCCAGGGATGACTGGGTGGAGGACCTTAGCGGCTCAGTGGCCCTAATTTCGTCGGCCGCCACCGGTACCCCGTCCCTCGAGGCTGTTAAGAGAGGACGGGGTTGCGTTGCAGCACGGTTTGGGGAGATTGTCGTGGTAGGGACATACTTCTCCCCGAACCGAACTCTCACCGAGTTCCACAACTCCCTTGCGGAGTTGAGAGTCGTCGTCGTCGGGTTCTGTTCCCTGCCCGTGTTCGTCCTCGGGGACTTCAATGCCAAGAATGTGGCTTGGGGTTCCCGGTATACGGATACACGGGGCAGAATGGTGGAGGACTGGGCGCTGGAGACAGGCCTGGTCGTCCTTAACCGGGGTTCTGTCCCCACGTGTGTGCGGATGCGGGGTGAATCAGTGGTGGACATCTCGTTCGCCAGCCCCGCTCTGTCGCCGCGTGTCATTGACTGGCGCGTCATGGAGGGGGTGGAGACGTATTCCGATCACCGGTACATCCGGTTTGACGTCTCCGCCCAGACCTCGAGCGCGCCGGTCCGACAGGCCCCGAGTGGTCCGCGGTGGGCGCTGAAGCAGCTGGACCGGGAGCTCCTCCTGGAAGCCTCGATCGTGCAGGCCTGGGTGTCATCACCGGACAGGCCTGCCGACATCAACGACGAGGCGGAGTGGTTCCGGGAGGCCATGTCCGAGATATGCGACGTGGCAATGCCCCGGGTCCAGCCCGGACGTGCTTCGCGCCAGGTGTACTGGTGGTCGCGTCAGCTGACGACACTGCGCAATGCGTGCGTTGCTGCGCGACGCCGGTACACTAGGCACCGCAGGCTCCGTATTCGACCTCCGGATACGGAAGCCATTCAGGCGGAGCTGTACGAGGGGTACAGAGCGGCGAAGACCGCCCTCCAAGCGGAAATCCTGCGGGCCAGGGCACTGGTCCGCGGGGAGTCGCTGGAGACTCTGAACAGAGACCCGTGGGGACGCCCATATAAAATGGTGCGGGAGAAACTCCGCCCATGGGCTCCCCCGCTGACGCAGAGTCTCCGGCCGCAGCTTGTGGGGGACGTGGTGAGCGCTCTGTTCCCTTCGAGAGGGGAACACGCCTCCCCGCCCATGGCTCCGCCTACTGCGGTGCCTGATGCGGACCACACCGCCGACGACGACGACGATGCTCTGGAGGTGACCGAGGTAGAGATGAGGGTGGCGGTACGTAGGCTGAATGCCAGAAATACCGCCCCAGGACCCGACGGCTAACCTGGGAAAGCCTGGGTCCTGGCCTCAGAGGCTCTCGGGCCTCGACTAAGGGGGCTCCTAAGCGCATGCTTGGAGAGGGGCCAGTTCCCGCTTCGTTGGAAGACAGGGAAACTGGTCCTCATCAAAAAGCCGGGGCGCCCTGCGGACTCTCCGTCCGCTTACCGGCCCATAGTGCTGCTCGACGAGGTGGGCAAGCTCTTTGAAAGAGTCATTGCAGACCGCCTCGTCGGGTGGCTGGTGCGGGTGGGGCCGGATTTGGCGGAGAGCCAGTTTGGTTTCCGCAGGGGGCGCTCCACGGTGGACGCCATCATGCGCGTGCGAGCCCTCACGACGGGGGATGCGGTGGCTCGGGGTGGGGTCGTCTTGGCGGTGTCTCTAGACATCGCCAACGCCTTCAATACCCTGCCCTGGAGTTGCATCAGGGAGGCACTCCGGTATCACCGGATGCCGACCTACCTCTGTCGTGTGGTCGAGGCCTATCTGGCAGACAGGGCCATCATCTACCCCGGTCACCAGGGAGAGTGGAACCGGCGAGAGATGTCGTGCGGTGTCCCACAGGGATCGGTCCTGGGGCCGCATCTGTGGGACATCGGATACGACTGGGTGCTGCGCGCCGACCTCCCCAATGGCGTCAGCGTCGTTCGTTACGCTGACGACACGTTGGTCCTGGCGCAGGGGAGGTCGCACCAGGCGGCGGTCGAACTAGCGACACACGGGGTTGCGACAATCGTGGCCAGAATCCGGCAGTTGGGACTCGAGGTGGCCTTGCACAAGTCCGAGGCCATGTGTTTTCATGGTCCTCGGAATGCGCCACCGTCGGGTTCCCAAATAACGGTAGGAGGGGTTCACATCGGCGTCGAGTCGACGATGAAGTACTTGGGACTCGTCCTCGACAGTCGGTGGAACTTCGTGGAGCATTTCCGACGTTTGGCTCCCAGACTGGACCGGGCCGGGGCTGCCTTGAAGCGGCTCCTGCCCAATCTAGGGGGTCCAAACGCCTCCTGCCGGAGGCTATACGCGGGGATCGTGCGGTCCATGGCCCTGTACGGGGCACCGGTGTGGGCGCATTCGTTGAGGCGGCGGCCTGCCCGCCGGTTGAACGCGTCCCAGAGGGTCATGGCCACCCGGCTGGTCCGGGGATACCGCACGGTCTCCGGTGAGGCGGCGAGCCTCCTTGCCGGATTGCCGCCATGGGATCTGGAGGCAAAAGTCCTCGCGCATATTTGGGAGTGGCGCGAGGAGGCGAAACGCCGGGGCTTGACTCCGATGCCGCGAGAAATCGCGGCACAGCGGACAGAGCTCCGACGGGATCTCATGGCAGCATGGAGAGCGCGATTGTCGCAACCCAGTGCTGGGCACGCCACTATTGCGGCGATAAGTCCCCTCTTTGAGGAGTGGCTGGAGAGGCGCCACGGCGTCCTCACCTTCCGCCTGACGCAGGTCCTCACCGGACACGGCTGTTTCGGGAGGTACCTGTTTCGGATAAGGCGGGAGGAAACGCCCGGGTGTCATCACTGCGTGGATCGCCCGGAGGACACGGTGGAGCATACGGTGGAGGTATGCCCGGCTTGGGCAGAGCACCGCCGTGTCCTCGTGGAGGCGATCGGTGGCGGGGATCTCTCGCGTCCGGCCCTGGTCCAGGCCATGGTACGGAGCGAGAGGGCATGGGAGGCCGTCACCTCCTTCTGCGAAGCAGTAATGCTCGCAAAGGAGGAGGCGGAGTGCGTGAGGGAAAGGCAAATTTCGCGCCCTCACGCCCCTAGCCGCCGCAGGAGGAGACGCCCCGGGCGTCGGGAATCGATCGCGGATTTCCGGCCACCGTAGGCGCGGGCTTGCGGACGGTGAGCAATGGGTAGCTCGCCGTCCGGTAAGGACCAAGCCCGGGTCGACGGCGCGTTGTGTTCCACGCGCGCCTCAAAGAGATGTCAGCGAGTGAAGGGGTCCGATGAGACCATTGCCTGCCGGGGTTGCGGGAAAGTCCGAAAGGGATACCGTGGCCCCCTGGCATTGCACAGGCAAGAGAAGGAACACGGGTGGGTTTTAGTCAGTAAGAGTCTGACACGCCCTCCCGCTCCACCCAGAGCGGGAGGAGTCATTTGATGATTTCCCACCCAAAAAAAAAAAAAAAAAAAGGGGGCCACGGTATCCCTGTCGGACTTTCCCGCAACCCCGGCAGGCAATGGTCCCATCGGCCCCTTCACCCGCTGACAGCTCTTTGAGGCGCGCGTGGAACACAACGCGCCGTCGACCCGGGCCTGGTCCTTATCGGACGGCGAGCTACCCATTGATCATCGTCCGCAAGCCCGCGCCTACGGTGGCCGGGAATCGGCAATCGATTCCTGACGCCCAGGGCGTCTCCTCCTGCGGCGGCTAGGGGTGTGAGGGCACGAATTTTGCCTCTCCCTCACGCGTTCCGCCTCCTCCTTTGCGAGCATTACTGCTTCGCAGAAGGAGGTGACAGCGTCCCATGCCCTCTCGCTTCGTACCCTCTCGCTCCGTACCATAGCCTGGACCAGGGCCGGACGCGAGAGATCCCCGCCACCGATCGCCTCCACGAGGACACGGTGGTGCTCTGCCCAAGCCGGGTAGACCTCCACCGTATGTTCCACCGTGTCCTTCGGGCGATCCACGCAGTGATGACACCCGGGCGTTTCTTCCCGCCTGATGCCGAACAGAAACCTCCCGAAACAGCCGTGTCCAGTGAGGACCTGCGTCAGGCGGAAGGTGAGGACGCCATGGCGCCTCTCTAGCCACTCTTCAAAGAGGGGACTTATTGCCGCAATAGTAGCGTGCCCAGCACTGGGTTGCGACAATCGCACTCTCCATGATGCCAAGGGATCCCGTCGGAGCTCTGTCCGCTGTGCCGCGATTTCTCGCGGCATCGGAGTCAAGCCCCGGCGTTTCACCTCCTCGTGGCACTCTCAAATATGCGCGAGGACTTTTGCCTCCAGATCCCATGGCGGCAATCCGGCAAGGAGGCTCGCCTCACCGGAGACTGGGCCAGGCGTTTATTACGCCTGGACAGGAACGGCCTGCGACTGGTGACGGGGAACATCACGGGACACTACTCGCTAAACAAACACTTCCCCACAATTGGCATAACGGACAGTCCTCTGTGCAGGGCGTGCATGGAGGCTGAGGAGACCGTTGTGCACGTACGCAACGTCACCCAGATTAGAACGGAAACCCTCAGGTCACCCAGATCATACACAGATGTTCTAAACAAACCAGGAGACCTAATTATCTTCTGGTGGGAGGTGGCTGGTTGGAATAACCACCAAACGGCCGCTGTGGCCCACGCACTATGGTCGACCTGACGGACTGAGTGCGGAAATCAAACCCCATAACATAGAACTTAGAGTGTTGTGACATTCCACAATCCACACAAACAAAGCTATGGTTGAAACTAACTAAAACAAAATGTTTCGAAAGGACTATCTCGTAAAATAAAACGAAATCTACAAGACGTAAAATTTATATGGGTATCGATAAATATAAAAATTTGATGACTTATAAAATTGTTCCCACTACTGAAAAAGTTGCGAAATCAAGCATATAAAAAGCTGTTGCTGCTTCTTGCCACTGTAGTGACGTTTTGCTTGACAGCAATATGAGTTGGCAGAAGCTTGCTCGTTCAAGATACCTTGCTCGGTGATACGAGAGACAGGTCAGTTAGGATGGTCCGATGAGACCATTGCCTGCCGGGGTTGCGGGATTAGTCCGAAAGGGATACCGTGGCCCCCTGGCATTGCACAGGCAACAGAAGGAACACGGGTGGGTTTTAGTCAGTAAGAGTCTGACACGCCCTCCCGCTCCACCCAGAGCGGGAGACGTCATTTGATGATTTCCCACCCAAAAAAAAAAAAAAAAAAAAAAAGGTCAGTTAGGATCTATTCCTAACTATTAAAGAGCCTGTGCATACTAGCACAGTTTCTCTACCTTATAGTTGATATCCAAAAACGCTGTTATGTGTGCACCCTCCAAGTACATACATCGTCGAGACCGTCGATTATCTTGTATTTGTATAAATGATACACGTTACAGATGATTATGCGCGCGACATACTGCCAAGTGTATCTCTAACGATATCTAATCGATAAAACTCTGTAATTACTAATTATATAGGCTGGATAGACTATGCACGGGCTTCATTATAGCCGAGAGGTATACAGTGCAATAGCGAGAGCTAGATAGTGCAATCCACGACGACGCGCCCCACTCCGCTCCGCTCCGTACTATAGTACAGATTACAGTAAAGTAATCGCGGAGTGGGGCGCGTCGTCGTGGATTGCACTATCTGTAGGTACTAGCCGATCTACGAGTACCTGCTTTATTCCAAGGCAAAGTATGACTATGTAACCTTCTGCCGATTTAAACTGTTTTTAAACAGGGTGCTGTAAACAAAATCACAACACGACGTACGGTCAGAAATAATTGTTTAGCAGCTTGACGTTGTAAGTTGACAGTGATGAGTACCTAATCCTATTCTTTGATTTTACACGAAACGCGTAGTAGCCGTCGCTGTGCTATCATTGAGTTTATAAGAGTTGGAACACAATTTTTCGCGGCACTTACTTCGCTACTCTAGTGTCCGTTGTCTCCAACAGTTTAAATTTCCAAGGGACGGTTTGGGTTCGACTTTACCTCAATCAATAAATTTTGGTACAATGATATTTAGGAATAATTAAGATGCTTATATTCAAGTAACTTCAAGTAACTTCAAGTAACTAGGTTAAACAAACTATGTCTCTCTATTAACCAGTCTTCTGAATAACAAACATAACATCACGCCTTGTTTCCCCGAAGGGTTAGGCAGAGGTGTACCTATAGTACACCCACATTTCGCCAGTTATGTTTAAGTCCCATGTAATAGGGGGCGAGCCTATTGTCATCAACCGGGCACAAATCCAGATTTCGGGCTACTACTGAGAAATTCCAGATAGTAAATCCCAACAACACTTTGCCCGACCCGGGAATCGAACCCAGGATCTCATGCTCAGCAGTAGCACTTACAACCACTAGACCAACGAGGCAGTCTTCTGAATACTCCCCGTGATATAAACATATGAAAACGCAAATATTTCTATGATCTACGATTTCCATACGCATCAGAAATACTTTCTAAGAAAATTCCCAACAATGGATACAGAACAAATCATTTCTTTCCCGAGCCTAAAGTTTGACTCAAAAATGGACTTTAACCATTAGTTTTTAAGGTTTTAAATGGAATAAGAGGATTTAGATCGTGCGTAATTGAATCTGATTTGCAAAGGGTTCTCATTTATAAATTCTTAAACGGTTTTGGGTGTAGGCCGAGATGCGAGTAGGTTGGTGTCTGTGCGTTTTATAAGCCCGCGTGACCCGCTTGTTTTAATAAAGGACTATAAAGCCAAGCTGCCTGATCATTATTATTATATAGCACAGTTTTGGGTTGCGCTTCAAACATTACCATGTTGGCTTAAGTAAGTGCCGTGATAATATAAATATGTAGATATAATCTTACCATAAATTTAAAAAAACTGTAACGATTTTATCAAGCTGTGCCATTCTCATTAACGTTTTTCTGCTTAGCGTAATCGATAGCAAAAACTCGGCCACGGTGACTCCCTTCACAGACGCAATCATGACGTCATCAAGTGTAGGTATATATGCGGCACAAGATGGAAGGTGATTAAAGATCCTGGAGAAACTTAGAATTAAATTACAATAGATACTGTTTAAATAATAATGAACAAGGCTGAGAATGTCAAAGGAAAAAGTAAATTAAAATTATGAATGATACTTAAAACTGTATTCATTTTGTCAGGGTATTGCAAAGATGTGTTCCACGCGATATTCCTTACTAGCCAACCGGCGATCTTTGTAAGCCTCTACTTCGACCCATCAGTTCTCAAAATTAAATAACCCCATGTGGTGGACCCATATCAAAAGATTGACCCTTGATTTATAGATGGACAATATGCTTGATGTAGGTACGTAGGTACCTACTATAGAAATAGATAATGTTATTGGTGATAAAGTTATAACCCGTATGTTGTTGTTTATGGCAGTAGATAGTAACATTACCTGCCAAATAAGAATGATTAATTTAATTAAAAATATACTCACGTTCTTTACATTAAGAATAATCATTTATGACGTCCGTCGTCAAAATTATGTCTAATAATGGCGATAGTATTATACTATTTGCACCTCATTGGACTAATAGCAAATACAAACTAAACCTTCCTTAAAAGATTGCCTAAACATTCGTCAATGTAAGGCCCTTCCGTTCCCTTCAAGATAAGAACTCTCAAGGAAAAGTTTACGAGTTTTACAAATAGTTGCGTTTTATCGCCAGCCCAGACCCTGAGGGTTCAATGACCTACAATTTTTCACCAGTATTATGATGACCAGTATATTATTTGACCTCACTACAAATTTCTGAAGGTATTCCAATGGTATGAATGTGGAGGCAAGGGATGAAATTGATTATGAAGATTATTTTGTGTTGCAACAGTAGCTGCGGAAATTCTTTAAATTGCAAAATTAATCTTAAAATAATAGAGCTAGCGGCATGAATGAACGAAATATTGTAGATAATTTACAAGTTAATAAAAAAACACCAAATGAAGGAAACATTATTAGTGTTTAATTTACAAAATATCACTAACTTTTACGTTGAAAAAATAATGGCTCATACCTCACATACAACACAAAAATGCAACTCCAAAATCAAATTAATGCTCTGTATTCCCTCCACGGGCTCTTCTCACAGCTGCGAGGAGATTGGGCCTGCTGTTTATTATGTTTCTAATGCGATGTTGCGGAATATTGTTCCATTCTCATTAACGCATGTTTCAGGTCTTGAAGTTTCGATTTCTTACACACCTCCCAAGCTCGTCTCAAGCGTGTTCAATTGATAGACCAGTCCATGCAATTGATGCCAACGTCCTGAAAATACTCATTTACAATTTGAGCTGTATGTGGCCTCGCGTTGTCATGCATGAATATTGGATTTTCACCCATATTAATTAAATATGGGCTGACATGCTCATTAAGAATTTCTTCCACATATATCATGCACTGGTTAGCGGACCATTTTCTATCAGCACTAACTCGGTGAGACTCTCTGAAGACATTCAGAGAGTCACACACAGCTGACCGGCACTTTTTCATGTGCATACAGCATAAATCTGGATTCGTCACAAAACATTACTTTTGCCCATTCTTCGTCTCCCCCTTGTGTAATCTTGCTACCCGAAGTTCCCTTTCAAGTTTTGGACCATTTGCACCTATTTGGGGTCAAATTAGTTTCGGGGAGTCGCCACCTTACAGTCTGCTCGCTTACGTCGTCTCTACGGGTCTTCCGAAGTTGCTTTGTTACTTCAACTTCCTTGAGGTGCCGATTTCGGAGCATGGTCGTAACAATAAATTGATCCTCATGAGCCGTAGTACATCTCGGTCTGCCGGTTCTTGGTCTTCTTATATTCTGCCCAGTTTCTCGGAAACTTTGGACAACTCGCTGCAGTGTAGAAAGTGACACGCCTATTGTTCTTGCTGTACTTCGCTGAATTCTGCCTTCTCCTAACATAGTGACAATACGTGTATATTCTCTTGGTGCTAGCGACATGATAGTAATTCAATATTGATGCTGAAAAACGACAATGACTGCCTTTTACCATTTTGATTTGAAAGATGGAAAACAAAATTGAGGAAACAAGCAAAAGTAAAACAACCGCAAATTGAATTTATTTCCATTTTTTTTTTTTATAAATTTCACTTTTAGGGGCATGAGGAACAGGGTGTAAAATTCACTCATCCACCATAGGGTAAGAAGGATCCTGCGACCAGATGGCTGTTGTGTCTGTTGGGCAACTGCCCAACTGTTGATGTCGGATAGTCTTTTAGATGTCGTTCGCGCGGTAAACTCTAATTGCGCGATGCAGGATTTGTGTGACGTCAAACCGCTGTCACCGCTACACACTTTTTGTAATTATGTTGTAGTGCATTTAAGGTTTTATTTCACACAGTATTCAAATTCTCTGTAATATAAAGTTAGTTTCATGCATGTATCATTATGAATTTACAGGTTACAGGGATTTTCGTCATCGACGCGTATTATTTGACCGCCAGTGTATTTTGTGTTGCAACAGTAGCTCTTCTGTTTCCTCTCAACCTGGTCGGTTGTTTATGAGAGTAACTTTTTAGGTTTTCTTAGTATTAGAGAAAACTATCACTAAGAAAATGTATAAAGTTACGCCTAGTACCTAAATTAATGCCTAAATATTATGTCAATGTTGGGGTTTTTCAACTCACAATATTGTTGTATTAAAATACAACAGTCGCTTTTGGAGTCACTTACTGTTAGTGAAAAAGGGTTTATTTTTTAAACTTGTAGTCCAAGCAAATCCAATCTTCTAGCGTAGTGTCATTGACATCAAGAGATTGATAGCTCTGGATCAAAGTATACCCGTGCATCGTATTTATGTATCGGCGTGTGTGGCAAGGTACCTACCCTTTTTTTTGGCTGGGAAATCATCAAATGACTTCTCCCGCTCTGGGTGGAGCGGGAGGGCGTGTCAGACTCTTACTGACTAAAACCCACCCGTGTTCCTTCAGTTGCCTGTGCAATTGGACTTTCCCGCAACCCCGGCAGGCATCGGTCCCATCGGACCCCTTCGCGGCAAGGTACCCGAGGTGCGTACGTGAAAGTTTGTATAGAAGTTCGTCATATTTGGCGAAAGGAAATCCCCTCGGGTTATGGTTTGTAAGTTAATAACTGGTAAAGCATCCATGGTTGCATAGAGAATGCGATTATCACCTTACTATTTTCTTAAAATACCGCTCCACGATATAATCTCCTAGCTACGTTTCTCTACAGCCGCAGTAGCAGGGCATACCACCCGGGACCGACCAGCTAATATCTTTCGTGCTACCAATCGGCAAGACGTGCGCACCTGTTGTGGTGAAATATTGCGTGATATGAGAATCGTTTCCGTTTCGTTTGTGCGATGAAGAACACGGATTAATAAATTATGACAATGAGTTGGAACGTAGAAATCTGTCGTCGTTTAAAAAAGGTTTTTTGTTCTGACGCGTTTCGAAGCATATATTAATTATTTACATATCAACAATGGCCTATTATGCGTCCGTCTCATTTACTCATTTATTTACACTCGTTAGATTTTTTTTTTTGCAATTTTATGCACAGATACACTATTTTATGTACCTACTTAATCGTTATTTTTTTTATCTGACATAAATGTATTTAATTTAAGTTTGCATACTCACGTTACATTATAAAACTGATTTACATCCACCACATCACACTCTCAGGTCCAGTTGAAAACCAACGTTAGGCACTTATTTACTTTCCGAACATTTTTACTTTCTGAACCTCACGCTTTCTTCCCATGGGGGTGGGCAGAAACTACAGTTCACCTCCTGCTACGATGCTTACATCCTTCCATTCCATACAGGAAAATATTTTCTGGTAATAATAATACATAGGAGAGTGGTTTTATCGGGTTTTTATTTCTTTACTAAGTTTCGTATTTATTTCAATTACGACCTTGCCGCATGATAAGCACATGACCAAGACTTTCGTTTGAGTTCTAAGCTAGTCGAACCAACCAGAAATAAACGCCTATTTTATAGATTTTAAGGCCCAAAACGAACTCTTGCATATCGAAGATTATAATAATATTCCATGTATGAAAGACAGACACCCTACTTATGTATATTATTAATTATGTAGGTTTACACGGAGGGTAAAAACCCCTCCTTTACACCGATCGGTGTTTTTGTACCCACAGTCGCAAACTGGAGTCTAATTTGAATTTATGCCAGCAATAAATATTTTTGCTGCCTACCAAAGAGTTATTGGGTACAATTTATTATGCCCGTACCATTTTAAAGGGTTATTTTTTTAGAGATAGATCGATGTTAGCACATTTTTTTGTGCTAATCTGATGTTTATTTTTTGCAGTAGGTACCTGCCTACTATCAGAAGACTAGTAGATAGTCACTGCATTACGCAGAAGATAATTTTTGAACATAGAGGTTGTATCAGCTAAAACATACGGGGGATTTTAGTCAATTAATCTATTATACTACTTTGTGTATAGAATCAAGTTTTTCTAACTCAAAAGACAGCTGTGCTGCTGGGGAGTTTGTTGTGTCACTTCTGCTTCCCAGCTAAAGTACTAGGAAGTGGTGAAGGGCGGGCGTTTTCGGGGGGCTGTTTTATGCAACTTTGAGGCTTGCTTTTTTGTTCCTATTTGAAATAAATTATTTGACTTTGCTGATTCTCAGCCTAATTTGAATAAATGACTATTGATTTTGAAGTTTCAATCCAATATTGCCAGAATTTTGAATCGAATCTGAAAGCCCAGGGTATCTGAATTTCTCAGGCTGGTCCCCAAATTGGATTCACCAAGGACTTAAGAGATTAGGTCGGAATAAATCTGCATGCATTCGCCAAAGGTAAGGATTCATAGGTCGTACCGTCTTTACTTTGCTAGATAAGCGCTTCAATTGTATAAGAACCTTATCTTTAACAATATAAGGGTAAAAATTCAAAAGTTCAAATGTAAATTCATTTAGTTTCATAAATAAGGTACAGAAGGTTCTTCTCTATCTCTAATCTTTGAATATTATAAAACAAAGTCACTTTTCGCGTTTGTGTGTATGTCCGCGTTGTTCTTCTAAAATACGCAGCGGATTTTGATGAGGTTTTCAACATCATTTAGATAATGTATTCCGTAAGGTTATTTTTTTTATAATAAACGTGAACGTAGTACTGAAACTTGACGTTTTGTTAGGTCGTGAAAAAGGCACTTTACTCTAAATCTCAGATAGTTAAAAATGATTTACTACTGGATTGCATATCGTAACAAAATCAACAGAAAATTCCGCTATAGCATATGTTTATCTTCTAAGGATGACCTACAGTAACCATTTTATCTTTCATAATTTTATTTAAAAAAAAATGTTATTTCCGAAGCTATTTTGACCATTATATATTTTGTATATTATTAGTCTTTATCTGATAAAATAAATTATTAAAATAGACCATTTAATTATGATTAAAATATACATGACATTACATCATTTAAATTAAATTTATAAAAGGTATCACAGATTTAAAATTACGCGCAGCAAAATAATTTTATTATGGCTGATGGCGCGCAGCGCGCTTGGCGCTATGACTGACAGGGGTCAATGACCTTTCCACGGCTATTAAGGAACTGCGATTATTGAAATGTATTTAATAATTGAATTAATAAAAGTATTTCGACGTCCAAACTCCACATATGGAGATGGACTCACCTTTTTTTCATATATCCAGTTCAACGAAATAGTGGGACCATCCATAGACACTAGACCACTTTTGTTTTTTTAATTGTAAAGCCCGTTCACACGGCGATGATCAGAATTATATTTTGTTACTGTATAATTTGGGATCATCCGGCAGGTTCTTGACAGTTTAATACTGCGTTTTGTTTTTAACCATATGAACATCGGGATGTTGACGTGGGCATTGCACCATGGCCCCCTGCCCTGGTGCAATACCCACGTCAACCCGATGGGTGCTAGTAACATAATAAATACATATTATAGTTATGATATTTTTTAAAGAAATTAATTAATTAACTTGAATAATGCATCCTCAATCAGCATATACTGTTCCCACTGCTGGGCCACAGGCCTACTCTCGGTGACAGGGAGTGGGCCGTAACCCACGTCACGGGCCCAGTGCGTGTTGGTAGATGTCACATGTTTTCGAATTTTTGATTCTACCGTTTTGAGAGCAGTGGTGATGAAATAATGTACGCAAATTATAGCGTCTGTCTGGGTTCGAACCTACGACCTACACTTCGTAGGTCGCAGCCGTTACCACTGGGCCCCACTGCTCTTTCTGCTCTTAATAATGTCAATTATATTAAATTCATTCAAATTTGGTAACAATTAATTAAAAAATGTCATTATACTAAAAACTATAATATAAAAACTCAAGTTCACTATAAAAGCATATTTATCAATGAGTATTTTTGGACGCTTATTACGCTTAGTTACCACAGATTACGTAATGTCGCAACAGTAATTACGCAATATTTTCTTTGGTCCGAGGCCTTGACATCATCAACCAATGAACAATATTTCCAAACGTTTTTTTGTTGGTTGAATACGAAGCTTTTGGCTACTTTTGTATTTTTGTGTGTTTTGTTTGTGCAAAATAAACATATTTTCTTTCTTTTTTTTCCTAGATAACAAAAAAACCGGTCTGGTGCGTGTCGGACTACGCACAGTGAAGGGTTCCGTAGTTGGGATGAATTTATCTCAAGAACAAACTTAACAGAACAATTTGGTTTTACTGCTAACGGGTGCAACTTTTTTGAGTTGTTTTTTTTACTAATATGCTCGTACAGACTTCATAGACATAGAGGGATGGTACAGTCAATATTTTTAAGTTTTGGTAATGTGGCTTGCATGAAACCGTTTGTTTTATTTTACATAATTATAGCTCGAATACATTTTTTCTGTGCTATTAATAGCTCCTCAACCTTAGTAGCATTGCCCCAAAGGCCCAAATATAAGGCCATATCGCAATGTAGAGGGGACATAGCCATGATAAGCTACTAGGAGTGCCAATTTTGCCCAGCATATAAATAGCATAGGAAAACTTGATAAGCTTCCCACATACATTATCGATTTGAGTCCTCCATGACATACCTGAAAATGTCACAGTGGTTTTTGTCTAATTTTAAAATTCATAATTTTATTTTTTGTTAATTTTGAGGTTATTAGTGTTCAGGCAGTCAACAATCGTAACATAAGACTACTGTTAATTTTTACTATTCTACTGTTAATTGTTGGATGTAAGATTCGTCTTGGGTTGATACAACTTATTATTATTGTGAGATCGAAGGGCATAGTAGCTTGTCACTTGCTGAAAAAGAATCTTATGGTTGAAAACAAATATACATGATTCCAAGATATAGATGCTCGGTAATTCGTTTGAAGCGCTAACTACACTCACAGCCAGTTGCAGAAACGAACAGCTCTCATTAAATTCTACTAATCTTGCATTAGCGTGTCTTAACTTGTTGCAGAAAGCAACATTAGACTGGATTTTAATGGTTATTTGATGAAATTAATGAAATCATAAGCGTTAATGATGCATTACATAATGGGGCATTAGTCTTTGTGTAACTGGGTTGTCAGCAAAGTAAGAAGATAGTAAAATCTGTGAATGTTGCCCTATGACACAGTTAGACATTCCGCTGTACTACGCCACACCTGCTCAATATAATAACCATTCAGCATCGGTAACTTTACAACTAATGATATTTACTAGGTATAAATTCTATGTAGCGAGCCAAACTTGAATATTTCGCCAGAAATGTCTTTAGAAGTGTAAATGCCTTAAATGCGAAACTATCGGGACCAGCAATTAGTTTTCAGATCAAACAATACTAATACAGCAAAGTTAGTATCAAGGAGTTAGTTCTCGAATATTCGACGACCAAGGTCGAAATACAACGGAACTTATTTCTAAGCTTTCGGGTACGGACCGATCTCTACTGTAAGTTGTAATTATTTAGATCTGTGCGTCACATAATATGCGAGATGGTTCAGTTTATAACAAACTTGTGACCCGCCCCTGCTTCGCACGTTTTATACGACTTGACAAATCATCGAGATTTATTTATCATTATTTTGTCTATTGCCCAACTTCGTACCATCTATTTTGCTCTAGTTGAATCTAAACTTAGATATAGTATTAAATTTTGGGGAAACGGCTATAAATATAATACTAACTTACTAAGGCAGCCTTTATTATACAAAAGTGAGCATTAAGAACCATGCTTCGTTTAAACCAGACAGAATCATATGAAAAGTATTTTGTTAAATTTAGAATGTTAACGGTACCTTTATATTTTGGTTCTCTTTACTCATTTAAACAAAAACTTAAACGAGTTTGAAACAGACGATGAAAGAAAAATTAGAGTAGATACTCGCGATCTTCCTACTATTCTGCAGGCAAACTCAAACTCGTCTTGCGTGCAGTCTGTCAATCTGTTTAAAAAATTACCAGCAGAATTAAAGAATATTCAAAATGTGAACATATTTTAAAATGAACTAAGGGCTTTGTTAATCAATAAAGCCTATTACAGCATTGACTAATTTTGTAATGACAAAAATCTTAAAAGTAGTACTTAAGTAAGTGTATCAATTGCTCTTTGACGTTGTTATACATGTTGCTTTGTTTTTATATTTAATATTTCGACATTAAATGTATTTTGTAGTATTTTGCTGGCGACTTTGTTCTGTATAATTAGGAATATTAATGTTTGTAAAGTTAGTGTTTTTAATTTGAATAAACGTTCTAACTTCGATGATGGGTGAGGAACGAGGTTAGTTATATTATAATTGTTTATGTTGTTTCTTTTTGTGTACCTAGTAGGTACTGTGTAAATATTTCGCACGAATGTATTTTTGTTACGAAATAAGTAACTTGAACTTGAACTAGGGGCCAATACATTAATACCGCACAACCAAGATACTAGGAGCCAATACATTCTGCCCACACTGATTTATTTGTTGTTCCTATATTTAAATACTAAATGATTGAGGATACAAGTTTCATTAAATTATTTTGTTAAGAATATTTAAGAGATTAGTTTACGTATAAATTATATTTTTGTACAGGTATTATAACAGTTTATAGTTTAAAAGTATTTGTTTTGTACTAATAGTTCAGTTCATTTTTATCTGTGGCAATATTCATGTTAGATAGCTATTAAGGGTAGACAACTGTCATTTGAAATGCTTTATAAGGTCGGGTAACTTAATTCTTGTGCTCTTTTCTGTACGTGTCACTGGACTGGTAACAATATAAAAGCTTATGTTAACTTCTAAGAACAGACCCTGAGTGGTGTCCATGTCCGTAATATTGAGTTGCTAAAAGCTAATATAAGGAAATAATGTTGCTTATCAGAAGTCCTGCTTTTATTGTAAAATGGATTAAAATAAGGATCATCAGATCACTTCTGGTGAAAGATTGACTGACTACAATGTTCATGTAAGTTAAATTGTCATTATATCTTGATTATTGCTGATAACTATGATGTTATGTATGTATTAAAATATCGGTAATATTGCTACATAAGTGTTAAATCGAATTAAGGAATATTCATATTCTATTTCTAGTCATTGATAAAGTTGTTAGCTTTAAGAAATGGTCCAGGAGATTAATGTGATAACAAAACTAAATGCTAATGTAAAAATGTGTTGATAAAATACTTACTTCAAAACAAGCTTCCGTGGAGTTTCTTATCCTTCTTCTCCACGAAGACCTAGATTTGGAACGGATAACTAGCTTTCTCATTAACAATACCTATTTATTGACAAGTCTAATTTAAATAAATGCCTAGTCTTGTCTCCATGTGCTTTCTTTATAATCCTTTTTCCGACACACCATATTCATAGATATTAAAATACCTACATGATTAAATAATTAACTAATAGGTAACCATCCTGACACTCAAAGGTTGATAGTTAAGTGGATATCAATGCCTCTAAATGTAGTATATCTAATAATATTTTTCTCACACGTGCATTAATCGCTGGCATTCAATATTTTTTCCATTCCTTCCACCTCAATTCCAGTTTTCGAACACTATAAAACACTTCGTTCCGCCTCCAAGTTCATACTCGTATGTATTAGGGGTCACTATTAAATTAACCATAACTAGGCCACCATCACTATTGTGGGTGTCGTAAAAGGTGATTACAGAGGATGCGTAACTACTGGTCCGCTATAACAACAATCTGTGAATGCCAATCCGGCTGCAAAGGTCGAGATTATGTTTTTTTTTTTTATCTAGGGCATCTCGCAGTTTTACCACTAAGGTTGCTACTGCTTAACCGGACTTTCCTGTGGCCTTAAGCTGCCAAACTCAAAGCCTTCACCCAGGGGCATAAACTATTCTAAATTAAAATTAGGCGAACGCTCGCTAAGGCACCCCCTGTGGGGTACGAACCTCGGATTAGGGCGTCGCTAAGGGGAGGACAGCAAGATGGGACAGGCTGGATCAAGGATGGGTCATTATTATTATATGGGGAATTTAAAGCTACGCGCTCAGCTGCGGCGCGGGCTGGCGCTTCATCGGGCAAGTCGAGATTATAACGATGATATTAATATTTATAACCATCGACCATTACATAAATCGTTCAAATGCCTCATGGTTGATTTATAAATGCTTCATTTTGGTCTAACATTTAAATTGGAGTATTTGAGCAGCAATCAGCTCCTGTCAAATACGAGTATGTTGCTCTATGATCAACGACCAAACAAATACTGAACGAATTGCGACATACATTATATCACTAAACCAATTTTGAAACTACTGTACTTACCTACTGAATTTATATTCTATAGCTTAACCTTTTTGATGTTTGCCTATAAAGGTAGGTTGGGAATGATAGAATGTAGATATTTACTCGATATTTTTATTAGTTCCGATAAAGTTTTTACTTGCGAAACTTTCGTCATTGCTTTAATACACGGGTTAAATGATTTTACATAAAAATCATGACTAGTTATTCTTATTGTAAAGTTATACCAGTTGAGAAAAAATAATGGTTCATAATATAGGTGTTAAAACTATATCTGTTTTCTGTGTACCCAAGACTTCGTCTGCGTGTATTTTTTAATAGAAATAACCAGAATGGAGAGTAGCAAGTGTCCTTCTCCACTACTTATCTGTCAAATTCCATAATGATCGGTTCAGTGAAAGGTAACAGGCAGACAGAGACAGTTATTTTCACATTTATAGTATTACCTAATATGGATTATTAGACGTACCTGTGCCCCCACCATCCCCGTCTTCAGCCTCGGCAAGTCTGTATGTGAGTACTTGGAGATGGACCAGGGTTCCACAATCGTCAGGTCAGTGTTCAGTTCGAACTCGTTGATTTGGTTGCGCAGGAACTTCCTGATGTTCCACGGAAGGTCGTTGTGTCTGGGGGCAGAGAACACGTTGTAGTGATAGGAAATAAAAAGTGTCTTTAGAATTACTCGTGAAATTGAAGGGGGCATTTTTCTTCTATGCGGGTGGCCATTGAGTCAACTGCACCCGTCAAGGAATTTGTATTTTTTTCACGAATCTGATATTATGAATTTCGTAGCAAAAGTTAATTAGTACAATCAATTGCCCGCGGATTCGTTCACGTGGTTGTCGGAAAGTATCCCACTGGAACACATTTACTACCGGGATAAAAAGTATCCTGCGTGTTAATCCAATCATATAACCGATTTGTTTGCCAAATTTCATCCAGAATTCGTTCAGCCGTTTTTGCGTGATTTAGTAACAAACATCCAAACATCCTAAACATACAAACTTTCACATTTATCATATTATTACTAGTTTATGAGGAACACGGTGTAAAGTTTACTCATCTTCTACAGAAAAGGGAGGATCCTCCGACCAGACGGGTGTCGTGTCTGGCGGGCAACTGCCCAACGATTGATGTCGGAAAGTTATATATATGTTGATCCGTGGAGTTTCATGCCCGTTCTTCTCCATAGGAACCTACGCTTTGAAATGGGCAACTAGCTTCATATTTCTGACTGACTGACCCCTTGACAATTCAAAAGTGCCTGTAAATGGTTTAATTGAAATAAATGCTTTGAGTTTGAGTTAAGTTTTAGTAACTTTTCTATTACAAATTTAACACTTCCTCCACCCCTTTTAACCGGTAGGAAAATTAATGATGTAGATCCTTTTCTTATTATTAATTTATTAATGTTTAGATTACTTTGACTTAATCCAGACAAACATTGAAATCCTCCACCAAAAAACTTAATTAGGTACTCCCTATTGCTGGTCGATTTTCGAAAAACACAAAAACTTATGCCTAGGTTATTTTTTCAAAAATATTACGAATACCGATATTCGAGTTAACCGGACTTTACTTTTTTTCTTAGAAAATAACATTTCAGGTTCCTAGCCCCAGTAGTTTCGGCTGTGCGATATGTCAGTCAGAGTGTGAGTGTGTGTGAGTGTGTGAGTGATTTTCTCCTTTTATATACTTATATTACCTATATTATGTATTAGGCTGACGGGTAGAATCAACCCTTGGCGGATGCAGGTGACTATATCGCGCCCAGTATGACAAACTGCTATCACTGATCTGTTAACCCAAAGGTGAATAATAATAAAGCAGTTCCTACGTAGCAGTCATTGAGGACAGTTTAAGGTCTCGTGTAACGATATGCATTCTGTTCTTCTATTAGTGAAGAATATGTTGTGTAGCAAAACATGAGATTCTCGGTCAACGATCAATTTCAATATCGTTTCAAGATTTTTCAAATACAAAGTTCTATAGAATCTGTTCTTATACGCACAAAACTTTCTTTCTTTCAGTCTTTTTCTTTCATTGTTTTTATATCCAAAAGCATGTTATTGTTCCATCTGTATACTCTAAGATCCTTTCATAAAATTCATAACAGGATAAATAAAAAACAATAACAATTTATGGATGTTGACCGCAAACATTTTCATCCCGCTATTTTAAGTAGAACACTTTTTGTTCTAGAAAACTTTAAAAAGCTGTACCTGGAATTTGGCAAGCAGACAAACAGGCATTACGAGTGAAGCTAAGGACGTGGCGACACAGTAGGCGGATAGGCTACGGACTTGAGTCCCCTCTACTTATCGCCACGTTATAGCTGTATATTTTGTAACTACTGCTGCGAACCGCTGTGGGCTTGAGTTCCCCGCTCTCTTTGCGGCGCGGGGTCAAATAGTTATTTATCTGGCTGTTGCTTTGCCTTTTGTTTTTCACAAATAAAACAGTGGTTCACTTAGTGAAAAGTTCTGATGACAGGGTGCGGGTCGCCCACGTTTGCCTTGGAAATATGACCACCGTTACATAACGATACAATATCACAACAAGGTAATTATGAAATATTTTAAAAGGAGAGCCAATAGTTTCCCTGTTTTCAGGCAACTAGAATATTATTCTAATTAAATCTCAAGTTGACAACAGATGGCTGGACACAAATATTTATTTAAGTGTTATTTACGTGTTTATTTCAAATCAAATCAAACTTTATTTGTGAACATAGGTACATAAAAGGAATAATACATTGTAGCGTGATCTCTATGTTCTACAAGCCAATGCAATTGGTATATAATTATATAATTTAATAAGTACTTATAATGATTCGAAAACATGCAATAATAATCAAGGGAATTTAATAAGCTTAAATAAATAATTTCAAAAATCAAAGTCAAAATAAAAAATATCAATAGCCGTTATTATTAAAAATGTCAATGTCATGAATTATCATTTAAAAAATCTTAGATCTATGGAGTAATAGGTCTTCTCTACTAGAAATAAGAACAGTTTACTTTTAAATTGGCCAAAATTTTCTATGATTCTTATGCATTTTGGTAGTTTGTTATACATTTTTGGAGCCATTACATAAATACTTTTCATATATAGAAAGAAAGAAAGAAGAAAGAAAATATGTTTATTTTGCACAAACAAAACACACAAAAATACAAAAGTAGCCAAAAGCCTCGTATTCAACCAACAAAAAACGTTTGGAAATGTTGTTCATTGGTTGATGTCAAAGCCTCGGACCATAGAAAATATTGCGTAATTTACTCAGTGTTGCGACATTACCATTAAATGATGCGGTTCTAGATCCAACTAAATTCAACTGGTCACATCTTCGCTGACTTGATACTCGAGAAAATCGATACATATTATTTTTAACAAACATAGCTGCTTCGTATATGTATAAGGAGGGCATAGTAAGGATTTTCATATTTATAAAATAAGACTTGCAGCTGTCAGTGGTTCGCAGATTGCAAATAGCTCTTATACACCTTTCTTTGCCTGTCGCATTGCCCCAAAATATAATACCGTATCTCAATGTTGTTTTAATATGTTGGTGCAGATAAAAGGCAAAGACAAAGGCAAAGTTATATTAATATTGTATTATAATATATACTGGTTAATAAAATGCATACTCTTACAAAATTAAAATAAAAATTAACAATTTTTCAAACTAGGCTGAGATTTTTCGAACGCATTTTGAACGCCTAAATTACATATGACAGTCCCCGAAAACGCCCGCCCTTCACCACTTCCTAGTATTTTAGCTGGGCAGAAGAAGTGGCGCAACAAACTTCCCAGCAGCACAGCTGTCTGTTCGGTTAGAAAAAAAATGATTCTATATAATAGGATGCAAGATAATATTAATTACGCAGCACAAAACATTAAATTAATAATCATTTAACAAAAACATCAAAATCTATATTCAAGCGAAAAGAACATATGTATTAACATGGGTGGGCGTTTTGGGGGACTGTTTTATGTAATTTTGACGTTCGAAAAGTGCTGATTCTCAGCCTAGTTTGAATAAATGACTTTTGAATTTTGAATTAACAAGCTGGCTCTTGAGTTGAGGGTTTTGGTCATTATTCCTCTTGATTTCAAACTCACTGTCCTCTCTTGCCTGCAGCAGCTGGTTGCATGTTGCATTCAGTTTGTCACTCAAGTCAAGCACTGTGGCTCATCATATTAAAAAAAAACCCAAATGACACCTGGAATGTGACAAGAAACAGCTGAGTGTATGAGATATCTAAATGAGTTGAGACCTTGAGAAGTTAGGCTTGGACAGTTATCAAGAAATAAAGAAAAACAAAAGATGAAGTAAGAAAATAGGAAACTAGTTAATTTATGCTGAGGCTCATCAAAATTGTCATTGTTTAAAAAAAAAAAGACTTATATTACCATTTAAGATAACAATTAACATACTTAGTTAATTTCCACTAAGAATGATAAGGAGATGAGATTAGAGGTACCTAATAGTTTCATAATCGACAATGCAATTGATTGTAAACAATAGTATGAAGTATACCAATTTAGTGGTAAATGTAAACTCAAACTCAAACTCAAAGCATTTATTTCAATTAAACCCTTTACAGGCACTTTTGAATTGTCAAAGAGTCAGTTAGTCAGAAAGTTGAAGCTAGTTGCCCATTCCAAAACGTAGATCTCTATGGAGAAGAACGGGCAAGAAACTCCAAGGACACTCTTTTAAATATAGAAATTACAAAATCCTGGGTACATTACTCTTGTTGATTCTATATGTGAGAACAATGTAAAAAAAAAAATATATAAATAAAAAACGATTAAAAATAAGCCCTGGCAGATAAGAGATGACCAGTCTCAACTGACGGCACCCGTTCACGAACATGACGCGTGGATCAGCACCATCCAGCTCAACCATTTTGTAGGTAACCGAATGATCCAACACACTCGCCACCATCAGCGAGACATTTAAGTGAGCATGACATACTCTCAACTACCCTGCTCTGTCAAGTCAAAATCAACATAATAACATAGTAAAACGACTCCATGGTACTCACATTTACAAAAATTGAAAATAAAAATGCGTCTAAGTTATACAAAACTATAGTTTGCAAGAATTTTACCACCAAAAGAAAGAAAATCAATATTATCTATTGGAGTATTCAATAATTAAAACTTAGTTTAATAAAAAAAAACAAAATAAACAATAAGTTCGTAGTCAGAAAAAATAAAAAAGGGGAAGCAACTCTACAATTTTTTTCATTTTTAACTAGTGAGCCCAAGTGGCTGTGGAGCAGGACCAGCATTTAGCCAAGCATTTTTATCTACGATATAATCATCCAACTTATAGTATGCTTGTCTACATAGTGTGCGTTTAATGCAAGTTTTAAATTTCTTCTCATTTAGTTGAAGAATATCGAGTGGTATTTTATTATAACATTTTACACAGTACCCCATAAAAGAAGTGTGTACTTTAGACAATCTGAAACGTGGTTGATCTAATTTGTTCCTATTTCTTGTGTTAAAATTATGCCTGTCACTTATCTTACTATAGAGATGTAGATTTTTTCGAGAATACATAATGTTTTCATATATATACTGACAAGGTACCGTCATGATATTAATTTTCTTAAACAGTTCCCTAAGAGATTCGCGTCTGCGGAGGTTGTAGATGGCTCTAACAGCCCTCTTTTGCAGAATAAATATAGAGTCAATATCTGCGGCCCGTCCCCACAGCAAAATACCGTAAGACATGATGCTATGAAAGTAACTAAAATAGACCAGTCTCGCGGTATCCACGTCTGTTAGTTGGTGGATTTTCCAAACAGCGTAAGCGGCTGAACTTAGCCGCCCTGCAAGTGATGTTAAGTGAGGACCCCACTGTAGTTTTGAGTCAAGCGTGATTCCCAGGAAAACCGTTTTTTCGACGAATTCTAGTGTCTCCTTATTCAGTATAACGTGACCTTCACTACTTCTAACATTCGGTAACGCGAATCTTATGCATTTAGTTTTCTTCTCATTTAATACTAAATTATTTACAGTAAACCAATTATGGACCTTTAGCATAGCGTTATTTACGTCGTCAAGCTCCTGTGCGTGTCTGTTTACCTTAAAAATAAGTGATGTGTCATCAGCAAATAACACCATTTGTGGTCGGTTTTTCAGTAAATGAGGTAAATCATTTATCTATACTAAAAAGAGGAATGGGCCCAATATCGAGCCCTGTGGTACACCCATTTTGACTTTTAAACCCAATGAATTTACACCGTTTATTTGAACTTGCTGCAGTCTATCATTCAAATATAATTTTACTAAGTTAAGCGCAAGTTTTGCCAGTCCGTAATGCTGAAGTTTCAAGAGCAGTGTTTCGTGATTAACGCAATCAAATGCTTTGGATAGGTCGCAGAAGATACCTATTGCATCCTGTGCCTCTTCCCACGCGTTAAATATGTGTTTTAATAAAGTGACACCGGCGTCAGTTGTGCAACGTCCCTTGGTAAAACCATACTGTTGATCGTGTAAGATGTTATTACGATTAAAATGATTGAGCATTTGATTTAACATTACTTTTTCAAACACCTTGCTGAAAACCGGCAAAACCGATACGGGTCTATAATTATTAGTATACTTGCTGTCCCCGGATTTGAAAAGTGGAATAACTTTACTGTACTTCATTAAATCCGGGAAGACCCCTTGATCTACACACAAATTAAATATTAAAGCTAAATAGGGTGCAATTGTCTCAATAATAGATTGACAAACTTTAGTAGACATGCCCCACAGATCTTCGGTAATTTTGATCTTAAGTTGCTTAAAAGCCTTAACAACGACCACAGGGTTTATATGATTAAATTTAAATTCTAAAGGACAGGCTGAAACATTCGCTCTTAATAAATCAATAGCAAGTAAGGGGGAGGAATTTAAAGTTTCTGTAGTTTTAATAGGAATATTGGTAAAGAAAGTTGCAAATTCCTGAGCAACTTCGATCTTATCGCTAATGAGACCGCGGGATGTGTCCAATGTGTAATCAGTATTATGAATTTTGTTCTTGTTCGTTTCATTATTAATAATTTTCCAAACTGTCTTTATTTTATTTTCTGCTGATTTAACCTTGTTGCTAATGAAAGACGCTTTAGCTGCTTTGCAGATAGTTTTAAAAGTTTTAGAGTAAGTAGCAACATACTTATTAAAAGTTTCCGTGTTAATATACGGCTTAAGGCCATATAGTTCAAATAATCTATCCCTACTTTTCCTGATGCCTTTAGTTGCCCAGTCACTGAATAAAAACTTAGGGCAAATAGTTTTAGTTTTTTTCTTAAAAGAGTTATTGAACTCTGTTTGCACTACTGAAAAAAATTGTTCATACAAAAAATTGACATTGGACATATTTAGGCCCATGTATATGTAGTGAAGTTTTTAGTGTATGTTTTATGTCTGGGGCAAGTGTTTTCGTCGATTTTGCTTCCACAATTTGTCAAGCAAAATTAGACATAGGTAAACGGTGCCCGTGTGTGCTGGACGTAGCTCGTACCTCTGAGCAGTGTTATAGTTAGTAAATATAACTACAATAATGATTATTATAAAACAAAAATACGGGGAGTATTTTTGTTTTATAATAATCATTATTGTGTGGGTTCGATGAATTCAAATCCGCAATCCAAAAGTTGCCAGCTGGTAGATGATTTGTCGAAATCTCGATTATTATTATTAATCACGACAAAAACACGTCGCAAACACTGTTTCAGACACCTTATACTTAGATTAAACACAATTATTTAATAATCTAAAATATAAAACAACGAGGTCTTTTTTTACGACATGTCGCTGTGTTGCCAGCGCAAAATAACAACAAATTTTTGATTAATATGTATACCCATGCTAAATTACGGATTTCTAGTACAAAAAGTCTCTGAGCAAAGCCGCGGGCAGATTGACGGACAGACAAAAAGACGGACATGGCGAAACTATAAGAGTATTGTTTACTACGGAACCTTAAAAACGTAAACAGAACTTAATACCCGATCATAACCCTCCAGGCATAAAGGGCGCGTCCGTTTACATATAGCTACATCATATAGCTGTACTCCAAGTCAAAAATGATAAACTAGAAACGATCGAAGTAAAAATAAATAAACAGTTATTTACTAATATCAATAGCAAAACCATGATCAGCAAGACGACCAGTCACCACAAGCAGCACCCGTTCGGGAGCATAATGCAAATATCGGCCATTGCCTCAGACATACATCACCCGGCTCTCTTAGATAGGACATGTTAATTTACAAAACAGCTGTTAGATTCAAGATAATCTACTCAAAAGAAAATAGGCCCCAATAAGTTTTTTAGCTGTTATTTATAAATATTAATGATTAATTGGTTTTTAGGGATGGATGTGTGATTGAATAAGTCTAAACAATTTTTAAATACCTACTCCAAGTATGTATTTAAAAATTGTTTTAACTTTGGTCCAGAATTCGATCCCAATCGAGCTTTAGCGCGTTAATGAGCTCCTGTTGACTGTTAACATGGCTCTAGTTTTCTTTAAGGCTTCTTTTCAATTGATTCCATAAGTGCTCGATGGGGTTGAAATCGGGAATCATAGCTGCCCATGCCAAAACCGTGATATTGGCCTCAGAAAGTGCTACTTGTGTAGCACGGGCCGTATGTGCGCGAGCATTTTCATGCATAACAAACAAAGTCAGTGACCACTCTGTGAAAATGGGACGACATGAAGTTGGATTATCCGCTCAACGTATCTGGCGGCGGTTACAGTACTATCATCTAGAATTACTAGCTCTGTTTTAACTACCAAGCTTATTTCCGCCCATACCATAACACTTGGGTCCCCAAAACGGTCTGTTCCGTGGACATATGGTTCTGTAAAACGTTTATTTTTTTTCCACACTTGGACTTGTTTATCATTACTGGAAAACTTGATCTGTAAAGGACAGTCCTCCAGTTATCCACTGTCCAGTTCAAATACTCGTGAGCGTATCTTTAACGCGCTGCTTGATGGGCTCTTGTCAGTTTGAGTCGAAAAGCACGCACTCGGGATGTTGACCATCTTCGTAGCGACGATTACGAATGGTTCGATCACTGACTCTAGCACCAGGAGATTGCCACAGCTGGTTTTGTATGGCCCGGGTGATTACAGTTCGCTCTCGTCGTGCAGTTAACCTGATATTCCGGTCTTCCTAGGAAGTTGGGGCTCAAATTCTTACAGATCCAGGAGATCAGGAGTGTAGCTCTCCCGATCTCCTGGGAGCATCCCCACACGTTTTGAATAGCTCGTCGCGACAAACCGAGAAGTATTATTGCTAGAGATCTCTGAGGGCCTCCCTCCTGAAGCATAGCAACAGCTCTTGTTGCGCTTTTCATGTCCATATAATGAAGAAAACCAGGCATAGTATTCATGATTAACACTGAAATAATAACAAGCTGTGGCAGAAAGTGACTTGTAACGTCATCGCTTAGAATCGGACTGAGAAAAGAAGTCACAGAATTTGTGCAACAAATTTTCAAGGACTTTGTTCTACCCTATTGAATTCAACGCTAAAATTGACAATCGATACATTGTTGAGGACCCACATGTCAAGAATAAAGTTTAGTGCTTTACATCACAAATGCTTATCTAATTATTGATTCTTAGACAAAATTCTAAATTAATTTAGGGCGGGCCTTATTTTGTTTTGAGTAGTTTATTATAGGTATAATAAAAGTCTGAAATTGTAATTAACTAGGTATGATCAGAATCTACAAAATGAAAGGATACATTTAAAAATCTACATAATTATTTTTGATAATCATGAAATTGGGAAAAATTACAATTTATATTGACTGATACACAATTATTATCAGTTTGAAAGCAGTACTTACAGTTACTACCTACTAGTTCACAAAATGTAATCTGGCTATCGATCTATGTAGTGATAGTGTAATTAGTATTTAATGGTCATCAGTAGCCAGTCACAGGCAAAATGCTGTTTACCTATGACCGGGTTATCATTAATTAGCCGGCGACGACTCTTGATAACTTACTTCAGTTTCAAAATCCATTCTCAATAAAAATATTAATGTTAGTAGACTGCATTTACAAATCAGGACACATAAACATTTAAATAATTATAAAGTATATTTTTACTACACCACAAGCATGTTTTACAGGACGGAACAAATTGTATTGACAAGGAGTGTTGTGACGTTTGTGCGAACATGGCGTATCAGTGTATTGAACAATTGTACGGTGACACGCTCTATTGTGAGCGTTGAGACAACTTGTCTCAATTGTAATGGAGGAAAACATTGATTCACACGCAACAGAAGTAATGTTACGCAACAATATTAATCGTAGAGAATTAAAGAATACATTTGACTAGCTACTGCCGATACAGATATTTTCCCATAATTATAATATTGACAATTTTGTACGATAAATAACATCAGCTAAATCTAAACCTTTTTGCTGATTTAAAATGCGATCGCTTTCATTGTAATTTTAACCTACTTCCAAAAAGGAGGAGGTTCTATTTTCGTGTTTTTTTTATGTGTCCATCCATGTTTTCGTCAATTAAGGACCGATTTTGAAAAATCTTTTTTCATTTGGTAGAAGTAGTTTTTGAGTTAGCTTCAATCATACTTATTTTTCGTACTTATTTATTTATTTGATTTACACGGCTTAGAAAACCAATTACATAAATCAGAGTAATAATAAGTACACAAATAACACATAACGAATAACAACAATTAAATACTATTATTCTCACAAAAATGTAGGCACATAACCATTAAATTGGCGAATTTATTACAAAACAGATCGCAGTCCGGATTGGCTTCCACGACCTTATTTAGTCCGGTCAACACGCGCGGTAGGGGAGTCGCAGCACGGGCTGCTGTCCGACACGAAGGCACGCTTAGCAGTTGATGTTTTCTGCCACGGAGATAATTATTCGGTGTATAGAGTCGAATCAGTTCATTATGGAAGTCAGGCGCATTCGTCATACCCTTCCACTCTTTGAGCATAACGCCTACGTGGCCACATGCCCTTCTGGCCTCCAGCGTATGATGTCCCACACATCCTAAGAGGAACTTGGTAGGATGGAGGTAGGGATAGTAACCGAGAGTTTTTCGGTAAAGAAATGCAATAATAAGAATGCTTTTTGCACTTTTTCTAGAAGAAGTGCATACTTTGCTTCGTGCGGATTCCATACACTAGAACTAGCTTCTAGCTTGGTTCGGACAAGTGTGCTGTATAAGAGCCTAATTACATGCTCGTTGCGAAACTCACGGGCATTACGGAGAACAAATCTTAGCCTTTTAAAAGATTCTTTACTTACTGTAGAAATGTGGTCATGAAAAGTAAACTTCTGGTCAAATGTGACACCCAAGTCCTTCATGTTGGTTGATCTAGTTATTTTAGTACCATTTATATGGTATTCAAAATCATTAGGTGCCGCATTCGACCAAAGGTTCTTCAATTCTTCCAAATGCTACATAATGTAGCATTTGGAAGAATTGAACTCCATTTTATTTTGATCTCCCCATTCGTTCATTTGTATGGCGTTTAAATCGTTTTGCATAGCTTCGCAATCCGATACGGTGTTGACAGCACTATACAGTTTGAGGTCATCCGCTTCCCGTCCAAACCCGACACGCCCCGGTCCTCAGAAACAATCCTTATTCCAAAGTTACGGATCCAATTTGCCGACTTCCCTTACCTACATTATTCTATGTGGATGATATTAAAATAACTTCTTGTCACTGTTATTTTACATAGCAGGTAGTAGTAATCGAATGTCTGTGGGGTAAGTACTACAACAACAACAAAAAGAGAAAAATAAAAATATTTACAAAAAAAAACGACCGATTTCCAAAAAAAAATATAAAAAATACGAATTTAAGAAGTCGGTGGCAAAAAACGAAAATTCTAGACCAAAACTAGTGTTTTTTTTGGAAGTCTGTTGTATTTTCAACAAATTTTCCTATTATTAATTGGATATTCCACATAGCAGAATCACAAATATTCAGCTTTCGGTGTTCAAAATTGACACGTGCCACGAAAAAAGAAAAACACAAAAACTACAGAAAAAACTGGTGGTGAATTTGGGGCTCAATTAATGTAATTTTTTTTTTAAATTTGTTGTTCCTAAACATTTTTCTCGAAAGTTTAAATTATGTTTCGTGCTGTGTGGTTTCTGGCACCGTGTTATTGGAACGACGAATTTTCTTAGTCTAACAGATTGATTTATTAAAATAAAATAAAAACATAGCTTATCACTATTGCGATTCCCAGTCGCAGTAACAGCAGAACCTGTCCTGTAGTCTGTTCAAGGAAGAATGGTACAATTACTCCACTTAACCAGCCAGACAAAAAATAATTTCGGAGACCTGTCTGGGTCAAAAAAGGTTGTTCTGCTCCACAATAGTAAAAATGATAGCTACTATGATTTCCTCAAAAACGTTATCTGGCTGACTTAGATTTTTAGGAATTATGAGACCGAATATGGGTTGGATATGGTGGCGACTTTTGGCTCATCAATTAGCACACGAAACAGACAAACACAGATCAAGCATCTAGTCATCATCATCATCATTCAGCCTAGAATCACCTACTGCTGGACACAGGCGTCCCCTTTTTTCTGCCATATTTCCCGATTCCGTGCGTCTCTACTCCAGGTGTTTCCCACGACTTTGACGACATCATCAACCTAACGCGCTTTTGGATGGCCCTGGTTTCATTGGCCTATCCTTGGCCACCATTCGGTCACAGCTTTACATCATTGGTCATCCCCGCGTCTATCTAGATGGCTTGCCCAACTCCACTTCAGGCGCATCGCCCTGATATCAAACAACTATCGCAACTATACTTCATATCTATATATCGTAAGGACTATTTTTGCTTGCAGCGCTCGGCGGCTATAGAACCGAGGCGGTAACAGATGTGGTCATCGTGTTCACGGGATTTGGTTTTCAAGCGCTAAGATATGAAGTTCTTCGATAGTACATACTATCAAAGGAACTCGTACAAGTGAACGTCAGCGATACCCGCATTGATGTCGTTGACGTTTCACTTTGTGAACTGTTCACGCACGAAAGGATATCGCATTTCAACATTTCAATGTCTGTCGCAGTACAGAGGTCTGTCTAAATATCTCGAGTGCTTCACTACACTGTCTGGTCGTATTTGTACCTACGTCATCCTGTATGTGTATGAGTTCTCACTTGCACTAATACGTGTACTGTATCTAGTTAGTCGATACTTGGTTTAGCCTATATTTTTATGTCACTGTGGCAAAGACAGATCTATAATATCGTAGATAGAGAATGAATGAGTTCATTCTCTATCTACGTATAATATAAATATTGTTATAGGTACCTTGTATTTGTGTGCACAAATAAAAGTTTTTTTTTATTTGACGTAGGTAGTCATTGCTCTGTCACTTAGCAACCTTAGGTTGAATGTCACTTAACCGTCATAAAACGACGAGGTCTATTTTGGTTTCAAAACGATTTCTGCCAGTTCGATATTTCCAACATAAGCATTAAATTTACTGGGAATAGTCGTCAAAAGTGGTTACGCAATCACGAGGTCAAATGTTCTAATGCAGGGTTGTCATGTGTTTTTTAGACAGGACTAACCCGCTACCAGTAGCGAAGAAAGGCATGCGTCCTACCGTTTAAACTTTTTGATTTTTTATTTGTTGAAACGAGGGTTTTGGGTTTTACTGTATGTATTTTGTGTCTATTTTATAATGTGCTACTTATTTGTGCAGAATAAACAATTATTTCTCTTGTCTTCCTTTCTATACTTGTAGTTCTTAAATTAAGCGCAAATCTATTTTAAATACCCCATTTTCTACCGAATTTCTAAGCGTGCCACACTGCGTGCGTAACTGCCTCGTTGGTCTAGTGGTCGCAAGCGCTACTGCTGAACATGAGGTCCTGGGTTTGATTCCCAGGTCGGGCAGGATTGGGTTTTTCTTTCTGGAATTTCTCAGTAGCAGCCCGGAGTCTGGATTTGTGCCCGGTTGATGGCAATAGGCTCGCCCCCTATTACATGGGACTTAAACATAACTGGCGAAATGTGGGTGTTCTATAGGTACACCTCTGCCCAACCCTTCGGGGAAACAAGGCGTGATGTTATGTTATGTTTCTAAGCGTGAGATCCCACCTATATTATCATGTGTCTCAGTGAGGACCAGGCAGCGCATTTAATCATTCTTTCAACAGAGAAACTAACATTAAGCGAATCCCCTTATTTTCACAATCTCCTCTCTCTGGAACTAAGTCAAGCTTTTACGTAATTATTCCTAATGTGGTTTGTGGCTCCACTGCACGTGAAAATAGTATGTTTAATGTATTAGTTTTAGTTCAGAACTATGTAATGTGTCATTGGTGAATGTGCGAGCTGTCGCGGCTGTGGTCTTGGGTTTGAGTCGTGAGGTTGAGATTTAGCATAATTTCCTGTACCTACCGTTCTCATAATACCTACCTTTCAAGAATTACTACACCCAAATATCATCATATTTTGTGTAGGTGTAATCAACTTTAACCCGTTATACCGTTACGTACAACACTAGGTTTTTCTTTGGTTTAAGCTATTGAGCCAGTGATTGTAATATGAACCAAATACAGCCGATTGTCAGACACATGTCACCGTGAAAGGCTCACTTTACCTAATGTCACCGTGTGACATTTTTAGAGAATGGAGCGGCTGATGGCAGGGATTGACACTTTGACACTATTGATAGATGACTTCACCGAATTTTTTCACCTTGTTTTTTCACGGTGAGTTTTTTTATAGAAACATCGTCTGTTGGCCGTTTTCATATTTGACGACAACGATAACGACATGATATCGTCGGACTGGTAGTTTCATACAATTACTAATAAACGCTTTCACGCTGTGTCGGTGTAGTCAACGGCATCGTCGCCGACATTGTTTGCCGTGCGGATATATATCGGCGGACGACACAGTGCACTTGTTCACTGCTGCCATTATTACCTCGAATACACTTTCACACTTTTGAAATTGCGCGGCGATGTAAGCTTTTGCTGGCGCAACGCGACTATTCGAGGCTGTGGTATACCGCATGACAATAAGCTGTTGGTTACATCTTGTCACATAACAATTACTGCGGTACTCAGTTGTCAGTTTTGTATTAAGGCATAGAAAATTTGAATTTTGCTTGCTACATTAGCGCATCCCGTTTAAGAACTTACCCATACGTACCTACTCCGCATAGAGATCAAAATACAACAACTGAAGGCTCAATCGTTGAAGCGCGGGCTAAAGTTAGAATATTGTAATATACAGGGTCAATTTAAATTACCTAGCGAAACTCTGCAGACGAAAATAAAAACAATAAAGACTTATGTATTTTTTGGGGGTCAACAACCGTATAGTTGAGAAAATCTGTTTTATTTAGTTTTATCGTGTTTAGATATCGATACCTATCACGTCTGTGAAGTTTACACATAAAAAAATATTTTCCAAATTGAGATTTCAAGTGACTACACTAACTGCGGTCGATAACCCCACAGAAAAACATCATCGAATTAATTTCTTTTTTGTTTTATCATTTTTAGATATCTATGCCCGTCACGTCTACGTAGTTTCGCTAGCTAATTTAATTTGACCCCGTCTAGGCCTAGTTCCACTGCTGGCCGTCTCATTCACCAAGGGACACGTAGTGACAACTTTTTCGCGAGGTTTTATTTAGGTAGAGCGGCGATCATGAATTGTTTTGGTTTGGTTGGCACGTGGGAGTTGGTAAAAAGTTCCGTTGTGATAATTAAAATAACCTAGCTCACAAAGTCCAACCAGTATTTTTTTTGAATGAATAAAAGTTTGGGCGAATAGCGCTATAACAAGGTTAGCTCGAATTTTACCAGTGAAGCTGAACGAGATCATGTTGTGGAATATTGACACTGACAGCTCTTGAACGTGGTTTAGTTGTGCTGATCACGTTCAGTTTCATCGGCGAAATTGCCCTTAGTCGGCAGAATTAACGAATTAATAATCCGGAGGGGTGTCCTTTATATCCATATTAATCCTACTAATATTGGAAATGTGAAAGTTTGTTTGTTTGTGTGTTTGGATGTTTGTTACTCAATCACGCAAACACGGCTAAAGTATATAACCAGTATTAACACAAATGATACTTTTTATCCCGGTAGTACGTTCCCGTGGAATTATTTCATCACAGTAAAATTCAGAATTCAAAAGTCATTTATTCAAACTAGGCTGAGAATCAGCACTTTTCGAACGCCTAAATTACATAAAACAGTCCCCACAAACGCCCACCCTTCACCACTTCCGAGTGCTTGAGCTGGGAAGAAGTGACGCAACAAACTTCCTAGCAGCACAGTTGTCTGTTCAGTTAGAAAAACTTGATTCTATAAAAGAAAAGAAAGAATAATATTTATTTGGACACAGTTCGTGAAAACAATAACAAAATAAAAAGGTAAAAGGATACAATAGTACATATGCAAAATAATTTAAATTACGGGACACAAAACATTCAATTAAATTATTTTGTATATGTCCCATAGCACACATAATACCAACAAATCTATAATCAAACGAAAATATTTTTCAAAACCGGAATGAAAGACTCCAGGCATAAAGGGTACATTAGCTATTAAAGCTCGAAGTCACAAATGATAAACTAGGAACATCGAAGTAAAAATAAATAAGCAGTTAATTACTAATAACAATAACAAAAACCATGGTCAGCAAGACGAACAGTCACCGCAAGCAGCACCCGGTCACGAGCATAACGCAAAGATCAGCCACTACCCCCCTCGCCATATTTGAGGGAAGGAGGCAACCCGACCCCCGACGCTACCGCAAGCAGTGACATCTAAGGGAGCGTGACGAACTTACTGCCGGTTGCTCAGGCGAGAATAATATGATAAATTTTCTAGTTCGTTAGTTAACCACATATTACAATAAAACTCACAAAAAAATCATTGTAATGAATAGATTATGTCAATAATAAATGGAAAATAAAATTAAAATAAATTGACATATATAGTCCAATAAAATAAAATAAACAATTCAATTAGTACGAGTTAGTCCTAAGCCTTTTTGTCGTCTAAGTAATCTTTAACTTTATAGTTTGTGTATAATAAATTATTTAAATTTATTGAGGCTCAGTTTTTAACATGGCTTGGGAGTTTGTTGTAAAAACATATACCTACTTATTTTTTGGAGCCTAGTCCTGGGCACTATAAGTTAATCTTTGCTTCTCGTATTTATGCTATGAATATATAGATTAATAATCTTTTTTACATAAATCAGGTTCTCAAATAAATATTGAGATGCGACTGTCATTATGTTTATTACCTTAAATTTATCGCTTCAACAACTATATGTATAGTAGTATATTATCTGTTTAGTAGTAGCTACGTTCCCGTGGGATAATTTCCGACTTGTTAGTATTTTGTACAATGGCGCAATAGATGTAAACAACAAACACACACACAAAGACATGATGTGCAACATGGAGATTATCATGATGTATTACATTCTCTAAGTTGTGGATTAACCAGTCAAAATCTACTTCATCACATCAAGACTTACCCATCAGTAAGAGGCACCTCCTCCAGGATTTGCTTGGCAATCTCCAGTCGCTCTCGGTCGTAGGAGGCGGCGGCCACCACGGCTATTATGGCCAGGAGCAGGCAGGCCACAGAGCGGCGCTCACATGGGTTAATCATCCTTGCTGTTGGATAAAAGAGATATTGTTATAGGATTATGTTGTAAAACAAACACAGGGGGTTACCATAGAGCAAGTCAATATTAGATGAAAAGTCGTGTGAAGTGTCAAGTGATTCTAAATTTTAACGCGTTGCACAGTAACTACCCAGCAAATGTTAGTTTGCCCCTAGTCATTAAGGCATTTCGGCCAGACATGATAGTCTAAGATTCGGCCTAACATCGAGTTTCCTACAGTACAATGTAAATGTTATAATATCTACAAAGGTATACATAAAGACGAAAGTGCTAGGGTACCCGCACCAAATCCTGCAGCTATGTTAATCATATATTTTTTCGATATTTACCCTTATCGAATTTCCTTAAAAAGTTTTGAAGCAGAAAACGGGAGAATCAGAGTCAAGATGGATGGATAGATGTGACAAATTTAGGTTCACAAATAAATGTAATATAATGTATCCGAACCGACGTGACAGACCTAACGTGTACCCTGATGCGAATGTGTCTATGGATGAATTATCTCGCAGTTCTTGATGAGGATTTGATATACCTACATTATTATTGCAACGGTAAAATAATCTTAAATAATCTGGCCGAAATCGGAACTAACGTCGCCGTCTTGATGTTTCCATTCAATTTCTGTGACATTTCCACGAATGTTTACCAGCAACGCCCCCCTGTCAATGTCGTTCAGGCGCCAAAAGATCCTTGTAGTAGTAGGTACTAAGACCCGATTTCACCAAACAATTCTTAACGAGCCATCAGCAAATGCTCTGTTAAAATTGACGTCGACGTCAAAAAGTTTTACGTTCTATGGAGGGATCTTAACAAGGCGTTGCTAAATCAAACATCTAGCAGATATTATCTATTATCGAGTGAACAAAAATGACCGGTCTGACTTTTCATTCACTCTCGTTTTTATGCAACCAAATTAAAATGTCATGGCGTCTAAGCAAAACGTTCTATAAACAGTGTAATTCTCTATTAGTCGTTTTAAACGTCAAATTCGTAAAAAATGTTTTCAAATGATTTTGTTTTGTGGTATTTTTTGCTGGCTGAGCTTGCAAACAATGAAACTAAGATATCATTGTAACACAGTGGTTTAATAAAGTACATTTTATTAAAACACAAATTAACTTCATTTGTAAAACACAGGATGACAGAAACAACAGTTGCTAGGCAACAACTAAAGAAGACTACTCTTAAATTCATAGTGCATTATATATAACCTTTATGGTACTTACAACAATTTTTGATTCTTCTAAATTGTAATTTTTACTTATTTTGTGTGTTAAAATGTTGAAAAAAAGTTGCCGACCCAATTTCAGCGCTAGTGAAAAAGAAATTTTAATAGGACTCATTACAAAACATAAAAATGTAGTTGAAAACAAAAAAAACAGATGCAGTGACGATTGCTCATAAAAATGAGGGTTGGAAGGTGCTCTCTGTGAAGATGGGGCGGTCCTATTACTAGTGGGAACCACTGTGAGCTTTTACACTACGTTAGGTAACAAACATTTCTAATAATATTAAACATCATGGATGGGTACCTACTTACGTAAGAAGTTGTAAGTCGAATCATAGGCATATTTTTATTACAATTCACATACCTAATAAGGCAATTTTAAGGTAGGTACTAACCGATTTGATGGATATTGAAGTTTATCTTCAATCATTTGCAAGACCTCTATACAGGATTACTGGTAATTCGACGTATATCCGTCAGGGGCTGATAAAGGGGGCCAAATGCAACAAATTAAACCCCCCATATGTATGGCCGAAATTCAATAGTATTCGAGATATTTGAATTTTAAGGGTTTTTCGATATTTACCCAAAATTTGACATTTAATTCCAAATAAAAAAAAAACTACACATTTGAATGGGTACCATTAAAAATCATGTTGTAGCTAGCACTTCAATTAAGCTATGGACATAGTTAAAACTACTTAATTTAACAAAATAATTAAAATAATTAACGATATAAGAATAATATCTTACCAATATTTTTATTTTACGCTTCAAAAATGTTGCCTCCTCACAAAAATTTCTATGACATTAATCGTAAAAATAACTAAAAAAACTTGCCTATTCTGTAAGCTTTCCAAAAAAGTATAAAAGTCAATTTTAAAATACATAATTCGTGGCATGGCATGTGTTTGAAACGGCGCGGGGAGAGAATTTGTATTTGTATGAAATAAAATGCATTCAAAAATGTACGTCAAATTTTATTAAAAATTTTACACATCTTGTTCAAAATGAGCCCCTCTATTACGAATGCAAGTTCGAATTCTTTTCCTAACTTCGGTTTTCGTCACTCTTGATGAAAACGTTGTTCTCATCTGTTGCGCCGCGTTTATTATTCGCTGTCGAAGTTCTTCGACTGAATTTACTGGGGTCACATAAACTAATTCCTTCATATGACCCCAGACGTAAAAATCAAATGGTGTGATATCAGGGCTTCGTGCTGGCCACGGAATTGGCCCTCCCCTCCCAATCCATCGGTTTGGAAATCTCTCATCTAGCCACTGTCGGACAGTAATCCGGTAATGTGCTGGGCACCCATCATGTTGAAACATGAGGTTGTTTTTTATTTCTTCGGGAACATCCGCCAACAAATCGTCTAGGTTGTTTCTCAAAAACTCCTCGTAATTTTCGCCGTTCAAATTTTGGGGCAAGAAATGAGGGCCCACCAAATAATTATCAACGACACCCATCCATACGTTCAGGGAAAATCTCATTTGCGATGCAGTTTCTTTTAGTTTTTTTGGATTCCTGCCTGCTTTAGGTGCCCAAAAATGTAAGTTATGGTAATTCGTTATACCATCCCGGTCAAACTTTGACTCGTCAGTCCACAAAATATTTCTTAGGAAATGTTCCTGGTCAGCGTCAGCGTTTAACATAAACCGAGAAAATTCGAGTCGCCTGGCAGGATCTCCCTCGTGCAATGTTTGGACAGGTTGATAATGGTACGGGTGTCTACCTGATAGATGTACTACCGACCACACTTTCCACTGGGACATACCGAGCTGTCTTGCAACAATGTTCGTTGAGATGTTTGGGTCATCAATAAAACACTGAAGAATGGTGTACTCTTCGTCAGCCGTATACCGTCGAGGTCTGCCAGCGTTGAATTGTGCTCTCTGAACACTGCCAGTTTCAGACAATCGTCGATAGGTGCTCCCGAAAACAGTAACGTGGGGAAGTCGACGATCGGGAAAGCGGCGTTGGTATTCTCGCCGAGCCGCAGCCGCGTTTCCATCGGCAAAACCATAACAAAACATAATGTCTGCGTATTCGTTATTAGCATACGAAGCCATGGTATCCGAAATAACAATGATAACAAAAATAATAACAAGAGAAACAAGAATTAACAGTAATGATCGATAACAAATTAACGCGATGAGAGATTGGTTAATAGCAAGATAACAACACACGTGCTTGCGCGGCGTAGAGTCAAAACTTACTAAGGAAGGCGACGCGAGCACAGCAGACGCCGTGTGCTCCCCCCCCCACCCTCACACCCCGCCCCATCACGAAGAATTCCGCCAGTAAAATCGGTTGTTTTAGCAAGGATCATAAACTAAAACACACATTATTTCTCAAACACATGCCATGCCACGAATTATGTATTTTAAAATTGATTTTTATACCTTTTTGGAAAGCTTACAGAATAGGCAATTTTTTCTAGTTATTTTTACGATTAATGTCATAGAAATTTTTGTGAGGAGGCAACATTTTTGAAGCGTAAAATAAAAATATTGGTAAGATGTTATTCTTATATCGTTCATTATTTTAATTATTTTGTTAAATTAAGTAGTTTTAACTATGTCCATAGCTTAATTGAAGTGCTAGCTACAACATGATTTTTAATGGTACCCATTCAAATGTGTAGTTTTTTTTTATTTGGAATTAAATGTCAAATTTTGGGTAAATATCGAAAAACCCTTAAAATTCAAATATCTCGAATACTATTGAATTTCGGCCATACATATGGGGGGTTCAATTTGTTGCATTTGGCCCCCTTTATCAGCCCCTGACGGATATACGTCGAATTACCAGTAATCCTGTATGTACAAGATTCTTTCGATAAACGAAACCTTGTCCTGAAATCTAGATCGTCATATTCTTCAAAATATAAGTCACGTCGATCTTTGTATGTTTAAGGACGTTGAACTTTATTGTCTAAAAGTTGTAAATTTTATCATCATTTCCGAGTTCAAAAATAAAATTTTACGCTGCTTCCATTTTATTTGACCAACTGACAACCAATTGACAGCCGTTAAAAGCATTAACGGACCTTTGGAGCAGTGATTAAGTTTGACGCCTTGTTAAGAGGATTAACCATTCGTTAGTACTTGGTGAAACACTCACTACGCTTAACGGGCCGTTGTCTATTTAACGGGACGTTAAAACTAACTAACATTGTATGGTGAAACTAGGTCTAAACTTCTCCCGTAAACATTCACGAATAATGTTTACGGGAAAAGTTTAGTACCTACTGCCGCGACAAGACCTGTAGGTACCCTAATTACGTAATTCACGATCAATCGGAATTTGAATCGTTTTGAAACAAATTGCTAATCCAGTCGTAATCGTGTACGAAAATGTGTTGCGTGATTAGTATAGTTGGTTTTTGTGTTGCGGAACTCCACATTGTAACAGCGAATCAATTTTCATGCCCCCCCCCCCCCTTAAAACCTTGGCCAGTTATTTTTTTAATATTCGGATACCTAAAGAACTAAAGAGTGTAGAATAATATGAATTCAAAATCTCGACTAATTAAAAAGTTATGCAACAAAGCGAAATTTCGAGGGTATTCACTCATCGTATACATTGGAAAACAAAAGCCGAACAACATTGTTTACCTACAGAAACATTCGATGTTGCGGGAAACAATGTTTCGCAAATGAAGCTCAACTTTGTTTCACAACAATTAATTCGAGAATTATGCGTTCATCTAAAGTGTATTTTTTCAATGTTGTACTGGTAAACAAATTTGTCATACTGAGATTTATATTTTGAGTAAAATGATATTTACTTTTATTAAAGTTCTATGATTCACGCGAAAACTCGAGAATTTCATTCCGAGTTTGTTTACCAATTAAGGCAAGTAAGGAAAGGACAAAGGTTTTCTTATTGTGACTGTACACTGTAGGTACATTCAGAGTAAGAAAACGTACGTCACCTTAAAGTCTGTTTTGTTCTGCTTTACCCCAGTTCTTAGTATTTCGGAACTTGACTGTGCACATTCGTTGTTTTCTAAAATAAGTTGGGCACAAGATTAAACCTTCCTAAATAACGCAATGAATATGAATATTGTTGAACTGGAAAAATTAAACAAATTTTTCGCAATCGTTTACGAAAATGTATTGCGTAATTATATAGCAGGAATAGAGTAAAGTTTACTTGTCACAGGAATAACAGTAAAATATATGAAGAATAGTAAAATATTCAGGGAAAGCGACTATATTGATCTACTAAAGTAAGTTTCATTCGTAAAAAAACAACTGAAACTATTCAGGAATTTACGCGAAAATTGGAAGCTCGACCAGTAAAACTAGCTGAAATCTAACTTTCGTGTTAGCTAAGATAATAAAACTTTACGAAGGTAGTAGGTACTTTAGTTAGGTAATCTGAGCGAATATTTTACAATGTAAAAACACTGTATATTGTGTTGGTCCAATATTATCCAGCGAGTTATAAAAGTGGATAGAATGGAGATTGCTTGCAACAGTTATAGGCACATCTTCTTTAGTTCAGGTTTGTTAACGGTGGAGTAGGTAGATACTGTTTTAAAATGCTGTCTTTTTAGACAAGTAGGTATTTTGTTTTCAAATGAGATTGCGGTGAGGCGATACGACAGTTTTTGGGATTGAGTCGAACTGATGAAAAGTTGTCGTGTTTTTTATATTACCCCATGTTTTTGAAGCTTATAAGTATTTTCGTAAGTATTCGACAATCCTAGAGATCCCGTATAACGAATATCTACGAGACCTACAGTGACTAACATAAGAAGTAGGTTCTGTATTTGCGTCTAAGATAATCCTATTTCCAAGAACGCGCATCCAATTTAACCAGATGTGGCTGTAGCAGTAATAAATCTTACACACACGTACATCACAGCATTACCCACAGCGACGTCCTTCGCACCTTCATCCCCTAGGGCTAAGAATGTCGCCCCTTAATCACCATTCCTGAATAACTAACACGATGTACAGGGAACAACATCAAACCGCTCCACAGGTCGCCAGGTTACCTTTACATGCCAAAAACAGGTCAGAGCGAAAGAGATACAAATACAATTCTATACGTGAGCGAAAAGATTCGAACATATATTATGACGGGTACCAGGTAATCCCGGTCTTGTACAGAATACATAATACAGGTCTAACAAGGGAGCTTTAAAAGTAATTAAAATGCTCCTGGAGATTATCTTTTTGTACGAAATTGGTGTCTCTTGCTGGATTAGGGAGTGATCTAGCGCAGCTGAGACCCTTTTCACTTAAATTTTTTAAGGGCCCTTGTGTATTTAGGAACAAAGTAATTTACAACGGAGAAGCTAGGACCTACATACCAAAAAACTGCTAAATTCTTAACTGAATGTTTTCACGAGTCTAGGAGCCATGTTGCCAGCATGGCCGCCACAGTCGTAAAAGTTGCTTAATCAGGAGATTAGCCGGTAGCATTAACCTTCTGTGTTTACCGTTTCGTAGTATAACTATGTACTACGAAACGGTAAAAACCTTTAGCAGAACTAAAGTTACCATGGCAGAAAGAATAACATGTATTTTCGTATTCGTCGGTTCCTTAAGCGGACGCTTGGCAGCAATCCCAGAAAATGAATCAGTACCGAAAGCGTCCGAATTGAGTAATTAAAGAGTCTCATTAAGTATTTAAAGTAATTAGTGGATTAAGTAAAAACAAACGGACTTCAAATGAAGACGTTCATTTCAGTAAACGTCTGAATTATGTCCAACGGAGCTTGTTTAATTAACCTTCTCAAAACATATATAATCATGAAAGGTCGCAGGGAAACGTTAGCGTATTACTAGTAACCGTTTTTGGCAAACGAATTATATAGAAGAACGTGGTTATCACTATCAGAAACATACTTTGCTAATCATCTGGACTGATCTGAATCCTTCAGTAACTTTTTATGAGTCTCAGGTATCGTAAAGGGCTGACCTATGTTTGTCACATGGCTAGAGTTACAAGGCGAGGCGGCAGAACCTACATCCATAACTTTACGGGTATAGTGTCTCAAAGTGCGACACTTTTGTTCAATTTCTCGAGTAATACATTAAGACCAACGACGGCTGACAGTCACACCGTGCTGCAGAAGTGATAAATGAAAACATTGTTTTGTGTGAGATTTAACGTACCTAGTGTTTGAATCCGATAAAAGTTGTTACACAAACAAGAACGTATTTCATAAATAGAATAAAATTTTATTTGCAAAGTTTGAAGGTTCATGAAAGTGTTATAGCATTCAATATACAAAATCCAAATCTAATTGAAAAAATACTAAACTAGTGCTAAACTATCCCATTCGCTATTTTAATTGCACTTCTAATGTTCTAAAGTTACATACATAATATTTAGAACATTTTGTATATTAAAATCTTATTTTTCAGCGCATAATTTCAACACAAACTTTCTGCAACTAGCTTGAAAATCACAAGTTACATGTCACATAAAATATTCCCGATCGTCGCAGTTACTTCTATAACTTGCTGCCGTACAACTTTCTGTACACTTTCCAGAAAATGTTGGAGTCATGCGGAGATAACGTGAACTTCCAACTAAGCTGGATGCAATGCCTCCACAGCTCATAGCTCAGACTTTGCCAATTAATTAGAGCCTCTCTGCGGTAAGTAAATTAATGTTGTTTTTAGTTTGCCTTTTAAACCAGAGATGACATTTTACTTAAATGAAGATAATTTATAAAATAACCATTCAAATCTCCGTATTGTGTAAAACTATTTTAAGGTAGAAAGGCCATTTTCACTCAACATGAAAAAATAAATCCACCGTCTCCAGCTAAAGTTTGATTTCAAAAGTTGATTCAAATATATGTTAAACACTCCCACAAACACAGACTGAAAAACTTGATGCAAATCGAATATGGTTCAGTTGAGAACGTCGGTTCGACATCACATTCAATATGCACAAACAGTCCCACGTAAGCTCACTCAACTCTCGGATAACTTCTCGCGTACCTAATTTCAACGCACGGTCCACAACTTTGTTAGAACATATTTTTGTACACCCGATTTTATTTTACGTAGACAAATATGTTTCCTCATTGGTCTTCTCAAGTCTAGTGAATTTATAATTTTTTAACTGAAAACTTCATAAGGCGCATTGAGCGATATTTCTTAGGGGAATATGTTAGGGGTTTGCGTCACCGACATGCTGCAATAATAGCTGTATATCTGTAGCTATAAGGATGACGTGTTTTGCAACATTAGTGTTGTGTATAATCTGGGTATACAAGTAAAGATAAATTGACTATCTGGAAAGTTTGATGTGTGTAAAATCAACATATTTATGATTCTTCAAATCAATAATTTGTAACTATATGTGAGTCCAATAAATAATTCGTGAGTTTTAAATCCCGGGATTAAAATGTCATTATCATCATTCCGAGATTTTAGCATACCCCCTGTATTATAATTATATCCACTCTATGTTACTTACTCCCTCGAAGTTTAGGTAAATATACTCTACCTATTCCAATCTCTGCTAATAAGTGATACATCAACTGTTGGAATAGCAAAACAGAACACTTATGATTTCGTCATGTCCGTCTGTCCGTCCGTCCGGATGTCACACAGCCATTTTTCTCGGAGACTATTGACACTATATCGATGTTTCATCTACTATGGTGTACATAGCGATATTTAAAAAAATGATGAATGAAAAAAAAATTGTGCACATCTGCGTGTGCCTCGGAAAGCACGTTAAAAGCCGTTACTCTCAGCTGTCATTCATGGGTATTTGCCAGTAGTTACGGGTCGAAAGAAGACCGAAACTTTGACAACCATCTTACTAAGGGGTATCGTTTTACCCAGTAACTAGGTTGTGGAGGTCAGATCGGCAGTCGCTCCAAGTTAAATACTGGTATTCAGATGCATCTGGTTAGACTGGAAGTCGCCCCAACATACTTGGGAAAAGGCTAGGCAGATTGAAAAAACCGGCCATAAGCGTATCAGACCACGCGCAATGAACGGTTCCGTAGTTGGGATGAATTTATCCCAAGAACAAACTTAACTTATTAGTTGAGAATACATACATCGATATACGTCACGGTCAATTCTCCAACTGCAAATTAAAGTTTGTAATCGCAAAAAAAAAAATTCGTTATGTGATAAAACTACAAATTATAAATTTTCTGACTTTTTCTTTTACTTGTGCTGCCAAATTTCATGATTCAGTGGTCGGAAAACTGCGGCTCTTTGGCCTATAGAGGGCAGCTCTGTACAAATGTCGATGTGCAAGCGTAGGTAAATACGCACAGGATATCAAGTTATATTCAAAATTCAAAGTGTATTTCAAAGATTTATTTCCGAAGTATTTTACCATAACTTATCAGGACATCAAAAATTTCAATAAATGTATGTGTGAGTATCAAGTATTGATTAATTAGATATTAATTACCATAGACATTATTCAAGGTTAACTTGCTAGTAAGTAAGATGCCTTCATCATATTATTATCAGCCGCTATGATGACGATGATGAAGGCATCCTACTTCTTAGCAAGTTATTCTTCGGAAGTGTTGTAAAGTGAAAGAGGATGCGAGTTTTACGGATTAAGAAAAGTATATTGAGACAGTTTGTACAGACAGACACAGAAGGGCTCGCGTATGAAATCTTAATTGTTATAGTATTGATATTTTACTAATGAGTTTGCCGACCACTGTTCTACGTCAACCCAAGTATCAAGTCGTCCGTCAAGGGAACTACCCTGTAGGTTTTGATTTATTTGCGAGTATCAAAATATGTCACTTAAATGACCGTATTTTTTTTTTGTGTTGATTTAGAAGCTTGATTTTTTTTTACTCTAAGGGGATATATGTATATCTACGTATTTTACATTATTTTCAACTTGATACTTCCACGCGTTTGTGAGAAAATGTGTCTTGACGGACTGACGGACGGACAACGAAGTGAACTTATAATTTTTTCCCTCTTGAGGTACGGAACCCTAAAAACAAACAAAATAACTAGATAATTACACAGTAATTTAACGTTACAGTACGGTGTAACAGGCGGCCCATCGTTAACGATTTATTGTGACTGTGTTAATAGCGCTTTTGAGCTACGTTGGGAGCCGAGAGCAGTGGGCTGTGACGAGCTGCGACTCAGTTTCGTTAGTACTTAATTATACAGCTCTCTGGGGTAAATTAAATTAATTTATTTTTAGGCTTTAAGTATGAATTTTCAAATGTTGCTGAGAGACAAGTAAATACTTGTAACTTCCTAACATAAATGATTTCATTCCAATAATTTTACACAGCTGAAGTCGATTTTGATTTACGTAATCTATATTCAGAGGTCTAAACTCAAGTTCTGCCAACGAGCAATGGAGCGCAGTATACAAGGCGATAAATTAACGGAGCGCGTTCGAAACACAATACTGCGCTCCAAAAATAGCTTCCGTGGCTCAAAAGGCTGCCGAACTTAAATGAGACTGGTCAGGACATGACAAACTGTGGGCTCAAAAAGCACAGAACTGGTGCCGTGAGACAGTGAGGCGGGGTCGCGGCAGACCACGTAGGAGATGGCGGGACGAGCTGGATAGGTCCCGTCAAAACAGGAAGGAGGCTCGCGAACGATGGAAGGAGTGGAGTCTCCCTCCACTCATTCCATCATCCCTCCTTTGCCCAGGAGTGGGACAGCGAAGGCTAGTAAAAAAAATATGTATCTCTAAGTACATATATTTTAAATTAAAGTCGCTTTTTGTGTCTGTCTGTGTGACCGCGTTGGTCTTATAAACTACGCAACTGATTTCAATACGGTTTTACCATCATTTATATAATTTACTCCGGAAGGTTCTTGTATATCATTCTTTAATATAATTATATAAATTACATATTATAATACCTAAAAACCGGCCTTATACCAAAAACAAACTTAACATTGTAGTTAAAAAACATGCTCTCCCATACATCGATATACGTCTCGGTCAATTCTCCAACTGCAAATGTGAGTTAGTAATCGAAAAATAAATACTGTGTGATAAAACTGCAAATTAATTGTTTGCTTACTTTTTCCTTGTTAAGTGCTGTGAGACCTCGCTTCCTGCCAAATTTCATGATACTAGGTCAACGGGAAGTACCCTGTAGGATTTGATTTATTTGTGAGTGTAAAAATTTATGGCGCATCAAAGCTTCTAAGTCAACCCAATAAAAATATACCAATATTTTTATTGCGTTGAATTAGAAGCTTGATTTTTAGACAGACACACGGACTGATAACGAAGTGATCCTTTAGGGGTTCCGTTTTCTCCTTTTGAGGTTGGCAACCCTAAAAAGAAATCTATGTTTTCAAGTTGTAAAAACCGTATAAAGCAGGACGGGTTGCTAGTACCTACTTAGATAAATGCCTCTACCAACGATATAGGACAATGAGAAATTCTATAGAACCTAATCGGGGCGAACTCCACGCGAGGATTTAACTATTGAAGGCTTTTGAGTCTCACGTTCAATTGTAAGTGCTAAGGCCCTTTGACAGTGACGCAACTAGTTTGTTTTGACGCGCATTTCTCAAATTTATAGCCTATAATAGTAATCTTAAAACTAGTTTTTACTATTTATTTAAATTAAAGGTAGGGTGAGGTAGATATCAGAAATCTCCAGATCATTTCTCCTCCATGTCCCTGCCGCAGTAGTTTTTATGTCGTCTTCTCATCTTTGAAATGATCTTCCTCTTTTCCTTTTCCCTTCTCTGAGATACCACTCTGTTACGTCTCTGGTCCATCTTCCGGTGTCACTCCTGATGACATGACCTGCCCACTTTCATTTTAGTATTTAAATTGAGTAAGTACGTCCTCTACGTTTGTTTTTCTTTTTATAGATTTTCTTTGTATTTTTTTCTTTATATTTATAGCATGCTCCGTTTTACGTTGTGTTTACATATTTCCAAGATGTTTCTGTTTTCTTTTGTTAGGGGCCACGTTTGGCAACTGTAGTACTACTAGGATGAATGCAGGAATTAATTATGTGACTTTTTGATTTGAGTGGTATTGTTGGGATTTTAGTAACTTCTTTTAGCGATCTTTTCCACGATGTGGTTATACTGTTTTTTGTTTCTTTAGATGTCAGTTGTGCGGGAGAAATGATTTGACCCAGGTAAACATATTCTTTTACATACTTATTCAATTGTGGCATCATACACTTTGATGGTCGTTTTTAAGTGGTAGGTCATCAGAGTAGTTTTCGAGATATTCATCTGTAGTTCCTACTTTGCCACTTTCCGTTATTAGTTTTTCTAACATTATGCAAGTGGTTTGGGTTGTCTGTTATGGAACGTCAGCGAATCTCAGCTGGTTGAATGATGCTCCATTTATTTTATATATATGTTGACTCTTATCCAGGTTTCCAGGAAAAGGTTTTGAAACTTTTATACGGATTTAGCCGTAAAACTGCCTCGTTGGTCTAGTGGTTGCAAGCGCTACTGCTAAACATGAGGTCCTGGGTTCGATTTCTGGGTCGGGCAAAGTGTTATTGGGTTTTTCTATCTGGAATTAGTAGCCCGGAGTCTGGATTTGTTCCCGGTTGATGGCAATAGGCTCGCCCCCTATTACATGGGACTTAAAACATAACTGGCGAAATGTGGGTGTACCTACTACAGGTACACCTCTGCCCAACCTTTCAGGGAAACAAGGCGTGATGATAAGTTATGTTAGCCTCTCATACTAATAGTAAGGTTATATTTCAGAGTGCCTTAGGTTATTTTTGGCTAACCCAGTGCTTATTAATAAATTATTAGCTGCATGTAACCTAGATACTATCTATAAAATTCTAAAACTGATCCCAAGTAAAGACATTACAAATTTGTACGACTACCTACTAACAAAATCAGCAACTGATACACTTATACTTTAATCACCGTATTTACATAGTAAGCACTTACGAATACAAGTTGAATTTATTTTTTGGATAATTAACTTCAAGCTTCTGAACGTAAAAGGTAAAAACAAAGATCCATTTCGACTAATTGGATGGGAGAAAATTACGTCATTTTGTTTAGTCGTCATATCCGACTGGGCGGGTTGCGCCGAGTTCTGTTTTGAATATAAAAGGTTACATTTATTTGTCATCCAAGCTTTTTTCCATAATGTAGGTACGCATTTACAACAAACGTGCATTACAGAGAGACACAAGGTAGCCTGTTCTATAAACTGCTGGAGGCTATAAAGTTAGACACACGTTGGCCGACCAACAATATAATTTAGTTGTACAACTTAGCGGTCCCGTGTGTAACGCTAACAAATCGGCCTACTACCGAGCGGCTAACAAAACGAGCGATGCGCGACAAACACCAACCGATGTGGCCTCGGTGCGTGAAAACAATCCCCCGACTTGCTTCCGACGACCACAGTACGCGACCGGACAGCCCCAATCGTAAGCTCTAAGTTGCAACCACACACAACGACTAATAAATTACTAAAGCTTTACCATGGCTTTTTGGCCAAACTATCCTTTTGTTCAGGCATATTTATGTAAACTTGCAGCTGATCGTAAAACTGTAGTAGGTAGCTGAAATAGGGGAGACAACATTTCCCCCACATTTTATAGGAAAGTGTGTACCTTATGGCTCAATTGCCCCAGCAGTGTCGATACGGCACGAGTACATCCAATATTGATACGTTACACGTCGCGGACTTTGTTTTTTCATTCTGCATGCCTTTAGTTGTGATTTCAATTTAGGGTAAAAACTATTCCCTGCTGAAAAAAATACGCCAACCTCTCAATGCAAGGTAATAAAATAAATAAAATCACGCCCTGTTTTTTTTTCTGAGGGTTGGCTGAGGTGAGATAGGACACCCACAATTCGCCAATAATTTAATTATAATAAATATCTATTTAGAATTACAAATAATTTATAATTACAAGTAAATGAAGCATTAAGTATTATTATAGTGAAAGCTTACTAACAACCGATACCAAAATTGAATCTATTCACCGCTGCATAGCTACACGCCTGTAATACTAGCATGAAGAGCTATTAGCTAATCTGATACAACGAGGCACTAATATGCACTCTAGGCGGCCACTTAGTGCAGCAAACATCAGACCAGTATAATCGCTACACATACGTAGCCTTTAATACTTAGTCCATACGCTAGGCAAGCAAATTCATTTACAATGCCAGATTTCAATCGTATATTTCGAATATTGTCCTGGAATGACAGATAAATTCAGTGATTTTGGTTGCATTGTTCTTTACTTGTAGCGACGAGTTTCGGCTTTTTGGTTCGATTTCCACCTTCCCATATACTACAACTAAATGAAACGAAATTTAAATCTTGTATAAAACGCACACTATGCTGCCAGGCATATTATAAGCTTGGGGATTATATCGCTGACAAAAATGCTTGGCTTAACGCTGGTCCAGCTCAACAAGGGCGCATAAACTAATTGATTAGCATTCAAAAATATTGTTGGAATTGCTGAAGATTGCAAAAACTATCTTTGAATTGTATAGCTTCAATCTCTTTTTTTTATTTTTTATTGTATAATTGCATAGCACATGTGTGAGCACTGTGACCATGTACCTTCTATAAAGCTGCCATTTGCTGGGTACGTCTTTCATTGACTCGATGTGCCCTGGCGGCTGAGAGTATGTCATGCTCACTCAAATGTCTCGCTGGTGGTGGCGTGTGTGTTGGATCGTCGAGTTCCCTTCAAAATGGTTGAGCTAAACGGTGCTGATCCATGCGTCATGTTCGTGAACGGGCACCATCAGTAGGGACTGGTCATCTCTTATCTGCCACGGCTTATTTTAATTTTTGAATTGTTTTTTTATTTTAATTTTTTATTACGGACGCTTTTTACGTACACGTCTTTCTACATTGTTCTCACATGTATAATTTCAACATGAATGATGTAAACAATATTTTGTAAGAATATAATTTTTTTAAAAGAGTGTCCGTGGAGTTTCTTGCCCGTTCTTCTCCATAGGAACCTACGCTTTGGAATGGGCAACTAGCTTCATATTTCTGACTGACTGACTCCTTGACAATTCAAAAGTGCCTGTAAATGGTTTAATTGAAATAAATGCTTTGAGTTTGAGTTTGAGTTTGAAATTTAACTTCATCATTTCAGCCAAATGAAGCCCACTGCTGGACATAATTAGGCCTCCCCCAACACCGCCACTCCGACCGGTTCTGTGCTTCCCACGTACCACGGATTCCTGCGGCCTTCACAAGGTCATCGGTCCACCTTGTGGACGGCCTTCCAACACTCACATTCAATCACGTAGGGAAACTCCAAGCATAGCCCTCTCCATTACCCTTTGGGTGACTTCTAGTAAGCCTTCTAAAAAGGCCCATTGTGAGCGATCATGTTCAGTGCCATAGGTCATCACTGGCAACGCACTAGTCGTTTCGTCGTGAGACACTGCGGTATGTGGGATGAGAAGATATTGCGTAGTTCTGAACGCTGCCCAGCTGAGTCCTATTTGACAATTGACGTCAAATGAAGAAATTGAATCAGAAATTAAGATATCCGCAGGAGAACCAAGGTAACCGACATAGCCCGAAGAATTGCTATACTTAAGTAGCAGGCGGGGTACAGCAGGGCTCATTGCTCGCAGAACAGATAGCCGATGGGAACGAAAGGTATAGTGTTGGAAGGCCTTCCACAAGGTGGACCTATGACCTTGTGAAGGCCGCAGGAATCCGTTGTATGTTGTATGTGTTTATGTTGGATTTAGCTAACTAGACAGTTGGTTCTGCTTTCCAGCAGGACATCAGGCTTGTTCGGGGGGATAGAAGTCGTCGAAACCTGCACGCGACAAGTTTCTTGATGGCTCTTGATAACAAATTGTAGACATGACTCAGAAGTGATTCTTAAGTAAAGCATTGTCACCTAAAGAAAAATATCACCACACCTTTGTTCCATGCCTGTGGCGTGTTCTCTCGAGTATGATGGATCAAAGTACTCCTGGGGGCCTTTAGAACAGTTTTATTGCCGGCATTTAGGAATTCGGCCGTAATACCGTCATCAGCCGGCGCCTTGTTATTTTTGAGCTGCTTCGGAGCCAGCCTAATCTCAAATAAGCATACATCTGAGATGTCTTATGTATAGTGTGGGGTCAATCTAGCTCTTAGGTCGTTTGTCCGATTCATACCGGGGTTACTTGTTGACGTGTATAACTGTCCGTAAAACCTCTCAATCTCTCTTAACAGCTCAGGTTTGACGGATACGATCCTGCCATCACCGGTCTTTAGTTTCGTAGGATGGCTCTGCCCAGTAGGCAGATCTCTTGCAAATACCATGGAGCCCTTGTTCCGTTCTATCGTGTAATTCGGTCTGGCTTTTCAAGGCCTTAGAGATCCGTCTGCGTTGCTTACTGCGGACTTGAGCGCATCGTCTGAAGACTGCAGGATCATCTCGCACCTCTCCTCCATGAGCTGTAAAGAAGCTCACGTTTTCTGAAGAAGAAGTTCATCATAAAGAGGCCTTCCTTCTCCAAAACTGGCCAGTAGGTAACCCTGGTGGTTCCGGCGTCCAACTCCTAATTGCCCGACTCGCAGCTCATTATCGTCTCTTTACGCTAGTTACGCTTAAGTCCCACAGGTGTTTATAATGTTTTACCTCAGTCAGTAGACAACCTTTAAACCACACATTAGAGGGGTTTGTAACTACATGTAATGCGTGTTAACCCTCACAAGGGGTGGTACGGTATTGGTTATAAATTGGTAAACGATATTGCTCCCAAAACTATCGACAGTTATAGATTGAGGTAGTACGTTTTTGTTAGAACCCTAAAAAATATAAAAGAAGAAAATCGTCACACCACTGAAAGTGCTAACACAACACTTCTACAAACCCTTCCGAATAACCTTCCGTTTGCTGACCTCCAAATTCCCAAAGATATAGTGTTATCGTTCGAATAGAAACTATCCCGAAACAGTAATGGCTGGGTTTTGTATGCGATCATTGTTTGCCGTCAATATATTACTTATATAACGACCTACCGATACCAGGACTATGAATTAATGGCGTTTGGAAACTGTTTAGATCGTATTTTGAAAAGGGATTTGCTTGCGCGCTTATTTAAGGGTTAAATGTGCGTCAAATGGTGGGCAAAGTTGCGTAGTTGTGTAGGCCCGAGAAGGCAACGTTTAGTGAGCTGACCTAGAATATTTTTATGAGCACGCTTTGATGATAAAGTTGTATGGCGGCACTGGTAAAGGATTTTCAGCAAGGAATAAACTACGAGTAAAACATCTAGTCCCGAAAATGTATTTAAATAGTAGCTACTATTTACTGAACTACTATTTAAAGAACTTTCTACTAAATAAGTTATAAGTTATAGAGCGCGTCCTATTCAAAAGCGATCACCGCGCGAATACGTGATCTCCGCGTCGTGTTTACTTTTTCAGCCGATAGAGCCCGCTAAGTAATTGTTAAGGAAATTGATAAACTACTCGTACGTAAATTTACATACAACTGTCATGACAGCTGAGATTTGATTATAGGTATCTACGGACAATATTTAAGTTTTGTAGTCATTTTTTTACAAATAATTTCCCTGTATGTACCTACAGATACTAATCTGTGATCAGTCAGGTCGGGTTCGAATCTCACTAGTGGAAATAATTTTTGAACGTTGTTTATCGTTCTCAAGATGAATTTCTTGGAAAATATAACGTTCCGGCGCGCACGTACGCTGTCGGAACCAAACAACGATCTAAGTAGCAACAATATAATATCACAAACTTTGAACTCCACGACTAATAGTTTGCCTGATATTTCCGAAGACGAAGATGTTCATCAAATAAAAATATTAAAAGATGAGATTGCTAGCCTAGCGTCTCAACTAAAGAGTGCGCATGAGGAAATTGAACTGCTGTCGATAGAAAACAGTAATTTAAAAAAAAACAACGAGGATTACAAAAAGAAGAATGATATTTACAAAAATTTTGTCAACAGTCCAGGGAAAAATAAAAATAAAATTACGCCATCAAAAAAGTCCAAGAAAAATCTAAAATCTAAAGAAACCCAGACTATTGACATCGTAGGAAAAGACCACTCTCTAACTTCGATTGTCAATAAAACTATAATAGATCTAAGTAAACATAATATAAAAACAAGACATGCGCCGACTTTAGTAGATAAGAATAACATACAAAACAGCAGCATACAGTCCTCGTGCAACGAACAAGTACGAGACGATTATCCAACTAGTATTACAACATCGAATATTAATTTATCTAGCACTCGGAATAAAATGTGTATCATAAGCAGTAATAAACATAATAAAATACTGACTTTATCGGAAGACACTTTCCCTAATTATTCAGTATGCCATTACCTTACACCAAACTGTGGTCTTGAAAAACTAGTCGAAAATATTGAGCAGAAACTCATTAATTACACATTCAACGACTATTGTGTTTTATTGATAGGAGAAGAAGACTTTCTTAGGACAAACAATTACTGTGATATTATTGTCAGTATAAGGGAAACTCTTGGAAAGGTTCAACATACAAACATTATATTATGCCTGCCAACATATAAATGCAACGGATACTCAATAATGTTTAACGGACGAATCGAAACTTTTAATAACATGCTTTATATTGATAATCTAAGTCATAAGTACGCTTGGCTGCTGGACTCAAACTTAATGTTAACCTATGATAACAATATGTTCTCTGGACGTACTGGAAGATTGAACAACCACGGGTTACTAAATATCTACGACAACTTAAAACTTTTAATGGATAGCATTTCTCTTCATAACACCGATGCTTGTACATCTTATTCAGAGAACTTATCTAATGAATATGAGTCTACTGCGCTCGGCACTCAGTTTTTTCTGTGAAAAATATATCATAGTTCTACATCAAAATATTGCAGGATTACTGAACAAATCAGATGAACTTTGTATTAATTTGGAAAAACTCAGTGATAATGGTAAATCTGTCGACGCTATATGCATATCAGAACACTTCAGATGTCGGGACATGAGAGTAACTTGAGTATACCCTACTACATTCTGGCTACATCTTATAGTCGGGTCAATAGTAAAAGAGGAGGAACGTGCATATTGCTGAAAAAAGAACAAAGATTCAGGACATTGTCAGAAGTAAAAAAGTTTTGTATTCCATGTATTTTTGAATGTTGTGCAGTTGAACTGCTAGACCATAACGTTGTTATTATCTGTGTCTACAGAATACCTAAACAAAATAATGTGTATACGTTTTTTGAAAGGTTGGAAAAGTTTTTGATTTATATAGCTAAACTAAATTGTAAATTTCTAATCGCTGGTGACTTTAATATAGACATTCTAAAAAATAATAATGTAACTCTAGATTTTGAATGTATACTATTGAACTATAATTTAAAATTAGCACTACGTAAACCGACGAGATTTGCTAATCAAACCTGTATCGACAATTTTGCACTTACTTTAATAAGGTATGTAAAACTGATATTTTAGAATTAGGCCTATCAGATCATACAGCTCAAATAATACAAATTCCTGTAAAAAAAAACCAACCATTACACATTGGCGTTTATTGAAACGTGATTACAGTGCTTATAATATTCAAAAATTTCAAGAGTGTATTAAAACTTTATCTTTCTCTGACATATACAAGACTGATGACACAAATGTAGCTTACAAATACTTTATAGATGAATTCAAACTCTTTTATGACCTTTGTTTTCCAAAAACTTTAGTGACAATTAAAGTTATTGACAAGCCAAAATGGGTGTCACGAGGAATTAAGGTCTGTAGTAAGAAGAAAAAGGATTTGCTATGGAAAGTCAGATTAAAACCTACAAGAGATAATGTGAGTAAATACAAAAACTACTGCAAACTGTTTAAAAAAATCATAGCATTAACAAAACGTGCACAAAACAACCATAATATTAAAACATCAAGCAATACATGCAAAACGGCGTGGAAAATTATAAATAAAACTAGAATCAACATCCCAAAAGAACATATCGATACCATCGAAATTAATAATAATGAAATCATTACTGATCCTACTCAGATAGCAAACGCATTTAATAATTATTTTGTAGACAAAGTCAAGCCCATTCCAAACGCTGGAAAAAATGAAACTGCATTCATAAATAATCGATTAAACTCAATGTTTCTTGCACCCAGTACACCCCAACAAATCTCTAATATAATTAAGAACCTCAAAAACACAAACAGTGTAGGACACGATGAAATTTCTACCAAAGTTATAAAAGCGGTACATGATAATATCAGTCAACATCTTAGCCATATTATCAATCTGGCAATATTAACAGGAAACTTTCCAAGTGATCTAAAATTATCGATAATAAAACCCTTATTCAAGAAAGCTAACAAACAGTTGATGGAAAACTACAGGCCCGTTGCACTTATAAGTATATTTTCAAAAATCATTGAAAAATGTATTTACGGTGAAATAAATAGCTACCTTGAAATAAATAAAATTTTGTGCACTGAACAAAAAGGCTTTCGTCGTAATAAAACTATAAATATGGCCATTTATGATTTTATTCAAAACGTGATAGGCCACATCGATAAAAAATCTCCAGTTTGTGCAATCTTCTGCGATATGACGCAAGCATTTGATTACGTTGACCACTCAGTTCTAATTAATAAACTCCACGCCTACGGAATTAGAGGAAATGTCTTAAATTTATTACAATCTTACTTAACTGACCGAGAACAGATAACAGAAATAACTAAATTGAATCTTAAAACAAAAAATCAAGAAACATACACGTCAAAGAAGCGATATGTATCATATGGTGTTCCCCAGGGTAGTGTACTGGGGCCACTCTTATTTATCATATATATAAATGACCTTCCAAATGCTACGACTCAGCCTATGACACTATTTGCTGACGACAGTACTGTTACAATAGCATGTAAGGATAAAGAACATTATAATTTTGACATAAATAATTCACTGACATCTGTAATTTCATGGTTAGATAATAATAATTTGAAAATTAACTTGACTAAAACAAATATAATGCATTTTGGACAACGATCGCAAAATTCTCTAAACGTCAAATTAACTTATAAAAATTGTATAATTGAAGAAGTTACTTCTGCTCGTTTCCTTGGCTTAATTATCGATAATAAATTAAATTGGAAAGATCATATTGACGCTCTTTGTAAAAAAATTAGTATTTTATCATATTCCTTATATAAACTATCTTCAACCATAAGCACAGATGCGCTACTCACGGCATATTATGGCCTAGTGTATTCAGTCTTGAGATATGGCATTATTTTTTGGGGCAACTCAACAAATAAGGACATGGCATTTAAAATGCAAAAACGATGCATACGTGGTATGTTTAGTATTCGAAGTGATGAAAGCTGTAAGCCACTATTTATTAAGCATAAAATTATGACACTACCATCTCTTTACCTACTCGAATTGGCTCTATTTGTAAGAAGCAACTCTCATCTGTTTCCCCTGCTATCCGATATTGTACAACGAAATCGCCGTGATAATAGCAAGCTTTGTGTTCGTCCTGCCAAGACAGCTTTGATGTATAAAAGTGTAGTATGTAGAGCCTCCATAGTTTATAATAAAGTCCCTAAACATATCAAACTGCTGAGTTCAAACCAATTTAAGAGAGCACTAATAAAACTACTGGCTGAAAAAGCCTATTATAATGTTAACGATTTTCTGACCGACTTATCTTTGTGAATGTTTGATTATTATTTTTGTTTGATTATTATTATTTTAATTGTATTATTTGTTTTGAATTTATATTTTATTTTATAAATTGTAATAATTTTTTCATCACATTTTTATATTATTAATTATTTCATTTTATTTCACTGATTTGTACACCAATTATGGTAAAACATGTTGAAACTGATTAAACTTTATCACCTTTAGTAAATATCTCTGCAAGGTAATTACTAATGTACACATGTTTATGCAAATAAATTATCTTTATCTTTATCTTTATCAACATTCAGACAATTTGAAGGAATCCACAAACTATCGATCGCCAAGGTTGAATTGAATGAACCCTTTCATATTAATCATACCTCGATCAACTGTTACTAGGCGTAATTATTCCCGGCAACTTTTGAATTGGTCTCGGTGATCTGCAACCTCCCATTTTGAATTCTTGTATGTATCATGAAATTGAGGAGCTCAAGGCTAAGTAATAACTGCCACACGGGTCGATCCATCAGGTTAAGCTACTCTTGCCGGGGTTGGCCTGTGGATGGGTGACCATCAGTACATACCGAGACTCCTCTGTGCCTTGGAAACCACGTTAAGCTGTTGGTCCCGGCTGTCATTCGTGTATCTTTGACAGTCGTTACGGATCGTCAGAAGCCCGAAAGTCTGACAACCAGTCTTACCAAGGGGTATCGTATTACCCAGTAACTGGGTTGTGAAGGTCAGATAGGCAGTCGCTCCGTGTAAAATACGTGTATTCAGCTGCATCCAGTTAGACTGAAAGCCAACCCCAATATAGTTGGGAACTAGGCTAGGCAGATTGATTTATTTGTATCATGCAATTGGTCCAAGATAGAATCTCGTTCATTGATATCAGAGAAAGGATTGAGCCTTTTCGTAATAGAAAGGGGTCGCTGGACGCGGTGCCAACTAATTAAGTGGGCTGATTTAATAGAATTGGATTAGTGGGCCTTACTGGCCGATGGTAATCTGAACCGTTGTAATGAGGAGAAGTTTGGAGGTCAGCTTTGGAAGGGCGACGTGATTTTGCTAGCCTTTTAGTGGTTGGATTTACAGAAATGGTTTATTTTTGATGTGTAACATGTTTTCTCTTGCTTTCCTGCAATCTGTGGGAGCGATTTCGCGAAAGGGGACGGAAGGGTGTAACAGGAAACCGGAGAAACGCGCGCTGCTTGATTTGACCAATGAGCGCGCGGTGTTAGAGTTTTCCGTCAGATGGTGGCAACCCATTTTCTGAGAGGTACTGTCAGCCAAGAGGTCAGATGTTACGTACACATTATATGCGAATACTGTAAGGCTCGCTCGTTTTTTATTGTTTAAATACTTTTTTAAATTAGTTGAACACTGACCCCCTTATTAAAAACCCCGGAGTAAAGTTATTCCAAACTTAAAACTTTAAAAACGTGTGGTAACGTATACCGATGTTCTGGGGTAACTTTACTTAAGATTTTGTAGGTGGTGAGAATATTGAAAAAGTATTGTTAGATATTTCTCAAATTGATATTACATTTTTTTCCAATGGTTAGCTATTTGTTTTTTAGAATAGAATAATTTTTAGTATACAGACTTCAAAATAACAGTTTAGTATAATGTTTTAAAATAGTGGACAGTCTTGTAACATTGATAGCTAAATCATAATATTAAGTTTAAAAACATTGTTATTGAAGTATTTCAACAAGCCCCTTTAGAAGAAGTGGGGAAAAAACAATCAGAGAAACGTTTGTAGTAACAAGTCGATAGATGGCGCATAAGAGAAAAAAATTATGTCTGGGATGAAGTTCAGCTTGAAACTTTTCAAAATAGTCGGGCGAAACAAAATCATACTACAAAGGTGTAATTAAAAGTAATAGTGTAATTTTAATAAAAAATGAATAAACAACCTCTGGATTAGTTTTGTAAGACTGAAGTTACGTTGAAGACGCAAATCCACAACTGGTCTCAAAAAAAAAATACGCTGGTGCATAACACATCTAAAACAAAATGTATGACAAAAAAAAATGCAGAGAGACGGTAACAAACTGGCTTCTTACACTGGACTACGATATAACAGAAATTCTCTTAGGTTAAGTAAAAACTAACAGTACACACATTGACATTTCACCAATACACGTGCACTCACTAACATACGTATAACATACATACACTCCCTTACAACACCAACACAACTGACTCAAATCACATCACTATACATGCACTCTTTTTATATCTGTTATAAGTTGAAAAAAATAAAAAAATGTACCTTAATTTTTATTTTTATGGATAAAATTGTGATCGGAACGAAGGAGCCTGGATCTCACAACACAGACAATCCTAGTGTGAGGTCTAGGAATTCAACACTTGAATGTAAACTTTGAGAAATAAATTTATTCTTATTCTTATAATGATGGCTTAATATAATACATTAAACCGTATGTGCATTTTTTTTAAATTTTAATCTTGTGTTATTGGTTGAAGCTGAAAACCAACGCTTAGCAACCTGTAATACTAAAGACAATTAACGTTATTCTATTCATAAAAAGAAAAGGCAATTTCTCCATCAAGGTATCCATACATTAATGATAACATTGTCATCCCATGTACCTACCACCTGGATTATATACAATATCCCTAGCTTGATATCACAACATACATAATGTACTGTTGATACAAGTACGTCAGCAGATATATCATGTAACATAGGTACAATAATAAAATGTATTTCTGACGGTACATTAATTAATACATTTACTTTGACTTTGGTCAAAGTCTAGTAGCTGGAGCAGATAATACAGGGTGTTTGGCAGAACGTTGAACATACGAAAATGGTGGATAGATTGGGTCATCTGCTACTTACTCAGCCCTAATTTAATTGGCCCTGGACACCAGGATATTAAAAAAAAAATTTTTTGCTTTCTTCTAGTTTCACCACTTTCTTAACTTTAGAGTGTATTTTTTATCACAAATGGATAAAACAGGCATTTTTTTTTTATCGTTAATGTTGGTAGATTCTTATAAAACTATTGCTTTATTCAGATGTTAGCTAGAAAAAAAGTTATAAGTCCTCAAACTTACAGAAATATGTAAAAAAATACTTGAAACTAAATTTCAACTTGCATTAAAAAAAAAAAAGGGTTGAGTAAGTAGCAGATGACCCCACCTATCCACCATTTTCGTATGTTCAACGTTCTGCCAAACACCCTGTATATCTAAAGTAACTATTTATTAGACTAGACATACACTCGTGATACAGTTTATTACTAGTACGAGGGATAGGGCGAATCAGTCCAAAGACAACCAAACTGTTTTCCTTTGACATAACAAACAATTAGTGTATAATTTAGAGAGAATTTCTCCAATGCAAATGCCATCATTGTTGTGGAATATTGACACTGACAGCTCTTGAACGTGGTCTAGATGTGCTGATCTCGTTCTGTTTTATTGGTGAAATGCGCAAAATAGTTTCCAAAACCTGCATCAGAAAGTACTTAACTAAGTGACGATGAAAAGCTTCAGTAAAAGGTACTTACCTCCGGCTAAGAAGCCGAGAGACTTAATTTTCCTTTTAGGGGCTGCAACAAAAGAAAGGTCCTTATTAATTGGGTGAGCACGTGCTTTGGGTTAGGTCCTACCTTTTTATGTCTTTTCCTCAACATACCGACTATGTAGCTATGTCCCAGTTTCTTTTACTTAAGGACACACTTAATTGGGTGCTACGGGCGTAATTTTTTATTAAAAGGAACGTTTGAATAATTAGCCAATTATAAGTAATACCTGTAATTCTTGTAATTAGCTAATTATTAAAAAGTGTGTAATGTAGGAAAATATTATAATAATAGAAAATATGTAGGAGCTGATAATATTGTTCATACATATTTAAAGCTAGTAAAATGTATAAAAAATAACATTTTGAAATAAAATGTCATAATTTTCACCGTTTTTCTTCCAGAGCAAAAATTAAAATAAAAGACTACAAATATTGGGCTATTTCATTTTATAGAAGTAGTAGAGTGGCCAGTAAAGGTATCATTCTGTATCCAACCGCTGGTGGCAGCAGCAGGCGACACGACTGGTTGCTATGAAACCGACGTGTCGCTACGGAGAGTATTTCATAGAAATACATAGACAGCCTGCAGTCGTGTTGCGGCGACACGTCGCGGCGTCGTCGCCTCTATTACAAAATACTCTGTGCGTCGTAATAATGATTAATGCCCTTGTATACATCCTTCTTAAGGTTGACTAAATTATTACCTTATCTTACCTTTAATTATAACCTTTATAAATAAATACTTTTCAAACAATTAACATGACTGGTCAGTTATGATTAATCACGCTGAAATAATTATAAACTATTTGTTCAATAATATATTGAACAAATAGAGTGTTGGATCATTAAGTTCCCTTCAAAATGGTTGAGCTAAATGATGCTGATCCATGCGTCATGTTCGTGAACGGGCGCCGTCAGTGGGTACTGGTCATCTCTTAGCTGCCATGGCTTATTTTAATTATTTTTGTTTTTATATTTTTATTATGGTCGCTTTTAACGTGCACGATTTACTACATTGTTCTCACATGTATAATTTCAACATGAATGATGTAACCAATGTTTTGTAACAATATTCTAATTTAAAAGAGTGTCCATGGAGTTTCTTGCCCGTTCTTCTCCATAGGAACCTACTACGCTTTGGAATGGGCAACTAGCTTCATCTTTCTGAGTGACCGACCCCTTGACAATTCAAAAGTACCTGTAATTGGTTTATTTGGAATAAATGATTTGAGTTTGATATCTATGAATTATTTTGCGGGAAGTCAATTGATGTTAACAGCTTATAAATTGATTAATAATTTTAATTATTGATAAGCGCTTTATTTACATTAGTATTTAATTAATTTATTTAACCGAGGTTTTTATCTTTAATAAAAACTACGACGATATATAGAACTGCGCAGGCAAGCAGCGCTTGACGCAGTCTGTTTATTGATGGGTGCCCTTTATTAATTCGTGGAAACCCCACCCCCGTGCATAATTGTAGAAAACTATAAATAGTCGAAAGTGTGACAACTGGTCTAACTTTAGAATATTGGTAAGTGTATTCAACTCAGCATCGCAGTCCACTGCTGGGCATAAGTCTCTCCCAAGCTGCGCCACAACCCTGTCCTCCACCTTTTGCTTCCGGTCTGTCCCAGCCACCTTCTTCTGTGCTTCGGTCGTCTGTGTATCTAGCGGAGGAGCGTCCTACACTACGCTTACTGCAAAGCGGTCTCCACTGCCGGACTCGTCTGCTCCACCGGCCATCGGTCCTTCGACAAACATGGCCAGCCCACCGCCACTTCAGCTTGCTTACTCTGCAAGCTATATGTCGGCAACTCCGGATTTAATTTTGTAAGTACATAACGTACTTTCCAGCAATTTATTGGTTGTGGAAGTCAGGGGGAACGCTATTAGGCCATTTTAAAGTTTGTTGAAATTGACGTAAATACATCGCTGCCCCGTCGTCTTTTTAATTGATCCCATTATGTAACGACAAAAAGGTTTACGATAAAATCCGTCAGCAATTTATAAAATTATCTTTAATTCAAACTGGCCACTGTAAATCTACCTGAAAATAACCTACCTATAAAATTTATCCGATTAACCTTCAATCCATCGTTCGCTGTGAGTTCCACAATGAATATCAGAAAGACAATTGAATTTGTCCCAGCTGTAGTGGTTTTACCAATGTATCGCTGTTTTATCCGCAAAAGGCCTGATCAAGTTGTGATTTCTTTGCATTAGATTATTTATTAATAATATGATTAATATGACTTATTAAAAGGACTAATTCCAAAAGGTTATTATTTTTAAGCCTTTTTCAATTAATATGAAAAAAACTGTTTAGCTTTGGTATGCCGTTAAAAAACTATTACAAACTCAAATAAAACAGGCACAAGTGTACCTCGTGTACGTGGACAACGTGTACTTATAAGCGTTCCAATTTCGAAGGTTTAGCTTTGTAGGTGCAAGCATTGCCCAATTAAAATACAGAACACTATCCCAAAGGCTTTTCAAAAATAAGGTGTCAGGTTTACACATGGCATTGTTTTTGGGTTCACATGCTATTAGTTGATGTTAACCCTTCAAGTGTGGCGGCCATTTTGCAAAAAACTGTTATCTGTGGAGCGTCGTGGGTGGTCCCGGGCCCGACGGGACCCGGGTGATTAAAACGACGATATCTCTAAAATTACGATAGGTAGCTCTCTTCAAGTTATGTTTTAGGAATCGTTATTAAATTAGCTAACAGATTATGTATAGATTAGGTCCACTTTTGTTTTCTAATAAGATGTCAATTCTAGTTAGAATCTAGTTAGTTTTTTTTTTTTTTTTTTTTACTAAAGTCTTTTTAATTACAAAATAGAACCATTATTTCAAAAAGTATTTGTTTTATCTTCATAAATATACATCATTTCACATTAATAAATAAAACGAACACACCTCCTTGAACATTTTTTTCTTATCACACATGTTTACATTATCGTGACTCATTTGTTTGCCCGTGCGCGCCGAGCGATAACAAAGGGTCTATTCATTGTTCAATTCCTTTGTAACTGAACGCCAAGTGGCTTGGGTTACTATTTTAATCTATTGTTTGGTTTTAACATGCATATCACAGATGGAGTTTCGGCTGCTACAAATATTTATTTAGAATGTATCGTATACCCAACCCAACCACTTGAAAAATGCCTTAATTTGGCCGTAAAAAAACTACCTCTTGAACTTAGGGTCTCAAATTACATTCGGATCCTTTTTTTTAAATACAAATTAGCATTCTATATTTTGAAGATATTTATAAATCGATAAGTACAATAAAAATGCATGCTGCCTTACAAAAACATTACGGGAATCAACGACAAAAACGCCCTACGAGGAGCCATAACAGCAACCGAATTTGGCGGCCCGAGTAGGTATTTTTCATTTCATTTTTATGCAAGTATAATACCATAATATTTAAATTAAATGCCTAATATCAATAATACGATACATATAAATATATGTAAAAGCGATAGTTTCTATCATTCACATATTTACTAATAGTATTACCTCGAAATAAGTTCCGGCCGGCGCGGGATGTCACTATGGCCGCCGCAACGGGACACTATTTTCACAAAAATCACTATTTTATGTTGAAATCTTTATAAATTACACTTTACAGGTAGTTAATACTGTTTATTAACTACCCAGGCATGATATTATACACGTTTACACCCACTTTCACTGCACTTTCACTTTATTTATGTAATTTTTGGCGGACTTATTGATGTTCGCGTGGTGCGCGCGCAGCGTCGACTAATCGGTCGAACGAATAGCCCCTATTACGCGTCACTCATTCATTCAATGTACTTGACAAGGACAATATACCTTTCTTGTTTCGTCATAAAGACTCTGTGCAAGTTAGAACAAGATAGATACAGTTTTCGTATACAAATAACTGCCAAAAATGAACGCGGGAATTCGAGGCTACGAGGTGCGCTCGCCACAGACAGCGGTTTTTATGACAGCACCTTAGGGAAGGTCGCCACATTTGAAGGGTTATGAGAGGCAAGAACTAAATACAAACAAAAAAACTAACTTTTTTCCATAGCTTCGCTTTTATGGCCTAACCTTTTTCCGGGATGGTTTATTCCAGAAAAAGGTAGTCAATGTCGCAGGCAACTATGTCACTCTCCGGTCCACGCTCCATGATCTATCTCTATGCAAACATCTACCTCATTCTTTTGCTGCTGCATGAAAAAAGAACAAACACAGTTTCGCTTTCATATAGTAGGATTTATAACAAAACAATACCGTATATAAAGTAATTATTATGAATTTAAAATAAACTTATTTAAAAAAAAAATCTGTCTCTTTGGACTAGTGGTCGTAAGTGCTTCTGTTGAGCACGAGATCCTGGTTTTCCCATCAGAAATTTCTCAATAAAAGTTCGGAGTCTGGATTTGTGCCGGGTTTCTGGCAATAGGCTCGCCCTCTTTAACATGGGACTTAAATATACGTGGTGAAATGTTGGTGTACTATAGTTACACCTCAGCCCAACCCTTCGGAGAAAACAGCCGTGCTATTATGTATTTTTTCTATAGAAAGCATTATTTAATAGTGAATCAAAACAATGAGAGGCATGATATATTCCTGTATGGCTGATAATATCACTGTTTGATAAGCGTCAGTTCGCGCTGACACTCTCGATGCCTCGAACATCACGTACTGTCTGCCACCCAATTACATAGACAGTCGTACCGGACAGTCAGACACCCGAATATGTCCGACAACTGGGTTTAATAGGACTCGCTAGCATAGAACAGTTTACCACTGCACAAAGAGTGCTGATCAAATATTATGTTCAAATCACAACTGTAATTCTTTTTAAAGTTGCATGAAATTTCTTATGCAAATTGACGTAGGTTTTCAATTTCCTTAACAATTAATTTCTCTAACCGTACTAGTAGTAAGCGAGCTCCATGTGCTGAAAAAGTAAGTAATTCAAAGTATTAAATATTCTATGGCTTAGAGATTTCTTAACTCCGACCAATTTACGATACTGGAGAAATTAAAAATCACCATTATACTAGTATTTTCCGAAGAAAAAAGGATCACTAATCTCAAAAACCGATTCGAACTTAGCCGATAATTTTAAGATAAACTTCTGTTGGCAAAAAATTGGTAAAAAACCGTTGGTAGGACTGATTTTAATCTTGAAATTGGGACAGACAGCTGGGTCCGAGCTCAGTGCACATAGTATGCCTCAGGTGGTGACGGAGGTACACCGGGATCCTTTGTTGATGGCGTTTTAATTATGATTGAATACCGTTTCGTTGTCTATAAAATGTCATACCTATGTAATGAAGTTTAGCGAATACTGGAGAGGTGAAATAATTAAAACCATTGCTGGGAAGAGTGAAGGAAAGTGAAAAAAAGGACATTAGTGCTGGCACCCTGGTTCCTAGTTAATACAACAATCAAAATTGATTGTAAAAATTATGTGTGACTGACTATAATATTCATTGCGCTATAAAACTCAGGTACTATTTTTGTGTGAACGAATAAAAATAATAGGTACATGGTTTAACACACAGTTATGTCACAATTCTTCTAATCGTTTCATACTACCGCACATACTAAATAAAACATAATTTATTCAGCTGTGTTTTTAGTTTACCTAAACCTAATGGATTATTGATTTGCGGTAGTTGCATACATTGCAACAATGTGCATTGGCTATACCTAAAACAATCCGGATTAGTATGAATGAACAATTTTTTGTAACTCCCTGCGCTTACACCAACGTATATAACATGTATTCTACGTGTTGTGTCTACTATTTTCGTTTACAGTTTATGTACAACTAAAATAAGTTGGAAAGACTATTTGTAGGTATACAAAATCTGTCGAAAATTTCAAAGAGGCGAACAAAATGGTTAATGCATCTCAGGAACAACATCGATACATGTATGATACTTGTTTTATACCCGATATGTTATAGACAAGTACCAGGGGCGTAGCTACCGCCGTATCTGCCGTATCAATTATACGGGGCCCCCGGGCCATGGGGCCCCCAACGTGCGTAATCAGACCTGTCACTATTGTCCATAGAGGCCGAATTTTTAGAAAAGTCATCATCAGCTTTATATGATTTAATAAATCAGTTTGCAGAAAAAAAGGCAAGAAGTGTATATTTAATATGAATTGTTTGTAAAATGTTTGGAAAAAGTGACAGGTAGATAATTATAATGAATAAATATTTCTTTTAATTTTATGCAAACATTTTTTTTTTCTTTTGTGAGAAATTTTACCCTTCATATGGGCCCCCAAACAAATTTTTATACGGGGCCCCGCCAAGGCACGCTACGCCACTGACAAGTACGTGTATAAGGGTGTAAATGCGTGGTGACAATTAACAATTTCTAAAAGATCTCGGGCTAGGTCCAATGGTAAACTGCGCGCCACTGAGGATCTATCGATCCTCGATCTCTACCACCCATGCCAGTTCAATAGGATCCCATTTCTTGAGAAAGGTTACGAGTATATAGAAGGCGTTCTAACGAATAGGCTATTTAACATCACGCTACGACCCAAAGGAGTCGAGCAAAAATAAAAAAAAGTCAGAAAGAACGCTAAGCGAAAACAAATAAAGCGCGGGCGACGCGATGCGACGCGGCGGTCAAGGCCGGCCGTAGGATATATTTTATTTTAAAACAAGAATGTTTAAAACAAGAAAGAAAAATAAAGAGAATGTCACGCTGACAAAGTCGAGGGCAGATTAGGTTATAATTTGAGGTAAAATGTCTACATGACGTTTCACCTCAAATTTTACCTTTGGACATTTCCTTTAACAGGAGTGTTAATACCAATATTATTGATGCCTGTAACACGAACGTCTAAGGGACTAACACATACGTCTAAGGTGGTAACGTGTAAAGGGGACTGAGGAGCACGACTAAGAGACTACGGGCAAAGGACGGAGGATGTGAAGGTCACGACTAATTCTTTAGTCGTGACCGTTTCTCATCACTACATCAAAAGGATGGACAGCATCGTACTTTTGGCTGTCACCAAAGCCAAATAAATCAGGTTAATTATAACGCAAGTAATGCGTACTTTGAATAGTCATTGTAGTACTTTTAACTAGCCCATTTTTAACAGTAGACGTTGACGTAATGATTCAATACTGTACAGAAAAAAAAACATCAGTCGTACTGGCAATACTGTCAATAAAATTCAACAGAATTCTATTCGGCCCAAATTTCGTAACGATATCACAATAGTTTTATTTGTCAGTTCAACAATACGTATTTCATTAGTTGATCTAGCTGTCAAAAATGCAGTTTATAATAGCATAACATTTTTGAGCTGTCAAAACTATTGCGTCTGTGAATATGAAGGGTGCTACTACTGTATTATCTGTTCTGGTCGGCTTGATTTAGGATAGTTGGCCTGCAACATCGAATATAATAATGTAGTTATACGTTCGAAAAAACCGCTCGGCTTAGCTCAAAATGTGCCGAGCCGACCCGAATTTGATGCAGTGTGCGTTGATGCCGAACGGAGTTTGCCGATCGGCACAAGCCGAATGAAAACCGAAAATAATACAGGGTGACTTGTAATTTGACGTATTCTTCCTAGGGCGTGATAGTGTGACCCATTTGCAACAGTTAAGCACCCCATAAATCCCAGGCAAAAATTGATGGGATTCGAGAAACACAATTTTTAAGTCATTCTGAAAATTTCCGTGTATTCGTCACTAATTATCACTTTTGTCTAAACTCTCAAATTTAATGGGCTTCATTAAGATTCCATTGGGTACCTAATACTTTAATAAATCTTTTGGCCTAACCAAATTTTCTAAAACATCAATAGTAAAAAAATAAAGGTAGAAGTTTACTAACGATTTAAAAAAAAAACAACTACGGTCTTGAACTTTAACACCAGTTGTCTTAAAATTTTACTACTATGGCATTATACATAAAAGTTATGGGGAAGAAATCTTCATTTAATCAGCTGTATAACGAGGTACAAAAAATAAAAAAATATTTAGAGGTGTTAACGAAAATGTCGATAATGCTGGCAAAGGTAGAATGTGGAAATTGTTGAAATATTTAAAAATGTAGTGATAATGATTATCACTACATTTATATTAATAAAATTGAATAATTGATTTTATATTATTAATTGACTTGTTTTGTGCCATCCCACTACTTTCTAACCTCCCAGCAATCCATAACACGCTAGTTATAACCAGCTCACAAGTCGTGGAGCAGCTTTTGAGTTTTTATTATGACTCACGGTCTACTCACTGGTCACTGTTCAGTCGTCGCTTAGTTTGCGTGTACTTAAGCATACAGCGCCCGTGCATGCTCTAATAGTATGACAAAAATTTGCCTTTAGAAAAAATCCTTTAAATATTATGAAATTGGCCTAAATTTCACAGAATTCGTCATTAAATATTAATTCTTTAAAATATGAAATTGAAGGGCCTCTTATTGCAAATTTATTTGACGAATGCATAATGCGGTAATACAATTTTGAGATAACTGGTGTCAAAGTTTAAGTACGTAGATGATTTTTGAAAATAGTTAATAAACTTCATCTTTTATTTTTTAACTGTTCCATGTTTTAGAAAATTTGGTTACATCGAAAGGTTGGTTACATTAAAGCATTAGGTACCCAAGTTTAGAGAAAAGCGATATTTAGTAACGACATCTGAAAAAAAATCCAAAAATACATAGAATTGGGTTTTCTCGAATCCCATCAACCAAATGGGTCACACAAAAAATCACGTCCTAGAAGGAATACGTTAAATTTAGGAATACGTCCTAGAAGTCATCCTGTAAACGCAGTAATTGCTTTGAGTTGGCTTTGTTGTTCAACAAATACTACAGCGGAATCTAATGTGCCGATCCGAACATGTGTGTAACACCCCTTACTCGCTGCAGTAACGTGTTTCCAAATGTGCCACTAAATCAATGACGCGGTTAAAAAGTACACGAAACTCAAGCTTGTGGCTTTCACGCGATTTAATTTAATTGCAATTGTTTTCACACTCTCTTCCACTTTGAGGTAAATTACTTGGAAATGAGTTTACCGCTATAGTAATAAATTCAGGACAATCGCCTTACTGGTCTATTTGAAACAGTGACGATCTCGCAGTTTTCGTGTCATTAGAGAACGAAATAGCGTCTATTCCGATGTCTTTGAATGACATAAACTTCACAAAGGATTTATTTATTTTTCATAATGATACTGTAATAATGTTTTTTTTTAATTTCTAAGTATATTAATGAAATAAAGGATTTAGTATAATTATTTCCTATCCTATCACAGTCCAAATTTTAGTCATCTCTCTAAATGACCTACCCAAAAATGCACATATATCTATTTCCCCATAATCAAAACTCTACCTCCACTTGAGAGGTAAACTTGCTATGTTCATCTACTTCAAATGAATGAATAATTAATACAAGTTAATTTATTCCGCGCTCAGTTTGCAAGGAGGCTAGGCAGGAGTGTGACAACAGAGGCATATTCAGACAAGTGAGAGGCACCGATCGATGCCCCGCACAAGGAGAATTGGGATTATATTCACCTATGGACATGATTCATCAATGGATATAATTCATCTATGTATATAAATAATATACATAATTGAGACCATCTTTTGTTATGACAGGTAGATGTTCCAATAGCGACACTGCTTGTGACGTTTGCATGTTTTTATGAATTTGCATTATTATTATATTTAAAATTACATATTATATTTGCCAAATGCGAGGAAACAGATGTAAAATGTATATAATACATGGTTGTACCTACTACTACTAATAATAATAACATACAGCTGGAATTGTAATTTATCAAATTTGCATTTTAATCATTTGTAAGAACAGGCGCGTGGCGTTGGATTTTCTTTGACCGAATTACGAATAGGTTGGCATCTTGTCTTTCCTTTCTATTTTCAAGGGGTATTGCTCAAGGGTTAAGGTACTGACATAAGAATAGATGGTGGATTGCATCCGTTCTATTATAGACAAAAACTCACTTCTAGAGAAAGCACAAATAAATTTGGAAAATTCAAAAGTGCACATAACCTCAAAACGCTCATTCAAAATAAACAATGTATAACGACTTTTCATGTAGTACGTATATGTTTTGACTGCTTTCTTTACCATCAACGACGGCGACACTGAAAGTAATTAAAACTGGCCACTTGTAAACGATATAATAAAAAAATAAGTTAAAATTTTGAAAATGGAACTCTGCCATCGTTCTTGTGTATGTATTTTATTAATTTGTCACTTGTTTACTGTATGGCGGCAAATTGAAAATTGTCTGTGTCTCGTCAGCATGAATTTAACGCGAGAAAATTTTCGTACAATAATTTTTTATGACTTTCGATGTCATTTAATTCAACAAACGACGTTTTATTAAAAAAAAAAAAAAAAAAAGTCAACAAGAAAGTTATGATAGACTTCGATTGGCCTTTTACGATGAAGCCCCACGTCGTGCCACTGTTTACAACTGGTTTAATGAGTTTAAACGTGGTCACAGTAATCTCACCGATGATTTGCGTGAGGGACGGCCTTCTACGGCGACGACTGAAGATAACACACAAAAGAGTGACTTATCAGCAGATTCGGACAAGCTTAGGCATCGGTATGAATCAAGTGCACAAAATCCTCCATGAACATTTAGCGATCATGAAGCTTTAATTGTGCCCGGTGGATACCTCATAATTTGAAAGAGGCCCAAAGACTCCGTCGTGTTGATTGGTGTCGTGAAACGGTTCAAAGATTTAACGGAGTTGACTCAAATGCTGTGTTCGACATACGCGTACTTACGGGTGACGAAAGCTGGATTTATTGTTATGATCCTGAAACTAAGAGTCAGTCTGCTGTCTGGGTGTTTCCTTCCGAGGAGTTGCCAACTAAAGTGAAGAGAGGTCGAAGCGTGGGAAAAAAGATGGTGGCCTCGTTCTTCGGAAGGATAGGTCATTACGCAACAATTATTTTAGAGGATCGAAAAACAGATACACTGCAGAGTGGTACACTAACAATTGTTTGCCACTTGTCTTAGAAAAAGTTCTGGAGAAACGACCTCGCAGTAGGATCCTCCTTCACCACGACAACGCCTAGTCACACACCGCCAAGCAAACAATCGACTACTTGGCGACGTCAGACGTGGAATTACTGGGTCACCCGCCCTATAACCCCGACCTCGCACCTTGCGATTTTTATTTATTTTCGAAAATAAAAGAAAAACTTCGAGGAAAACGTTTTATGGACGCCGAGGAAGCAATGGCTGCATTTCAAAATGCCGTCGGAGAGACCCCTAAGGACGAGTGTGCAAAGTGCTTTTCTCAGTGGTTCCATCGAATGCAGCGATGTATTGATGTAAAGGGACACTATTTTGAAAATATATAATAAAACTAATAACTTGCTAGTTTGTTCAGTTTTTGATATTCTAAGAACATTCAGTGTCACCCTCGTATTATAGGTAAAATATCTCACCTCGCAATCTTCACGTACTGTCAAAGACTATTTAGGATTGCTTTGTCGGTTGCTAGGCAACGGAAGAGGGTCGAAGTTGTAAATATGAATATGTATTTGTAAATATGATATAAATATTATATTAGTTAATTTTTTATTAATTATAACTAAAGTACTTTGAGTAAAACCATTTTTAATAGGGTTCCTTATAAAGGGCTGAAACGAATCTAATAAAATAAAAAAACTCAATTTCCTAATTGATTTTTTCGCAATGAATTCAGGTTTCTTATTTGATTGACGGGATTTTTTTCAAAACTATACAGATGATTTTTTTCGTTTCTGCAGCATTACCCTCCTTCAATTTTGACAAAAAATACAGAATTAATCTGCATTCAATGGTCTATACAACGGTGTATAAATTAAGTAGGTTCTATGTACTAGCAGGAGTGTAACAATAAAAACAGTTGCAGAAAGGAGGCAAAACTTTTCGATCGCAGAGCACTTTATAATGCTTCGCATTATGAGTAGTGCAATAAATCATTTAACTTAGTATTTAGTGTTAACTATGAAACTAAATGAAAGAATCAGCATTTCAATACAAAACGTGGCAGTGATGCCCGCCTTTTGAACACTTTTCCTATTGACAACGATGCGGACGAATTTTTTAATGCCCTATACGAATTCTTACCCTCTTTTTTAGGGATCCGTACCCAAAGGGTAAAAATGGAACCCTATTAGACAGTTGAAATTTTCACAGATGATGTATTACTATTGCCGCTATAACAACGAATACTACCTAAATTTAAAACAACAAATACAATTTTTTTTTGCCGTTTTTATAGATAATGGTACGGAACCCTTTGTGCCCGAGTCCGACTCGCACTTAGCCGGTTTTATAGATACATGTACCGACACATTTTAATTTTTTAAGTCGGTCGGCTTGTATATAAGCGAATAAACACAAGTAGTAAAGTAATACTATTTTAAGTTTTTTTTTTTTTGTGAATATTTTGTGCCTTTGAGGAGCTCGTGGTATTGGAGGAGCTCGTGGCTAAGTAGTAACTGCCGCACGGGTCGATCCGTCAGGTTAAGCTACGCTTGCCGGGGTTGGTCTGTGGATGGGTGACCATCTTTACATACCGAGACTCCTCCGTGCCTCGGAAAGCACGTTAAGCCGTTGGTCCCGGTTGTCATTCGTGGATCTTTGACAGTCGTTACGGGTCGTCAGAAGCCCGAAAGTCTGACAACCAGTCTTACCAAGGGGTATCGTATTACCCAGTTACTGGGTTGTGGAGGTCAGATAGGCAGTCGCTCCATGTAAAATACTGGTATTCAGCTGCATCCGGTTAGACTGGAAGCCGACCCCAATATAGTTGGGAAAAGGCTAGGCAGATTGATTGATTTTGTGCCTTAAGACCTGAGTCAAATAAATTTATTTTCTTTCTTTCTTTTCTTTCTTTCTTTCTTTCTATATTGTGTGCAACCCACAAAGCCTGCATAATCAGCCTATGATGTTTCCACTGTTGAAACTCAAGCGGTAATCCAACACGCGGGCCCTGTGTGGATTGGTAGATGTCGAAACCTTCGATTTTTTTAGAACATGACGTTTTCCTCACGATGTTTGCGAACCACCTGCTCAAATTTAGCACCCCGTAAAGTAACACCAGTAAAAAAAAGAAGCAGCTGAAAAAATAACAGCATAACAGGTAGACAGTGATGGAGACATTCAAAGCGATCACCAGCAATATCAAAACACAAGCGGATTGGTGAGCCTCGCTTAGCCATGGATCTTCTATACCTAATATTATGAATTAAATTCGCTTTTCGTGTCTGTGTGACCGCATTGTTCTTCTAAACTACGCAACGGATTTTGATATGGTTTTCACCACCATTTAAAGAACCTATTCCGAAAGGGCTATGTGTTTAATTTTTAACATGTAATAAAATAATATCGATGTTTTGTCAAGTCGTAATACTGTGCGAAACAGGGGCGGGTCGCTGGTACACAACAGTTTACGGTATATTAGTTCAACTTGGCATCTTTCCTCCGAATAGGCACTTCCAAAATCAAATTATATGTGAGTCAGCAGCCTGCGGCCTGGAGCCTGCAGTCTGTCTACAATAATTAGTGAGTAGTGGCACGTCACTAGTGGGTACAGGTAGTGATCTAGTGTTCATTTATTCAGACCTCCCTGCGGTCTAGATGCTGCGACGAAACTGGGACGAAATTCACTTCAAATTAGTTCATTTTAAATGGAGTTTCGGTATAGGAGAATGAGACGCTTTTAGTGTATATGTCGCAGATTTTTCATAAAATAAGGTTTTTGATAAAAAACCTAGGTTTTTGATGAAAAACCGGAAGATGACACATTTTAAACTCAATTTCATCATAAACCAGATTGTTAGGCAGGTTTTTCATGTAACAATCCAGATTGTTTATGAAAAACCTGAACTAGTATGGGTTTATGATAAACTTCTTGTCAAAATCACGGGTTTGCTTTGTTTCATGACAAATAAATCTATTATAATTAAATAAATAAAACAATCCATCATCATTTGCAACTTAGTAGGAAGAAAACAATTATTTATTTATCAAAATTCCTTCATGATCCAACCAATATTCTCCTCCTTCAATCCAATTATGAAATAAAATGTTTTAATTTCACGTACCTATATTAATCTGATTTAGTTAAGCCGCGCAAATGATATTTCGTAACTATTAAATACGACCAAACTAAGTCAAAACTAAAAAAATAATAAAGAAACGTTTACCACGTACTTGTTTTTTTATAAATCTGATAGTATGCTTTATTTATTATGATAGTTTGTTGACTTGTGACATCTAGAGTTGCATAAAACATATTTTTTTGCATGCACATCAATTTGTCTTGCAGCGTATTTTATGTTTTTCGCACGAGCATTTCTTTCAGCATCTCTACAAAGCAAACCCGTGATTTTGACAAGAATTTTTTCACAAACCCATACTAGTTCAGGTTTTTGATCAAAAGTCTGGATTGTTACAGGTTTATGATGAAATTGAGTTTAAAATGTGTCATCTTCTGGGTTTTCATCAAAAACCTAGGTTTTTGATCAAAAACCTAATTTTATGAAAAACCTGCGACCTATATTCATTTATGTGATCGTCACACGAAGGGGGCTCGTGGCTAAATAGCAGCAGAACGGCACTCTAATTGTGTAACACGCTTTCAATCGAGAACAGTAAAATGTTGAAGAATATTGCTTCATAATATATTACTCAGATATATGTTTAAAAACATATAAATAACGATGGCGTAGTAAGTAACAATGTTGTTCATTGGTAGCTGTCAGGCCACGGACCAAAGACAATATTGCGTATTTACTGTTGCGACATTGGCAGATGAAAACAGAACAAAAACAAAATGCCGGTTGCAGAGTTAACTACTTTTGTAACAAATAACAAGCAAAATTAAGCTGTGCGTCGCATCTGTGCAAAAACAGGTCATTGCTCAGCGAAATGCTGTGACTTCGGACGAACCTAACGTCATCAGCACTGGATTTCAGCAATTACCTAAGGAATGACATATTGACGTCCCCCTGTGTGACATAATTCATACTATGTTCAGCTGAATCACACATATTTCAGTGGAAAATAATACTTACCCGATAGTAGAGAAGTAATAAAAAAATAAAACTATATTTGTGCATAACATAAATCTGTAAAATAAGTAATAATAATGAATAAACTAAGACCATAATACCTACTCGTACAATGAAAATATTAAATAAGTATTACATAAGTAATTACTTTAAACGTTGCCTAGAGTGTGCTGTGTTTTCCTTTTTTTGCTGTTTTAGAAATTATAATAATTTGGATAATACACTAACAATCCATACTTCAGTCTACATTGATCCAGTTTCTTAGATGCACCATGGGAATTGCGATTTGCTTGCGTCTCGATGGCGTGGCGGCCATTTGCATAACGGCAGGCGTCGAGGCATTGTGTCGGCAAAAGACAACCATGATTTTTCAGTCAAAGCGGTAAATAAGCTAATTGGTACAGTTTGATAGTGTTATTTATGGATTCTTTAATATTATTTTAGTGGGATGACATGGATCCATTTATGTACGAAGGAGTAAGATCCACCGAAATTCGGAATGCAAAACCTAACCCGCCTTCGAAGCCTCCTGATCTTAATCGTAAGTATTACTATAGGTATTTTTGCATTACTAAAACTAAATGAAACAAAATACCAGCCTAACATTAAACATAATTGGTAATCCTTCTCAACTTTATTAAATTATATACCTATTGTCCTATCTAGATAATGCAGCTTCGGAAGGACTCACAGCAAACGCGCCACAGACCGACACAGACCGGACCTAAACAGGGAGGAATCAAACACAGGGTTCCGTACCCAAAGATTGTCAGCGGATGGACAGCAGTGCCTTAGTAATAGGGTCTCGCCCTATTACCAAGGCACTGCAGTCCGTCCGTCCGTCCATCCGCTTGTCACAGCTCTGTATCTTTTGAACCGTAATAGGTAGATACTTGAAATTTTTTCACAGAGTGTAATTTACTCAAAAAACTCAAAAAAAAAACTCAAAGCATTTATTTCAATTAAACCATTTACAGGCACTTTTGAATTTTCAAGGAGTCAGTCAGTCAGAAATATGAAGCTAGTTGCCCATTCCAAAGCGTAGGTTCCTATGGAGAAGAACGGGCAAGAAACTCCACGGACACTCTTTTAAAAAAATTATATTCTTACAAAATATTGTTTACATCATTCATGTTGAAATTATACATGTGAGAACAATGTAGAAAGACGTGTACGTAAAAAGCGTCCGTAATAAAAAAATAAAAAAAACAATTCAAAAATTAAAGTAAGCCGTGGCAGATAAGAGATGACCAGTCCCTACTGATGGCGCCCGTTCACGAACATGACGCATGGATCAGCACCGTTTAGCTCAACCATTTTGAAGGGAACTCAACGATCCAACACACACGCCACCACCAGCGAGACATTTGAGTGAGCATGACATACTCTTAGCCGCCAGGGCATATCAAGTCAATGAAAGACGTACCCAGTAAATGGTAGCTTTCTAGAAGAAAGTACATGGTCACAGTGCTCACACATGTGCTATGCAATTATACAATAAAAAAGAGATTGAAGTTATACAATTCAAAGATAGTTTTTGCAATCTTCAGCAGTTCCAACAATATTTTCGAATGCTAATCAATTAGTTTATGCGCCCTTGTGGAGCTGGACCAGCGTTAAGCCAAGCATTTTTGTCAGCGATATAATCCCCAAGCTTATAATACTCATATGCTTGGCAGCATAGTGTGCGTTTTATTTTTTTTACTATGGCCGCTATAACAACAAATGATAAAAACAAAACAAAGTATTAACACATTAAAGAGGGTCCCCATACATGAAACGAAAATATTAAAACAATGCCTTAAAACTACCATTACAGATAGCCAAGATAGCCTAATGCGATAGCCAAGTCACACACACACCAAATTAAAATTAAAGCACCAAATACATCACAAGTTTTTAAAGATCATTGTTCATAACACAGTGTAAACAATAGTACATTTGCGAATTCACCCCAGTGACAAGTAAATATATCATTTTTGACCTGAATACAAACTAGAGTGGTTTTGGCCAGAAAGTTGGTCCTGGCTGGTGGTACGACCAGCAGTGGCGGGGGCCGTCGCCTCCACACATAACGGTCGGGTACGTACAAGTGCAATCGCAATATGTAGTGTTAAATATTGTACGGTGATACGGAACCCTTCGTATGCGATTCCGTCTCGCATTTGTTTTATTATCACCGTATAAGAATCCTAGGATGTACATACAGTACGTTTTACGATTCAATTTACTGAACTCTACAGTAACATCAAACAATATGAAGCAACAAAGATTAACGTTAAGAACCGCAGCCATTAACTAGCTCATTGAACTTAACCGAATGACGTAGGTACCTTAGATAGACGTAACAAGGTTTGTCGTAATAGCATTAGGCGTCGAAATAATTGCACTTAGCTGAGCTGCAGACAATCTGATAGGATCTGTTTATCTATTTGTGAAGTTATAATAATAATATGATGTCATTACTTTCCCTGAAAGTCGATTGCCTGGTTGGTCTAGTGTTTGCAAGTGCTACCATTGAGCATGAGGTCGGGCGAAGTGTCATTGCATTTTCCCATCAGGAACTTCTCGGTAGCAGCCTGGAGTTTGGATGTACGTGGTTGATGACAATTATAGGCTCGCCTCCTATATTACATGTGACTTAAACATAACTTGTGAAACGTAGGTACACTTTTGCCTAACCCTTCGGGGATTAGAGGCGTGATGTTATGTTATGTATTCTTTCTTTCCTTTGAAGGAGGAAAATTTAATGATTCCATGACGTCTCCCGAACATGTTTGTCTACTTGTCACTGATTTTTTCCTCAAAATCTGCGTGACGTAGGACGTTGTGGAATAGTGTACTAATATGAATATGACGAAAAGTTAGGATACGAGGACAGGCATAATGGTGCAAAAATACTAACGGACGAATGGACTTCGAAAACGATAACATAACAAGTAAGTACCTATTATATTTTATCTTATACTAATATTCGTGAGAAAACCTTAAAATTACAACCCAAGTTACCCTTCCTCAATGCCCCACGGAAGTGTCAAAGTGTTTAGTTGGAGTCTAAACTAACATTTAGACTAAGTGAAGTGGCGCCACATTTCGCAGACTTTGTCACAATACTGTAAATACGGGACAAAACGAGCCATTAAAATCTATCTCAGGTAGGGTTGCCACACGTCTAAGAATAACTGAGCATATTTATATAAAAGGGTTCCTTTTGTAAGGCTAAAAATAAATGGTCTGTCTAGTTACTGGGCCTTTTCCGTGGAATATTTATAATATTTTAAGGGCATGACCTTTTTTGTGGTGGTCGAGCTTATCCTTTTCTGGGGAAAACTCAACTGCTGACTATGATAATAACTACAATAAATGAGCTCAGTTTCAGTTGTACAATAAATAACTCCAGTCAAGCTGTGATCGTTCTCACTGGCCTCTAGCTGCTTGGAAGTTTATTCAAATACGAGCAGTGTGCAAGATGGGGTTTCGCATCGGCAGAAATGATGAACCTCCATAATAACTCACTATACTATTTAAAGCGTTTAGGATTGAATTTTCACAAGTCCGTCCTTAGTGCTCAGTGTGCTCTCCCTAGTTACTTGATCTTGTATGGAAAATTTCCATGCTTGTTGGTGTCTACAAGCATGAAATTTTGCTTGTAGTGGTTTAGGCGGTGCGTTCTCTGTCAGTGATTTATGATTTTTACTAAGCAGATTCGACATGGGTATATATTATCATCCCTCTTCCCACGTAAGTTTGCTTTCTTGACTGGGCTCTCGTTCAAAATAGTGATACTAAAAGACAGTACACGTTTAGGTTTCAGTCGATAGAAATCCGGAATAAACCTCGTTACTAAGGTGACCTACAGAAAAAATGGCCACAATATTGTCGCGGACAAAAGACCAAATTATCCGATCTTTACTAAGATCCCTGGTCTGCCAACCCTAATCCAGGGAAAGATAGGCAGCAATGAATTTACGTAATTAGCTCCCCAGAGATTGGCGACGGGCGACCCGTTACAAATGCGCTGAAAAAATACCGAAACTGAAGGAGTCATGTGTTATCTTTTTGTGTGAGATAGTCGCGACATCTCCCCTGGGTGTGAGCAGTGTTTTCTGACAGTTTCATATTTGCCTTGGAAACGGAGTAAGGAACTACAAGCACCGGGCATTATTGTAGGTACACTAGTCAATCTCGTAATTCGCTTATCTCCCTATGGTAGATTGTAACATGCACGTCATTATACGATAAGGTTGCATAAGGCCTATAAATTCGTCTTTGTGACAAATTGTAACCTTGATGAACTTTCATATTGGGAAGTGTTGTCAAAAGTTATGAAACACTTTTTTGGTAAGGAACTGCGACTTTTTCAGCATTTTTGTAACCTTTCATGTAATTTGAAAAAACAAATTGACGATTTGGGTATACAACATATTGACGGCGTATGGAGCTCCTTTCACGTGCACAGTAACGGAAATAAACACGTTACATTTGACATTTGCTTGACTATTGACGTTTTCGCATGAATTCCATAAATTTATGTTTAATTTTTCGTTAAGTTTTTCTACTGAATTTAGTCTCCTAAAAGATATCCCTATTAAAGCACCTTCATTTCACTACGCAGTGACCATCAGTGGTATCATCATAATTACATTGAAGACATTTCAAAATCACAAGCCAAATCCTACTTCCTACTAATAATATAAATATTAAAGTTTCTATGGACGTTATTTACTCAATCACGTAAAAGCTAGTTTTTCATATTTATAGATATTAAAAAAAAAAACAAGACTGCCTTCTGTGCCTTGCAACTGTCTCCTAAAATCACAACGTTGCTTGCATTTTATTTATTCTTAGATACTCTGAAGTAAAATCACAGTAAATTCTAAAGCTTTTTCGTATTTTACAAACACTTCCAATGTGCCGATGAAAGCGACCGAGTCCAAGCTACGTCGTAGCGTCGTAGCGTCGTAGCGCTCGTAGCGCATAGCACGTAGCTCCTAAATTGTTTATTTGAATCTTGAAAACAAACGGAGAGCGATATTGTTTGTTTGTTTTATCTAGGTGAATTGTCTATTTTGTTATACAGTTTATGTTTTGTACAGTGTTCAGGTAAAGAAGGTAAAATCAGTGATGATACGTATGATATTATTTTATGATTATTAAAAAATAGAATAGAATGCTCTTTATTATGTATTTGTATACAAAATATGGAGCACCACACCCACCATAATGTTCTTAATTATGTAAGATAGGTTCCAATTTAGCTGTCAGTTAATCGAAAAATATATGACAGAAAAAAATAATTAAAGTATTCTGACATTAAATCAGTGTTCCTTAATATTCAGGCCAACTCCACATAAGCTTGTATAATGAACATAAAATTCCCACTACTGAGACACAGGCCTCGTCTCTGTGAGAGAGACTATGCATTTTATTCACATAGGGCCAATTAATCGTCAGTTAAATTATATCTGAGGAAAAAACTGTCGGGTCGACAGCTTTTTTATAGAAAATATGTGAAACCGCAAAAATATTCCTCAGATTAAATATAACCAGACCGTAGTAAAATCGACCAAAACGTAAAAAAACACTAAAATAAGAACACCCTTTAAAGAAAAAGTCCTCCTAGTGGAGGGAATGAAAATTCATTCCCTCCACTAGATTGAGATAGGTCCCTGCTGTGAGTGACACTTAGATAGGCTCGCTGAATTCTAATCCTGTCCGGAGTCCGGACAGAACCCGGACAGAGACCCGGTTACTGAACAGCCTGCGCCATATTGTCCGGACAGGATATAAAGCGATGTATTCTGAGCTTAGAACTGGACGCCAATTTCTGTCGTCATGGCTGAATTGTCAAATTGACTGCAATGTTCAAGTACTTATATATTTTTATAAAATATTGTGTAAGAGTAGGTATGTTGGAAAGAATCGGCTGGATACTAAGGCAATTCATTTTTTTATTATTTTTAATTTTCCTAATTCGAAAAAGATAGAGGTAAATGTTAATGATAAATAGTTACATAATAATAGGTAATAATAGTTAAATAATTTAATGTTATGGTGTAAAAGTGTTATTTCGTTTTAAAGTTTTAAAACTAGACGAGTTTGGTGTTTCATAACTGACTACTTAACTCCACTAGAGAAAGACCGAAATAAACCCAGATGTCACAGTCTCTTTTAAAGTCCAGACTTAATCTTGGTCAGGCCCTACTATGAGGGCCATCCAGATTAATATCTTAGATATATTCCTTTCAGGAAAGAATTGAGAACAAATAAAGGACATTTGGGTAGGCCACATGATGATGATGATGATGATGGGACTCCCTTTTCCGCACTTAGACTCTCATTTGGTCCGTTGTGCGTGGGGATACTGGCTAACAGAGCCAGCCTAGCTTCGCCCAAAAGCACAGAAGCCTCCTGGGGGCTTCACAGGCTTCGCGGAGCGACCTCACTGTTCCGAGGATTTCTTCCCGTTGAGAAGCCACAGCCTCGCACTCCAGGATAACGTGGGCGGCTGATTCCTCGGCGTCAAGGCAGCCCCTGCAAAGGCGGCTATCTGTAGCGCCTATGTTGAAAATATGTTTGTTGAGGGGGTTATGGCCCGTAATTGTTCCTATAATTATTCTAAGGTTATTTCTACCCAGGTTGAGAAGTTTTTTGATTAATCGCGGGTCTACAATTGGTAAAGCCAATTTTGACTGTCTACAGTCTGTTGCCCGTGACCATCTGTTGTTATGGAGTTCGGTCGATCTTTGGCGAATCCACGCACGAAATTGTGAGAAAGGCAGAGGAAGAAGTGGGTACGGGGCTAGCACTTCCATATCAGAGCCTCTCTTCGCGAGTTCATCAGCGGCATCATTGGAGTAGGCCACATAAAGTAGTCAAACTGACACTATCATTAAAACTGAGAAATAATGCATGCAATTGTCTTTCATTCATCCCTTTTGTGGCCCAACATTCTTATCCATACAAGACAGCAGGTCTTACCATTATTTTATATATCTTCCCCTTAAGTTTAAGGGGAATGCAGGAGTCGCAGATTGTTCCCGTGACCATTGTGCTGCCATTTCATACATCCAGTGATTATTCGCCCGATCTACTTCCCCATCGCTTTGCACGAGTGAACCGAGATACTGAAAGTCGGAGCAGACTGGGAGAAGCGCGCCATCAAGCGCTATAGCTCCAGAACTGGAGAGACCGCCGAAATTGCAGAACATATGTTCAGTTTTGGTTCTGCTGATTTTCAAGCCAACACTCTTCAGGTTCTGTTGCCATTTCTTCAATCTGCTCTGGATCTCAGGTTCATCTTCGCCGACAAAAAAATGACATCGGCAAACAGCATGCACCAGGGTGTATGCTGTTTGCCGATGTTTGATGCATCTTCCTGTATGTCCGACGTCAGAGCGTCCATGATCAACAGGTAGAGATAAGGACTTAAAACCAACCCGTGGTGCAAACCACACTGAACACATCGGTATTGCCAGCAGCCGACCGGACGTTGGTACGTACGAGATTGACTGTACATAGCTTGAATTAACTCTAGATACTTCCCGAACAAACCTTTCTCTTAAAAATACAAAGGTATTTCTTATAAAAACTCGCTTTGATGGTCAAAGCGTAGTGTCACATAAGAATACGCACATCAACGTATAACAGAGGACAAGTTACAAATTACATTCGTCATACAATTGCTATCATCCACTGAATGTTTAATAAAAATAAATAAATCCTGCGCTCACAAAAGGAGAAATTTTTGTATTGTAACATACAAACCGTAAAGCGCCGAGAGAAGTAATTTCAGGAGAAAAGAATAATTTATTTTTTCGCTGAAGACGAATCTGTGAGGGCGGTATAAGGTGCAAGTTACGAGACGTAGCGGGGCAATTAAGACTTCAATTAGTTTTATCAAAGAGCTTAAAAATCAATCTACCTTAATATAGTTCCAATTTTGCCTTACTCATACGAATAGTAAGAATAGTTACATGAGCAGCTTCAGGATGAACATCTTTTCTTATTTCTTAAAACATTGTGGATTAATCTAAAAAAATAACTCTTGCCGGAACATGATTTTAGACGTCTCGTTATTATTTGGTTTCCATTCACACGCTCATGAATCATGGAAAAGAAGCATACATAAAAAAAAAACATTATGAATCTTATCGTGAAGACGAACTTCCATCGTATTTATTTCATAAGTACCTGTGTGTAATTCACAGAGCAAGGAGACACCTCGGCAGCCACTTACAGAGGCACAATGTCAACACTTGCCATATAAACTAAACGTGCACGTTTTGTTTGTTTGGCAAGTGTTGACATTAACCGTTAACCCGCACTACAACACATACACCGTTCAATATCGTCAGTTTGATTGGTGGTCCCTGAAAGAAGTTGTCCCTCAGTATATTTTCAGCGCCATGAATTTTATCAGAACTGCCGTCTCTAGGCGCTGCCGGCGCGGCGATGTCGGGCTCCGTGGTGTGAACACACCGTAGCCACGTGTTCCACTCCGGCGCCCGCTCATCACTCAGAACATCTCTTGCAAGACAAGCGCTGAAAACGCCGCGGCCGCGCGACGATAAATCTACACACTTACTTCTTTCACCCGGCGTCGATTTCCTACTGAACAAAAGCACGTTTCTCTAAACTAAACACGTATTTCCTGGTTTGCTAACCGACTTCGAAAAGGTTGGTTGAGTATCTTTGTTGAAGAAGCTGTGAGTGTAAGTCTAAATGTAAGTGAAACTGTACAGTCTGTTGGATAGAATATCATGAGACTGTTGAAATTAATGCTCTATACAAAAAGATCTTTATTTGAGGCTTGAAATAGTCGATCTTAGATGCTAGGAAAACGTTTAATTTCTCCTCAGTAAATAATTTGATATGTGATCTTCATCTGAACCACTTAACTGAAAAGAAACCCAGTGCCAACGGCATCGCAGGAGTGACCTAATACTCCACATTTGTCAATAGCCTCGAATCGCACGTCGACTGTAAATTACTGCAATGTTTACCGACGCCGACGCCTGCTCTGCGGACGTGGTCCAACGCAAGCCACGATATACTTCTCGAATAAAGTAGTTCAACCACAGAGCATGAAGACACCTCGGCGGCCGTCAATAGAGACGGTATTGTCAATACTTTCCATACAAAGCTATTGTGTCAGTGGCTTTTGCTCATAGGAAGTGATGGTCCGTGATCATTTTGATTATGCCTGTGACAGCCGAATTCGCGCTACATAATTGCGTAGCCCCGAATGGCGACTCAAGCCGCTGCTGGCGCGAAGATTCGGTGCTCTGTTGTTTATGCTATTGTGCCGTTATATTATATAACGTCTAATAGCACCCGTTACAATGGTCGATCTCGTTAGCAATCCTAGATCAAAATCAATGATCAGATTTATAGTATGAAGTTTAAGATAGCGATTTGTTTGTTCGGGCAAATTAATTGGCAAAATCGAATATTATAATTATGTAGAAATTACTTCGGGTCGATTTGCTGTTCAATAAATTATGCTGACCCGAACAAGTGTGCAGTCCACATGACGCCGTAGCCGCACCGGCGCGCCGACGCCGCGTAGATTTTACTCTCATTCTGGGATATTCTGTCATTTTTTCATCTTGCGGCGTGCGTGCGGCTTCGGCGTTTTGTACAGGAAGCCTAAGGGTTGGAAAACTAGATCAAATATTGACTTTGGTCTCGAGATGTGATTTTGATTGACCATGTCATAGGTACCTCAGATTGGCACACACATTATAAGAATACCCCATGTCATGAAAAATACAGGGTGGCCAACACAAATGTATGTAACTTTTATTTAATCACCATTTTGATTTGACGCCTAATTGTATGGTTGTTTGATGTTCACTATTTAGTTAAGTTGTGGCAAATTGATTCGTTATGCACCATTTCTAAAACCATGACTACCGCATTAACTTCAGTAATTTTATCCAATAGTTCCTTAATTAATTGAAAACGACCGAATTCTTTACGACAAATCATTACGAGTAACTAATCACATTTGATTTGTCAATAAACAAAATTTAATTAATAATATTGATTATTGTGAAAAAGAACAAACTGGTCAGATGGAGTAATTACAACATTATTCCTTGAAGAGTCTACAAGGCAGGTACTGCAGCTGTGATTGACAATCGCAACAATGTTAAAAAAATATTTCATCAATTCAATTAGTTAGACCTAGAAAAAATGTGATTATAATAAGACGGAGCCAGAAAACCATGCAGCACGAAACATAACCAAAACTTTGAGAGGAATGTTTCCTATTGCATATCCGTCATAGGTAGACTGTTGAGCCTAAAAATGTTTACGTTTAGAATAAGAATTGATTACTGATGCAAAAAGTTATGCAATAAATATATCTTTATCTTTATTCGAAACAATAAATTCCATGAAATGTTGACATCAATTGACCCTCAAAATTGACCAGATTAATCAGGTTTTCTGTGGGGTTATCGAAAGGGACATGTCGTGGTAAATTTTGAACGCTAAAAGCAAAATATTTGTGACTCTGATAGTTTAATACCTAATAAAGTATAAAGAATGGGTAAAAAGACGATGAAAGGCGGTCGCATTTTAAACATTAGAGATTATTATAGATTTGGCGGATATTATTTGATAGTTAGAGATTTTGCGGATATTATTTGTCATACAAAATTGCCTGTATTATATGGTGATTGGAAAATATATGATAAATTTTGTTGGTAATAAAAATGATCTTAATTATTTTCAGTTGTATAATTTCGAATTAGCCACCCTGTAGTACCGGGACTGAATGGCCAAGGTGTGCTACAGCTACAATTGTTAAATGGCTACTCGGCCAAATAATTGCGGTCAACTCTTGTATCAAACAATGCTTTTAGTAACCAAATAAACTTGGCAGACGGATTGACAGTCCTAGTTCGTCGCTATCTAGTTACTAAAAATCTTAAATTGACGGACATAGATGCTGTATCTCCATCTTCTTTTACGATACTCACCGCAAGTGTCACCTATTCTTTGCTCGTGACTTCATAGAACGGTTCTTGAATCGGGGAGCGTATTTACACCGACTACTTTGTAATAGTTCATAACTCTTTTGCAATTTGAAATAACAATGAATAGCATCGTGAAGCATTAGGACTACCCTATTTATACAACCAACTAGGGACATAAAAAGTGTTGAAAATCTTTGTACATAGATTTTCATTTAATTTCATTTTTTTATTGACATATATGTCAATAACCAAATAGCACGAACTTTTTATTAGTTCACAAATTCACAAATATTCAATAATTTAGCCGGCGGAACATGAGAAAAACTATTTTTTTAGTCTACGCTTATACGTGACCGGAATATAGAAGTACGTGGAGTCGCTTATTGAATTGTTCGGTCCTTCAGTGGCCCGATACACGTGCTGTTCTGATTTCTGACGTCTGCCGTGGGTTGGGGTTATTATATTTTGTTTTACTTCACTTCAAAAGGTTAAAATGCTTTTGAAATATGTAACACTTATTTTCTGTCTGTGTGACGTGGTATTGTCTAGAGTGCGTTTCATCAAATACTCGTCGTTCCTATGCCGTGATGTTGGCTCTACTATTGTAGGCTGAATACGAATACGTTACCTAATTGGTCCGTTGTTAAATGTTATCAGTGGAGCCAACATTAAGGCAAATGAACTATTCAATGAAACGCTCTCTATTTTTTGTATCAGAATAAGTTTTTTGACAGAATTTGTGTAGTCTATGGAATATTTCACGAAAAGGCTTGAAAAAAAAATTAGCCTAGTGCGTGTCCGACGCACAATAAAGGGTTCCGTTGGGATGAATTTATCCCAAGAACAAACTTAACATTGTAGTTGAAAAACATATTCATATACATTCCAACTGCAAATGTAATTTTGTACGCACAATATTGAGAGATTAATCATGTTATTTTCAGACCTTAACTTCTTATAGGTTTTCCTGTAATCTATAAGTATACAATTTATTCTAAATGTTTTCAAAATTTTGAGTTCTGTTGTTAAAACTACAAAAATTATTTGAAAATATGTTTTTTTATAATTGAGAATCTCGCAGTTAGCCGTTTTTTTTTAATGAGTAACACAGTACCTACAATTTGCATAACATTAAAAAAAAACTTATTAGTCTCCCAAAAAACAACCCCCATAAAGAGTTCATTTATTTACGTTATACTTCCGTGTTTGCCTCACCGAAATTCATAAATGTCTTAGTATAATCTTTCAACTTAGTCGGTCTATTGGAGTCGGAGCAAAATTAATGTGCCAGACGGACAGAGACAGACAAGCGTGTTATGTTTTTTTTCATTCAGACGTACAGAACCCCAAAAAATATTCGTTAAATAGAAGCAACGTCTTGTGAATAAAGCCACTACGGTAAAAAAAAAATAGCCACGAATATCACACTAGTTCGTCCCCTAAGGACGGCCGCGTAGAACTTCTGTCAGAATAACACATTGCTTCCCCGTGCACCTTCCGGGACATAATCCTTGAATCGGACGGACCTCGACGGTCATTAACCGCTAACATACATGCAGGACAATTATTATTGCACCTATTTGCAGGACCAATGCGTCTCCTCCCAAGACTTATGAGTGTTTTAGCAGATATTGGTGCCGATTCTCTAGTCACAAATGCGTCTAAACTAGACTAAAAATCACCAAAATTTAGTTTACTCCTGTCAAACGATGATTTCCCATTCTGAAATAGACTAAAGTGGCACAACTTAACTATATTTTAGTTTGACAGCACTAAGATTGTACTGAGATTTTAATTTAGTGAAAATGTCAATTTTGCTATTCTGAATTTGACGTTTTTCACCTAAAATTTTAATTTTCTAACTAATTCTGACCATTTTTAATCGCCACTGAAAATGGTGTGGAATATTATTAGTTGTCATGAACTAAAATTCACACGAACATCTCGACTTCGGGTGCAAAAACACTACTGTACTGGTTTTTTTTCTTTTCTTTTGCTTATATCTCGAAAATGGTGTGTCCTATCGCAAAAATAATGAAAATTTCGACCCCCTTTATGAAACCCTTATACCCCTAATCCTCAACACGTAGGTAATACTTTTTTTAATTTTCCATTCAAAAAGTGAAAAATTCCATATAAAACACGTCGAGGATGCCCCCACTGCGCGCCTCCGGTTCTAAAAAAATTCACGGGGTAGGGCAAACAAGTATGTAACCCACGTGGATTCGCAATTGTCAAATTCGATTTAGTTGTGTCAAAATATTTTTTAAATTTAGAGATTTTTTACTACAGAATAGCGTTAAGATTCTCATAGCCAAAAGTAAGGAATTTTAGTGATAGTTTAGTTAGTTTAGTCCTGTGTACAAGAGAATCGGCACCATTATTCTTAATTGTTATAATTTGTATAATTTATTTAATCACCACTTCGAAAAATATAAAATGTAAAATTCGTGAGAAAACCATCCACCAACTCGCATTGGGCCCGTATGGTGCATAACGGCCCATTCCCTCTCACATAGAGCAGGCCCGTGTCCAAGCAGCGGGAACGTACAGGCTGAATAAGTTTATGCGGCGTGTTTTTAAAGGAAAGATTTTGTTATCCAAATATTTTTATTTCATTTTCCTTCGTATAGTCCTGAATATACAGCCTACGTTTATATTTTCTTTAGAAGATATTTTTGCACACACCTGTTACATAATCATGTAACTAAACAAGAAATCTTGTGTTCGAATAGGATCAGAAAATATCACTGCTTTCAATAATAATGATTCAATACAAACATTAACATTTATAATATTTAGTAAGTAGTAGCAAATTAATTAGCATGTTGAGGAATAAATTCAAAACAATTGAATCGGCATTTCAAGTGCAGGTGCACTCTGCCTGCTCGTCTCCCCCACCCCGACAGAAACTTGACATCTATACATGACATTTTTAAACTCACTACTTAACCAATGCAAATGAAATCAGTCTTTAGGGGGAGTTACTCTGCAGGTATAACTTGGTCAATAGACGTCAAGCATCGTGCAATTTTGAATCATGTGTGCACTGACAATTTGACCTGCCCTGCACATCACCTACATCCATAAGTAATTTCGAAACGTGGTTCTACATATATATGTAGAACCACGTATAACTACATGTATAGCTAAGTGCCTTCAGTATAGTCTGACCTCTAACTTGTCGATGGCTGACTTAAATTTGCAATAGATAAGTAGCGAGTTTTGTTCAAGCCCTATGATAAGGATCCAAACGTCAGCCCAAAAGTGACAGTTTATGATTGTGAAGTGTGACGTATAGGCGAGTAGGCGTCGTGGGACTTATGTAACTGGCCATTTATCTATGCAAATTTTAGGCTGGTTTATAGCCTAAAAAGTAAGTAAATAAATAGATAGGCGACCTCTTATATCACCGTTGTCAGACGTCAATCACGGAACAAACTCGGACGAAACGCGTGACATCATAAGACTAAGTAAATCTGAACTTATCTTAACAGTGCTACGGCTTTATCTAACGGGAAAAGTGTTGCTATTTATCTAAATTATTCAGCAAAAATAGAGGTAAAACTTGTCTGCTACAGCACTTTAGTAAAGTCTTTTTGTATAAAAGACTGTTCGCTATTGCTCTGGGGAATGCGAGTCTGTGTGACTTCTCGTACGTACCTAACAGACATTTTCACATTGTATTTTTAAAACTGTGTATTTGTAAAACCAGAAAATTTAAAATAAAATAACTAAACTTATGGTGGTGGAAATAGAGCTATTAATAAATGACTACTGTACCTAATTAATAATGAAAGGGAAAATAATTACTATAATCAGAGCCTTGTCAGAGGGAATTATTATTTCGATACATTTTTGTATAGGTACTAGACAACAGGATGTCTACACTTACAAACAATAATATTATCAACTATAATTATTTGGTATAAAGTAAATGAAATGGTGAAATATTAATTATTTAAGATAAGATATTATTACCGGCGTCGCTGTGTGACCACGTATACGAACGTAAACGAAGCAAAAGGTTCATAGCAGGTGGCGGGTTGTGTAGATTCTGCCTACCCCCATTTCGTAAGTTTATGTTTATGTCTATTTATTATATTTAATTAATAACATTTCAATATCGCATTTGAGTGGTTGACACAATACAATAAACCCAAAACATTCTACAAGTTAAAAATTCAATCACTTCTACCTGAAATACTTCCTTCTTAATAACACTCGGCTCAGTTCATAAATATTAATATCGCTGACTGTATACTCGCGAAAACATTTCATAAATAATAATGCAAATATTTCAGTAATAGACACATTTTACTAAAATATCTGAAACGTTTCGTCCAAAATTAAATCGAGTTTAATATTTTCACGGGAAATATTTTTTAATAATGTAGACACGAGTTTTCCACTCAACTTCAATTATGATTTAAAAGCTATTAAAATAAGAGCGTGATTCGCGTGATGGCATTAACGAAATACATACATCAAAAACTTACACGATGCCAGGTAATTCTCAAAATAATGTTCTGCTGTTTCCCATAATTTTAAACATTATTAATCCTACTGAATCGTTGGTCTAGTGGTCGCAAGCAGTAATGCTGAGCATGAGGTCCTGGGTTCGATTTCTTTCTGGGTTCAGCAAAGCGGTTTTGGTTTTTTCATAAGGATTATAGCAATAGACTCACCACCTATTTCATGGGACTTAAACATAACTGGCGAAATGTGGGTGTACTATAAGTACACCTCTGCCTAACCCTTGGGGATTACAGGCGTGATGTTATGTTATTAACTCTATTGTGTTATACCTGCAATGAAGATTATTGACTATTATATCTGTGTAAACTGATGTTATACTCAAATCTACCGTTGATAAAGACAGATATATATTATTTGTAGATACACATACTCGTATATACGAGTATACCGCAGATAAACATATTATGAGAACCTACAAAATATAATAGAAGGCCCTGTACGTGTGCATATTGCTCAATCAATCTTGGCAGGTATATCGGTGGTCGCAATTCAACCTTATAAAATGATATAAGTTGGTATAGAACAACAATTTTACCTCCTTCCTTCCTCGTGTTCAATTTCAGTTGCATTTTAGTGAGAATAGCCAATCGTCGAAAAAAAAACGATTTGAATTTGAAAACGATCGGCTGCTGACCCGAAATAAGAACAGAATGAAGAATTCATAAAAGCCTGCATTTCAAAGAATTCTTCTTTTAAAATTGGAGCGAACTATGATCGTCCAGGCAATTTTATTCCCAGCCAGTGTCGCGACGCCATTGTAGAGCTTGTAATGGGTGATTTTGGATTTTTTATTAAAAGATTTTAAAGGATTTTTAAATTAAAGCACTGTTTTTATTTTGCTGGAGGGCATAATGATGAGATTCGCATTAAAAGATAATGTTACAGTAATGACGGCAATAACTGCGGGCTATTTAACGTCATTTGATGCCGAATCGGGGACAAACATGGCCGAACTTCGGAAAGTGTTCCTGGGAAGGGTCCTTCATAAATATTATTATGATCGTATTAATTATCTACCTTTGCTACTATGTTTCCGTTCGTTCGATCTCCATGGTGATTCGAAATTAAATAACATATTAATTTGAGTAATAGAGATCAATTGGGAAAATCATGGCTTTTGACAAGATTGAACTATATCAAAGAGCAAAAACAGCGACACCGTTTTTTTTTTGATGATTTCGTTTTATTATCCTGTTTTTTGTTGAATATTTCTACTATTACCTACGTTTAAATAAAAAGAAACCTATCGTGGTCCACAGCCTAACATAAATATATACTGTGTTAATAGTAACATCAGTCTGAGTTAGTAGTAAGGCTGTGGTCTGCGATAGGCTAAGTAGATTGATTCATTGGTAATGTGGTTAGATTACATTATCATATAAACTAGGCGTTTGATTCCGTGACGACAGCTGATATTTGAACGCTAATCCAATATCAATAATATTTTATGTGCAAAGATTACACAAACCTAATCTCAAGAGTACTCTAGAACCACTTAGCTTCGCAATTATTTCGCTGCAGCTGTAATCTGAAACACTTTCATAGAATCTTATTATTTTTATATTTTCTTAAAAGGACTAGGTCCAGTTTCTTTGCGCGAACCAACAAAGTTGAGGTGTAACTTAGAGCGCTCTTAATTAAAGCGAGAGCTACAAACTTTAAAAATATGAAGGAATTTAGTCGTATATTATGGCGTGGCATGCAGCCAAGAAGCCTGGCTCCAGATTTCAGGGTCCAGTGAGCAAGGTTTCAATAAGAAGTGGCCGGTAAACGGGTTCCGACAAAAATTATTGGCTGGACTTTCGACACTGGCGACTTTTGGCTCAGACTTTTGGTATACAAATTGTATAGAAGTATGTAAATATTTGGCGTAGAATATACAGTATGGAAACCACATATATGCAATAATTGAAACCACAAGTAATACTAGTCCACAGAAGTATACCAAAATTAAATATTAAATAAAAAACCGTAAATTTAAAAAAAAAAAAAAAACATACAAAATAAATTCTATAAAAGTAACCACTCTGTATAGATAAGAACCTTGACCCCAGGAAGAGCGGCAACTATGCACGCGCGCGGCATTTTTGCCGGTGCTGCTTTGATACCTAGTTTGACAATTTTCGACGAAATTAAAATTTCGAAGTCGTTTTTCAATGTTCAAGGATTCAAGTTCATTGAATCATTGACTTAGTGATCCAATTCTACAGAGTGTTCAAATATGATCAAAATTAGAACTCTACTTTTTGACCTTATTACTGGACGGATTTCGTCCATTTTCTGTGTATCGTCAGAAAAGGCGGTAACAAGTATGTGGTTTCATTTATTGCATATATGTGGTTTCCCTGTATAACGATAAATAAACTATAAAAACATTACGTCTTAGGCGCTAAATTTGATTTTCACTCCATTTTCATTATTTCAAAATCGTATACGTAGACAAAACATCATGCTTGTTTTCCCGAAAGGTTGAGAACATGTGTACCTATTGTGCACCCGCATGTCGCTAATTATGTTTGAGTTATATGTCTTAGGGGGCAAGCCTAAACACATACATAGATCTATTGATTTGTGTCCATGATACAACACTATCTTATGAAACAGCCCTAGTTGCCAAAATTACAGTTCACGATAAATAGAAAGAGGGCTCGTCAGATAGAACCTAGTTCCCGGCTATCATAAGGTCTCCCCAGTCTTTGTACTTGTAACAAGTACCTACGAGTACTAATAGTTTTACCGAGTCCTTTGTTAAAACCGCATCGGTCGAGAGAACCCATACAAAAGTGGTCGACGGGACGATACATCTGGCGAGGTACCTATTCATTCGAAATCTGATCGATGGATGCCGCAGTTGACCACAAGTTACCCTTCAAATAGAACCTTTTTACAACGAAATTTACTTTAGACCACAATGCCGAGAACAGTTTGAACAGGCAAGCGTAAGAAACCTGTATGAAATTATTGCAAAATTGTTTCAATATTTATATTGTCGTGTCGAGTTTCGCAAATAGTAAAACATTATGATTTTGACTTTATTGTTTACAGTAATTTTTCGCAAAAAAGTTGCCTCGTTTTTAACCACAACTTAATCTCACCTGTTGGTAAGTGATAATCAGGCCGAGGGTGGAAGCGAGTTTCACCCGGAATCCTCAACCACACTTGAACTGGCTATCCTACTTGTATCTGCCGAAACATAACAATGCTGTGAACATTGTTGTTATAGCGACAGACTTAGATAAGATGGTGGTAGTTAGCCAGGTGGACTTAGAACAAGCCCTACCAACAACCAAACCCAGCAGAAAATTTTGACCCAGCTGGAAATCGAACCCAGAACCTCTGAGTCTGATACAGGTGGTCTTACCACTAGGCAACAGAGGCGGTTAAAACTAAACACTTCTTTTTTTAAATTATCATGCTTATTCGACTATTTTTTGAGAATTTGCAATGAAGTAGATGAAGATAGACTCTCACTGTTGATTGTCAAACAGTACACAAAAAAAAATACATCCGGTAAATCTGTAAATATTTTATAACAAAGTCGTTCTTCTTATACTGTCTAAAAATAAATTGTTTATCCTGAAAATAAGACATTGGAATCACTTTCACACGTCATCTTAAAAAAAATATAAAAAATTAGCTAGATGAGTTCGGCGTTTCCTATCTGACTACTCTGAGAAGAAAGACCGAAAGAAACTCAGAGGTCACAGTCTCTTTTAAAGTCCAGACATAATCTTGGTCAGGCCATATGAGGACCATGTACTTAGATTAGTCTGAAATGGTATTTTGAGAAAAGAACCACACAGATTTGAGTGGACCTTTCCTGTCAGTGCAAGCATTTGTCAGTAATCGTGGAGCTCAACTCGACGAACAATACCAAAGAAAGGACATTTGGGTAGGCCGAATAAACTACTCAAACTGCCAGACCATCATTAAAACTATTTGGGAAAGAAAGAGAAAAAAAAATATCCACATAGTCTTCACACTCACAAAAAATAAAATAATATAATACTTTACAAAGTAATCATCTATTCAACAATGTCAATGTTTATATAATACTGGTATACGAGTATTTTGATGATTTTACTGAATAATTAGGTATAAATAATGTTATTTTTTTATGATTTTATCATGTAATAAAATCATAAAAAATAACACTCTGCATGGCAAGCCATGTATGTGACTTAGCAGAGCGAGCAGCTCAATCCCAAGCTTTTTATCTTCTAAATAATCTGAAATTATTATACGAGTAGTACCTACCTTTTTCACAAAGTTTGGTCTTAATACAGCTTTTAAATCGTTTAATGGGTAAGTTTCGAAAGTCGATGGGAAGTTTGTTGTAAAAGCGTATACATTGATCCATGAACGAGTTGCCTACTCTGTGGAGACAATTAGTGCGATTTACACCAAGGTTGTGTTTATTCCTGGTATTTAAACTGAAATTTATTATTCCGAAACATTTATGTGTAAAATACTTAATATTAATTAACTGAGACACAGAAAAAAAACTACGAAGTTTTCACATGTCGCCACATAAGTAGGTAGCACCCGCACGAAGCAAGGGCAGGACCAGTAGGTCACACGCCCTTTACAACATGTGCTGAGATAAATATGATACCAGCCTCGTAGATAGAAATCTCCTGACAATAAATGCCGTGTCCATGAACCGTTTGCATCTGGCTCATAGATATAGCCATTCAAAGGGAGGCCTTGGCCATTAGTCTATTGGCCGTTACAATAGCCGACACAATGATAACCCAATCCACATCTACCACATTATTGTACAGTCAGGGTAAATTATTCTTAAGTAAATTGACTCCCTACGTCAATATTTACCGTGTGATAGCCGTTTCATACAACTGTTGAAGAATGACAGTTGTGATTTGAATAAACGGTAAATTTAAGTTGGTAGTAAATTTGAAAAAAACGATTAATCTCCCTAACTTTCCTACGTATTTAAAAAAAAGCATTTCCTTAACTTTGTTTGAGTAAAAGCTCTAACAGCTTCACTGTGGGTAAGATAAATTATTCAAAAGGTATTAAAGGTGGTTAAAGGGAGTCCGGATTTGTGCCCAGTTGATGGCAATAGGCTCGCCCCCTATTACATGGGACTTAAACATAACTGGCGAAATGTGGGTGTACTATAGGTACACCCCTGCCTAACCCTTCGGGGATTACAGGCGTGATGTTATGTTATGTATTTCATAGTATCCGACCGAAGATTCAGTTTCAGTATCAATATTCAGGTTTTGGCCGCACTTTTAGTTTCGGTCAAAAAGTGGCCGAATCTTCGGCCCGACCGAAACTGGCGAGTGGCTTTCGTGAGCTGTTGATTTTGATACAATACGAACGACTGACAGATAGACAGGGTCCCGTACAAATGCAAGTCATTTAGGTTCTTAGCAGACATGCTGCTTTTAGTATCTTCCAGGTCACTTAAGTAAAATCACACGTTTCAGCGATTATTTTGACACTGCATCGCGTTTTGGCGAGTCGTTCAGTCTTTGTACGGTTGAGTACAAAGTACCTGATTACGGTTAAGAAATTGCGTTTTCTAAAGATGCTAGTAATTTATTTGGCGGAGAGATAAAGCATTGTCGCTATGCCCGAAATCGTGGCAATAGCGGTCATTAACCCACCTACCTTCCACCGTCCTTTAACGTCCTGAATAAATATATATCGTGATCTTCAACATGTTCTAATAACGATAAACCAAACACAATTTATTGTTTAGTAAAGGGCAATGACCGCTATGAGAGCAGCGGTGGCCCAGTGGTGGCGGCCCCGACTTACGAACAGTAACTCGTGGGTTCAAACCCATACAGGCGCTTTACTTTGAGTAATTTATTTCATCACCACTGCTCTCAAAACGGTGAAGGAAAACATCGTGAGGAAACCGGCATGTCCTAGAACCAAAAATTCGAAGACATGTGACATCTACCAACCCGCACTGGGCACGCGTGGTGGATTATAGCCCACTCCCTCTCATTGAGAGGAGGCCGTGACCCTGCAGTGGGAACGTTATAGGCTGATGATGATGATGATGATGAATGACCGCGATAGCCACGCTTAAGCGGTTCGGGTGTACTTGTATGTTTATCGAGCTTCCTAAAAGCGAGTAAAATGTAGATGCTATATTTATGCGATATTAGAAAAATTACTAAAAATCGCTAATCGCAAAAGCTAACATTATCTGTTAAAACCCTTATTTAGGTCATTTTGACAGTTTTCACACATAATCTGACAATTTTCTTTTTTGTTTGTATAAAAGAAAACAGATAATTGCAAAATTAGCCCTGAATCAAATTAATTGTTAAACTTTTTCTTAACTTCCTATGTTACGGTTAGCATTATACCTTCGTCATGTAAAACCATTTTCAATTTGTTCCAAAATCAGTGTATTCGGTTGAAGCGAAGAGACGAATGGGCTAGTTTTCGTGAAGATTCATATAATATGATAAGAGATGAACCATTATTACACAAACTATGTATGTACGGTATTGTAACAGTAGGTACGACAAAAGCCAATGTGTTTGGGACTTGCAAACATGTATTGTTCCATTGTATCGTTTGAGAAACTGTTTGTTGTTTGGTTAGACAGGTGAATTGTCACGTACACATTGACAGTACCTACCACCCACTTTCTCAAACCCTACATGAATTTCAGTACCATGCTCAATATTACTCATACACTGGAAACAGCAAACAGCTGTTTTTTTTTAATAACTGGCGAAAACTTTAATGCGGTTTGGTCTAGATTTATACACTGAATTCATGGTTACAGTTTGCGCGTTGATGTCCCGTACACCGTTTAAGCAACTTAAATATACCCAGGAATTTAACACACTAATGTTTTTACCAAGATAAATCAGTATTTACAAGCCATCGCGGCATCAAAATGGCTATCAGGAAAGCGTAATAAAAGGACGTGCTCGAGTGATGGTGCACCCTGCAGGCCATGCAGCGACGGATCTGATCGCAAGCTAATTTTTATTTACCACGGTTTCAGCTAATATTGTCGTATACTCTGTATTTTTACGAGCGGGGGTTTTAACGTGTAAAGTGTATTTAAAATATTATCGCAAGAGATTGCCGTTGACCGATGTAAGGCTTCGCCAAATAGAACGCGTTCTTAGCGCGCGTTAGAGCGCTAGCCTGACGTCACGCTAACGGTGTGTAAGCACGCGGAAGTCTGTTTGACAGTAAACGTACGTCATAGTACAACACAATTCGGCGCTATATCGTGGCGTCAGGCTAGCGCTCTAACACGCGCTAAGTTAACGTGTGTGTAAGCACGTTACGTTAACGCGGTGTCAGGCTAGCGCTCTAACGCGCGCTAAGAACGCGTTCTATTTGGCGAAGCCTTAATTTCTCGTTAATTATATTACAAAAAACCGCAATTTATCTTTACTTACCCTAAAATAAGAAGCTATATTCAGCTTAGTATAGTACCTATAGGTACCACTCTAGAGTCTCCTACTATTTATTGTGATCTGTTTTCTCGAAAACACCAAATTGATTTTATATTCTAACGTTTTTCTAGAACTTCCTCAAAACTTATAGTTAAATATTGTATTTACATAATTAGAAGCTTAGTATTTTAATACTAAAAGTAATTTATGTACGTATAAAAGTGGGGAGCATCCAAAAATTCGACCGGAAAACGGGAAAAGTGACTAAAAGGCTGGCAGCAAGACAACGTTGTATGGCCTAAACATAGGCCATCACTCTAGCCACGTGAAAAGTCGCCCAACCGCTTAGCGATGTTACGGAAAACTAAGTGGGCACTCGGACCGCAAACCCCTAGTGTTGTAATCCCAAACGGCTCGAACATAAAAGATAAAGTAAGGTTCTTAGCAGACATGCCGAAAAACTGAACTGATATTATCTTATAGCCGTTAGTTCAAAGTTCATGATGCAACTAAACTTGAGAGGGGCCCGTTACTGGCACAGATTTAACACTACACTAACCTATTTGGCACGGCCGATAACCGATGTTCAAGCTACATTTGTATATATTATAAGCTAACTCCATATTGATATGCGGTAGACTTTGTGAGGAAACTGGCCTATATTACTGTATATATGATAGACCAGCACTAAGTTTAATATTCCTGTGAAGTCTCCAGCGCAGAACGCGTTAGTATTCTTAACCTCATAACTGTTTGACCACTTTTGAACAACAATTCAGAGTAAATTTAAACTTCACATAAGTGGAAATTATCTCACTGTCACATTTACAACAAATAGACCTTGTCGTTTTATGACTTGCAAGTGACATTTAACCTTAGGGTGGTAATGCAATTACGAGGTCGACTATACCTTAAGCTCATCCTCTCGGTCGCACATACAGATGTCGATGAACATTTCATTTCATACAGGTATCATTACCTTCTGCCCGCGGCTTCGTCCGCGTGCTTGTTCCCCAGATCCACCCAGCCGTGGCGCATCTTGCGCGCTGTTACTTCGTTTTCACTCAGCGTTCTTTCTGACTTTTTGCCTTGATGTTAGGTTAGCAGAAGAATTGGGCTAGCAAGCCTAACCTACCAAAAAATATTTTTACCTAAAATGCAAAAAATATCTTTCAAATCCGACTAGTAGTTCTAGAGATTAGTGCTTTCAAACAAACAAACAAAAAACAAAATTTATCATTAGTAGAACAGTTTAATTCATTCATGATCGTGATCATGTCGAATTGTCTACTGTTTTGTGAAGGCTATGTCTGTTAGATAAATGTTGTATGTTGTTATCAGTTTATTCAGTTTTATTTTATTTTATTTTCTTAGTTATTTTTAAGTACTTATGTTTGATCTCTGAATTGTTATTTGTTTTTTGAATCATGTTAATTATTGTAATATGTTTAGTTTTAGGTTCCTGTCAATTACTGTTATTGGCGCAAGCCGTTGTAATTAATATTATAAAAATAAATAAATTCATAAAAGATTGTTTATTCATATGTCGTGTGTCTGTGAAATAAGGCGAGTATATAACCTGTAAGATCATCTCTTGAAATGTATTTTGCTGGAACACTGTAACCATTTTCGACATTCTATATAATGTGAACGAAAACAAAGCAGTCAATAAAAATTCTATGTGACACGCAGCGATGGTACCCAGGGACTGTCAACCTTCGAACCCGAACATATCACTTTCTTTTTATTGAACAAAACTTTACCAAGTTGGGATTGTAAAATATTCAGTAACCATTGCTTTAGTTTGCCCGTTTCTTTCTATTGTTAGCGATTATAGTGCGCAGCGTATGTCGATTCGGGATTGGAGTCGTTAATTTTGATGTGCTACTGGAACTTTAATCTTACGTAGGTTTGAATCTAGATAAACTTTGGCATAGAGTAATTTTAGTAGGCTTGAATATTATTTTTTCAAGAACTAGATGACCCGGTGAACTTCGTACCAAGTTCGTCGACAAAATTTCTATTTTGCTGCTGTTCCTTTGGGTTTTCCTAATTTTCGTTTTTCTTAAACCGTATCGAGGCAAAAAAAAAGTATCCGGTCGTGCCTTTTTCGAGTTTTTGGGAGACTAACGATTGCAAAATATGATTGCTAATGATTTTTATATAATACAAATATAGATATAAGAATATATGAACGTAAACGAAGCAAAATGAGTGGATCGTAGCTGGTGGGGGTCTGTAGTTTCTGCCTATCCCCGAGAAGAAGGCGTGAGTTTTGTGTATGTATGTATATACGAGTATGAAAAAATAAAACGAAGTCCACGCTTCAAGAAGTTTATTAACGTTAAAGAACTATTAACAATGGTTATTAGATGTCTTGTCTGTGAGTAGGGTAGTATAAAGTCATCAGTATTCATTCTGCCTATAAATCCATCGTGGGTTACAGACCTGATGTTATGTTATATAGTGAAACTATTTCAACATGGCGTGTATCTGTATCGACTTCATCACGTTGTAACTTTAATGTTTATGACTTTATTTTGATGTATTTATATTTCGACATTTCTATAACCACTATACCTAGGTACGCATGAATAGCGAAGCCTAGTTTTCAAAAGTAATGAAGTAAAGAAGTAAGCAATGAAGTAAGCTCTGTATTCACTACTCGTTAAATGAACATTAGGTGGTCAACAGTTTAGGGAGAGATTGTATTGTCCGTTTGGAAAAAAATATGTTATTTTGTCACCTTTAAAATATTAGACATTGTTCCAGTCCTCTGAACATGACTCGTAATATTAAGGTGTGGCTGATTGAGCTGCTTCGTCATGTAAATATCCATATTATCTCACACTTCTTCAACTCGAAATCCAGCCAATGCTGAGTGTGGGGCGTGCGATGGAGAAGTCCATCGCATGCAAAACATCTCATTTTATAATATTTCGTCTGAGTTTTAAATGTGCAATGCATTTTATTATATTGAATAGAAACTGTAATATCCATAACTATTAGCACACTTAGGTTTTGTTCAAATATCTTCATTAAATACGACATAAAAACCATCACGTGTTGCTATTTTCATAAACAGAGCTGCTGCTCACCTGCTTTCTCGTTTGTTGAATTACATTACGAACCCAATCTAGCTACACTTCAACTGGAGTAAACGCAGTCCACGATAATGATATATGAGCCAAAAAATTAATCGAAATAATGCCAACTATTTTATCTTCAACTAAGAGCAGATCACCGGAATCTCCAAAATAATGTGCTTGGTGCCTGTTTTCTAGGTTGGACGGTGTCACACAGAACAAGTATGGAGACCACCTGTTTATTGGAGGACCACATCTGACAATCATCCCGCGTCCAAGTTATAGCTTCCGATATACATCGTCTCCTGGTTTGTCAGTCTCACCAACTCCGATGTACTTCGCAGACAACCCAATAAGTGTGTCTCGGTTGACTGACCACAGTCTGCCATAAACCGGCGCGTTCACCTTGCTCACCTTGCTTACTTATAGTGAGGCTATGTCGGTAATGCTACAGAACACAATGCACAATGCTCCAAAACTAATGTATGTCTTTATGTACCTACCACCTAAGTTCACATTGTGGAATGCAATAAACGTATTGAGTATTGAACAAGTCTTCGGAAATGAATGGCATGTTGCGAAAGGTAGAATGCTTAACAATCTGAAACAACTCAGTATACTTATGTGTTTCGTGAGTTTGTGAACTTGCCGTACCACACAATCAGTGTATTAAGAATTTCTATGGCTCATTGAAGATGTGGGTGGCAGTCAACACCCAGGTATCAGCATGTCGATTCCCGTAACCACTTCACCGTGAAAACACGTGAAGTGAGCGTGGAGTGAGCTGTCAGTGTCATCTCACCCTGTTGGAATGACAACTCACTTCACCTAAGTTTTCACGGTGAGATGGTTACAGAATAGCACTGCTGTTATTAACTTATTAAAACACCCGTACCAATTCTATAAATTGCTTTGTGCGGGTATAAACGTCTTTCTATAATACCTGCTTAATATAATAACGAATGGAAAATCCCCTTCTTCTACGTCTGTACCTTTGATCTACAGGATTTATTTTCTTCGATCTTGTTTATCAAATTGGATCCTGTATTTGTTAACAAAAACAACATTTTTCGATTTACGTGTTATAAGTCCAATTCGTTCCAAATACGAAGAATTTTGTACACAAAGTGATTTTTACAAATATCACGTGACTACATCAAGACGCGTTTTAGCGATTTCGTATCTAGCTCAATTCTCGCTCAAATCTCTTTGCTAATTCGAATGTGAAGCTTCAGTTAGTGCAACTCTTCGCGGCGTGCACGCGTGGGGAGATACGCCGGATGAACTACACTGGTACAAGCTTTTGCTCCATTCGACCACGCACCGCTGCACGCTGCCACGAATTGGGGCACCACTGCCGCTTAAAGATGGCACCGCTTTGTTAGGGTTGAGTTATTGGCACGCGATTATGAGCTCGATCGATCAAATTTCAGAATTTCGAGATCACGATTAGCAAATATACGAGCAAGTCGAGGAAAGTGCGAAACTATAGTGTTCAATGTCTTATTTTAGTTTAGATTCTATGTGCATTATATATTAAAAACGTAATAAATAAAATTGATAAGTTTTTAAGACCTGTGAGACTTGCTATAAAATAAAGGTTTTTAACAATACAAATAAAACACGTTAGCTTTTGTACTCGTTGAGTTGGGATGAGTGCGACTACAAATGAGCAGGTACTCTCCGTATGTTACGTCGAAGACAGCATTGGCTCATATAACTGATGTAATAATTCCAAATAATACCAGCCTGTATTATCGAACTACAAAGGCCTATTCTCATATAGAGAAGGCACCAAGTTTCCTCAAGCTAGATTGGCGATTTGAGACTTACATTCTCAAACTCAAACTCAAAGCATTTATTTCAATTAAACCACTTACAGGTACTTTTTAAATGTCAAGGGGTCGGTCAGTCAGAAATATGATGCTAGTTGCCCATTCCAAAGCGTAGTAGGTACCTATAGAGAAGAATGAGCACGAAACACCACGGGCACTCTTTAAAATCAAAAATTTGATGATGACAATGTAGAAATACGTGCACGTTCGTAAAAGCGTCCGTAACAAAAAGAAAAAAATAAATAAAGAGCCATTCAAAAACTTAAAATAAATTAAAATAAGCCATGGCAGTTAAGAGATGACCACTCCCAACTGACGGCGCCCGTTCACGAACATGACGCATGGATCAGCACCATTCAGGTCAACCATTTTGAAGGGAGCTAAATGATCCAACACACGCACCACCATCAGCGAGACATCTGAGTGAGCATGACATACTCACAGCCGCCAGGGCACACCCAAGTCAATGAAATACATACTACCAGGTAAAAAGTAGCTCTTTAGTACATAGTACTCATACCTGTGATATGCAACTATACTTATATAATACAAAGGAGATTGAGTTTATACAATACAAAGATGGTCGTACAATCTACAGCAGCAGCAAAAGTATTTTCAAAATGTTAGTTGTGGTTGTGGAGCAGGACCAGCAATGAGTCAAGCATTTTTATCAGTGATATAATCCCCCAACTTATAATATGCCTGTCCACATACTCGTAGTGTGCGTTTTATACAAGATTTGAATTTCATCTCATTCAGTTGGAGTAGTCATTAAATATAAGTCCAAGTTTCCTCACGATGTTTTTCTTCACAGATTTCAGTGACATCTTACTTAGAAAGTGCTTAAGGATTCAAATAACACATTAATACTTATTCAGATTATACAACCTCGTGCACTAGGCTATCACGACATTATAGATTTCCATTTGTATTAGTTAAATCTGCCGCGAGTTTAGTTCAAGTAGCAAGTTGTGTTACAAAATCCGTCAAACTGACCGATTTTCATTGCGAAGTGGCACATAATATGACTTAACTCTTACAGCTACATCTCTAATGCAAATGAAAATCAGTCTTTAGACAAAGGGTTTTTAGCGGCAAGTGAAGACTGTTTCATAGGATCAATGACAGGGGTTCTGGTCCAAACTAACTAAAATAGATTAGAGTTTGTTGCATCAAGTTAATCAGTTGAGTATTAGAACGTGTAGCCTATTACTGTATATGTGAGTAACGAGCTATGTGTAGAGTACAATATGTGTGGATAGTATTGAAAAATAGCCTTCTCCTGAGTTCAAAAGTCTGGTATAGAAAACAGAGTTAAGTGTTATTATAATATGGTAGTATATTAATATTTTAACGAAGCCAGGCACACATGCAGACTATAGTGTACTACTAAGTTTCCTGGTGAAAAACCCAATCATCGCGTGTGACCGCTAAACCAACGAGGCATAACGAGGTAATCTAATACAGTTACATCGTGTTTAAGTCCAAAGTAAGAAAATAAAAAAGGAAAAGAATTCTTATAATTATTAACTTTACGATCAACTACAGTTTAATAATAGTGAAAACATCGTGAGGAAACCGGTACGTCCTAGAACCAAAAATTCGAAGACATTGTGACATCTACCAATCCGCACTGGGCACGCGTGGTGGATTATAGCCCATTCCCTCTCACTGAGGAGGCCGTGTCCCTGCAGTGGGAACGTTATAGGCTGATGATGATGATGATGTCAGTTAAATATTACAGATAAACAGTCATGAATCCAAACGATCTGCTCTTAACACTAATTTGTAATATTACACCGTCTTACTTTCTCTTCACAAATCTCAAGCTTTTCCCGGAGGGTAAAGTTTAGTTTGCTGTTTCCCGCTCGTATAACGTGAGTAATCCAATCTTTGTAAGGGCTCACAGGCGTTAATCCATTCGACGATAAAAACGTTTTGGGTATTTGAAAACCTAAGGACATCACACCAACTATTTTACCATCGTAAATAAAGGGCCCGCCAAAGTCACCGTGCAGCGGCTGATGCGGTCTATCTGAACACTTTGGCGCAACACATAGCACGTATTTGGACCACAACGTCAGTTCCATACCACAGTTGATGACGATGCCTTCCCCGATCTGAAGCGGTTTGTACTGCTCTCCCTCACGCTTGTTTTTCGCGAGACCTCGTATGTTCTTCCCGTGACCCCCAGTTTTCTTCCTGAGGCCTCCAGCGTACTTCGAGGCAAGTCCAAAGTACCTTGCGGCACCTCCAATGTATTTCACAGTAAGTCCATACATCTTCGAATGGTCAATATTCGATAACCTTCCATAGGTTGGCAAGATAACTTTCCCAACTTTTAACAGGCTGATGTCGTTATCGCCAAAGAAGTATCCGCGCTCAGTGAACTTTGTGTTGAGAAAATCTGGATGTATGTAAATTTTTAGTACTGAAGAAAATAATTTCGATACTAAGGGCGACACAATAAAGTTTCCGTACCAGACATAGAATTTCCTGTCGAGTAAATCGTAGAAACAGTGTGAAGCTGAGAGGACCCAAGTTGAATGTATCAGTGACCCGGTACAGTGCCGCGTCACAACCATATCTTCAATGAATGCCAGCGTCACGATGAAAGGATAGTCTCCATCCGCCACGTCGTGATTGTGCCACATTACTTTATTAAACTTTATATCTTTGTTTATTGCATTTCTTATCACTTCATTATTAATAGTAGAACATCCAGTATTTATGTAAGTAAAAAAGCATAAAGTTGACAAAAAAATAAACATGATTGTTTCAGCTATTTACGAAATAATAAAAGATATTGGTACAAATCAGCCTATTGCGATAGGCACCTACGTAAATTAGAAAAGCTTTCATTCGTATTTTATGGTTTATGTATTTCCGTTTTATGACTACATTTTGTATCAACTTACGTTTTCTTTTATACAAAATAAAATAAATTTTACGACTTTCAATATCCCGTTTGAACAATGTTCTTGTAATAATTTTAGATAAATATCTGACGCTTGCTTACGTACTGTGCTGTTCTTATAAATCATTTACATATTTTAATCGTTATAAGTCACCAATTTTACTTACATCGATAAATAAATAATATTCACTTTACATGAAACCTGTGTACAGACATTCTTGCTAACGCCTGAAATGTAAATAAAAACGTGTGCGGTTGGGGGACCCCCGTAAGGTACGAATTTCCTTCTCACGTAGGATTTAAAACAAAAACAAAATTTTAGGATTTACATGTTGGCCTCAACATCTTCAAAACCTATGAAAATGATACCCAAGATGAAAAAATTGAAAATTTTCTCAGCCGACATCCTGGATTTACATTTTAATGTCACTATCGGATAAACCACCCTCGAAAACAAAGAAAACAACACCCATGATGAAAAATATTAAAATTTTCGCGGGCGCCATCTTGGTTTTTCGTTTTGACCTGACTATCGGCTTTCGCACCTACGTAAACTATGAAAACAATACCCATAACGAAAATATTCGGAGCAGCCATCTTGGATTTACATTTATCACTATCAGCATTACCACCCTCGAAAACTATGAAAATTACGAAAAATATGAAAAATTTTGCAGCCATCTTGGATTTTATTTTTGACCATATTCATACTTTCTCTCTCCGGCATGCAGTGTACTCGGGCTGTGTGTCGTGTTAAATTTTATCCCACGACACTGTAATTACTTTAATCTTTTCTCTTGTTTTTTCTGCAGGCGTTCTCTCTCTCTTTCATTCTCTTTGAATTAGAAGAAGACAGTCGCAAGTATTAATACATTTTAGCATAATGGTTTCTGAAAGTTTACAAGCCGTGTTAAAGAACTTCGTTCCAATATTTTGGGAACCTACAAATCAAATTCGGTAAGTGTTATTGACGCCCAATTTAAAACATTGGTGTACTCACACGATAAGCATTATTGAAGTTAGTTTTAAACTTAATTCAGTCAGGAACAAAACCAAAAATCATTAACCCAAAGAATTGTCATTAGTATATTACAATCACTCTAATGGCCGCTAGATGTGACGATGTAACTAACTTTTACTTCTCTTTCCTAAGTCGGGTTTTATTTTACTTTTCTTGTTATTTTGGTCGTTGTGTTTAGTACGTAACATCGCGCCATTTTTCCGAAGGGTTAGTCAGAGGTGTACCCATAGTACGCCCACATTTAGCCAGTTATGTTTAGCTCCCATGTAACAGGGGGCGTGCCTATTGCCACCATCGGGCACAAATTTCAGACCGTGGAATGCTACAGAGAAGTTCCAGATGGAAAAGCCCAATAACTGTTTCCTCGACCTGGGAATCGATCCAGGGCCTCAGGCACTAGACCAACTAGGCAGTAGTGCGTTTAGTAATTTCATAACACAATTTTGATCGTTATTGTCTTGAACACCTTTTTGAGACATTCGCGCTTTGAGACTTAAGGTTGATATACATTTACAACAGGTTTAATATCTATTTTCTGTGTGAAAATGAAGGAACGCTCATTAACAGACAGTCTTGTAGTTGGGGAGTTTGTTGCACCACTTGTGCATCCCAGATAAAACCGTCTGTGACTGTCTTTTGTGATTTTGACGTTAAAACGGTGCTGATTATCAACCACAGAATAAATGACTTTATTTATTGACTAATGAAAATTGTTTATTATCCTGGTTAAACATAACCAGGTTCACAGAACAAACATAAATTAAGGCTTACAACAAAGGCAAAGCCGCTTAAACCATTTCCCATAATTAGGTAACATAGGTAGTGTTAGTTGCCAGTGAGCACCAAAATAGAAAATTTGTCTATATCTTGAAGGTCAATAAAGAACGGATCGAATATATCGTTGTTTTCCTCCATTTGTAACTATAAGTTAAGTATCTGCATGTACTCGGTGTTTTCCCGGCGCGATCCTTCGCAACTGGCTAAATGAGTCGTGAGGGTCGATAGAGGAAGTTCGCAGTGCTAAAATAAATGATAAAATTTGGCAGATTCCTTTGATAAACGACCGGCGCGCAGTTTGACGTTATGATTTACGTGAAAAAAATGCGGCTCACCGTATTTTTGTCTTGGAAAATTTTCCCTAATGTGATTTGATTCAGCTATCGAATAAACAAGGATAGTTTTGAGTTGTGAATCAAAAAGTAAGAGAAAACATGAATACAGGGTGTTTGGCGCATGGACCGACAATTATTTGGGGGATTGGGAGCGTCATTTGGGAGGTTTCACCCAAAGACCCCATGTCCTAAGTGTCACGGTTATTGAGATGTTTTTTTTTGTTTTTTTCACAAAATTACCCGAAATCTCGCCTTTAAATAGTCATTACTTTTTTGTTTATTGTTCTAATTGCTCGAAATAACTTTTATTGTATTCTGCAATGTATTCTTATTCTAAATAAATAAAGAACTTTTTTAAATAAAACTATGTTCATAATTTTTGGAAAAAATCTAAAAAAATCATATCTTATTAACCGTGACACTTAGGACATGGGATCTTTGGGTGAAACTTCGCAAATGACCCTCTCAACTCCCCAAAAAATTGTGTCGGTCCATGCGCCAAACACCCTGTATACTATGATTCGTCATCACGGGTATTGTCTGTCTTCAGATAAGCACGTACACAAAAAATAAAACATAATTCGGGGGTGTTACAACGAGCCGTAAGTATTTTTTAAATAACGTTGAGCATATAGATACGAGTATGTATGGTAAAATTATGTGAAATGATGTCGTGACAATACATTTTTGACGTAGTTTTTAACGACGAAACATAATATCTAGAAGTAAATAAATCTTAATGTCTTTCTCAGCGGCAGAATCCTTCAGGGAGCCAGGGATTTGTGCCGGATCTTTTATCTGATGTCCATTCTTTCGCAAAGGGTTCAGCAGAAATGGTTTTTATGTCCGTACTTGTCCTCGAACTACTTTATTTTTATTTTCACTGCCTTTTTAAAACTGTGGCCTGAAAGCCAATGGCCAATGAATTGTTATTGGCTATTTTGTTCGGTTTCTGTTACTTTTATAAACCTTTTATTTCTATTTTGGAGAATTCTTATAATAGCTGTTTGTGAGTAAGTTTTCGCAAAATTATGGATTATAATGATTGTAACATTTCCAACTAATAGTCCTTTAACTTCTAAATAAAAATAAATTCACTTGACTGTTTCTTGTAAAATATAATTAAGTTTCCACACGAAGTACTATCAAACTCGCTTGGTCCACACCAAGCCACATCATTGCGGTTAGTCAGAAACCAAATTGTATTGATTTCGTTTCACTATTGTCTTAGGGCTAAAAAAACAGAGATTCCATTAAAATAACATCCTGAAGCCACAGGGGTCCCACTTTGAGAAGGGTCTAAGTCAATTTGTGAATTAATTTCACGTTATAACTCGCTCAATGTTATTTTAATCGCTTGCTGGTTATAAAGGGCAATAAAACCTTTTTGAACGTTTTATGTGTTTTAATTTTATGAAATTAACTTATCGCGATCAAAGAGCGTTATTGTTACTGTTGGTGAAATTATTCATTGCTTAGAAAAACTGACTTTAGGTAAGTACCTACTCGTCAACCCATTTTTTAATTTCTGTTACGCCTAGCGCCCCGCGGCTTCGCTCGGGTAGCGGCGCATATATGCCTACATTTTCTTTCTGTCATAGTCTCGTATCGTTTCAGCCTGTTGTGCCGAGCATGTGGGTTAAATTAAAATGTTACTGATGTTTCTCCTACTTTAAGTATTTTACATCGCCATATTACCTACAGTCAATTTTCACAAACCCTTATTTATTGTACACCTAACCTTCCTCATGACTTGGATCACTCCGTCCGTTCAGTGGTGAAAACCGTTTAAAAACCTGCTCGGTAGTTTTTGAGTTTATCGTGTTTAGACAGACAGACCCCCCGCCGCGTCTTTTTTCACTTTGTTTTATAATATACTATATAGTGATTATCTTGTAGGGTCCTGTAGCGGTTACACCGCCACATACTAACTACGCATCAAAAGACATGACGTCACACAAATCCTGCATCGCGCAATTAGAGTTTACCGCGCGAACGACATAGATAAGACTATCCGAAATCAACAGTTGGGCAGTCGGCCCGCCAGACACAACACCCGTCTGGTTGGAGGATCCTCCCTTTTCTATGGTGGATGAGTGAACTTTACACCCTGTTCCTCATGCCAATAAATTGGTGACCCCGAGTATGAACGTCAACGCAGCCTTCGTGCAACTACTTCAGCGTGACGTCATCATCATCACTCCCGCAAGCTTTCGTGAGGCGAGTCACTCAGACAGCCAGCACTCTCGGCTTCAACGGGTATCCTGACCACCAGCATGCAGCGAACGCGCATTCCTGGTCATCACCCTCAGCCTCATCACCCCGACTCACTGGGGAATCAACGCAATCATCTCAATCAGCGCAATCACCGCTATCACCTCAATCACCGCAATCATCTCAATCAGCGCAATCACCGCTATCACCTCAATCACCGCAATCACCTCAATCACCACAACCGCCGCAATCACCGCAGACAGTTCCGACTCACCGCGAACTGTGCGGCACCCGGTTCCGACTCACTGGAACCTTAGCTGGCACTGTGAAGCATCGCAAGATACAAGACTCAGCCCACTATCGACCTCCGGTCTCCGGAGGGGAGTGATGTAGCGGTTACACCGCCACATACTAACTACGCATCAAAAGACATGACGCCACACAAATCCTGCATCGCGCAATTAGAGTTTACCGCGCGAACGACATAGATAAGACTATCCGAAATCAACAGTTGGGCAGTCGGCCCGCCAGACACAACACCCGTCTGGTTGGAGGATCCTCCCTTTTCTATGGTGGATGAGTGAACTTTACACCCTGTTCCTCATGCCCCTAAAGTCCCATAACCCATAACCCACCCAAACATGTTTACAATGTTTTAAAGTCCGAATTAGGACCAAATTTAGTTGGCATAAAATTGTATTTTTAAGCTATCGTCAAATCGATAGGGGTCATCAGGAATGCTAACCCTGGCATTCATTTTTATTCCCTGCAGGGGCAGTAACTTTGAATTCACTATCCACAGTCTATAAATCTATGAAGAATGTCGGTTATAAGGTCTAAAACTCTATTCTTAACGTGACTGCATGAGTCAGTAAGATAATTTTACTAAAATGAAGAATTTCTAGATCAGTGCACGCAGTGTGCCTGAAATATCAGAAAATTGGAAATGCACGCACCGATGGTTCCGGTGCTCAATACTCGTACTAGCAGTGTGACTCACCTGGAACAAACAAAACGTATGCTTTTAAAACGTGAGAAAACGGAAGGAAATGTAAGTAATGCATGTCTAGATACAAAATAACTACTATAGTAATTTATTTAAAAGATACAATTAAATAAGTTCCTATGACAGTAAATACTTAAACCGCTTACGTGCTAAAAGAGGAAAAAAGGGTAAATAAATAGTGACATTTAAATTACATTACACATAGGTATTAGTTGAATGGTTGCTCAGAAGCATCAAGACTGAGTTCCTCTTATAAGAACTTGTAAAACCTATAGGTGTGAGTGCATCAGTTTTCGTGAAAAAGAAGATAGTGTTCACTTATTGAACTGTAGAGAACTCCATCGATGTAACGTATCAGCGGCACCTTATATCCGATAGATCAGAAAAAGCAAGGCATATGATAATAATAATAAATAAATAAATGTATTTATTTCCAAGTATATGGTATTTTGAGATCTTACACTAATAATGTTCCACATATACTACCATTGCTGGCGTAGAAATATAAAAAAAAAGTTTAGCACATTCAAATCATCACTAAATTAATTAAAATGTCAAAAAGTAAAACAAAAATTAAAATTAATTTGTCATGTCCAAAATACAAGTTCTAAAGTCAAAGTAATACAGTGATTTAAGATTAATTGCAATGTCAGAAAATATAATTAAAATGTCAAAATATACAATGTTATGTCCAAAATATAAGCTCTATAGCAAAGTAATAACTATAGATATTATGCCAAAATACTAATAACATATTATATTCATTACAATGACAAAATGTATGTTTTAAAAACTCATTAACTGAATAAAAGCACATCGCTAATAGCCAAGCAAACATTTTACATTTTAATTTATCTATTGGTAACATTCTGAACGTAGATGGTAATTTATTATAAATTTTGATCGTCATACAACTGGCATTTCTACTATAGAGATGCAGTCTCTGAGGAGGAACTAACAGTTTGCCAGCATTTTTTTTATTCAATCTTTCAATTCAATGAAAATAAATGAGGGTATTTTTTAACAAATAAACAAACCTCAAAAATATACATACACGGGAGTGGGAGAATTTTTAATTCTTTAAATAATGGTCTGCAATGGTCTAAATATTCTGCTCCACTCATGGCTCGGATACACTTTTTTTGTACTTTACGATAGTAAATATAAATTCAAACATGTAAATATTATCAAGCCTTCAACGATTATGTATGGAGATACAACTTAGGTTGTCGTATTCCATATCCTGAAGCTTAATATTGTTAAGTTTTGCAATATTACACAATTTTGATAAAAACTTACTTAAGTACTTCTAAACTACTACTGCAATTTTTAAGGCGTTCTACCAATCGTTCTACTCGAGTGGTCCAACGAACTTATAGAGCCCTGCGCATTCACACGCTTTATAATCTTGCTTATAGGATGCCGTTGGAGCTGCCCCGCAGCGCTGCAGCGCATCTGGTATCTTTGCTGAAGCGCGTACAGATGGCTTTCAAACCATCATGTGCAAGAAAGCAAACTCTTTACTTCCTCGTCTACAAAGCAGCAGCAACAACATCCTAATTATTATTGCTGCCCGTTCTGATTATCCTTTCCACAATCAGTGGATAAGAACAGCCATAGGCATCATCTAGGTACTACAAATACTTACATAATTATTTTATAAGTACAAATTGTTACCCTATGTGGAGTTTTTTCTGAATTTGAATGATTTATATGTTTATTTTAAACCAGGCGTTACAATACAAATTAAGGCGAAATGGGTCCCAAAGACGAGGTTTTGACGCATTTCGGCTGCACGCAAAATCAATTTTTTTCCTCAAAAACTACAAATTTGCCTTATTTTTTTTCATGATTATTAAAATTGAAGATATTTTATAGTGAATTATGAGGGCCAAAACACGATTAACATAATTTGGCTCGATACAAAAAAATCGCAAAGTTTCCAAAAAATGTAGAGTTTTTATGAGAAAAAATGGTTTTATTCGATTGTAATTAAAGCAATTTCAATAAAATTTCGTCTATACGTTCACCATAAAAGACTTTAGGGGATTATGGATTTATTTTAATGTCACAGCAAATAGAATCTTAAAATAAACCCAAATATAGTAAATCGGGCTAAATCGGCTCGCGCTCAGAGTCCTGCGGGACGTCATCGAAGGTGGACCTGTGTCAATTTTTTTTAAAATACGCTCTCTCTGCAGTTGTTAAAAAAAAATCAAATAAAAGAAGAACACATTAGAAATAAAATTGCGACAACTCAGAAAAAATATTTCGTAATTTTAATATAGTTTTAATTCATAATATTGTTTTCGAAAGTGTGATTATTTATATGCGATATGATGACGTTTAATTGTCATCTTACAATAGTGTTAGACACACTACAAATTATTATCGATAAAATTATAGTCAAGTGCGAGTCTTATATAATTTTTTATCGTCGTTTATGAAGAAGTTTTTTTAAAGATTTTTTTATCAGATTCATCCATGTTACTATATTTACTCTCCATCGAACTGTCTTTGCTAATATCATATTCTATATTAATAAACATATAATATACAATTGGTCCGGTTGTCGGTTGTATAAAAAATATTTAAAACAACTTTCACTCTGGCAAGAACAATTAAAATTAGAAAAAAAATGCTGTTTCGAACAAAAGTGCTATACTAACATGACCAAATGTATAGAACACGATAAAAATCGTAATTATATTTTTCGAAAAGCTGAGCCAACTACACAATTTTTTCTTGAATCCGTGATTGTATCGTATTGGCTCAGTATGAACCATTTTTAGTTTTGAATACAAAAAGTCACTGGTTACGATCTCGTATACGACACTTCTGTATACGATAAAATGTCGTTCTAAAATGTCGATGTCCTAAAATAATAGATTCGATAATTTATAGCTGTAGCAGTAGGTACGTCACTTGGCAATAAAGTACGGCAATTGTTACTTCTTATAGAGCTCTCAATATTTACGAATCTTCATGAGTGGTGGGAAACATCCAAAACAAAAAAATATAGTCACAGTATAAGCGAAACAGTAAGACCATTTTTAGCCCATTCAACTTAATAAAAATCCTGAAGAAATAAAGATGAAAGTTTGTATGGTTTTTTTTCTATAAGAAGTGGGGGGGGGGTAATTATAGGGCATCAAAAAATTCTTCCGCATCGCTGTCAACAGGAAAAGTGCCCAAAAGGCTGGCTGCATTGCCACGTTGAATGGCAATGCTGATTCTTTGGTCAAAGAATAGGCCAGCCCTCTGGTCACGTGAAGAGTCGACCAACCGCTTGGCAATGTCTTGAAAAACTAAGTGGGCACTCGGACCCCATGGCCATAGTGTTTCAACCCCAAACGGCTCAAACATATAAGTCCCAATAAGATTGGAGTATTTGCGCCGTTTGAGGTTTTCCGCACCTGCAGCAGCAGCCCCGGCACAGCCCGCCGTGCTAGGAAGATGGGATGGCGCAAGGGTGTCGACGCACGTTGCATCCCACACCAAAGGCCTACCTACCTTCCAAGGCATTATGGTCATTCCGTCTGGTCTCTTCCCATCGTCGCGTGCCAAACCATTGGGTTCTAAAACAGCTGGCACTCCGGCGGTGACAAGAGCACGACGGATGATGTCATTGATGCTGGCGTGCCGTGGTATCCGGCCCGCGCTCTTACTGCATGATAAGCCATGGTGTCCGAGACAGTCGACACCGTCACCGCATCGGCAGCGATGCGGAGCCACACAAGGAGCGCCCAGACGCAGACAGGTAGCGAGCCGGAAGGTGGTATCCATGGTGGTGTCATCCGTGGTGGTGGTGGTGGTGGTGCCTATGTTGGGTGATGGTAGCGCCTGAAGCCAGAGGCCCGACTTCCACTCACCCACAGCCAGCAGGCGGGCACGCTCAGCAGTATTGGTGGATGTATTAATAAGATTTTTTTTTTTTTTTTCTTAAATTCACTGACATACTATACACAACCTAAACCACGCTGGGTATAGAAGCATGCAATTTTGCAGATGATTTCCTTTTATAACGAACGAAATTACGACTTTGATATTTTCTATCAAAATTACATTTTGCGGGACGGTTGAGATACGCAGTAGAACCATTGCAATTTTAAACTTTCACCTTACTACCGCAAAGCCATGTTTATCTGAAACTAGTTTCTGTCCGCGTCGTCTTCATTCACGTGGCAGTCGTAAGATACCACAATATATTAAAATAACAGGCATATTTTATAAATCTTCAGTGTAAGTACAATAGGTTTGTAGTTTTGGTCTCGCCCACCAAAATATACCTACAGAGAGTTAGGAATGGTGACGCGACTGGCTGGCTGGCTGGACTAGCGAGAAAGCGACAGAGTTGTCCGTGTGAGAAGCAGCTCCTCCTGAGGTCTAAACGCGCAGCCTTCAGTAGAAATTTCCCATTCCTTGCGAAGTTTTTCATTTTAAGTGAATTATTAAACGCCTGCGTTCCTTCATATAATACCTAATGGCACAACACTGATACACTAATGGATTCTTACAGATTATTCATGACTACCTAACTATCACTAAAAAAATCCCGTGTGCAGTTTGTACACGGGATTTCTCATTAACAGTCACCTAACCATAAATATTGATTTTTATTAAAACCATAGATGACAGAAGAGGCCTAAACTTCATGTTTTTCTGTGTACGTTCTACGAACTATCCCATAACACTATATCAAAAGGTAAAAATGTTGTTTCTTTAATTAATAAAATGAAGTGACTGTCACAACACAGCACATTAGCCGATAACGACACCGACCCGTCATCGACACGATATCGGAGGTCTGATGATCGGATACATTTAGTGCCTACCAAACGCTTTTACATTGTCTTGCTATTGTCACCTATATCGTCGCAGACAGCGACCGACACCGATATAGGTACGATATCTATCGGCGAAGACACAGTGCGGTGAGAGTAGCGGCATTTTATCACTTGAACACATTTTTTCGCACTGCCGACTTCAAGACGGCGATACTTAGTAGGTAACCATCGCGATGCACCAAACAACCACATTGTTTGGTGCGTCGCGATGGTTACCAATATCATTGGGCCGATAATAATTATATCGATGTCGGTGTAATAGCTGCCGACATACTATCGGTATCGGGCTGGTGTCGTTATCTGTTAATGTGAAAACGCCCATTAGGTACACAGGACATTTTAAGTAATCATTTTAGTTCACTACACCGTACCTAAGTCCCATAAAATGTAAACTTATTGAAAAAAATCGAACCTAAGAAAAATTAGTTCAGTTGGTCAACTACAAATATTTTATGCTGTGGCATGGATTTTTCGCGAAATGATCGGCAGTGAATCGTAAATAAATACGTCTTTCTGCATTTAAGGGAGGCGGAGGTAGCGTTTCAAAGGCCCACAGGCCAGGAAAACGTCGCCTTAACATTATTTTTCCGATACAGGCAATACGTGAACAATGGGAGACAGAATTCTTAAGCAAATGCAATCCCTCTATTCTTTCAAAAGAGATATTGCTTTTCCGATTGGCTTAGCTTGGACAACAGATAATCCAGATGTTCATTAAATCCAGTTCGTTTGTATTTGTGCGCCGTTCTTGGGAATGGAAAATGAACTGTCTCACGTTAAAGTCGTTGTATTTTATTTGTAGGTATTCCCACTTATTTTTTTTTATTTCACTTATATATTTTGTTTGTATTTTGTGTTTCACGAACTGTGTCCAAATAAACGTTTTCTTTCTTTAATAAATTACTGGTTTTCGATAGTTAAATTTCACGCTTTCGGCCGCAGGAGCCCGCTGGAAATGAAAAACACAGGGTCGGTCAATGTGGTGAATCCTTGAGGCCTATGTCCAGCAGTGAACGTGTTTTGGCTGAGATGATGATGATAAACCGAGCTTGGCAGACAGCTGGTCAGTGATCGAAGTAGACAGAAGTTTAGTGACAATTTGTCTTCTAAAAGTACCTGAAAAACCTACCGAATACGAATGAAGAAATAACTACAGTAACACACAAATAACATAATAATCACGTTTTTAAACCCCCCACATCATTACATCACTCAAATTGCCGAACTTCATTCACCGCGCATTCTTCGAGTAGTTTATCTCAATGGCTGTAATAATCGCCCTTATTGCATCGGGAACAGGATACAATCTTCCACGGCACACGCTAGGCTTCCGTCGCTACCTCTGATTGTGCCTTTTATACCCGAGTTTCCTGCGATGAACGCAGTCAGATAGGTTCAACTGGCTGTGTTGTTAATTAGTATCTTGTGTTTTCTTTTCTCTTTATTTGTATTGAGGAACACTATATTATGCACTGTTGAGTTGTAGGTAATTGTCTAGACACTGACGGCGTAGGTCTAGACAAAGTGACCTATCAGCGATAACGATTATGGAAAAGTCAAAAATACATGGAACTGACATAAGCTACCGATTGTTTTGTAAAACCCGTTAAAAATGGTGTAGAGACCGTACGAAACACTTTGGGAGCGATTGCCACTTGTCTAGGCCCTTTGGTATATGTACCTGAAAGGCCTGTTGGCTACTAAAGTTGTTAATTATTTCCGAACTAAATATCACGAAAATATCTTAAGAACATTTTGCTCTATGTATGTATAATAATTTTTGTATAGTTTGTTAAATGACCTGTTTGTTTGATGAATGATTCTATTGAATCATTAAGTAACGACTTCTATATATCCTCCCGTCCGTTACAAAGACTCCAGGAGTTCCATAACAATTAAAATTCTATTGTATCTCATTAGTAGCAGTTGAACTCATGTTATAAAACAAAATCGGGCCGCTAAAAACAATACGAGTAAAACACAGGATCATTTTTGAACTTTTCAAATATCTACCGCATGAAATGAAATAGTTATTTGTGCAACAAGAGAGCAAAGTTGTTTTTTGCTGCGAGTGTTGATTTTGAATCCCGAGTAAACGAAGGATTCTATAATTTAATCACGAGCGTAGCGAGTGATTCTAGGTTAGAATCCTGAGCGCTACGAGGGATTTAAAGACACGAGATGCAAATAACTTTGCTCTCGTGTACCTAACACATACAACTTTTCACCTCAGCAGCGAGAACATACAACATGTAAAAAAAAAACCTGTCCGATCCGTGAGGGTGTTGTTAGGTATCGTACAGTGAGCATATTTAGGTATGTGGAAATTTTCAGGAAAAAGGAATCCTCACATTTTTTTTCAATGGTGATTTTTACCAAATTTAACGTTTGGTGCGGGCGGCGGTCGTCGTAGTACGAGTTTTGCATTTTTTTTATGGATTTGGGGTAATTTTGGAACTAAAAATGTGAATTTTAAATACTTACCAATAAATTTTCTAAGTATAAATAATAATAAAAAATATATTCTTTTGTAATTTTACAAAAGAGTATTTGTAAAATTCGGATCGGACAAGGTTTTTTTTTACATAATCTTCATCACCTCGTATTTTGAAGCCACCATCTTGGATTTACATTTTGACCACACTATCGACTTAAGCACTCTCAAAACTATGAAATCGATACCCATGATAAAAAATTGAATATTTTCACAGCCACCATCTTGGATTTATATTTTGACCTCACTATCGGCTTTAGTAGGTACCCTCGAAAACTATGAAAACGACACCCATGACGAAAATGTGAAAATTTTCGCAGCCGCCATCTTGGATTTACATTTTGACTTCACTATTGGCTTTACCAACCTTGAAAACCATAGAAACGATACCAATGAAGAAAAATATGAAATTTTTCGCAGCCGCCATCTTGGATTTACATTTTCACTTCACGATCGGCTTTAGCACCATTGAAAACTATGAAAACGACACCCATTATGAAAAATGTGAAAATTTTCGCATTCGCCATCTTGGATTTGCATTTTGACCAAATTCACATTTACTATCTCACTCCGTCTTTCTTTCTCTTTGAATCAGAAGAAGACAGTCGCAAGCGCCTTTTCCCGTGACGATTTCTGCCAATGCACCTCATAACGCAAACCGCATATAGAACTTCGGTCCAAAAAAAAACTGAATTTAAATAAAACCTTATCCGTGAATCCGAACGTTTTACTGTTTGTTTCATTTTTGGGCATAATAGAGGAATTTTGAAATCGAACTTCGAATCGACTTATTTCTATCTCTCGCTTTTTTCGTATCGAAGTGAAAGTGACAAAACTAATTGAAGTTCAAATCTTTAGAATTTTGTGAGTAGACCCAACACTGTTCACGGCATTTAAAAAAAATAATTAAAAAGTTACTTTGTCTCACGCTCGCAGCAAAATCGAATTTTGCTCACTGTTTTTTGACAGCAAAACCTGCTTGTTTGAGGTGCTTAGGTGAAAAATAATATAGATAGATGTACTCATTTAAATTGTAATTCGATCTTGATATCGTCATTAATTGAAAGAAATCCATAGCTATATTTCATTAGCCTCCTCGAAACAAAATGTAGATTATATACCTAATATACAAATTAAAGGCATGACGTAGTCCTAGTTTTTTCACATTAAACCTCATTCAATGCCTATGATCTTCTCTCTCTAAATCTACTGTTGTCTCTCGTGTCTTTGCAATTTGTTGGTAATACCAGGTGATGACTCACATCACGCGAAATGAGATAATTGTATGAGACCAGCTCCAAGTCATTTGTGGTCTACGGCTTCCTTAGGAATACACACATGTTGACATTCATTTTAATTAGAATCTTATGACAAAGTAGAAAGTATTATATTCTTTTGGTAGCATTTTTTAAGAAAACTGGCTTGTCTAAAGCTTGTGACAAGAAGTACAGTAATCTCATGTTATGTTCAAAATGTCCCAATTCCCGTGCATGCTCAGTCTCAGGTAACAAGTAGCAACATATTGTGCTTTTGTATTTTTAAAATATAATAAATTGCTTGTCATTTTCTCTCGTCTCGCCTCCAGACATCGTATTCCGTAGGTAAAAGAATTCCATTTTATGTAAAATTCAGATGAGAACGGTACCTTATTATTTTTCAAAATACTTTAATATAAAATTGTTTAGGAATAATATTGGTACAGATGCTGGCATTATTGGATACCCTTGCCTATTTAAATTTATTTATTTAATCAATTCTTCTTCTTTTCGTGTGGTTAGTAAACTAACCTGGTGTCAGAGTTTTAAAGCCGCCCACGGGCCTCTGACTTGGCTTCACATGCCGTCGAGAAATATCTCTCAGGCATGCCGGTTTCCTCACGATGTTTTCCTTCACCGTTTTTTAAAGCAAGTGATAATTATATAATACGCACATGAATCCGAAAAGTCAGAGGTCTTGGGATCGAACTCGAGACCTACGACTTCGAGTCAGTCTGACGGTCACACCACTAGTGGTGTGACCGTCAGGTTGATAAATTGATTATAAGCAGTGATAGCCTAGGCTATCACTGCTTATAATCAATTTATCAAGCTTTACATTCAATGGTATCATCTGTAGGTACACTCAAATTGACTTAAGCTAGTTAACAAAACAGGTGTGTTGCAACCAGAACCCTTACTAAGTTATGAAATAATCCCATAAATGATAAGTAAAAAAAATATGGAGGCAGAACAAGTGTGTTTTAAACTAAGGTTAACATAAAACCATGAATACAGATATTCGTTTTTTTTATTCTTTTGACATTTTAATGAATAACGTGATACATAACATACAAAAAAGAAGAGAAGAGAGGAAGCTGTGTTGAGAGAGAAGTTAACCGATCATCATCATCTGGCTAACCTTTTTCCGATTATGTTGAGTTCGGCTTACAGTCTTACCAGATGGAGCTGAATGCCAGTATATTACATGGAGCAATTGCCTCCCTGAACTTCACAACCCAGTTACTGGGTAACACGATACACCTTGGTAAGACTGGTTGACAGACATTTGGTCTAACAGATCTGACAACTAAAAGAACCACCCACTGCTTGAGTGGTCACCCTGGCCGCCCACTACGCCTGGTAGTTGGTGTGACCAGACAGGCGCTGCACATTTAGTCTTCGTAATTCGTTAAAATTTACAAGAAAATATATGTAATTCTAGTTCCTTCCAAAAAGTAGTTTTAATGTAGAAGAATGGACAAGAAACGAGGAGAGAAAAAGTTATATTCATAAAAAATGATTATAATTATTTTGTTTAAAGTTATTTTTATCCTATACCTACTACTCGTATTACTACTAACTACCACCTATCCAACCAATCCTACTATTATTCATTCGTTTTCTCCGCATTTTCAACCAAGCAGAGCTCGGTCGCCCAAAGTTTAGATCAAGATGGCATATAATGACATGGAATAAGTAAGTACCTACTATCATGGTAGCAATTAGTATGTACTATACTTGGAATTGGTATGAACTATGAGCATTCTAGATTTTCTCCCGAGCAGGGCTAGGTCGACCAGGTACTATAATTATATGTAAAGATGATGTAGGTATTTGAAATAAAATACTATACCTACTACAATATTTATATTTATACTACAAGTATCAAAATATTACAAATATTGTAACCTAGACGATGTTTCCTAACATTTTAACCAATAACAGTGTTTGAGATCCGGTAATCACAGAATGTCATAAAGTTATGACTCTCGGGAAGACCACCGAATCATCTATATACAGCAGTCCTTTACTACGTTCTTGATCCGCGAAAGAAAGTAGTTGGTATGCTATTTGGACATACAAAAGGCGAGGTTCCTCACTACCCAGGTAAGTGTGGCACCAGACGTAGGTATATAACTACCACAGCCAGCCCCGTGCGGCCACGAGGAAACGCTCAAGCGACACGCCTCTTGCGACAGCGACTGCGGATAAAACAAATGAAAAAGTCGTTTGCGGCTTGCCACGAGTCACCGCGACGTGACTTGCGGAGCGACGGATGGAAACAAGTCGCATAAGAGAGGTTCTTTTAAATGCTTTCTATTGAGGGCATTGTAAGCAAAGCATCACAACAGCCATTTGTGTATCCTCGACACATGATATCCAATTTAACCACTGTTAGCCCGCTTAAATTCTGTTGGTAGTAGCGATGAGCGAAAATGTCCAATTTGATCCGGCATCGGGAAACTATTATGGACCGGATATAGCTGTGTTTGGGCTGTATGTCCGTATTCGTGGCCGAGATTAAACTAGGAACATCCGGAATTACATCCGGGCTGTGTTTACCTATCTTTGTTTTCTCTTTTATAAAGGATAGTTGGAAAAATGATATTTGGCATCGTAAAGTTATGTGAGTTAACCCACCTAAAAATCTCTGAACTGACTACCAAGCCTGGTTTATCACTGCTGGTTTAACTAAATCAGATGGGGATATTCTGAGAAGTCGTTGTGTGTCTGTGCAGCCATCACAGAAGCTGGCTCACTTCGTTCTCTGTATATTAGATTAGAACTACTAACGATTGCTTCTGATCCACTTGCCTCTCTAAATGTTGTTAACGGTCACTTTGCAAGCATGGGAAAAACTCTCGCTTTCATGATTACTCCACGCAACAATCAGGCTTGCGGTCCTGCAAACCCAAATGAAACTAGTTCGGACCCTAGCTCAATGGCCATTTTTAGCACGGACGTTGCCGAAATAGAGAGAATAATATACTCGGTCTTAAAGCTGATAGTGCCGTGGCCTGGGACGGTATATCTGCCGCTCTGATTAAGGCTGCCAGACACGTCCTTGTTCCAATTATCTGCTATGTATTTAATCTCTCTTTGCTGACAGGAGTTTTCCCCGCGGTCTTTAAAAAAGCTGCTGTGCGTCCTATTCACAAGAGTGGAAGCAGAAAACAGTATCAACAATTATAGACTAATCTCTGTGTTAACAACCTTATCTAAAAATTATCTAAAATATTGAAAAAAATCATAAATCTTAGGCTCCCTATCTATCTTAACTCAAAAAATATTCTAGCAGACAATCAATTTGGATTTCGATCGGGTAAAAACACAGAGGATTCTGTTCTCGAATTGACTGGTACTGTGGCAAAAAAAATAAACAGTAAATTCAAAACAGTTGTTATTTTTTTAGATCTTTCAAAAGCTTTTGACGCTGTTTCTGTTCCTCTCTTGCTGAATAAACTCCAAAAAATAGGTATAAGAGGACTATCTCAAAATATCTTTAAAAGCTACCTTAGTGACCGTACGCAAATTGTATAAATAGGAAACTACATGAGTGGCGTAGAAAGCATGAGCTATGGCGTCCCACAAGGTAGTGTCCTCGGACCTACCTTATTCTTATTTACATCAATGAGCTCTGCAGACTAAATATACCAAACTCGAATCTTATTGTCTATGCAGACGATACGGCTATAATTGTTCAAAGCAGAGACTGGCCTGAAACCCGCTCCCATGCAGAATACGCGTTACGAATAGTTTCTGAATGGCTATCAAATAATTTTCTTACCCTGAACATGGTTATGACTAAATTTATCACATTTGCTCCACGTACAGCTTCTCAACCACTGGCGCCGTTCGTTTTGACTATCCACAACTGCCTATCGGCTATAAATAATGATTGCTGTTGCAAATCTTTCTCGCGAACAAATAGTATAAAATACTTAGGCGTAACAATTGATAGGACCATGTCGTGGAACGATCACATTGGGTCATTGGTTGGACGAGTTAGAAAATTGATATTTGTTTTCAAAAAAATAAGATCATCAGCGGATCTTCCTACACTTAAAACAGTTTACTATGCACTAGCAAACTACATCCTAAATTATTGCATAACCGTATAGGGAAGTTCTGGAAAATGCTTAATGCTCCGTTTAGAAAGAGCGCAGCGCGCGGTTTTGAAAGTGATGTCGCACAAACCAGTTCGTTTTCCGATCGATGAACTGTATGCTCAATTACAAATCCCTAGGGTGAGGCACAGTTTTCTCCTCAACACAATCTTACGAAAACATTCGGAACAATTTCAACCAGTGTTTTTGCATTCAGAGCAGCCAGAAACGCAGACCTGTCAAAGTCTGCCCTGTACTATCGGTTAGCATCGGGTTAGTTAGGAAACAATATTACTTTATAAGCCCAATTCTCTACAACAAAATAAATGGGTTTCTGAATATTTACCCCGTAAATTCACGCGAGTGTAAATCAAATACTCATATATGGCTCAGTTCTTTGTCTTATGAAGAGCTTGAACATTTTATAAAAACTTAAATAATATGTCCTTTCATTCCCACTGCCTTCCGAATTACATAAACAGTCAAACATACATATTATACCTACACATTCACTCACGCGCATACACATACATACACGACACTTACATACATTTCATTTAGACTAATAATATAATTAGTGCTTAAGATTTATTAGTTCTTTTTTATCTTTTATATTTTATTCTATATAATATTCTCTTGTTTGTATACAAATACCTGGAACGCTGTCGTCCTCCTCTTGGAGGTGGGCGCTAGTGGCCGCGACATGGTATTCCATACTAATGGGGTGGTTAGCGATCACAAACTGATCAGTCACATCGACAGCGTTAGCTATGGCATCGCACAGGTCGGTGATAGTGCAGGACTACAGGTATGTTCCACAGTATCAAAAAAATCTAATCAAAAATATTTATTGGAACAAATAAACAATTTACAAAAAGTTTTGTTTTTCAAAGTTTTTAGAAGAAGCCCAAAACTGCCTTATATTATTATAATCATAGATGACAGAAGAGGCCAAAAACTGCCATATATTTTTAATTCAGTATGAATTAGATACTTTTATACAGTTTACGCCGCCGATACCAGAAAAGAAGATTTGAATCCAAGAATTAATGAGTTAGGCTCCAAAGACAAAGCACGGTGACACCTACAAAGTATAAGTACACAATGTACAAGTAATCATAGGTGTGTATTCCGTAAATTCCCAACAGAGGGACTACCCACAAAACTAAAGTTAATAACTATGCTCTCACTAGTTTCAAAACAATGATGTATCGGTACCCCGAACAGGTGAAGGTACTCGACTCCCGGTATTTTTGCACCAGTTTAATTATGTACTAAGTATTCTGTTTTGAACATTTAGGTTTTGTTATTTTAGGATCTGAGGATGTTCTACTATGATTAGTTTTAGAACTGTTCAAGCCCGCAATATAGAATTGGTTTAACCGTCGGTGGTGCCAAACACTGAATAGACTAGTGGACGGATTTCTGCAATTATTTTCCCCATGAAGACCATATCAGACAATAGAACAGGAGCGGCACCAATGCATTCTATGGTTCGGATGTATGAAGCCCTGCATAATTATCCTTTCGTCGAATCTTCAAACTCATTGAACGAATTTAACGTATTTTTATAATCGTTGGTGTAGAGGTTGCAAGCGCTACTGCTGAACATGAGATCCTGGGTTCGATTCCCAGGTCGGGCAAAATGTTATTGAGTTTTTTTTCATCAGGAATTTCTCAGTAACAGCCCGATTGATGGCAATAGGCTCGCCCCCTATTACATGGGACTTAAACATAATTGGCGAAATGTGGGTGTACTACAGGTACACCTCTGCCCAAACCTTCGGGGAAACCAGGCGTGATGTTATGTTTATGTTATATTTTTATTACCAATACATCAGTACAGCAGATGTTGACAGACCAAAACCCCCGCTTCTTTGGCTGGTCGCCAGAACAAGGGACTTCTAAAAGCTTTTCTATAATAATCCCAGCACTGTTAAAATTTAACGGATTCACAAAAAAAAACCTAGATGTTGGCGAGTAACGAGTATTTTAAGTTAACCAAGGAACCAATTACTTCAGAATCTAAAACACACAACTCTCCAGTAACTACTTCATTATCGTATTAATTACTTTACGCAAAAGCATGTATTAAATTTTCTCCCTGAAATTTAATAGCAAAACAGAGGCTTCGATACTTCGGTCGGCATGTTTAACAGTTATTTCTACCTTCAGCATAAACTTAGATTGAGTTGCGTCAAACGATGCCGCGCTGTCGATGATAGAGAGTTAAGATTTCATAAATAAATTTTCTTCATATCGAGCAATACCTTAACTTTGGAATATCGCTCTTTGGTTTGACCACTTCAATTTCATGAACGGTATACCATATTCTGGCCTATAATACGAGTATCAACACTTTTAGGCAAACGCCTCCTTTTGATTTCCAATCTTGATGATTTTATGCGATCGTGTGGGTGAAATCTGTGGGGTAAACAGGGTGACTTGAAAATCGGGCTATAAACCGAAAATACCTGTCATTAAGAGATATTAGAAATACGTCAAAATATTTTTAGTCCTTCCTCGATTTCAGATACAACAAAAAACTGCGCTTATAGTTTTTAGAAGGCCTGGCAGTTAGATGGATTAAGCAAACCGGAGCAGAGCATTGAGAGTAAAAAACAGATCTGTATTTTAAAAAGAGCAAGCTTTTTTTAAGCTACCATTAAAAAATGATTCGTCCTTTTTCATGGAGACCTCTGTAATTCGGAGAGCACGTTAATCCGTCGCTATGACGGTCGTTTAAACGTCTGAAAAACATCGATATCGAAGCTGGCAAGTGTGTAGGCTTCCAAAAAACGGCACTGTCCTGAGGGCTGGTGAGGGATGATCTCTTCGGCGCGTGTTTACAAATGCTTCTTTAGCCAACCCTTGTACGGGGAGCCAAAGTGAAAAAAAAACAGAAAGATCGATTTGATTAATCACTAGCACCCCGTAATAAAAATATTTTAATAGTACAATAACTAAAAAAGTATTCACCATTTTGATGTTAATTATTTTTAAGTCGCCTTTGTATATTGCCCTTATAAATATACTTTAAAATCCTTCATTGCTACGTCCAAAAAATGCCACGGCGGCGGCGATCAAAACACTTGAAGCGTCAATCGCTTTCCGGAGTCCATATCCGCAATTTCAGCGAATTTAGTGGGCATCCGCAAAATATTTATTGACTTAACAAAAGGGAAAGAGAATGAAAACAATTGGAACTGAATAAATAACGCTTGGGCCCGATTTTATTTACATTTGCGAACAGGAGTTTAGAATCAACCTTTTGGTAAAGGGTTTCAAATTGGATATTGTATTGGATTTTGTGTTGCAAGGCTAACATTCACTGGGAGATACCAAACATGGCTATCATGCATTAGTTATTTCGAATTCTAGAATATTTTTTTATGGTGAAATATGCTAAACCACCGGGAACAACAGAAAAACAAATGCTTTCAAAGCGTTTCGTATTTCTACAACGACTGTCATATTGACGTAGGTAAGAGTCTCGGTAGCTTATGTCAGTCCCATACATATTCAATTTGTCTTCATCTTTATCGCTGATAGAATTTTACTTTCTCTTTGCCCTCTGGTTTAATGATTTGCCAGTCTACAACGTCGGTAGCAGCGCTTGTGCTCTGGAGTACTCCTTTACATTTCCACTCATTGCCTTTTTCACGACTCATAATGCGAAGCATTAGAGAGCAGGAACCCTTTTGAAAATTTATCTTTTATTCAAAGTAGTTTAATTATATATAATTAATAAAAAATAGCTAATATAATATCTATAAATATTTTTCAACTTGGACCCTCTTCAGTTGCCTAGCAACCGACAAAGCAAAACTAAATTTGACAGTACGTAAAGATTGCGAGGTGAGAAGTAAAATGTTTGAATGAGCGTTATGAGGCGTACACTTTTGGATTTCCCAAATATATTTAATGATCCATAGGTTTCGAAAAAGTATTAAATGATATAGGATGATTTGAATTCTGTAAATAGGTTTGTACAAACACTTATAAACGTCAAAAATCAAAATATGTTTTAAAACTAGATAAGTTATAAGTTTCCCATCTGGCTACTCTGCGAAGAAAGGCCAAAACAAAACTCAGAGGTCACAGTTTATTTTAAAGTCCAGACATAATCTTGGTCAGGCCATATGAGGACCATGCAGATTAGTGTCTGAAATGGTCTTTTGAGGAAAGAACCACACAGATTTGAGTGGAGCTGTCCAGTATGTAAGTAAATCTAGTAATAGTGTTTGTCTGTAAATCTTACCTTACTGTGCGTTTGCACTGGCGAAACATCACAACAAAACATGTTGAAATCTCTAGTTCCTGTCAAATATTGTATGGAACTTTGACAGAAACTAAAGAATTCAACATTTTTTGTTGTGAATGTTTTGCCAGTGCAAACGCACAGTAACTGTAAGTTCATATTACACAACTTTCCACTTAGATAGAGTATTAAATCATTATAGTCTTGAAAGCATCTCGTTTGAAATCTTTGAACCTCCCACGACACTTTTCACTTCGCAGTAGGGAAGAGAGCATAATATTTCAAATTCAGTATATTCAAAGCGACACAATTTATCAGAAAGCGAACATTTCTCGATACATAGAGTCAAAAGACTGTGATCAGCAAATATACGCAAATTTACACAAGTAAATTGAAAACGAGCGGAAACGTGACGATTTGGGTAAATATGCCTTGTTAAGAAAACACGACAGGGACGTGATTTTTCGTGCCAAAAAATATGTACAGTATCCCCATCAATAGGATAATCTCAGTAACATTATCGTATTTGATAAGTACAGGAAGAGTAACACTATCGTGTAGATATCAGCTCTGTCTTGACAAATGTATCGGAGTAGATATTGATTTTACGATTCCTAGCTTGTTGTCGCGGAACACATCATGGTTACGGTATGAAGAAGGGTTTCAAGGTGCATTATGCTGGTTACAACAAATAGACTTGACGTTTAACCTGATGTTTAACACCCACCTTCGAAACGAGTAACATAATACTAATGGAAACTCAGGGAGAAGATAATAGATACTCAAATCTACCGTTCTTCCAATCTTTCAAAGTCGCGGAGAATATTGTCAAAAAGATATTTCAAGTAACTCAGGAACTAAGTCGACATAAAGTGAAAACTCTATTTTCCTGCTATAACCAACCATCTACCAAGTAAGAACTGCAGTTACGATTGTTTTTTGATAGACCACAATTGTTTTATCATGATGAATAACATCACTGCCAGAAAACATTGCAATATTAAACAGTAATTTTATAACTCAATCACCGATAATGGTGATGTATAGATTTGTATGTTTAATTGTATATGTATAGATACGTAGGTACGTGCGCAACCACCGAGAGGAAATATTTCAAACAATGGAGTCGTTTAGCTCAGTAATTAGCGATTAGGTTACCCCTACCAAGCGTTTAATTTGGTTCTGTTTCCGGAACACAGACAGAACTTTTCTCGAAAATGATTGAAGATATCAATCAATTTCGAGCATATTATGACTGTCTGTTTAAAAGTTGCACAGCATTGTATTGCGATATGTTTTGTGTGGCGTGACATTGTTTATAACAACTTTGCATGTTGTTTGTGTAAAAAAATGTTTCCAGCAAACAAAACTATGTTGCTGCAACAACAATGTTATGCTACTTTTGTTTACCGTTAATATTATGTATGGGGCCATAACAGGGGCTCGTGGTTAAATGATAACAGCCACATGGGTCGATTGTAGGTTAACTCCGCTTGCCGTGGTCGGTCGTAGATTGGTGATCAACCATTACAAACCTATCGAGACAGCTCCGTGCCTCGGAAAGTATGTTTTGACATTAAATAAATAATTAGTTTATTGTACAAAGAGAAACACAATACATTTAGTCATACACTAAAACAAGATAGTACATAATGGTGGTCAAAAACCAAGTTGAGCAGCTGGCTCCCGAACTAAGTAAAAAGATACTTGTATCTCAGGAGAAGTTCCTCATAAACATTGAATATTAATGTAATCAAGTTGAAGAGACTCAGTAATTAAGTATTTCAAGTATCCGTATTGAGAAATTCATGAGATGATCGTAAGAATATTTTCTGCATCTTCGTAAGACAAATTCTGCAACCAACTAGTTAGCTTTGCTTTCAGTGCAAACTTGGTCAATGTGTAAATATCAATTAACCAATGTATCCTATTATAAAGACGAGTGCTTAGGACTGAGTAATGGCGGCTTGCAAATACGGAACGACATCGCACGGTGTCACAGACATTGGTCCCAGCTGTCATTCCTAGATCTTTGACAGTCGTTACGGGTAGTCAAAAGCCCGAAAGTCTGACGACCAGTCAGTCTGGAAGCCTAGCAACATAGTTGGGAAAAGACTCGGCAGAAGAGACTAAAAATAAATATTTGTTATTACCAGGCAGGCTCCAAAAGGTTTTTATTCTTATTATTACAGATTCTAGGAGATACTTACGTAACAAATAGGCTAAAACTAACAAATAAACATTGTGTATGTACTAACTTAAATCAGCGGGAGCAAAGTTTTTAAATTTTACCACGTTACAAAATAATATAAAATGTATTTTTCAAAGCAACAGTTTAAATACTTAAGCCAATTAACTTGCGTTTAATAAAGACAATTTAAGTCTTCTTAGAAACAAGTCCTGGAATGAGGAAATTTGCTTAAAAGCAGGTTCACCTTTGAGCGCCGGTGACTGCAATAAGAAAATCCAGTAAGAACATAACTATCCACATTTTGAGATTAAGTAGCTTGATGTTGATTAAATATTTAAGGGAATGAACCGGTTAATACTCACAGGGAAAGCTATAAAAATAACATAATTTAACATAACAAAAAAATACTTGTTCCGTCTTTCGCATTTTTGTAGTCAAACCTTTAATGGAATTCTTTTACATTCTTGAAGTAGTCCAAAGTCATTACCATTATTTAGATAGGTACTTCAATTTGCGAAACTTTCGTTTGTTAACTCAGATGGTGTAAGGATAGTCTCTGTGTGGCTAAAAACCAAAAAATGAAAGACTGACTTTGCTTGTTAAAAACACTGCCAGAACTCACCCTGATTGCTCTGGCTGCGTTCGCAGTCTACCTCAGTCTCAATCTATCAAAATACCTCTATTTTACCTTTATTTTATGTCTATTATTATATATATATATATAGTATATTTCGTTTTGCAGTCTCCAAAAAGTTAAGTAGTTTAACTGTTTCCAATTACAAATTTTATAAAAAAATATAATATTGTGTTACTTAATTCAAACAAAGATTTTACCTGCTTGCTTGCTTTACCTAGTTTGAGACCAAACGCTATCTCCTAATTGTAATTTAAATCTTGAAATAAACGATGTTTACTTTATAGATGAGATTGTGACTTTAATTTGAACATTCAAAGTACGAGAATCGGTCCTCAAATCTCACTCACTCGCAGTGACACTGTAGTAAGGGTCTGAATTACCATACGCCGCGCGCCGCCACGCGTCGTCGGTAGGAATGGTTCGTTAAGGCCCATATGAAATTAATTTTTGAACTCCGCGTTTACTACTGTTTGTTGAAACGATTTATGATAGTTCAAACTCTGTATTAGCTGGCTGTTGTTTGCTCAAACAATATTTGTTCACCATTTGTTTTGGCTATAACTTAATTGAATGTGTGTTGTAAACTTTTAACTCTGACGCCTGTGAAAGGGAAATTATGTATCGTGTGTCTGTGTCATTATTTTTGAGCTGTTTCAAATGAAGCTCGGTTTGTATATTTATCCTAACCCAACCTCGTCTGTCCATATCCTGAGGATACAGTCAGTTGGGGTCGTAAGTACGTACCTCATCCGTAGGCACTACAGAACAACCCAATCTTAACAGAAGCATCTACATAGACAGATATCTACAGGAGAAAATTAGACTATACTTACTTCTCGTAAGAAGGTCACGCCTGATCTACAGTACCCGATCGTTAAAATAGTTTTTACAAAAAAGCTCAGTTTGCTTGAGCGTTATCTCTGTCACACATACCTACTATCAACAGTCTCTTACTAAGAGTCGATCTGCCTCATTAAGCCTGTACTATACCGATTGCTTCAAACCATCAAATAACAGCTGTCCAAACAGTATCGTACACACGGCGTTCACGAACTGTGATAGGACGCTTAACACTAGGCACGTCACAAATCGGGAACTTCTCTACGTCACTAATGACAAGCTATACTTTTGCTGTATAAGCTGACCTCTCATAATTCGGAAAGCCTATTATAATACGAGGTCAATTTATACTGGAATTGTATAACATAGTGATTGTGTTTGTTACGTCAACTCCGAGCTAACTGGCTAAAAGGCGCGTTAAATGTCAGCTCCCGAAATTTAACATTTGTGGCTGCAATCACGACGATTATTCTATTTGCCGATAGTGTTGCTGATTGCAGGATTGACATGGATGTTTTGAAATATTATTCCTTCGTAACTGTTACCATGAAAATACTGCTTTATCTTGCCTAAAACATAATATTGACCACGTATGACCAGTCCTTGGGGAAACACCCACGTCTACTGGCTCACAGACAGTAAACAAATAAACGTCTGGTTCAATGGCATCCCGTATTGCGTATGAACCTTTTGGAAGACTCCAATACAACGCTGTTATCGTGAACGTGTTTATTTGAGATTTTCTACAAGATGGACCGATGACCTTGTAAAGGCCGCAGGAATCCGCTGGATGCGGGGGGCACAGAACCGGTCGAAGTGGCGGCGCTTGGGGGAGGCCTATGTCCAGCAGTGGAAGTCTTATGGCTGAAATAATGATGATGCTGTCCAGATAAGGCGTTTCACACGCGCGATACGCTCAATCATAAGGTTCACTGCTGATGAGTAGAAAGCCTCTCTAAAATTATTTTCGAACTCGTAGTAAAATTATTTTGTTATGACTGCCTCGTTGGTCTAGTGGTCGCAAGCGCTGCAACTGGTCATAGGTCCTGGGTTTGATTCCCAGGGTGAGCAGTGTTGGGCACGCCACTATTGCGGCGATAAGTCCCCTCTTTGAGGAGTGGCTGGAGAGGCGCCACGGCGTCCTCACCTTCCGCCTGACGCAGGTCCTCACCGGACACGGCTGTTTCGGGAGGTACCTGTTTCGGATAAGGCGGGAGGAAACGCCCGGGTGTCATCACTGCGTGGATCGCCCGGAGGACACGGTGGAGCATACGGTGGAGGTATGCCCGGCTTGGGCAGAGCACCGCCGTGTCCTCGTGGAGGCGATCGGTGGCGGGGATCTCTCGCGTCCGGTCCTGGTCCAGGCCATGGTACGGAGCGAGAGGGCATGGGAGGCCGTCACCTCCTTCTGCGAAGCAGTAATGCTCGCGAAGGAGGAGGCGGAGCGCGTGAGGGAGAGGCAAATTTCGCGCCCTCACGCCCCTAGCCGCCGCAGGAGGAGACGCCCTGGGCGTCGGGAATCGGTTGCCGATTCCCGGCCACCGTAGGCGCGGGCTTGCGGACAGTGAGCAATGGGTAGCTCGCCGTCCGGTAAGGACCAAGCCCGGGTCGACGGCGCGTTGTATTCCACGCGCGCCTCAAAGAGATGTCAGCGAATGAAGGGGTCCGATGAGACCATTGCCTGCCGGGGTTGCGGGAAAGTCCGAAAGGGATACCGTGGCCCCCTGGCATTGCACAGGCAACAGAAGGAACACGGGTGGGTTTTAGTCAGTAAGAGTCTGACACGCCCTCCCGCTCCACCCAGAGCGGGAGACGTCATTTGATGATTTCCCACCCAAAAAAAAAAAAAAAAAAAAAAAAAAAAAAAAAAAAAAAAAAAAAAAAAAAAAAGGGTGAGCAGTGTTATTGGGTTTTCCCATCATTTCGCAGTAGCAGCACAGATTAATACCGATGGGACACTCCGCAAAATCATTTTAATAAAAAGCGACTCTTGTTACGATACAATAAAGTGCAATTCAGGTCGCACAGCGCTAATCACCTATAGTTATATTCACCTAGAAGTTGCGTCTCTTTCTATCGCGTGACTTAGATCTTCTCACTACGTGTCACTCACTGAATTGGCCCATGACCCAAGACGGGCCATACCCAAACTGCGGAGCGTACCATCTGTGGTAGCAGGCCGGATTCATCATCAGATCTGTGCCCGGTTGATGGCAATAGGCTCGCCCCCTATTACATTAGAATGAAAATGAAATATAACTGGTGAAATATGGGTGTACTATAGGTACACCTCTGTCTAACCCTTTAGGGATTACAGGCGTGATGTTATTTGTATGTGTATTAATTGTTCCGTATTTAAGTTTCCCTTCGTCGGGTAAGCAGCTGGAGGCATAAAAATATCAGTAATCTGTGAACTACACGCGATGGATTATGAAGTAACGCACAAAGGTGTGTGAGCGTGGCCACAAGTGTATGATCATGACGCGTGTAGTCATAACAACCACTTGTTTTGCACAGCAGTGTAATGTCATGGTTTTATGGTCCCAACTTTATTATCACGCCAAATCAGATTCTAAACTTTAGAGATAAGATTCATTTCCACTTGTCAACGTGTTGATTAATGTGTAAATCTGTGCTGATGAAAATCTGCTGTTGCTCTAAAAGCATAAGGTAGGTTTCCGATTGGCATGATGAGTACAACCTTGAATTTTTGTTTTATTCTAAATTGTGTTCTAAAAATGAGGATATAAAGGTTAAATTCGTCGTAATAGTTAGTTTAAAAGGAAGGTGACAAGAGAAATTAACGATCTAAGCCTGCGAACCTTGAGTAATTGCTTGAAAATGTGTGTTGCCTCACGGCTTGGTTTTAGGTTTTCCGATTCACTGGAAGTTTTGTGAGTTAGAACAACAGGGGCCCAAGTGTAGCCTAGAAACGAACGAGTATGTTACATGCCACGACATAAGGGCTACAATTTTACATTTTTTAAATGACGACCCCATTATGGTCGTCGGTTCAATGTAGGTACAGTCAGGGAAATTTATTGTTAAACAAATTGACACCCTGCGTTAATTTGCCGGGTTATAACCATTGTATACAATACAACTGTTAAAGAATCGCAGTAAGTTGTGACTTGAATATAATATACGGGATATTAAAGTTAATGGTCAATTTGCTTAACAATTAATTTCTCTAATTTCAAAGGGCTTTCATACCTACTATACACATAGATTCCTCACACTCCGATTCCTATACATTTTCGAAGCTTTGTCATTTAAACATGGAAGACTGCGACATGGTGATCGCTTCCTGCACGACGTCTGCGTCTGTCGCAGCAACAAGATGTACAGTTCGATGCCCGTTCTTCTCCATAGGTACCTACTATGCTTTGGAATGGGCAACTAGCTTCATATTTTTGACTGACCGACCCCTTGACAATTCAAAAGTGCCTGTAAATGGTTTAATTGAAATAAATGCTTTGAGTTTGAGAGTTTGCGCTGGCACTGAAATTCGTCGCTCCCAAACTCATTTTGACGACGGCTTTTGACAAAACGGATTCTGTCTTTTTATCTATCGTATTCCGCCACGTACTTATGTAATCATCTTCTCTCTTCCTAAGATGAACCACGAAAACCTTTGAACATTCTTAAACATATTAGCCTTATAGAAATTCGGTGATCTTGCTACTTAGCAGCAATGTTGAAATAATTGCATGCCATTCCAAATAATAAGCTATCACAATAAGTTGCAAAACCATTTGACTTTGAATAATTATCATACAAAATTGGGGCCCGTGATCAAATTCATCTTGGAACAGAGAAATGCATTGCACGAACGTCACTAACCTTAGGTACCTATTGCATGCGTGCATAGCAATCGATTAGGATCAAGTGTTTCTCATAACCAGCCAGAGGCAGTCTAGTAGGTAGATACGAATAAGAATAATTTATTGCTGAAAATATAGGTTTCATCAGACGTAAAAATTGTGGTTTATGTACCTACGTATGTAATTTATATTTCTAGTAAAAATTACCGAAAACTGAAAACGAAATTCGTTTGACTCTTTACCTTAGCACGTGCATTCAATTCAATTCAAAATATAACAATAATACACCTTTGCCAATGTAAAGTCAGAGAAATTAATTGCTAAGAAAATTGACTATTAAATTAAATTTTCATTAAATTATTATTAACGTCATTATTAAACTGTCATTTTTTTATATAGCCTAATAGCTGGACCCCGTGGTTTCACCCGTATAAGTCTCGATCCCGTGAGAAAATCGTGATAAAAAGAATCCTATATCCTAACGCAGGTCATGGTGTACCTATGTGCCAAATTTCATCCAAATACGATCAGCCATTTTAGCGTGAAAGCATAACAAACAAACAAACTCACTTTCGCATTTATAATATTAGGAAGTTAGGATAACACGGTAAATTGACCTAGAGGCTCAATTAATTTCCATGACAGTATATCCGATGTTGACTTATTGTTAAAATCAAAGCTACTAAGATAACGAGTGGGTTGTTGGTAACAATTAAACAGCTGGATAGCACGAATCTCCCTCTCTATCCTATCCATTTGTGTCTTCGTAAACGGTCCTACCACTGTCCATTGAAGGAGACGAATGAGCTGAATCATGATTAAACAAGACACCGCAATTAATATCAAGATTTAATTGAAACAATAAGTATTGAGTAATTGATTGCTTCTCAACAATGTCTTTAAGCTCGGCAATGACTGAATAACATATTAAATGGCATTTCCATAATGACAAAGGTCCTCTGTGATGGATTGTCTGACTGTCTGTCATTAGATTCTAATTCTTGACTTAATTTTGTAACGTGTTATGTAACCTGTAAAAAGTAAATTGATTGCACATGTGAACGTACAAAATAATAAAGTAGTAATAAGTACATAAATAATAGAAAACCACGAAACATTATTGAGAAATAATGCTATGTGCAGTGAAGCCAGTAGCGAATGTTAAAGACTATAAATTAAAATAAAAAACAATGATCAAGTTTACTTTGTTTTCCAGTTTGATTTTAGGCTCAAGTTCCAAAAATACCCTCACAAAAATGAGAGTAATAAAGGGACGAGATATCGATCAAGACGAGTATCCGTTAGTTGTATTAGGGTTCACCACCACATACGATATACATTCAGATTGTTCACAGCCTCTATGATATATATTCAAAGAATGGGTAATATATTACCCATTCTTTGCATAATATTACCCAATACAAAGAGAAACTTTAAATAGTGTACCGAAACTTTAGTTTACATACAGATATATTGAAAATCTACTTCCTTCCCAAACTCAATGATAATTTCTATCCACCCATATGCATAAAATATAACAATTTAAGTTCATTGCGTGTGGGTGAGATACACTTGCAGAGTTATGATTACTCGACTATGATTGGACAAACGTGGGTGGAGGGAGTACGGATACACCTGGCAATACCGACACAACATGACTGCAGGTCGGTGAAGGTGCATGCGATGAGGATGCCCCCCGAGCATCCTCATCGCATGCACCTTCACCGACCTTCAACACACGTTTGCTCTATGTCATCCCGAAGTGCTCTAAAAGGTGGCACTGGACAGATTTTGGTGACTCAGGCGAGCCTCTGATAAACAATGGGAAAATCATCGGAGTACCTACTGTCTAACGGGATAGATGACGAACTAGTGGTAACCAGTTAGCGACTTCTTGGATTGGAATTTTTTATATCATGCAGACGAAGGAATAAGGATACGTTGATTTAACAGACATTATCGGCGTCCTGTCTTTTGGGCACGTCCACCGAACTGTGAACCCCAACATAGACTGGATTTATGAAGGTACCCGTTCGAAATAATAGTGTCCAGATATTATTTATTTAAAATGAAATAAACGGCGGATTCTCAAAAAAAAAAAAAAAAAACTCAAAGCATTTATTTCAATTAAACCCTTTACAGGCACTTTTGAATTGTCAAAGAGTCAGTCAGTTAGTCAGAAAGTTGAAGCTAGTTGCCCATTCCAAAACGTAGATCTCTATGGAGAAGAACGGGCAAGAAACTCCAAGGACACTCTTTTAAATATAGAAATTACAAAATCCTGGGTACATTACTCTTGTTGATTCTATATGTGAGAAAAATGTAAAAAAAAAATATAAAAATCAAAAACGATTAAAAATATAAGATTAAAAATAAGCCCTGGCAGATAAGAGATGACCAGTCTCAACTGACGGCGCCCGTTCACGAACATGACGCGTGGATCAGCACTATCCAGCTCAACCATTTTGTAGGGAACCGAATGATCCAACACACTCGCCACCATCAGCGAGACATTAAGTGAGCATGACATACTCTCAACTACCCTGCTCTTTCAAGTCAAAATCAACATAATAACATAGGAAACGACTCCATGGTACTCACATTTACAAAAATTGAAAATAAAAATGCGTCTAAGTTATACAAAACTATAGTTTGCATTTTATTTAAAGAATTTTACCACCAAAAGAAAGAAAGAAAATCAATATTATCTATTGGAGTATTCAATCATTAAAACTTAGTTTAATAATAAAACAAAATAAACAATAAGTTCGTAGTCAGAAAAAATAAAAAAGGGGAAGCAAGTCTACCAATTTTTTCATTTTTATCTATTGAGCCCAAGTGGCTGTGGAGCACCAGCATTTATAGAGCAAGAGCATGGATGGACCAGTTTCGTACTTTTAGAATACTCGCGATAGATGTTGATGGACTGAACCGTTTGGAGCATATTTCGATGCCATACTTGATTTACATAAATCCATCCCGTTCCAACCGTTCAGAAAAGCCTAACTCAGGTAAATGTGGCACCAAGTTTCCGTACCTTCCTAAGAGTCTCTGTTGTTACAACTATACGGACGAAATGGATTGGTAGCATTGATCAATGTCGGGTGATCAATATTCCTGAGTTATTTCCAATGAGATAGACCGGACACCAATCGTGGCTCGATTGATGAGTAGGCTAGCACAGGTTTGATCGATTCACGTTTGATATTATGTTTACGTCTTTGTATTGTTCGTGAAAAATCAATGATCGCAATCGAAAATTGCTTTGTACGTACTGTCCTACATGTTGTATAGAAATATCTTAATGTATGCCCATAGATTCATGTGATACTTTATGACTTCGTCATAGATTAGTTTTACTTTAGGACTTCGTCAGATAATGAAGCAAGGTTTTACGGCGAAACTTGGTCTTAATATCGTGAATAAAATATTAATATGTGCCCCGAACGTTGTGTGGACAGCCCTTTTTTTTGGGTGCAAAATCATCAAATGACTTCTCCCGCTCTGGGCGGAGCGGGAGGGCGTGTCAGACTCTTACTGACTAAAACCCACCCGTGTTCATTCAGTTGCCTTTACGTTTCCAGGGGCCATGGTATCCTTTTCGGAATTTCCGCCTCTCCGGAGACCGTGCGGTATCCCCGGACCAGTCGGGTGGCCATGACCCTGTGGGACGCGTTCAACCGGCGGGCTGGCCGCCGCCTCAACGAACGCGCCCTGTGTGGACAGTTCTTAGCAGATGATCGCGCTTGTACGTGAAAACCATGTTACGTAGTAAATATACACGGTGCTATTTTTATCGTCCTACAAAGCTCCGATCACAGGAAATTTTTCAAAAAGGGTTCATGCTTAAACTTTAACGTTAACGTTTAAAAACTATAGAATATTTTCGCTCTGCCCCTTTTCCCATAATGATGCATCGATGCAAAATACCCGGTACAATGAGTTCAATGGTAGTCCCTAATATGACATTTATCTTGTGAAATCGTTACTTAATTGAAAAAACTAAAAAAGGGCGCGCCTATTGTGTGCGTGCCTCGGTTGCGCAGAGTTCTGGAATCTTGCACCGTGACATACGTCGTTTGCATATGTCATTGTGCGTATGCACTTGCACACATAATATGCGAGGCGTAAACAGGCACATAAAAATTGAGTTAGGCGCAGTTCCAGCCCGCGCGACAGTTTCGTGAAAACGTGTGGTGAAATACTCGTAATTACAATGAATTACAAAAATTCATTGCATTCCCTATGATGCAAACTTTCATCGATTGTGATATTTTTCAGTTCTGAACAGATTTTTTTTTGCTAAGATTTCGTCTTACAGGGGCCGTAACCCTGTAAGACGAAATCTTAGCAAAAAAAAATCTTACGGTTTCTGATACTTTTTCACGTCAAAAGCCACTTTAGAACGGCAAAAAAGTAATTCCATAATTAAAGTACAGAGATTTATCAGCTTTTATTTATTTATGATTTGTGGTACAATATTTTCAATTAACAGCGTTATTAGGTATGGAAGGGCAGTGTAGGTCTTTCGAAATGATGATGGTCAACAAATCTACAGTCCACTAAGCCTACAAAGTTCTCACAATAACAAAATATAAAATAATCTATGTAAAGATAAATTAATTAATAAAAATTAAAACCTATTTTAAAACGAAATGACATGGTTGCTATTACAACTGTAACAAATCTGAATACTAAAATTATCAAGTAGTGGAAGTGTATACCTACATACAGCAGCTGCTATGAATTTTACGCTATCATTGCACATGATGAACGCAGCTCATGAATATTGCCAAAGCGTGTCCATCATGTATACTGTATTGGAATGAGGGTGCATTACAAAGAGGAACTTTAGAGAAGTTTTCGATCGGAATTAAGTTTAATGGGAATACTAACTAGATAACCATAATATTGACTTACGGGTTGCAGGTCGTCGGTCACCTAGGTTTGAGACTGTGTGACTTATTTCATGATTACTAATCTCAAAACAGTATTTGTACTGTTTTTGTTTTTTTTTTTCGAATGGAATCAAATATTTATTATTGTTTTGAGTTATCGTTTTACAATAGCAATACGGAACCATTGTACCTCTTCAATATTCACTCATAAGCGTGCCGTACATGTGTGTTTATATAAATAATTTTAAATGTATTCATTAGGATTACACTCGCAATCCTCTTTACGGATGAAAGGATTCAAAGCGTAGTTTGCTGCTGATAGGTACCTATATGAAATAAACGACTGAAAACCCTCGCGTGGTTACTAGAAAAAAAGCAGCTACTGACCATCAAATAATATCTTGAAATGAATTACGCTAACCCAAAAGAGACTTGATTAAACTACTTTGAATAATCAGTACTTGCATTCCACAATGTGAACTTATAATTACGGTTTACGATTATTCAGATGATTTAGCCACTATGTCTGACTAAAAAGAATACTATTATTCACTCTTATGAGGGAAAACATGTTAATATTATGCTTTCGCTGGGTGATAAACTAAAATAAAATTATAAAAAACAGTAAAAACTTACAATTTAAACATGGAACATGGTGCTTTAAAAATGGTGCCTTTTGAAAGAATCAAAATCACTTTTAAATGGCTATCCATTTAAAAGTTAGAAGTGATTTTGATTCCTTAATTACTTTAGGCATAGAGTTATAGAGTTCAGCCCCCTCATAATCGACAGTCCTACCGTATTTGTCTTCGGTGCTCTTAAAGTTATGGTTAGCCTGCCTCGAGTCCCAATTTTCCAAAAGTACATTGAATTATTTTAGTACATACTGATGCGGCCCATGCCTGTACTTGTCTTAGTTTTTTATTCACCAATAATTTTTGAAACCTCCTTAGTGTGGGTGACAAGAGTGGGTATGTAAGTTCTTTACCAGCCGCGGCATTGTGGATCGAAAAAAGGCTCTCGGAGACCGGACTCGGAGGTTAAATTTTAAAGTGTTTTTTTTTTCAGAATTGGTGTGATTTTGTTTTTAAGAAATCACACGTTATGTCTCGTTAAATGAAGTATATGTAATGTATAAGAGATATAAGCATTAGCTCCATACATTTTTAATGTAACAAAAATATAAGTTGCCAATTTGCCTACCAGATTGTACCCTATGATACATTTATTCATAATATTGGCTGACGACACTTTAACATTTAAGCTCCACTTCTTCGAGAGCCTTTCTTCGATCCTCAGTGCGGCAGACTTGTGCTCAATATCAAAGCGTGTCATTTTCATTACTTTGGTAATATTTAGGTAACTATTTGCTAGCTCTGTACCGATTTACAAGTTATATTATTAATCAACATCCACATCTTAAATAGCTTTCCATCACAATTGTTATTTTACTAAGGATAGGTATAAAGACATTTATCAAAGCCAGGGTTCACTGTTGAGCACAGCCAGGTAGAGCTAAGAAGAGGGCTTCAGTTTGACAACTAGGAAATATACTAATCACTTATAACCTAGACTTTTACCAACTATGTTGGGGTCGACTTCCAGTCTTACCGGAAGACTGGACCATCCGGTTAGACTGGACTATTTTACATGAAGCAATTGCCTATATCTGACCTCCACAAAACACCCCTTTGTAAGTTTGTATACTAATAAATAATTAATAAGACCCAATTCAGCACACGATCAACAACACCATCTTTTAAAAACCCTGGGCTTCTACAAACCTAACTGCAGACAACCAACCTACCACATTACGCGCTTAGAGCTAAAAAATCGGAATTAAAAACAGCGGGGACTGTGCCCACCCTTTGTTCGCAAATGCTCGGCTATATATTATTTACGACCGGTGTTAACTAGAGCACCTACTATGGGAAACTTAATTGAGCATAGTCCCGCTTAGTTTGCTTTTTAAGGTTCCGACCTAAACAGGAAAAATGTTACCTTTACACACTTTTTTAGGAATCAGAAAGACCAACATTATTTATTTAATAATTAACCGTAATACAGTAATTACAGCTGGTAAGTGACCGTTCCACAGACTGCTCAGTGTAGATTGGCTGGGAAACTGATTTGTGTCTTGTTTTTAGCCGGTTTTTTATTTCCAGAAAAACCTTAGCTATGTATATATTTCGTATGCAGGAGCCTACCACCATTTACTGTCAATTGTACTTAAATAGTTATAGGTAGAGAACTGCACATTGTCTAAATGAAATAACGATTGTCTGGCAGTTTGAGTAGTTTATGCGGCCTACCCTTTCTTTGGTATTGTTCATCGAGTCGTTGAGCTCCTCAAGTTTAGAGTAGAGCTACACGATTACTAACAAATGCGTGCACTGACTGGACAGGTCCACTAAAATCTGTATGGTTCTTTCCACAAAAGACCATCTCAAACACTAATCTGCATGGTCCTCATATTGGCTAGACCTAGGTCATATCTAGACTTAAAATAGACTGCGACCTCTGAGTTGTTTTCGGTCTTTCTTCTTAGAGTAGTCAGTTAGGAAACACCGAACTGTTTGAACATTGAAACATTTACAAAAATAAATAATTATCATCATTTGACCTCAGTACAAAATATTTTTTATATAAAAAGGATGTTAATCTTCTTCTTCTTTTCGTGTGGTTAGTAAACTAACCTGGTGTCAGAGTTTTAAAGCCGCCCACGGGCCTCTGACTTGGCTTCACATGTCGTCGAGAAATATCTCTCAGGCATGCCGGTTTCCTCACGATGTTTTCCTTCACCGTTTTTTGAGCAAGTGATAAAACGCACAAGAAACCGAAAAGTCAGAGGTGCGTGCCTTGGGTTCGAACTCGAGACCTACGACTTGTCAGTCTGACGGTCACACCACTAGGCTATCAATGTTTAGGGATGTTAATAATTGTAGGTCTTTGTTTTTTGCTTCCTGACAACCTTATCATTATCAGCTTATATGTAACAGTCGTAGCTGGACATAATATGCTATTTCAATCCACCCATCATCGAAAAAATTAATGTTTTAAACGAAAACTGGACGAGTTAACAACCATGGTACCACCCAAAACCTGTAACACACATTTCATGTTACGGGGTAAAAATGCCGCTACAGGCAATCATCGCCGGAGCTGCTATGTATATAAATAATAGCCATTGTTACCCAGACAATGGTCAGCTTCGTCTTACATTACGTGCTGTGGTGTAAACATAGCTAGATTGCTGGGTTTAATTAGTCCATGTATGTGTGCGTCTGTATTTTTAATCGACTTCCAAAATGGAGGAGGATCTATGTACCTACTTTTTTTATTTTATTTATGTCCTCCGATTTCTCCGTCAATTGTGGACCTATTTAGAAAATTCGTTTTTGTTTTAAAGGCTATGCTTTCGAGGTGGACCCGTATAAATTTGATTAACTTTGCTTGGATAGTTTTTGAGTTAGCTGCATTAATACGTATTTTTCCCACTTCTTAGTCTATATGGATGATTATGATAAGTTCCTGCCACTGTTATTTACACAGCAGGTAACGGTATTCGATTTTGTGTAGGTTAGGTACCACAACTAAAAGCTCAAAAAAAAAAACAAAAGACTTTAAAAAAAACACTACAAAGTGAAAAATAACTTTTATTTTGGAACTTAGGTTTTGAATTTTTGTTTTTTGCCACATACTTCCGAAATTAAAGTTATTTTTCACGTTGTAGTGTTTTTTTTTTTAAGTCGGTTATTGAGTGTAATTAGTTATGATGTGTCGAAAATCATCGTGTAGATGTAGTCAAGGATATTAATTGACTAACTGTTTTTTACGTTGCGTAACAATTAATTTAGCTGACCCTCCGAAGTTATGTTCTGCTAGTAATTGACAGTGTTCGGAAACTTGACATAGACATACAGAAATAGTTATTTGTGCAACAAGAGAGCAAAGTTGTTTTTTGCTGCGAGTGTTGATTTTGAATCTCGAGTAAGCGAAGGATTCTATAATTGAATCACGAGCGTAGCGAGTGATTCTAGGTTAGAATCCTGAGCGCTACGAGGGATTCAAACACACGAGATGCAAATAACTTTGCTCTCGTGTAACACATACAACTTTTCACCTCAGCAGCGAGAACATACAACATGTAAAAAAAAACCTGTCCGATCCGTGAGGGTATTGTTAGGTATCGTAAGTTACTGTGAGCATATTTATGTGGAAATTTTGAGGAAAAAAGAATCCCCACATTTTTTTTCAAAGGTGAATTTTACCAAAATTTACGTTTGGTGCGGGCGGCGGCCGTTGTAGTACGAGTTTTGCAAATTTTTTATGGACTTGGGGTAATTTTGGAACTAAAAATGTGAATTTTAAATACCAATAACTTTTTTACTATAAATAATAACAAAAAATACTCTTTTGTAATTTTACTGCAGTACCACATGCCCTTTTCGGATCGGACAAGGTTTTTTTTTACATAATCTTCATCATCTCGTATTTTGCAGCCACCATCTTGGATTTACATTTTGACCACACTATCGACTTGAGCACTCTCAAAACTATGAAAACGATACCCATGATAAAAAAACTTGAATATTTTCGCAGCCACCATCTTTGATTTATATTTTGACCTCACTATCGGCTTTATTACCCTCGAAGACTACGAAAACGACACCCATGACGAAAATGTGAAAATTTTCGCAGCCGCCATCTTGGATTTTTATTTTGAGTTCACTATCGGCTTAAGCAACCCTGAAAACTATAGAAACGATACCCATGAACAAAAATTTGAAAATTTTTGCAGCCGCCATTGTGGATTTACATTTTGACTTCACTTCACTTTTGTGCGTTTGTGAGAAAAAGCGCCATTCGCGGTGGATCTTTAGTTCTTGTTTCAAACAAGTTGAAATGTAAACAACGTTTAGATTTAGTTAATCTTTCCATCGAGCGCACTATTGAGTTGTCTTGTGTTGAACTCGAGCGATACATTATAATTTGCGTGTATCGACCCCCCTCTGGTGATTTTATTAGTTTTGAATCGGTGATGGAGGATTCACTCAATAGGTTAAAATCAAGTAATAAAAGTATAATTTTATGTGGAGATTTTAATATTAATATTTTAGATGTTACTCCATTAAGTATTAGACTTCTTAATCTGTTTAGGTCTTATAATTTAATTAACTTGTTTTTTAAACCTACTAGGATCACGGCATCTTCGTCAACTTGTCTTGATAATATATTTAGTGATTGTGATGCCAAAAAAAAATTAGTGTTAAGTGACTTAACGTCTGACCACTGTGGTTTATTAGCTAGTTTCCCCATGCCATTACATAAAAAGCCGCACAAAATAGAATGTAGGCCTTATACAGCTAGTCGTTGCAATAAATTTAAAAATAATATAGCTCATAGAATAACACCATCTATAGTAGACCACGAGAATCCTAATGAAATGTATGGAGCCCTTTTTGATGTTGTGCAAAAAGAGTACCAATCTACTTTCAAGACTAAAACTATTAACATTAATGGCACCTCCGTTGGCTTTAACCAATGGGCCATTCCGGGTATTTATAAAAGTAGAGCGAGACTATACGAGTTATATGGTTTGAAAAAATATAGGTTTGATACTCCTTTCCTAGAGTATGTCAAAAATTATTCAAAATTATTTAAAAAGGTTAGTGTTTTAGCTAAATCAAAATTTTTAAGCGATACAATTAAAAATTCCAATAATAAAATTAAAACCACTTGGAAAATTATTAACAATGAAACGGGTAAATCGGTTAAGCAAGATAAACAACTCGAGATTATGGTCGACAGTAAATTAGTTACTAAAGCAGCTGACGTAGCTCAGGCGTTTAATGAGTTTTTTGCCAACATACCTATAACTACGACTCGCTCCTTAAACTCGTCCCCATCTAAAGCCGAAAACCTTTTGCTTAGTAGTGTGTCTAAAAGTAGTCGCATATTTAGCTTCGAACATGTAACGCCTCGTGAAGTAGTTAATGTTTTTAACACACTCAAGTGTAAAAACACTGGTGATTACTGGGGAATCTCCATTAAACTTTTAAGTAATATAATAGACATCGTAGCCCCCTATCTAGCTGTTACTTTTAATAAATGTGTTGATTTAGGAACTTTTCCTGACCTCATGAAGAGTAGTAAAGTCATACCATTATTTAAATCAGGTAATGAAAATGACGTTGGCAATTTCAGGCCTATTTCTATTTTACCAGCATTCAGCAAAATATTTGAAAAGTTAATACTCAAGCAGTTGCTAAGACATTTTAATTTAAATAGCCTCCTTCATAATTAACAATATGGCTTTACAAAGGGTCGTTCGACTACAGATGCGGGTGTTGCTCTGCTGAAACACATATTTAACGCATGGGAGAACTCTCAAAATGCTATTGGAGTTTTCTGTGATCTCTCCAAAGCCTTTGATTGTGTGCACCATGACACGCTTTTGCGTAAACTGCGTCATTACGGTGTGCTAAACGAAGCTCTAAACGTTTTAAATTCGTATTTAAATAATAGGTCGCAATGTGTAGATGTTGATGGTGTAAAATCTTCCGGGCTACCAGTTCAGTTAGGTGTACCTCAAGGCTCAATACTGGGTCCATTCTTGTTTTTAGTGTATATCAATGACTTACCATTCTATTTAAAGGATATCTGTGAAGTTGTACTGTTTGCAGATGATACTTCTCTTATTTTTAAAGTAGACAGGAATAGACAAGATTTTGACGATGTAAACAGTGCACTTTCAATGGTTACGGATTGGTTTACGACAAATAACCTAGTTCTCAATGCCAAGAAAACGAAATGTGTAAAGTTTGCCCTCCCAAATGTTAGAAATCTAGGACCCAACATCGTCTTAGATAAAGAGGTACTTGAAACTATAAACTCGGCAGTTTTTCTGGGCATAACAGTAGATGCAAAACTTCAGTGGGGCCAACATATATCGAGCCTAGCGGGAAGGCTCAGTTCGGCCGCCTACGCTGACAGAAAAGTAAGACAATACACTGACGTTGATACAGCTCGGTTAGTCTATTTTAGTTATTTTCATAGCGTTATGTCCTACGGTATTCTGCTTTGGGGCAAAGCTGCAGATATTCAAAATATATTTGTCCTCCAAAAACGAGCTATTCGAGCAATTTACCAGCTAGGTGCCAGAGTTTCTCTGAGAGATTTTTTCAAAGATATCGGTATCCTCACAGTGGCATCACAATACATCTTCGCCAACATCTTATATATTAGGCAGAATATACACCTATACACTAAAAACAGTGATATTCACAACGTTAACACTAGAAGTAAGGATAAACTACGTGCTCCCTTTCACCGGCTTCATAAGGTTCATAACTCATTTGTTGGGCTTGGTATAACCTTTTATAACAAGCTACCCTCTTGTTTGCTAGATTTGCCTTTTAATGCGTTTAAAACTAAAGTAAAGTCCAACCTTTGTTCAAAGGCATACTATTCTATCAACGACTACTTAAATGATAAGAATAGTTGGTCGCTGTGATTAACTCAAGACAATGTTTAAATGTTCTTTCTTCAGAATTAGTTTACCTACTGACAGGTTTTATGAGTTTATATAAAAGTCTATAATTTTACTTTTTATGTACATTTATTTTATTTTATTTATTGTTGACATAATCTACTCATTACAATGTTTTTTTTAATGAGTTGTATTACAATATGTGGTTAGCTAGCGACCTCGACAATTATTTATTTTACCTCGATGGTCCTAGTTTATCAATATTATTATAACTTCTAGTTACAGCTCTATGAGTTTTGACCTACCCGTCACCCGAGAAGGTCGTTTTTGTTTTGCTCGTACGCTTTTTTTTTCCCGAAAACAAGTAAAAAGTGTTTGTTTATATACATATGTGATATCGTTGCATTGCTGGTGAAGTGAACTTTCGAATGGTGAAAACAGGACATCAATACGTCCACGGAGTGCAAAGTTATAGGTAAAAACATTTTAAAACATTTATTCAACGGCTCCGAACCCGGACCTACCCCAACCCGCAGAGCGCTCGATACTCCCCGCACGCTCCGCACCTCAACACCACTGGCGCCTACGCTACTTGAAGATAATTATTGTGACTCAACTTTTGTTATCGCGCTTGGACTCGCGTTAGTCGGCTATCACGCTAGCAACGTTAGGCGCTTGGCAGAATACAAATATAATATTAGAATGCCGCGCACAGAGCGTTCTCCTCCAGCAGCTGCTGCTAATCATAAGTTTTTGCAATTGTCTGAGCCAGTCTTAACACCGACCAACCCTGGTAGTAGTAGCAGTATCACAGACGCAACGAGTAATGTCGCTGTAAGATCTAAGCGACCACGTCCGAACGACTCGCTAAACAGCGACGGAACCGTAGAGGAGAGCTCAACCAGCCTGGTTTCGGCTACTCAACCTCAGAAGCTAGATGGAGCAACAATTTCTGAACTCCGCAAAGAAATTGAGTCTGTTATGACTGTGCATTTGCAGGCCTCATTAAGAACGTACTTTGCAAGTGAATTCCTCGATTTAAAAAAAACATTGCAAGGATTGGAAGCATCGGTCGAGTTTATGAGTACGAAATATGATGATATGAAGACTGAATTAGACCAGAACAAAAACGTCATAGATCACCTAAAAAAAGAGAATGAAGAGTTGAAAACCTGTGTTTCTGACCTATCAGTTAGGATTAATAATATAGAACAATATTCTCGTCAGGACAATATAGAGATAAATGGAATTCCTGAAAACCAAGCTGAAAACTTATTGAGCACCGTAGTCCAACTGGGGAAAACTATCTCGTGCAATATCGAAGCTGATGATGTTTCATCAATAACTCGCGTCAAAAAACTCGATTTGCAGAATAGCCGCCCGCGCTCAATAATAGTCAAACTTAAAAACACGAAAAAGCGTGATGAAGTTTTGGCGTCAGTAACAAAATTTAACCGTGCTCATGTTTTAGACAAACTTAACTCTAGTCACTTAGGCTACGGTGGCACCAAACAGCCTGTCTTTGTCTCCGAGCATCTGTCACCCCTGAATAAAGCCATACATGCACAAACTAGGAAAATGGCGCGTGAGAAAGGCTACAGATACGTCTGGGTCCGCGATGGCCGCATATTGGTCCGTAAGGAAGATGGAGCACGGCCCATACACATAAAGAGCCTACACGCTGTCTCTTTAATGTAAGAGAAAAGGAGCTGAAACCCGTAAGGAAAACATTAAAATTCACTGTTTACTACCAGAATCTCCGAGGAATGCGAACAAAATTAAATGACATCAATATTGCGGTCAATGTCAATAAATACGACGTAATTGTAGTGACTGAAACATGGTTAAATGATAACATCAACGACGGAGAGATATTTGACGCCCGTTATAATATATACAGGAGAGATAGGGAATCCAGCTCACTTGCAGGAAAGGAAGGGGGTGGCGTACTCATTGCTGTGTCTAAGGCATATGATTCTGCGCGGGCTTGTCAGTGGGAAACCACTGCAGAAGACCTCTGGGTACGCGTTAAGATAAATGAGGGGAAGAAAATAAACATTTGCGCTGTCTACTTACCACCCCCTGTCAGTCAACAGCATTTAGATATGTTTCTCAGTTCAGCCACAAGTGTTAATGATACTGCTGGCGAAGAAATATTAGTAGTAGGAGATTTTAATCTTGGCTTCATCGAGTGGAAACAGGACCCAAGTAACTTGTATGTAACCACTACTATTCCGTCAAACTATACTAACAACCTAGGATACTCTCTTATTGATTTTATGTCCTTAAACAGTCTGTCGCAATATAACGTTATTAAAAATACCAACAATAGAACATTGGACTTGGTGTTTTCAAATATGCAAAGTGCAGTTGTCAGGAGGTGTGTTTCACCTATTTGTAAAGAAGACTGTCACCATCCCCCTTTAGAAATTAATTTTAATGTTAAGCTACATGTGCCGTTAAAACGTGTAAAACTAATGTCGTTTAATTTCAAAGCAGCTAACTACGAATTAATCAATTTAAAACTAAGAGAAGTACGTTGGAAAGAGCTACTGGAACCTTGTGTGGATGTTAACGTTATGTTGGGGGTATTTTATGAATCCGTTCAAGCTATAATTGAGGACAACATTTCTAAAATTAAGCATGTAAGCCAAAACTTTCCCCCATGGTACTCTAAAACCTTAGTGAGAGTTCTCAACGAAAAAGAAAAGCATAGAAAACGTTTTAAAAAATACGGAAACCCACGTGACGAGATTGAGTACAGACTGCTTGATGAGAGAGCACGGTTGATTATGAAAAACTGCTATAGGAAATATGTTTACTCTGTGGAGAATAACATCCGGTCAAACCCGAAAGCTTTCTGGTCCTTCGTTAAAACCAAAAATTCTAAATCCAGCTCTATACCGTCCGAAATGACACTAAACGACTCAATAGCTACGACAGGTGACGATATTTGCCAACTCTTTGCTACTCAATTCTCGTCTACGTTTTCTGTCACTAGCAGAATGTCCCGAGCTCCAACAAATATCCAAATATTCCCTCAGTTTATTCTCAGTAAAATTGCTTTTACTGAGACGGAAACGCTTAAAGCAATAAACAGGATCGATGTTACCAAAGGAGCTGGTCCGGATGGGTTGCCTCCACTTTTCATAAAAAAATGTTCGCGTAATTTAGCATATCCCCTCACTCTTATTATTAATAAATCGCTTGAATCATCTACATTTCCAATAGAATGGAAAAAGGCTAACGTAGTGCCAATATTCAAAAAAGGCGACTGTGCGGATGTTAAAAACTACAGACCAATTTCTATCTTGTCTATTTTCTCAAAAATCTTTGAATCAATGATTTGCCCAATATTAACATCCCATGTAAAACTACAACTATCCTCGAAACAGCATGGCTTCTGCATCAAAAGATCTACTGTCACCAATTTGGTTTCATATGTTGACGAGATCTGTATGAGCATTGACTCTGGCCAACAGATCGACGCTCTGTATACGGATTTCAGTAGCGCTTTCGATAAGGTCGACCATGACATTCTTCTGCTGAAACTATGTGGTCATGGTGTACACGGACCTTTACTGGAGTGGTTCAGATCATATTTGTGTAAGCGAACACAAAGAGTGGTGGTAAATGGTTATCAATCCCGCGAATACGTTGCAACCTCTGGTGTGCCCCAGGGATCTCATACTGGGCCTATCCTTTTCATTATGTTCATTAATGACATATTGAATTGCATCAAACATAGCCAATGCTCGTTGTTCGCCGATGACCTTAAAATATATCGCAAAATAAAAACCCAAGAAGACATAACCCTGCTCCAGTCAGATCTGAACTCAATACAGAATTGGTGTGAGGTAAATGAGATGGCTCTAAATGCCAGCAAATGTTATCACATAACGTTTACGCGGAAAAAGCACCCCCTGCTATCAACTTACTCCCTCAACGGAACATCACTGCAACAAGTTAAAAACATACGGGATCTAGGTGTAGTGCTTAGCAGCGATTTGTCATTTGTCACACATATCAATTACGTTATAAAAAAAGCAATGAAAATGGTTGGGTTCATCAATAGAGTTGGCAAAGATTTTCAAGGAATCTTGGCCTTGAAAGTGCTCTATAACTCCTTTGTGCGCAGTCACATAGAGTATGCATCTCCAGTCTGGAGTCCAACTTATAATGTCCATAAGGATCGTCTTGAGCGCGTTCAAAAGAAATTTACCAGGTGCTTGCGGTTTAAAGACCACAAATGCCCTTACAGAGCCGATTACGCAGAACGGCTAAATTATTTTGAATTAGACTCATTGAAGCGACGAAGGTTCCTAAATGATGTGACAACCCTATATAAAGTTGTTAACGGGATGACTTCAACACCAGACTTGCTTAACAAAATCAGTCTAGACGTACCTCGTCACTCTCACCTCCGGTCGAAGCGTACTATTAGAACGTTTGCAACTAAACAGTGTCGCACAAATCTGGGCCACCATGCTCCCCTAAACAGAATGTTGACCTCCTACAACAAAGCTTTTTCCATTGACAGTAGCATTGACATATTCGCTGACAGTCTGTCAAATTTTAAAATTAAAATCATTAAAATCGACCTGTGATTCGGTCCACTTCTACTATTTTAATTCAATAATATTTTTGTTTTGAATATAATTATTTTTTATCAATTTAATTCAGAATAATCATAATATCCCTTAATAATGTAATTAATGTTCAATTGTCGACTTTAATAGTAATGTTTGATTTTTATTTTATTTTTAAATGTAATTTCTTTCTTAGTTATTAGTACTTAATTTAATTTTAATTTAAACAATATCAATATCAATGTAATTAAGTTATGTTTATATTTTTAATTTAACTTTTCCTTGTGTTCTTTATTTTCGATAATTATTTCAATTGTAATTCAGATTCGTCCTTTTCTTTTGTGAATGATGTGCATGCCTTTAAGTAACTTATTTACACAGAATCCCATCGCAAATGTCTGTAAATGTCTTATTTGTAAATAAGTTGTTGGTGTGCCTATATCAAATAAATAAATAAATAAATAAATGTAAGCGGGCACGCCCTTTATGCCTGGAGGCTTTATTTTCTTTTTTTTTAGATATTGTTTACGTTTAGTTATTTTTATTTCTGCTTGAGTATAGTTCTCGATGTTTTTGGTTGGTATATTGGCGTGTGCTAGCTGTCATATGGCTATTAATTTATAATTAAAATTTTATTTTGCGTAATGTAAATTATCTTATAAATTATTGTATAGAATCATTTTTTTTTTCCTAACTGAACAGACAGCTGTGCTGCTGGGGAGTTTGTTGCGCCACTTCTTCTTCCCAGCAAAAGCACTAGGAAGTGGTGAAGGGTGGGCGTTTTGGGGGACTGTCTTATGTAATTTTGACGTTCGAAAAGTGCTGATTCTCAGCCTAATTTGAATAAATGACTTTTGATTTGATTTGATTTTGACTATTGGCTTTAGCAACCTTGAAAACCATAGAAACGATACCCATGAAGCAAAATTTGAAATTTTTCGCAGCCGCCATCTTGGATTTTTTCACCTCACGATCGGCTTTAGCACCCTTGAAAACTATGAAAACGACACCCATTATGAAAAATGTGAAAATTTTCGCATCCGCCATCTTGGATTTGCATTTTGACCAAATTCACATTTAATATCTCACTCCGTCTTTGTTTCTCTTTGAATCAGAAGAAGACAGTCGCAAGCGCCTTTTCCCGTGACGATTTCTGCCAATGCACTCTTACCGCAAGCCGCCTATAGAACTTCGTTACAAAAAAAAAAAAAACATAATTTAAATAAAACCTTATCCTGTGAATCCGAACGTTTTATTGTTGGTTTCATTTTTGGGCATAATAGAGGAATTTTGAAATCGAACTTCGAATCGACTTATTTCTATCTCTCGCTTTTTTCGTATCGAAGTGAAAGTGACAAAACTAATTGAGGTTCAAATCTTTAGAATTTTGTGAGTAGACCCAACACTGTTCACGGCATTTAAAAAAAAAATTAAAAAGTTACTTTGTCTCACGCTCGCAGCAAAATCGTATTTTGCTCACTGTTTTTTGACAGCAAAACCTGCTTGTTTGAGGTGCTGAGGTGAAAATAAATTTACCGTAGGTCTTATTAAAATAAACATGAATGTATAATACAGCACCAGTACAGCATAATATATTCTCAGTGAATATTTGATGTTCAAGCCCAGTACACGCTGAAACACTGCACAGTGGCTCAGTCCGCCCCTAATTAACAATGTACACATTATTACCAGGAAGAGCCGACCAGTCGCGTTTCACACGTGTGCCGCCTTTGACACCCGAACCGTAAGTTACGCGCACATTTGGGCGGGCCGCACCGCACCGCAGCGCTACGCAATGGCTAGAGTGGAAACAGTTAAAATTCAAATTTGTTTGAATCTGTCCATATAATTTACTGCGTTGCGCTGCGGCCCGCCGTGGCTACAGTGTGTGTTAGCTTTAATCATTAAGGTTAACACAACTAGCGGTTCTGGAAAAGTGTTTGTTAGTTACCGATGACGACTGATGAACCGATATTATAATACCAATGGTTTCCAATTTGTTTTCAGCTTTCGGCAACCCGAAAATCGAACCGAGGTTCTGCTCTCAGGCGCCATTTGTAAAAGACAATGGGTAAAATGTCCACAATGTAAACCTATGTTACTGAATAGCCTAGTTTACATTTTTACCCAATGTCCTTTAACGTGTACCATTTTAGCGCCATGTTATAATACACATTCGTGAAGAAATCTGGTCTGTAAAACTGATTTTATCTATGGCTCTCATAAACAAAGCTGAATAAATGGCACAACAATATTGTCGATTGTTTAACTGATCTATGGTACCTATTAGAAAATAAGTACACATAATGAAACCACTGCTGATCTTCTTCACAGTATAACCGTCACAATTTCAACAGCCACGGGAAGAAAGGGAGGTGAGCGTTTCTTGGCCAAGTTCCCCACGGTACATTTAACTCCGAGTACATCCTTATAGCCTAATTGCAATGGTAATTTGGCTCAGCGGTTCTGTGACGTCATCAATTACAACCATTAATAATGACGTCGGAAACAATCGAGGATCATTTTTGTCTGAATTAAGAACTTTTTAAAGTTACGTTGAAAACACCCCGTTGAAAAAAAAAATCAATGATTGCTTTATTATCTCCCGAAGTATAAAGAGGGGTGTTAGGCAGTAAGTTTGACGGCTATTCCGTTCTGTGTATCTGTGACATCATAGCTCCCAAGCGGGTGGTCCGATTTCAATGCGGTTTTTCTTATAATGATGAGTACCTATGCTGTTTTTAATATGTAACTGTTTTTGTTATTTATTTATTTTACTTCGATGGTCCTCGTTTTTCATTTGTGACTTCGAGCTATGGCAATATAATTATTATGTGTAAGCGGGCACGCCCTTTATTATTATTCTTTATCTCTTTTCTTTTTCTTTATCTTTATGCCTGGAGGATTTTATTTACATAATATATTTTTATTTTTGAGTATTTTTTTCTGTATTTTTTGTTGGATTGTCGTGTGTTAACTGACATACGGCCAATAATTGAATTTACCTAATGCTTTGCGTTGCGTAGTGTAAATTATTTTTCAACACACTTGCTCGTAAAGTGGCACTTATTGAACCGCTTTTTGGTTCATAATGCAGTGTATTAAAAACGCGTGCTTTTTACTTTATATTATCGCACTAGTGCGGTAATGTGCGCCACAGATAACTAATCTGGATCGTCCCCCACCGTTCGCCGGTTGGCCTTAAAGAATTTCATATTGAAGAGTTCCCGTTTTATATTGCCTGCAGCAATATTCTCCAGAGCACGTTTATATCAGATTTATTGCATTTATAGTTTAAAAGTTCAAATATTAAATCATATATACAAGCTGTAGGTACCATGTCCTCATATAGTCCTCGCGAGTATTAAAAATTGTATTTATTTTACTAAATAGACAAGTAATCAGATATCTTAAGTTTGCATATCTGTATTTTGTATGAATTCAAGGTCGCTCAGCGAGCTCTGGAACGGGCTATCCTTGGACTATGAGGGATAGAATCCGGAACGAGGTGATCCGGCAGAGAAACAAAGTTGTCGACATAGCTCACAAAATGAAGTGGCAAACCGACGACCTGTGGTAGACGCGCTAAAGAGTGGAGACCGTGAATCAGCAAACATACGTGGAACGACGATCTTCGCAAGGTGACTGGTGGATGAGAGTGGTCGAGAATCGAGCTGGATGGCGTGCGATTGGAGAGACCTATGTCCAGCTGTGGACTGCTGTAGGCTGATGATGATGCCATTATTCACGATAAGTATGTTTGTCTGGCGCACGCAGAAATCGATTTTTGACTTTAAACGTTCATTACGAATATGAACCTTATTCTTATCTGAGATAATGTTCATATTGGTAAATTCAAATTCAAAAGTCATTTATTCAAACTAGGCTGAGAATCAGAACTTTTCGAACGTCAAAATTACATAAGACAGTCCCCCAAAACGCAGCCCCTTCACCACTTCCTAGTGCTTTAGCTGGGAAGAAGCTGTCTGTTCAGTTAGAAAAAAATGATTCTATATAATATCTAGTATGCAAGATAATTTACATTACGCAAAACATAATTTAAATTATAGATTAATAGCCATATGACAGCTAGCGCACGCCAATATACCAACGAAAAACATCGAGAACCACTTATATACTCTAGCAGAAATAAAAATAACTAAGCGTAAACACTATCTAAAAAAATTAAAGTTATAATTGATAAACTAGGACCATTGAGGTAAAATAAATAATTTTCGAGGTCACTAGCTAACCACATATTGCAATACAACTCATAAAAAAAACTGTAATGAGTAGATTATGTCAACAATAAATTGACTTATAAAGTATAAAGAAGTAAATATAGGCTTATGCGAATGTAGGCAAGCGTTTCATTCGAATAAGTGTGATATGAATAATGATAATATTTGAAAATCCAAACAGTTGATTTAATATTACCCCTCTCCGTAACACCTGAGCAAATGCTACATAAAAATAAATAGTCACCAGTTTTCTATAACGATATTTTCGTTGAAAGCAGAATGTAATGTAATTGGTAAAATCTCGTGAGCCTGGCGCTCTGCCCAGCCCGCTTCCGTTCGACTGGCTTGCTGATATTCATTCTAGTTGGAATGGAGTCAGCCTGATTAAACGCGGGCTAGTCAGCTCCCGCTAAACGAGTTTGAAGGGAACCGTCCTGTAGGTGCGGAACTGATAAATTATTGTGATGGTGGTTCAGGTAACAATTTACAGGATATTTAATTTTGTCGATTTAATAATTATACTAGCTGTACCCGCGACTCCGGTCACGTGCCATTTTATATATAGGTTTATAAGTTAAAGGGAACTTGAAGCCATAGTATATTCGTAATATTCTCTACATCAGTTGAATAGGTATGTTAATTTAAACTAAAACTAAAACTTGTTGGTACAGTATATAAACGAAAGTAAATATTTGTAATTCGTGATCTCTCCTGGACCCCCGACATTTTAAAACAGTTCATTTCAAGAAAATCTTTTGTAATTTCTATGAAACTTAAAATTCGATTGAAGAACAACACTGAGAATATGCAATAATACCGTTTACTTGAATTTAAGGAAAAAATAAATATTTGACATGTATTTAACATGATATAAAGATGGCAGCAACGGTTGAAAAAGACAAAATTCGACGATATTTTTGGGGTTTTCCATAATAAAATGTATGTTTTGATTTCATTTCTACAGATTTAAGTGCAGGAATAATATGTACCTACATGAATAAAACCGTAAATACTCGTAATCACAAGTAATTTAATGACCTAGATTAACTAAAGTGATCTTCTGGTCAAACGCATATTTTTCACTGTGCGGGATTACATTTTACGGTACTAGGTGGTAAACTACAACTATTGCATCTTGTGGCGGCTGAGCACGTCCACGTAAACATGAGCCACGTGGTATGCCTACTTTTAATTGAATTCTGCCAATCACCCAGACCCAGCGAAGAAAAGTCACATCTTTCTGTGTTTTCTCTGGACTTGACATTCGAACTCCTCTTTGAGTATCTGAATGCCCGGTACCTAGTAGAAATAAAGTATGATGGCAATACTTCCTCAGAGGAACTTTGTAACGCCAACATCCTCTCATAAAACATTCCCGCGGCATTTTGGGCTGCGTAAAATTATAAATACTCCCAACAAACGCACACTAAGCAAAGTATTTCATGAAATATTCATAACATCACATCTAGTTTAGAAAATACAGTATTTTTTTAAACAAAAAAGGTTTCGCGTTACAAACAAAATAAGGCCCCTAAGTGACTTTTAAAAAGACTCGTAATGTTCACAGCGGCATTATACTCTGGTATTATGTCACTTATTAAAAAGTGAGCAAACTAGGGTATCAGTTTCAGTAAAAACAAGGCTCTTTATTCACGTGGATGTCAAAGGCGACTAGATAATTATTTTATGAGGACGGGCAGCAGTGGCCACACTTTAGAAGATAATGTACAGCGGTCACCGTCTGGCAGGCGCTGCCATTATTATCAAGGTCATTGGACCCATCTTTAGGAGCGAATATTTTCGAGTTTATAATGATTGAATGAAAAATGAAACCTTATTTTTACTTCTCATTAGGAACAGTATTTTATCTCACGAAATGACTAGCGCTTTACTTATAGTTACTACGTTTGTTAATGCATTGTGTATGTGTGTGTAAGCGCAGGACTTCTCGGGACCGTCAGAGACAGGGGTGAAGTTGAAAGTGTGTGTGTGCGTGTGGGTTACGTAATGATTACTCGTCTTCACGCACACATTCACAGCGAGTTTGTACACTTGGTTACCACAAGTAAAGCGCACGTCGCTTCGTGAGTTAAAAATATTAAAAGTACTTCGGTATCTACTACAGTGACCTCATAATTTCGATGCCATTTTTGACAACAATACCAGTAAATGGAAACTTCAATAAGGTTAGAATTATATAACTGTCACATAGACAAATAGACCTTGTCGTTTATGACGTCCAGGTGAAAAATAAAGTTTTATATTTTTATCGCACTTGTGACCATCTACACACAATAAAATCAAAGAAAACCTGCACCAAATAGTACTAGACAAGTGACACTATACCTGCGTATTTTTTCTTGTGACCTGCGGGTCTATTCTGTTAAAATCTTATCGCAAAAAATGTGAAGTGAGCTGTCAATACTGTCAATCCCAAGCATCACGTGGAATGACAGCTCACTTCAAGCTCACTCCACCAATGACCGCTCACTTCAAGCTCACTCCACCAATGACAGCTCACTTCACAGTTACTGCGATGAAATTTTAGCTCACTCCACCAATGACAGCTCACTTCAAGCTTACTGCACCAATGACAGCTCACTTCACAGTTACTGTGACGAGATTTTAGCCCACTCCAGCAATGACAGCTTACATCAAGCTCACTCTCCCAATGTTTTTACGGTGAGATTTTTTACAGAACAGATCGGTAGTAGTTATTTGTCAACGCAAGACTAACTAGATAAACCTAAAAGAAAAAGTGTTTATTCAGAATATCCGTCTGGGGGAGCTTATTGGATTATGTGACGTACATTTCTAATCGAGCCGAGTGTGTGGGCGCCGGATGGACCTAGATCTCGGGGCTAAATCTCCTACACATAGGAATTACGGGTCATCTGAACAGTTGAACCAGATAAAATGGATAATTTTGGGTGACGAAGAACATCATACATCCTATACTATTAAATGGGCTATATTTGAATATAGGTACCTATATATATATTTGTAATCACGTTCTCAAAAACGGCTCTTATGATTTCGATGAAAGTTGCAATATTTATCCCAGTCAATAACAACATCAAACATCGCAAACGCGCATGTACCTAACTACGATTCTTTTATAAGTTGTTAGGTACCCAGAGAGTACGAGTTTAAACCTGAGTTTGCAACCCTGAAAACATTGTGCTACTCCCATGGTACTGCGGAACTCTGGCACTTGTTTCAGTTTTTTTTTAAATATACCTTCTGTTAGTTACACATAAAAAAAAGAACATATAAAAAAATCGTAGTTCGTCGTCGTCGTTTGCGATTTTGCATTTTTTTGTATCGATATTGACTGGGCTTAAAGGGGTTTACGGGGGCGAAAAATCGATCTAGCTAGGACTCATATCTGGGAAAATTCGTTTAAAACGTATTTTTTCCCGAGCAGAGCTCGCTCGCCCAAAGTTTTAGAACAAGATGGCTACCTGTGTACGGTAAGTACCTACGAGTACTATCATGGCAGCATGGAATTAGTATGTACTATTAGTACATAAAATAAGTATGAACTGGGCATTCTCTATTTTCAACCGAGCATAGCTCGGTCGACCAGATACTTAGACATTATACCTAATCAAATTCGCTAGATGGCGCTGCATCTAGTCTAACGCAAGTAAAAACGCTCTGTGTAAAATATCTTTTAAAAAAATACTTAAAGTGTACAGAAGTAAATAAAAATAAGTCAAACGATAAAACAGTGACTAATGACTAAGTGACAGTGTTATCTACGAGTGTTATATACAAACTATGAAGATATGTAACATCAAAATTCATAAAACTTGAATATCTCAGAAAACACAATAAATAATAACAAATGAAAAGCAAGTGTTCAAAAACAGTAAATTATAAATGAAATTCAAGTGACACCTACAACAGTGACTGAAAAAACAAAGAGCAAATGAAATCCATAAAAACAAAAAACTTTAAATACATCGTCAATACAAAGCAAATAACTCAAAAACATAATACATAAACTTGTGAACTTATATATACAGCATTTTATAATATACAAACTTCAAAAAGGTGCATATATGGTGTAAAAACTAGTAACTTCTAAAACAAAACAAAGTGACCAGTGTTTGACAGTGAAAAAATTCCAATTGCATGAGTCATTTTAACCGTCTTTATTTCGTTCAAATATTGGATCTAATCAATACGAAGCTAAATTTCAACAGCATTATCTAAGTTCACTTGGTTCGGTGGCATAAGACGCTACACCTTAAAGTTTAAGGAATAGTCGCAAGTTCGAACCGCACCCGGCGTCTCAACTCTTTTTGTGAATTCTAAAATTGTATGTTCTCACAAGAAGTAACGCGCAGACCGCATTTAAAACTACCGACTAATTTCAATTATAATTCCTTCGATAAATTGACACCAAAGGGAGCTACAATAACTTCGAGTAAAGATGGACTCAAACAGCAATAACATAACCTACCGTAAACCTTGTAGATCAAGCTCGCTGACTGACTTAAGTAAAAACGTGACTATCAACAGCGAAAAAACAATACTTGACACAACAACAATGAGCATTCCTGACAGCTTCCATGATACAATTGACGACGTTCGTGAGTTAACTGAAGAAAACAAGACACTTAAAAACCAATTATTAAGCGCACATAAAGAAATTGAAGACTTAAATACGGAGAACTCTCGTCTCAAATCTGACTTACAAAATATGATTAAGACTGTTAACACATTTAAGAAAATATGCTCAACTCCCGAGAAAATAAGTGCAACTCCGACACGTAAAAACAAAACTTTGCACCGAGTAAGTTCACCAAACACAAGTAAACTCTTAAAGCATTATGACCAACAACCACATCGCCTTGAATGCACGGCTAACAAACAAAACAAAGAGACACAAACTACAAGTACTTATAGCCATAGTCAGACACCTAAAGAATCGAAAAAGATGCCTACCTGTATAGCACCAATAGATTTAGTATCGAAGCCTACGCAAAAGAATAAACTATGTATCCTGAGCTGTAGCCAAAGCAGGGGATCCAAAGCTTTAGTTGAGGAAACTTTTTCTGAATTGTTTCACTACTGCCATTACATAATGCCCAACTGTACCCTAAGCCGACTCATAAGCGGTATCGAACAAAAACTAAGAGACTTCACCATAAACGACTACTGCTTACTTTTCATAGGAGAAGACCATATTGATATGTATGACAACAAATATATAGACGTGATAAATATGTTGTGTGAATCCCTCCGAAAAGTATCACACACCAATATAGTGATCTGTCTTCCTACGTATAAAACAGGATCACTAATATACAACTTTAAAGTGGAAATGTTCAACAACATGCTTCATTTAGACAACCAAAATCATAAGTATGCATACATTTTTGACAGCAATCGTGACCTAACACCTGAGATGTTCTCCTACACTACGGGCAGAATCAATAAGTACGGCATGAAGAACATTTATGACAATATTATGAGTAACATTTTGATTGATCTGAGTCTTTATGATCAAACGAATAGTCAGTTAAATAGCAACGTTACACAAGAAAGCGTCTTCAATGGTACAAATGCAAATGTAAAGGAACCTTCGAACTTTTTTCGTGTACAATAACCTATACATTCTGCATCAAAATATTGCTGGACTCCTAAACAAAGCGGATATCCTTAATGTTTACTTGGAAGAACTAGATAGTAATAGAAAAAGGATCGATGTTGTGTGCATAACTGAACATTTTATGACACCTGAACAGGAAGAACTATTGGTCTTACCAAATTACAGCCTAGCAACGAGTTTCTCTAGAGGATGTAAAAGAGGTGGCGCATGCATTTTAACTAGGACTAACCATAAATATAAGGAGCTAAATATAAGTAAACACTCTTTAACTAACACAATTGAATGCTGCGCGTTAGAATTGACGGAACACAGCATTATTATTGTATGCATTTATAGGGTGCCTCAATCCAATTTAGATAAATTTTACGATAATTTAAACAATATTTTACATTTGGTATGTTTAAAACTTAGTAAAAAAGTTATTCTATGTGGAGACTTTAATATTAACATTTTGAAAAGAATTAAACAGACTTTGAATTTTGAGTATACACTGTTAAGCTATAACTTAAAATTACAATTTTCTCAACCTACTAGACTAAGCAGTAGGACATGTTTAGACAATATTGCCCATAATGTAAAGGGCTGTAAAGGGGAAATTATAGAACTCGGTTTGTCGGATCATACGGCACAGCTTTTGAAATATCCAGTCAAGAAAACATTTGCCTTAAAGTGCTGGCGAGTCAAAAGACGAAATTATTGCCAAGAAAATGTAGAAAAATTTAAAAACAGTATAAAATGTCTCACTTTTTCAGACGTTTATACCACCAGTGATGTTAACGAGGCCTACAGCCATTTTCTAGACCTATTTAAATGTTTTTACAATCTCTGTTTTCCTTATGAATTGAGAACAATATCCATTAGCAAAAAAGCAAAATGGATATCCAATGGGATAAGAAAATGCAGTAAAAGGAAACGGCAACTATTATGGCAATACAGAAAAAACCCCACCTCAAAGAATAAAAATACGTTCAAAATATATTCAGCTCGACTCAAAAAAATTATATCATTAACCCAAAAATCACAAAATAACTATTACATAAAGACTTCGCAAAATAAATCGAAAGCGGCATGGACAGTGATCAACAATTCAAAAACTTTCTTTCCTAAAGAGCCAATAACAGAAATACGAACAGACTCAAAACAAATAAAAAACCCGTCAGAAATAGCCGAGAGCTTTAACAATTTTTATGTTGACCAAGTTACCGAACCTGAAAATAAGACAACTCCACATATCCCTATAAACTATAACACCCCTAGTTCCTTATTTATGGAACCAACTATACCGCAAGACATAATTTACCATATAAACTCACTCAAAAATACAAATAGCGTAGGTTATGACGGAATTTGCACTAAAGTTATAAAAGAAGTTGCACAATATATAGCTCCACATCTCAGTCACATCATCAACTTGAGCATCTCTAATGGAGTTTTTCCGGAAGGTCTAAAAACTTCCATAATTGTCCCATTGTACAAAAAACAGGATAGACAACTAATGGCTAACTACAGACCTATTGCCTTGATACCTGTCTTCTCAAAAATATTCGAGAAAGTTATTTACAAATCGCTATATACATATCTTGAGAAGTCAAACATATTAGTTAAAGAGCAAAAGGGATTTCGTAAACAGAAGACGATTAATATGGCCATACATGATCTTCTTCTCCCTGTTCTTTCAAACGTGGACAAAAGAAATCCTGTTTGTGCCATCTTTATGGATCTGACCAAGGCCTTCGACTATGTGGATTACGCAATACTGTTAAACAAACTAGAGAAATATGGTATCAGGGGAAATATTCTTAAACTGCTCGAATCTTATTTGGTAAATCGAAAACAGTTTGTGGAAATCTCACAAATATGCACAAGTAACGGTTATGAGAGTAAATATCGATCCAAATGTAGAACAATAAAATACGGCGTACCTCAAGGCAGTGTGCTTGGACCACCCTTGTTTTTAATATATATAAATGACCTTCCCGGGCACATATATCATCCTATGGTACTATTTGCTGACGACAGCACAGTAGTAGTTCAATGTGACGATTATATGACTTATGAAAATGAAATAAATATGACATTAAATACAATTATATCATGGTTCGAGAATAATAATCTAGTAATTAATTTAGACAAAACTAAAATTATGCATTTCTACCAGAGAATTCCAAGTAGGATCCCCGACATTCAATATTTAGGTAGTCCAGTAGAATCAACTAGTGTCGCCAAATTCCTTGGCATACTAATTGATAATAATCTGACATGGAGATCCCAAACAGACGAAATTTGTAAAAAAATGAATAAATTTGCATATGTTTTATACAAACTATCAAAGACTGTCAGTCTAGAATCTTTATTAACGGCTTATCATGGTTATGTTGCATCAACACTTAGGTATGGCATAATGTATTGGGGCAACTCCGTCGATAGAGATTTTGTATTTAGAGCTCAAAAAAGATGTATTAGATCCATGTGTGGCCTAAAAAGCACCGACAGTTGTCAACCGTTCTTTAAAAGCCTAAATATTCTTACCTTACCAGCACTGTACATCTTCGAAACAAATATATTTGTTAAAACACACATCTCGGAGTACAAAGTAGCTTTCAAAAGTCATTATAGAAAGCTACGGGACAAAAATAAGTTAGAGCTTGAAATCACACATGGCAGAACAGCCCTAATGAATAAAAGCACTTTCTGTATGGCCACCAAAATATTTAACAAACTGCCTGAGTCATTAAAGTCATTAAATCTGGACGAATTCAAAAGAGTATTAATGAAAATATTGATCGATAATAGTTATTTGTTATACAAGAGTGCAAAGTTGCTTTTTAACCGCGTGTTCAATTTTGATGACCGAGCAAGCGAAGGATTCTAAAATTGAATCACGAGCGCAGCGAGTGATTCAAAATTAGAATCCTGAGCGTTAGCGAGGGAATCAAAAGAGCACGAGGTGAAAAATCTTTGCACTCGAGTGCAACACGTAACTTTTCATTCCACCTCAGCGAGGAAATGACTAAATGCAAAAAAAAAAAACGTTTACAATCACAAGATAGGTACACTTTTATTTCAGTTTAGGTATTAATTACTACATTATGACAGGTAAGTATTACAGAATAATCTTTAAATTATAACAAAATAATACTAAGGTATAATTAAGAAAATTTTAAAGTAACGTTGCTACAGTTATTTAAATTGAGTGTAATATTTTTGTTTGGTACTGTAATATTGGTGTTAGTCACTTGTGTACTGTTTTTCGGTAAACTATCTGTCATACTTAATAGTTGTACCGATTCATCGGATTCCCTTGGCGTGAATTTTGGAGAGAGAGGGAGATGGTTAGGTGTTTCATAACGGCTTATTTTTGATGTAGAAGGGCCAGTACAAGGATCCGATTGAGGCTCTTTCAGTGTAATGGCTCCTACGATGCCTTCACATATTTTAGACTTATTTTGGATGGAATCCTTATGTATCCCTCTACAACTGCATTGGACTTCCAGCCTCCGTGGCGCTTAAGGGACAGCAGATCAGCTCCGGAATCAGCCAAAAGTGTGGCTGAAGTTCGTCGGAAACAATGACCCGTGTACAACAGGGGTTCTGGAAGTTCAAGAAATGTTGCTATTTCTCGTGGGATACTGCCAATTTTATTAGTACCCATAGGCTGTCTAACACACTTTCCATTGCGATACTGTAGAAAAAATCGATTGATTGGAGTGTTAGGCGGGCGTAAGGCTTGATATTTCTCAACAATCGTTACGTATTCCTTGCGAATGACGAAGTTGCGGTCTCTTTTTGTCTTTGTATTAGGTAAATTAATTAATAGTAAGTCATCTGAATGTTTCTCAATGTTTTTGACATTAAGTTGTGTTAGTTCATTAGTTCGACATGCTCCGTTTATTCCAATAATAAGAACAACCTGTAACGTAAAGAGTATTGTAGTAGATATATGAATAAAATTGATATGAACGCATAATTATGCCTATCAACATCTACTAAGTATACTATTTAATTGAGATTAATATACTTAAGTAGATACTGAATGTGCAACTGACTTACTTTTGCCGCCAAATATACGGAATCGGGTGCTTCGTTAAGAAACTTTTCAATATCAGATACTGTGAAAACCTTCGATTTTTTTGGTTGATGACCAGATGAGGCTCTTTTTAAAAATGCCACTAATTTAGGATAGGTATCGATATGTTTGTCTTTTTTCATCTTTATTGTTGCTTTTAGCATCGAATACGTACTCCATAGAGTGCTTGCTTTCTTGTTCTCGGATAATTCTATAAAATATGCCAGCAAAACGTTTTCTGAGAAAGTTTTGGCTCCTTTTGCTAGTCGCCACGTGTTGAACATATCGTACTGTTTTAAATACTTCTCGCGTGATTGTTGAGGGAGAAAGCTCATTTGCGCATTATTAACAGTTTCAGTCAATTCTGTTGGCGTCAAGCAAACTTCCTCGTCGCTAGAATCACTCATTTTAGTTTTTTCACTTGTTTTCAAGTTTCTTGTTTTTAATATACCTAAGGTTTAACAATGACGTGAAAAAATGCCGCGTAAAGAACCGCGTACAAAGCAAATTGAAAAAAGAACACCAAGAAGGTTCCGAGTCTGAGTTTTTAACAAATTAAAAAAAAGTTGTATGATATATTCGGCACCATAGAGGTAGCAGTAAATAGGTTTAATGTTTTTTTTAATTCACAAACTTAGTGCACACGATGTTCTAAATTCAATTTACTTTATCCTCTAGAGAATAAAAACGGCTTTTCCACTCAGATACTGAAGATTAAAAATACTCTTTCCGAGATGGTGGGATGAAAATGTTATTACTCGCTAAAGGACTATTTGGATGACAGATCTATAATCCCTCCTTTAGATAATATGTATTAGGTTACCTATTTTGACATAACTGTATTTATTTTAGCTAATCGACATTGCAATCCATTGACATTATTCTAATACTTTTATTGACATTTAACATTAATGTACTACCTTAGATTTTATTGTTGACATTGTAGGAATAGTTATTTGATTTAATAATCTGACATTTATGTATTAATTTTAAATTTTATGATTGACATTGTTTACTACACTTTTTATTATTTTAATTATTTTATTTTTTTCCTGACATTTTTATTTTTATTATTCCGTAAATTTTATTGTTGACAATTTGTAAATATTTATGTTTCACTCACTTCTTGTTTTTTTATAATTTTATTTGATAATAGGTTATGTTGCACGTAAATAATTAATAGTTAAATGTAATATTGATCATATTTGTACGCCAAATGGCAAAACATAGAGCGCATTATAACCATGTAACACCTCTCTGTAAAAACCTATGTTAACAAATAAACAATCTGAATCTGAATCTGAATCAAATCTAACGTTTGTTTAACATTTTGACTGTTAGTAGTAGCGAGGAAGTAGTCTTTTATAAACAAGTTTCTGTTTAGATTCAACTGTGACCTACCATGTTATGTAGCATTGTTGGTAGACGGATAGAATACTCTATAGAACAAGTAAGTAGAAATAGGTTCAGTGTCTCGATGAACTAACTGAATTGCTTACAATTGCCTTTCAAGAGACCAAAAATCCAATACAGTTTTAGTCATGAGGCTTTCCATTTACCTATAGGTACTATCGATTATATCTATGTTCCAAATGACGATTTATTTTTGTCATGTTGCGCCGACACCAAATAAATTGGTATAAGGACAGAGAATCGTGATGATGATTTATTACGATACGCCTGGGTAAGCTAGGTTGTCAGACTTTCTGCCTGCTGACTACCCGTGATGACTGTCAAAGACTGTAAATCTTTCATGACAGCCGGGATCAACGGTTTAGCACGCCTTCCGAGGCACAGAAGGAAGTCGATAGGTAATGGATGCTGGTCACCCATCCACGGACTGACCTCGGCGAGCGTACTTAACTTAGCCTTCTATCGATCCGTGCGGTTGTTCTTATTTGTCCACTGAGCCTACCTATAATTTAATTAAATTCTAGGCTCATCTTCTAGTTTGCTAGCATTATAGTAGTAAACTGTGGAGCGGATTGTAAATCATTAGAGATAGTTAAGGCTCTCACTGACTACTTCAGACAAAAGCTCTGGAGCGTGCCTAAGAGTCAGCTTAAGTACGTAAAAGAGAGGATTTATTGTAGAAAAGAATATTCTTTCTTGTGAAAAATACAAAGGGTTTGGATTTTTAGTGTACTTATTTTACTAAAACTAGAAGCAGCAGCGTCTTTCTTCAAGATGTTGTTACCTATCTTCATGTTAAGCGAGTAATATTACGACTAGTTCCTCGGAGGCATTGAATACAATTCATAAAAAAATTATATCAATGCTATTTTTAAACAGCTATCACATCATCAATGAAATAAAAATGAAAAAAAAAACATTAATTCTTTCACTGACTGACAACGCACAGCGTAAGCGGGTCTTGAACTAGAAGCATGATTTTTTTCAGATTAGTTCCCACTTTCCATAACGAAGGTTAGCACTAAGGAAGGGTTTTTGAAAATGATTCGTCCACTAAAGGGGTTAAATATGTAGGGGTTGCAAGTTTTTATGCACGATCGTCATTTTTGCCGATGGGAAAACCCGTCGGGTACACGGTTCAGTTTATAAAATATTGACAAAATATAAGTATTACTTTCTTCACCAAAACTATTCGCCAGTATAAAATATACAATCTTCAAAAGAATTGGTCGGACATCTCTGTGAAGTGTTACGTTTTCTTAGGACCCTCAACAAATTTAATCAGCAGGAAAGTAAGCGGAAATACGATTTCCCTTTCCGGTTCAGGTCAAGTGTTGTGTATAGGCAAACAGGACGGCTACCAGGCACTCAGAGAACGCAGGAAATTAGTCCTTGTTTCTTTATTATTCGCACCGAGTTTATTGGGTCACGAGTATACCAGCAGGGTTGGGTTGGTTATAATGATAATATTCCTTTGAAGTGGGTCAAGTGCATATAGGTCTAGACAATCCTGATTTTTGTTCAGTACCGGATAGCGTAGCGTTTGGAAGGCCTCCACAAGATGGACTGATGACTTTGTAAAGGCCGCAGAAATCCGCTGAATGAACTATCTTTGAATTGTATAACTTCAATCTCTTAGTATTGTATAATTGCATAGCACATGTGTGAGCACTGTGACCGTGACTGTGACTGTGTGTGTGTGTGTGTGTGTTATATAAAGCTACCATTTACTGGGTACGTCTTTCATTGTCTTGATGTGCCGATGGGCGGCTGAGAGTGCTTAATGCTCACTCAAATATCTCGCTGGTGGTGGCGTGTGTGTTGGATCGTTAAGTTCCCTTCAAATTGGTTTAACTAAACGATGCTGATCCATGCGTCATGTTCGTGAACGGGCGCCGTCAGTAGGAACTGGTCATCTCTTATCTGCCTCGGCTTATTTTAATTTATTTAATTTTTGAATTGTTTTTATATTTTTATTACATACGCTTTTTACGCGCACATCTTTCTACATTGTTCTCACGTGTATAATTTCAACATGAATGATGTTACCAATATTTTGTAACAATAATATTATGATGGAGTTTCTTGCCCGTTCATCTCCATAGGAACCTACGCTTTGGAATGGGCAACTATCTTCATATTTCTGACTGACTGACCCCTTGACAATTCAAAAGTGCCTGTAAATGGTTTAATTGAAATAAATGCTTTGAGATGAGTTGAGTTTAGTCTATTTAAATGACACGTTTAAAACTCCACTAGCAAAATGCGATCAAAACACCAAAATAAAAACTGAATTATGAATTCAAAATTACAAGAAACAAAACGAAACAGGTCAACGACTCCACTTAACGAAAGTAGCCGAAATAAAGTAGCTGTCAGTGACGTTTATGAAACGCTCCCTGACAACAAAGATCACGTCTTCAAAGGAAGGTTCCGTAGATCGTCGATAGGACTGTTTACTTAGGCTGCTTATGGCCCCTTTAGTGGGACGTAGCGATCGCAAATACAGCTAGATATTAGTTTGTATAAAGCGCAGGCCACACTGGGAACGAAGCTAAGTTTGTTTAGCTTCGCTTATGTAGGAACCGCGTCTTTTCTTACTTCAGATGTAAAATCACAGTCTCATAAGCGTAGACCACACTGGGAAAGAAGCTAAGTTCGTTTAGCTTCGCTCACGTAGCTACCACGTGTTTGCATACTTCGGTTCGTGGATCCAATCTTAGGAAAAATTTGGAATGTGGTAAATTGAAAACACAACTGACAAACGACGGCCAAATAATTTATCTTGAAAAAAATATCTTATCGTCAGTTTAGATTTAGTGGGGGCGGAGAGAATATCAATGTAAGATTTTGTCAATGAATAGGTACACTCAAAAATTCTCTCGATTTACCATACCAAAAAAGTAACCTGAAAAAAATACGATTTTTAAAGAATCCAAGGAACTCATATTAAAATTCCGGCATCATTTGTCATCCTCCAAAAAAACAACTGTGATTTCCCGTTCCCTGCATTAAATTTGGATAAAAGAGCATTAATGGCATTGAGTTATGACTATCCTGGGACTCAAAATCGTAAAAAAGTGCAACACTGACTGGTGAAACATTCTTGTTAAAACATTGTTTTTTCTTTACATTCTGCTTTTCATAACTCGTTTTTGCCGCTATCGAACAAATTATAGTTGTAAAATATTGAGCTGATTGTAATTTTCGAGCATTTACTTCATTTTTCACAATGCTGATAGTTTGTAAACAGCTATTGTTTCATCAGAAGCTCCATATAAAAACGCCAGCCCAAAAAGCCCAAAAATCCTCAAAACTGGATGGATGAAATAATCTGACAGATAATTAAACCAGAACCCAAATGGACAGGAACGGAAATGATTTGCCAAACAAATTAATCCCTAATGTTCTACCCTTTGAAGTAAATTAGGCACACACTATCATCATTCCATTTGACTTGATAAAGTCATAATAATGTGGCTAAACTCGACATTGTGATTTGTTTCCTTGTCACAGATAGTTTCCACAAATAGGCGCGTGGATAGGAGATATCTGTTATTGACGAAACAGTGAGCATTGGTTTGATATTAAGGGGCGTATGGCTACGTTATAATACATTTAGTTATATGGATAGAAAGGTTGGCAGGCATTCAGGCTTCTGGCTAAGCTCAAAGATCTCTCGTCTGTTTTATGTAGATGATTGGCAGTCGTAACGGATAGTAAGCCCGAAAGTCTGACAACCAGTCTTACCAAGAGGTATCGTATTACCCAGTAACTGGGATGTGGAGGTCAGATAGGCAGTTACTCCATGTAAAAATACTGGTATTCAGCTGCATCTGACTGGAAGCCGACCCCAACATATTTGGGAAAAGGTAGATAGATGGTGACATGGATAGAATATGGTATGGTATTATCTGGTATTTATCTGCTCTGAACCATTTTGTACAAAAACCGTTTCTGTCAACATGTACTAGCTGGATATCCTAGCATTGATCACAAGTAATCGCATGGTTTTATTTTATGGGTAAAAATACAATACAATTAAGAGGCGATCTTATTTCTGATAGCAATATCTACCAGACAACCGCGAATCGATTCAGTTCTGGACGGAAAGTAATTAAGCTGCACTTTCCGCTGTCTGGACCAGTTACTGATAAACCACAATTCTTCCATTATTTTCCAATATATCCCCTATTTTACAATATACCCAGCAATATTTCGACAGCTTTACTTGCCTTCCTACCCTGCTTAAAGTTATGGTGTAATTATAACGCATATTATGTATGTCCATGGCAAGGCCTTCAATAATTAGCCGCGAGCCTGCTCTCGCCCTTACGTAACCGAGCCTTGTTTATAAGGGTGCGCTGCGAAAATTGTGATATTAGCTTTTCAGATTGTGGCTAGAATTATGCAAAGGTGTAAGGAATGTATTTTTAGAAGTTATGTGATGTTTTTGTGGTTATTTGGGTTCCGTAGCCAAATAGCTAAAACGGAACTCATATAATTTCGTCATGTCATGTCATGTTGTTCGATTGTTCGTGTGTCAGTCTCTCCATCTGTCCGTCCGGGTGGATGTCAGATAGCCATTTTACTTGGAGACTATTTGCACTATATCGATGATAGTTGGAAAGAATGTGTATCCGTGCTCCGCTAAAAGATGGTGTAGTTTACAATACGTTTAATAACGAAAACAATTATTACGCTGACCTGACTCCCTTCTGTTCGGCTAATATATTTTTCCATAACATGAGCTGATCTTAAATATTTTGTACCGATACAGAAAAGAAGAATCTTGAATGGATTCGAGAAAAGATGGTACGGCTGTGCCTTTGAGTTTGTTTTGCTCGACTTGGCCGATATTAAGTTTTCACGGCTGCATATTTTTCGAGTTTCTGTAGGTTTTTAAGTATGTATTATTCTATACATTATAACATTTTCGAAGGATAACGTAGCTTTTTTTGTTTCCATTATTCTCCATACCAAACTACATTTTCACAGGGGGCGCCTAGAATCAATTATATTTTCTTGTAAATTGTAACGTTCAAAAGTGCCTTCTAATAGCCTACTTGAAATCAATTATTTTTATTTGACTAACTCTAACAGTCTGCCAGTCCCATGGCCTCGCTACCAATGTCATCATCTTGACATTGCTGGTAATATAGAACTTTCTTATAGTCGTAGGTTGTACGGACTCAAGAGTAGTTGGAACAGATTGGTATTTGCCAAACGAACTGGTGTTTTCTGAACAACATAATTGCAACCTTTCAGCGGTTACAAGAAACTAGCGACCCGCTCCTGCTTCGCACGGTTTTTACGACTTAACATCTAAAATTAACATTTCAGTCACCATGCAAATGAGAGGTATGCATGACATTATTTAATGATTAACTCCGGAAACTTTAATAGCATTTGAAAAAAGTGAATTTGAAAAATCTAAAACTGATCTCAACTCTTTGGAAAACCATACAAGAAATCACTAATAGATACTCATAAAAAACGCACGACGAAACACCAAGTTTTGTTGTAACTGCTCACTCCTACCTGAACTCGTCAACACTGTGTTCATTTCCTACACTAGCTAGAAGTGATAGTGTAAAGTATCTAGGCCTGCAAATAGTTGACGGCCTACGATGGGACAAACAGCTAAAAATTATAACTAGCAGGACAATGCGTCTTATTTATGTTTTTAAACCCCTTGTCGAATCGGCTGACATAGATACATTAAAAATGGTTTATTTTGCACTGTGGCAGTCGATTATCGAATATTGCATTACTGAGTAGGGTAGTGCTATTAAAATAAATTTCTAAACACTTCTTTTGATGCCAATCGATCCTGTTCATATAAGGATCAAAACCTATATCGGACCAACTGAAGTGCCACTCACTTCAGTTGGTCCGATAGGTGGAGGACCTGTGGAGGGTCTGAGGTGAGTACTACACGTAGAAAAGAGTCAGAAATCACAAAAAGCTTTTCCCATATATTTCGTAGGCAATGAGACTCGAGCTTAGTTTTTTATGAAGGATAGATTGACCATTACAATGATGACTGATTAAAATTAAACAAAAAAAATAACAATCACACTGTTTAAATAGGAAGCGTGTAAATGAAGCGAAAGTCATGGAGAAAATATCAACAGGGAAATCCGTCAAGTTGGACCTTTCACTATATGCCCCCTCTGACACGTATGGCAATAAGTGTAAGGGGGCTATCAAATGTAGTATTCAAGGTGGATTTAGGTAATTATAAAATTCAATGATGACGCTTAATACGTAGACTAGGCCTAAAGTTAAAATAGTTTAATTGTGCATCAATGGAACCGTTTATAATTTTATGAAGTATTAGTAAGTCCGGACGTCTTTTATTAAAGCTGATCATATTAAAGTGCCTTAACCTGTCATTATAATCAAGTATAGTTTTTCGAATCCCACTCTTCATACACAAAAAAACGAACAAGATGGGCCTTAACAGATTCAACATTATTAGTATGAATTGAATAATAGGGAGACCACATAGTGGAACAATATTTCAAGGAGCTCCTTACTAGTGCGTTGTAAAATTAAAATAATGCTACTATAATTACGAAAGGTTTAGACATACAGATTATAAAGCCAAGCAAAACATCGTGAGGAAACCGGCATGCCTGAGAGATATTTCTCGACGGCATGTGAAGCCAAGTCAGAGGCCCGTGGGTGGCTTTAAAACTCTGACACCAGGTTAGTTTACTAACCACACGAAAAGAAGAAGAAGCCAAGCATTCTTAAGGCCTTAGTCGTTAGTTATAGTTTTAGTTAGTTATAGTTTTTAGTCTTAGTCCTAGTTTCCTTCCTAGGGTTATAGTAGCTATCTTTATGATCGCGGAAAGATAGAGATGTATCCCTAAAGAGTACCCCTAGTTCACGGATGATCGACACTCTGCTCAGTACCGATCCATCAATAAGATAATCAAATTTATTGTAATTCACTTTATTCGTGAATATAATTTACTGGCATTTTTTAACATTGAGCGTCATTCTGTTGATCAAACACCATTGTTAAAGTACATCAAGATCTCTTTGAAGCTTCGCACAATCACTCAGGTCCGATATCCTACAGTATATTTTGATATCATCAGCGTAGCCTAAACAATTTCAATTCATTCAATCTAAAAGATCATTCAGAAATACCAAAAACAGCAAAGGACCCAACTAGAGCCCTATGGAACACCAAAGCCAGGAGAAAAAGGTACAGATTCATAACCCGCCAAGGCAACTATTTGAGAACGGTTACATGTATATATATACAATATGTAGATAACTGAATTAATGTACATTATGAAAGTAGTTTTTTCATAAAAATAATTAATACTACCTACGTAAATTACAGTCAGTTTTTCCAGCGTACAGACAAAAAATCCAAAATGGACGAAGCACATAGTACGCTAGACCCTCATACGTGAGCGACCGTAGATTCTTCTCCTACAATCAGTACAACAAATTTAATGAATAAACAATGTTAATACATAATATGAAAAATTCTGTGTATGATTTCATTATATTCTAATTGGTGTGTGGTGATGGAAATGTTGTAGATATAGAATGTACTATTACTCCCTGTGGCGTAACAGTCTCTTATTACATTTACCTCCCGAAACAAACTTAAGTGATTAAATTATAGAACTTATTATTAACGCCTTTCGCCTCAAGTACCTACCTACGTAAGCAAAGTCAGGGAAAATAATTGTTAACCAAATTGATTACCAACCTAAATTTTCCGTATACAGGGTGTCTCAAACGTAGCGGTATAAAGTCAAATGTGGTGAAGGGAAGGTGGCCACCGATCATAAAAAAAAATTAAAACTTGGGATATTGTCAAAAAATCAGAAAATTTCGCTAATTTAATCATTTTCAAGACTTGTAAAGTTTAAATTTTTATTTACTCTTTGCTCTGATTTTTTTTTCACACATTAAGCGTTTCTATTACATTTGTTAACCCTAAAAATATCTCTTTTGTTCAATCTGCTTTTGAAAATGATAACACAAGTTGTGAAAGCCTACGCAGGTCAACAGTGAAAGAAGAAAAAAAGATGTCATTTCCAAAAGCAGATTGAACAAATAAGATATATTTAGGATTAACAAATGAAATAGAAATAAACCATCTGTAAAAAATTCAATTGTCTACCTATTACGATTCATAAGATACAGCCCGCTCACAGACGGACGGACAGCGGAATCTTAGTAATACGGTTGCCGTAGAGTGTCAGTTTGCTTAACAATTAATTTACCTGACTGTACATACTACAAAATCTTCAGTAGGTATGTAAAAGGACACAAGTTCCGTACTCTAAATAAATCGATGGCACAGCCTGCCACAGAGGCCGCAGTGACCGATAGGTCGTAAGATCGCTACCCGGCCTGAACCGTAGCCGACCCCAAGGCCTTGATAATTGATGGGGCTAACTAGCTACTGGAATATTAGCAGTATGCATCACACGTTATTATTCATGGAACCCAACTAAATTATACAGGGTGTACGGGAATTCAATGTGCAAACTGTTATCATGAATTCAGCAAAATTCTAGACCACCCAGAGTAATTTCGTTTTGTCGATTATTAAAAAATATCTACTGCTCCATACATTTTGATCGTGTAGTACATGATATACATAAGTTTCATATTCTTTTAACTTGTTTAGTTATTGCGATAGAGCTCGTACAAAAATGGTCTAAAACTGCCAACTTTTACGGCATCTTATTTTATCATTTTTAAAGATTTAAAATAAAAACAATTAAAAATTGTACTATTATTTGTACTGTGTCAATGAGTTCTAGAGCATAGCACCCCACACCAGAGGATGAATATTTTTTTCATCCCACCATCTCGGAAAGAGTATTTTTAATCTTCAGTATCTGAGTGGAAAAGCCGTTTTTATTCTCTAGAGGATAAAGTAAATTGAATTTAGAACATCGTGTGCACTAAGTTTGTGAATTAAAAAAAACATTAAACCTATTTACTGCTACCTCTATGGTGCCGAATATATCATACAACTTTTTTTTAATTTGTTAAAAACTCAGACTCGGAACCTTCTTGGTGTTCTTTTTTCAATTTGCTTTGTACGCGGTTCTTTACGCGGCATTTTTTCACGTCATTGTTAAACCTTAGGTATATTAAAAACAAGAAACTTGAAAACAAGTGAAAAAACTAAAATGAGTGATTCTGGCGACGAGGAAGTTTGCTTGACGCCAACAGAATTGACTGAAACTGTTAATAATGCGCAAACGTTTTTTTTTTTGCATTTAGTCATTTCCTCGCTGAGGTGGAATGAAAAGTTACGTGTTGCACTCGAGTGCAAAGATTTTTCACCTCGTGCTCTTTTGATTCCCTCGCTAACGCTCAGGATTCTAATTTTGAATCACTCGCTGCGCTCGTGATTCAATTTTAGAATCCTTCGCTTGCTCGGTCATCAAAATTGAACACGCGGTTAAAAAGCAACTTTGCACTCTTGTATAACAAATAACTATTTTCAAAATCAGAAGTTTATTGTATGGTGACCTCTTATTTTTTTTTACTTTATTTATATTTTATTATTTGAAATACACAACATGTGAAATTTTCAACTGTCTACCTATTACGGGTTCAAGAGATACAGTTCGCTCACAGACGGACGGACAGCGGAGGCAGTAATAGGGTTCTGTTTGGCACCCTTTGGGTACGGAGCCCTAAAAAGCATAAAAATCTCTAAACAATGTCGATAACACAATTACAAAACGGCGATTTTCGATAGTCAGTTAATGGAAAAATGTCGGAAAATCTAGTGAAGAGTTTTAGCATTTTGTGTGGGTTTTTGTTGCTGCCTCAACAGAATTGGAGCTAAAAAGGAGCTTGTCGATCACATTCACTTGCCCGGACAGAGTTGGCTTTTTATTTTGTTTCTGAATATGTGGCCTTCTATGCGGCCCGGTTTGGGGTTCCGTAGAGAAATAAAGAACCATTTTAATTACAACATGCGTTCGAGCGTGTGACATGTTTCAGTTCGGCGTTTTATGTCCAAAAAGAATTGTTTTCTTCATATTCACCGTTGCATAATGCGGCCATGTTCTTTTTTCTTCAAGTAACACTGTATCATGTCCAAACTAATCTACTGAGCCTTTTCCCAACTAAATATGTTGCGGTCGGCTGGCACTCTAACCCGGATGCTGCTGTATACCAATATTTCACAAATATGACCTCCACAAGCAAGTCACTTGGTAACGTGATACCCCTTGGTAAGACTGGTGGTCAGACTTTTGGGCTTCTGATTACCCGTAACGACTGTCAAACCCATAATATCGCGGCGATTATTATTAGTGTCAACCAAAATTATATTTATTATTATTGCGCCCGAAACTATAGCTATCCACTTCATTTCGACGTGAAATGAGTTCAGGCATGAAATGGTAAAATCATGCGAAAATCAAACAAGTTTGTAGACTAAAACAATGTTTGGTTTAGTATCCTCGATAACAATATTATACTCGTAGATAAGTGCTCTTGACTGGTCCTGACCGATCAGTTGTCAAAGCGAAATTCCCGCTACAATCGAGTATTTACAAACTAAGTGTTTGTGGTAGAACAGATTAGTTATTATTGTCTGAACCCGTTAACTGATATCTAGCTGTTACTTAGAGGTTATCCATTGTCATTTGTACTGTCTGTACACTATCACAGTTGTTACCTAAATTATCCTATTTCATAGACTACTTGCTAATGCTTATGCTGAGCCGAGGCCCTTTTGGCATTATAATAATTTGTTTTCTGTTTTTATAGTTTTAAGGTGTATTTTTTATTTTTTTGTAATGCCAATAAAGGCATTTTTCTTTCTTTCTTTCTTTATAATATGCTGTGACACGACATGTAATCTAAACTAATATCAAAGAGAAAAGATTTCATTTTTTGTTTGTTTGTTTATAATGAATAAACTCAAAACTACAGGACCGAATCAATAAATTGTTTCACCAGTAGAATGTTATATAGTCAATGAGTAATATAGGCTATAATTTATAATGATATCACACGGGCGAAGCTGCTGGCGGAAGTTAGTAAATAATAAAACTCAGTCTTGTCTCAGTCCACATTTACTGAGAAGGGTGCTTTTATAGGTACCTATTAATTATTTAACTGTCCAAGTGATTGAAGACATTTCACTTATCTCATAAATATCAGAAAATATAGGGTCTTTATAGGCAATGTCAGTTCCCTTATCGTGTAGGCCACCACTGCGTAAGATTTTACCCCTTATTCCTATAATTTACGGACCATTATTGGTTAAAATTAAGACTTGTATCTTTGCCAATAATGAAGCAAAGACCTCATAGCTTTGCACATGACCACAATACGGTTTTCGCGGCCTTGCATTAAGTGGCTGCAAAGCTATCTTTCAAATAGGACTCAATATACAGCAATTTCCGAAATAAATTCAAATAAAGAAGAAATATTATTTAAATCTACCATGAGGAGCAACAATACAGGAGTGCCGCAAGGTAGTGTCACAGGGTCATTATTCTTTCTGTTATAAATATTAACGACCTACCAAATGTGACTAAGCATTTCTACTCACTTTTTGCTGATGATATTGCGGTGGTTATCACGGAGAACAAAATGCTTAATTATAATACAGAAATTAATGAAGCATATAATGCTATCATAACATGGCTTAATAATAATAATAATTTAAAACCTCCTTCGTTCAGTTCCACAATAGGAAATCAAATTCTGACCTTATGATTACTTATTCCGATCAGAGAATTAACGAAGCACACGAAGCCGTTTTTCTTGGTATAACAGTGGACAGTGGCTGCACATGGAAACCTCACTGCTTAAAGGTTACAAATAAGATTAATCGTTTCGCTTTCGCCTTGTGGAGACTGTAAAATAGCTAACCTCAAAACAGCTCTCTTAGAGTATCATGGTTACGTAGCGTCTAACATTAGATACAGCATTATGCTATGGGGAAATTCTGTTCTTAAAAATAGGGTATTTATAGCCCAAAAACAATGTATCCGTGCTCTTTGTGATGTGCCACCATTGACTTCATGTAATCCTCTTTTTAAAGATTTAAAAATTAAACTGTTCCCGGTATGTACATATTTGAATGTTGTAAAGTTGTTAAAATGCACTCCGAATTATTTCAACTTATTGGAGACACTGTTACGTTAAACACAAGTTATCCTGATAGACTAATTAATTATTCCTCGAATTTAAAGCCACTCACAGAAGTTGCTTTCCAATGGTTATAAGAATATATAATAAATTACCAAAATCATATAGGGAACACGAAAACGAAACGAAACAAAACGAAAACGATCAAGTCAAGTCAACGGTCAAGTCTGGCAAGTCAATCGTTTTAAAACAGCGTTATTCAAATGGCTTATAGAAATATCATTATATTCTGTAAATGAGTACCTAAACTTTAAACACTCACACTGACATTTTACTTTACTAATTTGACAAATGATTGACATTATGAATAAGAATAAGAAATTTCATTTGGTCAAACATGTGTATACATACAGAATTAAAATAATACATGCATGCAAGGTCTTTAATAAGAGTGGCTCACGACAAGCCTGCCATATCTCATGGCGAGCAAATATTATACGTACAATTATTATGATTGTTTTTTTTTTAATATTACACTTTAAATACATTCAATATCAGTCACAGCTAAACTATTTTTTTAGATTCAATCTATTACATTATCAATTATTTATTATTTATTTTCCTTGTCCAATATTACAAAAATTACAATTATCACAATGAAGATTTACATTACTTTAATAGGCATTTAATTATTAATAGGCATGACCATAATTACAACAATGTTAGTTATATTTATTTATAATAAACACCATGCGTCGTTTAAAAAATCTTATGCTTTTTGTGCCAAAAACAATTTCATTGTTTGTTTAAATTTAGGATAGGTAGTTTGCTCTTTCCAACTTTTGGGCAATTTGTTGTAGATAATTGGTGCCATGCAAAAAACACTCTTGCGCATAAGTGCAGTTTTTGATGTATGCACACATAGTTTGCTATCATCACGTCTATTTCTTGGAAATTTGTCTGCCAAGATCTTATTCTTATTATAATTTTTATTAGACTAATTTCATTTGTTTAATATTGATGTAATGTTTGCATGCTAGTTTTAGCTAGTTTTTTTATAAACTGTTAAATAACCCGACCATCTGTAACACACGCCAGCACATCAACCTACTACAATCTGTCAAATTTCTTTAATAGATTTGCAACTTTATCACTAAAGTATAAGGTTCAGAGTTGATTGGGAAAATTTGACAGTTTCGGGTAGGTTGACCTGCTGGCTGCCGGCTGGTCTGTACTACAATTCTTGCATATAAATTTCATTTCATTTCATAGTAGACCCGTAATGCTACCTTTGGTAAGCAAAACGATTCGTTTTATAGGAACCGAGCGTAAGAGGGCAAAGTAAAGTTGTCAAAAAATAAAAGGCCCGTTTTGACATTTGAGAAAGTCCCTAGAATGTAACTTGGAACTAAACTGAAAGAAACAATAAAATACTAATTCATTACATAGTGTTTAAAAAAAAATACATACATTTTTTGGCGCGTTATATAATTTGATGGAATATATTGCGAGTATTCTTTTCGCACTTACTTTATAGTAGCATGCAATTTCTAATTAACCTACAAGTAGTTGTTCCGGGTCAGGCTGCTTGTGTATGTGAGATTAAATGTTTGAAAACGCACCCACGATACAGGAGAAATTCCTAGTGTGGGGCCATGTTTAAAAAATTACGAAACGTCTCAGAAACAGTTACGTCCTCAGTCTTTTTTTTTTAATACTAGTGTTGTAACCAATTAATTACTGAATTTCACCAGCTTCATTCGATTTGAATAGTAATTAAATATTGTGTAGTGATCTTTACTGAAAAAAATGATTTTGGCGCTCAAAGCCCTTATATAAAATTTTGAATTGGCGACACTGGTTTCTATAGAATGGCATGTCTTTGACGAAGCAGCATGTGACTTAGAATCCACGCGCGCACTGCGCAGTCTTTCGTTCGCCATCTTGTGAAGTTGACTGTGCGCTCGTTTATGTTTGATATTTTTTCTCGACTCTGCTTTGTTTTTGGACTATTTCTGTTTACTATCACGTTAACCTTGGCTATTCTATTTCGGACATTGATTTAAAGATAGTGAATTCGACTCGATTTTGGTGTTTGTTTTTATATCGTACGAACTGTTTCAATATGTCGAAGAGAGGACGTACAATCAACAGCCAGTCACGCGAATTGATTGTGAAGTTAACCAAATACTTTGAACGCGAATCAGTTAATGGTGGACCTATATTGCCTGTAACGCAAGTGCAAGATCGCGTCGCAGAAGCACTTGGAATCGGCAAAAAACGATTCGAACCATTCTAAAGGAAAAGTACTGAAGAAAATGTATTACGTGCGCCTAAAAAGAGGAAGAAAAGCAAACTTGTAACAGGTATTGACACATTTGACGCAGACGCTATTCGAAACCACGTGTGTGCTTATTACACAAGAAATGAATACCTAACTGCGAGTAAATTGCTGATATCACGAGAATGTGGCCTGTTTAGTGGCAGTTCCACGTCTTTAATTACAATTATGAAACAAATTGGATTAAAATACAACAAAACCGACAAGAGGAAAATTATGATAGAACGATATGATTTAATTTGGCACAGAGTATTATTCTTGAGGGAGATGAACAAAATCACAAATTGGGACAGTGTCATATTTATCGATGAGAGTTGGCTGAACTCGAATCATAACGTGCCGCAGTCGTGGACGGACGATACCAAGGCATCTTGCTCAAAAGTGCCATTGGGAAAAGGTGGATGCCTAATAATCTGCCACGCCGGATCAACCGCGGGAGGTTTTGTAAATGATGCCTTACTCGCATTCGAGTCTAAAAGTACAAAAGAATATCGCGAAGAAATGGACGCAAATAAATTCACAGAGTGGTTTACTAACTTGTTAACAAACTTTCCCGAACAGTACATAATCATTATGGACTGCATCTTACCATTCAGTTCAAATAGATAAAGCACCTATTATTGAAAGCTGAATTGCTGGAACTGGTAAAAGAAAATAAACCTGCGAAACTAAAATTGATAAATTGGCACTTCAGTATGGACACAAAGTGATAAGAACGCCGCCGTACCATTGTCAGTACATGAGTACAATGCTATTGAGTTGATCTGGGCTCAAGTCAAAGGATACGCAGCTCGCCACAATACAAAGCCGCAATTCTCCACTAAGAAAATGATGACATTGCTGAAAGAAGCTTGTGCCAAATTATTAAAGAAGACTGGGAAAAAGAGGTAGAAAATAATCGAAAAATAATAAAGGAAGATTTTAACAGAGACGTCAATATTGATAATAAAATTGAAAAATAAATAATTATATTTACAGTTGACGATAGCTCAACTGATGATTTTGGCTTATCAACCGAAGAAAATGATTGAACGAAGATTCAATCAATTTCGCTTTTTCGTGATTTTTTTTGTGATTGAGGTAATGTTATTGTAATTAAAAATATTAAATTAAAGACAAATTCACCTTTCATACCATTGTATCATTTCAAAAAGTTTAAGTTAAATTTCCTTCTTTCAGAACTTTAATCCAATGCACTTTACAATACATAATCAATTCGATCAAATACTCATACAAACTTGAATTGATCAACATAGTAGGCAAAAGGTGGACACACGGTCATGGATCACTGACTGGTGAAACATCATACGAGCGTCTTCTTACGATTAATGATATAACACAGATAATTCCAACTAGACAAGATGAAATTATCGCTCATATAAGTTAGTTTAACGAATTACTTTGTAAACGTGGTAATTAGAACGATGTAACCACATTTTAGATACATTGTATCTTATGTGTACGTAGTAAGAGTGGAATTCTAAAGAACAAGTACTTTATAATAATGTCGGTAAACGGTACTCTAAACACAATCTTCAGAGTATTTCACTGAGTAGTGCTTAGATTAAATTGAAATACATTTTGTAGGAAACTGTTTACCTGAAATCTGACAAGTACATACAAAAAGGTTACATGGTACATACATAAAATGATTTCCGACACCCTTTACACGATAACATCCTCGTATCACAAAGGCTGACGGCCGCAAGAGTTTTTTTAAAGTGTGTCGGCGAACGATCTAAGAAAAGGCTGAAGCTGCGGCGAGGCAGTGCTTCCATACGCAACCTATTCGTTCCACCTGCTGGAAATCCTAACCTGGACATGAGCTGCCTTTGTAGACTCCAGATCCAGGTTGGTCGAAACCAGGAAAATCTGCTCAGGTGAAGATTCATGGATGGCTCCGCCCTGTAGTGTAAATGGTGGTGCTGTTCCATAAACAGTGGGAATATCATATCCAGCGTGTACTTGTTGTCTGCAGGTTACAGGAGCTGTCGAACGCTACTGAAGGTCCCGAAAACGTGAGAGTTTGTGGTCAGTTTATGATAAGTTTTGTTATTGTTTGGATTTTTTTTGAGTAGGTAACATGCCGTGATCTTTAGAGATTACATTATGTACTGTGCTGTATACCTAGTAATATAAACATATAACTGCCCTGATGGTCTCGTGAAGGCAAGCAATCTGCACCTACCGTGAGAGCATCTCCTGCCTTTCATTTTTGATTCGCGGTCTCCACTCAAGAACACGTCTACCCCAATGGTTATCGAGTTCAGGGTTCAATTCCTAGGTCGGGCAAAGTTTTATTCAATTTTCCCATTACGAATTTCTCTGTAGCATCCCGGAGTTTAAAAGTTGGTGGTGTGGTAAAGTCGCTGGTCCTGCCCCCTGAACTCTCCCCGGTCGTGTCGGATTACCGCATATATACTTAATATGCACAATCATACATGAAGTTTTAGGATATTTATAATATTTTCTCATCATCTATAGCACTGCTGGGCACTCAAGAACACGTCTACCCTATTGGACATCGGTTCTACAGCTTATCACTTATGGCCGGGATACTTTAGCTTGCTTTTTCTGAGGGCTATTCTTCATTCAGGGTAGCGATATAGTCAGCTGCATCAGTCAAGGAGGTGATTCTACCCGTCATACTAAACAACTTTCGCTGTGAAACCCAAATCCAATTCGTAAAAAAAAGAACAAATTCTTCTACAACAGTAGACAATTTCGACGCACGTATGAAGTGTTTGTTTTAGGGTTCCGTACCTCAAAAAGAAAAAAACGCAATCCTTATAAGGATCACTCATGTGTCTGTCTGGCTGGCTGGCTGAGTGTCTGTCTGTGTGTCCGTTTGTCACTTTTGCTCCGAATCTAATAAACCGAATTTGGTACACATATGTATTTCTGTGACCCAAATACTGACGTGTAATGTAAATAAATGAATTTTGAATATAACGGTCACTAATGGGAAGCAAACAAGAAACAAAAGAAGTTTTGCAAACTGTACCGTGTGACATAACAAATGAAAGGGCGTATTGTGAGGAACTCAATTTCTTTTTTCATAATTTTAAAATGAATAATTTTAAAGATATTTAAGAAAATTTACCAATCCTTATCTCCGAAACTGCTGAGCCTAAAATTTTGAAAAAAATACGGAGAACGGTTCTTTACTCATAGATTACAGGAAAACATATAAGAAGTCTATGGTCTTAAAATAACATGGTAAAGCTCTCAAAACTAAAACTTGTACTTGCAGTTGGATCGTATCGGAGAACATATTTTTCAACAACAATGATAAGTTTGTTTGTTGGAATATATTCATCCCAACTACGGTTCCCTTCATTGTGCGTAGTCCGACACACACGTTGGCCGTTTTTTTTTTCATATAATAATATTAGACCCAATACATTTTAACAAACTTAGGCAAATGAGTATAATGACCGACCCTGTACAAGAGTTGTTATTTAAATAATAATGACGGTGGCATAATAACAACGATTTGGATCGTAAACGGTTCGGTTCATAGAGATATAAAATAACTGTAAGAAATAAATCCTGACTTAAAGTATGTTCTGTTGAGCGTTGACTCAGGGACTTGACTCTGTTGACTTAGGGATTTAAACCAGGAGGTTTAATTCCCTAAGTTGGGAAAGTGGTTATATCATTTTTCCAACCTCCCCGGAGTTTATTGGTAAACTGTGGGGTACTATACGGTCCTGCTTTCCCCATCGTGGAAAACAAGCGTGATAATACGTATAAATGTTTTAGCCTTAACTTAGGTAATGTTTCAGTGTACACCGTGAAGCTAGCTACATTCATTTCGTTTCAGGTTAAATGCAGACATTAATTCTAATTTAAAACGACGCAACCGCACCTACATATGTACATGACTCTTGTTTTAAACAGAGATATGAATTTACATTATTGGTAAAATTACTAATTGGAATTAATGAGGCTATATTAATTATGACATGAATATTTACTTTGTAAAGGATTATATTATTATTTAATTATTGTGAATGTGAGGATTATGTGAGTCATTTGTTCTCTCCGTTTTAATGATAATCTGGCAGTTTGAGTACTTTATGCGGCCTATCCAAATGTCCTTTGTTTGGTATTCTTTGAGTCTTTGAGCTGCTGAAATTCTGAGTTCTGCTACATGATTACTGACAAATGTGTGCACTGACTGGACGGGTCCACTCAAACCTATGAGGTTATTTCCTCAAAAGACCATATCAGATATCAATCTGCATGGTCATCATATGGCCCTACCAAGACTATGTCTGGAGTTTGAAAGAATCCGTGACCTCTGAGTTTTTTTCAGTCTTTCTTCTCAGAGTTATCAGTTTGGAAACACCGAGTTTTAAAACATAATTTATGTTTGACGTGAAAAGTGTTTTTTTCAACCAATTCACAGAAAAAAAAAAAAAAAAAAATATTGCCTTGCGACCATTGAAGACCGATATCGTCTATTTCTATGTTATACATTTAATTTATTGGTTTAAACTTAAAAGAGAATGGTATTTTTTTATATGTACCTACATGGTCTAGAAAAATACAGTGACTGTAGTAAGTGACGGACCTCCGTCCCCCCCCACCTTTATTTCTAAACTGTACCTACAGTTTAGAAATAAAGGGGGGGGGGAAGGTATGAAGAAACAATTGTCCAACAACAACCAGAGAAGGTAATCTCATCTGGCTCAGTGTACTTGTGACCACCATCACGATAACCAGGCAATCCGAATTGCCGAAGTGAGCTTGTAGTGAATTGTCATTAGTGCCCATCCCTAGTATCAGGTGGAATAACAGCGCTAAAACAAACTGATCTAAACGTAAAGGAAAAAGTGATAAATCCGCATTTTATTCCAAATTATTCCCGAGCGCAAAACGAGCAATATTATCTTGCCACGCGATAATTACCAAGTGGGTATAAGTTTATCTGAATATTTGCTACCAGCAAAAATTGTTTACAAGACATAAATAATGATTACACACATAAAGTAGTAACTAAACATCTCGAAACGAAGATAATTTATAACTCTACGTCGCGTCGTTCGCAAAGTACAACATTGTGATGTGTACAAACAAAGCGTCGTTAGGACCGTCATTAATTAGAATGCCGTCTGAAAAAACCTGAAAAAAATAATGGATGTACTTAATCAGGTTTTTTCAAGCGTTACATGATTACCTATTAATCTTTCCAGAAAAAAATCTCAAACACCATAGTCTTCTAAAATCACAATATAACACAGAATTCCGCACAATATAACATAGTATAATTTTAGATATAATTTATCTAAAACAAGTTACAATTCTGATCGTGAAATCTGAAAAAAATCCGCGTAAAAAGTTTAGAAAAAGTTTTCATTGCACTCACACTTAAAATATATTCAACCAACACACAAACAATACGCAAGATATCCGAAATATCCGCTTAGAACACCCAACAAATTCCTCTATTGTAAACAATTTGGCTGTCACTTATCTCCTGGCCTAAGATGTTCGCCCGAATTACGAATTCAATAAAAAATTGTATCTATTTTTAACGTGGTAATATGGTTTGACTTTTTTAAAGAGGATATAAAGGTGGTTTAAAAAAAAATTTTAAAAAAATAATAAGTTTTTAGTGACGTACCTTGATCGCGCGGAATATTCGTCGCCTGTGGCATGAGGACGTGTATCGCACACCGGTTGCGCGCGGTTACTGTCAACTGCTTCTACTGGCTGGTTTCGGCGGGATTCTCACGGCGTGAGTGAGGCGACTATCGACTAACTTGACCGTGTGAACTATCGATAAGTATATCTGCGTCAAATTTTATTGTTATCATGATTATAATGAATGAAAATCATCATTATGTTCTTTGTTATTGACAGTTATGCTGTTCGGTTTTGCTGACTAAATAAAATAATTTTATTTGCATTAGTGAGAAATGTACGTACCTATTATTGAAATAAATATAATAACGTAAAGATCTTGAATAAAATTAAAAACATATAAAAATCAGTATTTATAAATATTGTTTAAATATAAAAAAACTACAAAAATATGCGTCGCTACTGCCGCCCGGCATCCCGCCCGATCTTCAAGACACCCGAAAATTCGATAGCCGAAGTTTCACGCACAAAAACATCGAGTCTAACATCACTACTGGAGAACGCATGCGCGGTAGGTTTCCCCAGCTATTGCCCAGCAAAATAACCGCGTTGATTGATTCTGCAACTTGTGCGCAGGTTAACTCTACACGTGCGTACGCCGCCAACTCTTTGAGAACTACCCGACACCCCGCTCGCCAGAGAACCGAGGGGCTAAGGGGGTGTTTAGACAAGAATGACGGTTCAAGTTACAGCGGTCGGTCTTATCTGGGCTCGGTTGTTTTAAATGGCACACGCAAGTTTTGCGCGCGGATTTTTCTTACGGTTTTTGTTTCGTATCGGAATTTCGGCATGCAAATCATTTCGTAGGTACGTGTTTTTCTATGGAATAGATTCACATAATATTTTTTGAAGTTTGTACCTTATTTTTTTTTTCAAAAATACTCTTAAAAGTATCGGTACCTACTCAAAGAAATATGATTTATTATTACCAAGAAGGATAATTTCGGCGCGATCGTCAGCATGCCACGCCAGTACCGGCGGGTCAAGTGAAGTTATAATCTACATACCTAGTTCGTTCCACGACGAAGGCTCATGCTGGCTTCACTTGGGCGTCTATCCCTGTTCAAAATAACAATAGACAGATCGAGAGATTGGCTTCTGCGATATGCGGATCGTGGGTTCGATTCATGCACGGACCAAATTAAACTTATTTGTGTAAATGTTAGATTGTGGTTGTAAACGCATGTTGATACAGATTTTTTGTTAATATATTGCCACATGCTAGCTGACATATGGCAAATAATTTAATTTGCATACTAGGTATTGTATAGAATCAAGTTTTATTTATCTGATCAGACAGAAGCTGTGCTGCTGGGGAGTTTGTTGCGCCACTGTTGGGGGACTGTCTTATGTAATTTGGACATTCGATAAATGCGGATTCTGAGCCCAGTGTGAATAAATGAGTTTGATTTTCATTTTGATAAGTCGTATTGTAATTATTAAAAAAACTATTGTATGTGGGTACAGCAGGCCGCCAGTAAAAAACCAGTAAAATCTAGCCTCTTATACTATTGAGTGTGTTACCGACGACTGTACCTACTAGCTCCTGTTACTTCCTTTCCTTGATAGAAAAAGGTATGAACTTAATTTTGATTCTATTTTTCGCTGAAAGATTTTCCACTTACTTGGGGATTACAGACAGTGTTACAACACACGGGTGGATAGGTGACGGACGGGTCTGAAGATACGACGGGTCGCAAGGTTGGTTTTTCTATTATGATTCAACGTGAAAGCGTTTAAAACTAAGGGGGTAAAGAGTCATGCTTGTTAGCTGGCATGGGACTACTCTTAATAAATTGTGAAATGTGAGTATGATTACTATAGCCTTACCACTTAACTGAGCCGGTGTCTGAGGTAGCTTCGCGGTCCGGGGGGGGGGGGGGGGGTATGTGCTATAGCGATCAGCACATCTAAACCACGTTCAAGAGCTGTCAGTGTCATTATTGTTGTGGAATATTTGACACTGACAGCTCTTAAGCGCGGTTCATGTGCTGCTCGCGTTCAGTTGGATCGGTGAAAATCGCCCTCAAACGGTAGGCCTGTAAACATCTCTGCCTACCCTTCAGGGACGAGATGATACTGCTGTGATTGTATGTATGTTTGTAGTTAAGTACAGTATAGCTTGTATGTACTTATAACACATCGAGTTATAAAAAAGTTTGACTTTTGATTGGTAAAAGAAAACCACAAATGAAGCTGATTATTTCGGAGCCTTACGTCACCACGAGTGGAGCCACAAGGACCGCTCAGCAACATTATAAACCCCTAGACTTAACCCACAAGATTTTTAAGAAGTATTGAAGTAGTTCCGGACCTACTTTCCCTTCGGACTCATAAGTTAAAGCTTAAACTTATTAAGGTTTGCTTTAACCTCAGTTTTAAACTTAAGCATTATAATGCGGATGAATCAGGAATAATAAAGAAGTAAAAAACTTGCTCTTTTTGTAAAGTAAATTATCTTAGTGTGCCTATTTTTCTTTTGCCCGTCGTCGAAGCTCGTAATTGCATAGCACATGTGGGAGCACTGTGACCATGTACCTTATATAAAGCTACCATTTACTGGGTACGTCTTTCATTGACTTGATGTGCCCTGGCGGCTAAGAGTATGTCATGCTCACTCAAATGTCTCGCTGAAGGTGGCGCGTGCTTTGGATCATTTAGCCCCCTTCAAAATGGTTGAGCTGAATAGTGCTGATCCATGCGTCATGCTCGTGAACGGGCACCGACAGTAGGGACTGGTCACCTCTTATCTGCCTCGGCTTATTTTAATTTTTGAATTGTTTTTATCTTTTTATTACGGACGCTTTTTACGTGCACATCTTTCTGCATTGTTCTCATATGTATAATTTCAATATGAATGATGTAACCAATATTTTGTAACAATTTTATGATTTAAAAGAGTGTCCGTGGAGTTTCTTGCCCGTTCTTCTCCATTGGAACCTATGCTTTGGAATGGGCAACTAGCTTCATATTTCTAACTGACTGACCCCTTGACTTTTCAAAAGTGAATGTAAATGGTTTAATTGAAATAAATGCTTTGAGTTTCAGTTGATTTGAGTTTCGTATTTGTTTGCCCGTCGCTCATAACGCTACTCAGTAACGTGTTACAAACTGTAGCTACTGCTGCAACTTTATTTACACTTGCATAAAGTTGAGGTTTGTTTAAGTGAAAATAACATAAATTGGAAACAATTATTTAAATATACCTTATGTAGTTTACTTATTTATTTAGACGTATAAAATTATGTATTAGGTATGTTGAAACTGTTGGTACTCCCCGTCACTTGTCCATAGGGGTTCATTAGAAAACCAGCGTCAGACATCATTTGTCGGGCATTAATGCTGAAATGAACCTTTTTGGCGCAGCCATGAGGCACACACAATTTTTATGATTAATTATCTATTTATTTTGTTGTTGTGTTTCACGAACTGTGTCCAAATAAATATTGTTCTTCCTTTTCTTTCAGTCAGTCGCAAGAATGTTACAGCACTAACTCAATACACAACGTAACTTACTAACGCGTTATTAACTTGTTTCTACGGACTGCATCGTGTATGGACCGCTATTAAAATACCAGTGCTGTAACATTTGAGTTATAGTCATTTGATTTTAGTTTGTAACACGTTACTTTTGGGTAACATCGTAGACGATGGGCCTTACTTTGTATGAGAAGAAACGTTTTGAAACCCATATTTCATCTACGTAGGTATGTGTCGCTACGTCTAAAGTATCTGGCACGCGTTCCTTTTTGTGCGGATCACGTTGTAAGACAAGAACCGAGCACGAAATGGATCGACGTTGGATGTCACGCACATCCCAATGCAACCCTGTCATCACCACTACATTACTACAGCACAATGTCATGCGAGCGAAGCAACTCTCCCGGGACACCCCGTAGTGAACCATAGCACGCCAGCTGAGCAATGCTATAAAGATCATTCGCTAGAAATGCTCGGACGCCCCGCTCTAAATTCTTTAGGGAATTCAGGGCGGTATGCGTTGGTTTTGCAGTGTTATTTGTTGATTTATCTTATTATAATAAGAACAATAGAGATTCATTTCACTCATTTATGAGCAATGACGAAGTCGCTTTATTTAGACGAATAATCTTGTAATATAACAACCACTAGTCCAGGCGAACTTATTTAAGCTCGGTATTCACCATAGTCCATAGAACAATAAATTTTATACTACATACGTATCGTACATAAATTTAATACACACTTATTCTATACAACATCACACAGCTATCCAGCATTGACAGACCAACATCACCCCGCGTGCTAACAACTGCTCCAGCGGTTCGGATACGTTCACACTGCCGGAGCGTGCAGCAATGCTAAGTGTGACGTTGCATGTTCCACGGTGGTTAGATATCTACGAGGCGGTGGTTTTCGTGGAAATGGACAGTTGCAGAACTTGCAGATGCACGGAGCACAGTTGTTGCCAGAACAGCTGAACATAGTAGATACCCAGCTTTATATCTTCGTCTGCAGAGACTTAGAGCAACAATTGCAGACTTGTATCTAGAAAAAGGAAACGGCACATAATATTATTCTGATATTCCTCAGTCTTTTCTGATACCGATTTACATTAGCGTCGTACTTTTTTTTTATGGAAAACGTTTGGACACATAACTTGCTACTTTAATTAACTAAACTCATTTCAAACTCAGACTTCAAAGTCAAATAATTTATTTCAATTAGGCACGAAAATGCACTTATGAACGTAAAAATTTACAAAAAATATATAATAAATTGATTCTAGTCGCCCATTCCAAAAGGTCGTTTTCGTATGGAGAAGAATGGGCAAGAAACTCCACCGTTACTCTTTTAAAATATTTTCACAATATCTTCTATACATTAATTATATCTTAATTAAATGTGAAGACGATGCACCTAGAATAAGATTACTATACCACGATAGGTAAAAAGAATGAAAAATGAAGGAATGACATAAATTAATTATGTGATAGATGCATGGTGCTCACATATTTACAAACATTCTAAAATTATACGATATTCTTAAAATTTTAACAAGTACTACTAATAATACGTCAGTGTGTGAGTTAAATCAGCTAAGTAGTCAATATCATTTACAATATGCCACTACCAAATGTCCCGAATTTAACCGAGCTCGTGCTTGCAAATTCGAGCTGTTGTAGTTAATTTCGGGGTAAACCGAATGCCAGCACAGCTTCCATACGATTCAACAGCTTGCTGATTGAAATAGATAATATAATAATTATTTTGAAAAATAATAATTTTGCTACTATAATCATTTTTAGAAAATATATTTCGTAATATCATGCGCTTGCGACCACTACACCTTTTACGATACTAATCGGAATCGAGTGCAGTGAAAGACGTGCATTAAACTTAGACTTTTATAGTACGATTCACCCGGTGCAGTATGGGCAATCAGACTGGTTAGCTCCTAACGCCCCGTTCGCGACCTCGAGTGATGCGACTGGCGTCAAGCGACACCCGCGCGCGTCACTTGTTTCCGTCCATCGCTCCAGTTACGTAGGCCATACACGCTACGGTCAAGACCGGCGCAAAATCGAAAATCAATTCATCCGACTGTGTGTACGCCGTGCGGTGCACCGCACATAGACGCACTTACAGCGAGAACGCGAAAATTGATATATGTTTTCAAAAAGCTACGTCATGTGGCGGAAACTAGCACCATCAACACCGTATACTATGCACTAGTTCAGTCAATCTTATCATATTGCATAACGGCATGGGGTGGAGCCCCAAAAACATCCTTGCTAAGGTTGGAAAGAGCTCAGAGAGCTGTTCTTAAAGTCAGTCGTAAACTTCCCTTTCTCTTTCCAACGAAAGAACTTTACCAGCAGTGTAAAGTACTGACAGTTCGCCAATTATTCATTTTAAGTACAATCATTCGTAGGCATTCTCAACTTCCATACAATCCTGTCGAAATCCTTACTAATAGACACAAACACACAGTTTGTAAATCAAAGTCCTTCAAAACCTGCTTCAGTCGTAGATTCTTTTGTTTCCTAGGAGATTACCTTTACAATAAAGTCAATGAAGCCATTTCCATCTACCCCTTATCCATATTTAATTGCAAAACTAAAGTCCGAAATTGGCTTCAATCTCACGATTATGAAGCCACTGAGAGACTCTTGGAAGTCATCTCATAAAAGCAGCTCAACATGTCCTCAACAGGTATACCATATACTTATAGACAAGTTTTGAATACCACACACACATTCACTACGCACCCACACCCACACACCAACACCCACACCCACACACTCACTCACTCACACCCACTTCCACAGACCTTTTTTTGTTGTATAATTAATTAATTATTTGCTGTGTATTTTCTTTGTTTTATTAGTATTTTTTAGTGTTCACCCCATTATCATTATCATCTGTTAGTATACATTTCTATCTGTGTGACTTGTCCGTGTAGTTTGGAGGCCTGAAGACCTGTAACACAGGTATTCCTAGTACAGGCTCCAGTCTCCACAACATCAATGTATTTTTTTTTGTATTATTATTACGGGTGTACCTGTGTGTGAGTGCGTGTACTCCAGTCGCCTGCGCAGGTCACGCTAGTTTAAATGGCGCCACCAGATTCAACGAAATAAGAAAGTACCTAAAGATTTTATCGAAATATATAGAACTCATCCATGTCTTTGGTAAATAAAAAAACTTTTTACAAAAAAAAAAATAACAAATGACTTTAAAAAAAATGCTTACACTAAGTTACCTATTTTTAATTTCGGAAGTCAGTGTCTTTGGTTTTGTACTCGTATTTTCGTTTTTTTGCCACCGACTTCCGAAATTAAAGTTATTTTGCACTTTTTTGTTGTGGCACCTCCACACAAATTCGAGTACCACACTACCTGCTGTGTAAATAACAGTCACAGGAACTTAAATAACATCATCCATATAAACTTAGTGGGCAAAATAGCTATTATTGAAGCTAACTCAAAAACTGCTCAAGCAAAGTTAATAAAATTTATATGGGACTACCTCTGAAGTATGAACTTCCAAACAAAAAAGAATCATCAAAATTAGTTCATATTAAAAGCTTAACAACATACAACAAAAAAAACAGTTGAATTGAGAACCTCCTCCTTTTGGAAGTCGGTTAAAAACCAGAGTACCACAATCGAGACAAAAAATAAGCTGCTTATAAATATTGCATAGTCGCTGCGCTCGATCCCGTAAAACACATAACATAACATAACATCACGCCTCATTTCCCCGAAGGGTTAGGCAGACGTGTACCTATAGTACACCCACATTTCGCCAGTTATGTTTAAGTCACAAGTAATAGGGGGCGAGCCTATTGCCTTTTATCCCGTAAAATATCGGGATAAGAAGTATGCTATTTACTAATTCAGGTCATGACCTAGCCATGGGCTAAATTTCATCCAAAACCGTTCAACAGTTTTAGTGTGAAAGCGTAACAAACTAACATACAAAAAAATCTTATCTTTATAATATTATATATAGATATGAAAATTGAATGAACAAATCAGTAGTTGTGTAAAATATTATAAATAATTAATAATTTAAGAAGCAATATTAGGAAGGAAAAGAAGAAATATAAACAATCTTTGTAATCTGGGGCATGATGATGTGTACTGTATTAAATTGTGGTACTTACTACCATTTATTCAATTTCATTAATGATCAATGCACGCCCAGGGAGTCTTCATCCAACTTGGATAGTGTGAACACCCCAAGACGCTATCGACATGGGCAGGCAAACCTGCACTGGTAACCTCTCCGGTAGACCATAGCGTGTATGGCTTAAATTAGTCGCGTCGCGGTGATTCGTGGTACACCTACCCTAAATTTCTTTGGTTTGATTTCTCCGCAGTCGCTGTCTCGTGTAGCTCTCCTGGCTATGAGGTAACGTGTATTTTTACCACTGAATGAGCTACTTTCGTTAAGCTTGATCTGATGCTGAGAAAGACAAAGAGTATGTAAGTATAGCTAGCAAATAAAACCACTCTATATAAAATGCAATATCTCTAGGAGGCTCCGAACAATTGGATTACTTGTTGAAATGTCCAATTTGATCATTAATTTATTTAATTACTTGTCGGCACCCTCCTTATTCCCGAAGGGATTGAACGGAACTGTAAGGGGTCTTTTTCATCTCACTATTTTATAATAATGAATTTATTTATTTCAGGTAATTATAACCTATTGCAAAACATAAATTAATAGAAATCATCATACATAACCAAATAAAATAAAGTACAATAAAATCAATAAAAACAAACATCAAATTAAATTAAATTACAAAATAAATTAAATAATATCAGATAAAAAATTAAAAAATCTGATAAAATAAATCAAATGAAAAGAAATCTTTCTTTTGTTTTAATAAATACATATTCAAAACAATCAAATTAAATTTTGCCAGAAAGTTATCCGTCGTACAAAACGTCCGCTGTACAAAATGATATAGTGTCAGATAGACATTACGAGCTTTCTTAATTAGTTATTATTAAAAGCCTGACCAATTCGAGGATATTTTTTCAACTTGTAGTTAATTAAGTGAAATGAAATGAAATGATTTTTTTTATTATGTAAATAGGCTATTGCAATCAATAATAATATATAAAAATAAAAATGCTAGGTGAGTTCGGCGTTTCCTGTCTGACTACTCTGAGAAGAAAGACCGAAACAGACTCAGAGGTCACAGTCTCTTTTAAAGTCCAGACATAATCTTGGTCAGGCTATATGAGGACCATGTAGATTAGTCTGAAATGGTCTTTTGAGAAAAGAACCACACAGATTTGTGATTGGACCTGTCCAGTTAGTGCAAGCATTTGTCAGTAATCGTTGAGCTCAACTCAGAACTTAAGGAGCTCAATTCGACGAACGGGCATTAGGGTAGGCCGCATAAACTACTCAAACTGCCAGACCATCATTAAAACTAACTAAGAAAGAAAAAATAATGAAAAAGGAAAAAAAACACATAATCCTCAAATTCACAATAATTTAATAGTTATTTATGCAACTGTTGTATAACAAGGGGTATTAAAACACGAATGTGGGTTCTCGGCTTCGCCTCGTGTGATAATAGTATCACATGAATGTTTTAATACCTAATTATGTACAGTTGCATACAAGACTTTATCTACACCCATGTTATGAATCCTCTATAAAACGTTCTGAAACCATAGGGTGTTGTACACTGTTGTAAGAACTGTATGTAAATTCATGGAAAGTTTAATTGCTGAGTATCTAATACCTACAAACAAACGTATAACAAATGTATATGTAATAATAGAATTATTTATTGTAATAATTATTTACATTTTGGATCGTACAATTATTGAAATGCACTTGAATATTTGCACTTTGGTGAATGTTGGCAGATCCTGATGTACTCGGAATATTTAATGACGTAGCAGACAGCATAGATATTTTTACTTGTTCTCTGAGTGAGTTCACAAAAACAACGATGTACAAAATATGTTATGATAAATAATAAAACTGTAATTATGGTCACACTATTGAATTAGGAAATTCCTGTAATAATAGTGATGATGAGTTAATAAATAAATAAATGATTTATATTCACCACTTCATTGTTTTTATTTTCTATCGGATTTGAAATTTGATTCGACACGTGGATTTTGTTGGCTATAGAGTCATCAATGTAACCTTCAGCCACAGATGTCGACTTCCATCCACCGTGCCGTTTTAAACTTGTTATGTCTCCTCCGGCATCAACTAATAATGTGGCAGATGTTCTGCGAAAGCAATGCCTGTATACAACTTAGAATTGGGAAGTTGTAAATAGTTACAAAATTGTTTTGGCTAAATTACTAAATGTGTTTAAGCCGATCCTCTGCGATATACATTTTCCAGATCTGTATTGTAAAAAAAACACGGATTGCTGCAGGGATCCGGACACAGTGCTATACAGGGTGTTTGGCGCATGGACCGACACAATTTTTTCAGGGATTTGGGAGGTCATTAGCTAGGTTCTAGCTAAGTTCAAAATAGCTTTTAGTTTTTTTTATAATTAATTTAGAAGTTGTAAAATTTCATTCATTAAATACAAAAATTAACTTTGGAAGCTTGTAAGGAATTTTCTTGAAACCAGTTGTATAAAACAAAGATGTTTTTGGATTTAAAGGACTTTGGAGAATGCAACAAAATTTGTTTTGCGCCACTACACCCACAAACAAAAAAGTTATTTCAAATTAAAGGACACATTTTGGGAATTTTTTTCATTTTAAAAAAATAATCATATGTAACCAACCGTGACATTTGGGACAAAGGGTGTATGGGTAGAACCTAGCTAATGACCTCCCAAATCCCTGAAAAAATTGTGTCGGTCCATGCGCCAAACACCCTGTATATTTTTTGCAAAGTTCTAAATATTTGGCTGTAATAGTAAATGTGCGGTTTATTTTGGTTTTTGTATTATTGATATTGACCACAATTATAGCTTCTTTTATTTATATAATTAAAATGTTAAATTTTATGGTTTTATCACAAGGCTTAGTAGAGCGAGCAGCTCAATCCCACGCTTTTTTATCTTCTAATTAAAATTAAATGAAAATTTTATAGTACTTACCCTTTTTTACTAAGTTTGGTTTTAATAAAGCTTTTTAAATCGTTTAATGGGTAGGTTTCGAATGTCAATGGGAAGTTTGCTGTAAAAGCGTATACATTGACCCATGAACGAGTTGCCTACTCTATGGAGACGTGTGCGATGTACAGCAAGGTTGTGTTTATTCCTGGTATTTAAACTACGAATATCGGACATTGTGAGGCTACAGTCAGAATGTTTATTTCTCAGATTTTTTCTCGAAGGGAATCTCTTGGACCCAGGTTGTAAATGGCTCGAACAACCCTTTTCTGTAGAACAAAGATAGTATTAATGTCCTCACAGGTTCCTCAGATAAGAATCCCATGATACATAAGACCATGAAAGTAACTAAAATAAACAATTCTGGCTGTATCTACGTCAGTTATCTGTCTATTTTTTTTAACAGCATAGGCGGTTAATCTAAGCCATCCTGACAATGTTTCTATGTGTGGGCCCCATTGTAATTTACTAAATCCATAGTTACTCCAAAAAAAACTGTTGACTCAACAGGGTCCAACTCTATTCCATTAACTTGAACATTGGTAGTTAGCTGCCTGACATTTGGCGTTGAAAATCTAAGGAGTTTAGTATTTTTTTCATTCAGTAGAAGATTATTTACACTAAACCAATGCACAACTTTAGAGAGTTTTCGTAAACTTGTTCCAGTTTGATTAACTGAAGTTTGATTTAAAAAAATAAGGGAAGTTACATCTGCGAATATAACGATCTTGTGATTATCCTTTATTTGGTATGGTGAGTCATTTATAGAAATAAAAAAGGATCTAGCATTGAACCCTGTGGAACGCCCATGGTGACCGCAGATCCTGCAGATCTCTTGCCATTAACATCGACTATCTGAATTCTGTTGTTCAGATAAGAAGTCAGAAGTTTAAGAGCCTGGTCCCTCATAACAAAGTGGTACAGTTTTCTGATGAGTGTGTCATGATGTACGCAATTGAAGGCTTTGGACAAGTCGCAGAAAATGCCAAGAGCATCTTGCGACTCCTCCCAGGCCTCGAATATGCCCTTCAGTAATTCCACGCCCGCGTCTGTAGTTGAACGACACTTTGTAAAACCAAACTGTTTCAGATGAAGTAAATAATGTGCATTGAAATGTCATAACGTTTGTTTTAAAATTATTTTTTGAAAGATTTTGCTCAATGTAGCTAAAATCAAAATAGACTGAAATTTTGTGGGATCAGTGGTGCTGCCAGATTTGAACAGTGGAATCACTTTGCTAAGTAAAATGGATTGCTAAAAAGGGTGAAATTATATTAATTATTGAAAACATGGTATGTACTGACAATCCCCAAAGGTCAGCAGTTTTTTTTTTAGATCAAGATTTTTTATAGTTTCAATAATGTCTTTAGCAGTGATAATTGTGAATTCAAAAAGTTGTGTTGTGTTGTCACATTCTGGTATACTTTCTTTAAGTATTGAGTAAGTAGAAGTGGAGGTGAACAATAACAGAGTTTTGGTTGTTAAAATGGATATATTAGTGAAAAAAAATTCAAACTCAGTTGGCACCTCCACGTCTGACTTAATATCTACATCATTGAATTTTAGATGGAAGTCACGATTCCGTACTGTCGTTCATCCCTTTTCTGAATTAATAATATTCCAAGTTGTTTTAATTTTATTTCCAGAAGATTTTATTTTATTTTTAATGTGTATTGATTTTGCTGAAGAACAGGCTCTTTTAAAAGTTTTAGAATATTTATCAACAAATTCTTTGAAAGTTTCATCATGGTTATATGTTTTTCCATGGTACAATTCAAATAACCTCTGCGTACTTTTATAAAGACCTGGTTTAGTCCAATCTCTAAATATAACGTGGTCGCGAACAGGCAATGTTTTTGAGGTGAAAACCTTCCTAATTTCACAATTGATGAGGTTAAATAGTAAAGCATAAGATTGATCCGGGTCGTTGTGATAAGGAAAACCCGCTAGCTTTTCCATAAAATTATTTTTAAATTGTCCTAAGCTACTTTTATTTACAGGAACAAAACTCACTAGTTTTCTTTGGCCTCTGACTGTTTTCTTGAGGGAAAGTGACTAACTGGCCACAGTGTTCAGAGTCCAGCTTATTAATAGTTAAATGGCTAGAAGATCTTAAGTTTGTAAATTTTTTTGTCAATACAGGGGCCACCAACTCTTTTAGCAGTATTGTTTTAATCTTACTTGAGCGTGGGATAGAGATGGAGCTAGACGTCTTGTATAGAAGTAACATTAAAATAATACTGCATAAAGAAGTGGTGGTTGGCCCCCAGGTAGCACTAGTGGCAGTTATTTTAGTCGGCTCAAAGAATGTATACATTCTTTGAGCCGACTAATGAGCCTGATGATTTGATGACTAATTGAGCAGAAAAATTATATAAATTTATTTACTACAGCAGATTTTTCCAGTATATTAATGTTAAAATCTTCCCAGACTACAACTAATTATAAACCCTGTGTTTTGTTAATTCATGTTACATTTATTTCATCGAACCATTTCAATGCAATATACCGAACACAATGCAATATACATAAATATACTGAAAATCTCGACTGCCTCGTTGGTCTAGTGGTTGCAAGCGCTACTGCTGAGCGGGTCGGGCAAAGTGTTATTGGGTTTTTCTATCTAAAATTTCTCAGTAGCAGCCCGGAGTCTGGATTTGTGCCCGATTGATGGCAATAGGCTCGCCCCCTATTACATGGGACTTAAACATAACTGGCGAAATGTGGGTGTACCTACCTACTACAGGTAGGTACACCTCTGCCCAACCCTGCGGGGAAACAAGGCGTGATGTTATGTTTTATGTTTATGTTAACTGAAAATCAAATATTTTTGCTTATATTATTTTATAGGTAGTTAGCAACACTACCTATAAAATCCATTTGAATTTGCGGAAACTAAAATTATGCGATATATTTCGAAATAGTCGAAATATTGAGAGCATCCTATTGAAATATGGATGTTCTAAATGGGATCCTGCTCTATTGGCCAAAATTATTTTGACAAAATTTCAATATCCAAACAAATTTTAGTAACCTTTTTTATACCAATGGAATGTTTGGAATGATTTTAGTACGCACATTTTCTTTTGGTCAAATGTTTACTCTGTAGAATATTACCAAGGATAATGTCATGAAGGCATTTGGCATTTGATCTTTAATCAAATGATTTATTACAGAAAACAATCTTTAGACAATATACATTTTAAGTTTTTTATCCGATACCGTCCGCAAATTCATGGATATGCGCCCGCCCGAGTGACGTAATACGATCACCTCCCGTCTTACCTACCTACACAACACATTAATAAATACACAATACAACCTATGAACTTTCCCTTCATACTTTTCCTGGCTTAGGCCAGGCAAAAATACCTACCTTATGTGTTGCGTGACGAATGTAAATGTAAATTTGATTCGACAACAAAGGAAATGAGAAAAATAAACCAAACCATTGGGTAGGTATTTTTGGCCTATTTTAAAAGTTAATCACAATTTTATGTACAGTTCAGTGAAAAAATACCGGTTAAATTCACACTGACTGAATATCTACTTAAATTAATATCAACATAATTATGTTCAAAATGGAATCCATTTACGGCCACGCATGCCTCCGCACGTTTTCGTACGTTGTTTCGCACTCGAGAAAGCACAACAGTGTCATTTCTTATGTCTCTAAAAGGACTACGAATCAGCTTTTTGAGTTCTGACGTATTACGGAACTGTGTGCCATACACCCGGCGCTTCATACACTAACTCAATTTACGCACGAGAAATGAGCGGCGCGGCGTCACGACGACGCGGCGTACGTGCGCTCACTAGCGAGATAGCTGACTGACTGGGGTAAGGGGTCGTACGGACGCTCTCACGACCGGTCGGGCCACGTGACGTGTTCCCTGCGCGCCCCCACCCCGTGTTGACACGCAAGGTTAACAACCCTAGCGCAATGGGTGAAATACTCTTGTGTTAAAATGAAGATTTTCTTTTTAAAAAAAGTTGTAATTTTCCATTGATTGTACATACATTCTTTAAATTAAACCAAACCACTGATTTCAAGGATAATGGTGATTACCCTTACACCCTGTATATTTATGCCATCATTATGTATGGTTAACACCCTGATTCATAGCAATCTGGCTCGGATAGGTTAGGTTAGAAGGCTAAGGCGGGAGCAGCCGAGCTGGCCGAGCGCCAGATCCCCTCTATTGTTGGTGATTCATTTGGGTTAGGTTAGGTTAGAACAGTGACCATTAACGCGCGAAGGCGAGCGAGCGAAGCAAACGTGCCGCGGGAGCACCCGCCGAGTGCCAGATCCCCTCTATTGTTGGTGTCATTTGGGTTAGGTTAGAACAGTGACCATTAACGCTCGAAGGCGAGCGAGCGAAGCGAGCGTGCCGCGGGAGCGCCCGTCGAGTGCCAGATCCCCTCTACTGTTGGTGTTATTTGGGTTAGGTTAGAAAAGTGACCATTAACGCGCGAAGGCGAGCGAGCGAAGGCCTACAGGCTACAACTTATCGACAATTAGACTAAGTTATAATGTGTATATTATATGTAATTTTGCTTTGTTTTTTTAACTAAGCGGCCGCCCAGTGCCAGAAACAGTACTTCCTTTCTTCTCCTAAAATTGCTTGTCTGAAAATCATTATCCATAACACGTTTGCTATAAACTTCAGTAATCATAATGTTCAAAATACAAACATCCGAATTGAGAACCTCCTCCCTTTTTAGAAGTCGGTTAAAAAATTCGAAATTTTGTTTTACATAATTATCTTTACTTCTAAAACTATTCTGTCATAATATCAAGTACTATAATAATTAAATCTAAATTTTCATGAAATAAAGTCATATGTCATTTATGATTTACCATCTACCCAAATATACAAAACACATTGCAAGTAATTTAATTAATTTGTATATTCTGTGCAACTGATAAAAAGATGCAAATCTTTTGTAGTTGACTAAGCAATTGACTGAATAGAAATGGTAAATTGAAAACTGACGATATTTGGCTCATTTTATTTGGCGTAAAATATGTGAAATGAAGGCCGAAACAAACTCAGAGGTCACAGTCTCTTTTAAAGTCCAGACATAATCTTGGTCAGGCCATATGAGGACCATGTAGATTAGTCTGAAATGTTCTTTTGAGAAAAGAACCACACAGATTTGAGTGGACTTGTCCTGTCAGTGCAAGCATTTGTCAGTAATCGTGGAGCTCAACTCAGAACTTAAGGAGCTCAACTCGACAAACAAAACCAAAAAACTAACTGAGAAAGAAAAAAAAAAAAACATAAAAATATCCACATAGTCCTCACATTCACAAAAAATAAAAAATAAAATACTTTACAAAGTAATCATGTATTCAACAATGTCAATGTTTATATAATACTGGTATATTTTGATGATTTTACTGAATATATAGGTATAATGTTATTTTTTATGATTTTATCACAAGGCTATAAAATTTTAGATAATTTAGAAGATAAAAAAAGCGTTTTTATCTTCTAAATAATCTAAAATTGTCTAGTACCCTTTTTTTACAAAGTTTGGTTATATCAACTGAAACATTTGACTAAATTCATCATCAACATTTCAACCATAGGACGTCCACTGCTGAACATAGGCCTCCCCCAATGATTTCCAAATCGGCAGGTTAGAAGCGACCTGCATCCAGCGGCTTCCTGCGACCTTTATTAGGTCGTCGGTCCACCTTGTGGGTGGACGTCCTAAGCTGCGCTTGCCGGTTGACTAAATTAAAATTGGTAAAAGTACTAGTTGGTAAGCAAGTTATTGTTTATACGTTCACTTGCCAAACATTATGTTTGCGCTACAATTATTTGTGAAGAGTTTATTTGCTAAGTAATATTTTGGCAAATGAAATTATGCGGTTTTTTTTTTGGGAAGTGATCATTTGTATTGTTTTTTTATGAAACAGGGTAACCCTTTCTAAATAGTTCACCTTACGTTTTGCTCGACAATGAAAATGGTTATTTTATTGATGATTGAACGGTCTGTTGAAAAAGTCCAAGTTATCGTTAGTAACATTAATGTCAATTATAACTATATTACAGGTAAAATAGATCGCAAGATTAGGTATTTTAATAAAATTATAATCATAGTGAGGGTTTTCATATTTTATTAGAAACTATTTGATCGTTGACAACACACCTTCGAAGTAGCCCTTTTTAGGGTTCCGTAGTCAACAAATAACCCTTTGCCATGTTCATCCGTCTGTCTATCTGCCCGCGGCTTAGCTCAGAGACTCCAAGTACTAAAAAGCTGTAATTAGGTATACATGTTAATCTCCACGACAAAGTGTAGACCACAGAGAGATCAGAGATCGATAGACCGTCCAAAAACATTATATTCAGGGATCCGTTTGCGAAATATTAAGCTATAAAGGGCAATTTTTTTATAGTCTAAATGGTTGTTTTTGGATGTGTGAAAAAACTTACGGCAGTAGTATATACTCGTATAACGAAGTTAAGAGGAACTACTAACTATCACAGCTAAATAGGCTTTACTTGTTAACGAGTAATAGTCGACCAACTTACATTTCCAGTTGGAATGTTTGGGAGAACATGTTTTTAAACTACAATGTTAAGTTTGTTTTTGGGATAAATTCATCCCAACTACGGAACCCTTCATTGGGCGTGGCCTGACACGCTGTTGGCCGGTTTTTTATATTCTTTATACGCAAAAAATAAAATCCCTAACACACGTTACAGCGGAAGGAAAATCAATTGATTTTCGTTCTCGGAACACAACTTTTCTACTAAACCACATTTTCTTTGCCCAATCACATGCAGTATATTGTACAGTTGACCTCGGAATTGTTACCACTTTTAACAACAATTCTCAGTAAATTGAAACTTCACTATGGTTTAAACCATCTTACTATCGCACAGATATACTTAGACCTCGTCGTGTGACGTGTGGCGTGCAAGTGACATTCAACATTAGGGTGGTCAAGCAATAACGAGGTCGACTGTATTGAATATCTGTGAAATTGTTCACTGTCCTGCAAATGACGTGTTTTGTGATAATGTCACATTATCTGCAATAGGTTTTCCATGTGGTTTGCTTTGTATATCCGATTTAAATGCGTGTGAATGAAATTGGTTAATAATGTGTGCGGTATTTGTGTTTTAATATTAGATATGTTTATAATTATTAAACTGGTTTTGTGAATTCGTAAATATGAATAACAATGTTGGGTATGACTGTTTTGGTTGGAGTGATAAAGGCAAGTATTCAATATATAGAATCATGATTGATACTCTTTTTGAGAGAAAATTTGGCGTATTCCTATTATGCAGAACTGCTACCACATCATAAAATCCATCCATACAACATCAGCTTTAGAATAAACCCTCCCAGTTTTCTTCTTAGAAGAGAGACCTTGAGGATAACCGAAACACTTTGCTTCAATTACTACTTACTCCCTTAAAAAGCGCGCAACGATATACTTTCACAGCTCGCAGAAATTATACTTGGCGTGTGGAATAAGAGCTCAGAAACGGTGTTGATACCATACTAGAACATTGTGCAATTGTCGCTTCGATATGGTCAAAGTGTACCCGTGTAGATAGTAAAAAATAGCTTCTTAATAGGGCCGTTCAAACTAAGATTATAACAGAGAATTATGTAAAGTAGTATTTTTTTATTTTCGTATCGAGTGTCTATACCTATCATATAGTTTGGGCCCTGAAGGTGGACACATTAATTTCGGTGTCACAGGTGACAGGCGTTGTTCAGATTGTGACATAAGAACTCGGAGTTATTAAGTGGTAACCCTTTAATATTGATTGAGATAATAATGAGAGCAGGCCTGGAGAGCCGGTAGTGGGTGCTCATACAGTGATCATTATTGTTAATTAGCCCTAAAAAGGGCCGTCGGTCGTGGCCGAGGTCAGCCTTTTTGATGTACCATCGCGGTGGAGGTATTGGTCAGCTAGACTGCGTTACCAAGTGCTAGATGTCCAACAAAATCGTACTGCGATTCCAAACGCTTGACGCCGCTCGTGGAGCCTCCTTTCATGCACCCCTGTAAAGTAACAAAAATGATTGATAATGAAAACACGATTTTAATCACGACTCCACCGTAAATTTGTATTTTTGTCTATTTTAGCATCTACTTTTTCCCCAGTCTTTACGTTAATCTTCCTTGCTTCTAATATCCTGGTGTATGCTATCAAAATTCATACAGCTACTCGAACGATGATTAAATAAGGGTGGCAAAGCGAGGGGGTTTGGCCTAACTCTGTGACGATATGAAAGTACGTTGACAAATTCTCTTGTGTGCATATCATTAATCATTTCCAAAATTCTCTTAATTAATTAAAATAATGATGTATTCTATTCAGGGACTAAGGCTTGAGAAGGCGTTTTCGTTGCATTCGAAAATATTGTCGATCCCCAACCTATCGAAAGCGTGCGACGCCCCGTAGCTATAGAGACCGACGACCTTCAAAAGGTGGCTGGGGCCGACTGGGTGCGGGAGGGGGAAGACAGGGTGCTTTGGCGCAGCCTGGGAGAGGCCTGGGTCCAGCAGTGGACTGCGATTGGCTGGGTAAGTCAACCTTAAGAAAAGAATAGGTAGATGATGATAAGGCTGAAATGGGTAGATGTTAAGTAAATGTTAATTAAGCAAAACAACTCTGCATTGTCTTGCAGTGGATCACTTCCCGGACTACGTGACTGGGTACCTAGTGTAGAAAAACATAATAATTAAGGGGTGCCTCCGCTGCCGGCGCCGGCACCCGAAAATAACGCCGCTGCAGTACATTACTGCCGGCAGCCGAGATTAATAATATCGACTGCTGGCGCCGGTTCCGATATTGGACACCGGCGGCGCAGGGTTTATGGAATCCTTTCCAGTATTCAGCATCCCAACTAATTAATCCTAACTAAAGTATTTTGTTCTAGATATTCTAGTCGTTTTTAGGTCGTAGCACAGTTCTAACCTTTTTTTTTTTTTTACTAATCTAACCTTTTTTGCGAGTAACAATATATTTTAACCTAATCTAACTATGTAGTTCTGTTCCGGGTAGTTCTTGATTACTGGAATATAGAAATTATTGATTATGTTTTGTTTTTTCCTAAGTCAGCTCCGGCAGCCAATTTCAGCAACCGGGGCTGGCAGCCAATTCGAAACACGGCGCCGGCAGCTGACGCACTTCCTAATAATTAAGTACATACCATGAAAAAGATTATTATTGTTTACACAATGACAATTAATCATATTTATAATTCTTGCCTGAGCAACCGGCAGCAAGTTCGTAATGCAGGGAGCATTACGAACTTGCTGCCGGTAGATGTCACTGCTTGCGGTAGCGTCGGGGGTCGGGTTGCCTCCTTCCCTCAAATATGGCGAGGGGGTGATGGCTGATCTTTGCGTTATGCTCGTGAACGGTGCATATGGTGACTGGTCGACTTGCTGACCATGGTTTTGTTATTGTTATTAGTAATTAACTGTTTATTAATTTTTACTTCGATGGTCCTAGTTTTACATTTGTGACTTCAAGTTACAGCTTTAATACTCGTAGCTATATGTAAGCGGGTACGCCCTTTATCTCTGGAGGCTTTTATTCGGGTAAGTTCTGTTTACGTTTTTAGTTTTTATTATCGCTTGAGTATAAATTCCGTTGTTTTTGTTGGCATGTGCTAGCTATCATATAGCAAATAATTTATTTTAATGTTTTGTATTGCGTAATGTAAATTATTTTGCATACTATTGTATAGAATCGGGTTTTGCCAACTGAACAGACAGCTGTGCTGCTGGGGAGTTTGTTGCGCCACTTCTTCTTCACAGCTAAAGCACGATATAGGAAGTGGTGAAGGGCGGGCGTTTTTGGAGGACTGTCTTATGTGATTTTGACGTTCCAAAAGTGCTGATCCTCAGCCTAGTTTAGAATTTTGTTGTGTTTTTACTTTTTAGTTGTGTTCGCAATAGTTTTAAGAAACATTAAAAACAGAACTCTACGAGTATAAGGAAATTCAAAGCTCCTAGTTAAATTGCTTCATCATAATTTTATTGTTAGCTACACATACTTATATATTAATTAGCACAAACACGCTTTTATTATTTTTGTTCCTGTATTGGGGTAGTAAAAGACAGATTTCGTCATTACAATAATGACGAACTCTGTCTTTTAATAAGCACTGACTTCTCCCTTCAAGGCGCCATTGCAGCGCTCTATCATTGCTCATGCTTTTTTTAATGCTTCGCTATATCGAAATGCAGCTGACCTCCTCTGACTGGAAAATTAATTTCAGACACGCAAGTACATAATCACTGTCACCTGAAATCAAATGAGAAAATTATAGGATGCGAGTGATAACGTGGGCAGCTAGTTTTTGCATACCTATATTTTCTTGTGCATTAACTCACTGAATAATGCACTACATACAGTCTACATTCTAATAACTCATTTTACACAGGCTCTGTGCAGGATCTAGTTGTTGTAATCTGCTCTGTGCAGAATCTAGTTGTTGTAATCTGCTCTGTGCAGGATCTAGTTGTTGTAATCTGCTCTGTGCAGGATCTAGTTGTTGTAATCTGATTTGTGCAGGTTGTCCAGCAAAGAAAAAACTCTGGAATTATTCCAAATTATGTAGTTATCGTGTGTACTTCCCGGAAACAAAGCGTTCACATACACATTTTTTTAATTTTGACACATCTAGAAATTTGAGAAAACAATATTTATTATGTCACAGACAAAACAATTTATGAATACTTAGGAGGTAATATTAAAGGGATCCTGCCGTTTTGCTGAAAAGTTTTTGCCAAAATTTCACTACCCAAACAACTTTTGGCAACCTTTTTTTATACCAATGCAATGTTTGAAATGATTTTAGTACGCAAATTTTCATTTGGTCAAATTTTTATATTAACAAGGATAATGTCATTTAGGCATTTGATCTTTAGTCAAATGATTTATTACAGCAAACAATCTTTAGACAGTAAAGGTTTGTTCAAATGATTTGTTATGACAAAAATATAAAGGCAATTTTTTTTTTTTGGGAATTATATAATTAAATAATGCATTTTTATTATAATAATATAATTATTTATTTAGTACAAAATATTTGTAACTTACAATTTTTAATTTACAGGCTATCGAGGAACGAATTATTTAGACGAGGTTAATTATATAAAAAAATGCTTAGGTTAGGTTTAAAGTGTGACCCACGACCGAGCCGAGCGAGTGAAGCGAGCGGTGCCGCAGCAGCGGCCGGCGAGTGCCAGAAACGACTAGCCACTTAGCAGTACACATTGTAATTTAATTTGTATATTCTGTGCAACTGACAAATAGATGCAATTTTTGACTGTGTAATATGACTGTAAGTAATTAACTAAATAGAAATGGTAAATTGAAAACTGACGATAAATATTTGGCAAATTTTATTTTGAGTAAAATGAGTTATTCCAACTGAAATATTTGACTACATAAAAATTGGAAAAAGTAATAGTTAGTAAACAAGTTATTGTTTAAACGTTCACTTGCCAGACATTAGGTTTGCGTTACAATTATTTGTGAAGAGATTTTTTGCTAAGTAATGATTTGGCAAATTAAATTATGCGGAAAATTGTTTGGGAAGTGATAATTTGACAATTTATTTTCGATGAAACAAGGGAGACCCATTATTAAATTAAGTCCTAGACTTCAGTGCTATGTTGAAAGACATGAATAATATTCATTAAGCTTAATATGCTTACTAGCTTGTAGATATATCATATACAATACAAGTAAGTATATATACCAACTGGGTGTTAATAGAATAATATTTTTTCCGGTTTACGTAGCTACGTTCATCAAAAAGTAGTCCACAATTGAGATATGGGTACACTCAATGTACCCTATGACACCTAGAAAGCTGTATGTGCGGTAAAAGCAGTAAATAGCAAAATAATTAAACAGATTCAGTTGGTTCAAGGCATCGATTACCTGACTTATGCAGCAAGAAATAAATGGCTGGGAAATTTTAAGGTACCACAGATTACAGATACTCGTAGTACCATCCGCGGAGACGACAAAAAGACAAGATCAAACTGGTTGCTAATTCAATTGTATACTTTAAATATTTTTTTTTAAATATATTACATCGATTTTAAATTCTGTGATTACTTCCTTCTCACAACTGGCTTATTAATTTTAAAATTTTAGGAAAATCGTCTACTTTCACAATGTTTGTAAATATGTGAGCACCATGAATCTATCACATTATTAATTTATCTGTTGTTGCTTCATTTTTAATTCTTTTTACCTATTGTGGTATAGTAATTTTATTCTAGGTGCATCGTCTTCACATATTATAATCATATAACAAAACAACCTACCTAAACAAAATATTGTAAAACATTTTAAAAGAGTAACGGTGGAGTTTCTTGCCCATTCTTCTCCATGCGAAAACTACCTTTTGGAAGGGGCGACTGGAACCAATTTTTTTTTTGTTGTATATTTTGACGTTCACAAAAGGAGGAGCTCGTGGCTAAGTAATAACTGCCGCACGGGTCGATCCATCAGGTTAAGCTACGCTTGCCGGGGTTGGTCTGTGGATGGGTGACCATCTTTACATACCGAGACTCCTCCGTGCCTCGGAAAGCACGTTAAGCCGTTGGTCCCGGCTGTCATTCGTGGATCTTTGATAGTCGTTACGGGTCGTCAGAAGCCTGAAAATCTGACAACCAGCCTTACCAAGGGGTATCGTATTACCCAGTTACTGGGTTGTGGAGGTCAGATAGGCAGTCGCTCCATGTAAAATACTGGTATTCAGCTGCATCCGGTAAGACTGGAAGCCGACCCCAATATAGTTGGGAAAAGGCTAGGAAGATGATGATTTTGACGTTCACAAGTGCCTCATAAGGGCCTATTTTACTGACGCACCCAACTCTTCTTCCTAATCGCTTAGAGTACAGCTTACAGGGGGGGCCTTTTTTGTAAGCGTCAACGCCAACGGAAAGATCAATTTGACATTAGCTTTAGGGATGTCACGTGATTGCTGCTAAATTGGTGGACAAACACTATTCACTCATGCGGAAAGGTACGTTGAAGTGAGCGTAACTTATAGACGTCAAACATATTCATCAAAATGGCAGACAAGTGCCACATTTGACAAACGCAAGATGTGTTCTGCATTCTATCACTGGTTCTCACATTGCTATGAGTACTTCTGCTAGATTTTTATTTAATCTAAAATGGGTCCATAGTATCCAGAACGTCAGTACGTCGTCATTGTGGTGGACTCGCTGTGGCAATCAAAGCGTCATCTACGAAGCTTTGCATGAACCTAAGTAAAAATTGTCACACATTTTTGGTTTTAATTATTTATAATATTTTCTCGATGACGATGACGATTAACGTTGGTATGACGGTCGACATGACGTCATGTAACTACGTGTTTTCATCTTGACCCGTGACGCGATTGGTGAACTCTTGACAAGCAATGGTGCTAACATGATGGCAAAGAACAAGTTATAGTAAACGTTAATGTGTCGACCGGTCCCAATCAATCTTTACATGTCACAAGGTCGCATGTACAAGGCAATAAGCAATGTCACGTGGCTTTCCTTCGACAATTGTTGGAATCGACTTCAACATGTGATTCTTCTGCGAACTTAGACATCTGCGAGTCTCTGTCCAAATATAATAAGTATTTATTTTATTTTATTTAATTTAAGTATATCTAAATGTCTTTAAAAAATAATTTAATGTTTCTTTTCCCTATTATTAATGTTTTAACTTTGTTAGCTTAGTTTTTAACTTTATTGTGCATGTTGTGGCCTCCTACAAGTGAAGGAGTACACCTAATTAATACCCAATGTTGCCCTTTAATTATGTGTCACGTATTGTATACATCTTTTGTTGAAGATCCTAAATAAATGAATAAATAAACATGCCATGTACAGCCCAACTTGATTTTCACGAGATAAAAGGAAGGAATTGAACGACGTTCACGAATGCGGGATGCGCGAGAATTGCCTTCCTGTATCTACCTAGACTCTTTTTTTAGCATCTGAAAGTTTGGAAAATTCTCGAAAATATTGGAAATCAATATCGTATCGAAACGCCGTAACGAACTCATCCAATTACGTGCCTTTTCCCTTTTAAAAACTTTGAAAGGAAAAGATTGCGCCTAAAAGTTTCTTTCACGGCGGTGAATTTTCCATTTTTCTTAACAAAGACGACAGAATTTTACCAAGTTATCTTAAATAAAAGCTGATGTGGACATAAAGATAATGAATATCAACTTTAAAAATAAGAATATCGTGCATTTTTGTACGAAAGTTTAGGAGTATGAGGAACAGGGTGTAAAGTTCACTCATCCACCATAGAAAAGGGAGGATCCTCCGACCAGACGGGTGTTGTGTCTGGCGGGCCGATTGCCCGACTGTTGATGTCGGATAGTCTTATATATGTCGTTTGCGCGGTAAACTCTAATTGCGCGATGCAGTATTTGTGTGACGTCATGTCTTTGATGCGTAGTTCGTATGTGGTGGTGTAACCGCTACATCACTCCCCTCCGGAGACTGGAGGTCGATAGTGGGCTGAGTCTTGTATCTTGCGATGCCTCACAGTGCCAGCTAAGGTTCCAGTGAGTTGGAACCGGGTGCCGCACAGTTCGCGGTGAGTCGGAACTGTCTGCGGCGATTGTGGTGATTGAGGTGATTGCGGTGATTGCGGTGATTGCGGTGATTGCGCTGGTGGAGATGATTCCCCAGTGAGTCGGGGTGATGTGATTAGGCTGAGGGTGATGACCGGGAATGCGCGTTCGCTGCATGCTGGTGGTCAGGATACCCGTTGAAGCCGATGGTGCTGGCTGTCTGTGTGACTCGCCTCACGAAAGATTGCGGGAGTGATGATGATGACGTCACGCTGAAGTAGTTGCACGAAGGCTGCGTTGACGTTCATACTCGGGGTCACCAATTTAGAGGCATGGGGATCCTCCGACCAGACGGGTGTTGTGTCTGGCGGGCCGACTGCCCGACTGTTGATGTCGGATAGTCTTATATATGTCGTTCGCACGGTAAACTCTAATTGCGCGATGCAGGATTTGTGTGAAGTCATGTCTTTGATGCGTAGTTCGTATGTGGCGGTGTAACCGCTACAAAAGTTTTATTTACTTACATGTTTTTAATTGAAATAGAAAATAATTTGCTATCCAGAGTAAACATGGGTTCAAAACAACATGAGTTGTCTCAACCTGTGTTGATATGAGCTTCAAATATTACATAAAGCTTGGTTACATAGTATTATTTGCCAGTAAGCCCCAAACTAGATAGTTTGTCTTTTTTTGGGGCTCGGGATATTTCTAGAATGAAAACTAGAGAGATGATTAATTCATCATTTAATTTCATCAATGATATGAATGGTCCATAATAACAAAATTATCCATTTCATAAAATAAAATGATCTCGTAATGTAATATTATTTATTTAACATATTCTATATAATATTTTTTCAGTGCTATTTATTACAACCAGATGGTTTTGACTGTCAGTATAGCTAATAAAAACTACACCTATAAAATATTATATAATAATATACGATAAATAATTAAATCAATATACGCATAATCATGTACCTATGAAAAAAACATGAGCCTCTGTTTATGCCTCAGAGAAATATAGGCCAAATGAGGCGTAAGAAATGAGGGAATAGACTACCCTCGTTTTTACTAGAAAGGGGGTAAAACTTGACCTTCGATATTGATGTTTCATTGTTAGCAAGTTAGTAGGCGAAGTTAAGCAAAACGTGTCGTGCCTCGGATAGGTGACCAATCTTTGCATCATCTTATAATCCTTTGCTAATCCTTATAGAAGGGCAATGATTTATTAGTAATCACAATTCCTTTTGTTTAAAGTTGTTGGTTTAATGGTTTTCATATGGTTTCCAAGAGCTTTTGAGAGGTTTTAAAAAGTAAAGTAAAAGTACTCTTAATAACTGAAAGCCCTCGACAGTACCTACTGAGGTACATTTTCAAAGAAATTCATCATCATTTGGCTTCATTCACCTTTTCATGACTTAAATAAGTACTCCAGACAGTACAGACAACAGCGTGTTATAATTACAAAACTGAATGGATATAACGACATGAAACCACACTCTTCTGAACTCAAATGTAACAAATATGGCGTCCCACAAGGAAGTGTATTAGGCCCAATTTTATTCCTTCTTTATATTAATTCTATTACTAATATAACTAATCATAGATGTATATTATTTGCTGATGACATTTCCATTATTGTGACATCTGATAAAAATAATAATACAATTGACGATCATGAAGCGGAAATTAATAACATAATTGACATACTGATTGAATGGCTAAATAAAAATAATTTATCATTAAATCTTGCAAAGTCTGTATATATTCAATTTCACCGATCATATAATTCTCAATATAATAAAAAAATTAATATAAATAAAATTATTGAAGTAACGCAAACTAAGTTTCTAGGTGTTACTTTGGATCAAGATATGAATTGGAAATCCCACGTCGATAATGTCTCAAAACGTATAAATAAGTTTGTATACGCGCTAAAAAAAATAAGGAATATAACAAACATCCAAACGGCAATAACGTCATATCATGCATATGTTGAATCGGTGTTACGCTATGGATTGATTATGTGGGGCAATAGCACCGATCAAAATAGAGCATTCGTTGCACAAAAAAAATGCATTCGAGCAATTTACGGGCTTCAATCCGACGATTCTTGTCGGCCGGTATTTCAGAAACTTGGTTTGTTACCGCTACCGTCTCTTTATATATATGAGATATGCATGTTTGTGTGGAAGCATAAGGAATTATTTACAAAAGCAGACGATGTACATCCTCGAAACCGGCGTGACCCTCACAGGCTCGTACTGGATGTCATGCCAAGGCTAGCTAAATATAATAAAAGCTGTTTGTATATGTGTGTAGAAATATTTAATAAGATACCGAGCGACCTAAAAAATGTAAATACAAGATTATTTAAAAGTAAATTGTATGATTGGCTGTCCACTAATAGTTTTTATAGTGTAAAAGATTTTTTTGACAAAAAATTTAAATGACTGTAAGATTTTAAATAGTAAATATAATGTACCTACTTATGCACGAAAAATTTGCACGCTTATAATGTTAAGCAAAAACATGTATGCTCTGTATTTAATTTTTGTACCATCTTCTATACCATGTTTTTATGCAAATAAATATTCTTATTCTTATTCTCCGTTCATGAATGTTTTAGTCATGACTTGAAATACTCAGTGAGTTGGCTGTAGGAGAAGTGGTGCCACGAGCTTTTTCGAATTCAAGTTTGTTTTATGAAAAACACCCAGATAGGTATAATAGCAAAGTCATAAACTTGATTCCTTACATTATGCATATAAAATCATTCGGAAGGTCTGTGAGACGTGAGATACACAATGCCCCCTACGTCGATCTATCTCGTAATAAAATCTTCGACGTATCGACGAATCCTACGAATACTGAGTCAATTGTGTCCCCCAGTTATTATGAATACAGATTCTGTAGACTTGTTGACGCTGCGGACAGCGGCTGCCAAACTAAGGGGGAAAACATGTCAAAAATATCTGTTTTATACAGTTAGTTGCCTAACTAGTTAAGTTAAATTAGAATACAGAAAAAAAAATGGCGCTTTGCTGTAGCCGACCGCAACCGCAAACCGCAGCGTCAAAGCCGCCAAATCGCAGCGACACGACTGATTTCTTTGAAACAGGGATGATGACTAATATTAGAAATTTTCAAACAAATAATGTAATTTCAAAAAAGGCTTAGTAAAATGAGATAATCGGAAAAATCTATAAAATCGATGGAAATATGGAGAAGCTACACGGTTTAAAAGTTTTTGGATGGGACTATTCCCGTCCTTATCGTGCGGTACGGACAATGTATGAAATTACATCATCGTCGTGACGTCACTTCTGTGATAGTCTTTGTCTAGCACCTTTTATAAAACTTTCAATATTTAAGCTTTTTATAATATTGTTAGCACTATTTGTAAACCAACGCTAGTTGGCGTTTTTCTAAACGCGATAAGCGTGTCAGTAATAACGACGCTTTACCATGTAGTGAGAAAATCAATAGAAGACTATTTATAAATCGTCTGCGAATCAAATATTAGGTACTCTTCGGAAAATCGAGACCATTAATCTGTCACCCAAGTAACAGGTGACATCCTTTATTCGTTATTTGCCACAAAGCAAAATATACACAGCTAAACAGAAGGAAAACCAAAACACAGATATTCCACTAAGATCAGATGTCAAAGAATATAAGAATACCCTGAAAAATGTTAAACGAAACTACACCTCGCACCTCCGGGAATCATGTAAACCAATCTATCAATTCGCTCTTATACAAATCCAACTGTTGGCGTCGAAATAAATACTTTGCAAGCGAAACTTTTTTGTGAAACTCGATATGCGAGTGAGAATATGTTTGAAAAGGTCCAAGTTCTGCAGTGAGTGGAATGTTGAGAAACTGTGGCCGTTGGTAATAAATTTCGTGTGTTCTCTCAGCCTTTAGATTTTATCTTGTTCTATGCGGTGAGGGGATTGGCAGCGGTGTGGGTGATCTGGTTTTGATTCGGGAGTCTATTGTTTTCAGTTAAGTTTTCTGTAACATCTAATATAAATCGCTTTCCACTTATGCTTATGATCAAATTAAATAAGCTAGAAACTCTGCCGACGTAATTGGTATCGACATCTGAACACGATAAAAACAAACTGACTTCCAAAAAAAATACACAAAAGAGTGAAAAATAAATTTATAATTTTCTAAAAAAAAAAAATTATTTATCGCAAATAAGAATAGAAGAAGAAAGAACATAGTAGGTATAACATCATCCACATAGACTAAGTGTGAAAAATACGTATTATTGAAGCTAACTCTAAAAGTTAATCAAATATTTAAGGGACCACTGCGCAAGCTTTCTTTACAAAATGGAACAGAATTTTCAAACTCGGTCCACTAATGGCGAAAATACCGATGAACACACATAAAAAAAAAAAAAAAAAACAGATACTATGTTTTTTTTGTGGTCGTCCCCCGCTTTTAGTTTTGTTACTTGACGCAAAACTTTTACATTCGGTTTCGTTCGCATAAACCGTTTTTTACCGGTATTTGAAAGAGCACTGACATAAAGGTTTTTGCGGATTAAAGGGTTTAGAGCAATAAAAACCGGTTATTCGGTACGACTACGTAGCGCGCCGCTATGCGCGGCATCCTTACAAGTAGTCACAAGTTGCAACGCGTTTACCGACATGCCGCTCGTCGAGTTAACCGGTTTATTTAGGTTAAAATAAGGTTCTTAAAACGTTCACGTTCTTAAGAAAAGTTCGGAGGAAAACCGAAATAAAAAGGTATCAACCGGTATTTTTTAAACCGGTTCCGAGCCTTGCTTGAAGTAGTTATGAGTTGAGACAATCTGTATTTTTTTTTTGTTTTATCGTGTATAGAAATTGAAATCCATCACGTCTGCGGAGCTAGTCGCTAGGTTCTTTAATTTGACTGTCTATCGGGTCAAGAATCAAACACAAGCAAAATATAATCAACATTGCAAAGCAGTCCATAACTCAACAGGGTATATAAAAACGTTTATCATAATCTCATAGTTACGCCCTTATTACCATTAAACCGTCGTAAATATAGCTCTTACCTACCTAAAAGCACCTCTATGTTTTAAGCATAAAGTTGAAATTCCCTTGGATATTCCGTTCAAGAGTAGTTGTAGGGCAGAACAGTAGTTTCTTTATTCGTAATAGGCCGTATAAACTGTAATAACAGGTCGACGTTTCGTTATAGAAGTTACTTCGGGAAAAGGGACATGAAAAAGTTGTTAAAACTTCCCCATAGTTGATACTTTACAAGGCGGTAACTGTGATATTTTATGTGTAGTAAATGGTGCTCGGAGTATAGCGTTCTTGCTATCCCAGCGGAGAAGGGAAAAGTCATTCTTCGTGCAACTATAAAAATGTCATCGTTATTTTTGAGAAATAATGTTGACTTAGCTGTTATTAGCTTTTGCCAGTGGCTTCGCCCGCGTGGATGTCAGAAATTATCCCATGGGATAAAAAGTATCCTATGCCAATTTATTATAAACTATCTGTGTGCCAAATTTCATCCAAATCCATTCAGCCGTTTTTGCGTGATTGAGTAAAAAATACCCATCCATGCTCACAATCTTCCGTGTTTTTAATATTAAGTAGGATTGTCCCAGTGCAAGCCACAGGACTCTTCTCATTCTGAGAAGACATTTGTATTGATCACTAGCACGCTTCCTGAAGGCGGATTGGCGACTTCTGACTTAATTACCAACCCCGCCCCTGCTTCGCACGGTTTATACGACTTGACAAAACATCGTCATTTCGTCATCAATTCTCTAAATGATGGTGAAGACCGTATCAAAATCCGTTGCGTAGCTTACAAGAACAATACGGTCACACAGACAGACGCGAAAAGTGACTTTCATTTATAAAGTGTATATATAGATTAAACTATAGAAATATGCGACTCTCGCTTCTGGTCACTACGTTATTATTATAATATTTTAATTTATATAATACTAGCTCCCGCTCGCGTCTCCACCCGCGTGGACCCTAATGGTTTTTCTTAAACAAAGGGAGTCTAAGTTACCTACTCCTTTTATCATCAGCTAAGCCAGTGAAAGTTCCGTCAAAATCGGTTGAGTCGTTTCGGAAATTAGCCGGAACAAACAGAAAGACAAAATTTTCAAAATCGTTTTTTTTGTTCTATGTACCGTATATATTTTCATATGCATTTAGTAAATAGCAGTTATTGACATTACAAACAGACACTTCTATTTAATTTATTTATGTAAGTATAGATTTGTGCAAGTGCAAAGGGCCAAGGTTTGCGACTAATGTCCCTTATACCTCCAAGTTATATTGATAACTCAGAAGGGTACTAATTTACAACATACTGGTAAAAGCCATATATTTATTTAAGTCATGAATATGATTTTTTATAATCCCTATAATAGTCTTAGGTCTTTCCAAAATCATGTAATGAAATTCAGGGTGAAGTATTAGTATACCACACAGTTATGGAATTCTCGTGTAATGTCGCGGTCCGAACCGATATGTCAAGCTCAGCTCAGAAATGAGCTGCAACCGACACTGACAAAGAGGTGTAATGAGTTCACACGAGGTGGAGGGCGGCTTGAAAGTCAGCGGAGAGGAACAAATACAGTTTCTTTCCCAATTGAGAAAAATGAGTAGAATATATTTAAAGGCGGCGCGGCGGGATTCCTTATTCAAGATCTTGATATTTATTCTATTTAGTTGATACTCCGATGAACATCGATTTTCACGAAATTTTCAACAGTTTCACAGCTGATACACATTATTGCGCATTATTGTAAACCTCCACTAATTAACATATTGGTCAAGTGCGGCACGCAGATTACATACGGTACTTGCTTATTAATTGTTTGAAAATGTTCAATACCTAACCGTGTCGAACCACGCACAGTGAAGGGACGGAACCCTTCACTGTGCAGTTGGGATTAATATTTATACGCAAGCACAGTATTTATTTTATCAACCACAAAATAGTTTGATTTTCATAGTATTTCTTGAAAAAACAGTATACAGGGTGTTTGGCGCATGGACCGACACAATTTTTTGGGGAGTTGAGAGGGTCATTTGCGAAGTTTCACCCAAAGATCCCATGTCCTAAGTGTCACGGTTAATAAGATATGATTTTTTTAGATTTTTTCCAAAAATTATGAACATAGTTTTATTTAAAAAAGTTCTTTATTTATTTAGAATAAGAATACATTGCAGAATACAATAAAAGTTATTTCGTGCAATTAGAACAATAAACAAAAAAGTAATGACTATTTAAAGGCGAGATTTCGGGTAATTTTGTGAAAAAAACAAAAAAAAACATCTCAATAACCGTGACACTTAGGACATGGGGTCTTTGGGTGAAACCTCCCAAATGACGCTCCCAATCCCCCAAATAATAGTGTCGGTCCATGCGACAAACACCCTGTATATATAAAAACGTAGTGACCAGAAGCGTAGTGACGAGAATAAGTTTGCCTACGAAACCCTAAATAGGAACAGAAAAAAGGAAAGTCGCCGTTTTCGAGGCCCATACTTTACGGTATATTTATACAGCACAGAACGCATTACGCCAGAGAAAAATATCTACTCTTTATTTTCTACGAATCTATTGATCTGGTTTCACAGCTAAATTGTCTGTAAGATATCTATTTATGCCACTTTTCGTCTGTGGGTGTCTTTTGTGTTTGAAGTAAGAAATATTCAAACATACAAACTTTCACATTTATAATATTAGCAGGGTGACATGACAAACTGCACCGTTTTTCACTAATATTCAGCTAATATGTGTACCTACACAAAACGTATGCTGTGAATGTGGGAGTGTTATGAAAGAAAGAAAGAAAATACGTTATTTGTGGTACATATGACGCAAACAAAGAACAAAAACTAATAAACAATTTGGGGGAAAATATGCGTCACATCCACGCAAAACGGCCATCACTCAGCATAATGCTGGGACCCTATGCGAGACAGAGCCCCAGCGCTGGTTTTCAGCGACAGCCATCGTTGACGTGATGACGTCAAACCGGTGCAGCATATACAGAAATAACAAAATAAGACAAAAATTTAATAAAAATAAACACAATAGATCCTAATATAAAATATAATAGGTATTTAAAATGGCAACATTTCGTATCGTCGGCGACTCACGCGCCGCAGACTTAATACAATCTGTGCACGCAGCTGTCATAAAATGATTTGTTTGACGTTTTGGGTTATGAGATCACTAGCTCAATTGTTTTAAAGTTAGCTATGTTGCCAATTATCGGGGGCACGGCGGTGCCCCCGCCAAATCGAGCAAAACAAACACAAAGGCACAGCCGTACCATTTTTTTTCGAAGCCATTCAGAACTTTTTCGACCCCCTGTAACTTTGTTGTGGATAAAACTAGAAGCCTAAATTTTCAGTGACCTATTGGGCTTAGTATGACTAGGTATATTCTCAAATTATATTCAATCAGACCCTGTAATTTGAGAACTTTTGCAGGTCAAAGTTCCTTAATTTTGTCACTGTCTTAATGACTCACTCACTCACTCACTCACTCACTGATCATCCAAAATTCTAAGGTACTTCTAGCAGGCACATAAGCCTCAAATTTTGAGCACATTAGCAAGGAAAAAATTAAATACACCGCATTTTCTGTCCCGTTTCCTAGATATACGAACTTTTTAATCGCATATTATTTATATAGATTACTAAGTTACTTATGCAGTTCATGCAATTTTCCGTCACTTACACTACCTAATTAGATAGGTAGGTAGGTAAATTTGAATTTTGTACATAAACAGTTTGTAAAGTTATTCATCACCAGCGCTACCTATACCTATTTACATAGACAGAGACTAGGTGCCTAGTGTACCTATCTAATGGAAGATAAAGGTAGGCACGATCAGTCTCTTCGAAGGTTGCTTGTAAAATAGGCAAGAAATGAAATCAGTTGTCAATTAAAATGCATTGAAATTAAATGAAGAATCAATAATAATTATGTTTAACAACATATGGGATCTATCTACGATGCCGTAGATAAACACACAAATCCACACTTTTATTAAACTGATGTAGTTTCAGTAAGCATCGAGATAACTACCAACAAAAAAAATGAAATCCCATGAGTGATTTTTTCCTTTAATATGACCGTATTTTGTTCTGTTTTGTCCTTCAGATTTAAACGTTTCACCAGATCTATACAGAATGTGCTTGCGACTGAAATCTCTAAAAGATTTGTTGAAATTCAAACGTTCCTCGAATATCCGTTATTTCACAACAAAAAGGAATGTTAGCCTGTCTAAAATATCAATTAGGTAACTGCCAGGAGTTCTGAAACAATTTATTTTACTAACGCGAGTGTCTTAGTCTCCTGCTCTGTAAAATATAAATCACGAGCAGCCCGTGGGATCAATTTCCAAACTTAGATAGAGGCAGTTTTAATTACTTATTAATAAGAACTAGCTCAATTGTTCTAAAGTTAACAACTACTTAAATTTACAGGTAGGTCGAAGTAATAAACGGAAGCTTTCACAACTTTGTCACTGAAATAACTTACTTTAAAAACATTGCGTACTTAGGAATTACATTATTGTTCATTGGACGAGTTTCTCTCTCCGTCCGCCACAGCCATTGCTGTCGTTGCTGTCCCTTATCGATAAAAGGTGTGTTTACAATAATTTACACTCACACTTATTTTATTATTACTCATGGTTTTATGGTAATTCATTCATTAAATTGTCTTTAAATGCAGTTTTTGTTAATTGCGAGACAAAACACAAATTACCAAACAGTTGTCTTGGTTATTCGGTATTTTTCCATTTCCCCTTTAGAAAATGTGTTTTTCATCATATATTCAAAAGCTCATGAACACAGATTTCATAATCATGTGAATGTCGAGGCGATCCAACTCCTTGACATTATTGGATTAGTGCGAAGACACACGCCATAGGATAGCCCAGTTAAGTAATCATGACCTCAGAGGTCAGCTACGAGACGCTCTACAAAAAAAACCTGCGTGACCGCAGAAGACAAAATAATATTTTTGAACAGAGCGATTCACATGGAAGTATGTAGCTATTATAAAACACTAGACTACTATATTGAATGGTGCAATAAAGTACCGGACATTAGCTTGTGAATATGTAGAATATGTATAATAATTACACAATATGATAGTTTATTGAAACTGCCACTCAAGTTGACAAAATATATTAAAATGCTTGATTGAGATTGGCATGCACAGGTCTCTAGTGTACCACTAAAAAGTAAGTGATTATCTATACTAGGTTTTTATTGTGGCTTCGCCCGCATTGGGTACAATAGGAAGGTATCTTATTATTTTATTTAAATATTATAATATCGTGATAGATATTATTCTGTTACGTTGAGCATGAATATCCCTTATACAAAATAATAAACAGCTGCTTTGCTTTTCCGTTTCAGTGAAGTCACGTAGGTATGGAGCAGATGCTCCACCTATGTACTTAGGTGTGCAATTTGCATCTGCAATACTTTGTTGTTTGTAGGTCACGTCCACCTACAATGTTCGTACGAGTCGGTGCACTGTGCCCCATGGCCCGTACCTACTTACACGCTCCGGTTATCGGCTAGCCGGTACCGGAAACCCAGTGGCGAATGAATAGGTGAGGCGATTTCCTAAATTGAGTCGATACGAGTGAAATCTTTCATACATAATGTGACAACTTATCTATCCAGCTTAACCGTGGGAAAAGTAACGTAATGTAGCAACACATTTGCTTAAATTACGCGACGGAAAGCTCGTGGTGTTTACGACTGTACCTAAGCATTTTTAAATAGTCCTAAATTACGTCACGTACGTAATTTGATATATAAAAATAAGCACGCCGTATTGTCGCCGTCTAATTTACGCCAGGTGTGTTAATACTCTTGAATTGCATTTTAATTATACCTTTCTAACCTAAATACAGCAATCTAGTAATATGTATGTAGAAAAAATAATTTTATTTAATATTGGCGGGTCGCGAGCTTCCATGAACTAAGATTAGAATGCTAAGAGGCTTTGTGGTTTAGTTCAAAACCGGGTTGTTTGTAAAATGCATGGAATATTACTACCATGATTCATGCTCCCAAAATATCGCTATATAAACAGCAATTTGTGGATTTCATATCATATCTTGGGGCTAGGTCAATCGGCCGCCTTAGGGTGAGGCCTGCAGGCAACAGACTTGGGGAGTTTGTTGCCCGAACAGTCAAAGGCCCGAGACGGCGGCGCATCGTGTTCCGCGCGCGCCTCTCTCTAGAGGAATTGCGACCTTATGTGGCCGCTGAGGGTGACGGGGTCCGCATGAATTCATGCTAGTCAACACCTAGCCGGGGGAGCGTGATGAAATGCGCATGCACTCCAGCACCCCGGCTAAAGGTAGCAGAAGGACACCGTGTGGTTTAAGTCAGTAGGACTCTGACAAACCCCTCCACCAGACCCAGGGTGGAGCACATCCATGAGAATTTCCACACGATAATAAAAAAGGTCAATAAGACTAGTATAAAACAGCTTTCATATAACGGTTATAATTTGAAAATTTTGTATTGGAGCTACCAATATCAAATAGCTAGAAATACAATGCAAAAATAAAACTAATAGTATTGATACAATGAAATTGGAACCATTCCCACTGGGGCACCATTTTTTTTTTTTCGTGTAGTTAATGACTTACCTGGTGCCAGAGTTTGAAAGCCGCCCATGGGCCTCTGACTTGGCTTACATGCCGTCGAGAAATATCTCTCAGGCATGCCGGTTTCCTCACTATGTTTTCTTTCACCGTTTTTGAAGCAAGTGATTACTATATATAATACGCAAATGAAAGCTATGGGCCACCACTGCTCTCCAGCTATCAGACAGTATTGTATTCTAAAATTTTCAGCTGAAACTAATCCAAGTACTGGTCTAGAGAATTACTAAAACATATATCACCAGCTGTCAAACCATTACAAATCCAATCTCCTTCCGAACAAAATCGGCCATCAGTCTCGACGTACGGAACATAGGCACTAGGTTATCCGGTCCTGAGCCTGACAGCTGATGGAAACTGATTGCTTTCGACCAATCTCTGCTTCATTCATTCACTGCGCAGACACCAATTATTGGACATCGAATTTTGAAAAACAACGAAGTTTTTAGATAGGTGCTACTGCCATTTAGGTTTCAGCATTAAATAGATGTGGTTTTTAAAATTAGCCAAAGGGAAATTCGATTCAAAATATGTATAATTATTTCTTAAACAAAAAGCGTTGCATTCTTAGATATGTTGTCAATTATTGAAAACTACCAAACGAACGTAAACCAAAGCTGAATTGATTGATGCAACAATGTTAACAACAAGCAACATTTCCTGTTTTTCTTGCTTGAAAATGTAGGTATTTAAATAAATAGGTACCTGTCAATTACATTTGTATGTGGTTGTAAATACAAGTCCGGCTTTTTTTTTCATTGTTTCTTGTCTTAATGTTAATGATTTTAAAATAAATGAGAAATACCAACCTGTCGTGGTCCACTTCAGGTCAAAAGCCTCATACAGAGAAGGATCACTACTTTTGCAGTAAGACACTTCGGCGATGATCCTTAAGGGTCAGTTCACATTGAAACGTGACGATGCTCGAAGCCAGTGTGCGCACTTTGAAGTTGCTGGCAGCCCCACGCCTCGCTGCTTCGTGATGCGCAGCGTGTTGCCGCAGTATCGAAGTGATTTTCGCGAGGCATTTTTGAATTATCTCAATTAAATGTGTATCTTTTTGAGTAATAAATAAAGTTATATTTTGTGAGTGCGCGCAGCATCGCTTCGCGTCACGTCTCGATGTGAACCAACACTTAGTCCGTTTAAAATAATTAAACTGAAATAGCCAGCCATAAGAATTAAATGAATATGGAAATAGAAATATGTTCGGTCAACTTCTGCTTCGTATTGATTCAGATAAAACGGAATCGGCAATATTGACTATGGACTTGAAATACGATGCGGATTTTGGTCAGGACTGAATTTCAATTCAATGTAGCTTTCCTGCTTTGATCGTGCGGACCTTCTAGCCACATATTGTACAAAACATATGACGTTCTTTTAAGTTCTAGCCACTTTAGAATAGCCCCCGGAATATACTATATATTTCTTTAAATTGTAATACTTACCTACATAATACTTTGACAGAAAATGTGACTATCAATTTCAAGAAAACATTAAGTAGGTATGCTTTTTATTAAATATAACTCAAGATAACAAGAGCTGTATTATTGATTTTTATTCAGTACCTAAAAACCTTTAGATTAGAATTTACTATAGATCATTCGCCTTAACAGTATTGCTTTTATGTTTGAAGACAGTTTTGGGACAGCTTTTGACATAATTAGCTGTTTCTGCCTTGTCGTCTGCGGGTATTCTGGAGAGAACAAGTCTATGATCAGATTTTTTTTAAATCTTTTCACCGTATCCAGTGACAGTGACCCAGACAAAATGTTCTTGCCAAACATGTTCATGGAAACTTGGTCACACGGTGTAAAGAAGTGCTGTTCAGCATCATTGTATTGTATGTGTGTACTTGTGTAGGTATCTGAAAGCTTTGGGCGACATTAATTGCGTTTTTGGCGCTTCTTGTCTAGGTCTTCAAGACTAGATTATATCGAGTTTTGACGGTATTGATTTTTTATAGACCGACTTCACATGAAAGAATTGAAAGGCACAATTTTTTTTTCCGTAATGTTTTGTAATCCCTGTTTTGAACTTAATTTCTATGATTTCTTTTTAGTATGTTTGTAATTTTTATTCAGTCAGATTTGAGAACTCTGATTTTTCTTTCGCCTCCAACTTTATATAACTCACGAATTCAGTATATCTAGAAGTAGAAATGCATCCCTTTAAAATGTTCAAGGTCCAACATTTACCTTCGTCACTTCGTCGAGGAAATAATACCTGCGGCGGAGCGCTCCTCCAATACAATTAACTTGCGGCTTGAGTGATGCCTCTCTTCAAGTGATTGTCTCTACACTACATACTAACAATTTGTACTTTATCGCCCCTGCTATAAAGTCCTCTTTCTTTTGTCTAGATGCGATCTAAGTTAGTTTTTTTTTTTGTTTAAGTAAGATAATGAGCATTTTTCTTCGTTTCAGGAAAGTATTGATGTATTTTATGCTTTTAAGTCGTGGGATACAGATGTTTAGTACACCTTTGAAGGGCCCACAGGTGATTACAAGCGGGGAGGCAGTAAAAAGGGTTTACACAAAGACTCATTTGACAGGCAGGATCTCTTCAAAGTTGAATGTAAGGCTTAGATTCAGTATAAACACCCCCAGGAGATGCTGGGAAGGATGCAAACGGTGCTAGTCCGTATTTATATGCGACTTATATATACAGTTATATTTATTGGAATTTCTACTAGTGTGTGTGTGTTCAGCAAATATTCCAAGCGCTTTACGGTTCAATCAAAATCAAATTGTGAAATACGGGTACCTAACTCGTAGCAAATCAAACTTGATGATGCCGTCTTGGACTCAGTAATATCGTCTACAAATAGTTTGAATATTTGGAAGTCATTCCCACTCACTTAATTATTAAAACTTTGTCAGAAAGATGTTAGCTTTATTAAACCGTGCCGTCCTTTCGCCGGTGGAAGAGTGTCCAGTCCAGAGTCGAACTCTACAGTGCCGTACGGGGTGGGGTGCGGCACTTCCCCCAAAGGGGGAACCGACCCAAACACTAATATTAACATAATTAGGAAAACAAATTTTTTTCAGCCTAGGGTAATTTAGGTACAGTCACAACGTGATTCCTCTTAAATTTCTAGAGATGCATGGACCAAACCATAAAGAAAGACGAAATGGTTGGCGCAGTGGTTAAGCGATTGACTGCTGCGCTGCGTGTCGCGGGTTCGATTCCCGCACGGAACACATATTTGTATGACCTACAATTAGTTGTTCCGGGTCTGACTGTTTGTGTATGTGAGTTTAAATGTTTGTAAACGCACCCACGATACAGGAGAAATTCCTAGTGCGGGGCAAGGCTTAAAAAAAAAAGGTTTTAGGGCTACAGCAGACAAAATACTTTGCCTCGGCGATCTGGTGACTGAATCGCATTTTGGTGATCGCTTTTTGTCAGTCGCTGTATCGAGTTTGTGAAAATCACTGGTTACTAATGCTAGGGCACATCGTCCACGATGCTACTCAAAACTAACATGTTACAAACTCAAATCATCAATGAGTAGTCAGTACATCTAATCTGCCTAGCATTTTTCCCAACTATGTTGGGGTCGGCTTCTAGACTAACCGGATGCAACTGAATACCAGTATTTTAGATACAGCGACTGCATATCTGACCTAAACAACCCAATTACTGGGTAACACGATAACCCTTTTTATTACTGGGGGAATTCCTCATGGACGTCCTCCGCCCTGGGGAGGGTGGAGGGGTCTGTCAGACTCTTACTGACTTAAACCACCCCAGTGTTCCGTCTCACACCGGCCACCTCGAGTTAGGGGGGAGTGAGGTGTTAAACTCCCCCCTTAAATCATAGAGAGGCGCGCGTCGAACACTACGCGCCACCATCTCGGGTCCTAAGGAGTAGGGGGCGTTGGATTTTCCCAGAGCCGTCGCCCCTGGACCCTTTTACTGGACCCTGGACTCCACCGACGCCCGGTGCGTCTGCTGCGGATCGGGTTAGCGGAAGCAATCTCTCCCCTTTCCGCAGCCTCCTTCTGCGAAATGACTGTTTCGCAAAAGGATACCACCGCAACACGACACCCCTAGGTTACCCAGTTATCAGTCTTTTGGGCTTCTGCTAGCCCTTAACGACTGGCAAAAATCTACGATTGTCAGCCGGGACCAAAGACTAAACGTGCTTTCCGAGGCACGGAGGGGTCTCGATATGTAGTAGAGGGTCCCCCATCCACGAACCAAGCGTAGCTTATCCGTCGATCGACTCGTGCGGCTGTTATTAGTACCGCATCGTGCAGTCGATGCGATCGTACACGATGCGTCTCCACGTTATTAACTAGTATGTGATCTTCATCGCCATTGGAGATAAGTATCTGAAAGCTTTTCCCGAAACGCCATTGTCAGCCAACACACGTAACAGGGCACCGCTTTTGTAATACTTTCATTAAGTTCACAAAAGCAACGTTTTATATATATTATCTTATATAGCTATGATGTACTTGTATGGCGGCTGTAACATCTACAGGGTGTCCAGTAAATAGCACGACATACTGCAGGGGGTGATAGCTAGGGTCACTACCTATCAATACAACACAATGTATGTTCAGCAAAATCTTACGGATTTACAGTTTTACAAAATTTTCCGAAATACCGAAAAATCTCTACCTGTAAAAAAAGTTTAAAAAAAAGATTTTTTTTAAACTTTTTTTACATCAAATTAAAGTAACTATTCACGTATAATTTAATGTAAAAAAAAGTACTAGAAAAGGATTTTTTCATTACGAGATGCTTAAAAATCTGTTTCAAGGTAGAGATTTTTCGGTATTTCGGAAAATTTTGTAAAACTGTAAATCCGTAAGATTTTGCTGAACATATATTGTGTTGTATTGATAGGTAGTGACCCAAGCTATCACCCCCTGCAGTATGTCGTGCTATTTACTGGACACCCTGTATACTTAATAAAAATACACTGACAGAGAATGCACAGCCAAAACCACTGGGGTTAGAAGCATATTTTACACAAGAGTTCCTAATGTAACGTGTGAGCGCTGAGAAAATATTTTCGAAATCCATCCCCTAAACGGGTTAAATAGGGGGCTATGACTGTATGGAAGTTCCTCATTTAAGCCAATAAGAATTACTATCGCCGCCGTGTGCAGGTCTCAAAGTTACTAAGTTGGTCCAAAGGTGTTGGATGATTAGTATATACGTATGTGTATTTTTATATATAAAACACTACCTGCACTATTCTATAATCAAACACTAACCTCAAAGCTGCTGAGCTGTAGGCTGCAGCGCTATGAATCATGGGTTTGATTTCCGGGATCATGGGATTTTTTGAAATTGACTATCTGCCTAGCCTTTTCCCAACTAACCGGATGCAGTTGAATACCAGTATTTTACATGGAGCGACTGCCTATCTGACCTCCACAACCCAGTTACTGGGTAATACGATACCCCTTGGTAAGGCTGGTTGTCAGCCTTTCGGGCTTCTGACGAACCCTAACGACTGTAAAATATCCACGAATTATAGCCGGGACCAACGGCTAACGTGTTTTCCGAGGCACGGAGGAGTCTCGGTATGTAAAGATGGTCACCCATCCACAGGCCAACCCTGGCAAGCGTAGCTTAACCTGATGGATCGACCCGTGCGGATACTATTATCCTCAAGACTGTAATTTTTTGTCAGTTGTATGAAATGGCTATAACACGACAAATTGACGAAGTGTGTTGATTTAATAAACAATTAATTTCCCGGAATATTTACCAATATAATTATGTTCTGATTCAGATCATTGAGTTTCATGTTTGTTACGTATCTACTATAATGATAATACATTCATCATACAATCTTTAAATTCCATGACAAGGAAAAACAAACACGAACCATGTCTCCAAATCCCCCATTTCGTCCTCACATCAAAATGATGGTAACAAATGGAGATGTAAGACCCCAGCGCATCAGGTAGGAGGATCAGTCATCGCGGCAATACGTACAGTCATGAGCAGAAATACCTTACACTTACTGTGGAGCGATACTTTTCTGAAGTGTTGATAGATATTTTATGGCGTTACAAACACCACATACCTACCCAATTCTTATGGTTTCGATAATAAAACGATTTTGTATTATGCGCCAATCAATTACGAGTAATCAACTCAGCCTATCTCGCAGTCCACTGCTGAACATTGGCTTCTCCCAGCCCACTTTTTAAGATCGTTCATCCATCGAGCTGGGGGGTGTCTGCACTACGAGTCGTCTGCTCCCTCACTCACTCATCACTCTTTCGACAAACATGGGCAGGGCTGCATGTCATATATAAATTTTGCGTAACTGTTAGGTATTTATGCTCGTGACTGTACACTCGCCATTAATATTAAATTTCCTTGGCCACCTCAAGCTCGACGTGTGCAGGGCGGGAACGATAATTTTCACGGGATATTTTATGGATCCAAGAAAACAGGTGCGGCTGAATTATTTATTAGTTTGCGTCGGCGCTGTTATCACTCATGAGGTTTTGTTTATTCATGACGTTTTACTGTTCACATTTTAGTTTTATGGGGTTGGAATCCGATGCGGTATAAAATGGAAAAATAAAATCTAGTTTAAAAAAACCAAATTCAATTAAATTGTAACTAAACTTACTGCCTTGGTTAAGTGGCGCTACTGCTGAGCATGAGGTTCCTGGGTTCGATTCTCAGGTCGGGCAAAGTGTTATTGGGTTTTTCTATATAGAATTTCTCAGTAACAGTCCAAAGTCTGGATGTGTGCCCGGTTGCTGGCAGGCTCGCCCCCTATCACATGGGACTTAAATAATACTGGTGAAATGTAGGGTTACTATAGTTACACCTCTGCTCAAACCTTTGGAGAAACAATGCGTGATGATGTTATGTCACTAAACTATTCCCTCACTCACTCACAGATGACTCAATATCTTAAGAGCATAACAAGTCGGTAGGTATCTACGTACCTACGAAACTTAATAGATTCTACTCGAATCATAAATCTAATTTCCGTTATATCAGAGAGCTAACGTAAAAGTAATATCTACGCAAAACGGTAACTTGAGTTAAATTTCAATTTCAACTAAAATCCTGAAGAGGTATTACAGTTTTAAGGTGGGGTTACACTCACGTGGAATTGCTTAAATTATTTATAGAACAACTAACTTTTCCCCTAAAGTAAATTCCAGCGTGAATGTCGGAAACTATCCCACGGGAACGTGCTACCGGGATGAAAAAGGTTACTGACACGTCTAATAGACAGATAGACTGACAGAAAGACAATTATTTTTGCAGTATTTTATAGTATTAGTATGGATGATAGTATTCAATGAATTACAGTCACATAGCTTGGTAACGAAGCAACCTAAAACAAGAACCATGGGGTAGGCTGTATTTCGAAAACTGATGTCCATCAAAGTATCTAGATTAGTTCTTCAGACCTCGAATTGAATGAATCTGCCTAGCCTTTTCCAATTACTTACGTTGGGGTCGGCTTTCAGTCCAATATTTCTTATGGAGCGACTGCCTATCTGACCACCACAACCCAGTTACTGGGTAACAGGATACCCCTTCGTAAGACTGGTTGTCAGACTTTTGGGCGTCTGAGTACCCGTAGCGAATATCAAAGATCTAGGAATGACAGCCGGGACCAACCGAGACACGCAGGGGTCTCGATGTGTAATGGATGATCCCATCTACGACACGACCGCGGCAAGCGTAGCTTAAACTTCGATTGACCCTTGCGGCTGTTATCATTTCGCTACGATCCCCTCGACCTCGAATTGAATACCTAAGTTATAGGAACTGGCGACTCAGAGAAGATAAATAGTATGGATTAGACCTAATAGCCGAACAACCAAGCGTTGTAGGTACCTGGTGAAGACATGAGTACAGTAAACCGCATGTTCATTGTAACAACTGGATTTTGACAGCACCACCGATAAGTAGTTTCAATAGTTGTAGGTACCTACTATAATGACGTAAGGCGTGTGATGTCTGACGTGTGACTTGCCCTATGTGAACTACGACACGCTGACTTGGTACAGTCAATGTCGTAATTGTTTTACCACTTTTGGCAACAATGACCAGTAAATTCAAACTGCACCAAGGGTGAAACTATCTAGCTGTCACGTAGACAAATAGACCTTTTACAACGTGCATATGACATCCAACCTTACGGAGCAAAAACAAGGTCCACTATATATTTAACTACACGCAGACATGAAAGGTTCTACAAGAGCAGCTCGCCGCTAGTGTGTGTACACCTTTAGTCAGCACTTTGTTACACGTATGAATAAGTAACTTGATGCCGCTCACCTGTCCTAAATGTAATGCATTCGACTGGCTTTTTAATACACGCATTAAAAAGAGTATTTTTCACGAAATACATTCATCATTGAAACCCGACTCCACCTCCTGTGATCTTCCAGGTTTTACCACAATGCAACAATGTCGTCTGCCCATCTCGAACCCATCATAAATATTGGGTAGAAGGTTGTGGGTTCGATACCGGGCAAGTGCCAATGTGAGTTTTTAAATTCACCTTGACATTGACAAACCACAAATCTGGACTTATGCTTAATATAAGACTAAAAACACCAACCCGTCTTGAGCAAGCGTTGTGATCAGTGCTCGTGCCTTCTCTGTATGAGAAGAGGCCTTAGCCCTGCAGTGGGACAGTAACAGGCTGGTCTTATTTATATCATTTATATTAACCACTCAGAAGGGTGGGGCTGACTGCCAAAGGACTGTCCGTAGGATATTCCACTATCGAAGAGACTTTTTAAAATCTCGTATAGGCTCACGTTTGACATATCTCACCAGGGACTATTTTAGTGCATACCAATTTCATAGTGAATTTTAAACAAGACCAAAGTGAGTATTCCTTGAATGCGATGCACTAGCATCATAGTTATTTTGCCGTAAGCATATCAGAGTTATGCAAAAGGTATGAGAGTGTTTTCACCGCTATGCATACTGTAATGTTTAAAGCTAATTAGCTCTTACTGAAATATTTATGTATTACTGAGAACAAGCTACGTTGCTGTGGTCTCATTTGGTTAGGTATACTGGGAAAGTACACACCACACAACATACCTAAACAACACACTCACAACTTTTTTTCGTCTGGACCTCCTAATACACACCCTCCGTCGGAGGGTTATGGCGGACCCCTACCGACGTAAACCTCACTATTCCTACTACTGCCATGAGTCGGGGGCCCGGGAGATACTTGTACATTCGCCGCACACTCACACCTAGAGTTAAAAAAACTTAAAACTTGCGCAATCTAGCATAATCTGAACTACGGCGCGAGCATGTCACTGACGCAAATCCATAATATTATCCCTTGCCAACAATAGCTCAACGCGCCTAAATAAATTTTCACTTCAAAAATTGTTTTACACACAGTGTCCTTACTTTTTCAGGCTCATGAAAGTTGTGAACCTGTCTATTCGCCAAAATAATCCATACTTTATACAGAGTGAATTATACAATTTCAACGAACGTAACTATTCATTGAACGTTATAATGAAGATGTTTTCTCTGTAATTTGTACGCTTAATGTCTTAGTCAAATATTGAGGCAAATGGTGTCCAAGTTCACGTACGTAGATGCTTTTGAAAATTGCGAATTAAATTCTTATTTTATCTTTTAACTGCTTGATATTTTATAATATTTGGTGACGTCGAAAGCATTATTAGTGTATTCACTACCAGTTAAAATAGCATTGAAGGTTGAAGGCCTTTCAATGTGAAAGTTTAAATAAAAATTATATATACTTGATGACGAATTATAAAGAAAAAAAAATAGAAACACAAATCTTGGGTTTTCTCGAATGCCATGGATTTTCACCTTGGCTATATGGTGTGCTTAAGGCAAATATTGCAACAGAATCCCACTGTCCCGTCACAATCACATTTTATATTATAGTGTTAATGGTGGATGCCTATCAATGTAAGATAGATTAACCGATTATAATGGAAAACGAAGTACTTAAGAGTCCTATTACATTTTTGACGCAAATTCATGATTTTTGACGTTTTAATTTTTGGCAGCAGTAAGATATTTGAATTATTTGATTATGAATAACGATAGTGCCATTCTCTTTATTGTAAGTCGGAATTACACATTTTAACTTTTCTTGTCGTGTAATTTACTATGAATATTTTACGAACTCACTTTACATGGAAAAACGTCGGCGATGGAACTTTGACGATCAAATTCACATTGTTTCATTCAGTTCTAATAAATGCGAAAGTTACTAAACGATAATTTTAATATTTTACTTGTTTATTGGAGTTCTATAATTTCTTTAAATTCCTTGAGTTTTCAGGGAAACTTCGTAAAGAAAACCAATAAATGTCTTGATTTTCATGTCCATTATATTCCAAATAAACACAATTAAATCAAATAAACTAATATGATATAAAACTTCGATCTACAGTGAATACGTTTCATTAGTTTTTGTTTCTCAATATAATAAGACAAAATTACAATAAATTAAATTAAAGTACTTTATATTCCGCGTCAATTCAGCAAATTACACGAAAATAATGTGTAACTCCAACTTACAAGAAAAAGAATGGCACTATAGTTATTATAATCAAATTATTAAAATATATTACTGCTGCTGAAAATAACATGGTCAAAAATCATGAATTTCCGTAAAAAAATGTAATAGGACTCTTAAAAGTTTACTTTCAGGTAGTATGTGAAAAAAATTACTGGTTTCAGCTAAAGAGCAAGAAAAAATACTTAAAAATTGATTAAAAATCCAGTCTAACCGCCGGAAAAGAACTTGACTACAAAAGCGATTACGAGTAGGCTCGATCAATGTAAAGTTGGCTAACATCAATATAAAGTTAATTATATCAGTTTATGGAAAGTGTCCATAAACTAGACTAGTAAATTCTTGCAAATCAACCAACAAGCCGGCTAGCCACGCTCCATCGGTTACACGCAGGTTGAGTGCACACAGGCACATCATTGTAACATAGGCGCAGTGTACTTTATGTTCGCTAGGCGATACATGTTCTATGACTCTTGACGACTGGGTGTTCGCCGAACGGGCGTTTTTTTTTTACTCCTTTTGTTAAAGATGTATTTGTACACTCGCCTGCACGTCAGTGGAAATATTTTGACCTTGAGCTTGTCTAGCACAGTACGGAGTTTCAATAGAATAAGAGGCCAGCTTATACTGGTTATGTTACCACCACTGACGTGCGACACACTGTACCATCGAAGAAGTTCATATCTATACACCGTAAGGACTATTTCTGCTTGCAGCGCTCGGCCGCTATTAGAACCGGGCGGTAACGGATGTGGTCATCGTGTTCACGGGATTTTGTTTTCAAACTGCTTAGATATGAAGTTCTTCGATAGTACGTAACGACGAACTAATTAGCTTAGGTTGTCAGCCGGCAAATCTCCGGTTAAATCTCCAGTTATCGTTAAAGTTACTTTGATGCAACTTACTCTAATTGTTCACCAAAATGAGAACCATCATATACATGACCCATGATTCAAATTACAACTGTCATTCTATGACAGTTGTATGAAATGGCTATAACACGCTATAACATGGAAAGGACAATGACAAGAATCGGCTCGAATCATGTAGCGTCCGACAGACTTTTCATATTTATGATAATTTATAGTATAAAATAGAAAGAATTATAGAGTATAAATAAAATCTGTAGAAGTACACCGTTTAAAAGTCATTTTAAATAGTTATTCAATTTTTCAATACGTTCAACACGTTCCTATCTGCAATTTCAATTAGAAATGTTGCCAATACCAAAATAAAATAATATCGATACGAAATTGCACTTGCAAATCGATTGCATTAATATCATTATGAAACTACGTAAGTGAATTTATTACATATATATAAGTCGTAACTCGTTATTCTTAATATAATAAATAGTATTTAGTTATATTTCTGAATATATTTTTTAACCATTTATAATAAGTTAATTCGATTTTCGATACAATTTAGAATAGGTATTAATTATTATAGTGCTGGCAACACTTGATCTTGTTTTTGTAGCTGTCATTGATGATTGTCAAAAAGTTTTACTACTTCTCCTGCGCGTTTTATCACGAGCGTCGAAGTGATTACGTGTTTTTGAGTTTTGTGTTGTATAATGCTGTGTTTCTGGACTCCGATTTTTCTACCACTTACGACTACCTTGGCTGTTGAAACTGAACCTGAACCTGTATTACTCGCTGACCCGGCTCGCCCAACCGAACATCTGAACCTGCCTACTTGTTGACCTGGCTTTTCTCACACGGACGGACTACTAACCATGATTCGCTGCATTAATTGTGGAGTAAAGACCTTTCGAATGCGACGATACTCGTTAGAAACTGAGACTTATCCATGTGTTTTTTTCCCATACCTATATTCTAAAATAATGTAAGTATGTTATAATTATGTATATTTACTATGAAAACATATATTATGCGAAGATAATATGTGCCAAAAATCTATATTTAATTAATAATTTAATAGTTTATTTGTTGTTATCGTTAAAATTAGAAGTATTAAGTGGACAACTTTAAAGAACTATAACTTTTTTTGGTGTACTTCTTATTGAAAACTAAACATACAATCACATTCTATAATTATTTTCCTTTTTAATGATATATAGTTCATTTTTGTCGGTTCTGGCCGAGTCTTGAAGGACAACTTGGCATTCTCCTTTGTCGTAGTGTGTCAATTTGCTTATTTATGTATTCATTTATTTATTGGAGAATCAACAGCAATAACAAACGGATAACAGTTGATTAAGAATCATAAAGCCAATTACAGGTTCTCACGGGTAAAATCAGAAAAATAGTAGAAATGTTATGATAATAAGATAAACACCTAAGATAAACCAATCACTCCTACACCAACAAGTGACGCAGCACAAAACTCTTTAAAAATATACATATATTAGGTACCTATACCTACCTACACAGATCAAAAACTTACAGAACAAAAAATATAAAAGCTGTTAGTCACAGCTAGCCATTAATCTTTGTTGTATTTTTCAAGCCTATGCTGTTAGCTCGTCAATCTTCAGTGGAGCTATTGGCAATTCAAGCTGCATGCGGCAATATACTCTATTCAAGCTGCATACAACAATGTGTTGGTTCAGTACACACGAACATTTGCTGGTTGAACTGAGCGTGAAATAAAAACACGGCGGCTATCAACTGTTTATAAAACAACATTGCTGAGGTGGTATATTTTCTGAAGGTTTTATAGGCAGTGGTATATTTTTATTTTCAAGGGGAAATCATCCTGGAAACCCTTCTTCAGGGGAAACCGGAGGATTATATCGGACTCCTACCATCTATAACCCCAAGGGTCCTTCCTTTACCATGAGTCGAAGCCCGGGAGATTCTCGTACATTCGCCGCACCCCCGACTGGTATTAGCCCGCCATGCCTAGCGGGCCCCACCACCAAGTTCGACCGATCCCACGACCGCCCGTCCTCCCATAGAGGCACGCATGGAACATAGTGGCAGAGGTATCTACGAAATGTGGTGGTACTATAGCCACATTTATAATTTTCAGATACAGCTACCTAGATTTAATTACTAAGTGACTGAAAAAAAAGAAGCCTTTTCTTCAATACTTATACGAGTATATACCGCTAGATATTTAAACATTCATTCATCCATTCAAAAACGCATGAAAAGGGAACATTTGCTAGCTCGTCGGATTCCCAAACATTTTTACATCAGTGAATAAGCCCTGACATAGAAGTATTGGCATTAACTAAAAGCCGATGGAACTAAAAGCTATTATCTATTAACCCGACCCATGTTATTTGCTATCAATCACCAAGCTCGATGAAGCACGGTTATAGAATCCGGCTACGTTTCTGACACTTTTATTTATGTAACATTACTGCTTGTTAACGCAAATCATGATTTGTATTCAATTAAATTCGGAAAAGTTTATTATTAAAATTATTATTGGTGATTTTTTTTACATCTGAATCTTGTTACGTCGAAGTTACGAAATTATTTATCAATATTTTATTTTCGACATGACGGCTTAGACAGTTGGCAATCGCTTTCAAAGTGTTTCGTATTTCTACAACGACATTCAAAAGCGGGGTAATTGCGAAACACACTAAGCAATGGCTTTCGTTTTGACAGTTCAACAACATTCATTGCGTTATTTACGTTGTTGAGTAGACAAATTTTTCGAACATATGGAGCAATGGATTAGCAATATCCTTCAAAAACATTAAGATTGTGATTGAAAGTGTGTTACGCAATCAAGGGGCAGGTTTGACAAAAGCTTTCTGTCAGTTTCATCATTTCAGCCGAGAGACGCCCACTGCTGAACATAGGCCTCCCCCAAGCACCGCCACTTCGACCGATTCTGTGCCTCCCGCATCCAGCGGATTCCTGCAACCTTCACAAGGTCATCGGTCCACTTTATGGCAGACGTTCCAACGCTACGTCTCCCGGTACGCGGTCGCCACTCCAAAACCTTTTGGCCCCATCGGCCATCTGTTCTGCGAGCAATGTGTTTTGCCCACTGCCACTTAAGTTTGGCAATTCTTCGGGCTATGTCGGTTACCTTGATTCTCCTGCGGATCTCTTCATTACTGGTTCGATTAGCTTACGTCACTACAATACATTTTTTTTACTTTTTCCATCATCATAATTGCTGTCGGGCCGAAACGATGTTGACGATGAATCGCTGATAGAATGTCTCTTTGTCTAGGCTGTAAGGTAAACAAGTGCTTACAATGCATGTAAAGAAGAAGAACAAATGAAAGTCCGTTTTAATCTCTCGTTACATACTTGACATCGTGTAAGTAACACTACTAAATTGAATAGTCAACAACCCCGCATTCTTACGAAGTAATGCATTGTGTCCTCTTTATTTCTCTAGCATAACTTATGGCTTAAGTTAGCAGCGTTTTACATATCCCTGGCATTTTGCCAAAACTTTTCCTTGATTTCAAAAACAACAAAGCTGTTTTTCTTAGCGAGAATGCTAGTTTGTTGCTAATCCACTGAAAGTTGTTCTCATGCAGATTATGATGCACTAAAGTTAAAATTTAAATTGTGCTGTGGGGTTATTGCGTAACACACTTACAATGGCAATGCTTTTCATTTTGATAGTTTCACAACATTAATTGATTTATTTAAGTTGATGAGCAGACGAATTTTTCGTACATAATTATGAAGAAATGGACAAGCAATTTCCTTCAAAATCCTTCGAATTGTGATTGAAAGTGTGTAACAGTGACAAAGATAAAGTTGACATTTAATTTTATACAGGTCATATTTTCAGCTAGAAACCTATAGTACCACTGAGTCTAACCACTTTTCGACCTTAGTGGTGGGTGGTCAGGCGCCAGTTCTGAAAAATTATTAAATCAGAAAAGGTATATAATCTATAGGTACTCTATGCCTAGAGTACCTATAGATTTTTTTGATTACAAGAGTAATACATATTAGATTTATTTAGTTTTATAATATCTACAAATATTGTTGTTGTTGTGTTTCATTTTATTTTATATTTTAATAGTCTAAATGTCAAAATGTAAATGTGGGTCTTTGTGTCTATAGTCTAAGCGTTTGGTATTGTTATTAGAATATAAGTAATAAATAAGTTAGGTTTTAACCATGTAAATATTCGTATGCCGCTTTTAGCGGCGGATGTGCCCTGAACATAATTACTTCACTTGAACAACTTGTATGTACCATATCCGACGAATAAATATCTTTATCTTTATCTTATTTATATCAGTGAGTTCCTAAGTTTTTCACTAATAAACCACCACGTATTCACTTTAAAGAAACCTGATGTTTAGAAACTATTGGAACCCAGTACAGTATCTTCTTCAGTTGCATCTAAACCGCTCATCTCGTGGCTTGCTCCACACGTCACTGAATGATGCCATCCGGAGCAATTCATGTAAACGTACCTTCCCACTAGGCCATTTCAGACATAGAATATTTACTTACAGTTCTGACTGTTGGTTCAAAGATCCGAGATTCGGTGGTAAAGTTCACTGTTGGGCATGGGCAACGGCCTCCATTTTTGATGTATTCAACGAAAGACTTTGGATCACTGCATAGCATTAATAAAAAAATAAAGGTTGATTATGCCTATAATGTTCCCATCTGATCTGAAACAGGCCTCCTCTGTGTGACAAGGTTTGGACCCGCGTATTCCACCACGCGGGTCCAGTGCGGGTTGGTGGACGTCACATGTCTTCATTCTAGGATATGCTGGTTTCCTTACGCTGTTGCCCATCACCGTTTTGAGAGCAGTGGTGATGAAATAATTTACAAAGAGTAAAGCGCCTGTGAGTTCGCACCTACGACGTACAACTCGTAAGTCACGGCCGTTTCCAATGGGCTACCACTGCAATCCCAATGATGGTGGTGGCAAATAACCATTGAATATAGTGATTCTGTGAAGACCATTCATCCTTCACGCCAGTGAAGATCATTCATGCCAATGGCCAGTGGTGGTACTATATTCGATGGTTATTTGCGACCACCATCACACCCGATGTCAATAAAGTATGGTATACCATAGTTAAAAAAAGGCATAATTTATTCATATTATGTATCATAGCTTAGCAGCATAATCAGTCTATAACATTCCCACTCCTGGAACACAGGCCTCCTCTGTGGAACCGACAAATATTTGTTAACAAGTAGACCTATAGTCACAATGGGCAAAAAAGAAACGTTTTAATGAATAGATCTTATAATTTTAATAACGTTATGAAGACAGTTATCAGTTGAATAAATCAGTAATAATAAGTCATAGGATTCGGCCATTAGCTAACATAATATTCAGTAAGTTTTTAAAATAGTTCCATACTAATTCTATGAATAGTTCCTTCGGTTACCAATTAAGGCCACTTACTGGCAATACTGATCATTTAAAAGACTTGTAAGAAGTAGGTACTCTCTTACAGACATGTCCCTTCTTAAACCTCACTCATTGTACCTACAACTGAAATTCAGGCCTTCACAATACGGTTTTTACTTTAAAACTTTAGTGAGGGAACGCCGGAGGTCATCACTTTAGTCTTAGTCGGAGGAGTGAAGATGAAATATACCCTTGTGTGTAACATTCATTCTTCTTTTGTACTGACGTAGAAAAATTTAATATTCCACTGAGTTAGAATAGGGAGGTTATTAAATATCGAAATATCGAGAAGTAATGAAAGTTACAAAGTGAATTAATAAAATATTTCTTTCTCTGCCTTATAATCCCCGGGTTAGATATACCAAAAGAAAAAATACTTAGTAATTAAAAATGTATACCAAATACCATTAAGATTTATGTATGTACTTAGATCACGAAAAATCTTAAAATCATTATAATATTTCTCGGAAAATGCTTTGATTGACGTTATCAGAATGAAGAAAAAGAATTATTTCACAGAACCAACGAAATCAAATGAATCCGTCTAAAGTAGGTACGGAGAGATATCGCGTATCTGTCCTGTTGAAACTTCAACTTTCGCTGGAAGCCTAAAATAAAGTTGAGAACTCTTATCTGGCTGAAGGAGGGAATTAATCAGAAGAAGGACCTACTTATCTGATCTTACGTTTGACCCTGCGAAAGATATAAGACCTTTGAACTTTACTCTGAAAAGGTGCTTGAAAAATCACGTCAGAATTTCCCTAAAAAGACGAATTAAAACGACCCAGTAATTAAAAAAGTTACGCGCAAATAAGTTTAGGTACAGTCAGTGGACTGTGAAAGAAGGAAAATATTTTATTTGAGACACGCAAAGGAAATACAAACAGCAATAAGCTCTAAGCTCTGTGGAAGGATCCATCTTATTATAATACTAGCATTTCCTTGTTTTAACATAATAATTATATCGGATCAGTAGTTCCGAAGATTACCCTTTACATTCAAACCCACAAATTGTACCTCTTCATACGAGTAATGTTAGGATAACATAACATAACATCACGCCTTGTTTCCCTGAAAGGTTAGGCAAAGGTGTACCTGTAGTACACCCTTAATTCGCCAATCATGTTTTTTTTTAAGTCCTATGTAATATTTTACCTATATATCCAATTAGGATAAATAGGTAAACTATACTGTATACGATAGGTCGATACTTATTCCACCAAGTGCACGGACAACAAAACGATTAAACTAAGCCGATTTGATTGATTGGCAATAGCAGTCCTGCCTGTTAGCTTGGCACCATTCAATCGAATCAGCTTATCATAATTTATTTATTTATTTAAACTTCTCGCACACATTATGGTACACAGGCGGAAAAGCATCTTATGCTCGCTAGGGTTGCACGAGGCTAGGATAGCAAGAAAGTGCGAGTAAGCTATACATTCCGATCTCGTGTAGGTATACCCTAAGCAAGCAAGCGAGCAAGTGTGTGTAAGCTAGGGTGAAATATAAGTATACACTCGAGAGCAATGAATCCGGGTCACTTAAAGAATCCTAAAAATCTCGGAAACTAAAAATGCTAGGTTAATGCAATAAATTGTATTTAATAGACAATGTAATACTCCTTAAATGAAGGTATTAAAACTTCTTAGTTATTGTAAAGTTATATCATAAAAAAATCAAATTTGAAAAAGGGCCACTTTCGAAGATGGAACTACGAAATTACAGCATTTGGTTTTGCTTTTGTTTGTAATCTGTCATTTATGTGGGTACATAAACCATGTTGATAGTACTCTATATTCATTATTCAAGCTGAAATTATGTCGCTTACGCCTGAAGAATGCACCAGAATACTTACAATGCTGGAAACCGGCCGGAGTCAGCGCGATACAGCCAGGACTGTCGGTGTGTCGCTGTCAACAGTACAAAGAGTTCTCCGACGTTACGAAGAAACTGGTTCTAACCTACGCAGACCAGGAACGGGCAGAACCAGGTGTACCACAGCACGAGAAGACCGATACTTGGTGAACACCATGCATCGAAATCGCTTTCTTACAGGAACTGAACTCACAAATCAGTTTCGACGCCTCAGAGGAAGTAACCCAAGTGCATGGACAGTAAGACGTCGGCTTGCTGAATCTAACTTAAAACCCCTTAGACCTGCAAACGGCCCTAAACTGGAGCGCGGGCATCGTATTTCAAGACTAAGATATGCCCAGAGCCACGTAAATTGGAGTATTGAAGATTGGTCAAAAGTTATGTTCTCCGACGAATCAAAATTTATGCTCTACAAGCACGATGGAAGACACAGAGTGTATCGAAGACCAGGAGAAAGATTTAAGCAAGCATGCATCGAAGAAAAAGTAGCCTACGGTGGTGGGTCTGTACTTGTGTGGGCCGGAATTTCTTCTGAAAGTCGCACAGAGCTGGTGATCATAGAAAACGGCTCTTTAACTAGCGAAAGATATGTGGAAGAAATCCTCAATGATCACGTTGGTCCATTTATGGTCAATTTAGGTGAGGATGCTATATTTATGCATGACAATGCCCGACCTCATACAGGTAGGATTGTGAATGACTACCTTCAAGAGATGAACATTACTCGTATGGAGTGGCCAGCGCGCAGCCCGGATATCAACCCGATCGAGCATGCTTGGGACGAGCTAGGCAGATGCGTAAAACAACGAAACCCTCCCCCAATCACGCTTCGTGAGCTCAAAATTGCTCTCACAGAGGAATGGGAGAATATTCCCCAAAATCGTATAAGGAACTTGGTGTACAGCATGCCAAACCGCGTAAACGCAGTAATGGAAGCACGAGGAGGCAATACGAAGTATTAAAATTCAAGAAAATCGTAATAAAGTTCAAAAATTTCATGTTTCCTATTTTTGTTTTAATGAGAGATCAGCAGTTTTTTTCTTTATGTAATTTTGTGTTAATAAAATGTATGGTGACTCATATTTTTTTTACTTTCATTTAAGGAGTATTACATTGTCTATTAAATACAATTTATTGCATTAACCTATCATTTTTAGTTTCCGAGATTTTTAACATTCTTTAAGTGACCCGGATTCATTGCTCTCGAGTGTAGTTTACTTATATTTCACCCTAGCGTGTGATGTCTTAGTAAACTCAAACTCAAAGCATTTACGAGTATTTCAATTAAACCATATACAGTCACTTTTTAATTTTCAAGAAGTGGGTCGATTAGAAATAGGAAGCTAGTTGCCCGTTCCAAAACGTAGTACAGTAGGTACCTATGGAGAAGAACGGGCAAGGAACTCCACGGACACTCTTTTAAATAAAAACAAATTGATACAAAATATTAGTTACATCATTCATGTTGAAATTATGCATGTGAGAACAATGTAGAAAGACGTGCACGTTCTTAAAAGCTTCCGCGTTTGCGTCGGTGAAATAAAAATAAAAAAAACAAAGAACCATTCAAAAATTTAAAATTAATTAAAATAAGCCATAGCAGCTAAGAGATGACCAGTCCCAAATTCAAATTCAAAAGTCATTTATTCAAACTAGGCTGAGAATCAGCACTTTTCGAACGTCAAAATTACATAAGACAGTCCCCCAAAACGCCCACCCTTCACCACTTCCTAGTGATTTTGCTGGGAAGAAGAAGTGGCGCAACAAACTCCCCAGCAGCACAGCTGTCTGGATAGAAAAAAAAAGATTCTTTACAATAGTATGAAAGATAATTTACATTACGCAAAACATAATTTAAATTATAAATTAATAGCCATATGACAGCTATCACACGCCAATAAACCAACCAAAAATATCGAGAACCAAGCAGAAATAAAAATAACTAAATGTAAACAATATGTAAAAAAGAAAATAAAGCCTACAGGCACAAAGGGCGTGCCCGCTTACATAAAGCTGTAACTAGAAGTTATAATTGATAAACTAGGACCATCGAGGTAAAATAAATAATTGTCGAGGTCGCTAGCTCACCACATATTGCAATACAATAAAAAAACATTGTAATAAGTAGACTATGTCCACAATAAATTTAAATAAAATTAAAATAAATTGACTTAAAAAGTAAAATTATAAACAATTATATAAACTCATATAACCTGTCAGTAGGTAAACTAATTACGGAGAAAGAACATTTAAAAATTGTCTTGAGTTAATCACAGCGACCAACTATTCTTATCATTTAAGTAGTCGTTGATAGAATAGTATGCCTTTGAACAAAGGTTGGACTTTACTTAAGTTTAAAAAAAAACAGCGCATCTGATGGCGCCCGTTCAAGAACATGACGCATGGATCAGCACCATGCAGCTGAACCATTTTGAAGGGAGCTAAATGATCCAACACACGCGCCACCATCAGTGTAATTATTAAATAATTTTATTAATACACTTAGCAATTATATAATACATAGGAGATTGAGTTTATACAATACAAAGATGGTCTTACAATCTTCAGCAGCTCCAACAGTATCTTCAAAATGTTAATCAATAAGTTGTGGTTGTGGAGCAGGACCAGCAATGAGCCAAGCATTATTATCAGTGATGTAATCCCCCAACTTATAATATGCCTGCATAGTGTGTTCGACAAGATTTGAATTTCGTCTCATTCAATTGAAGTATATGGGGAGGAATTTTATTGTAAATTTTAAACAGTAACTATGAAAGATGAATCTACTTTAGCCAGCCTGAACCCTAGTTGAACTAATAGGTCCCTATTTCTTGTACTATAATTATGTCTATCACCTCTTTTACTAAAAAGATGTAATTTTTTTCTTACGTACATGATGTTTTCATAGATATATTGACAAGGTACCGTCATGATGTTAACATCCTTAAACAGTTTCCTTAGAGAGTCGCGCCTGCGAAGATAATATATGGCTCTGATCGCTCTTTTCTGCTATATAAAAATAGACTCGATGTCTGCAGCCCGTCCCCACGGTGAAATACCGTAAGACATGTTACTATGAAAATAACTGAAATAGACTAGCCTAACGGTATCTACATCAGTAAAGTGACGGATTTTTCTGACAGCATATGCTGCTGAACTTAGCCGACCTACAAGGACCATATTGTAGCCTTTAGTCGAGCGTGATCCCCAGGAAAACCGTTTTATCGACAAATTCTAGTTTCTCTTGATTCAATACTATCTGCCAATTACTACTTTTGACATTTAGTAAAGAAAATTTTATGCACTTTGTTTTGTTTCCATTTAATACTAAATTATAAGCAGTAAACCAATTTTGGACCTGCAGTAGGGCGTTATTTACGTCGTCAAAATTTTTAGCACGTCTATCTACCTTAAAAATTAAGGCAGTATCGTCAGCAAATAAAACCATTTGCGGTTGATTTTTTTAAAAATGCAGTAGATCGTTAATGTACACTAAAAAGAGGAATGGACCCAATATCGAGCCTTGTAGCACACCCAATTTTACTTTTCAACCTAGTGAATTGATACCGCTTATTTGAACTTGCTGTTGTCTATCAATTAAATAAGATTTTACTAAATTGAGCGTAAGTTTTCCAAGTCCATAATGCTTAAGTTTCAAGAGTAAGGTTTCGTGATCGACGCAATCAAATGCCTTGGAGAGGTCACAAAAAAATCTTATTGCGTCTTAGGCCTCTTCCCATGCATTAAAAATGTGTCTAAGTAAGGTTACACCGGAGTCGGTCGTACAACGTCCTTTTGTGAAACCATACTGTTGATCGTGGAGTATTTTATTTGTAATAAAATGATTGAGCATTTGACTAAGCATTACCTTTTCAAACACCTTGCTGAAGACCGGCAACACGGATACGGGTCTATAATTATTGGTGTCTTTACTGTCCCCAGATTTGAAAAGTGGTATAACCTTGCTGTATTTCATAAAATCCTGGAAGACTCCTTGATCTACACACAAATTAAATATTAAGGTTCTCAATTATGGAGGTACAGATTTTAATGGACATTCCACAAAGATATTGGGTCAATTTGATCTTAATTGGCTTAAAAGCTTTTATTACTGTTATGGGGTTAGTATGCCTAATGTTAAATTCAATCGGGCATGCTGAAACGTTTGCTACACACAAATTAAATATTAAGGTTCTCAATTATGGAGGTACAGATTTTAATGGACATTCCACAAAGATATTGGGTCAATTTGATCTTAATTTGCTTAAAAGCTTTTATTACTGTTATGGGGTTAGTATGCCTAAAGTTTAATTCAATCAGGCATGCTGAAACGATTTGTGTTTGCAAATCAAAAGAGAGCGAGGGCGAATAGGACGAACTATTCTTTTTGAGCTAGTAGCTGCCCTCACCACTGATTTTACTATTTTTATACCGTGAAGTTTTCTTAGAAATTGTATTGTTCGAGACGCGTCGCACCGTCGCGACGCATTGGTCTGCACGAGCCTTTACAGACATAAATTTAGAAATTTTACATAGGGTGACACAATGGGCGGTCTTATCGCTTAATGAGATCTTTTACAGACAACCTTTGGATGGATTAAAGGTAACAAGAGAGGCAATACTGCAGGTAGTCAGTGGTGTACCATTATTGTATGTATATATATATATATATATATATATATTTATATGAATAGGGTTTATAGATAGACTTATATAAAATTCGACTATGATTGAGCCCGCCTTATCGACATTTCATTTTCTGCTTGAGACAGTAAAAGACTTGTCATAAAAGCTGGTGGAATGCATTGGCATCTCTAGTCATAAGTTTTCGGTTGAACTCAGATATCTACTAACTTGAAACGTTCTTTAAGATAACAGGGGGTTATAGGATTAAACAGAATACTGTAGAGCTGAATTCATCATCATCATCATCATTTCAGCCATGGGACGTCCACTGCTGAACATAGGCCTCCCCCAATGATTTCCAATTTGGCCGATTGGAAGCGACCTGCATCCAGCAGCTTCCTGCGACCTTTGTTAGGTCGTCTGTCCACCTTGTGAGTGGACGTCCTACGCTGCGCTTGCCGGTACGTGGCCTCCATTCCAGAACCTTTCTGCCCCATCGGCCGTCAGTTCTGCGCGCTATGTGCCCCGCCCACTGCCACTTCAGCTTGCTAATCCGTTGGGCTATGTCAGCGACTTTAGTTCGTTTGCGGATCTCCTCATTTCTGATTCGATCTCGCAAAGAAACACCGAGCATAGCCCTTTCCATAGCGCGCTGAGTGACCTTGAGCTTTCTTATGAGGCCCATGGTGAGAGGCCACGTTTGACATGACATCACATGTTTCGTTTGTTTGACGTTTTACATGGTGAGAGCTGAATTAAGATATGATAATTCCGGGGAAGACGTATGGGAAGCCACTATTGCTTTGTATGAAATTGATCTTATTTGCGAAGGCCAAATATAAATCTTAAACAAAAGTTTTGAAGTCGCTCCAGTTTATCTATGTAGTTGTGCCTCATTGAGATCGAAATAACCGACATCAGCGTAGTCAAGGATGGGAAGTAAAAGGGATTGTGCAACTGCAGTATTAGTGGCAGTTGGAAGAAACTTCCACAATCATCTCAGGGACTTACCAGATGCAAATTAATACATTTTGCGGCTTACGTCGTGTAGCTAGGGACCCCAAGAAAGATGTTTGGCGATCCAAACTCCAAGTTTCTTAACCTTTTCGCGTATTGGAATGGCAGTTCTGTTAAATTGAACTTCGGGAAGTTGCGACCAGTTTATCTTGGGGATCATCCTTGAGCTGCCAACAACAATGACTAAGTGTTCGATGGATTGACCTGTAACCCATGTGCCTCACTCCACTCGCAAATTGAATCCAAATCCTTGTTTATGCTATTAATTGCATCAGCCAAATCCGATTTTTTTAATATATTTGTAAATCATTTGCATAAAGGTGGTAGGACGAAAGAAGCTTTTTGAGATAAAATGCCACCCTGAGAAACACCGGCAGAAGTATAAGACCAAGAAGAGCCAGACTCTTCTATGCATATATACGTTGCCGGCGGCCATACAGGTAACTACGAAACCAGTCAATCGCCGTTGGAGATATGTTAAGCGAGCGAAGCATGCCAAGCAGGATATTGGAATCGACAGGATTAAATGCATTACTAAAATCCAGTAAGCAAAGAACCGTCAGATTTCCTCCTTCCATGCCTAACCGTATGTCATCAGTGACGGCTAAGGCAACGGTTAAGGCTGTAACAGTGCTGTGACCAGGACGAAAACCGGATTGGAAAGGATTCAGCAGACTATTCTTACAAAGAAAAGCACTAAGCTGATTGTGGACAAGGCGTTCTAAGACTTTGGCGAGGAAAGGCAAGATAGAGATAGGACGGCATTCGGAAAAGGAAATATGATTAGATTTTTTGGGTACAGGAGTGATTTTTGCCTCTTTCCACATCGATGGAAAAAGAACTTAATTACTTTTACGAGTTATAAAGCATTGTTGGCGGCCACGCTTAGTTCTACTTCCGTGTCTGTAGGCCTTTGAAACGCTACCTCCGCCTCCCCCAAATGCAGAGTGACGTATCTATTTACGATGCACTGCCGACCATTTCACGGAAAATCCATGCCACAGCATGAAATATTTGCAGTTGATCAACTGAACTAGTTTTTCTTAGATTCGATTTTTTCAATAAGTTTACATTTTATGGGACCTACGGTGTCGATTACTTAAAATGTCCTGTGTACCTAATGGGCGTTTTCAGTCCGTTTCGTCGCTGTCTGCGACGATATAGGTTACGATAACAACAAGACAAGGCACTAAACGTATCCGATCATCTGATCGCCAATATCGTGTCGATGTCGGGTCGGTGTCGTTATCGGCTAATGTATTGTGTGTGTGCGTGCGTGTGTTTGTTTTGTGACAATCAATTCATTTTATTTATAAAATAAACAACATTTTTTCCTTTTCATATACCTACTGTTATGGGAGAGATCGTAGAACGTACAACGAAAAACATGAAGTTTAAGCCTCTTCTGTCATCTATGGTTTTAATAAAAATCAATAAAAAAAATCTCATTAACAGTCACCTAACCATAGCCACCCTTGTACAAACTGCTGATTTTTTTAGTGATAGCTGGGGTAGTCATGAATAATCTGTAAGAAGCAGTTCGTGTATCAGTGTTGTGCCATTAGGTAGTATATGAAGGAACGCAGACGTTTAATAAGTCACTTAAAACGAAAAACTTCGCAAGCAATGGGAAATTGCTACTGACGAGTGTTACTTGCGCGTTTCGACCTCAGGAGGAGCTGCTTCTCACACGGATAACTCTGTTACTTGCTCGCTAGCCAGCCAGTCGCGTCACCAGTCCTAAATCTCTGTATATTTTGGTCGCCAAGACCAAAACTACAAACAGTGTACAGTGAAGATTTATAAAATGTGGCTGTTATTTTAGTATATTGTGATGTCTTATGACTTTCACGCGAATGAAGTCACGGACAGAAACTAGTTTCAGATAAACATGACTTTGCGGTAGTAAGGTGAAAGTTTAAAATTATAATAGTGCTACTGGGGAAAAATATTGTTATATTTTATTTGTCTTACGTTTAATATCAGTTTCTCAATTGATTAAGAGTGTTATGTTTTATCTGTGTCAGTTTCATATCAGTTGATCAATTGATTTAAAGTGTTGGTAAAATGAGTGATTCTGGAAGTTACGCATTTTAATAAATAAAATAGAAATGGCGCCGTTGCAAATTAAACATTATTTAGTAATAATAACAAGTGCTAGTATATTTGTTGAGAAAATACAACGACGAAATAAGAAAAGTAACACTGTGCTTTATTTAATCTCCTTACTTCTTAATTGATTACAATATAATTACGATTTTTATCGTGTTCCATACATTTGTTCATTTTAGTATAGCACTTTTGTTTGAAACACCATTTCTTTTTAAATTTTCTTTGTTCTTGCGAGAGTGATAGTTGTTTGAAATATTTCATATGCAACCGACAACCGGACAAATTGTATATGATGTGTTTATTAATGTAGGATTTGATATTAGCAAAGACAATTCGATAGAGAGTGAATATAGTAACATTGATGAATCTGATTAAAAAATCAAAAAAAGACTTCTTCATAAACGACGACAAAAAATTATATATCGATAATAATTTGTAATGTGTCTAGCACTATTGTAAGATGACAGTTAAACGTCATCATATCGCATAGAAATAATCTCACTTTCGAAAACAATGTTATGAATTAAAACTATAATAAAATAACGAAATATTTTTTCTGAGCTGTCGCAATTTCATATACAGGGTGTTTGGCGCATGGACCGACACAATTATTTGGGGGATTGGGAGCGTCATTTGGGAGGTTTCACCCAAAGACCCCATGTCCTAAGTGTCACGGTTATTGAGATGTTTTTTTTTGTTTTTTTCACAAAATTACCCGAAATCTCGCCTTTAAATAGTCATTACTTTTTTGTTTATTGTTCTAATTGCACGAAATAACTTTTATTGTATTCTGCAATGTATTCTTATTCTAAATAAATAAAGAACTTTTTTAAATAAAACTATGTTCATAATTTTTGGAAAAAATCTAAAAAAATCATATCTTATTAACCGTGACACTTAGGACATGGGATCTTTGGGTGAAACTTCGCAAATGACCCTCTCAACTCCCCAAAAAATTGTGTCGGTCCATGCGCCAAACACCCTGTATAATGTGTTCTTCTTTTATTCGATTTTTTGTAACAACTGCAGAGAGAGCGTATTTTTAAAAATTTTGACACAGGTCCACCTCCGATGACGTCCCGCAGGACTTTGAGCGCGAGCCGATTTAACCCGATTTAATTATTTGGGTTTAATTTAAAAAAAAACTATTAAACTTAAAAATCCAATCTTTAAATAACCTCTAAAATACGATTACCTCATCATATATGCAATTTTCATATTGTTTTGTGCTGTAATTAGGAAATGAAACGAAAAATGGTTTTGAAATCGACCCTGTTTCGGTTTTTTTTTCGATCGAGCAAATTACAATTTATCGTGTTTTTAACCTTTAGCGTCCCTCAAACAAGGATGTATCTATGACATATCTTTTTTTCAGGACCCAAATACACTAGTTTGACCATTTAAAATTGATTTTAAAACAGGCAAATTCGTAAAACCTCCCCTTAACGACCAATTGGAACCGTGCACCTAGCTTCTGACGTTTCATAAGTGCCCATGTAGGTTTATGTGAAAAAATATATTTTGAATTTTGAATTAGATGAATAAGTCCAAAATAATTTTGGAACGAAGCGATTTTGGAAAGAAGTTCCTTAGAGCGGCTTGCGGTTGGAGTTGACTGGTATAAATCGACGTCACGTAAGGAAAAAGCGTTATGCTCCCTCCATGCGATTTTCTCACTTTTTTTTAAAAAAGAAAAACGCCCATAAATTGTTACGTAAAACAATTATTTTAGACATGAATCATCTAATGATCTTGTGGCTTTCTTTTTATGTTTAGATAGAAATAGTACCTTACCCGCTCTATACTTGCAACCAACGGGGCTGGCTTGAGGGGTAAATCTCAACAGATTGCCTGTGGGCGGGGGCTAGCCAACTAATGTAGGAGTTAGACAGACGCTATCATTCAGCTGTGAGCCCTGCCTTTCCACAAATGCTACTAATTTATTTTTCTCATAAGATTGTTACTTTGGTAGGTAGGTCAAGAGGTTAAAATGGGAGTGGGCAAGATGGATGGTAGCGGTAAAAGAAATTGTTAGGGCTAAGATATCATAGCCCCAACAATTTCTTTACGGTCCGAAATTTTCTTCGGCACAACTGCCTTAAAAATACTTTATAGTAAGCAGCAACCAGCATACACACACGTAGTGGTGGAAATCTGTCTCGATACTAATGATGCTGTGTGCAGTAACACTAGGCAATACCTAATGTAATGCCTAAACAAAAGTGCAACGCTTGGCGCGGCGCTGAACGTGCCAATATTTAAGCATGAGATTTAGGTATTCCCTAGTGTTGGTGAATACTGGCGGAATTGAAGAATATGTATTAATTAGTTTTAAAGAATCTTGAAGAGATTTAAAAAAAAAGTCAGATTTCAGATATTCTGGCATCTGTATCTTTCTCCATACTACGCTACAAATCCTATATTCGCAGTTCCTTTCCTCCTATCCTACCTAAAATCTAAATAAAACAAAATGGCTGGCTTGAATGCTGCAATGGCGGCTCGGCTCATTTGCAATACCTCTGCAGTGAACGTAATGATGGCGGTGACCAGCACTTTTTGTTGCGCCTTCTCCTTTCCTCGAGACCGAACCCCCGTTCGGTTAAATCATTGTTGTGTTTTTGCTTTTTCATTCTCCACAACGAAGAGCTCTAAAGATGCTGATCGAAAAGTTATTAAAAAACAATGGTGTGTCTTCGGATAATTCTAAGGTACAGTCAGGGAAATTGAGCAAATTGACACACTACGATAATTTGCCGTGTTATAGCCATTTCATAGAAATGGTCAAAGAATGACAGTTGTGATTTGAATATACAGACAATTTAAGTTGCTCGTCGTTGCTGCTCGTAATTTGAGTGCTTTGAGTTGCTGGCGTTTATTGGCATTACTACAATAAAATACACCTTAAAACACTAAAAACAGAAAAAAAATATTATAGTGCCAAAAGGGCCTCAGCTCAGCATAATGTCAGATGACAACACAAATTGTATCACATGGCGCTGAATTTCAGCTGCAACCCAATCACTGCAAATAAAACGCAAGTAAAACAAAAATGCAAAACGAAACACGCAAGTAGGTATTTGAACGAGGGAAAATACAAGCCATATCTTCACAAACCTTAGTCAAAATATGTGGCTCGGCCGTTTCCGGCCCGATCGCCGTCGATTTATTGGTGGGGCGTGAAGAGTTAAAAAGCAAAACCATCGTATTAAAGTTCACACAAACACATGCAAACAAGCATACACCATGCATGCAGTAAGCATGCAGCTTGCAAGCGAGCATGCAACATGTAGCAGGCATGGTTTCTGTCACGACTCCGGCAGCGGTCCCACGCGCGCTTAACGCTCACCACCGCGGGCCGCCACACCAGGGCCGCGCCTACGCGGGCTTTAATTACACTCTAGGGCAGACAAGACTACGTGGAGTCGGTTTTGCAGCGATTCGTTCTTTCACTAACTTTTGTAGCAAAACATATTAGCTTTTCAAGTCAATATTTTAATTTTAAGATTAAAAATGCAATTATAGACATGGCAATATACCTAATAAAATTATTCCAAATAAAATTTTGACATCTTAAAAGTATGCCATTGTAAATTCAGACATATAAACATTCGGCCAAACAATAATTATATCAAATAATGTTTATATGCCTTTAAAATATTCGTTTAAAGATGATTATGTCAAGTGTGTGTTATGCCAAATAAATTTCGGAGCATAAATATTCTGCCAGATAGAGGGTCCCGGTCTCGTCTTGGCAACATTTTACATGAAAATGTTTTTGGTGGGTAGGTATTTTATTTCCCTAACAGATTACTTATAATGAAAAAACCTCCACTGTGATCGCTCAATTACGCAAGACGCAGCCATAGCTCGTAGGCACCACAACAATCTCCAGTTACCGTCGGCTTGACAGTCCGATTGGCACAAGATTAATCGTCCGGTACCCGGAGGAACTAACTCACTGAGCTCTGACTGTGATTAATTTTACTTATCAGTTAAGGGAATGGTGAAACCGACTTTTGATTACTTTTTTTCTGATGAAAATTAATAGTTTCTACAATTATTAATGCTTATTTTGATATAAAATAATGAAGGATTACGACGCGTATTTTTGGTAAGATTTTTTTTTTTTTGTACGTAGACTAGTATTACCGGTTAAAACGAAGCACGCTGTATATTAGATTGGTTTTCATCAAAGTATATAATAATAATATGTAGTATCCAACATGGTATGCATATTATTACTGCATAGTGGTTTACGCTTAGGGCAAGTTAAGTAATTCAAACTTGCTGTACTCGGCCTCAACTATCAAGTGTACCAACGAATATATGTAGTTCTTACTAAAGTAACTTCTTCCTTACTTCGTGTGACTCGTTACTTAGCACTCTCGTTGGGAAGAGTTCACAAAGTATAGACCTGTTGGAAGCCGTTTGGTGATGATAAGTGTAAACATTTTTTACGTCACGTTTACGTTTACACGTCAGTATACCATTACCATAATGGTATACTGACGTGTCCGCACTGTGCACACCTTCACTGCAAAGTCACGTCAAAGGCTCGTCATAACCCATAGATTTCAAAACAGAAATGGTTATCTTGGCCGAAATCGGCTTGGGTATCATTCATTATACACGCATAAAAATAAAATTTGTGATCACTAGCAAAAGCTGATATATTTTTAAATTTAACTTCATCAATAAAAAGTGTTTACATTATTTTTTTTTTTAAATAGAAATACACGGTTTGAAATTATTTTTTTTTATAATAAAAATTGAGATATTCAATAAAAATGTAAATGTAACAGAAAGATGGAAAGAAAAAGATCGTTTAAACAAACTTATACAACAATTTATTAATATAAGGTTTTTATTTAATACAATATAACTCCTCCCCTGGCTCGCACACATGCGGAGATCCTCCTTGGCATGCTGAGGATCAAGTTATCCAGCATTTCTTGCGATAACCGGTCCGATTCTTGAATAGCGGCTTCCCTGATCTCTGGCACTGTCTGGGTAGGTGGCTAACGGTTCCAAACAGCTCGCTTAAGAGCATGCCACGCGGGCTCTATTGGGTTTAAGTCAGGCGAGCCGGCAGGCCAGTCTAACCTTGTAATATCGTATTCTCGGAGAGCAGCATTGACTCATTAAGCTCAATGTGTGGGCGCATTATCATCGGCCAGTACGCATTGGTGCCCATGGTTTAACTCTTAAAAGATCAATTGCACCCCCTTTGTGCAAATAACAATAAAATTCTATTGTGTCGCTAATTGCGCGCGCGACGGGTTAATCGGAATGGTCTGACAATTCCATCAATAGCGACTGTTTTGTACTTATCTGCCGCCTTGATACGGGATCAAACGCGTTCTAGCTCCAATCATAATTCCACCCTAAAAGGACACTGATCTCCCGCCTTGCTTGCTTGCGCCTTGCCGCGTTCCAGTGGCATTTCTTTGCCTTTCAAAGTCTCCAAGTCTTCTCCAGACACGGACACGTCGGTTATCTGGATGAGGGTTGATTCGCGATTTGTCAACGAAGAGACAGTTTTGCCAAATGTTTTCCTTTTCATTTTCTTCATTTTGCCGGAGCCTAGCCCACTGCAATCTCCGTCGCTGACGTTGCCGTGAATTCAGAGGTGCTCGCGAAGACCTCCGTGCTCGTAGTCCACCCTGGTGTAAGGAATTCCGAATGGTCTGAGTGCTAACTTCAAGTCCAGAGACGGCCCGCACTTCTGATTTTATTGTAGTGGCGTTGATAGTTGGGTCACGGGCTGCCAGAAATTTCTCTCGAATTTCTCTCTTGGAATAAATATCCTTCTTCCCTCAAAGTTACAATTCTTACTCGTAAAATCCTGTTTTTTCTGATAATCCTAATGGCATTTTATCAATAACGACTTTCCTCGATATTATAAATCCGTTAAAATAGACTAAGTCAAATTTCTGAATGAGCGTAAGCTAGGATTTAATTTATTTTTTAATTGAAAAACAACTGAATTTTTTTTTATTTTTTTTATTCTAATTCTATATTGTTTAAGTAAATAATCTAAAAAGAAGAAGAAATTATAATATAGTCTACCGTAACAAAAAAGATTTCGATTTTTCGAACTGATCGCAAACTTTTTTTGATGTGTGTATATACAACGTGTAACGGAAAGGTTATTTTAGAGGTATGAAGAACATGGTGTAAAGTTCACTCATCCTCTATAGAAAAGGGAGGATCCTCCGACCAGAAGAGTAGGCAACTGCCCAACGATTGATGTCGGGGAAGTTATATGCATGCTGTTCTCGTGGTACCTAAACTCTAATTGCGCGATGCAGGATTTGTGTGACGTCAGGATTATGTCTTCTTCTTTTCGTATGGTTAGTGACTAAACTGGTGTCATAGTTTCAAAGCCGCCCGTGAGCCTCTGACTTGGCTTCACATGCCGTCGAGAAATATCTCTCAGGCAGGTTTCCTCACGATGATTTCCTTCACCGTTTTTGAAGCAAGTGGTAATTATACAATACGCACATGAAACCGAAAAGTCAGAGGTGCGTGCCTTGTGTTCGAACTCGATACCTATGACTTGGCAGTCCGACGGTCTCACCGCTAGCTGTCACTGCCCAGGTCGTTGATGCGTAGTTTGCATGTGGTGATGTAGATACCGCCACAATTATAATCAAGTGCACAAGTGCGGTTTCTTTGGATGATAACAAAGTATACGGCAAGGGTTTTTAAATCCTATATCTACATGAAAGTGAGAAAAAAAGTATTTGATTTGGGACACGTGTCATGTCATGAGACATGAGAAATTTCAGTACCTACATGAAACCATCCTCGCACGCTTGTCCGCACTGTCGGCTCGTTTGATCCCGTCAATTTAACTTAATATTAGTAACTGGCGTGAAAAAGTAATGACCCTCGTAGTGCGGGGACACCTTTGGACTAAGTATTATATATTATCTACAAGTTCCAGTTTTGGTTTTACCATCAAGGTTGTTAGTGATTATTTGAGAAATGATTTTAATTTATCATTTAACAAAACTTGATAATCATGGAAAAAAATTGCAAAGAAAAACAACATACTGTTTTTTGTGTTTGTAAGTCGCTTTTTTTTTTTTTTTTTGTAAGTTAAAAGTTTTTATTTTTTACTTTTTAGTTTTAGTACCTACCCCACAAAATTTCGTATACCACTCATTGCTATGTAAACAACAGTGATAAAAAGTATATATACATCAAGATAACTACATAATTAGATATTAAATAGGTATTTATTATTTAATTATGTAATTATTTGCTTGGGTAGTTTTTATTTTAAAAATTAGTAAAATTTAAATACGGGACTACCGCGCAAGTTTCCAAATCTAAAACGAATTTTCAAAATCGGTCCACAATTGACGAAAATATCCATGAACATACATTTAAAAAAATGCATGCAGACGTAACCGTAACCTCCTCTAAAAATAAATCATAAGGTTACGCTTTTCTGACCTAACGTAATAGGGTAGGGTAAGCTGTGGTGTAAACTGAAACTTGTAGCTTCTTCATCATCATCCTCCAGCAGTCCACTGCTGGACATAGGCCTCTCCAATCGCACCCCATTCAGCTCGATTCTCGACAACTCTCATCCAGCTGTTACCAGCCACCCTGCGAAGATCGTCGCTCCTCCTCCTGAGGGCGTCCTATCTTACGTTTGCCGGTTCGCGGTCTCCACTATAGAACATGCTAGCCCAACGGTCATCGGTTATAATATGGCTCATTGTCACTTCAGCTTGCTTTTTCTGTGAGCTACGAGTATGTCGACTACTTTGGTTCTCTACCGGATCACCTCGTTCCGGATTCGATCCCTCTGAGAGATTCCAAGCATAGTCCGTTCAATATCTCGCTGAGTGACCTGGAATTTATAGACTAACAGTACCGTGGTGTCCACGTTTCGACTCCTTAAGTAATAATAACACGATGCACTCATTGAAGACCTTACTAGTCTTTAGGCTCTTTGGAATAGGTTACTAATTATAGGTATCAAAGACAGTCAGGCAGTATTAATAAAATACTCATAGCATAAAGTAAACTTAAAATAATGCGATAAAATGGCCTTCCAAGTTAGGAATCGTCCAAAATAGTGCACTTAGATGTAAAAAATCCCATAGGTATTTGAAAGAAAGAAAGAAATTATTTTATTTGGGACACACACAGGAAATACAAACAGTAGGTAATAATAATTAAAAAAAAAAAAAATTGATAAAATAAAATAAAAAAGGAGCATAAAACAAAACTAACAAAATAAAAACGACCTTTGCGAGGCCAAATAATATATCAGCACAATACGGCGATATTTAAAAAATAATAATTAAATACCACCGCGCTGGTATTCTGATAGGGCCCACTGTGATGCCACGAAATTCAAAATTCAAAATATTTTATTTCATTTAGACCTACATGGGCACTTATGAAACGTCAGAAGCGAGGGTCACGGTTCCAATTGGTCGTTTCCTATGGAGAAGAGCCGGCAAGAAACTCCATGGTTACTCTTTAAGAAATAATTGTTTTTTACAATATTTTCAAATAACAGTGTTATTAGGTATGGGAGGACAGTGTAGGTCTTTCAACAAGTACCAGGTACTTAACAAAATAACTATGGTCAACAAATATACAGTCCACTAAGCCTACAGCGTTCTCACATTCACAAAATAGAAAATAATCTATATAGAGATGAATAAATTATTAAAAATAAAAACGTATTATAAACGAAATGACGTGATTATGCTATTACAGCTGTGTGCACGGACAAACCTACGGACTTAGATAAATCCCAATAAACAATATTTGTGATTTTAATCAGTAACTCCACGGATATTAAGAGGAGTTTATGATACAGTTAACGTAACTATCAAACTAACTGAAAAACCATTCAACAATAATATAAAGGGTACGATTAAAATAAAATGGTAAAATGGTTTACACCGTACATACATTGCAAATTGCCAACCGTACACGCAGCGCCATCTATTCTCGCTGCACGTAAACAATATCTAGAGATGACTGGTGGTTCAAGGTTTGGCGTACTCAATTGGGTCCCTCGTAGTTTCGTTTTATGCATGGTGGCCCCAACGTCCGTACTAAGTAACGCAGCAGTTGTCGTTGTCCTCTGATAGATGGTGTTGGTTTTTCTGAATACCTAGATTCTCTGCCGCTGAATGATCTGCCGAGAATGCGCTGCCCCAGCACACTTGAAGTGTCAATCTGGCCGTGAGCGGACCAAATTGACACCTAAAGTGTGCAAGAACTTATCCTTGTAGATTTGTGCCTAAAGAATGTTTGTGTGTGTTTCACATTTCATACCAAAAAAAAAACAATAACTTTTAAAATATTTTTTAATTTATTTTGTTAATATAGTTTTTTTTTTTTTGGTTTTTAATGCTGTGACAAACGGAGAAGGAAACCTGGACATTAAATAAATATAAGTTTGAAATCACCAATCTGAATCTCTGTTTATGAAGAGGCTTTTTCCCTGCAGTGGGACAATAATAGACTCATTTTTTGTTAGTAAATATTTGCGAGTACAGGTAGTTTGTGGTGATCTAGTGCACCACTGTTTTTCAGTGGGATCATTATTGTAGGCTGATAAAAATATGGATTAGGATGATATCAGAAAAATTATTCTATTGCTGTATCCTTGAGAGATGTGCTGGCCCAGTGGCCCTAGGCAGGCTTTACTTTGTGTAAATATGTTTATCACCACTACTCTCAACACGGTGAAGGAAAACATCGTGAGGAAACCGGCATGTCCTATTACAGAAATATGGTCTTAGGAGACTGTATTTATTTCTTTGAGAAATGCTGGTCCGCAATCACAGATTTTGAAAAAAAAAATGAAGCGTGGTCAGCAAGAAAATGGTCAATTTTTACAAAAACTTTTTTGATGCATATTGATGCATATTTTTCTTTTAAGGATCATAAAACTATCGGACCAAACGAGAACGCAAAATACTTTTCCCGTATATTTCGTAGGAAATGATACTCCCAATTACTTACTTTATTTTGATGCCCGCCCTTGCAATCCCAGCTCAAAAATCCATTCTGTATACAATTAGGTATATACTGTATTGAAATAGTGTTGAAGTGCAAGGCAAAAGCTTATTCTCTAACAAACTCAAAACTCAAACTCAAAGCATTTATTTCAATTAAACCATTTACAGGCACTTTTGAATTGTCAAGGAGTCGGTCAGTCAGAAATATGAAGCTAGTTGCCCATTCCAAAGCGTAGGTTCCTATGATGAACGGGCATGAAACTCCACGGACACTCTTTTAAAACAGAAAGAACAAGCATTGATCCTCCACAGCATGTTGAAATTTTCACAATAATATCTTCAGCTTTCATGAGCGTTTCTACACCGTGTGTTTAGATTACCTTAGATAAGATATCTTCTTTATATAGCCCAGTCAATATCGACTTTTAAACATGCAAACGTCGAAAATGTGCATGTAACTAAGATTCTTGTATATGTTGTTAGGTCCCCTGAGAGTAGTTTATACCAAGTTTGCAACCCTGAAAACCTTTTGCTTCTCCCATAGTGCACGAAAAACTGCGAGATTCTGGTACTTGTATCAGTGTTTTTTTTTTTTTTTTCCGGACGCGTTTATCGAGGCACCTTTGTTGTATATTTTTGTGATTCAAGCTAAATTTGGTATAATCTGAGCCTAACCCAAGCACTCTAGGCTGAAGGTGGTATGATATTGGTTGCAAAGATATAGGTAGTCAAAGATGGGCAATTTTTTTTCCAAAAAGTGTTTTTTTTTCGATTTAGCGTCATTTGCCAAGACACGTACTGGCTGACATATAAATGGCCTTAGAGAAACTATAGAGTACATCTATACTAATATATAAAATTGAAGTGTCTGTTTGTAATGTCAAAATAACAGCTTTTTACTAAATGCATATGAAAGTATATACGGTAAGTACTTATAACAAAAAAAACAATATATAACATTTTTGTCTGTCTGTATGTTTTTTTGTTCCGAATAATCTCCAAAACTGCTGGACTGATTTTGACGGGACTTTTACTGGCAGATAGCTGATGAAAATAATTAGGGTCCACGGGCAGCAGCTAGTTGTTACCAGTAAGATATTAAAACAGATCCAATTGTTTGCTTCTAGAACTGCTAGAAATACAATAAACACTCATACATTGAAGAGCTCGTGGCTAAGTAATAAGAACCGCACGGGTCGATCCATCAGGTTAAGCTACGCTTGCCGGGGTTGGTCCGTGGATGGGTGAGACCATCTTTACATACCGAGACTCCTATTTGCCTTGGAAAGCACGTTAAGCCGTGAGTCCCGGCTGTCATTCGTAGATCTTTGACAGTCGTTACGGGTCGTCAGAAGACCGAAACTTTCAACCAGTCTTACCAAGGTATAGATAGTGAAATCCATGACGACGCGCCCCACTCCGCTCCGCTCCGTACTAAAGTACAGCTTACAATACAGTAATTGTGGAGTGGGGCGCGTCGTCGTGGATTGCACTATCTGTATCGTACTATCCAGTTACTGGGTTATGGAGGTCAGATAGGCAGTCACTCCATGTAAAATACTGGTTTTCAACTGCATCCGGTTAGACTGGAAGCCGACTCAACATAAATAGAGTATATATATTGGGAAAAGGCTAGGCAGATTTTTTCATTATGATTATTCAGGTTTTATGCCCCCAGTGACTGCAATAAAAAATAATAAATTATCAGCTAAAACTATGATTGCTTTGAAGTTTATAGTGACATAGCTTTGATGCAGGGACGCCAGACAACGGTAATATAATCAATACAGTTGCTGCGCCATAGCGGGTGGGCCTTGCAACGCGTCCTGTGTCGGTTCGGGTGGGGCCGTGCAACGGCATTCGTCCATTCGAAGCTTTGATAGTATACCTGTATCTACCGCAGCCACCATACCAGACCTATATCATAGGTAGGTCTATTAATTCCCTGAATGCCACCCCTTTCTGGAAAATAGAATGGATCGATGCTGATGATATATCGTTTTAATGCAACTAGCTTCAGACGTTTCATAAGTGCCCAATTAGTTTATGTGAAATAAAATATTTTGATTTGAATGTGAGCAGCAACAATGTTGATTTTTTAATTATTAAGACGTATGTGTGTATGAATGTATCAAAGTAATCTATATCTCTTCTATTCTCTAATCTCTTCTTTATTTCTAAATATTATAAAACGAAAGTCTGTATGTCCGCGTTGTTCATTAGCAAATAAATGATTTTTCTATTTCTTCTAAAATACTCAACGGATTTTGATGTGTTTTTCAATGTTTTTCTATCTTCAATTAAATACGTTAGATGTACAAAAAAATTTAATTTTTTGCTAGAAAATAAATAGTGTTTATTATTCCCAGAATATATTCCAATAAATCATATACACATATTTATCATTAAATCGCTAAACTTATACTTACTGAAGTTTTTTTTAAAGCCCCAGATAGTAATTTGACAGATGCACATGCCAAACTCCAAATTGAACTCAAACTCAAACTCAAACTCAAACCATTTATTTCAATTAAACCCTTTACAGGCACTTTTGAATTGTCAAAGAGTCAGTTAGTCAGAAAGTTGAAGCTAGTTGCCCATTCCAAAACGTAGATCTCTATGGAGAAGAACGGGCAAGAAACTCCAAGGACACTCTTTTAAATATAGAAATTACAAAATCCTGGGTACATTACTCTTGTTGATTCTATATGTGAGAACAATGTAAAAAAAAATATATATATAGATCAAAAACGATTAAAAACAAGCCCTGGCAGATAAGAGATGACCAGTCTCAACTGACGGCGCCCGTTCACGAACATGACGCGTGGATCAGCACCATCCAGCTCAACCATTTTGTAGGGAACCGAATGATCCAACACACTCGCCACCATCAGCGAGACACTTAAGTGAGCATGACATACTCTCAACTACCCTGCTCTTTCAAGTCAAAATCAACATAATAACATAGTAAAACGACTCCATGGTACTCACATTTACAAAAATTGAAAATAAAAATAAAAATGCGAATGATAAAACAAACAAAAAAGATTTAAAAATGAAATGTCAAATTACTATCTAGGATTTAAAAACGAACTTTAGCCACGTAAGGTAGAGCGTTCTGTATGACACCTTTGGAAAATATCTAAAATGAAAATATTTATAAATATCAAAATTAATATATTTAATTTTATTTTTTGCAAAAAAAAAATATAATACTTGAAATATTTAGATATTTTTATCAATTTGGATCCACGCTCGTCGAAATAATATTAATATTTATGTCTCCGATGTGGGAGATGGTTTAGAATTTTCCTAACCAGTGCAGTAAAATATCTCGACTGTTGAGAAGAATGACATGAAATGACAATAAATCGCATTTTCTTTCATGTTGATAGTTTAGCCACGTTCATTGCGTTATTTACGTTGTTGAGCAGACGAATTCATCAAACCTATGAAGCAATGGATTAGAAATATCCTTCAAAACTCGGATTGTGATTGAAACTGTGTAACGCAATTAGGACGCAGGTAGCACAAAAACCTGTTTGAATTTTGTTCTTTATTAATAACTCAAAATATTGCCACAATCTTATTATTATACAATATATTTACGAAAAAATACAATCATATTCTGCTGGCAACAAACACCCGAACGACATTAAACAATGAAGTTATGAATTTAATTCATAACACCTTATTTCGGTAATCCAAACATTGACCAAGACTTGACGAAAACACAAAACATAGGTACAATATTAAAATTTAGTTGAACACTATGAACATAAAATAGGTGTCAGTGATTTGAAATAAAATTATTCGAAAGTTTTTACTGAAATTATAAGTAACTTAATTATACTAAGATTTATTATAACATTATTTCATTTTACGATATTAGGTGGCATTTGCAAATACTGGGTTCCATACTATGGATCTTTGGTGATTGGGGATCGACTACAGACATAAATTTATACATAAACTCACGCCTTCTTCACATGGGGGTAGGTAGAAACTACAGGCCGCCACCTGCTACGATCCTTACATACTCCTTTTGCCTCGTTAACGTTGATACGTTGGTCATATACGCACGCCGGTTGCGAGTACTACGCACTTGTCCTTTCTGAAGAACATCACTAATAAGGTCAGTATAAATCTTCCTAGGGCCGGCGTTTCCATTCACATCTGCCTTGTAAATACATTTTATTAGTCGCCTTTCGTTCATCCTCTCAACATGACCAAACCGTCTCAGCATACTCTTTAAAATTTTTGTCAAACTAACTTTTCTAACTTTTTGTAACTCACACAACGATGTGATTTAAAAGAAGATGTAGTGATGTAGACAAAAAAATTAATGATAGGCTGAAGAATGATGTGATAAGGTCTTATCACATCATTCCTCAGCCTATCATTTATAGTTAGACCACACGTGCTTCGCAAGGAACGCATTTCCACGGCATGTATCCTACTTTCATGCTCCTTTAGCCACACCCAGCATTCACTTCCATGCATAAGCGTGGGCACCAGCACACCATTGTGAACAGCCAGTAGAGCCTTTTTGAATATCAACTGGTTGGTCACAATTTCATTTATAGCACCATTCACTTTATTTCCCGCATTTACTCTCCTTTCCACATCTCCATCAATCTTCCCATCCCTTGTAAACAGACTCCCCAAGTATACAAACTCACGTACTTGCTCCACACTTTTATCATTTATTTTCATATCACACACCGATACATCCTCTCCTCTTTCAAACACCACGACCTTCGTCTTATTCACATTTATATTCATCCCACACAGTCACCATGTCTTGCAACTATTCTGCTGACTATGCAAGTAGAACTTGATCATCTGCGTAGAGAAGGCATTTGACCAGCAACTCATTCATCCACAATCCGCACTCACCCTCTTTACAAATCTGTCAGACAACTATCCATGTACAAGTTACCCTGTCTAACACCCCTCGAGATGCAGAAACAGTTCGTGTAAGCCCCATTTATTCTAACACCAGCACTGAAATCATTGTATACAGATTTCAATGCCCGCAACAAGTGCCAGTCCACACCGTACATGGATAGGTTCGACAACAGTTCTTCCCTCCACACACTGTCGGAGGCCTTCTCCAAATCAACGAAAGCTCAATAGACTTTCTTATGCTTTGCCAGATGTTTTTCGGCTATGCACCTTAAGGACAAGATCTGATCCATACAGCCCATTCCCTCTCTAAATCCTGCCTGCTCATCCCATTTTCTCATCTGTCACTCTTATCACTCTATTTATTAATACCTTCGCATACAGTTTGCCGACAACACTCAAAAGAAACTGACTATGGAATGTTATTAAATTAATATGAGTAAATGTTATTATTCTAGTGGAATATTAAAAACTGAGACACTAGCTATCAAACGGTTTCCTGATGGTTGCAAAACCGGTTTCAAACTGTCATCTCTATTCTGTCATGATGGTATGACTTCCAAAGTGACTCCCAAGTACTTACTAAGTTACGAAGATGATTATATCGATATACTTAATTCTATCAACTAGTTGGTTACATATGTCTGTCATTAGGTGGTAGTAATATCATAGACTATACATACTAATGAACTACTCGTATAAGGGTTGGTACAGACAGCATTACTGAAAATGAATATAATATGCCTCTTCGTGAGAGTGGGGATTAAATGAATATGCCTCTCTTGTGAGAGTGTAGTGGGGTAGGTGATACAGACAACGACACAATAATAAATTAATATGCCTCTCCGTTAGAGTGGGGATAAGTATTCCTCTTTTGTGAGAGTGTACTGGGGTGGTACGCACAAATAAAACAGGTTTGCAGTCGCAGTCGCTGGAAACCTGTAAAAATAAAATGAGAAAAGTATTAATACTAAGAACTTGTTCAAAATTCAAAAGTCATTTATTCAAACTAGGCTGAGAATCAGCACTTTTCGAACGTCTAAATTACATAAAACAGTCCCACAAAACCCTTCACCACTTTCTAGTGCTTTAGCTGGGACTAATAAAAAAATTAAATTTAAAATCTGCGTAGCCTTTTTCCAAGTATTTTGGGGTCGGCTTCCAGTCTAACCGGATGCAGCTGAATACCAGTATACACATGGAGCGACTGCCTACCTGACCTCCACAACCCAGTAACTGGGTAATACGATACCCCTTGGTAAGACTGGTTGTCTGACTTTCGGGCTTCTGACGACCCGTAACGACTGTCAAAGATCCACGAATGACAGCTGGGACCAACGGCTTAACGTGCTTTCCAAGGCACGGAGGAGTTTCAGTATGTAAAGATGGTTACCCATCCACGGACCAACCCCGGCAAGTGTAGCTTAACCTGATGGATCAACGCGAGCGGCTGTTATTACTTTAGCCACGGCCGCCTCCTGGGATTAATAAGAATATAACAAAACATGTTTGTCGACTAACAACTTTACCTGGTTTAATACGGCACTGGTGAGCGACGGAAAATTGTCACAGATAGTCGGTTCTCATCTGCAGACACCCGCACCTTCTTCCTGGTCAGGTCTGACCCCAGGTCATCTGCGAAAAATGTGGAATGCCATTAATTTTAACAGCAATATTTAATGGACAGTTTAAGTAATTGATATGAATTAATTATGATTATAATATAATATGATTATAATATGATTTGATAAGCAGTGATAGCCTAGTGGTGTGACCGTTAGACTGACAAGTCGTAGGTCTCGAGTTCGAACCCAAGGCACGCACCTCTGACTTTTTGGATTCATGTGCGTATTATATAATTATCACTTGCTCAAAAAACGGTGAAGGAAAACATCGTGAGGAAACCGGCATGCCTGAGAGATTTTTCTCGACGGCATGTGAAGCCAAGTCAGAGGCCCGTGGGCGGCTTTAAAACTCTGACACCAGGTTAGGTTACTAACCACACGAAAAGAAGAATTATGATTTATTACAGGCATTTTACGCCTAACTCAGACACCAGCTCCTCACATTGCAAAAAACAAACAAACAAAAATATTATGTGAAACCTATATTAAGCTTGTCATTGTGAGGAGAAATAAAGAACTTATTATTTATTGATCCAAATTAAAAAGCCAATTACAATGATGAGTTACATGATATGATATTATTATACCAGATATTATATATCAGATGATAAGATATAATTATGAATATAAATGGAACCTTGTAATTGGCCATCTTCAACATAATGTCATTGCATGCTTAAATGTTACCTACAGATAATGCATACTCAACTCTAAGTTTTCTTTAAGTTAATATTATAAAATAAAAATGAAATGAACTGTTGCACAGCATGTTAGCGGTACGATTTAGTCAGGACGGAAGTCACCGACGTCCTTAGTGCTAAATAACAACAAATCAATCAAATCAACAACATCTTTGTCCTTATGAGTAGCTAATTCTAAGCTTACAATATTAAAGAAAAACAAAAATTGAATTCACATACTTTCTGGCGGAATATCTCGACTGAAAAATTCATAGGCCTTTCGGACGTGAACTCGTTGCAAGTGTCGTTCCATGTTCCTCATTACTTGAGCCTTCAAAATGCGGCGCTGCTCTGAAACAACATCATAAAAATACGTATATATGTATATTCGCAAATATACCTAGTAGGAAAATATCGCGCGGAGCCTTGGAATTAATAGTCGCAAATCGCCAAAGTGCAGTGCGCATAGTGCAGTACGCAAAGCGAGAAAATTGACCAGCACCCCAATTGCGTAACACACTTGCAATCACAATCTGAACGATTTTAATGGAAATCGCTGTGCTTTTAGGCTAGCTGCTAGCTGTGCAGAGAGGGTCTCAGAGAGACGAGACGACGAGAGGGTCGGGAGGCGCAGCGGCGCGATGGTGGAGCAATACACCACTCAATAAATATGACGTCTTTGTCTGTATGACGATAAATTGCAATTAAAATAGAATTAATTGACGACGAGAGAAACAGTCTATCAAACCTAATTACGCACACCAACTCAATATTTACCTTGATTTGACTTCGTCTTCGCCAGCCACACTGCAATCACACCACAACGCTTTGAATACCAATTCCTAATATACAATGCAATTTTACTCAAGGCTAATTTATGTTTATAATATCTGTATGTAAACTTACTCATCACTCGTTCAAGACGAACAATCCCTTCACTTCTCATTCGGCCGTTTTTGTCAAGTTTCTGTTTTGTGCCGTCTGTGTAGGTGGGTGCACCTTTCGCAGCAGCAGCTTTCCTACTTGCTTCCAACTCTTTCATTAGTTGATCTCGTAACTTTTGAGGATTCACGACTATCTCCAAGCTAGAAGAGGAGTCGTAGTCCGGCAAGTCGGACGACGTCGACGATGACGATGATGACGATACCGACGATAACGACGAATCTGATGACTCCGATGATTCCCACGATTCCAACGACTTTGACCTTTTCTTCTTTTTCGTGTCGATGATCTCCGTTATTTTTGACATGGTTGGATGGCACCAAAGGCTTTGTTTTCGGATTTACCAAATAATGAGCAGTAGGTCTATCAGTGCGACCGCGCGCACGCTGAACAGGACTGCCGGACGGTATGCCACCCTGACGCGACCGTCAAAATTTTAGGTACAGACACGCTCATAATCCCTCCGTTCAACGGCGTCATACAGTGGAAAAAGATGGCGCGGCATAGTGCTGTTTGACGGCATCATCCCAAAATAATTGACGGCGCAATTTGTGAAACGTTTTTCTAGACCTAGAACATAGTGAAGTGTCAGTTTCTCTCTGAATAAAAAAAACAAAGGATACTTTAATCCCGGTTGTATGTTTCCGAGGGATAATTTCCGACCTCCAGGCTGGCGAAGCCGCGGGAAAAAGCTAGTTTATTATAAACTAGCGACCCGCCCCTGCTTCGCACGAGATGAAAAACGAATAAAATGTTCCAATACTACAGAACTAACACCAGCCATACAACATTACACTAGCATTACCTGAATTAATTCCTATGATTGAAATTGAAGTACAGTATCTTGCGTTAAGCTCTCGCATGCACCACCCTTTAGGAGTTTATTATTTAAAAAGTTAAAAAAAATGTAAAGACCAACTACGAAAAAACTTACTGAAAAGTATGAAAGAAGATCTACATAATATCAATCTTAAATTCATTCACTCACTGACGGACAACACTCAACAGGGGATAAATATGGGATGAAAGTCTGTATGGAAGTTTGTAATTTATTAAGTTAAAAACGTGGATGTTGATACTAGACTATTGTTTTTATGTAAAAGTTAGTTATAATTATCATAGTTTTTTGGAAACTCATCCCCTAAGTCCGCGTCCTAACCAAAAGCGATCGTCGCGTTCATATGTCACTTTTTGTTCGGTGAACCGACAGAAGGCGCTTTCTGGTTATCCGAACAAAAAGTGACATAAACTCCTGTGAAGTTGCCCATAGGAAATCCCATCGGGCACACGACTTGTATTTGCCTAAAATAATATCAATATTATTCCATCAGGATAGGTTGAATTTTGACTTAGTAGGAAAGTCTTGTGTAAAACCAATTCAAGGATTCTCATTTGTTGAAACCGGTTCAATAGTTTAAGCTGTACGAGGTAACAAACTTACTCATAATCATAATCATAATCATAATCATAATATCTTTATTGTGGGTATAGGTTTGTTACAGGTCTTAACAAAAAAATTAAGTTCCAATATGTCCTGCCTAATAGGCATACAATAATTATGTATTAGCATTAAATTGAAAATTATTTTACATGTCAAATTTAGTTATTATATGTCAAAATGTCAAAATACAGTTAAATTAAATGTTTAAACAAATCAATCAATAATTTAAGAAATCTTGGATCGTATAGAATGCATTATCAATTAAAAAGTATCGTAATTTATTTTTAAATACTGCAAGTTCCTTAGTGCTCAGAATGTCAATAGGTATTTTGTTGTATATTTTTGATGCAATGCCAAAGAAGCTTTTGTTAAATAGAGCCGTTTTATGTGGTACATTAGACATTTTTAACATATGTCTTTTCGATTTGAGTTTATCAAATAGATTTTCATTTGTTTTTATAAATACGGCTACTTCATAAATGTAAATTGCAGGAAAGGTCAATATTTTAAAATCTTTGAAGTATGGTTCACATGAATCAGGAACACGGATACCAGCAATCGCACGTACACATCTTTTTTGCGCTTTAAACACTAAATCCCTATTAGTGGCATTGCCCCAATATATGACTGCATATCTCAGTGTCGACGAAACATAAGCATGGTATGCGGTCAAAAGAACTGATTGATCAACAATCTTTGATAATTTATATAAAGCATATGAGTACTGACTAAGTTTATTGCATACTGTGTCGATGTGTGTTTGCCAAGTCAAATCGTTATCTATAGAAAGCCCTAGAAACTTAACACAGCGAACTTGTTCAATGTTCGTCTCATTATAATGAATATTGATGTTGTTATATTTGTTGTTACGCCCGAAATTGACAAATTTAGTTTTTTCTAAGTTGATGATTAAGTTATTAGCCGTCAGCCAGTTAATTATATTGTGAAGAGTGGAATTTATGTCATTTTCAAAAGTATCAGTATTTTGACCTGTAAATATGACTGTGCTGTCATCAGCAAACTGGGAACATGGGATGCTGTGAAACTTTAGGCAGATCATTTATGTAGATCAAAAATAGCAGTGGACCTAACACACTACCTTGCGGCACCCCATAAAGTACTTTTTTGGGCATGGATTTATGTTTTTGTTCGGTATTATTTAAGAGATTAATATTATTTATTTCTACTACTTGATATCTGTCATTTAGATAAGATTCTAGAAGTTTATGGACGTTACCCCTTATTCCACAACTGTACAATTTATTTAAAAGAGTTCCACAGTGCACATAATCGAACGCTTTAGTCATATCCATAAACATATGTTTATCAATATTAGTATATACTAGTTTTAAGAGGTCATAAATTGCTAAGTTAATTGACTTATTTTTCCTAAAACCTTTTTGTTCTTTAGCAAATAGATCGAACTTCTCTAAGTGAGTATTAATTGCGTTATATATAATTTTTTCAAATACTTTTGAAAAAATAGGGATAAGTGCTATTGGTCTGTAACATGCCATGTCTTCCTTGTTATTTTTCTTAAAAAGTGGCTTCACTACGGATTTTTTAAGTTTAGTCGGAAACACACCAAGTTCAATACATAAATTAAATACTCCCATAAACTCCCATTACTACTCACATAAATACATACATAGCCGGTTTATTAATTACCCTTACTCTCAACCGTAGTCTGGTAACAAGATATTACTACTCTAAGGAGGCTAGACCTGGTATGTAGCTGAATTCTTACAAAAATATTTCGAATAAAAAAAGTTTCAATTTCGTACTAATATATATCAAACATTTTTCTCTTTGACTGTCCATTTACTCGATCAATAGCTGTTCGGTGTGAGAGAGAGACGGCTCTATGCAGTTAGTTGCGCTTTGAAATTCATTTCTCAATAAGAAATTACAAAGATTACACCTACTTGAGAATGTTTTTATACTTAAAATATAGTAATAAAATAACTTTTTTTCTTCCTTATAACAAATCGGTTACGTCATATCATTCATTTCGTACGCAAATAACATTACACGAATCCTAAAACATAAAACTATTCGATCTACCCTCAAAAGAAATAACTACCGTGATCACAACTCACAAATATTCACAATAGATAAGGAATGGATAAGGATTGCGAACTCGGTTGCCACAGTAAAGCAACGCAGCAGTAGGGCAAGTCTATTCTTATGGTAGTAGTGTTTGATCACTTAGAATGTGATTATATAATTAATTTTGGAAATACCAATCGAGTTCGCTTTCTTTACCTATTTAGGTTGCTTATTAAACTTTTGCACTCCCGCAAAAATAATTGTTCTTTCGCCATTGACTGTTCGTACTCGGGGTAGTAAAATGTGATCCTTCCTACGATTGCTACGATTACGAGTATGTACCTACTTGATGTATTTTAGTGAAGTATAATATTGTGTTTGAATGGACTTGTTCAGAATTTTTCTTATTCGTATGCTGATAAAGTATGCATGCAGTTGCTTAATATTCATGAGTCTCGTTTCCCTGTACATTTTAATTGTAAGTGTAAGATAATAATAGTGGAATAATAGTTTAATAATTTAGTTTTGAGCGATCTGTACGTACTTTAGGTTAGTTTTAGGCACGTTGCCCCATATTTCTGGCGCACTTTATGAGGAAGGCAATGAACAACATTGCATAATGAGCCCAAAAGTGAGGAAAGCTTGGATCTGATGTGATCAATTTGTATTTTCCAGTTTAACTGGCAATATACTCTTAGCCCAAGGTATTTTTCGTACTGTTTTTGCTGTACTACGAGTACCTGATTATCAATGGTCAAGGGGGAGTGAGATGGTATTTTTTATTTTTGGATTTGAAGATGACTTAACCAGTCTTAGTAGCATTTATTGTGAGTAATTTTGTAGGAACCAAGTAGATAATGTGTTTAAATCTTGCTGTGCTTGGTTGATCATGTCGTCAATCGAAGTGCCATAGAAAAAAGGAAGGGGGTCCGTGTGATGAAATTTTGTGTACGGAATTGATGTAAATGAGAAAGAATAGTGGTCCAACAACCGATCCCTGGGGCACACTGAATGAGCCTTGAGTGCTGTGTGCTTTACTTTGGTATTACCCGACTTTTACTATTTGATACCTATTTCTTAGGTATGACTCAATAATTTTGAGTGCCTCTCCTGAACACCCATGTTGCTGAGCTTTTGTAGTAATATTGAGTGGCTAACGGTGTCGAAAGCTTTCTTTAGGTCGATAAAAAGGCCTAGTGCTATCTTTTGTAGGTCAATATTAGTGTGTGTTGCTGTGATTAGGTCTGCTGTGGCTGATAAGGTGTTGACAGAGAACGAAACCCGACACGACGGGTAGGACGGAGATAAGCCGGTAATTTTTAGGGTCAGTTTTTGTGCCAGATTTATGGATAGGGGTAAATTTAGCAATTTTCAGAGCATCTGGAAAGTTTCCCTCAGTAAGGTGTTCATTGAAGCAAGTTGTCAGTTTGTCTGATAATAGGGTTCTTAAACATTTAAATATTTTTATGATTATCCCGTCAATTCCTACACTACAGTTGGATCAAGACTAACGATTATTTTTTAGATGTCGTCCGTTTGACATGGTGTAAAGGTTGTTAGTCCATTAGTATAATCTTTGATCTGTGTTGTGGTGTCTACGTTGTGTTTTTGCTGTGTCGTCGTTAGGATTGCGTTAGCGAGTGTCGAACTGATTGTTGAGAGTAAGATGTTAAAAGTCTCACAGATTTCACTACTATCGGTCTTTAATTAAGAGACTTGGAGGAGTACAATGTGATTTGACCTTGTTATTGGACAGTGTGTTAATTAGTTGCCACATCTTCTTTAGCGATCCTGAGTATTTCTTGAATGATTCATAGTATTATTTAATTTTAGTATTTTGATTTCTTTCTGTAGTTATGTTCCTTCCTATTATAAATTGTTTGTTTAACTCTTCGTCTTCCGGATTATCCTTCAATTTGTGCCAAACTACATTTCTCTCATGAATTTTAACGCCACGAAACAGGTTTTCGTTTGCTTTCCAGAAGTTCATTTATTTTATATCTTGGTTTACAGCGATATATTTGATTACGTACGTACACAATACATTTTTATGTTTTAAATCAATAAAAATATGATTTATTTCATGTGTGGCTCGTATTTTTAAAAACCAACATGATCACACTCTTTCGTATATTTTTCTCAATGTCAATCATCATGAACTCACATGGTAAACGTTTTGTGTTCCCCGCGGTACACTTTAAAGATACGCATCTAAGAATCCTGGGTGGTCGCGACGTAAGACCTCACGAATATTCGTTTGTAATTTCATTGATTGATTTTGATTATATCATGCTAAGAGTATGCACCGGATCCATGATTACTGAGTACTGGGGAATCACGGCCGCTCACTGTTCATCTCTCGACATATCATATGTATGGTTCGCGAACTTCACCGAGTCACCCATAAGATTAGACTTGGTTGCCGAAGTACTGGAAATCTTTATACACCCCTCGTTCCGCGTCATAGATAGAGACGACTGGTTGGTGAACAACGATATCAGTTTATTTTATTCGTTGAAGGTAAATGTGAAAAGTTTTGCCAGATTATCTTCTGTTGACTACACATCGATGACTGGCCTATCAGTGACGTACGTGGGTTGTGGATGGACGGAGCAACTAGAAACAACGACTAGAGATAGCTTCAGACCGATGCAGGTTGGTGAAGGAGCGGTCATCAAGTGTAGTGAGGAAATGAGAAGCAAATCGAAATATTTAATATGTATTACCCCAAAGTGTTCTCGGAGATTGGAAAGACCTTGGCACGTAGACTCCGGCGGCCCCTTGATGCACGATGACAAAATTATTGGAATCTGTTCGTTCGGGATTAAAACCGATGTTATATCTCAGACCGGCTTTACACCAATAAGCCCCTATATTGATTGGATATACCAAGTAATGTATTCCAGAGACAAACATTGAGATACCGAATAACTCTAAATTAAACCCAGAATAGTCTCTGGGTTAGTTAATACCCAAGCCAATATGATGGTATCTGCATATTGGTGGATGCATCCCAATAACTATGTTTCGAATGTATGTAGCCAGTGGATTATTGTTCTAGCCATAGGCTCTAAGACGAAGTTTTACGCCACGGGTTGAGACTGAACCTAAAAAAATTGCATAAGAGCCTTGCAAAAAAAAAATAGTTCTTATTTATTTAATTTCTTTCTTGTGAGCGAGCTAGCGGCTCATCACCCAACAAACATTTAGGCGTCAATTGGAGCTTGTTTAAGAACTTAACGAGATATAAAGGCGCTACAGCAGCAGCACTTACAACTTTTGGCGACAAAAGAGCGTAGACAAGCAAAATATTTCACTTTGAGTTATTCCACAGAGTAACAAGGACGATAACAGGGTGAGTTTAAAGGTTAAAGACATACAGCAGCTATTTGTATCACTACAATACGAACAAAGCTTCTTGTGTTATAGGTATAAGTAAATCTTTTAACTATAACATCTAAATAAGAAGTAAGAATTGACTACCACCTCCAAAGTGCTATGCAAGTGATAATAAACTCTCGCCAAGGACCAAAAGTTACACAATTACCACTACTAGTTCTACAATGATCCTCATAAACTCTTTTGTACCACCAAATGCCTAAAGAGGTACTGGTTACTTAAAGTCGAACAGTAGGAACATTTTTCGCTATCATAGACCTTCTAGTGCTTAATGTGACTTCTATATAACTTTAGGTAGAGTAATAGATCTTAATACCACTTCTGTACACCTTATTTGTCCACTTGTTTGATATCAATGGCGACGCAACTAAAAAAATCTAAAACAGCCAAAAATGCTTGGAAATGTCAAAGGACTGGTGGAAATAGACGAAAATTGTTGAGAGAATAACATAATCTTTTAAACTACTCTGTTTCTGTTGAGGATCCAAAATTAGTACAAGAAAATGTGATTGTATTACTTACTACAAGTAGTCAAGCGGGAGTTTTCTGCGATTTTCCAAGCAACTATGTAAACTAGTGAACTCAAAAAAAATTACGAAGACGTTTTTCACTATAATATAAAAAAAATAGCTGCAGCAACTTCTTCGACGTCCATTTTGCAATATTTCAAGAAGCACTGACCATTGCGGCGGAACGCAATAGAACCGAGACGATGCAGCTAGACGGAGTACGGCTTACCGTTGCGGCAGACCGCAAGACATGCGGCCTGCCGCAATGGCGCGCCGCATTATGGCTAGCCGGTAGTGCGATGAAGGTCTTAGATTTGATGGAACAGAACTGAATTATCTTAGCAATAATTAACGTTTTATCATATATTTCTACAAAAAAAAAAAACGAGTTAGTAAAAGTCTCATATTACCTAGTTTAAACGATAAAACCATTACCACCAAAATATGGCTGATCAGCATAATTATAGAAATAGAAATACCATATTTTGGTGAGTATAGTACTCGTAACTCCATAGCTTCTTTCCCAGGTTCTGCGTTTATATATTACGTTTTGATAGTTAGATTTAATTAAATACTATGCAAATTAATTTAAAAAACCGGCCAAGTTCGTGTCGGACCACGCACAATGAAGGGTTCCGTAGTTTGGATGAATTTATCCCAAGAACAAACTTAACATTGTAGTTGGAAAACATGTTCTCCCATGCGGAATGTATGGGAGAACATGTTTTTCAAACTGTAAATTTAAGTTGGTCGATTATTACTCGTTAATCTGTAAAGCCTACTTAGTTGTGATAGTTTTCCTTTAAACTTCGTTATATATAGGTACTGCTTTGACATTTGAATTTCTAACTACAACCGTTTAGTTGGTAGAAGGGGGGACACTGGACTCTAACGAAAATTGGAACTTTAAAGCTTGATAAGTCACGAACGGTTTACTTAATCCATAAACAGTCTTTGAAAACCCCTAATATTTAATGACCTATCCAAAAATATCCCACACTATGAGAAGGACGAAAAAAAAATTATCATCCCCACTTTACACGTAGGGGAGGTACCCTGAATAATTGTTTTTTTCAAAATTTTATCTTACCACTTTTTCGGCGTTATTAACGTGTATACTCATGCCAAATTACAACTTTCTAGTGCCAATACTTTTTGAGCTAAGCCGCGGACAGACAGACAGACGGACATGGCGAAACTATAAGGGTTCCTTGTTGACTACGGAACCCTAAAAACTAATGCGTACAAAGAAAAGCCCTGAAACTGTTTCATAAAGTTACATACATTCATTAATGAATGCTTCTGAAGTTAAGCGACACCAAAACTGCCATTCTTGTAGATTAGTTTGTGTGGCTTTGGATATCCCCGCTGTCTCAGCTCGCCCCGCACAGGCTGCCCGCCGCATCGACCGTCGTCTGGCATTCAGTGCGACTCCGGTATTGTTTCACGTGTGCTCGTCAAAGCATCGCGTTACGGTTTATTGAATAATACAACGTAAACACGACACTCACCTCTGTCTATGCCTGTGCCGGCTGCCGAGCAACGGGTTATAGGTTGTGCTCGCGATCATCGAATTTATTTTGACTAAAACCGAAAGAAATTAATTGTGTGTGACAATGTCTGATAAGTTTAGATTTTTATCAGACGCTTACCCAATGAGTGAAAAGAAAATGAGACATAGATTGAGAGTAATCCATCGGAACGGCGGCGGCTGGCTGACACTGAAAGAGGAAATTAGTAATTGACTGCAATAATTGCTTCGTAATTTATGTTTTCGTCCTCGACTGAAGTATAACAATATAACTACCTACTAGTTGCATGTTTAGTGGTAGGTATGTTTACGTTTTTTGTTGATAAACAAATTATGGTTTCCTTCATTTTTCAGTTAAGTACAACCAGATGCGCGAAGATATTATCAAAGAAATGGAAAATCACCCTGATCCCGTGTTTAAGCGTTATCTGAAGATGTACAAAAAGAAGTTGGGTCATAAAGGTATTTAATGTTATCTTTTAATTCAAATTTTAGAATATTTTAAGCTATTAAAAAGTGATCAATATTGTCAGCGAAATGTTTAATTGGCAAAAATTTGATCCTTTTGGAGATGAAGGAACTGGGTAGAAAGTTCCCTCATTGAAAAATGAGAAATTTCCTGCTGGGCGGGTGGCATTGCCTCGCTACTGTTAATATTAACGCTAGTAGGTAATGATAATGCTAATACTGTTAATATTTGAAGTTAGGCAACTAGGCGCAATACAGGACTATTTGACGTCAGTGTTGGTGCATTTGCAAACTGTAGTTTTGCTGGCTGTCTACGTAGTTCAGTATATCATAGTCGTATAGAAAGGTTTAAAAAACGCGTAAACCTAATTATTTCACTAAGCGGGAAGTTAATTATAAATGATTAAGTTGGTAGATTTTCTAATTTTATCATTACAGAGTTTGAACTCCACCGCCTGAAAGTTTATGCTCTTTGCAACAAGCAGGCAATGAGTCGCTGTCTTTGTAAGTATTCTTTTTAGGTTTATAAGTTATCAACTCTCCGGTTTCAAATAAAATGCATTTCACTGAATTTGGCATTTATTTACTAAAAACATCGATTATTTTTATATTTCAGCGGTTGACGAGATGGTGAACGTGATCCACTACCCGGTGGTGGAGCTTACATAAATGGAATATGAGTATGTATATTTACAGCTGAACGTACAGAAAAACCTTATAACACCCAAATAATTCGATTAATGGTTAAGATTATCCCCTTTTTTACACATTTAAAATACATACTGGTATTCAGATGCATCCGGTTACACTGGAATAAGAATAAAAATAATTTATTTGCAGAAAATACAGGTGTTTGTTACCAGTTGAATAAGTTGGTAGTTTAATGTTCAGTCCATATTTTGCCTGTGTTGCAAATTAATTTTACTTTAATACGTAACTGATGTAATAAGATATACATAATATGCAAAAAAATAGAAACATAAATAAAAAGAAAAATAACAGTACGTACAGCTCGCGCTGGGCCCGCGTGGTGGATGACGGCCCACACCCTCTTACTGATAGGATGCCTGTATCCCAGCAGTGGGGCCGTATTCTCGGCGGCAGCGGCAGCTGGGTGACGGCGGCAGCGACGCGATTGCGGCGTGTTCAAATGCTTAGTTCTATATGGAACTGTCCTTGCTCCCCTCGCCGCTGCCATCGTGAACAGCAGCGGCAGCTGGGCGACGGCGGCAGCGACCCGATGGCGGCGTGTTCAAATGCTTAGTTCTATATGGAACTGAGAACCGAGAATACGGCCTTAAAGGCTGATTATGCTTATAATATGCAAAATATTATGCAACGACTTATCTTTATTTCTATTTGCAGAGTTTACCGCAAGACAACGGTTGCTGCTCGTCAGGAAACCATTTAATTAATTACAAACAAACACGTCTCCATGTTGACAGCAAATACCACCACCATTTTGTATTTAAAGGCAGAATTTCTCGTTTTTTTCGACACGTAGACGTAGTAAAAATGCACCATGTCGATATCATACTAGTGTATCTATATGACCTGGCCGCCAGTGCACTATTGCCATAATGGTCTGCTGTTTTGTAACTACAGCAGATCAGCATTAACAGCCCATAGTGGCCATAAGAAAAAATGTTTACTCTCAACACTCGTCCTCTTGAGAAATAAGCGAGCACGATAGTGAAACATCACCTATTCACTTCATCAATCCTTGTCCGAGGAAGCCACGGCACGTTTGATGGTAAACGGTAACCTCTGCATATTATTGCATTGTTTATGTTTTCAGTAAAGTGTACGTATTTACGACTATATTATGTAATCTCTTCATGTCTATTTTAATTATTTTATATTTTCGACGCTTATAATTTTTATGGCGTACCTTCTCTTCCAGCCACTAGAGCCAATTCCTTCACATTGATTTTGTCTTCGTTTTGAGAGCTTCTCCAATTTATGAGACTGGTAATAAATAACTCAGAGAAAACTAATAGACGCTCGCAAAAACATTCAGTAATTCAGGATTACAGAAACATTTGAGAACCCTATGATAACATAAATTTGAAAACCTATTTTGCGACTCTTCATATATGTATTATGAGAAAACTTATCTCGACAAAAATGTATTGGCTGAATCTGTTTGGGTTTCTTTGTTTGTAATCTGTAAAAGTATATGAAGTACAACATCAAAAGCCTATGGCAGCTAGTCATATGCCTCTCCAATCGTGAGAAACGTGGCTCCATTATCAGCCACTATCACTTTAATAATAAATTATCGTTATCTAAAGTTAATCTTATTAAATAAATAAAAATACCTTTAAATATTAAAAAAATTAAAATTCTTACACAGTCATAATCTCTTATTAAAATAAGGTTCGAATAAACAATAAAAACATTAAAAAAAGGAAAAAAAGATTATAAGACTTGTGAACAAAATTAATTATAATAAATATACTGTGTAATAATTAAAATTAGAGGAGCTCGTGGCTAATTAATAACAGCCGCAAGATTCGATCCATCTGGTTAAGCTACGCTTGCCAGGGTTGGTCTGTGGATGGGTGACGATCTTAACATACCGAGAATCCTCCATGCCTCGGAAAGCACTTCAAGCCGTTGGTCCCGGCCGACATTATTTGACAGTCGTTACGGGTCGTCAGAAGCCCGAAAGGCTGACAACCAGTCTTACCAAGGGGTATCGTATTACCCAGTCACTGGGTTGTGGAGGTCAGACAGGCAGTCGCTCCATGTTAAATACGGTATTCAGCTGGATTTGGTTAGACTGGAAGCTGACCCCAAACATAGTTGCGAAAAGGCTAGGCAGATAGAGATTGATTGTGTAATAATTAAAAATATTTTCTTACTGTTTTAGACAAACATTCTGTTAGTGATAGCACTGTTGTAGCGAGCAGTGCAACTGTTTCACTGCTCAACAGCTGAAAGCAGAAAAATACGTTTGTAAGTCAAATAAAACAGATACTGTTTATTCAGAAGAATTTCGATTGTCCATATTATCTAGGAAAAGTAAGTCTAGTCTACGTTGTAACTTTATACTTTTTTATTATTGAATATTTTAGTTAGAATTTTAATTATTTAACTCTTAAAATGTCGATTCCACCCCATGTGTGCAAATAACAATAAAATTCTATTGTGTCGCTAATTGCGCGGTTGACGGGTTAATAATGTTGAGTTTGTCCGTTTCGTTTTATTAGTAGTCTAAGAATTCAATTGTATACTTAACTACTTTAATCTCATGTAACTTTTTTCAATAAATAAATTTGAATGTCAACGATGTGTTCTTTATTTATCTCTTTTTACCCGACTGCCCCAGAAGAAGGGTAATGGTTTTGGGGGCAATAGGTATTTATTGTTAAATTTAAGATGATGCCTCTGACTGCATAATATTGTTTATAGTATTAAGTAATATAACTCGTATCCAACTTTTTATAAAGTTCACTTTTTAGACCATCGGTTTATTTTTATTTTTTCAGTCAGAGTAAAATCATTTAGAGTAAATTTCGTTAATTATCATGAATATTTAAATCGCCAGTGCTAACTACGTTATTTTTTCAATCTAGAGGTGTACCTAATTAATAAATATCCTGTGCCTTAGTTGCATTTACTGCAACTCTTCTAACGTTAAACCTCTCACTCCTCGATCAATAAGTGCCCCCCCCTCGCAACACGTGTCATCGTTTGTCCCTTTCCAACGATGACACGTGAGCTTATACCTACGTATAGCTACGTCACGGTCACCCGACATAGCTATTTGTGACAAAAATATCCGTCAGTTGCCTGGGAAGCGTGAAGTGCGAGCGACTGGTTCTAACAACGAGTCATGTTTAATAATTAACCAGTAATCGGTTATTGTCTTAAAATGTCGGAGTCGAAATCGGTAGAGCCAGTTGTAGTAATGGAAATTGAAAATCACAAAGATCCAAGCACAGGAACGCCTAATCAAGAAGCAAGTGCTTCGAAGAGCGAAGTGACTGAACAAGGAGAAAACAATGAAATGTCTCATGTAGACCGAAACAAAGAAATGGCTAAAGAAGATAAAAGAAAACAAAAAGCGGAAAGAAGACGAAACAGAGATTTTTTTGCTTTTATAAGGAGAGGAGAAGAATCATCTGATGACGAGCCATTGGAAGGAGAAGAGCTCGAGCGTGAATTGGGTAGGTTTATTTTGCAGTAACTGATTAAACAAATGTGTAAAGTGCTGGTACGAACGCGCGGAGTTAACGTAACTTTAAAATTAAAAGTACTGGTTTTGTAATATTAGTAAATATTACAAAACGAGTACTTTTTTTTAGGAATTTATTCTTTTCTGTAGGTGATGCTATTTTCGTTAAATATAAGGATCCTTTGTGCGAAATGTCATGTTTATAGACCCAACGTTTTAAGCTGTGCGTTATAAGTCAGTGAATGCAAATAAGGTGTTTATCGCACAAATGAATGAAATGGTCATGCAGTGGTAAAATTGTAGCCGTGTGCACAACTTGCTAGCGGAGCTGGCTGCATGCCCAAAGTGTGCCGTACGCACACTACAGGCTATTCTAATGCAAAAAAAAATTGCCATGAAGCCTAAAGGATTACCGATATTCAGAAAATTTTGATAGCCTATTTGTATTTTCATTTCAGTTTAGCGAAAACTTATAAGAATTATCTTGAATTATGAATTATATTGAGTTTTTTAGATAAATACTTCAGTTAAGTAGGTAAATAAAGTTGCTTTGATGGCGTATGTTATAATCAGCGATAGGTATCTACTTATTTCTTGATGCGATTTTTTAAATGTTTAGATTCTTGTAAGTTTTCGTTAAAGCTGTGCATTGGTTTCGATCGCTTGAGCGACAGTTATCACGAGGTTTATCGCTAAAGCGACCACACACAGGACATTTGTCCTGTTGCTCGAGTGACCGAGCAGCTTCATAAGCTAGTCCTATCTTCTGAGTACTACATCCAAAACATAGTTGGATTCCCCTCCGAAATCCCCTCACAATGTTCGTTCGCACACATCTCAGTACAACTGTCTTTCCCTATTCACGTCATGACCATTCATTTAAGGAATGCATACTCAAAAATTGATCCTTACTCCTTCGTTACAAAAGGAACTCTGTTTGCAATATTTAATGATTTCAGCTCAACGGTTTAGGCTGTGCGTTATCTGTCAGTAAATTTAAGATTATTATTATGTAAATAAAATAAAATCTGTTTTATTTATTATCATTGTCAGAGTCGTGTCAGAATCTGTCAGTGTCACATTCTTAATATTATCGCTGATATTATAATGAGGGTTCCCTCTATCTGGCAGAATCTTGATGCTCCGAAATTTGTTTGGCATAACGCACTTGGCATAATCTTTTTTAAAAAACGAATATTTTAAAGGCATATCAAATATTTAATATAATGATTGTTTGGCCGAATGTTTATATGTCCGAATTTACAATGGCATACTTTTAAGATGGCAGAATGTTATTTGGAATAATTTTATTAGGCATATTGCCATTTCTATAAAATATCATTTTAAATCTTAAATTAAACTAAAATACTATCTTAAAAAGCCAATATGTTGTGCTACATAAGTTAGTGACAGAAACGAATCGCTGTAAAACCGACTCCACGTAGTCTTGTCTGCCCTACCCCTAGAGTGTAATTTAAAATCGCGTAGGTGCGGAGGGGCGAGGTGGCCCGCGAGCTGAGGAGCAGGTGGTTTTAACGCTCGCCGCCGCGGCTAGCAAGCCGAAGCTGCGGTGGTGAGCGTTAAACACATCTGCTCTGGTCGGGTCTGGCTCGCGTGGGACCGCCGGAGCCCTGCAGCGCCGGAGCCGTGACAGAAACCATGCCTGCTGCATGTCACATGCTCGCTTGCATGCTGCATGCTTGCTGCATGCTTGCTGCATGCATGGTGTATGCTTGCTTGCATGTTTGCATGTTTGTGTGAACTTTCTGCGATATGATGGTTCTGCTTTTAAATTATTAGGAATATGAAATTTATGCCTAAAGATGATTCTGACTTTCAAAATTATGTTGTTTTGAATTATGATAAATGAGTGCATGCCAAACGATTTTCTGTGAAATGAAGTTTATGCTATCAGCTGTTATGCAAAATAATATTATTACATACAAAGTTCTGGTATAAAGGGTAGACCCATATTATGTAAAAAAGACGGCCGAGAGTCATTCTGTGATATTGAAATTTTGACGCAATATCATCAGACTGAGTCAGGAAATTACACTTTACCGTAGGGTAAAGTGTATTTTCCTGAGTCAGTGTAGTAAGAAAACATTTGTCACCTTAAGGTCTATTTTTGTTGGCTGTGTCTACACACAGCAAACAAACACTGTGAATTAATCACTGGAAATGTTTTCTTTTCCCGTATAGTACGGGAGGTACCGTTTTTTTTGGAGTCATTTTATACAGTCTATATGAGTGATCAGTGTGTAGTGAAACTAAAAGTCTAAAAGTAAAGTAAACCATCTTAAAATGTGTAGGAATGATTATACCATCGATATAAACAAAGTCTGTACTGTACGAAAAAAAATCTAATAAAAATCGGCTTGTGATAATAATTGAAATGAATTAAATGAAACAACACAACATGAATCTTTTAGAAAGCCTGTCAGTGTCAGTCCTTTGAATGAAAAAGAATAAGATACTCATGCGACAAAACCAAAAGCAAGTTACAGACAACTTTCCTATTATTATATAACCCATTACAGCAGCCAACGCTAAATCGTAAACATTTTAAGATAAAGGTGATCTGGTTTTGAAAGATTTACCAGCAAGATTACCACACTATAAGATTTACCTATAAAAATTGAGTCCAACGTTTGACGCTAAGTCACCCATACTTACTTAATGTTATCCCTGCATTTTGATAGAGGACATAAACAAAAGTGCTAAGATAACCAAACAAGACTTTTAGTAAAATTCTTATGCATTCGGAGACATTGGTCATAATGTCTTGATTTACATATTATAGATTTACATATTTCGATAACATTTTCATTTTCATGAAGTTTTTTATCACAGCGAATATACTTAAATACATGACACAAGCTTGCACTGAAATACATATCAATAAATTTTGCCGAATCGCTGTCAATGGGAAAAGTTCCCAAAAGTTCTTATAGTTCAATGTTTCATATTCTTAGCTCCACCACTATACTAGTACGGGAGGTGCTAGCAGTACCACGTTAAACGATTTTTTTAAATTTATTTGACTACACTATATTTGTATGTTGACGATCTCTATGTATGATGGTATTCTTTTAATTTTTAGCATTGCACAGGAAAATGCGTGACCAGGTGATGCAAGAAGTGAAGAAACACCGCGAGGCACCATTCGTTAAGCAATTCATGAGGGATTTTGGGACTGAAATGACTGACGAAGGTGATTGCATTTATTATTTGTACTTTAAGCCTACTTACTATCTTATGTTACGACAAAAGACTAGAAAGACAATGAAACATACCTATTGTTTTTAGACATGAAACTTAGAATAGGCGCGTCACATGTGATTGTATCGTGTGTGTGCGTGCACACTGATTAGACTGATCTGGTGCAAGCTCGTTAGTTCAGTTAGGCAGAGGTGTGCATATAATACACCAAAAGAAAATATCGCGGACACCAATGAAATCTATTTGGGTTGTTTACGAGTACATACTATGTCTACTTTAACACTGAAGTTTTTTTTTTCTTACTTAAGGGAATGCTGAGAAAATGAGGTCATAGTATTCTGGTTTATTTTCGTTATACTTCACAAAATCCCATGTGAATATTAATTAAGTATGAACCTATCCTGGAAAAGAAATAGCACAACAGCCTTCTTTGATGAAATAATTAGTATTTATAATAATTAAAAAATAAAAGTTTTATGATTTTATACTCGATCTCTTAATGAAACCCTCTACTTTATCTTGGTTGAAATATATAACTATATAAATGACATATTTTTATAATAAGAATGTCCTATAGTATTATGAATACACTAATGCCAACCTACTTGTCATACACTAATGCAGAACAAAACAAAACACAGAATTAATTCCAAAAAAGATACTCTACTTAAACTGATTACATCTCGATACCCCCATTTGGCACAAAAATGCGCTTCATACTAATATAACTAGATAGCCAAACCTTCAAAATAATGCATGAATCATCTTTGCCCGTCGTGGGTATATTTTCCATGATAAAGGACCCAATGTTCTTTCGCCAGTTACGTTTAAGTCGCATGTAATAGACTACGAGCCGTTTGACATCAACCAGGCACTAATCCAGACTCCGGGCTGTTACTGGGAAATTCCCGATAGAAAAACCCAAAAACACTGGGTTAATTTCCCGACCTGGGAATTGACCCCAGGACCTCATGCTTGGCAGTGCGGTTGCGACCATTATTATTATTATTTATTTATTGTACAGGCAACTAGATCCAATAGATGTTAGTAAACAATTTAACTTATTTGCTATGTTAGTACTTAAATACTACTACAGAGAGGGTGGTTTTAATAAGATGCCTCATTATGGGGCTTTCTCAGGCCCATCAGCAATATCCTTCAGGGGGCTGTTGCTACTGTCCCGCAACTTTTTGAGATGAAAAGCACTCTAGCACGGCTTAGACCAACGCGGATGCAGGCAAAAAATACATTTACTGCTATTAACATTTGTGATCTCATCATAACTGTAGTGTCAGCCCTAAAAAGACTTATGTGAAGATTTTCCATTACAGATTTTGAGAAATCCGAACTGGAAATCTATGCTGCTTTTTTGCCCCATCCATACCCTCTCTGATGGACACCCCTGCCTGGAGGCAGATTTAAGGTATACCAGGGGTTGATGCCCGAGGAAATAGAGGCAATTCCTATCAACGGAAGTTATGAAGTGGACCCCAGGGCCCTTCAAGAGACCCCATGGACAACCATACACCGGATGTAATTTATATTTAATATCAGTGTCAATTATACAAAACGAACAAATGACTTTGTTGATTTATGTGTGTGATACTTCAGTATTATCTTTCTTATGAATTTAAGTATTAGGAGGCAGATGCGATGATAATGGTAAGTAGTATAGTTTATAAACAAGTTGTGCTCTCATAAGTTGTTGAAAATAAAATCCGATCCTTTGCTTTTATCAAATCTGAGGATTAAAGAAAACCACAATTTCTTATGGATCTCATTTCCAAATAGCCAAGAAACTACTATTTGATGTTTAGCATTTACCACTACATGTTAAAATACAGTTTAAAACTTGAAATGTTTCGACTACTTATATGATCGTAATAATTGTTTAAATTTTTTGATGTACTACATATATTCAAGACAGACGATAGACCCTGAATTCTTTGCTGTAATAAATTTTAGGTATATTATACTCATTGAGCTCATTCAATAGATTCAGTTTATTATAATCATATTAATATAATTTACATTCATTATTTACATATAAATTATATTTTAAAATATTAGAATAAAAAAATATAAAAACATTTAAATTATAAAAAAATTGTAGCCCACCGGTATCGGGAACAGGGTCCAAGCTAGGTCAGGGCTCCAGAGAGAGGAACCTCCTAACAATGCGAGCCGTGTCCAGCAGTACCGCTTTCTGAATCAAGCCCTTAATCCAGCTGCCCAACGAGAGCCTCCTTCGGTGTTCTCCTTGGCAATTAAGCCATTGGCTGATACGACTATCGGCACGATTATCGCTGAGTCCACATCCCACATGTCGACCTCGCAAGTCAAGATACTTAATTTGTTTATCTTTCTCGGCTTTCACGAGGTTCCCGTCATGCGGGACCGTTATGTCAATAAACATTGCGCGCCGCTCTCTTCGATCCACCACCACTATATCAGGCTTATTGGCAACAAGAGTCCTGTCCGTGATGATGGATCGATTCCAGTACAATGTGATATTTCCATTTTCGAGAACTGGGTCGGGCACATACCTGTAGTAAGGTACTTCCGATTCCACAAGGCTGTATTTCAAAGCAAGTTGCTGATGGATAATCCTGGCTACAAGGTTGTGTCTACGCAAGTATTCTTCATTAGCTAGACAAGAACACCCGGAGATAATGTGTCGGATTGATTCTCCCGGACGGACGGTGGCATGCCCAACAGATGTCAACCGTGTCATCCTTCACAATGAATCCCCGGTAATTGTTCGTCATCATAACTTCGTCCATAATTGCACAGACAAAAGCTTCGGTTTCCCCAAAGAGATCACCAAAACTCAGACAAGCTACAGACTCTAGTAAATCTACATCGGGTCCATGTAGGGCCCGGAAGTAGCGTCCGTGAAGCTCCTTACTCTGTCATACCTCCTTGCGATCGTTAGTGTCAAGCATTACAGGCTTGCGCCAGTTCTCTTTAGCCAAGGAGAGTGGGGTAAGGCCCTTGTCCACCACGACCACATATCGATGCATTCCCACGTCAGTTTCTAGGAAATATTCCCTGAGATTGCATATCTCGCGATCGTGGAGGGTATTAGCGTTTAAAAAGCCTTGACCTCCACACTTTGGCAGGATATACAGTCTCATTACCGATGACTGTGGGTGATGCATTCGATATGCAGTTAGCAGCGTACGGACTCTCCTATCCAGGGCGTCGAGTTCTGAGTCCATTTGAGTATGCCGAAAGAGTACATTAAAACCCAACCGTTATGACCCAACCGTTGAAGGCGCACACCTCGTTTCCACCTGATAGAAGATTATTAAATACTTTCTTGAAGCAGCCAAAGAAGCGCTCCTTCAACGATTGCTTCATATCAGTAACATTGATGCCCAACGCTTTCGACATACCCAAAAACTTATAGGTTTCGGATGCGGAGAGGGCTCTAAGGTTTATGGAATCCGAGAGTTGGGTTCCCAAAGATTCCACAATCTCCCCTCGTTTTACATGCAAGGCCCGCACATTTGTACACACCGAATTCCATCCTGATGGCGCTACTGAAAGTTTCAGTTACTTTCAGTAGCTCCATCAGTTGCAAATTGTTGGGGGCAAAGTGGTCATCCATGTAGAGGAGGTGAGATATAATCTGGCCACCTCTCCTCAACCAATAGCCAAGCCCTGAATCCTCCAGCAGTGTGCAAAGAGGATTCAGGGCTAAGCAGAACCAGAGCGGACTCAAACTATCGCCCTGAAATATGCCTCGCTCGATCCTTATTGGCTCGCTATTCCTCTGGATATTTCGACATCCTGGATAGGGAAGGACCGTCCTCCATTGCCCCGTACATGACATCAGAAAGGTGCGCAGAGTTGCTTCTACTTTATACAGCTCCAGCACCTTCATGAGCCATGTATGTGGCACCGAGTCATAGGCCTTCTTACAATCTATTCAGCATGCCAATAGACCTTTTTGGGAACGACGAACCTGTTGGCTAATGGCCATATCAATGAGGAGTAGTCCTTATTACCGCGGGACCCGTTCCTACATTCATTTTGAGAGGCAGACATGATAGAGTTGGTGTCTAAATGTTGGTTAATTTTAGCTCTCAAATTCTAGCTCTCGATTTTCGGGTTTCAGGTTCAGTTTTTATTCATAAATTATTGTAAAAATGTGTGAAAATTAATATTACTGTTAAAATTACGAAATGAGACGTTCTGTTGATACGGTGTTGCCAGCCTTTTTTACACATAATTATTATTATAAGAGTAACTCTCTCTTGCACTACATACTCGTATCACTAAATACATTTAGCACTAAACGAATTCAAAACGTTTGATGTACGAGTATTCTGTCAATCGCTTGAAAATTACAGAACCAGAATTATTTTTATAAACGTTTAGCGCTAAAAGTATATATTGATCTGTGGTTCGTGCGGGCCTAAGTAAACGGTATTTTAATACCATTACAATTTATATAATATTTATATCTAATTACAAATACATTATACATAATATATGTGTATCTTTGTGTGTTTGAACACAAAGATTTAAATGATACGTATTTTTGTGTGCTTGGACCATACACACAATAAAAGATATATTTATGTACATATATGAGGACGAAAAGGTAGAGATAAGAAGAGTTTATATGTAAAATCATAATGCCCTATGATTATTTCCCTCCCTCTTTTTATAAACTTGTATATAAATTATTTTTATTATTTTAAGTCTGACATGTAAATACATTTGTGTAAATAAAATAACATATTACGTAAAAAAAAGGAAAAAAAATAAGAATAATGGTAATTTAAAATGTACCATTATTTTCCACACTTCAAAGGAGGTGTTGCAGTTTGTAAAAAAGAGTGAACGAAGAAGAGTTTTAGGGATTTTTATAAATTAACCCTTTATTGAGATGATATTTTGTAAAAGGGAGGATCTGACTGCATGTTGTGATTAAGTCATCTGCTTTATTTATAAGATTTAAAAAAAGTATGTGTTTGATTTACCTCTGCCAGTCGTCAGATGAGTATAACCAAATACATATGTTTAGTTATTAAGAATTATCTAGATGATATTTTACAAAAACTGTCTCATTTTTAAATGGAAAGATTATCCTTTGATATTAAAAAAATCTGACTTATTTTTGAATGGAAAGTTTATATTAATGATATAAAAAAAATACAAAAAAATCTGACTTTTTTTTTAACGGAAAGATTTTCGTTTTTTTCATGAAATAATTAGCAGTTTTTATCGATGCTGTGTTGATTCCAAAAGTTGACCAAATTCCCTTTCAAATATTAAATATTGAACTAGTAATACACATCTTACGCTCAAGATAAAAGAAAAACATGACAAAAATTATTTACAATTTAATTTCATATTGTAATGGAGTTTCCATTACAATATGAAATAAAATTGTTATCAATATTATTATTTTAGTAATAAAATGTTAGTAATACTTTTGTGTTTCTGATGTCCGTTAGTACGAGTATAAGGATTAAAATGTATATTTATTGTCTGTTTCAACTTCAACAATACCTTTTAAATAAACAAATATGAATGTGTGAAATTTTGATCATTGTTAAACCTGTGCCGTCCAAAAGTTAGTTGAAATTTTTTCACTTCAGCTGTTCAATGCCACATTATGATTTAAAATTCCAGTTACAAATGTATGAACCGTACACTATAACGTTTTTTTTATCACATTTATTAAAAAAAGGCTAGTTTATTCTTCGTAAACAGGGACTAAAATAGCTTTGTAATCCCCAGGGACTAAAAGCGGTTTGAATTTGTAATGTGGGTTTGTTAGTGGTGGAATTGTTAGTAAATGTTCCAATGATCAAAGACACGAACATTGTATGAACAAGTAACATCCTGGCAAGAGAGAGAGAATTTGGTCAAAATGTAAATCCAAGATGGTGATTTCGAAAATTTTCAAATTTATCACCATGGGTATCGTTTTCATGGTTTTCAAGGTTTCTGAAGCCGATAGTGAGGTCGAAATATAAATTCAAGGTTTCAAATTTTTCTTTTAATCATACGTGATAAGGAACTTCGTTCCTGAGGGGAGTCGGACGTTTTTTTCTCATATAGGGTAATAAAACGTAGAGCAACACTATTTTAAACTCGAATGGCGTACTTTGAATCCCTCAATACGCTCGGGAGTCTAATCTAGAAACTGTCTTGCTTTAAAAATAGTTGCTTGCACCCTAGGCAAAAATCTACTATTATTGACTAATTCAACTACCTATATGTGATTACATGTTTTTTTTTATAGCCTGCTTTTATTTCCCACAGTTACTTTAATTCCAGCCACCAAAAGTTAGTTGAAGTTTTTCATTTATGTGTATTTACAACTTTAATAGTGTTGTTTTATTATTGAATATCGTTTTTAGTGAAATACCAATATTGTTACATTAGATTGACAAAGGAACAACAAGATCTGTAAAAACAATAAGTTCTGAAAAAAAATGTTGCAAATCAGCCTTGAAGGTTGAGGGGACACGGCGTCCTCACCTTCCGCCTGACGCAGTTCCAGTTCGGTATCAGGTGGGAGGAAACGCCCGGGTGTCATCACTGCGTGGATCGCCCGGAGGACACGGTGGAGCATACGGTGGAGGTCTGCCTGGCTTGGGCAGAGCACCGCGGGGTCCTCGTGGAGGCGATCGGTGGCGGGGATTTCTCGCGTCCAGCCTTGATCCAGGCCATGGTATGGAGCGAGAGGGCATGGGAGGCTGTCACAACCTTCTGCGAAGCAGTAATGCTCGCGAAGGAGGAGGCGGAACGCGTGAGGGAGAGGCAAATTTCGCGCCCTCACGCCCCTAGCCGCCGCAGGAGGAGACGCCCTGGGCGTCAGCAATCAATTGCCGATTCCCGGCCACCGTAGACGCGGGATTGCGGACGGTGAGCAATGGGTAGCACGCCGTCCGGTAAGGACCAAGCCCGGGTCGACGGCGCGTTGTTGTTCACGCGCGCCTCAAAGAGATGTCAGCGAGTGAAGGGGTCCGATGGGACAATTGCCTGCCGGGGTTGCGGGAAAGTCCAAAAGGGATACCGTGGGCCCCTGGCATTGCACAGGCAACAGAAGGAACACGGGTGGGTTTTAGTCAGTAAGAGTCTGACACGCCCTTCCGCTCCACCCAGAGCGGCAGAAGTCATTTGATGATTTCCCACCCAAAGGGTTGTGGGGACAAATAAAAAACCGGCTAAAGGCATGTCGGACCTTGCACAATGAAGGGTTCCGTAGATGGGATGAATTTATTCAAAGAACAAACTTAACATTTGCAGTAAAAAACGTGTTGTGGGAGAACATGTTTTCCAACTGCACATGTAAGTTGGTCGATTATTACTCGTTTTAACTTATAGAGCCTACTTAGCTGAGATAGTTTTCCTTTCAATTTCGTTTTATATCCGAGTACTACAGCTATGAATTTTCCCACATATCCAGAACCAACCATTTAGCTGGCAGGGGGGCTGGCTGGTCCACTTGACTCTAACAAAAATTAGCACTTTAAAGCGTAAATATATTTTACTTTACCACTTTGTCGGAGCCACCCATGCCAAATTACAGCTTTATAGTTTAGGAGTATGAGGAATAACAGGGTGTAAAGTTGTAAAGTTCACTCATCCACCATAGAAAAGGGAGGATCCTCCGACCAGACGGGTGTTGTGTCTGGCGGGCAACTGCCCGACTGTTGATGTCGGATAGTCTTATATAATGTCGTTCGCGTGGTAAACTAATTGCGCGATGCAGGATTTGTGTGACATCATGTCTTTGATTCGTAGTTCGTATGTGGCGGTGTAACCGCTACACTAGTAATAACAGTCTGAACTAAGCCGCGGACAGACAGACGGACATGGTGAAACTATTAGGGTTCCTTACTGACTACAGAAGCCTAAAAAGAGTTTAGACATTTTCCACTCACTCTTTTTAAAAAAAAAATACGCAGATAGGTGCATTGGCCAACTTTTCATGATATCCGACGACAGTTGGGCTAGTGCAATATCAATCCCAAGATCGTTGTATGAGCAGAACTCTTACAAGAAGCGGGAAAGGTTGTATGATATAGGGTTCCGTTTGGTACCCTTCGGGTACCTACGGAATCGTAAAAAGTAAGTTGAGTCTCATATCCTATGTAATGTATGGAATAAGTTTTTTGCGATATCTGACTTTCTACTACTCAAACCTCTGTTGGTCCTATAGAGTTTTTGATCATTACAAGAAACAAGATCGCCTGGAATAATTTTTTTTTGTGAAAATTGGTCATTTTGTTGCTATTTGTATATTTTTTTTCAAAAACCGTTAATGCAGATCATAATGTCTAAAAGAGTTAAGGACAGTCTCCTAAGACCGTTTTCCTGTAGCTACAACGGTTAAAGTGGCCCTTGCTGCCCCATTTCAAAAATCCAACCTGCATATTATTCTGATTTGGTCCAAAATAATGCAGGCCTAAGATCCTTTGAAGAAACAAGTAACCTTAACAATAATCAGAAGTACCCTGGCCTCATCGATACTATGCAGACTACGCTCAATAGAGCACTGCCATGCTGCTGGACCTTGAACTAGGCAATGTATTTAACCTCTCTAGGTTAAGATTGAAGCTGATATAAAAAGAAGTTTGAATGCAGGACATTCAGTGAAAGGCGCTGTAGGTACTTGCGGATATGGCCTACCAGCTGATGTCTAAAACGGCATAAGCATTTCTTTTTGGGGAACGCACGCAACAAGACCCTAAGCTACGCCCGCTGTCTGTCCTAATTGATTACCATTCTAAAATATTGTTGGAGCCGAGCTGCTGAAGATTACAAGAACTGCCTTTGCATTGTATAAATTAAATCTCTTAGTATTGCATAATTGCAAAGCAATGTGTGAGCACATGCGTGTCATCTCTTAGCTGCCACGGATTATTTTTAACCGACTTCCCAAAATGGGGCAGGTTATCAATTCGGTTGTATTTTTTAAATTATTTTAACGTGCACGGCTTTCTACATTGTTCTCACGTGCATAATTTCAACATGAATCATGTAACCTATATATTATAACAATATTATGATTTAAGAGAGTGTCCGTGGAGTTTTTTGCCCGTTCTTCTCCATACTCGTAGGAACCTACTTCGCTTTGGAATAGGCAACTAGTCAATGCAAAAGCAATTTCTGACTGACCGACTCCTTGACAATTCAAAAGTACCTGTAATTGGTTTATATGAAATAAATAATAATAATAAACCCGCAGGGCAGAATGTGGCGAGCTGTTGGGCAGTAGCGAAGCCACGGACCCTATCTCCTGGGAGAAATCTTGTTCCTCATCTCTGGCTTGCCTCTATTGGCCGGCTGGAGTGAACACTGACGAGGAATAGAGCTCCCATCTCTTTCCTACCTTTATTGGCTATAAGCTATAAGGCTCAGTTCGGCCGCCTACGCCGTCAGAAAAGTAAGACAATACACTGACGTTGATACAGCTCGGTTAGTCTATTTTAGTTATTTTCATAGCGTTATGTCCTATGGTATTCTGCTGTGGGGCAAAGCTGCAGATATTCAAAATATATTTGTCCTCCAAAAACGAGCTATTCGAGCAATTTAGGTGCCAGAGTTTCTCTGAGATTTTTTCAAAGATATCGGTATTCTCACAGTGGCATCACAATTCATCTTCGCCAACATCTTATATATTAGGCAAAATATACACTTATACACTAAAAACAGTGATATTCACAATGTTAACACAAGAAGTAAGGATAAACTACGTGCTCCCTTTCACCGGCTTCATAAGGTTCATAACTCCTTTGTTGGGCTTGGTATAACCTTTTATAACAAGCTACCCTCTTCTTTGCTAGATTTGCCTTTTAATGCGTTTAAAACTAAATTAAAGTCCAACCTTTGTTCAAAGGCATACTATTCTATCAACGACTACTTAAATGATAAGAATAGATGGTCGCTGTGATTAACTCAAGACAATGTTTAAATGTTCTTTCTCCAGAATTAGTTTACCTACTGACAGGTTATATGAGTTTATATAATTGTTTATAATTTTACTTTATAAGTCAATTTATTTTAATTTAGTGCTGACATAATCTACTCATTACAATGTTTTTTTATGAGTTGTATTGCAATATGTGGTTAGCTAGCGACCTCGACAATTATTTATTTTACCTCGATGGTCCTAGTTTATCAATTGTAACTTCTAGTTACAGCTATATGTAAGCGGGCACGCCCTTTATGCCTGGAGGCTTTTTCTTTTTTTTTTAGATATTGTTTACTTTTAGTTATTTTTATTTCTGCTTGAGTATAGTTCTCGATGCTTTTGGTTGGTATATTGGCGTGTGCTAGCTGTCATATGGCTATTAATTATAGCTATTTAATTTAAATTATTTTTTGCATATTGTAAATTGTCTTGCATACTGTTGTATAGAATCATTTTTTATTTTTTTTCTAATTGAACAGACAGCTGTGCTGCTGGGGAGTTTGTTGCGCCACTTCTTCTTCCCAGCAAAAGCACTAGGAAGTGGTGAAGGGTGGGCGTTTTGGGGGACTGTCTTATGTAATTTTGACGTTCGAAAAGTGCTGATTCTCAGCCTAGTTTGAATAAATGACTTTTGAATTTTGAATTGGCCGGCCTGAGTGGAGATTCGCAAGAGCAAATGTGCTCGGAGGAAGGAAGTATTCCAATAAGATGCTGGTAGGGATCTTGACCGTACTTCCGGGATTGTCCTGATAGCCGTGGAATACCGCTCCACTCCTTATAAGCACCTCAGGACATGTTGCCCCCTTGTCGCTACGACACTTTGTGCTAGCGAACGTTTTCGGGGGCCCATTATTGAGTGTGCAAGTCAGCCCCTGCCATTGTACCTGTGTATTTATATAAAAAATATTTTATAGATTATACTGCAGGGGACATAGTCTACTACTACAATGGCATTTTCTTTCCATACTTCTGGATAACCAGTTCACTTAGCCACCCAAACCCATAATCCAATATTTTTTGTTTCCATATCTTGCAATAGTCCTGCACCAACCGGGGGTTGTCCTTGGGTGTCCTTAGAGCATAGTGCGTACAGGGATAATCGTAGGTTAGTGCCTCGTTTCATTAAACACGTCTAACGAGCCTTTGCGAGTTGGCTTCGGCCCCTCGTACGCCTTGTTATCTGCCTGAACTAGGTCATCCTGTGTTTCAGGCGAGGCAAGGTATAATATTTCTAAAAATCACACTAATTATAAAAATCTACTCATCTAATAGGTATGTAAAAAGATGTAAATAGTACTATAAATCCTACTCGCTAAAATCTTAGTATCTATCCTAATTTAGCTAAACTTAATTAGTACAAATACAATTCTTGATTTAAGTACAACTAATAATTCCTTTTTAACTTCATACGACATAGGTACTTTAAAAAGCTTCCTTGACGGTTCTTTTGCAATTATTATGATTTAGAGAATACATTTTGGCTTTCGCATTTAGTCTGTTATAAATTAATGGTCCTAGGAAGACGAAAAATTTGGCTGCGAAAGCATGTTTTGTACTTTTTGTAGGGCAAACTATGCTTTAAGTTTGAGTCCATCTTTGTTGTTGTACCTGATAAAATTGTCAAATACTTGTTGCTATGGAGCAGTATTTGACAATTTAATCAGGTAGGTACCAAAAGTATAAGTTTCTTATTTGCAAGGCCATCCTTGCAAATAAGAAACTTTCGTAGAACCCTTAGTACGCAAGTCTAATTCACACTTGGCAGGTTTTCATCTTTTGAATCATGGCGGGAGCGTATGTTTTGAAGGGGTGTCAACAAAGGTTACGGAGTCTAGGTCCAACCCCTTGTGGCGAATGTTCGTATAGCGCCGTCACACTCTGCCGCTCCAAACAGCTGAAGGAAGTACATTCAATGAGAAAACTGACACAAGATTTTAAAATATATATATATTAAAATCCAGCGTCTAAGTAACACTCTGGCTAAGTGTTCGTTGCATCAGATATACACAATATACGATACACTTATAAGTCATCCTATCGACATTTATATAACTTTTTTTTTCTCTCTCTCTGTTTTGTTAAACTTTATTTGAATATTGACGTACAGTAAATTTATTTTTGAAGTGAAAACTTCTTTAGCGGCGTTGCGCACTTTTTTTGTTATCAGTAAAAAATGTTAAACTCGCGTCAGGACACGTGACTTGATCGAAAATTCGTAAGACGGAGGGAGAGTAGACCGGTGCAAAATGATCCCCTAATCATTCCAAAATATTTAAAATGCACAACGTTAATATTCAAGTTTTCACTTCTGCCGGCACTCCCGGAGTGCAACCCGTTTTTATAATTTTTCTTTCTTTTTCACGTGTATATTTTTCATATTTTTATCGTTTGATGAATGTAATTATGTAATCAATTTTAGTATCAATGACATCCATGAATATTTGTACGCCTTCTGGTATAACATAGCGCGCTTATAATTTTTTTATAGCAATTATTTTGTTGTACCTATGTTAACAAGTGATTATTGATGATTATGATTATGACATTGATGGAACCGCAGCCACCAACTTCAATAGCATCTTCTGTAGAGCTTGGTCTGATTCCATCTATTGGCGTAGCCGACAATCTTATCAAACTCCATCATCTTTCATTCAAACTTGGTCCATCATTCTTAATTATGTTTTTTTTGTGTGAGTGGGTTTATTAGACATTAAACTAACTGAATTTTGATTTTTAAATTCAGTACCACCAACAAAAATGAAATTAAAGCTACGATTAATTAGGATTGAGCGGAGCATAATCGGTTGGTAACGTGCCCACTGCTGGGTCACATGACACGCCTCCTTTTGGTGAGAGGGATAGTGAGCGTGATGGTACTTACTATCGACCCGCATCTGCCCAGCCGGCCGGCAGTCCCTTCAGACAAGTGCTAGCGGGCAGTACTCGCTCGCGCTAGCACGCTTTGTTTTTGTGCCCGGTAACAAAGTATTCGTGACTTAAGTATGTCGGGCCCAACTACCGGAAAACAGAAGAGTAGAAGGAAGTATAACAGGAGGGGAAAGCGTACGCGCGATGTGACCACTCAAGTCGGCAAGTGGCTGCAACTAAAGGTGGCTATTGGTAAGCATGTTGTTTTCAATTTAACTGAATAAAAGTATATTTTAATATTCCTTTTTCTTTAAATAATTAGAGAAGGTATTTCTTGTTTGACACTGAGAAGACCAGCGTCTAGGCACAACTTACAAATCGAAAGCAGGAAACTTATAAAGACAAAGAAAACAAAAATATTTACACAAAGGAAATTTTGATTAATTTATTTTGACCTACAGAATTTTGGTTTTGGTTTTTGTTAAGTGACGGCCGCAATATAAATATCTTACTTTTACCAAAGAAAAACCTATCGAAAAAAAAACATAAATTATGGTTCATTTTCGGTTTTCTACCGAATGCAAATCTATTTTCAACTGTTCTCTTTATTTTTTATAGAATCGGATTAGAAAATTTATTGGGACAGTAGCCTACTGTGCTTGTGCATTGTACAGGACACTCATTACGCATAGTGGCTAGGCTAGAGTAGGTCTTCCTAATCGCTTTCTCACTGCTGAGAATCGTGATTCGGTTTGAATTTGTCCATCTGTTACTAGTACTGTAGATATTTCCAGCTTCTCGGATATTTTATCGGACCATCGTTTTAGGCTCCGGCCTCTAAGTCTGGTAGGGTAGGTAAGGGTGACTAATAATCTTATTGGATATTTCTTACACCCATAATACCCATGCAAATTATATAAATAACCTGATTGCTAGTGATACAGGCCAAAGGATAAAAAATCAAAATGTTATGTCATTTGCTAGTGAGAAAAATTGATCGAATATTTTTATAATTCGGAGTATGTGTTAAATTTTAATTTCCTTACTACTTTGTCACTTACATAGTCATCTGGAGTCGGAGTCCAAAACCAACGATACTAAGCATCTTGATCTCTTGTTTCTTGATTACAAAGCATACCAATTAATTGTCTTATGATAAATGGATTGATATAAGACCTCACTACTGCATTAGGTATAACTCAAACTCAAACTCAAATTATTTATTCCCAATAAACCAATTATAGGTACTTTTGAATTGTCAACGGGTCGGTCAGTCAGAAAGATGAAGCTAGTTGCCCATTCCAAAGCGTAGTAGGTTCCTATGGAGAAGAACGGGCAAGAAACTCCATGGACACTCTTTTAAATCAGAATATTGTTACAAAATATTGGTTACATCATTCATGTTGAAATTATACATGTGAGAACAATGTAGAAAAACGTGCACGTTAAAAGCGTCCATAATAAAAATATAAAAACAAAAATAATTAAAAAAATAAAATAAGCCATGGCAGCTAAGAGATGACCAGTCCCCACTGACGGCGCCCGTTCACGAACATGACGCATGGATCAGCATCATTTAGGTCAACCATTTTGAAGGGAACTTAATAATCCAACACACACGCCACCACCAGCGAGACATTTGAGTGAGCATACATACTCTCAGCCGCCAGGGCACATTCAAGTCAATGAAAGACGTACTCAGTAAATGGTAGATTTAAAGTAGGTAAACAGTGCTCACATATGTGCAATGAAATTATATAATACTAAGAGATTGAATTTATACAATGTAAATATAGTTTTTCATTCTTCAGCAGCTCCACACAACAAACCTGTAATGATAGTTGACGGGCAAGTAACTAAATAAATAAATGAATTAAACCGTCGTCGTTTACCATAATCACAGTTCTTTAGGTATTAGATATACTATTCAATGTTTCATGGTACAATGTGTACCATTCGAATGGTTTTCGATAACCATTAGCAACAACTATAGCTTTTGTATGTAGCCCATTATCTAAAGTTTAAATGATACCGACGATACCACTAAAATAAAATAGAGTGAAATAGAAAAATAGCGGGTCCTATCCTATATCGTGTAACCATGGAATGAGTGTCCTTTATACATCTTCTTGCGTGCAGCATATTACAGCAAAACAAAAACGCATAACGAGTTTTGACTCGTGATGTGTTTCTGTTTTATAACAATAAATTGTATCAAAACAATTGAAACATAACCTAAAAAACCACAGTATAAATAAAACTATAGGTACGCTACTACAAAGACCATTATTTTAATTTTATTCTTACTTGGTCTGCTCTTCTTCTTCTTCTATAGAAAGGTCGTAAAGGGTACCTTGTGTTCAGTAAGTATAAAAAAACGATCTTTTTTTTTTTAACATATTGGAATTATTTGGAGGTCCATTAAACACGTCAATAAAAAAAACAAAAAAAAATAAACTAAACTGAAACATAAATAAAAATGTGAACAGAACTCAATACTTAAACCTAAAGCCTCGGCGTAATTTATAATATTAATGAATCATTTGTAATCTGGTGTTAATTTTATGGCTGTATAAACCAACCTGAAATAAAAATGATTTGATTTTGATTTGGTTAATACTGGCATTCTGTAACTTTCAGAAAAGAACGAGACGCTGCGTGCCGAGGTGTTGCAAGATGTGGAGAACATTATTGCCGTAGTGGGGTATCCAAAAGCCAATGAATTAACACCTGAAGGTATGATTTTAAATATGACTTCATGTATTTTAATTATGGCTACTAGAATTAGCTGCATTCATAGAGCAGTGGAGGCCAAGTGGTATTGTCCCCGACTTACAAATAGGAGGCCGTGTGTGCGAACCCTGGCAGACAGTTTTCTTTGTGTATCTAATTTCAACCACCACCACTGTTCTCAAAACGATGAAGGAAAACATCGCGAGAAACGTCCACCAACCCGCAGGTGGGCCCGCGTAGGGGATTATAGCCCACTCCCTTGCACAGAGAGGAGGCCAGTGTCCCAGCAGTACAAAGAGAGGCCTATACCCACCACCACCACCACTACCACCACCACCACCACCACCACGCGCCACTCCGGGCTGAAATGATGATGATTGCTGCATTTTGATTCTATAGCCCTTAATGAAATAATGATTTTGTAATCTATAACTACAGATGAGCGCCAACGGCTGGAAAGTCGTCAAGCTCTATGTAAGTATACTTATATATTAAGAAGTTATTTTCAAGGTTCCGTAGCTAAAAAGGGTGACAATATTACTAACCTTACGATGTCTTTCTGTCTGTATGTGTGTCTCTCATAGGGTTGTATCTTTCTAAACGTAATAGGTAGCCAGTCGAAGATTTTACAGAATACATACCTTTCACCATGCGTATTACATTGTAAAATAATAAGAGAATTCTGGTGGTACGGAACCTTTAATGCACGAGTCTGACTCGCACCGAAACTAAAGGGTTATTAAAGTACGACAATATTATTATTTAATTATTTTTGTATTTCAGCCATTCACCATATCGCCGACCTCGCGCTCCTAGTTCAGCCCCTAAACACTTGCAAATGGGACGTATAGATCTTTCAAACGACAGGTACGTTGTATTTGTTCAGTTACCAAACCATTGAAAATACTATGCTCAAGATGGCTTGGTCATGATGAGATGATGAATGAAAGGTGACTAACAAAAGTTATTTAGTTACGAGGAAGATGTGAATGGTAACGCCGGGAGGGTCGCACTAGGAGTACATAATATAGTGACCTTATTGATGATGTTCTTCAGAAAGGTCAGGTGGTACCCACAACCGGCGTGCGTATCTGGACCAGAATGATGAATGAACGTAAAAGAAGCAAAAGGAAATTAAAGGATCGTAGCAGGTGCCTTCTGCTGTTTCTGCCTACCCGCATTGAAAAAAATCACACCTTATGTATATATGTACGCTCAGTATGCACGATAATAAACAGTAGTACTTAAATCAAACCCGTACCTAACGGACGATGTCATTAAAATTAATAAATCTATAAAACTCGCAATTGATTACAAGCTGTGTAAGCTAACTTGAAAAGTTATTACCTTTTAGAATCAGCTGTAGGTAAGCTAAAATTATTGTGTTCTTATAAGTTAATGAGCTAAATGAAGAATTTGTTTACATTTCAGTGAGCAGATACAACAGGTTGGACATCGCACGCTATTTATCAGGGTTAATCGAAGTTCACGTCTTCGATTCAAATCATTTGTATTGAAGACTGAAACGAAAAATCTGCATTTTCAAAGTAATTCAATTATTGAATATCTTTGAAAAGTTGGCAGTTTTTCAATTTTGCACAGTGACCGTTGGTTTAATAATGAGGAACTTGTGTAAGCCGAGAATTTAAAGAAATAAAGTATTATGACTTATATCGATAGGATAACGACATGTGGGGGAGTAGATTTAACGATCATTGTCCCGATAGTCTTATAGCCAATTGCATAATAGTCAAGAGCTTCGACCTACACTTGAGGAGGCTCTCGTAGCTTAGTACCCTGATCCCGGTAACAGTTTTGTAATATTTTTATTACTTTTATACAGAAAGTGTAAAACATTTCACTGTTTCCTTAAGATTGAATACAATTAAAACATGGAATCTTTTCATATTTTACGTACCTAACTGTAAAACTACCTAATACAATTTTCATATTTGTAATAGCTTGGTTAATGTATAAATGTATGTTGAAGTGGCGGTGGCCCCCGCTTACGAATTGTAGGTCGAGGGTTCGAAACCAAGCAGGTGCTTTTCTTTGTGTAAATAATTTCATAACTACTGCTCTCAAAACGGTGAAGGAAAACATCGTGACGAAACCGAACCAAAAAATCGAAAACATGTGACATCTACCATCTAAAACTGGGCCCGCGTGGTAGATTACAGTCCACTCGCTCTGGAAGAGACGAGGCCTTGTCCCAGCAGTGGGATCATTATTGTAGGCTGATTATACTATGTTTGTTAAGCTATACTAAATTGTATTTAGATGTCAATAAAAAAACCAAAGAATTTAATAATTATTAATATCGTAATTAAAAATATGTATGTAGGTGTATAAACTTTAATAATAAAGTAATATTTGGGCTCGTATTCGTTTTAGAACACGGACTAAATATTCAAATCTTGATACAAAAAACATGAAAGACTATGGCTTGGCTTGAGATTCTTCCGATATCTGACGGAATTAAAATGGAATTCAAAAAATTACTATCACTTTAGAACATATGTATTATGTACACGAGTTGAAGATTTTTTTTTTATAATAAAAACACTACTTACGAATCTGTCTAGTTGAGAAAAACAGGCCTGGCAACAACGTAACGTGTTCAACGAAGTAAAAGTCTGTAAAAGCAAATCTGTTCTTGATTATATTTTAGTTTAGGTAGGTACGTTTTAAGTCATCTTGATTTAAAACTAATTTAGTTATTCAATTGAAATGATGTATCAATTAAGACTCAACTGAAATTTTCGACTTCATGCTATTGATTTAATTAACCATGAATTTTTACTATATTCATGGCATGAATTAATACTATACCTGCGGCATTGTATGATGGAGCCTCACCTGTGACAGCTTACAAATTATAAAAATATAACATAATTATCCATTTGATAAACTGTAGTTCCAGTGGTTCATGAATATTACAACAAGTTAATATGTAGTAGTTTCCTCACATAAAAGTTTAGCTGTCAATATTAGCGGAAAGCTCGTGGATAATTAATAACAGCGGCACGGGTCGATGCCGAGGTCAGTCCGTGGATGGGTCGCGATCAATTACATACCGAGATTCCTCCGGGCCTCGGAAAGCAAGTTAAGCCGTTGGTCCCAGCTCTTATTCATAGTATAGTATAAATATATCTTTGGTAGTCGTTCCGGGTAGTCAGAAGCTGTTAAAGTAAAAGTCTGACAACCAGTCTTACTACTGGGTATCATGTTGCCCAGTAACTGGGTTGGGGAGGTTAGATAGGCAGTCGCTCCATGTAAAATACTGTTATTCAGATGCATTCGGTTAGATTAGAAGCCCACCTCAATATAGTTAGGAAAAGGCATGCAGATAATGACAAACTACGAGCTCTCTTTCACCGGCTTCATAAGGTTCGTAACTCATTTGTTGGGCTTGGTATAACCTTTTATAACAAGCTACCCTCTTCTTTGCTAGATTCGCCTTTTAATGCGTTTAAAACTAAAGTACTCGTAAAATCCAACCTTTGTTCAAAGGCATACTATTCTATCAACGACTACTTAAATGATAAGAATAGTTGGTCGCATTCTTTCCCCAGAATAAGCTTACCTACTGACAGGTTATATGAGTTTATATAATTGTTTATAATTATACTTTATGTCATTTTTTTAAAATGATTGTTGACGTAGTCTACTCATTACAATGTTTTTTTTATCAGTTGTATTGCAATATGTCCTAGTTTATCAATTACTCGAATAACTTCTAGTTACCGCTATAATGTAAGCGGGCACGCCCTTTATACCTGGAGGCTTTTATTTAGATATTGTTTACGTTTAGTTATTTTATTTTCTAATAGTTCTAGATATATTTTTCGATGTTTTTGGTTAGTATATTGGCGTGTGCTAGCTGTCATATGGCTATTAATTTATAATTTAAACTAGCTTTTGCCCGCGGCTTCGCCCGCGTGGATGTCGAAAAATATCCGACGGGAACGTACAATCGGGATTAAAAAATAACCTATAGGTTAATCCAGGTTATAAACTATCTGTGTGCCAAATATCATCTAAATCCGCTCTTCCGTGTTTGTGCAAGCCGGAACATACAAACAAACAGACCAAAAAATCTAAAAACTATATATTCAACATCAGACTCGAATATTCAATGTAATATTTGACTTCGTTACTATTTTATTTTACGTCGTCTGCGTAGAGTATAAATTATTTTTTTCTAGATAATTATGAATTAGGTATTATAACAATAACAATAGACCTTTCTTCATGGCTAATTGTCCTCTACTACGTGTGATATTTGAGGAATACTGTAAAGAAATACCTGCTGTAAAGGACCGGTATCTACCTAAATCCTTCACAGTATTTCTCTATATACGATGTTTTTCACTAATTCGGAAGCGGGCACTAAAACAACCAGGCTAGTTGGAGAGCTAACACATGAGCAAGCCACATAAAATTGGCCGTGGGAGAAACAGTCTTGCCGCAAATCAACTCCAGCAAATTTTAGAGTTTGTCCCTGTGACTTATTAATAGTCATCGCGAAACAAACCTTGACTGGGAACTGCAATCTTTTAAATTCAAACGGAAGGTCATTTGGTATCAATGGTATACGCGGCACGAATACTGTTTCTCCTCTGGCAGATCCAGTTAGTATTTTCGCCTCAATAACATTGCGGCGGAGAGCTGTTACTTGGAGTCTAGTTCCATTGCACAATTTTGGAGGATGTAAATTTCGGAGTAACATGACAGGAGCCTACACGCAACATAAGTCTGTGACACGGAAGACCCGGCGGATTAAGAGAGTTTAAAAATTCTACAGGATAATTAACCGACTCGTCCATATCGACCATGGTGTCAACAGAATATTGTAAATCATTTCTTCGCCTTCGAATGTATTTATCAACATTTCGTTGATCGCAGCGGCTTGGTCGTTTTTGGGAGTCAAAATGGCTCTCTCGCATAACCACTCTATCGGTTTGCCTTTAATATTTTTAATATCAGGATAAATTTTATCTACAAGTCCCTCAACTGTTGATACCACAGTACATAATTCGTATGGTATTTGTATCAACCCATCTATTTGTGGAAAGTTTCCGTTTCCGATTTGAAGAAGAAGATCTGCAAATCTGCCGGCAGAAACTTCACCTCTGAGATGTACTCTCATGTTTCGGCCATAAGAAAGATCTTTTGATGCATGCTTTGATCTCATCTGCGCGCGTACCTTTAGGCACTACCGGTAAAGTCTGTCGAAAATCTCCTGCCAGCAACACCGTCATACCACCCATTATGTTTTTATTATTTCGTATGTCCTGCAAACTCCTATTCAAGGCTTCAACTCCTCTTTTGTGCGCCATCGTTATTTCATCCCATACTATTAGTTTAGTATTTTTAAGCACTTCGGCAAGATTGCTTTGCTTTGGTATATTGCATAAGGGTGTCTCTACATTTGTAAGATTTAGAGGTAGTTTTAAGGCAGCGTGTGCAGTTCTACCTCCTTCTAATAATGTAGCAGCAATCCCAGACGACGCTACAGCTAAAGCTATGTCTCGAGTGCTTCTTACTTTTGCCAAGAGCAAGTTTAAAAGATAAGTCTTACCTGTGCCACCAGGGGCGTCCAGAGAGAAAATTTTTCCTTCACTTACTTCTACACTTGTCATGACTTGGTTATATACAGACGTTTGCTCGGCAGTCAACGATGGCGTATTATTATTTACAAAACTTTCCAAAGCTACTGTATCAAAATTAGTTTCTCTCATATACTCCCTATTACCGGCAACTTGTGGCTTGGTTGGTTTTGGCAAACCGTACATATCTATCGATTTTCCACCTAATGTTAACACTGCTTCTTCAATATCAGATAGACATTCATTTAAAATTTGGTCTTTGAAATTCTCTACATTGTCTCCGATCTCTTTTTGCAGCCTGTGCTTAAAATCTTCAGACAAATAGTCTTTGAAGTCTTCCCAAAGAGCTATTGGGTCTGATATTTGACAAAAGACTAACATAATTGTGAACAGTTCTCGCATTTTTGCTGCTGACTGACAAAGCGCGGCCTCCTCCAACGTCGCATGCCAGTGTAGGTCATCTTCAAGCAAACCTAACATTTTGCAAGCAGCTTGGAAAGTAGGCTGCAACACACCATTCACAGTTTTTAGTGCTTCAAATGAAGTTGGGCCCCGCACTTCATGTAACAGTAAACGCAGATGATAGCACTCCGTATTGTTGGGGTGAACAGTATAGACTCTACCTAAGGCGTGTTCCTTCATCACACCAGGCCAACCATCAACTGTTACTCCTCTTTTTCGTCTTACAAAATTACTCTTATTCCATATGTAATATGCGGGTACCTCAGAGTAAAGTAGAATTTTAGCAAAGTTATCTGATTGACATAGTTCGAAAAAGCTAAAAGCGTCGTTTTTGGTGGATTAGCTATTTTGTCAGCGAGATTATTTGAGTTGAAGTAAACTCTCTGACCGTTTTCCAAATGAATTGCTAAATTAACAACTGTGGGGAAACGCTCATGTATGGAAAACCCAAGAATTCGCCACACTGCTTCTGAGCTACTTATGTACCTTCCGCTCTCATAAATCTTCACCTCATCTTTTTCATTTTCTAGTGCAAATGTAGCCTGGTCCGATCCTTTATTAACATACTTGCATACATATTTTATTGATTTCACAGAGTTGCAATACTCAACGTTTATATGTGCGTTAAAAGTTTTTAATAGTACAGGGTTAAAAGGAACTACCCAACGGTTATCTAGATCCACACCATGAATATTAACGGTAAAACCGCCTTCGCTAGGGGATCGTCTCCGATACTGTGGATAGCCATCATCGCCTGTTTGTGTTTCCCTCAATAGAGGTCGGGGATATCTTTTAGTGCAGCTCTTGTTCTTCATACAAGGAGATTTATGATTAAAGCTTCCACAAGGGCCATGAATCATGTTCGACTTTACTATTTCGTAAAGTTTTTGGTCAAGTGCAGGGTCAGGTATTTCAGCGCAGATTACTTTGTCGATAGAGTCTGGCTTTATGCTACTTTTCAGCCATAGAAGAATGTGGACATGTGGAAGACCACATTTTTGCCACTCAACCGAATACATGTAGCAACGAATTTCTCCAAATATTTGTCCTTTAATCAATAAATTAATCAGTTTTTTAACTTTTATATGAAACACTCGAGCAATTATATCGTGACGATCACAAGACTTTTGTCCAGGAAGTAAAACTTTGGTAATGTCGTCCCAGCGAGGGTTGCATGTAAACGTCACAAAGAGATCAGGGCGACCGTAGTTGCGTACATATGTCATCGCATCCTGGGTACGCTCGTGCATGTAGCTCGGACCACCAGTGAAAGAGGACGGTAGTACTACCATTTGCCCCAATTGATTGGCATCAGCATCTTGTCGTCTAACTGCATCCTTAAGATGTACGTAATTATCTGCACGTAACTTTGCCTGATTATGTCGTATATAATTGAGTCTCTCAGTTTCTATTTTAGCGTATTGATCTACTAAATACTGACTAAAAAGAGCGATAAAACGCGGGAGAATGTTATCTTCACCGTCTCTTATCATTATACGGAAGGAATAGAAACTGGCTGCCGAAACCATTTTTTTAGAGGCAATTTAGTTTTGGGATCATGTTGAGGCAAGTTGACAGAATAACCATCATCGCCATAACAAAATATTATAGGATATTGCAAGGCATCGTATGACCGATGCAGTTCACTTATCCGACGTAAAGAAGTACTACGGCTTTCCAATATAATGTCCCGTTTCTCAAATTGCTGATCAACCATCACCAAAGCAACTTCGTTGGTCGTTGGGGTGTTAAAACGTCCTCTATGACCTTCAAGTGGTTTCTTGTCGGCATGAATGACTACTTTAAACGATTCGCAGGTGGGGGGAATTTTATCAATGGTGCTTTTGAGGTCTTTAATGTAAGGGTTAACATCATGAAGCATTTTTTGTAACTGATTAACCAAACTTGGTTTCAATCCTTGATAATTTGAGCACCTTAGACTTACTTCTCTATCGTCTTCTCCAACGAAATAAATCTGCAAGAATTTAGCTTTCTCACCTGGTTCCGGTAAAATGCTTCCAACCAAATGATAGACCTGACCCTGTACTTTAAATGTTGGCATAAAGCCATCCTCCACCACCTGTTTTGCACCAAAAGATGTCATCTGGAAACAATTGTTGTATTTACGAATATTACTCATAAAATGCTTATGGTCAGGGTGCAGATCCATTACCAAACTGTATAGAGGATCAGGAAGACTATGTAATGCTTCGAGTTGCACCTTTCCACTGCCACAACACATTCCAAGAGTCTCGTCCTTCCATTTGAGTGCATTGCAACACTGACACTTATTATTCATATTGCCCATACTCACCATAGAATCGTTGTCGTAAGCCATTCCTGGATTGTAAGACATACCTGAAAGGTACTTTGAAATCCAGGGACTTGCAGTTGCCTTCGTGTTGTATTGTGACTGAGCCGCTCTATGTACTTCAGGATGTGCCTGCTGGTAATTAGCAGCAGCTCGCCTGTGCACTTCAGGATGTGCCTGCTGATAATTAGCAGCATCTTGCCTGTGCACTTCTGAGTTTTTTTTTATATATTTGGATGCCGCTTTCCGATAAGGTGTACGGTTACTTTTTGAATACTTTTTTTGGGCCTGTTTTAGTTGATTTTTTCTCGTTGCTGCTGTATATCTAGCTCTACGCTTCTTATTTTTCTTTTGAGGTATCGAGCAAGTCGACTGATAAATATATACATCAACTGGCTGTTTGGAAGCAAAGTCGGTAGAAAGATCTGAATCAGTTGATGACACAGATATTTTATCGACTACTTCAACACGTCTGGAAGTAATTTTCTTAGCCTTTACAGAGATTGGATTGAGTTTAGAATTTATTTCAACTTCAGAAAATTGTTCCTCATCTGAAACATAAGCTTCAAAATGGCCACCAGATAGATCGCCTGAAAAGCGAAGGCGCTTAACTGGACAACCTTCAGCACCAACCTTTACATATAACTTGCAATTGCGGTAAACCTCAAAAATAAAATTATATATTCTGCCTGCTGCTGTCAACTCGCATAATGTGCCGTAAGTTGAAGACAGAATCATATCAGCATAGTATTCGTCTGATGTAGTGTAGTTATCACCACATCCATTTTCAGAAAGACCAGAAAACTCATCCCAGTTTTGCTTTACGTGATCAACAATTTGTTCACGTATTTCGAATGCCATTTCTTCATTTCCGTGCATCAAAAAAGAAAGAGACCTAAAAAGGCAAGCTCCGTCCCCTATGATCGGTACGACAAACTTTAGTACCATCTGCCCATCAATATTTATAATTTCAACAACCATATTTACAACCAATTTCCTTAGTCTTAAATAAAGTAAAAAAAAAAATTAAAATCTAAAAATAATATTCTTCAAATTTAAAATTTAGAAACAAAGACTAAAAAAATAAACTAATGAAAAAAATCTAAAAATAATATCCTTCAAATTTAAAATCTATAAACAAAGACTATTCAATATTACACCTCCCTAAAAAAAAACTATCCTATTAATAAAATATTATAATTGATACAAAAAGCAGATCTTGATAATTAGTAAATAAATTGCTACCACTTTCTCTGATAAGATTACTTAACCAGATGAAAATCGTACCGTAGGTACGAAGCACTGGGGTACTTATACAATGCGCGGTAACGAAACCATAGCGACTTCTATTTTTTCCACTACCGCCATCTATCGAGCTTCCGAGCAACTTTCTTTCTGTCTGTTGGTCTGAAAGTATGACGCAAAAACTACCGGATCGATTTTGTTCAAATTTTGCATAGATGTTCCCTATAAGTGTGGTCAGTCTGTAGGGTACTTATTATCACGCTATTTGCTATGAGTGATGAGCAGAATTGCATTCTGTTCGTATCCTAACTATCCTAATCTATTTATATCTATATTGATTCGCCCGGAGAAGGGGGTGGAGGGGGTTATCCGGGAGAGGGGCCCGTGGCTAAATAAAAAGAGCCGCACTGGTCGATCGATCAGGTTAAGCTACGCTTGTCGCGGTTGGTCTATGGATGGGTGACCATCTTTAGATACAGAGACCCGTCCGTGCCTCGGAAAGTATGTTAAGCTGTTGGTCCCGGCTGTCATTCGTGGATCTTTGACAGTCGTTACGGGAAGTCACAAGCCCGAAAGTCTGACAACCATTTTTACCAAGGGGTATCGTATTACCTAATAACTGCTGCGTTGTGGAGGTCAGATAGGCAGTCGCTCCATGTAAAATACTGTAATGTTAGAAACAGTACACGTGTACTTATAAATATTATTTTACATGAATACAAAATTTTGCGAATGAACAACTTCAATACAAAACTTCATACCCCTTTCAGACCCTTGTGGGTTGAAATTTAAAAAAAAAACAAATATTTAGGTTGTGTTAGTTTCCAACCATAAGCCGAAATATTAGTGATTTTAAATTAAAAAATAAAGAACTTTAATTAAAAACAAAATTTCATCCCCCTTTTCACCCCCTTAAGGGTTGAAATTCTAACAACACCGTTGCGTTAGATAGTAGTGATTTTTCTTCTAAAATGAAGGATTTTCAACTTTATCCCCCGTTTTAACCCTTCGGGGTAGAATTATCAAAAACGTTGAGATACGTATTGATTAATTTTCAATCGTCAGTCTAAAATCAAAATTTGAAGATCCTAACTTCAAAACTGACGGACTTTCATACAAACTTCCATCCCCTATTTTTCCCCTTTAGGGGTGGAATTCCCAAAAATCCTTTCTTAGTGGATACTTACTCTTCACAAAGAACACACCCTCCAAGTTTCATGTCTCTAGGACCAGCGGTTTGGGCTGTGTGTTCATATATCAACAGTCAGTCAGTTTCTCCTTTTATACATATAGATTAGGTTTTGTGTTGCGTAATGGAAATTATTTTGCATACTATTATATAGAATCATTTTTTTCTAACTGAACAGACAGCTGTGCTGCTGGGGAGTTTGTTGCGCCACTTCTTATTCCCAGCTAAAGCACTAGGAAGTGGTGAAGGGTGGGGCGTTTTTGGGGACTGTCTTAAGTCATTTTGACGTTCGAAAAGTGCTGATTCTCAGGAAGAGAATTCTGAGAATCAACACTTTTCGAACGTCAAGTTTGAATTTTGTTTTTTTTTATGGTTAGGGGAAATTATAAAAAACGTGTTGTAAACGTAGCATTCCATCATACAGTGCCGCCATTGTAGAATGTATGTCTGTCCGTGTATTAGAATCAAAATTGTGTCTATGCTACGGTATTTCTGGAGTCAGTATTGTTAAGACCATAATAATTGTCTATAATATTACAATCATTTTTTTTTCTGAATAAATAAATCTGAATGTAAATCTTTACTATTGTTTTCTTTGTTGATCCTTTTTATTGCAGTATTTTGACCGAAGTGTTATGGCGGCTGGGACTCTAAACATGAAAGGTGGAGTACCGAGTGATGTGGCGCAACTACGCAGTGGCCTTTATCCTGCAGTGGATTACGATAGACTGAGTTGATTGATTTATAATTAGTTTTTTTTATTGGAACCCCTTAGATCTGATCTTTCATCATACAAGTTTGGTAAACCGGGTGACCGGTCCACATCTGTAGAAAGTGGTCACCTACCACTCAAAGACAAAGATCATCATCAACTGCCTTTTGCCACCTGTACCTACAGATAATATTTTTTGTCATCGAGTATACTTACAAACAAATTGTGAACAAGTTGCTATCAGATCAAAGTAGACAAAGAAGAACACTTTTTCAAAAAATTCAAACAAAGTTTAGGCCACACAATGACATATAAAAGTTTAGAGAAATTAGATAATACTTTGGCTAGTAAATTATGTGTTCAGAGTTTTAATAATATAGGTGACCCAAATGAGTTCTACATCAAGTTCTTTTCACTATTTAACACGCAATGTAATGACACTTTTCCACCAATGACTAAAAGTATTTACACAAGGTTCTTATTTAGTGATTGGGTGACTCCAGGTATTCGTAAAATCAGGGAAAAACTATTGGAACTTTATGGTCTAAATCAACATATGAATAATACGAGCTTTCATAAATATGTTGCAAAATATTCAAAAACTTTTAAAAGTTTGTGCAAAATAGCCAAAACTCCTTATATTAGCAATAAAATATAATCAGCTGATGATAAAATAAAAACTACCTGGCAAATAATTAATAATGAAATAGTTAGAAAAAAAACAGTGAAATACTGAATTTAATTTAGAGACCATCAACTCAAATGTAAAAATAGCTCAGGAATTTGAAAACTTTATTCCCCTTAAAACTACTGAAGCTTTTAATTCCTCACTAGCGCTTTCTGCTGATACAGAAAGTGGAGGCATTCCCTTTAGAGTTTAGGTTTCAGCATACAAACCCTTAGGCTGTTATAAAAGCTTTTAAAGATCTTAAAATTAAATCAACAAAAGATATCTGAGGAATGTCTGTAAAAGTCTGTAGATCTATTATCGAAACCATTGCGCCTTATTTAGATTTCATATTTGACACCAGTGTAGACCAAGGAGTCTTTCCGGATCTCATGAAACACAGTAAAGTAGTTCCATTGTTCAAATCCGGTGACAGTAACGAAACCAACAATTATAGGCCTGTATCGATTCTACCAGTTCTCAGTAAGGTGTTTGAAAAGTTGATACCCAATCAAATGTTACGTCACTTTAATAAAAATTCCATCTTTCATGATTGTACGATTTCACCAAAGGGCGTTGTACACTGACGCCGGTTTCACTCTAATAAAGAAAATTTTTAATGCCTGGGAAGAAACACAATATGGAATATTTTGCGACCTGTCGAAGGCGTTCGATTGCGTAGACCAAGAGCCACTTCTGCTGAAACTGGAGCGCTATGGGATTAGGAATACATCTCTTGATTTACTAAGATCATATCTGAAAGATTGAAAGGTTAAAATTCAAGTAAACGGCGTAAACTTCTCGGCATTCCTCAAGGTTCGATATTGGGTACATTCCTTTTTTTATTTAGTTTACATTAATGATTTACCCCAATTACTTCAAAATCAACCGAAAATAGTGTTATTTGCAGATCACACATCATTGATGATGACACGACACATCATTGATCTTTATATGAATTGCTCTATTCTTCAGGTCCAAGACTAGTTTACGGTAAATAATTTGGGCCTAATAAATTTTAAAAAAGCAGTACATTTTAATGACCTAATGTAAGATGTAGCGAATGTGACATCATATAGAATGGAGAAAAACTGAAACGTATTAATCAAACGGTTCTTCTAGGAATTACGTTAGACGAGAAATTACAACCTCACATAACATCTCTTGCGGGGCGTTTAAGCTCGGCCGCTTATGCTGTTAGAAAGATAAGACAGTTAACAGATGTAGAAACCACGCGTCTGGTCTATTTTAGCTACTTCCACGGCATTATGTCGTATAGCATTTTACTGTGGGGTTGAGCTGCTGACATTGAATCCATCTTTATATTACAAAAGAGAGCTGTCAGAGCCAGTTAGAATCTACGTCACCGTGAATCTCTAAGTGAACTATTTAAAAGGATTAATATAATGACGGTACCGTGCCAATTCATTTATGAAAATACTATGTAGGTATGTATAAAAATCAAGTGATAGACATAATTCTAATACTATAAATAAAGATAAAATAGATCATCCATTTTTCAGATTATCAAAAGTAGCATCTTTTATGGGGTAGATACCGTGTTAAATGTTACAACAAAGTACCTTGTGATGTATTGCAATTAAATGACAGAAAAAAATTAAACTCATATTAAAAGTACACTTTGACTTACAATCTACCTTTCGGAAAAAGCGACTAGTTTTATTTTTTATTTTTTTTGTAAATTTGGACGTTCAAAAGTGCCTTAAAAAGGCGCCTATTTAAAATAAATGATTTAAGTTTGACTTACGTTATAAGCTTCATTTGGCTGTGTCACTTAACCAGTAACTGGATTTAAGGGTCAGATAGGCAGTCGTTCCATGTAAAGTACTGGTATTCAGCTGCATTCGATAAAACTGGTAGCCGACCACAAAATAGTTCCGGGAAGACATGGCAGAGGAGTGTGCGTTTGTATGGTCATCTTTTTTTTTTGTTCTGCGGTGGAATATCCTCATTGAAGTCCTCCGCCCTGGACCGGTGTTCCCTTCCGGACCGTCCCTTTTGGACCGGGGATCATGAGATCTTGTGCGTCTTCCATGATCCCCGACTGGTGCCGGCCCGCTTTTGCGAGCCACTTCATGCCTGCGGGGGGAGAATCCTACGGAGCAGGCTGCTCCCTGGAGTGGCTGAAGGTCACTGGTGTTGCTACTGCTGTTATCACTTCTCACAAATATAGGTATCCATATTTATTGCAACAAATTACGAAAGTGATAGAAAAATGACTGAATGTACAAACATAAACCGATAGGTAGAGTAGAGTTAAACTAGATATGTTTGAATAAACTTCGTCGACTCGTGTTCGACTCAGAACGCCCTGACGACGGCCTCAGAAACGCCATCAAAATTGAATTCTTTGTGCGTCTGAACTGAATTCTACAATTACACTTTCCTGTATGAAAGAAACTTCTTGTAAACGTTTGTTTCTCATGCAGTATTATAATTTCGTGTGCGTGACGCCAGACGTCCAGTCTATGTAAAGGCTGGTGCATGTATGTCCGCCATCCGTGCAGTGCTACTTACTTACCATATTTTGTGAACTTACTCTAATTTTATCATCATAATGATATCAAACTGCCTGACTGCTTCGTTGGTCTAGTGGTCGCAAGCACTACTGCCGAGCACGAGTTCGATTCCCAGGTCTTGTAAACTGTTATTGAGTTTTTCTATCAGAAATTTCCCAGTAGCAGCCCGGAGTCTGGTTTTGTGTCCGGTTGATTTCAATAGGCTAGCCCCCTATTACATGGGACTTACAAGTAACTGGCGAAAGGTGAACTATAGGTACACCTCTGCCTAACCCTTCGGGGATTACATGCGTGATGTTATGTTATGTTAAGTTATCAAAGCAGCAACATTTCTCAGTACTCGGTTGATGGCTATTAGGCTCGCCCCCTGCTACATAACTAGCAAAATGTGAGTGTACCTACTATAGGTACACCTCTGCCTAACCCTTCGGGGATTACATGCGTGATGTTATGTTATGTTAAGTTATCAAAGCAGCAACATTTCTCAGTACTCGGTTGATGGCTATTAGGCTCGCCCCCTGCTACATAACTAGCAAAATGTGAGTGTACCTACTATAGGTACACCTCTGCCTAACCCTTTGGGAATTAGAAGCTTGATATTATGTGTCAATAATAATATTATTAAAGGTCCTTTTCCTTCCATTTTGGTGACTCCGGCGGACCTTCGGACATCGAGAACGAAAACCATATTATTGATTCACATTCAGATTTATTGAGTGATGAGTAAAAAACGTGTCTGTATATGATTCGACAATTAGATTCTTAGATTACTGACATCAGAAATATAAAACAATCAGATTAAATTCTTTCGTTTACTTACATTAACACAGGCTAACACCAAAATAATAAATTACAATTTCATTGGTACAATACGCGATACAATCAAAAACTTAAATACCACTCGTAATTTAACCTGTTCGTATCTGCCTTTGGGGACAGATATTATTACAATCAATTAAGTAGAAAACAGATAGGTCACAATAATATTATTAAACAAACAACTATAACTAACTGACAAAAGTTTACAATTACATCAAAAAACGATCTATTGTTTGTGCTATCACCGTTAAGCAATCAACTGGTAAGCAGGTAAACAGTTTCACTGCTTGTTATCACAATAATGCTTTGCAAAGTTTTGTTGGTAAACATCTGTTTAGAACAGTCATTGGCATTTACTCAGCGTTGATTAGTGCCGGTTCAATCGCTGCGCACTCATTTTAGAGTTTTACTTACGTTAATATAGGTACCTGTTTGTTTATTTTCCCCTAACTCAACCGTGTTTTTCGGTAACAAACAGTCTTATTTTTTTATAAAATTACCTAATTAGTTTTATACAATTCTAATTATTTTCTTTTATCGTAGATATTTTTTTTATATATCTAATGCCTGTATTCTCAGTGATAGTCAGTTGTAGAATCCCATTCAAAAAGCTTTGGATTTCATACTAATGTCAATCAAAATGTTTGATTTGAATCCGGATTCATAACTGAGTTTGTATTTAGACCCGCGTTCTAGAACGAACACAGGTCCAAATACTTAATTGATAAGTTTTTTTTTTATGAATTATTCTACGTTTCTTAACTTTACCCCATACCGCTAAAGCCCCGCCCTTTTGTAACATTATAACTGTCAAGCCCCGCGAATGAGAAGCGACGGCGGAGCTTGATGGTTGGTACCGTTACTGTCACTTATAAGCGACGGTGGGGACTTTATCAGTATTCCTAGTTAGAACGCATACGACCTGTTTGTTCTCGGTGACGACTTTATGGGACGTTCTGCCTTGAATAAGTTTGGTGAAATCTCACCAAACTTTTACGGTCGTTTGCGTTCTCCTTTAGATTTGAAAACAACCTAATTTAATACTGCTGAGTAGTTAGTATAAGTATATTGATGCTTGAGTGAATTATTCTTTTGCGTGTATCTATCTATATATGCACAATTAGGACACTTAACATCGACTATTAAGAGATTACATGACCTGGTTACAGGATCAAGTTTCTAACTGACAGGCAATGCTTGGGTAGAACTAGACACTGTTATAGTGACATAATATAATACAAAGACCGTCAAAACCGAGTGTATTTGCAAACAAATCAAACTAACACTGAATATTGAAATCATGGGTCTCAGGCTATATGCTTAACAACAAATGGACTCTCCGTGGCTTCCTAGAGTGTAAAGAAGAATTCAAGGATATTAACCTCCAGCAAATGTGGGTTTATGTGCGATGATACTTTGAAACAATGGTTTAAAACCATTTAAAACTAAACATGATTTCCCATGACACTATTATGTCTAGTGTTACTAATGATACGCTGAAGTTATAACAGCTATATATAGACAGTTCAGCCACATTCATTGAGTTATTTACGTTACTGGGTAGACGAATTTTTCAAAGTATGAAGCAATGGATTAGAAATGTCCTTCAAAGCCCTCGAATTTTGATTTAAAGTCTGTTACTTGTTTAGGGCGCTGGTTTACCGCTAGCCGTTTGAAGCTGTCAAAAGTAATGACAAAATGGCGGGCCGCCGTTTTGACGCCGTCGTCGTATTGTTGAGGTCCGAAGTTGTCTCAAACGAAATGACGGCGGTGTCGAACTTTATTTTGACTCTCGAATGACGTTGACAGAAGAGCTCTGTTGGTAATGAATTGTGCAATTGTTTTGTGAACTTGAAATGTTTATCACAAGATTTCACGGGGTTAGATCCAATTTTGGCCACGTGCCAAAATAACCGCGTGCTGTAGCGCTATACACGTGGCGACGTAGACTTGGATGTAGGTATTCCTGACGAGCAGCGCACGATGTCCAGCGGTAAACTGCTCGCTGAAAAGTAAATAAATGCATATTTTTACTGTGGATTAGTAAACTTATATGTTCACAGTTAATTTACGCTGAGTACACGCAGATACAGACTTGAACATCGACGTAATCACGTCTCAAGTTGAAATGCTCTGTTTTTTTAGCAGATGGACACACTGCATTTTGCTGTCTTATAGCCATTTTTACGATTGACAAAGAATGACAGTTCTGTTTGAATAGTTTAATCCATTTCCCTAACTGCATACATGTTTGTGTGTTTTTACCTTTGGTTTTGTGATGTTTTTAGTAAGACCTTTTAGTGATTTTTTGGTACGAAGGTAATGTTACATACCTTTAGTTTGAAAGTATACGGCCTTTTTACAGTAAAGCTTCATGCAAGACTACGAGGTGCGCGATCTTGTCCACGGCTGAAATACAGAAATACTGTTATTATGATTCATTACAGTTACCAAATATTTATATTATTTCAAAATTACCAAAATGGGTGTTTGGTTTAAGTAAAACGACCCTTTGTTAACCGACTTAAAAAAAGAGGTTCTCAATTCGACTGAATGTTTTTTATTGTATGTCTGTTAGGCGACTACACCGCCAATTAATAATTTATTTTTATGATTTTTTATTTATTTGGTATGTATACTTCAGAGGTATAAATTTTATTAACTTTGCTTGGGTAGTTTTAGCTTGAATAATACGTATTTTTCCCACTTTCTCGTAGTCTATACGTGGATGATGTTAGACCCCGTATCATAGTTGCGACAAACAAATGTTAGGGCGACGGTACGATGTGTCAACCATCAGTGATGCGACCGCACAGCAGCCCGTCGACAGGCCATCACGTCGGCCACGTGCTACCAATGACGGTACCGGCACAGAGTAGCAGGTCTTGTAGATCTGGCCGTAGGACCGTTGGTAGCGTGCTGATACTTAGTAGGTACAATTATACAACATTGTTTAAAAAAAACATCTGCTACAAAATATAAAAGATTGGCGCGCTTTAGTTTATCGAGTGAAAGTTGTGTCGCGCTTTCTTTCGACGATCAAAAGTTCCGTCATCCTGTCGTTTGTCGAGAAAACAATCAGTCGCACTGACGTGCGTCGAGCTGCTGTGCTTTCACACCACTGCACTGATGGTTGACATATCGTACTGTTGCCATAACATTTGTCGCGTATTTGTTTGGCGAAACTATGATAAAGAGTCGATGTTATACTATGTTCCTGTCACTGTTATTTACATAGCAGGTAGTGGTAATCGAATTTGTGTGGGATAAGTACATCACAACCACAACTAAAAAGTGAACAATTTAAACTTATTACAAAAAAAAAAGAAAAACCGAGTTCCCAAAAAAAGTCATACACAGTGAAATGTAACTTTAATTTTGAAACTTGGTGGCAAAAAAACAAAAAATTAAAACCAAAGACACCGACTTCCGATATTAAAGTTATTTTTCACTTTGTAGGATTTTTTTTACGTAATTTATACTCACGTGTGCATTGTTGCATTGCGATCTTGTTGCACGCAGCATATATTTCGATTTGGATGGACAAAAATTCTGCAAAGTAATGACGTGCTAAGGCCTTCTGTCTCGGTGTAGGTAATGACGGAACTTTTAAGTTCAACAGTGCTGACTGAAAGACTACAGTTCGATTATAATCGCTAATGTGCTCTGTAGTAATATCTAACGTGACGATATTATCGTGGACTTCCACGTTCACGTTACGCCATCAGGATAACACAGGGAACTAAAATGTATGGAAATATATGAAGATGCTTTTAATGTTTCGACTACGATGATGTTATAACGTGCACGTATTTCTATGTATTTTAAGGACTTAAGACTTAAGGACGTGGATGTCCACGATAATACCGTTACGTTAACGTCTGTCACGTTAGTTATCGTTAGTTATCGTTAGTTATCGTAGTTATTAAGCATTTTATAATTTCTAAAAATTATAAAAACGCTTAATAACTACGAGAAGTTTATTACTATAGTTGAGCATGCTAAAGATAGGTTATGTCTATACCAATTTTAGACTAGATTTCATTTGCTCTTGACGGCTTCTCACGCATTAAAAAGCATGCGCGCGACCTTCGAAAGGTTAGCGAGCCGAGGGTGCTCGCTACGCTAGATCTTCTTGTGCCAAAAGCTTGCTCTGCTCACTCGTTCATTATTAATTCTTTTGTTAATTAATATTGAGATAATTTATTAATTGATACAGACATGACATACCTTTTGCATGCTCAACCATTGCTGTAGCATTTAAAAAAGTTATAAGCGATTTAAATGTAACTACACCGAGTGAAAAGACGCTTTCACGTTAAAAGATATTACTTGATTAAATACAAGGCAATAAGATGAGGGCATTTATCTATACGGAAAATATACTAGTATGTTGTAGTTCGGGATATACTGAGTGCTGTGTGGTTGTCTCTATGGCTCGAAGAATTATTTGTGCGATCTCGATTCAATGTTTTGGATTCGTTTTTCATCCAAATTACTTTCTAATTACATGATTTTACATTGTTAATTTCGTAATGAAGAATGCTTTAATTTAGCTATGGTCTGTCATATCATTTTTACGTGAAGCTAACCACGAAATTCCGCCCGAGGTGTATGGGACTTGCTCGTCACGTTACCTGGCGCCTTACAGACTGATATCAAATACCTTCACGAGTTAAATGCATTTGTGCATACTGCAGCACCTCTAGGAACACGGGGTCGCGGCGTTTCTCCATTTCTCTAATTATCTCCACACTCATTTCAATGTAATTTTCTGAAAAACAAAATACAAAATTAAAGTATCTTTATCAAAATTACCTTCCATAGTTCCTTGTTAATATAAACGTCTCAAAACATTAAATATTTCTTTTAGCTCGCCAGATTTCGGTTTTCATGTCGCTATCCTAACAAACTTTATATTGTAACCCTTCTTTCATAAAATCGTTTCTTTTATTGCTACAACTCTTGCCTATCGCTGTATCTGTGGCAAGAGTTGGATGCCGGAGGCCCAAGACTGGGTTAAGTGGCGTGCAATGGAAGAGACCTACAATCAACATTGGTTAGAGAAAGAGAGACTATCATAAAAGACCGTGTGTACAAACTGTGTGAGTAAAGAGAGATGTCAGAATACGGATAGGACATTGAATACGGATCCGATGGAGGCGGACAGGACACTTGGCCAGACATGGGAATGACAGGTGGAGCACAACCCTAGTTGAATTATTATCAAGAGACGCTAGAAGGAGTGTTGGCAACTGCTGATGGGTGGATGATATTCGGAGGATCGCGGGTAAGACCTGGTTGAAAAAGCTGTCAAAAAGCAGTGATAGCCTAGTGGTGTGACCGTCGGACTGCCAAGTCGGTCTCGAGTTCGAACCCATGGTACGCACCTCTGACTTTTCGGATTCATGTTCACTTGCTTCATAAACGGTAAAAACATCAACAACAACAACACGGTTCAAAATCGTGAGGAAACCGGCATGCCTCAGAGATTTCTCGACGGCAAGTGCAGCCAAGCTCCTCTGACTTGGCTGGGGACCATGGACGGCATATGAACTCTGACACCAGGTTAGTCACTAACCACACGAAAAAGAAGGAAGAACCTGGTTGAAACTCGCACAGACCAGGGCAGCGAGGCATAAGAAGGTAGGTGAAGTATTTAGCAGTAGGTGAAACAAAGACTACCAATGATGATCTTGAAACTAGCCCTCCATTCTAACATTAAAACAGTTTCCATATAATCACGCCAGACCTGAGGGTCTTCAGTTCAAGAAAGAAAAATACTGCTTTCAACGAGACATCGGCTTTTCGATCAAAAACATAATGTTATTGACATAAGCTTTTCATTAGCATAATATGTCTATCCCATTTGTTTTTTTTCCGGAATCGTTATTGCTGATAAAATGTCTCTTGGTCTAAGCTCTCTGCAGTCGACACAGAATCCAACTCTAAGCATTATATAAAGATAATCCAACCGTACATAAGTGGATCGATAGCACTATTGTGAATTATTGATACATTACACAAAGGGTCAACCGATCGAATCGTGGTCAGAACTACATTATTTTTCACTTCTCATGCTCTGAAAGTGCTTATTTGTGCAGGATATATGCTGCACAAAATCGAATTACGTGCACTAAAACATTAACGTATCTACTCATAAATGTATCTATATTAAGGCAAAGAAAATGAGCTATACTCGTACAGCCAAACACAATAAGAAGTTCATAGATAGAATTCGTTATTTTATAACATTTACTTTAATTCATTTGCCTTATGTGTTTTTTAAGGCATAAAAGATATTAAAATTTAAATTCAAGTACGGTAGGTTATTTAATTAATTTAAGAAAATTATGATTATAAAATTAATTTAATAGTAGGCTGTATAGGTCTGCAGCCCAAGCCTAATATCAATGTCGTTTAATTTTACTTTGTTTTTTTTTTTTTTTTTAACATATTTAAAGCCAAACTCAAACTGTACGTCACTAATAACATCAAACTTTTATGATTAGGACTTCGCTAGTCTTGCACACAAAATGCGACATTGTACCTACCTAAATTAAGAAAAAAAAACAAAATTACTAGCTACTGGACTACACTTACCTTATTTATGTATTTATTCGCTAAGTGAACAATGTATGTTCTTTTAGAATAAATAAAGAATCTATAAACCTAATTAAAGAAATGTTATGGTATACTATTGTTTTATTTCCGCGCAATCGAAGTGAAAAGCAGAGTTTATAACTCGTGCAAAAAACCATTTTATCCTCGACATTACTATCAGCCTGCTCTCGGTCTCGGATAAAAATGGTTCGTTTTGTGCACTTGTTGTAAAATCTACTATTAAAGAGTTTAAAAATTGAATTGAAAGTATATTAGTATCAACAGCAATTAAAGTGATAAATAAATTTATTAATAATATTATTATAACTACATGTCAGATTATTATATAATTTTCTTAAGTAAATTTTATTTTCATTCATAAAATCCTGCTAGCCATTTCCCAACCATATTGGGTTCGGCTTCCAGTCTAACCGGGTGCAGCTGAATACATGGAGCGACTGCCTATTTGACATCCACAACCCAGTAAATGGGTAATACGATACCCCTTGGTAAGACTATTAGATGAATAATTAAATAATAATAATATTAAATAATTTTATAAAAATAGAAAATACAATATTTATTTTCGTTTTCACTTAAATGTTAAGCATAAGTAAAAAATAAACTGTACTTTTTATGGATTTTCTGTCAGTGTACCTTATGATGAAACTATATGAAAAACAAAACAATATTAAATATTTATGTATAAGTATTTAACTGTGCACTAAACTCACCCACTAAGCGCTCAATTGGAATCTCCTCCAGTGATCCCTGATCCTTGGCATCCAGCCGCACTTTCTTGATTTCGTTTTTCAACATTTCTTTTTGTTCAGCGTTCAACATTTTCGACGGAATAATAGTCCGTTACCGTTTAGGGTAAACTAAACTGGTGTAAGTGGTTACTGACTCCAAGCAGTGGCTTGAAGGGACTGCCGGCCGACGAACGTGACTCCGCGGCTGCGCTGATCGATATTAATGTACTGTCGCGATCATAAATTTGACTTCACTATTCAATTCAGAGTGGCAGGTACATTTATTTTCACCTTGAGGTTAGAGCACTGTTTCGTTAGTTTAATTTTGAACTTCAGTTAAAATATTAGTATTAGACTTTTTATTTTTGGGTCAGGTGGAACAATAATTAATAATATATTTTTTCTGGCCCACTGTCACGATTCCGCATGTTAATATTTTGTAGAACATACAATTATCGGTAGTTTAAAGTTTGGAGCCAAAATCTTGATAAATGCCTTATCAATTTGAGTACGTATCTGAAAAAATAAACCATCATAATTGCTATGAAAGCATGAATCATGAAAGCTTACAGCTTAAATTTATTTATTTGATTTTTATATCTGGAAAATTCATTAAAACTTATCCTCGAAAAACTTTGCCAATGAGCTAGGCAACGCATTTTTTTATAACATAACAACCTGTTTTCCCTTAAATTTGCGGTTTACAATAATATACAGCGGGGGAGAATCCCTTTTTTTGCTAAAATAATAATGAAATATGCACAAACAATGTTGATACTCGTATGTGGTACAAAACCTAAGTTACAGTTAGTTTTCAAACTGACTGTACAATATACTGTTCGCCTGCTCAGGGCGCCAGAGTGAGACAGCACTATATAGATCATGGTTTTTTTTTCGTTTTTTTTTTAAACGAGCATTGATTTATTTATTTGGGTAAGTATAAAAGTTTTACAGTCGGGTAGTAAACAATGGATTTGATGAATTTTTAGTTTTAGTAATCTCATTTAATAATTAATATTATTATTATTTCCTTTATTTAATATGTATACATATAATTTACATTTTTTACATACTTTTAAAAACAACAAAAAAAACATGAATATAAAAAATAGTAAAAAATAGTAGTGGGAACAGGGTCCAAGCTATCGGTGGTCAGGGCTTCTGAGAGAGGAATCTCCTAACGATACGCAGAAGTACGTAAAACGGGGTGAATAGAATTGACGGGGGGAATAGAGAAAAATCTTGAGATAATTTCTAACTTTTTTTTATGGCAAACTAAAAAACCCGCAATTTTAATAATTTGGTGGTGTAATTTTTCTTAGTCTGGCAACTTTTTATTTGTGGTAACATCGCTAAAAACGTCAAAACTCAATGTCAAAGTTGACAACAAAACAAGTCGTTAAGTACGAGTGAGTTTGAACCTCCCTAGTTCGGTGAATTTTGGTCATAATAGTTTAAAGTTATCTTCAAATTACGGTCAGTGCTGTTATAAATATATTGTGCTATAATTATTAAGGTAAGAATATGTATTATTATATAAAATTGTTCTTATTTCGTAAGCCTTGTTTTCTTTAATTTTTCGAGGTGAATAGATACACGAAAGAGGTGAATAGACACGCCTGAGGGGTTAATAGGCACGCAAATATGGTTAATAGACACAGCAAAGGGGTGATTAGTTACGAAAGAGGGGTGATTAGCCATGATTATGTCAGGGCTGCCACAAAGTTTGTAGTGGTTAACTACAGTTCAAATTTCACTTTTAGTTACATAAAGCGTTTTTAATGTTCTTGATTATTTAAAACCCATTCAATATTCATTCTTAAATGAAAAATATAAACTAATAAGGTATTTCATTTATTTTGTTAATATTTACATTGTTTTATTTCTCAGGTACAATTATGCATACATATGATTTTTCTTTAAAACTAATAATTAACGATACCTTCTCGAGTTTGCTTGCCTTTATCCTAAAAAAATATTTAGGGAAACTACAATGAGGCAGCCCTACGAAATTTTTCTAATCACCCCTCAGGTGTGTTTATTGTCCCCTGATGGGTGGTAATTAGAAATCACGTATATTTTGTGTCTTTTCTTATTAACTACAAACATATCCGAATATAAACAAATATATTTCAATAGTTTGGCCTGAGACTCAAACAATACATGCTTTAAAAAATGGGTATCAATTCTGCAACGTTACGAAAATCATTACCAAAGTTCGAAGACCTATCTATTCACCCCATTTTACGGTACCACTTTCTGGATCAAGCCCTTGATCCAGCTGCCTAACGAGAGCCTCCTCAGGTGCTGGTCGAGGCTCTTGGCTATTATGCCATTGGTAGTCACGACTATCGGCACAATGACTGCTGTATCAAGGCATACATCCTACATGTCGACCACCTCGCGCGCCAGGTCTAAATACTTAATCTGCTTATCTTTTTCAGCTTTCACGAGGTTCTCGTCATGTGGGACCGCTATATCAATAATCATTGTGCGACGCTCTAATCGATCTATCACCACTATGTCTGGCTTATTGGCAACAAATACAATAGTCCTGTCAGTGATGATAGATCGATCCCAATACAACGTGATATTGCCATTTTCGAGAACTGGGTCGGACACATACCTACGGTACTTCTGATTCCACAAGGCTGTATTTCAGAGCAAGTTGCTGGTGGATAATCCTGGCTACAAGGTTGTGCCTATGCAAGTCTCCGTTAGAGCCAGACGAGAACAGGCAGAAAGAATGTGTCGAACTGATTCCCCGGACGGTGGCATGCCCGACAGATGTCAACCGTGCAGTCCTTCACGAAATATTTCCGGTAGTTGTTCGTCATCATGACTTCGTCCATAATCGCAAAGACAAAACCTTCGGTTTCCCCAAAGAGATCACCGAACCGCAACCAGGATACAGACGCTAACAGGTCTACATCGGGTCCATATAAGGCCCGGTAAAAGCGTCCGTGAAGCTCTTTGCTCTGCCATACCTCCTTGCGGTCATTAGTATCTACATAATACTATTGGTTTGCGACAGTTCCCGTTAGCCAAGGATAGCGGGGTGAGGCCCTTGTCCACCGAGACCACATCTCGGTGCATCCCCACGTCGACTTCTAGGAAGTATTCCCTGAGACTGCACACCTCACGGCTGTGCGGTTTTTATTATTATTATAAGCCTGTGCCATTTTTCCACTTTTCCCGAAAATAATTAATAGTACTCGTAAAAGAAAAATCATAAAAGCGTTTATCCTAAAAGTTGGCAACGTCGCAAATAGCTGTCAAATATTTACCTGTTGTGATTAATTTGGCAATATTACTGTATGGAAATATGAAATGTGACTAACTAGCGAACTAAAATATTGATTATGAAATGCAATAATTAATACCGTAACACCGAATATTTAGTTTTATATGTAAAAACGGAATTTGGAAACTTTCCAAATGCCTTTTTTACACTTAAAACGGTTACAACATCAAATTTAGTGTTATAATATTGCAATATTAGTAAGTTAGGATATTAGTTAGGAGTGTGTGATGTGTGTGGTGTCTTTAAGGTATTTATTTACGGGTATTTGTTACCTGAAATAAATGGTGTAAAATATAGTACTTAATAAATATGTATAGTTTCATAGATAGGATGAAGAATGTCATAGATACATAAAATGTTAGAGCACTATGAATAAAAGGCCCACGTCGTAGCTACGACGTAGCAGCGCTACGCATGCTACGATCTCGTAGCAAACGAATTGCCAACGACTACGAAAAGCTTTCTGAACATTCTCATGTGGAAACGCTAGCCAAAGATAGACATCAGAGTAGAAAATATGTCAGAACATTACTTAACTTTCTTCGAAAGTAAAGTGGAAATTCTTTGTAAACATTTGTCTGGAAAATTGTATTCCTTGTTTGTTTCAACTAATGATAAAAATAATAAACACAATTACTACATAAAGAAAAAAATATGTATTTTTCCGATATTTACGGAGATGAAGATGCAAGCTTATTTATTCTAGTCATTTAATTAGCTAGCGTCATAATAACACAAACTAAAGTTAGTATGGCGTGGCATAATATGCATAAGATTTAAATGTTCGCGTGTACTATCTCATCGCTGTTGTGCTGGTTTATGGCTAGCTTACAAAAACCTTAACCTTATGTACAAAAGAAATATACGTACCTACTTTTTTTCTCACTAAATATTCGACTTTCCACAATACCACATCTTCAATAACATCAATTCTTCACACAAGACGATTCGGCTCAACGACGCACAATAATATGGTAATCAAAAAACTCATATAATCAACTACAGGGGTTGTTCTAACGTGAGCTTGCACAGATTTTACTTTACTTTCAACTTTCTTTTTATTTAGATTTTCCTCACTTTCCTTGATTTTATAAATATTTGCATTGATAGTAAATATTATCTTGGCAAATGCTTAGTCAACACGTCTTGTAATTCTGTCATTTTCAAGGGATGTTATCTATCGAACTTTGAAAGCTCTCTCACCCCTTAGCTTAGTCGATTTCATCCTTCATGTCGACTAAATTAATTTCTGTGATCCAGTAAAGTAGCATATTAATTAATCAATTTTTGTAATAAACCACTATTAACTAAAATATTCTAAAGCTGTAAAAAGCATATCGTGATCGAGCAGAAAATAAAATGGCGCGTAACTGGAGTGGCGCCCCCTAGCAGAACGTTTTTCATACCGACTGAAAACAGTTATTGCAGTTGTAACAGCAATCTTAGTGCTGCGATAATAACGACCACTACGATGAACAACATTAATGGACTGCAGTTAAGGGGTAGCTGTACGGGTATGTCTACTCACTCGTTCGTGCCACTGGATTTTCTTGCTGCCTCGGCCTCGGGGTGATTAAGTTTTTGTCCTACTTTAATGGAGTTATTGCTGAACTTAAGTGTTTCTACACATTGTAGCACGCTTTGTTGTTAGTTTTGAAAACTCTTTTATTTATTTATTTTTATGTTTCCTTACGACGATTTTGGTATAGCAATTTGTTGCGTTTTTAGGCATTGTGTGTTTATATAATTTTTACGTGAAGATATTTTCTTGGACGTCCACGTCAACGTCACGACACGACATATAGCATAACGATAACACAGGTAAGAAAAATATTTGGAAATTTAAGAGACGCTTTTTAATTTCCGTCCACGGTAACGTTATAACGTTGTAACATTTTATGGACGTGGACGTGGACGTCCACGATAATATTGTACGTTAGAATATATAAAAGCGCACATCTTTCCAGATTTTCTTTAACCATATGAAAATAGTTTTTAACATAGACATTCAGCAATGCTTTTGGCCTCTCTACAAGAAAGGATTTAATGTTAACAAGAAAATAGTAACCAGAAATTTGTCCAAGTCCAAGAATGTGTATAATCTTGCTGAAGTTCGGCTTCAGTATTATTTTCTTATTTTTTAATGATTAAATTTGTTTTCAGTTATTCGATACTTACACCATTTTTGATACTTCTCATAGGTTCTGCTTGGTTCAGCTACTGCGCGTAGTTCCCAACCTACAAAATTGTACTGGAATTGCAATCTTATACTGTTTTGAGGATTACGTCGAGAATATTAGTGACAAAAACATTCTGAACACTGAAATAATGACATTCTGCGATCACTAACTAGGCTTACTAACAAGTGGCTGAATCCTACAGAGATGAATAAGAATAATATTTTTCATTCATGTCATCCGATTCCTTTATAAACTATCTTACTTGATCAAGTTAGTAGTATTATGAGCTTCAGGGAAAGTTTACAATCATTTCAAGTTAAAACTTTTCAAACCATTATAAAACTCCACAGTTTTGATTATACAGGATGTTAAAGTAATTGCGTGCCATAGCTTAGGGGTAGGTTCAGTATCGATAAAGGAAGCCAGAAAAAAAAGAAAAAACCCAAACGTAACTTAACACTTGCCCTGTGACAAAGGCGTGTGCCATAGACTATTGGTATAGTACAAGAAGAGATTACAGTGAAGAAAATATAGTTAAATTCCATCACTGCATGCAAAATATTTCTTTCTCAGAGATATACGATACGAACGATCCTAATAAAGCTTATAATGCATTTATAGACACTTTAATGTTGTTTTATGACTTGTGTTTCCCGCTTATTCGATTCAAAATAAACGTAATAAATAAACCTAAATGGGTGTCAAAAGGTGTTAAATTATGTAGCAGAAAGAAAAGAAAACTTCTGTGGCAATTGAGATTAAACCCTAGCCGAGAAAATAAAATAAAGTTGGTCAACTATTCTAAGTTACATAAAAAAATTATAAATCTGACACAAAAGGCACAAAACAACTACAGAATAGAAAAAGCCACAAACAAGGCAAAAACTACGTGGCAAATAATAAACCGAAAGAAATTCAATACTCCCAAACATCAAATTGATAAAATTAAAGTAAATGATAATAATATATTAGATCCTAAGGACATTTCTAATTCGTTTAACAACTACTTTGTTGACAAAATACAGCCCATAATTAATGACGCTAGCCAACCCAACCCACAACGTAAGATACACACAAGATGTAAGTCGATGTTCATGGCACCAAGTGTACCAGATGATATATTTAAAATAATAATGTCACTGAAAAACACAAAGAGCGTAGGTTATGACGGCATCTCCACGAATGTGATTAAATCTGTAGCTAAGAAATTGTGTGTCCATTTAAGTTATATACTTAATCTCAGTATAGCTGCTGGTGTATACCCAGATGCTTTGAAAATTGCCATTGTTAAACCACTATTTAAAAAGGAAAACAGAGAGCTAGTGGAAAATTATAGGCCAGTCTCACTGATTTCTAATATTTCAAAAATATTTGAAAAATATATTCACAAAGAGCTACATAAATATCTTGACAAATATAATATTCTGTGTGAGCAACAAAAAGGATTTAGACCAAGAAAATCTATAAATATGGCGATTTATGATTTTATATATAATGTCATAAATAATGTGGATAAACGAAACCCAGTCTGCGCCATTTTTTGCGATATGACGCAGGCATTTGATTATGTCCACCATCCTACACTACTAAAAAAACTGGAAGCTTATGGTATAAGGGGTAATGTTTTAGAACTTTTTAAATCTTATTTACAAAATAGACGACAAATAACCGAAATCAACAGGATAAATGTAATTAATAAACATGACGAGATATTTAGATCAGAAGTGCGAAAAGTTAGTTATGGGGTACCGCAGGGTAGTGTAGTGGGTCCCTTGTTATTTATAGTATATATTAATGACTTACCGGAATGGATTGAACAACCATTGACTCTATTCGCAGATGACAGTACAGTGACAATACCTTCGAAAAGCGTTGATACATACCAAAGTGACATTAATAATTCGTTAAAATTGATTATAAAATGGTTAGAGGAAAATAACTTAAGAATAAATTTAAATAAAACAAAAATAATTCAATTTAACCAACGCATGACAGATACGGACAAGCTCAATGTGCAATATAACGATAGTAAAATTAACGAGGTAGCTAGTACTAAATTTCTTGGTCTAGAAATAGATAAAAAACTTAACTGGAAACAACACATTGAGTTACTTTGCAAGAAACTAAGTTCATCGGCATATGCTCTATATACCTTATCGGCTATTGTAAATCTGGATGCATGCCTTACTGCGTACTATGGTATAGTTGAATGCCATCTGCGATACGGAATTATCTTTTGGGGCAACTCAACAGAAAAAGAAACTGCATTTAAGGCACAAAAAAGATGCATACGGTCTATTTTTAAATTGAAAAGCACGGATAGCTGCGTGCCATATTTTAAACAATATAAATTATTAACCCTACCAAGTTTGTACATTTTAGAATTGGCAGTGTTCGTAAAATTAAACCCGGATCGCTTGCACGAATGGCTGACGTATTTCCACGGAATAGGCGTGACAATAGTAGCCTATGTATCCCTAGTGCTAGAACAACTCTGATGCGCAAGGGTGTCTGCTGCATGGCACCGGTGATATATAATAAAATACCAAGTTGTTGGAAGGACTATAATTTTACACTATTCAAAAAAAGACTTAGGAACTTTTTAGTAGACAAAGTTTATTATAGGGTTGAAGATTATTTATTGGAAAAAGAAATTGTTTGACTATTTTATATATTGTATTAACTATTAGAAATTGTGACATTAATTTTATTATTGACCGATGAATCAGAATCATTTTATGTAGGTATTGAATGAATTGATAATTATTAGTGAATGATGAACTAAAATTGTATTATGTAATGGAATAGTAAATATTTAATTTTAATTGTAATCTCTATACTTTTGCATGCCCTGTAATTGGCAAAATATGGCTGTTTCTGTATTTATATTATGTACTATAAATATAAATATTTATATTATGTACTATAAATAATATGACTTGTACCTGTATTTGCAAAATAAAATATCTTTATCTTTATCTTAAAACAATCGCTTAGAATTAAAATTATTTTATTTGTTTAAATGCTTTAATTACTTACCTACTATCGAACGCGTTGTCATTTTGTCTTTCACTTCTCGGGTCCCAAAACGCTACGGTGGTACGTAAATTACAATTAAACCTACAAAAAAGATCTTATTTAACTAGTATTCAACAGAAATACGAGTATTGTTGTTTTTTTTTTTTTTGATCTGGCTCCCTTTATCGATACTGAACCTACCCTTAAGCTATGGCACGCAATTACTTTAACACCCTGTATATCATTTCACAGGATATTTACATTGTTATCGTCTTTAAAAGCTCCTATGAAAAAGCCATAAATACTCGATAAGCTATGTACGATCAAGAGCTTCCTATTAAAGTGGAGTTCGATCCTGATTTATCGACGTCGATACCTGTACGCTTGCCTTAACTCGATCTAGGCACCGACAGAAGTAACACTCACCCATATTCCAATCTCTGACATTCAGGAACTTCAAGCCATAGTATGGACAAATAAGTTACCTACTTCAAGGCAATGTTACAAGTATCTAGTGTGCGTTTGTTTGTAAACGAAATAAAGTCTAGGCCTCACTTTTTTCTTGTGTCGGACGTTTTATTCACAATATTCGTAAATTTTCTGTGATTGATTGATACATTTAAAACTGAGTGCGCAATAAAACAACAAATGTTTTGATAGCAGGATACCTACTATAAATCGTAAAATATACGAAGTGCGTCAAAATCGATATTATGTAGCTCAGGCTATTAATAGAATTTTGCCTGGGTACAGCTATTTTTTGGGGATATTGTGCTATTTGCCTACGGAAGTGACCGCAAACTGCGTTAGTGAACGAAATCGAAACAGTTGTTGTGATTCCCCAAAGCACGTAGCACGTAGTGTGCTCTCGGTAGCCTCACCCAACGTAAGGTATGCGTTTAGCGACTGAATGCAATACAATATCTCTTTAGTGTTACAAGCACAGTGAATGCAACTAGTACGAAATTCATTGGAAACAGAGTGTTGTACCTATACAAAACATGTATTTTGTACGCCATCACATGTACGCATTCACAGTAATAAATAAAACAGAGTTAATTCCACATATAAGAAAAATTTAATATTATAAAACGTGTATGCTACGTCATCTGCCCCAATGCAATAGGGACCTACCATACATACATCGGAAAGGAAACGAAGATAAATAATAATAATAATGAATCGTTTACAATAACAATTATTATTATTATTTGTATTGTAAATATTTACGATTAGTAACTATATTAAGTGTTTATATACATGTAACGGCTCATTGGAAATATAAACGCCTTACAGTATTAAACTAGAAGATAATATATAGTTTTACAAAGCTTCGCCCTTTTTAAAAATATCTACTTCATTGATTCATCCGTCCAAAACCATAGGAGACTATCCAGTTCACAATATTTTACAAGCAATTTGATTCAGATTAAAAATAACATTTAATTTAGAATTTGTAATTTACACTTAATAATAACAACTTACAAAAAAGACATAAGAATAATAATATACATAATTTAAATGCGCTCCCAAGCTTGCAAAACATTTCATTGTTAGATAGGTTTCATAACAAACAATTTAATCAATTATTATTTTGAATAATACTAAAAAATCTCACCGTTTCGCAGAATAGTGATAAGAACACTGGGCTGATAACACAGAACTAGTCTAAACTAAGTCTGCCTAGCCTACACCTGCGTTGTCGGCCCTCACACTCAGCCAAAACATTTCTTGCAAAATACAACCAGGGAACAATTTGTTCTAAAATTCTCTTTTAAAGCTAAAATTTCTAAGCTAAAAAGGTAACAATATGTGATGTGTTATTTACTTAACCATTCAGATAATTAGTTAAAACGTAGTTTGAGCCCACAATCATAGTTCTGGCCGGGAATATCCCAATATCACAAATATTACTTCTGGATAGTCAGAAGGTGATACAAAAAAGGCGCAGCTTTTCAGACTGTTGTCAGAACATCAGATCAGTGACGCAATTTGGCAATTTAATGATGTTATTAACGTGACATCACCGCAATGATCAATGACGAAAGTCTTTACAATAATATTTTTTGCAACCGACTGTTGCTTATTAATTATGCATTGTTTTCTTTCAGATAAAAACTAACTGATTAATGGTAAGTGAACAACAATTATCTTCAAGTGCTTCCATAAGCTTTTACAACCCACTTAAATGATGTTTCCTAAATCGTTGTTTACAGGTATTTAGCCTAATTTTGAATTTCATTCTCTAGTACAACCTTTGAATAACCTAACTATTCAGTTTTATGTTATTGAAATACAGACAACCATCATGGAGTTTAAAAATATTATTAATTACTTATTTAAATAGGGTATAATTATTAAATGTTAAAAAAGCTATTATTATCTTATAATTGTTGATGATTTAATTTATGGTTGAAAAAGCTTATGAGAAGAACTTTACTGTGGTTTGGCTTTAGTCATAAATAATGTGTTAAATTATGAAATAAAAAGAGGAGTTCTGTAAAGCACTTAACGTTCTGATAACATTTAGCACAACTGTGCTTTTATGGAAAATATATCAAACTTCGCATTTATTTACAACAAATATTTTAAAACTTTAAATGCGATTTATTTAATAATAATAGGGGTTATACTCGTAGTATGAAATTGCCGTTTTATTGTAATAGGTACATCGAATTGACATAGAACCTTCATGGTTTGAGATTTTTGTGTGATTTTTTTTTCACATGGTACCTACGAAGTTCTTCTTTTAAAAAATGTGCAACATTCGACTATCGACTTTTAGTTGTTTAGTTTATTCAGCTTAGACAATAAAGATGGATACTTCGAAAATACGAGTTCCGACGCGGAACTAACGAGGCAGAAACAGCTCGCCATATCAATGTTGCCTTTTGGAGAGGGGACTGCTAATGAACGCACCCCGCGATTTTGGTTTAAACGCTTTCGTGATGGAAACTTTGATTTGAAGAACGAACAACGTGGATGGCCACCCACACAGGTGAATAACAATGAATTGAAAGAGATGGTGGAAGCCGATCCGAGCCAAACTACCCAGGAATTAGCGGCATGGTTTAACATTACCTTACCAACAATATTGACGCATCTGCGTCAAATCAATAAATTTATTATTAGATGGCAGCAATGTATAGATAATAATGGTAATTATTTTGATTTACAAATCGTCAATTTCATATTTTAACCCCTAATATTATTTCATCCAACAGCCGGTTACAAACGTTAAGTTCCAAATATATCCTTACAATATGATATTCAAATATCCATCCGAATCGGGAACCCAATGGAATGTACTAATGCAGTAAAGTTAAACTTAGGTGTATTTACTCAAAATAACGACAAATTAAGGCACCGTGTTAGCAAATTAATTAATTATCTTACAAAATCACGCGGAAATATCTTGAAAAAGAAAAATTGAAATATTATTGTAATACTAACAAGATATCGACGTATATTAACATTTTTTGTAAAAACGATTATCGAACATTCTAGAGTTGAAAAAATGTGCAAAGTCAATACTTCCACGGAATGCCACACCAGTTGGCGTTTCTGTACAGAGCGTTATTCGCTGTGTTTACTACAGTCTAGGATGTTGTTGTCCACGACCCTACTCAAAAGCCACGTGTTACAAGCTCAAATCACCAGTGTGGCCAGAATGTCGTAGGCTGCTGTGACATTCTGTGCTTTAATGGAGGTCCGTATACGAGCCGACTTTTGTTCTAACGTCAATAAATCCGGGCAGATGGGATAGGCTAGGCCTTATTGACTTTCCAGATTCTAACTCGGTCTACGTACAACATACATCACGCCTGTTTTCCCCGAAGGGTTAAGCTGAGGTGTTCCTGTCGTTCACCAGTCCGTCAGTTATGTGTAAGTCTCATGTCCGGGGTGAGCACACTGCCGGACAAAACAAGTTAAAACTAGGACAAGTGCAAACTGTACACATTTAGCTTGCTTATAACAAAATAACCGCGCGTATAATTAGTGAAATATACAGAAAATGGCACCAAATTATCTTTACATAAATGCCTTGTCGTTACTAGTATATAATTGTGCGTTTTTGTTTGTACGGCTCATTCGTTCATTGTTTTGTAAATTAGGTTACCTCTAACCAAAAGAAGTGTTATCGCGTTTATATTTTCTCAATGACCAAAAGTAGACTTTTTTTGACTGTTGGATGTTATGACAGACACTCTCAAGCAAATCGTTTATTTTTTTTATTTTTTACCGAAATTTGACCAATTTTAGATCATGAATTCTGGCTTTTGAGTAAAGATAAAATCTTGCACATAACTGTAAATTAAACAATTGCTAAATCATCACAAATCGACCTTAAATTATTACTTTTAGCTAATGACTTAAATACTATATTTTTATTATGTAAATCGTTCCCGAGCCGGTGGAGTCGAACAATTATACAAAGATTTGATTCTAACACAGCCGCGTATCTTGAATGACGAAAATTTATCTATTTTTATAGTAGTAGGTATATTATAAGTATATATTTATTATTATAAGATAAATGTATATTTCGTTTATAAGTATATGACGTTTTCTAATACATTAAGACGTAGTTTGACATTCATATGGAATATTCATATCGATTTTTTGCTACCCGCCGAAAGTAATTTGGAGCCAAATTTACAAATCTTTTTGTCTACCTTTATAAGGTCGCATAACAATCTCAGTTAAGGAATTATTAGGAAGCCTATCTGCTGATGGTTATAGGCTAGTTTAAATATATTTCAGTGGATAAGATAGTTGATTCAAAAATTAAACTTCCGTACCAATAAATTAGTCGAGAATTTGAAATAGTGACCTTTTAGTCACAGCGGGTAATAAATTACAAATATTATCAATAATGTAGGTATTCTACAAAACTACATATGCATTTACCAGCCGTCGTGCATATTAACCCTAGAACACATATACCATTCATTAAGCGGTATTCATACCATACATATAACATTTATTTTCTATCATGTTATCATTTTATTATTAAAGTATAATAAATTTATGAATCACATTATTTTTTTTTTACTTTTTGTTACTTACTTCTATGATTTCACGGTTGTTACACTTATACATCGATCTAGAAAAAAAATGCAGAATGATTTATTTATGTTAGTGGTTATGCATGATTTTAAAAGCTAAATTCGTACAGCTAACACTTGATTTTACGTATATAGCCTAACCCTTAACATGTGTTTGAAAACACAGTCTTCCCAGCTGGGTGGAAGCTAGGTAAGGGCAGATACAGGTCCAAGCTCCACACGAACTCACGCTTGCAATCGTTGCTTCAAAGCAACTTTTCAATTCCGCATCAACCTGTATTATGTTTACATCTCTGAGAAAATAAGCGTGAGCTATAAATACACGCATATAAAACCCTCTGTATATGCCCGCGCAGTTTAATTACGTGTGCCCAATAGCAATTTATAGAAGCAATTGACGTTCCAAATATCTATGGAATTAACTTTCTTAGAAAGTGGATTTGGTTTGACCGAACATTTTAAAAGTATAAATTATTGTATTTCAGTTCAATTTGTTTGATTTTTGGGATTATTTTGCTATTGATTATTTATTTATTTTTATTCAATTGCATTGATAATGATTAAATTGAGTAGAATAGTCAATAAATAGTCTGCCGCAAAGCACACGAAACTCAACAAAAAAAAAGTGAGTTTTACAAAAAGTATGTAGGTATTTAATAAAGTTGTTTATTCCACAAAAGACAACTTCAGGAAAAGGAGCATCTTACAAAAAATACTTTGTCTTGTACTTTGCGAGTGTCAAATAATTGATAAATTAATATTCCATTTTAATTAAAAATTGATTTAAATTGACATTATTTTTTATTATCGCTATTGAACACGTAATTCAATTCGTCTGTCAAAACAAAACAGTAATAATATATTTAATTTAATACCATTTTGACCGTTGACAAACAATGCAAAAAATATAAAATGTGTTTAAATCTGTTATTTTCGAAATTAAATGTCCAAGTACGCCAAAAATGCGCAAATACTACATAACAAAGGATTATAAAATTTAATGGTGTAAACTTAATTATTTTTTTAAATTTATTGGTGTCATTAAATAATATGTAAATGTTTAATAAAATCTAGGTCTACATGGGACGAGATAATATAAAAACTTACTCAGCGTAAGTGCAAATGCAGACTTGCTTCTTGTGCTAGGATACTAAGCTGCAGTGATGTCACACACACTCAACGTCTCATCGTCTTTTTCCTAATCCAGTAAAAAAAAAAAATGGCGCATCACATTCTAGACTATCTTTGTTCGCTATTACTCGGAACATAAAAAAGCAGATCCATCGTTACATTCTTTCTCAGTCAATGTTTTTAAAATAATTTCTCAACATTTTCAGTCAAAATATTCATGTACCTATAATATTTGGCTATATTATTGTAGTGTCTTATACTAAATATTATTGTATGTTAGCTTTCAATATCGTTTTAAGTGCGTGTGACAATTCTGCAAAGATACAAAGCACATTATACTTTATTTTGTAGAACTTATCAAAGGGGAAGACTAAATTATTGGCCCCGGGAGGTATGTAAGTCAAAATGCACAGTAGCTGGCGACTTGACGACACTGTAAATTCTTTAAAGGGCAGTTCATTGTTGTTTAACTCGTTGTTAATTCTTATTATCTAGTAAGAAAGTTAACTAGATTATCTTAAAACTGTTGGTGTTCTGTAACTGCCACAACTTGCGTAAGTAGTTCTGCAGAGTTGTTCATAAGTGATTCTGCAGAGATGCAAATGCAGGGTAGTGTCGTCGATAGGTAAACAAGTGCTTATGGTAACTTAATTTTATTGTGATGTTTTCCATGAGATTAGAATAAGAAAATTATTGCGTTTCCCTTATCATTATAAAAATACTTGTTCAAACTAATCGGTAAGCGAAACGAAAGTAAGTGGCGTTACGTAACTATCATAATTGCGTAACACACTTATTTTTGACAATTCGACAACATTTATTGCGTTGATTTGGTTGTCTATAAGACGTATTTCCAAATTACTTGGAGTAATGGCCTATTATAAATACGGTTGAATTGCCAACACCTAACCTATTGCTATTATGAGTGTGTTATGCAATTGCGATGCAGGCCAGTCACACATCGGCGCACCAGACCGACCGGACCCCTTCTGTTGGACATCATAAATAATAGCGACTGTGTCCAGGCAGGCGACGTCGGGAGCAATCAACGGCGAGTTAGAAATAGTGCTGTTCTTGTATATTATTGAGATCAAGACTGAACACGCGTAAGTCGACATTGACGACCGCCGTCACTGGCCTCAGAATCAAGGCCTCTACACACATAGCGCAACTCACATTACAAAAATACAAAAAAAATATGTACTAACGATGTTACCCTCCCTGTAGGCTAAACATTATTTTTTCACGCTATGTGTGTAAAAGCACGCCATAAATTAAAAACTGCAGACAAATAATAAAATTACAACTAACGAAATAAAGGCCAGTTAACCGCAAAATATCGGAATGAAAGAGTAAAGAGGAAGCTTAAAACTACTGAATAAAATACAATTATACAAAATAAACACGAATCTGCGCCAAAACCGCGGACCAGTCGATGGTAGCCTCACTGTAGCAGCTGCTGGCGCTGCTGCACACCGTCAGTATGGACGGAGGTGGTCCTAACAGTCAAGTGTCAGGATACGCCGACTGATCCGCGACTTCGACATAACATCAGGTAACGCGACGCACTAAGCCTAAAATAATAAAGGTAGTGCTCGGCGTCGGTGGGATGATTAGCCGAACTCCCCAATAAATAATATGACCGCGATTGAAATGCATGTGGGGGACTTGCCCCCCACTCATGGCACACACGTACCATCGCTAGGCGACAGCACAAAATACACAAAGCTCACAAAATTACATAATACACAACGGCTATAAATCGAACTCTTAGCAACAAAGAACCGTAACGATAATTGCCGAAACATCAAGAGATTTTTCCCGAATAAAAACTCGTTAAACTTAAAAACATAAACTTTAAAGCATTAGGTGCAATGAGTGTTGACTCGGCTACGATGTAGCGGCATTCTTTGGCTTGACGCTGTATGGAGCAGCGCGCCCTCATCACAATCAATTCCGCGTTCACAACTCAGAACAACCTATAAACGGAATCACTAGATATACGTGTAAATAAATGGAGCGCGCGCGATTTATTTGCGTTTACGTTGCGTCGCGCGTGCGGCGGGGGCCGCCGGGGGGGCCGCGGGCTACGCGTGTCGCTTGGCGTGGAGCGCGAGGTGGTCGGAGCGCGAGAAGCATCGCTCGCAGTGGCGGCAACGGAACGGCTTCGCGCCGGTGTGCTTGCGGTAGTGGCGCGTCAACTCGTCCGAGCGCGCGAACCGCCACTCGCAGCCCTCCCAGGAGCACTTGTACGGCTTTTCACCTGAAATTAATTAGATACATGTGTTTAATACATGGACATCGAGAAACCAGACATAAAAATCTCACGTCTTTTCACCTAAGATTTCTACAGAATCAGATCGGCTGTTCTAGTTAAACATAGGTTATGATAATTCGCGGCTTTCTGAAATCATTCAATAGAAAGATTTACGCATGTCGCTTTTACAGCATTTACGGGTCAAACGGGTTGGGCCAAGTTGGTAGGTACACCCGCGCGAGCATGACGTGCATGGAGCAAACACAGCATCACAAAAAAGTGCATAGATGAGGGTGCCATGCCAAAATAATAAATTCATGATTATCACGCAAGACAAATACTAACAAAGCTGTTTTGTATTGCTATTAGTTTGAAATTCAGAATGTGCATGTACATAAATGATATATTTTGTTCATAGATACGAAAAAAAAAAGAATGAAAAATATTTTTTATTTGCACAATAGGTAAGTAAGCTTCATAAACAATTAATTGTGTTGGGAGCCTCTTTTTAGGCATGCCCTTGGAACATTTTGTTATATGCAGGAGTAACCAAAATATAATTTTATGGCGTCTTATTTGTCAAACGCACGAATATGACGAGTTTCGCATCAGTCACACATTACCCAAAGTTAATAAAAACAATTGATGTTCTTTAGGCACACGGTATACATGGGTCAAGTTTAATTAGTGACCAAAACTCCGCAGATGCGATGGGTATCGATATCTTGATAAAACTCGATATTATCAACAAAAAAAAAAAAAAGATGTTTTTCGGGGTCTACGACCTTTTGTATGTATTTACTTGAAATACATACATAATAACAATACTAAAACAAACTTGTGAAACAATATTTCTGGGCGTCACAAACATTACACGGACGCTCGCTGTTTAATGTCCGTAACACCTTGGAATACACTTCTGTTGGAATTTAGAGAAAGTTTAAAATCTCGTTTAAAAATGAATATTCACGCCATATAATAACAACTGCAGTGCAAAATATTTAGTGTAGAATGTAAGTACAGACAGGGTTTTTTCTGCAAATTTCCCCAAACGTCCGCTAGATGGCGTTATTCTTAATTTAACTTAGGCAATACAAAAATGTGTAGTGAAACAATTTATAGATGAATCTAACAAATGCTATGTACATACAAAAACAAAATAACAATTGCGTGTCCTACTTCGTTTTAACCACCCGTAAAATGACTGTTTCTCTAAAAAATCCGCTAGATAGCGTTATTCTCAACTGTACTTGGGCAACACAAAATGTGTTTCAGTCGGCACCGATAGATAGCGTAGGTATTATCAAAAGTTAAACACGGGCTAGTATTGCACTCACAGAAATATTAAAAACAGATTATATCTATGATTGCACTTATCAACAATCTCAATCGCGTGTCCTACTCTGAGTTTAAAACAGCCCGGGCAGAGTTACAATAAAGCATTGTTCAAGAATGAATCTGAATCTTAAGATTATAGGAAATAGTCGGAAAGACTCGGATATTGAGTCATTTGGTGATCTGATGCTTTGAAATGTGTTGTCAATGTATTTCGAGTGATTCCGTCAGACTGTGGAAATGTTTTGTAGATATTGAAACGTACCTATTGTAAACTGCTATATCCGTTCATTATTCTGATCTCGAAATTCAAACTTGTTCAAAGCAGCCGGCTTCAAAATATAATTAGGTTTTGTATTTAATTTATTAATGAATTACGTTTCTTGTTAATTTACCTATTGGTACTGATTTAGGTGTTAATATTTTGGACAGATTCATAGAAACCGGCGAATTAGTACCACAAAATGTCATCAACTTCCTTCTAGTAGTTTTTCATAATTCAATTGATTTAACCTATATTATCGAGGATATTATTTTAGAAAATTATAATTAAGTAGGTATACACCAAACCGGTATCCACGTAGCACATTTATCGGTCAACCGATGTCTGCAGGTACATAACACGATTGAGGTATATCGATCCGGGAACCGCGGATAGGATTAAAGGATTGTCGGATACTCGGATACTGTGTGTACGTGCGAATGCGAACCATGTCAGACTGTGACCTGAATGAGGTCAGTTTAATAATACGAAGGACAGGAGATCTCATGTTATTGATTCGATTTCGATATAACCGATTTAAGTAGCTTAGTAACTTTCCAGTAGGCTAGCAATATGCTTTTGTAATTATAGCCACTAGGCGTGGCGCTTTGCTTACAAACCTACAAACAAAAGTAGTTCTTCGGACACTCTGGAGCCTCGTATTCATGGTGAAACAAAAGATGCACTACAATCTTGCAGCAACACACTGATGTGTTGCTGGCAACATTGCAGAATCGTACGCAGTTCGTGTGTGAATGTGAACATGTTTCAAACACCACGAAATCTGGTGCACCATGGCTGCACATAGCATGTTGTGCTGTGTTACGCGTTGTTCATCTAAACTACACAATAGATTTTGATGAGGTTTTCACCATCATTTAGATACTTAATTTATTATTCCGGAAGGTTTATACTCGTAGTAGGTAAGTATAAGTTACTTAAATATAATAAAATAAACGTGTGAAGCAAGGGCAGGTCGCTTGATACGCAATAAAGTCAAGAAGCCTTGATACTGACCAGTATGCGTCCTCTTGTGCGCCTTTAGGTGCGAGCTCTTGGTGTAGACCTTGTCGCAGGCCGGGAACTCGCAGCGATGGACGCGCCGGCGCGGGTCTGAGGCATGCGGGTGCGCATGGTGGCGGGTCACGGGAGTCTTGCGCGATATCAGGTGCTGCAGTGGCACAGGGCTTGGAGTTGTATCCTCTGCAATAGTTGGTGGAGGCGTCAGAATTCGTTATTGATAAGAGGCAAAAAAAAAAACAACTTCGAAAGCATTTATTTCAACGCAACCAATTACTTACAGTCGGTTAGTCAGAAATGAAGCTATTGGCCCATTCCTAAGCGTAGTCCATACTACGCTTAGGAATGGGCCAGTCCAGTTCCTTGCCAGTTAGTTCTCCATAGGCACCTATGGAGAAGAAGGAATTCCATGGACACACAAAAGCGCTAAAAGTTCCGATAATTCTGCGTTTGATGTTCTATAATACTAAGTGGTAGGCAACATTGGTATGTTAAAGTTCAATATTACTAAACTAAACTATGCCTAACATGCTTGATAAGTTGATAACATAACTTATTGCCTAGAACGTATTGTAGCTGACTACTGAGATCCGCAAGACATGGGTGTGACGGAAATCATTATTTTAAAAAAACATTTGAGTCAGCAAATTAAAACATAACAAGACTTGAACCTTTAAGTTTCTACCAGTCTATTCTGTAAAAATCTCACTGAAAACTATGGTGAAGTTTATTGAGTTGCCATTTCATACAACCTAACGTCAGTCCTATGGATTGACGCTATTAACAGCTCACATCACGTAAGCATTCACGTAATGAACAAAAAAAAAGGCTGACACTTAAGAGGCGTAAGACACGTACGGCTAGAGACGTCAGTGCTGGTGGGTTCGTATTCCGAATCACTCGGCGGCTCGCACTTCACCGTGGTGATGAAAGCGAAGGTGGCGGTGGAAGGAGTTGGTGATGGAGGCGAGGCCGGCGGTGATGGCGTCGTGGCGCAGGGCGATGATCGAGCCCACTCCTCCTCCTGAGAGGGCTCGCGACGCTTGCGCGGCTCCTCCCGAAGGTACCTCTCCATCTCGTAGCATGTCTGGAATAGAAGATGGTGGTTAAATCGATTCGAGCGTGCACTGACTGGACAGGTCCACTCAAATCTGTGTGGTTCTTTCCTCAAAAGACCACGTCAGACACAATATTGGTCTTCAAAAGAGACTGCGACCTCCGAGTTTGTTTCGGTCTTTCTTCTCAGAGTAGTCCAATAGGAAACAACGGACTCATTTATTTTTAAAATATAATCTATTTTTGACATGTAACAATGTTTTTTTTTTTAAATAAATTCTCAATTTTGTTTCTAATTTCTCATAATTTCTTTTAATGTTATTATAGTCTGTGATCCATGAAGCGGGCCCAGTTGATGAATATCACATTTTCATTCGATTTTTTGGTTCTAGGACTGTCCTTTAGGTACCGTTTTGAGAGCAGTGGTGGTGAAATACCTTACTCTAACAAAAGTGCCTTCTGAGTTATCTATTTTTAATACCGTTTATGAACTGGTGTGTTTGTCCGTGCTGTGACGTTGTTTGAATATCTTGGAACGTTTTGAAAGCTTGAGCTGCGACCGTCAAGCAAAAGATGGCTCCCATCGCACAAAGTGTTTGATTGCATCGGTTTTAAAATCACTAATGTGAAATCACTCATTATTATTTATGTCTATTTAAAACGACCCGGTAGCAAGCAGGTAGGTCTGATTTTTTTTTCATAATGATTAGCCATGTCTTTGAGATGGCTGTAAATCTGAAACATCCGGAATTGACTATTTTCTCAGTTCTGACTGAGTTTAAACAAAATAGCTTCGCTTGAACTCAATTAGCATAATAGACTATTTTTTTTTCAATTCGAGCTTCAAGCTCTTCAGTAAATTTAATACCATTGGAATCTCTAAGTAAATCTTCAAAGAGTCTTTAATTAAGTTTGTTGAGACGTTGGCTACTGTAATTCCTGAAAGAGAGGTAGTTTATCAGAAAGTTAGGCCACTAGCTCTCCCAATACCTAACTAAATATATGGAAGTAAAGACGAGTTGGGACCAAAACGCAGCTTGAAGTCGCAACTGACATCTTGGCGTGAACTTGGGAGTGCTACTTATTGAAATGCACTTCAACTGTCAGTGTTGTACTGTCTGTGTTTCTTCGGAGACCTCAATGCCTCATCTCCTTCATGTTACCTATTCTGAAAACTATTTATAGGCAAAACACATATATTTTAAGAGCATTTCGAATTCTTAATAAGGCGTGCCGGGATGTTTAGCTTGATTTATTTACGAATAGTGTCCAGAAATTTAAAAACTATATAAGTTACCTACTTTTTCTTTGAAGAGTAACGTTGTTGCGTAATGGTTTTTTTTGTTTATTCTCTTTATTTCTATGTTTAACTCTCACGCTGTTTGTACCGTTTTTCAATTTTATACATAAGTTTATACTCGTATAAGTGGAAACTTGTAATTGGCCTTCTTCTACATATATTACTACTGACTATCGAATGTACCAATTAGCTGTAAGTTTTCTTAAAATTAATAAAATAAACTGCATCGGTTGACTAATATACTTAATTTAGAACTCAATAATGGTTTAGATATAACAAAACACTGTCAATAATTGATTGTTAACTTACATAAATGGGTATTTGTTACACAAATTCACATGAACCGTAATCTCTGCATTTTTATGCAAACTGTATGTACTTAGTGTCGTTTTTCTTTTTTATAAATGTGTCGATATATTAAATATTTTTGGTTTTGAGATTTTTTATCTACTTTGTTTGTCCCATAACCCTCACATGATTGGCAATAAAACCCGCGGTGGGGCTCTGGAGACCAGGAACACAGCTTTTTTTCAGCATCAGTCTTTTGCAAAGGAATATAGTCTAATTACCTAGTCAAAAACCATAATTAGGAATTTCTAAGGCGACTAATTTGTGAAGAGAGAATAAATTACATTTTCTAATTATTATTTTAAGGTTAAGTAAGAGTAAATAAGATAGACGACCCACTGCAGTTTGCAAATAATAATTTCGTGATGATAAAACTTAAATTGAGATTATAATCTTGGCTCGACTTATAGTATAGTTGCAATGATACACAGGTATTGTGTATAGAACTGCTGATGACAATTTCCAGAACGGGTAACTAGTGATTGCCGAGATAACGACTAATAGAGAACTAGGGAAGGAAAATATAGCGGTAGGATGATAATGACTTTATAAACTTTGACAGTTTTATCAAAGTTCACAATGTTATGTTTTTCCCACTGGTTAAGGGTTATTAGGAGTATTTAAATGAGGCACTATATGCTATGCTTGCTGCACATGATATGTGTTTAGAATGAATGGAAGACGATTGATCAGTCAGTGAGTCAGTGGAAAAACCGGGAGGGTCGCCCTAAATGGACATTCACCGATCCCATTGGTAAAGTCCTACAAAAAGTTCAGGTGCGTACTCGCGACCGGCACGTGTCCGATAGGTGTATGCATGTAAACGAAACAAAGGACTAAGTGTTTTTATCCGCATTGGTACTCTTATAACAACTGCAGTGTTGTTGGCGTAGGGATCGTAGGACGTGGCATTATTTAGACTTAGTTCACAAATATACAATGATAAAAAGATTTCAATTATATAAGCATGTTTGTTTAAAGGTAGCTACACAATGAAAGACTCGCTTTTTATTTAACTTAAACTAAATAGGCAAGCACTAAAATGAAAAGAAAAGTTATTTATTGCAACCAGAAAATCATTCACAATAACAATACTTTTAATTATAAAGGTACATTCATCGCAGGAGTTGGTGATACTGGTTCCCAAACTAAGCTATCGCTTGTATTGTGGGACGGTGTTCAGTCGTGGATATTGTTACAATTTGATTTATTGTGATACATTTGTTGTGAATGTGAAATATATTTTTTTTTTTACTTTATTTTCCTTTTTATTATTTTAAGGGGTTATATTAAGTTGAAGAGGTGAGCGTATGTACGTGTGAGTGATTATGTGTAAGTATTTGTGAGTGTATGTGGGTGACACGGAGCTCACGATTTTAGAGGTACCTATGAGGAACAGTGTGTAAAATTCACTCATCCTCATAGAAAAGGGAAAATCCTCCGACCAGACGGGTGCTGTGTCTGGCGGGCAACTGCTGATTTTTTAATTTTTTTTTGGCTAGGGCATCTCGTAGCTCATCTCTGAGGTGATGACTACTTAACCGGACTTTCCTGTGGCTGCCTTAAGCTACTACACTCCTCAGCCAGGGGCAAAAACTATTCTAATTAAAACTAGGTGAGCGCTCGCTAAGGGCACCCCCTGTGGGGTACGGACCTCGGCTTAGGGCGTCGCTGGCGGGAGGACAGCAAGTTGGGACAGGCTGGATCAAGGATAATTCATTATTATTAATCGGGGAATTTAAAGCTACTGGCTCAGTATCGACGCGGGCTGGCGCATCAACGAGCAAGGGTCGGGGGGGAGCAACTGCTGATGTCGGAAAGTTATATATATTTCGATCGCGCGGTAATATCTGTCCTGGCTGGAGGCTTTAAGTTAGTAGCTTAAGGCAGCCGCAGGATTGACCGGTTAAGTAGTCATCACCTCAGAGGTGAGCTACGAGATGCCCTAGTTAAAAAAAAAAAAAAAAAGTAATATCTGTTAGCCCGATGCAGGATTTATGTGACGTCAGGTCTTTGATGCGTAGTTCGTATGTGGCGATGAAGATGCCGCCACATCACTCGCCTCCGGACAACTATTTGATATATATTGGAAGTAAGTCCCTATAATATTGAGTTGCAAAATAAACTGCAGTACCTAGGGGTACTAAAAAGTTTTTCAAATGGCATCGTACACCCTATCTAGAAAAACTTATTTAGAACTTGAGAACTGACTGAATAAGTACCTAGTAACTACACAAAATGATGTGTATACTTCACACACTTCAAACTCAAAGATTTATATAAAGATAAGTATAACTGCTGTACATACGAGTATGTTTCACCTTTCGCTAGAATTTATTATGATCCAAGATTTTTATAGCGGACAGTAATTTAATAAGGCTATTATTTTATGAGTCCAAGCTGCTATTATACATGACTGGAACTTAGGGGTCCGTTCTTGCAAAATATTACGATAAGCTAGTGCAAGCTAGGTAAGAATGGGTCTATAAATTTAAAGATGTTCAACTGTCTCGTAGCCTTCCTGTTTTTCTTGTCTTATAAATAATTGAGCCTTTGCGTGGTCGGCTAAACTCCTGGTTGGCTTTTAGTTTGAAATAAGTGGGTTTGTGAAGTATTGTTAAGTTAATAAATTTCTCTATTTAATTATTTTAAATCAATTGACCTCCTTAGAGCTAAATTAGCGACGATTATTCGTAAGATTTTTGGGTTACTATAATAGTAACATTCTGTAGTTTCTAATTATCCCGATGGAAAAAACATGTGAGTTTAATGCCCGTTTTCACCTTCACTAAGTGACACTTAAATGAATCCCTAAATAAAAGTGCACTGTTGGATTTTCAACTCTCAGCGCTGAGCCTAGCGTTAGTGAAGGTGAAAACGGGCATAAGTATGTCATAACAATATTTAGCATAGTTCTCAAATGTCATGATTTCATTAAATAGTCATTCACTAGGATTACCTACATGAACTTTATTTGTATTGATTATATTGATTGAGACTTTTATGATTATAATTCTATAAATACACATTTCATACGGGTGCGAATCATATTTAGATCAACATACAACCTTATCTTGACCTGCAAATTGCAAAAGAACGTCAGAAAATGTTCTTTTGATTCGTCAAACACAGGTAATATTATATTTTTTTCTCTCTGAGTTCGTATACATTCAAGACCGAGTTTCGAGTTGAAAACTTATCGTGTTTGATAAATTTTGCCAACGGAACTCCAAGATATCGGTATTACCTTGTTGCACCAAAGCACATTGCACAGGTCAGGTGACACTATTGGTTAGTAAGATACTTCTTGCTACATCTAACGTTGCTGGTTAGACTGGAGGATAAATTAATAAAATAAATCATAAACTTTCCTGAAGGGTTAGCTAGAGACGCTATCTCTCAAGTTATTCATAAGCCCCATGCTAAGAACGCACGAAAACACTGCTCAACCCGGGGATCGAACCTGAGAAGCTCACGTACTTGTAAACAAGAACAATTTTAATCTAATAATCTAATAGTGGATACAAAGCCCTTAGGTACGCAGTCCTACGGTGCTTCGCTAGCATAAACATAGGTTCATTGACCGCACTCAAGGTTAGTAAGTACTAGCTCCAACTAACGGTGAACTTAGTACCAAGCTACATTTGCCTATGACAATTTAATCGCCAACCTTAACCTTGGGACCTAAGGTCGAAGATCGCCTGGCAATGCGGAAAAGGGTGTAATAGAAGATGGTAGGATTAGCCCGTAATAGTATTGTTGAATAAAAATGCTATTTGTACGATGGAATCATTTATTGTGTTTGGATTTTTTTACGATTGTTGTTTGATAGGCATTTGATTTAAATTGAAGATGGTTTTTCGATAAAAACTTTGTACGATCAGTGATAATTATAGTCTATGGATGTTTCGTCAGCCTATAGATATTTGAACGTGAGCTACCATGGCCTAAGTTCTCATAATCCTAATCCTCTTCTAACCCATTACCTACCTATGGAATCTATTAAAAACAGTCACTTATGGGAACTTAGAACAGATTCTATTGCTTTCTGTGGCATTACGACTAATTAATTAACTTATTACTAAGTAGACGTTAGAACTGATAGAAACGGCATTTAATCCAATCAAAGCTAGTTTACTTGACTATGAATCATCAGCCTATAATGTTCCCAATCCCACTGCTGGGACACAGTGAGAGGGACTGGGCTGTAAACTACCATGCGGGCCCAGTGCGGGTTTTTTTTGGTTCTAGGACATGCCGGTTTCCTCACGATGTTTTCCAAATTAAAACGCCTGCCTGAGATCAAACGTACGACCTACAACTCGTAAAGTGGCGGCCGTTACCACTGGGGCACCACTGCTGTCATAGCATAAGTATTTTGGATTAAATACTATTAGTATTTTACTTATGCTATGCTAAGTAAACATCGAAAGGCTTTTCATTTCATTCTTTAGAAACCATTTGGTGAATGCAGTCATAACTGGTAAGCGATTATAATCAAAACATTTAGCAATTAATGAGGCTGTTCGGGCAAAGTGTTATTGGGTTTTTCCATCACGAATTTCTCAATAGCAGCCCGGAGTCTTTATTTGTTTCCAGTTGGCAATAAGCTCGCGCCTTATTACATTGGTCTTAAAAATAACTGGCGAAATGTGGGTGTAGGAACAGGTACTAAGTATTAGATATACCTGTGCCTAATCCTAGGGGGTTACAGGCGCGATGTTGTGTAGCCATTAATATTAATTGATAGACATATAGAGAGTAGGTATCTCTGAAGATGTAAAAGTAATTAATTAAGTACCTAATTTCTCTATTTGTCAGTAGCGTGAAAGTCTAGGAAATCACTGTTTCTTTCTAGCGAGCTGTCTGAACACACGGGAACATTACATTAACAACACAATCGTGGGAAAACTCTCCTTTCTTATGGGAATCGCACACTGACAACTTGTTTACAATGTCGTGTCAATGTTGTTTTTATTTAAGGTAAGTTGAAATAGAAAATTGATAGTTACGAAGATTAACATTTATCTTTGTTTTTTCAGAATATATTAGTTATTACAAAAGCAGCGTCTCCCACACTCAACTCGTTTGTTCATATAACCTCGAGGACCACATTTTCGATTATCACTAAAAGCTGATTTTCTAGTTTTCTTCTAGACAGTTTTTGTATTAAAATCTGTCAGACGTCAATTTTATACCACGGCCAAAAGATATCTGGCGTTGGAAAAATGAGCCCTAAACGGTTTCCTAGAATAAGGGTGGCCGTCACATAACAGCTGCAGCTGTCATGAGAATTATGGCAGCAGGGTTTAACTTGCCGCTGTCAAAAAACGTTGCCTAGGAAAATACACCAATTTACTTTTACAAATAACTAGCACTTTGCCCGCGGCTTCGCTCCCGTGGTCTTTCCCGCGGGACCCGTTATTTTTCCCGGGATACAAAGCCTATGTTACTCCCTGAAAACTAAGCTGTCTACTGGTAAAAGAATTTTTCAAATCGGTCCAGTAGTTTCGGGGCCTATTCAATACAAACAAACAATCAAATCTTTCCTCATTATAATATTATTATTAGTATATTAGTATAGATATTTCAGTGACGTCATTCGCCGGGTAAATTGCAGTAGTGTTTAAAAAAATGTTTTTTTTTTTAAATTTATTTTAATGATTTACTGAAAGGTTTCAGCATATTATAGTAAAACCACGAGCTACATCTCACACAGTTTTTTTAAAAGAAAACCGAAACATTGAAGATTATATTTTTGCCCGGTTGATGGCAGTAACTTCGCCCCCAAATACAAGGCACTTAAACATATCTAGCGAAATGTGGGTGTACTATAGGTACACCTCTGTCTAATCTTTCAAGGAATACGGGCGTGATATTTGTTATATCACTAGAATATTATTTAACTTGAACAGTCATATATTTTGCACTTATTATTAGATTGCTCACGCGGCACGTTATCATGTCTCGTAAGAATCACGTCTAATTGACGTATCTCCGACACCTCTATATTACTTGTTTATGCCACACATATTCTATTTACAATACATGCAGAACTTCTAGTGATATTTGCGCGAATAAAAAGGCTGAATCGCTTTTAAACGGCGAACTCATTTGTTTGTCAATTCCGACAAATAGGGGTCCTAATTGTCGTGTTTGTAATCTACAGAGAGCCTGTGATTTCTTAGGCTGTGCGATGTTTGCTTGTCTGTCAAAAAACAAACTTGCGTGTATTTAACTGCTTACACAGTCACGCTTTTTCCCGAAGGGGGAGGCAGAAATTACTGAACGCCACCCTACGATCCTAAGTACTCCGTTTGCTTACTTTTACGTTCAGCTGCGTATTTGTATAATACGAGAACGGAAAGGATGTCTGGTAGAGAATGCCTCGACTATGTATCACTACTGTATAGCATAATCATAATAATCATAAACATTTATTCATTTGCGAATATGGGTACAAAAGAAAAGGTCATAAACAAACAATAATGGTGCCGATTCTCTTGTACACCGAACTAAACTAACTAAACTATCACTAAAATTCCTTACTTGGCTATGAGAATCTTAAAGTCTGTAGTACCTAAAAAGTCTCTAAATTTAAAAATTATTTTGACACAACTAAATCGAATTTGACAATTGCGACTCCACGTGGTACATACTTGTTTGCCCTACCCCGTGAATTTTTTTAGAGCCGGAGGCGCGCATTGGGGGCAGCCTCGACGTGTTTTATATAGAATTTTTCACTTTTTGTGAGGAAAATAAAAAAAAATATTACCTACGTGTTGAGTATTAGGGATATAAGGGTTCCATAAAGGGGGTCGAAATTTTCATTATTTTTGCGATAGGACACACCATTTTCGAGATATAATAAGCAAAAGAAAAGAAAAAAATCCAGTACAATACTGTTTTTGCACCCAAAGTCGAGATGTTCGTGTGAATTTTAGTTCATGACAACTAATATTATTACACACCATTTTCAGTGGCGATTAAAAATGGTCAGAATTAGCTAGACAATTAAAATTTTAGGTGAAAAACGTCAAATTCAGAATAGCAAAATTGTCAATTTCACTTAATTAAAATCTCAGTACAATCTTAGTGCTGTCAAACTAAAATATAGTTAAGTTGTGCCACTTTATTCTCATCAAATCATCGTTTGACAGGAGTAAACTAAATTTTGGTGATTTTTAGTCTAGTTTAGACGCATTTATGACCAGAGAATCGGCACCAATGTCTATTATCCATTCCATTTCACAGGTATGTATGAAAATACAATTTAACAATAAAATACATTATTTAAAATATCTTATGGAGTAACATTATATAAGTCGGTCCTGTAAATATTCAGTGACAGAGTAATATGATTTTTTTAGTAACAGTGTTTTTATATTGTTTTTAAATATATTTATGTCACTTATCTCCAGAAGTGAGTTCAATTGGTAAATGGATGCGTGGAGCCATACATAATATACTTTTATTTAATAACGCTGTTTTATTGCTTGGTAAACATATATTTAATTTGTATCTTTTGCTTTTTAACTTATTAAAGTAGTTTGTATTTTTCCTAACGAACATTACGTGAGAATATTTAATTTTAAAAATGATGGTCTGCAGCTATCAGTTACTTTTACATATAGGTATACCAGTTATGACTCGTATACATTTCGTCTGGGCATTAAATACCGCTTCTTTATTAGTAGAATTACCCCAAAAAATAACACAAACCTTTAGAGTATATAGGTGCAACATAGCCTTTGTAGGCTGTAAGGACTGTAGAAGTACTGATGGTTTGCTTAAGTTTAAACAATGCATAAGAGAAGGTATTCAATTTAGTGCATAATGTATGGAAATGTTCTTTAAAATTCATTTTTTTTTATCCTTCCTTTATGAACACTAGTGCAGAAATTCATGATTCTATACCCAGCGGTTTAGAATGTGCGTTGTCTGACAGCTGTGAAGGAATGATAATTAAGTATAGAAGAAATAGATAGACAGATATTAAGGCGTAAATGTTGGTGTTTCGTAGGATTCGTGAGAGCACGTATAAATAGATAAGTGATGGTAATGATTTCGGGTTTATGTTTGCTTATAGATAGCCATTTCTGCTATGTCCATTCTTGCTCTTCCGTGATGGCTACCCCACAGTGTAGCAGACACAGAAAATACACACTATAACCACATGAGTAAAGTTACTCCGTGGTATGACTATACTGTAGGTACCTAATCCAATTCCCACATAAGCCCATTGACCAGCTCGTGGCTAGGACCTGCAGGCGTCAGACTAAGGTTTAGAAATAATTGACGGGAACTGATCCCTTCATTAGCTTCGTCCAATGTGGCTAACAGGAATACTAGTAATATTTTATGCGACCTATATTGCTAGGATACTTGTTTTAGAATGCTATTTTGAACTCTTACCAGTAATAAACCCATTTTTATAACAAAAAGAGATCATGCTTACTAGTAGCAGCTCTGAGGATTTGTGCCCGGTTGATGGCAATAGGCTCGCCCCTATTATATGGGACGTAAACATAGCTGGCGAAATTTGAGTGAACCTAATATAGATAGGTATTTTTATGCCTAAACCCTTTGGAAATACCGGAGTGATTATATTGTTAAGTTTTGAATAAAACTTAACCTATGCTAACCTAGCCTTAATTTATTTTATCCTGGTGACCGTCAAAACTGTAGCCCAGTTTGTAAACATTATGCTATTTTAGTTAGGGTACGCGTGCACAGGAACTATGCTTTATAATTATAATAATGTAATTTATCGTCAATCTTGAACGTTCGCGTGTCCATTGTGCGCTCGCGGTACGCATATTTATAATGCGTAGCTGTGGTGGAGTTGACGGAAAATGTAGGGGCAGCACTGTCATACAAATGTGGTTTGTGGTGACAATGCGTTGGAAATTACTAGTTTTGTTAGTAAATTATAATAGTCTTTATATCGCAAGAGGTGCCGCGACACAGAAATATTGTCAATGCACGCAGGAAAAATAACTTTTAAAATTAAAACGTAAAGACATTGCTCAATGCAAACAAAATAGCCGTATTGAACACAAGTACACAGTAATCTATATAAATTCATAAAATGAACACACACAATATAAAAAGAAACACTTTAAAAAAATTCGCAAGCACAGGCCAAATGTATTTAATAAATTCGCTTTGTATTTTAGGAATTGGTTAAGTCTTCTGTAAAATTCGCAGCGCTTGAGTGACCAAAGAGCTTTCAACGTCGCCTTTTTGTGTTATTCAAGCCGGATCAATCATCTCGCAATGCAGAACATATTTATGTAAAGTGAATATAATAAATGTCGCTTTGTTTGACAAAAATAATTAAATGTTGTGTTTGTTTGACATGGAATTTGCGAATTAATGTAATATATCAAATTCAATGAAATTAGAGCAGCTTTGATCTCCAAAGCTGCTCTAATTTAAATGAATTTGAAAAAAAAAAAATGAATTGAATTTCAAAATGGTACCTACCTAACTTCAACAGCATCGAAAGCAAAGCGTAATTGTTTGGTTTAGGGAAAATTACTGTTCGTATAGGAATTCCTATGTTTTCGTTAATATTTTATAAATGTCTGTATATATTCGAAATTAAAATTAAAATGTTAAATTTCTGTTCATTCAAATTAAAACTGCTACGATCATCGTCATCTGCCTAGCCTATTCCCAACTGTGTTAAGTCAGCTTCCAGTCTAACCAGCAATGCAGCTGAATACCAGTATTACATGGAACTCATACGGCTATTAATTTATAATTAAAATTATGTTTTGTGTTACGTAATGTAAATTATCTAATATTAGTTTTTTTTTTTTCTAACTGAACAGACAGCTGTGCTGCTGGGGAGTTTGTTGCGCCACTTTTTTTTCCCAGCTAAAGCACTAGGAAGTGGTGAAGGGTGGGCGTTTTGGGGATTGTCTTTTGTAACATTGACGTTCGCAAAGTGCTGATTCTAAAAATTCAAAAGTCAAAGTCAAATAATTTATTTCAATTAGGCACAAAAAAGGCACTTTTGAACGTCAAACTTTACAAAAAATAATAAAACTGATTCTAGTCGCCCATTCCAAAAGGTAGTTTTCGTATGGAGAAGAATGGGCAAGAAACTCCAACGTTACTCTTTTAAAAAAAATCATTATGTCTTGTATACACTTATTATATAATTATATGTGAAGACAATGCACCTAGAATAAGATTACTATACCACGATAGGTAAAAAGAATGAAAAATGAAGGAATGACATAATTATGTGATAGATGCATGGTGCTCACATACTTACAAACATTGTGAAATTATACTATATTTCTAACATTATAATAAGTAATACTAATAATAATAAGTCAGTGTGTGAGTTCAAATAATCACAAAAAATAAAATAAAATAAATGTTTAAAAAAATAAAAAATAATAATTATACAATTAAATTAGCAACCAGTTCGATTTTGTCTAGATTCTGAATTGTCCTATGGAGCAGGACCAGCATGTTTCCAAGCATTTTTATCTTGGATATAATCTCTAATTTGTAATATGCTTGTTTACAAAGTGTACTTTTTATATGATTTTTAAATTTTCTTTCATTTAATTCTAATATATCACAAGGTATTCTGTTGTAACATTTAACACAGTACCCCATAAAAGATGTATTTACTTTAGATAGTCTGAAAAATGGTTGATCTATTTTATCTTTATTTCTAGTATTAAAATTATGTCTATCACTTATTTTATTAAAAAGATGTAGATTTTTTCTCACATACATAATATTTGAATAAATGAATTGGCAAGGTACCGTCATAATATTAATCTTTTTAAATAGTTCCCTGAGAGATTCGCGACGACGTAGATTATAAATGGCTCTGACAGCTCTTTTTTGTAAAACAAAGATGGATTCAATGTCAGCAGCCCGACCCCACAGTAAAATGCCATACGACATAATACTGTGGAAGTAGCTAAAATAGACCAAACGCGCGGTTTCTACATCTGTTAACTGTCTTATCTTTCTAACAGCATAAGCGGCCGAGCTTAGCCGCCCCGCGAGAGATGTTATATGGGGTCCCCATTGTAATTTCTCGTCTAGCGTGATTCCAAGGAAAACTGTTTGATTAATAAATTCCAGTTTTTCTCCATTCAATACGATGTCACATTCGCTACTTCTAACATTTGGTAATTTAAATCTAATGCATTTGGTTTTTTTATTAAAAAGTCATTTATTCAAACTAGGCTGTAGTTTGAATAAATGACTTTTGAATTTTTGAACGAATGCCTATTATTGATACGATATAGGCCTAATTGTGAAAATGAAAAACCAATTATCAAGGAGAAAGTAAAAATATATTGGTAGATTATAATATAGCCGAACCTATTTAGTCAATGCAATTATTGAATTGAAATAACTGGCTTCTGCTCACGACGTCGTCCGCTAAATGTATATCCCACGACACTCGGCAGTACCTACTGTAGGTAGCTCTTCACATTAGTGAAAGAATTTTCGGTATCAGTAGCTCGAAGAAAATCCCTTACTTACAAATTTACAAATTTTACCTCTTTATTATGCCTCGTAATCAGACTTTAATGTTACCACTGCTGGGACCCAGGCCTCCTCGCTGTGAGTGGGAGCGGGCCTACATCCACCACGCGGGCCCAGTGCGGGTTGGTAGACGTCACATGTCGTCGAACTTTTGGTTCTAGGACATTAGGGTAGGGACATTCCGGTTTCCTAGCGATGTTTTGCTTCACCCTTTTTTACCTCTATAATAATTACAATTATTAAAGATGTAATGTTCACTAGTATTTTAACTATTACAAAAAATATTCCCTCACACACGGTCGGATACAAGAATAGATGGCCAGTGGTTAGTTGTACCACAGCTCATTAATTTCTCACCTTGTTTGCACTAACATAATAACGTGTTACTAACAGCTTCGTATAGTTAATTATCTCTAATATATCAGAGTGCTGTAACTACGTAGCATCCTGTATCAATTACGTAAATCCTAACGATATAATTTGTTCCACGAGTATGTTATGATGTGGAATGTTATGGTGGAAATGAATGAACCAGTGTTCTTTTATTAAAATTTTATTTTTTAGAAATCATACGACACAGTGTAACATGAACGTTAAAAATCAGTTATAATAAACTTGAACATCTAGGCTGATTAGTTAAAAAACATAACAAAAATACTATTACTACTTTCATTATTTATTTTTTCTAACATTTACAGGTACCTATATCCAATATAAAAAATATATAAATCATAAATTTTTCATACAACATATTTTTTTAAGTTTTAGACTTAGCGTTCTCCAAATTCCCTACACAACCAGTTTCAATTTCATTGACAAATCATGGGCCTCGAAAAATACATATGCATATTATACAGGGTGTGGCGTAAATAATGGATAACCCTGAAACTGTCGATTGTCCAGATTATCATATACCATTTACCCCACTTATATCGCCATATGCCCATGGATGACCAACTTATTGATATTTTTGATATTTTAAATAAAAATCGTACTTACTCTTACAAAATCAGCTGCCATTTCTACAATTGGTGAATTTTTATTGTTTTGTTTTGTTTATGTTATATTTGAATATGAATATTTTTATTATCAGATCAGTATCAAGATTTTTTTATTAAATTCTAAGATTACATTGAAAAAAATACCCATTTTTAAATTTTAATTTTTTCTAAGGAATTATGCAATTTTGGGCCCCTGTATCGAAAACAAAATCCATGGGCATATGGCAATATAAGTGGGGTAAATGATAGATGATAATCTGGCCAATCGACAGGTACAGCGTTATCCATTATTTACGCCACACCCTGTATACACCCGATAAAATTTCACAAGCAGCACGTTTGCACAAACAAAAAAAATCTAGTCACAATAATTTCTAAACCAGTTTCCCGTTTGCCTAGTGCCTGGCTACACTACACACCGACGTCTTTCCGCTGCGCATGAGTGGCTTTCACAACCGCCTTTCTCAGTTTCTACTGTTTCCACGCTCCAGAGAAATGTTATGTGAATTGTAACAGTGTGCTAATGTTATGCACTTTGTTACGGTTGGAGGCATAATTGGCACAAATGTCAATTGATGTACAAATATTTTTGTGTACATTTTTCGGAAAAACTGGGGCTATTGTTATAGAATAAATTGATATGTTAATTGATTGGTCTATCAGATCATTATCATAATTCCCTAAAAAAATTCTTAAGAAAAACTAGATCAACTGAGCAAAGCATAATTGTATTACCTTAATGAACAGCCATGTAACTCTAATGATTGTATAAGTAGCTATATCATAATTGTATTACCTTAATGAACAGCCATGTAACTCTAATGATTGTATAAGTAGCTATATCATAATTGTATTACCTTAATGAACAGCCATGTAACTCTAATGATTGTATAAGTAGCTATATCATAATTGTATTACCTTAATGAACAGCCATGTAACTCTAATGATTGTATAAGTAGCTATATCATAATTGTATTACCTTAATGAACAGCCATGTAACTCTAATGATTGTATAAGTAGCTATATCATAATTGTATTACCTTAATGAACAGCCATGTAACTCTAATGATTGTATAAGTAGCTATATCATAATTGTATTACCTTAATGAACAGCCATGTAACTCTAATGATTGTATAAGTAGCTATATCATCATTTTGAACTAAATTCTCGGCCAACTATTAGTTTTAGTTGAATTCGACTTAGTAATGTCTAGATGAACTAGATTAGTAGACTAACGAGGCAAATAGTTATAGGGTAGCCAGTTCATTCCCCGATTAGCGCCCCGATGAGCTATTCCATCAATTGGCATTAAGAAAATATTTTGATGCTGTTGAATGTTCTGTCGGAATAATACTATCTTTAATTAAGGTAAAAAAAAAACCGGCCAAGTGCAAGTCGGACTCACGCACGAAGGGTTCCGTACCATTATGTATAAAAACAGCAAAAAAATCATGTCTGTTGTATGGGAGCCCCCCTTAAATATTTATTTTATTCTGTTTTTAGTATTTGCTGTTATAGCGGCAACAGAAATACATCATCTGTGAAAATTTCAACTGTCTAACTATCACGGTTCATGAGATACAGCCTGGTGACAGACGGACGGACAGACGGACAGCGAAGTCTTTGTACGGAACGGAAGTATCTAAATCTATCAACACTATCGTCATCCAGAAAATGTAAATTTCTCAAATTACAATATTTTGAAGTATTTTAAAGTTGAAATTGAAAAATTTCAAACAATCCTTTTCCTTGAAAAATCTCTTCGATATTATATACACGCTGTATTCCAGCGATTATGTCTGAAAGGCGATGCCGACCTTAGGCAGCATCTTTACATCCTTCAGCCCCTCTTTCCCTTCAGTCGACACTATGCGAGCTTTGAGCGAATCCAATGCAATTATGGACGGCAGGACTGCAAAGGAAAATGCTACAGAAGACTAAAACATTCAATTTTAAAACATGTATTTTTGCTGTGAACTAGGTATACCTAAGTTCGTCTTTGAGAAAAATATCGGACAATTTTATCGCCTAGATGTTATTTCAGGTTTTTACAATAGGTATGTGTATAAATGTCACACAAATAAAGCATGGTAGGAAAGGGATATTGTATAGCATGAATGAAATGCACCGATTCCAGCGTTTGTTTACCCAAGAGTCCAAGATTTGCATTAGCCCATGGAGCCTCATGTTTCATGGGGCTACAGAGGCCATTGCATATCAAGGAGTAGACCGGGGGGCGCGGTAATGGTAGGGAGGGACACAAATTATTCTAGCAAAAATAATTATGTAACATAATATGACTGCCTCGTTGGTCTAGTGGTAGCAAGCGCTACTGCTGAGCATGAGGTCCTGGGTTCAATTCCCGGGTCGAGCAAAGTATTGTTGCACCCTATTACATGGAACTTTTACATAACTGGCGAAATGTGGATGTACTAAAGGTATACCTCTGCCTAAGCCTTCGGGGATTACAAGCGTGATGTTATGTTAGGTGATAAATATAACATCTCTTGACATCTTGCACCCTGCGATACACAGCAGTGTGAATGTTAAGCCTTCGATAGACACATCATACAAACCTATTGAGGTTCGCACGCGATCAAATTACAGCACAGATCAGTGGCTGCATAATGAGATGAGACAATATCAATTAAAGGAGATTGTATCGTGTTCGAATTAATTAGTTTGTTATCGAAGCTGACGTTGCTTTATAATTTAGATAACTGTCAAGCAAGCATTTTTTGTTTAAATTATACAAGTTGTAATTATTACCTGAACAGCTGTATGTTCAGGTAATAATTACAACTTGTATAATTTAAACAAAAAATAGATAAAAGAGAATTTATAATATAATTTTTCCTATTTCGTGTCAGTATGAAAAATAGACCATTGTATTGCACATTTAAAAAACAAATAGGTACTGAACTTTGTTATCGGACACAGGAAGTCAATTCTAGGCTTAGAATAAATTGAATAAATCCTATTTATCTTGTTTAGTAGGTCAATATTTACTTTGTGTCACGTTATGAAACAAAATCTCATTTTTGTCAAATATATTCAGAAAAAAAAATTGATCAATACTATCGTTTCTTCGGTTACGCGTTGCATATTTTTCTTAAGAATAGGATCCCTGTAGGAACTCATCAATCATAAGCGAAAGAAACGAAAACCCGCTTGTTAACCATTACGACCAGTTTTCTTGAGGAAAATAAGCCTTAGGAATAGGGGAATGGGAATAGGCTGGGAAAAGATTTTAAGGCGCTACCTCGAGCTAAGTGGCGCCCTCATTGAAAAAAAATCGTAGCATAGCATAGAAAATAAAGAAAAAAATATATATATCTTTATTTTCTATGCTATGCTACGATTTTTTATTCAATGAGGGCGCCACTTAGCTCGGGCTAGCGCCTTAATAAGAAATAATAGTTCAAAAATTGTGTTTAATTAAATTATGCAAAGATATGAAGATGGTGCAGGGAGTAGGCTGTTCTTGTACAAAGTTCAGAAAAAAAAACGACTTCATAAAAAATCCTACAAGAAAAGCGACACAAGTTCAATCATAATTTAATTTATATTCAATTTCGGAAGTCGCTGGTTTTGGTTTGGTTATGTCTTTTGTGTATGTCCTGACTACGACTCCCGAAACTAAAATTATTTTCTACTTTGTTTTCGGTTTTTTTTTAGGGTTTATGTTTAAGTCTGTTGTTTATTTTTTGTATTGTCATTTTTTTTCTATTTTTAGTCGTAGTACCAACCCAAACAAATTCATGTACTACAACTACTTATTTGTGACGTCAATGATAACAGCAACATATAAAAAAACTGTATTTAATAAAAATGAAAACTAATCGAGTAAATTTGCCTAGTTATCACTGACGAATCGGTGTACAAAGTTATTAGGAAAAAAATATTCGAGGAATTCGGTAAAAAGTTTCAGATCAAATAGATATTTGCGGCAAGCCTTTATCCTCAGTGCATACTAGGCTGATCCAGTTTGATTGATATACAAATAGAGATGACGTCAAATACAATGATTGAAGTAAATTGTCAGAATCAACAAAAGGTCTCCCGATACCATAGAATTATGTGGACATGTTTGTACTGTGGAATATATTTTTAACTCAACTATCACAATCTATTTGCAATCGTACCATTTTCACTCACATAAAATAACATAGACATTTATTTTGTTTTACCGAAACGCAGTAACATTTACAAACCCAGTTTACGTCAATCGTAACTAAAATAACAGTACATAAAAAATAATTTATTAAACCTGTTTTACAAAACAATAAAAACTAACTAACAAAAACAAATAATGCTCTAATTATTTTCCACATCTATAGAAATTCGACGCTCTGTGCCCATCGTTCGGACAAAAGAGTTCATTGTGCTACGGACTACAATACTTTAGTGGACAAAAACTGGTCACTTTTTTTTTCTAAAAAGTCGCTGATAATCGATTTCACTGGTGTTTAACCGATTTTGTGGAAAGAGGCCATGAGTTTAGAAACCATTTTGCAGTGGTGCGGTAATTGGCGATAATTTTACTGTTCATAGTTGGAATAAGCAGTGTTTAGTACAGATCAGGTTGTTTGAGGTTATAAGTGGCTTCACGCTTGTTCTGTGTTACGGGAGAACAGAACAGTAAGTTGTTGTCTATCCAAACGCAATGCGTTTTCATGCATTCCGCGTTACTTGACCAAGCAGGCGTAACAGTACTTCTATTCTAGAATTACAAGCCATAATAAAGTATTTAAATTAAAATATTTTATTCTTATAAAATGTTACCTACGTTTAGGTTCGCGCGGTGCAAACTAATACATTTTATTAGTTTAGATTAGGAAGCCGAGAAATGGCGACAGTCACGTTTTTATCTCTACGTTCGTTTTATTACTATTCAGAGATATTAATGTTTTACCTACTTAGTTAGTTTTAATGTAAATGATTTTCTACATAGGAAACATTCAGACGCACCACTCAAATTCATAAAAAGCTAGCTCACTGTCAAATACCATAGAAAATCCCATCATAATATCTATCATGGAATTTTACCAACACTTGCAACTCACCACACAACGCACACACCGATCAAATACGGCTTTTTTTCGAATGATTGCATTTTTAACCGAAAACGAAAAAATGATTATTTTTAGTGAAAATAAAAACAATCGTTTATCTACATTAAACTTAAATCAACGAAAATTAATCGTATGCTTTTTTTAAAGGTATAATTTTAATAAACGATCAGATTTGATCTCTCTCTGATTCTGTATTGTTTTTTCGGCCACTGTCGAAAACAAAAAACTTTTTTCAGCCGTAAACGAAAATGGCCGAAAATAGATACCTATACCTATCTTCCGAAAATTAAAAACGAAATTAGATCGGAATCTAACACACACATACACTTATTACACATCATACAATTTGTAGTCCAACGAACTAGATTCAGTGTTAAACTGCATTGGAGTTAAAACCATTATAATAGCTATGTATCCAATAAGCCCGCAGGCTAAATCCGCAGCTGACACGAACGAAACTGAAGCTCAGTACCTACTCTTCTGATCTGACTAGTCACACGAAGTATAACTAAGTTAAGCTCTGTTTAGGTCAATGTAGACCGGCGAACTTACTGTGAAACGTCTAAATGTCACTCTGAATTAGAGATAGGATTCTACCCAGTAAATTCCCGGATAAATACCGGGTATTTTCCGGGTAAATTTCGAAATATCCGAAATACCCGGCTATTTCGTTCTTCGTTTTATAAGAACGAAGTAAACTGAATTTGACACTTACTGTTCTGACAGTTACAATTTATGTAACAAATTATTATTTTAAACCTGATATAAATGGATAAACTTAACAGATTATTAAAAAGAGATGAATTGAAAATAAAATTAGGGAAATAAGTTTTTTGACACAAAATCCAAGTGGCACAAATAACATCAGCCCAGTTTAATCAAGAGTCATCCGTTGAACTCAAATTGAATCGACGATATAATTTAGTATTTATTTAGCATTTCGTGTATTTTTACTTTCTAATCAGAAATAAATTCAATTTTGTCATATCTAGGTGTATTTATTTATATTTAATTGAAATAATAAAAGTGCGCGTGCGCATAAAAATTTTATATTACAAGGCCAGGGAAGGTTTTTGAAGAATATAATTTATAAGGAGAAATGTAACAGACATGGATCCTGAGGTTTAGTGGATAGATATATTTCAAGTTCTTTCAGTTCTTTCAGTAAAATAGAAACTGGTTCGTTAACTGTTCCATGTACCTCGGCAGCAGCACAATTATCATTCGTGTTCTCGGCCACGTGCACTACGCTAAGCGAAACCAAACCGACTATATATCTGAAAGGGCTGCTAAAATTTCGTAATTCGATTGCAATCTTAAAAAAATATTAATAAGGAATTGAAGATGAGGATGACAAAACCGTAACAAAACCAAAGTGCGGTGGTTCTGTTCTTGAAAAAAGGTGACAAACCCTTGCCGAAGAACTATAGATCCATCTCATTTCTGAGCCACATATACAAGCTGTTCTCAAGGTCGTCACGAACCATCTCGCCAAGAGACTTGGAAGAGTTCCAGAAACCAGAACAAGCCGGATTTTGAAAAGGCTTCAGTAGCGTAGACCACATCCATTGTACAGACGACCGAAGAGTACGTCCAGCCGTTGAGGCATTGTGTGTTATGGCAGTTGTGAACTACGAGAATGCCTTCGACTCCATCGAAATATGGGCAGTTCTGGCCTCTGCAACGATGTCGAATTGACTGGCGCTACTTTGAAGTGTTGAGATGTTTGTATGAGACTGCCACGATGACTGTCCAGATCCTGGATAAGAAAACCAGCCCCATCCAACTGCTCAGAGAGGGTGAGACATGGGGGGTGAGCCATATCACATCCCCATGTGATATCCGCGAACGAAATTGTGCACCAAAACGTTGGAGGTCGTCGTTAAGATGCTGGACTGGAAAGGGTATCAACGTGAATGGCGAGTACATCTCACACCTTTGATTTTCCGTTGACATCGTCATAATGGCAGTAACGCTGGTCTACCTGAGAGCAGATGCTGCACATTCTAAAGGAAGCCTCTCGACGAGTTGGCCTCATCATGAATTTCTTGCTGAGTCCAATCCACACCGAAGGTTCACTTCTCGAAGTTGTGAACGATTATGTCTACCTTGCTACAATTCATACAGCTCGGTAGTCATAACTTTGAGTAAGAACCGGACAGTTGGGTTGGGCAGCGTTTGAAAAACTTCGTCCAAGTCTTCTTGTCTCGAAAGACAGTGTGTTGTGGCACAGCGTGAGATAGGCCTATTTCCAGCAGTCGACTGAGTTGATAATGAAGACTATTCAGTAAATATTTATCTATTAAAATTGTATGCTCAATTTAAAAAAAAACCGTTAAAGGCGGACTTAATGCCTGAGGCATTTTCTATTTCCCTTCGGCAAAATATAGAACTTTTTACTATCTTGCATGGTTTGCAGGTTTAATTTTCAAAAATCCTTAGCGCTCACTTTCATTATTTATAAAGTACTCTTGAGCTAACCTTCATGCGGGCAGACCAAGGAGTTTAGGCTGTGCGTTATCTGTC